>CM055607.1:24685402-25962114 GCA_029379385.1 Quillaja saponaria
AAACATCAACTAAAGAAATTGATAAATGTTTTGTTGAAATATTTGAACCTCGTGGATTTGATTTAGAAATTCAATCATGATTAACAAATTGTAAAGACTTAGAAATACCTTATGATTGGTTAATAATAGATTTAATTGAAACCAAAGAAAAAAGACAAGTCCAACCTACTGAATTTATTGCTTCAGGAAATAATCTTTATTTTAAGGGTAGAAAATCCTTTAGTAGTCATTGACCTATGTTGATTCCTAACACAAGTTTTGGTAGTCAAAATCAAAGAAAAATTCAAGAAGATGAATTTTCAGAAGAAAATATAAGAAATATTCCAAAGATAATAAATCCTAGTGTTAATTTTCCTATACTTCCAGGCTCAAATAATTTTTTTAAAAGGAGGAATTAAAAGCTATAATAGTTTCTCAATTATTAATTGGAGAAAATGAAGACATTATTTTCTCACATCAAAACAAAAAATATATATATACATATAATTATGTTTTTGGAACTTTAATTTTGCTAGATATAAACCATATCAGTTAGCTGTTTTGATAGATATAGGTGCTACTATAAGTACGTGCCAAATTAATGCTTTACCTATAAAAAAAAATGGGTATTAACGAAACATCCTATTTTAGCTAAGGGAATAGATGGTAAAATATAACAATTTGGTTAGGAGACAAAAAATTTCTTGTTCCAAAAATTTTATTCTTTCCATTAATGAATGGAGATATGCTATTGGGAAATAATTTTTTACAAAAATATTTTCCTTGAAATTAGACAATAATTTCTTAAAATTAACTTTAAATGGACCAAAAAAATAAAAAATCAATACTTATACTTGTAGAACACAAGTATAGATATGATAAAAAAATTGAAACCTTTAAAAAGAAAGGTGAAATTCAGTCCTTAGACACTTCACGTTGGTTATATAAAACAATTAGAATCAAATTCTAGTGAATATCCCTTAAAATTATAGGAAAAAAATTGTAAATATTGTAGTTTAAAGCTACTAGATCCTAATAAATAATTAGGGTTAAACCAATAGTTTATATTAAACAAGATATAGAAGAATTTGCAATCCAAATAAAAGAATTATTAGACAAAGGATTAATAGGCCCAACTACTATTCCTCATTCTATGTTTACTTTTATAGTAAGAAATCATTCTGAAATTGAAATCATTAATTACAAAAGATTAAATCAAAATCTTGAATTTGATGGTTATTTTATACCTAGGAAAGATGTTTTTGTTAACCAAACAAGACAAGCTAAATATTTTAGTAAGTTTGATGGTAAGTCAAGTGTCTGGCAATAAAAGTTAACTGAAGAGTCAAAACCCTTAACTGCTTTCAGTGCTCCATATTGACATTATCAATGGCCTGTTATGTCATTCGGTCTATGTATTGTCATCACATATTTATCAAAATTGGATGGATACAATATTTAAAAATGTTAAAGATTTTTGTATTGTTTATATAGACGATGTTCCTAGTTTCTTTTTAAAACATAAAAAACATTTAAAACAAGTTCGAGATATTTTCATAAAACATGAAATTATCTTGAGTCCTAAGAAAATAGAAGTTGAAAAAAAACAGAAATAGAATTTTTAGGATTAAACTTAACTCTAAAAGGGATTAAGTTACAAGATCATATACTTACAAAAATAAAATATTTTTGTAATGAAATTGTAGATAAAAAGTAAGTACAAACTTAAGGATTTTAAATTATGGTAGAAATTTTAAAAAGGGTTTATCCAAAAAGGAAAAATCTTTATTAGAAAAACTAAAAAAGAATAAACAATTCTTTTGGAAGAAAAAAAAATTCTAATTTAGTTAAGAAAATTAAAAGTAAAATAGACAATTTACCTATTGTTTATTTTCCTAAAAAATGAGATAAATTAATGTTAGAAACTAATGCCAGTAACGAACATTAGGGAACAGTATTAAAAGCAGTAGTTAATAATGGAGAAAAAATTTGGAGCTATAAGTCAGGAAAATTTAAGCCTAATGAATCAATTATAGTATTTATGGAAAAGTAACAAAAATTTTATTGCAGATTTTTTGACTAGACATGAGCTAATCAAAGAAGGATAAAGGTAAAACTTTTAGTAGACACCTTGAGAGATTGGTATACAGTAACCAAAAGGAAAGATAAATCCTAAAAAAAAAAAGACAATCCTCTTCAAATGCTTCTAGTTATCCATTTATCAAGTCTATGTATCTAGCATATGCTAATTCCTTTCTACAGCCAAGATGTAGTAACCCACTATACTATCAGCCTATGGACTATCAACCACATCATTATATGTAATATGTTCAAAATCCAATGAGTCAGCCCAAATCCTTTGCACAGATAATGCAAAACACTAAAAAACTTATTGCTGAAGAAAAGAAATGAGAAACTAAACAAGTTTTAGATTTCTATAATCTCGGATTACCATAAAATATTTATGAACATTTGAATGGTGTATGGAAATCTTATATTCTAGAAAAGAAAACAACTTTTTGAAGATATATGTGCTAGGAATCGGTGTAAAATATGGCAATCATATGCGCAGTGAAATTTAAAATTTTAATTCTTTTAACCCGAAATCACCTTATGATTATATGAAAGATCCTAATCCTAGTTTAACAATTAAACAAGAAGTTAGAGAATGTGTATCTTCGAGGCTTTCAATTCTTTCAGTCATATTCTTGATTCGACGTTCACTCTTTTGTTGATTCATCAAGAGCACAAGCAACAACACAGTGTGTCTCATCTCTAAATGTATCTACATAAACGAATCCAGCTAAGAATCATCATGCTTGAAGATGAGATGGGTTACCAAGAGATTTCTTGTGTGCTAGCACAAGTTACCGAATCTCTCTTGTAATTTAGAAACTCTCATTAGCCTAAAATCCATCTGTATAATATGTATAATTATTTTTCTCTTATGCATTTTATGTACAATTATTCTCACTTCTATTTTCTAGCTTTTTAAGTCTCCTTACTATGTATTAGACAATCCTAACACATTAGGGTTGTTGCTAACATTAGGATTTAATTATAATTAAATCTAATGCCTAATAAACTACAATAATTACATGCTGCCCCCAAAACTCTTCTCAATTGAATATCGTCATTTTGTGTGTGACCCCTTAGGTTCAAATTATTAATGGCAGTAGGCATGTAACTTTTACATATTTATTATATTGGACCATATCCAATTAAATTAGAACTCATTCTAATTATTTAAATTAAAACTCTTTTTAATTAAACTTTTAATTAATATTAATTAATTAATCATCTATAGATAATTAATTAATTATAAGAGTTTCTTACAAGTCAAGATTGGTGCTAGCAGCACAAGATGACTACTCATAATAGTATGAATATGGCTATGAACCTTTTGAATCTTTCTATTAACAATTACCATGCAATTCAATCCTTCTATTATGCAATGTTCTTATTAAATCCATTTGGGTATGAAAAAAATGTCAAACCCTAAATTTAATCATATGTGTCTAATCTTAAGATTATAACTTCATTGAAAAAATTAGAAACTCATATTCTAATAGCCACCCTACTATGGCCATAGACTTTAAGTTAAATCTTTTATATATCACACATGACATTCTCTCTTTTCTACTAAGAGTAATAGATCCTTTATTGCATATTCACATACCTCTACATGCAAGTGATTATACCCAATTACTACTTCTTAGGTAACTCATTAATATAATCAGAAATAGTATCAAAATATAATGACATACATACAAGATAACTATGATGTCTCAAGTCAAAGGATTATTTGCATAACTGTAACATGAGAACCACCTATTGACATGTAATGAAACTCCATATAGATGTTCTCAATTGAGTCAGTTCAGTGAACTCATTCCCTAATAAGCACCTACATATCTGTCTTAGTGTCTCATACACAAGTGACAATAAGACTAGTCACCCTAAACTCTTTGAGCCAAATAGATATGTACTAATCTATCCAGATTCACTAATGCCCTACTTAGTGATCCTATGATTAAGAACATTTAAGAATTAAGCTTAAAAGAAATACATCTCATTAGCATGATCTTATCATGATACTTATTTCCATTGCTTTAATTCTTTGGGCTCATAATGGTTAATTAATAACTCTTATACATGATAATGTTTGCCACTTATATTTATTAATAATATGAATAAGATTGTACATAAAATAATAGCCTACATCATCATATGTCATTGGCTTTAGGGTATACTACTAACAATTTCCCACTTGAACTAAAGACAATTGATCATGTATCTAACACTCATCTTCTCAAGATGCCGATTGAGCTGCTAGCTTTGCTTTCGTTAATGAATTTGTTAAAATCTCTCTATTGACCTAATATTTGCAAAACCATATAAATTATTTTTATATATGATTTCTTAAATCATATTTGGAATCACAATTCCACACGTTTGAACCTCTTATGAGATCAAAGTTCTAAGGCTGGAGCTATCACCCTATTGTCATTATAATACATTCTACTAGATGTTTTAATGATAAGAACTTCTCAAGTTCATTAACGAACTTGGTTATCCAAACATGGTAAGAAAATATAAAAATTTAGTGTTGGAATTTGCAATAGTCTCTTTTATATTACAATTTCAATAGTAAACTCATATATAGAATTCAATCCTTTTATTATACATATTAGATTCCAAATCTAATAGTTATAACTATTATCAAACAACTTCTGAACTGGTTTTACATTCATATAACATTCTCAATGTGTAATATGTTATTCTTGTATTTCAACTGAAACACTTATAATACTCCCACTAGTCTTATTGACAATCTTGATTTATCCATATTCTTATGCATATCAAACTCTTTGATATCTATAATGAATTGGATGAACAAATTTCGGAAAAACTTGTCTTAATTCATAAAATGAAATATTGAAGTTTACACACTACGTGGTCATTACAACTATATGTAAAAAAAATTTGTTGCTATAATATTCTCTTTGTTTCAAATGAGATATTTAGTTATGATTTCCCTTAGAGGCATTTCATGTCTCAAAGCTTAAACATGTAACTCTTACAAGTAAAATCTTTATAGACTATTAACAAAACAATATATCAAAATCAATTATTGTCTTTGCTTATAATTGTTCACTATTAACATTACTAAACAAAAGGTCTCTACCTTTTTGTCTTTACTTTATAGGCCTTTTCTTTTTGCAACCATTAAGTACAATACCTTTTGTTTGAATAAATAAAGTCCATTAAAATTTATGACATAACCAATTTCTAAATAATGTCAAACATTAGTTCCTTTTAGCTTGAAAGATTCCTATCATCTATAAGGTTTACCTTAAGGTCATTAACTATGAAAAATCTCATTTTCTAAAGTTCATCTTTGGTATCTTTCAAAACTACTAAGAGTTTGTGTATTTAAAGGCTATTTACTTATATATCTTTCAGTTTGATTTATAAATTGTGACTCTTGAATCTAGTTCAAGAATTTTACTCACATTAAAAATATCATTTTTCAAGAAAAATAGTATGTTTCAAAACAAATAATTTTGTCTTACTATGAGATAAAATTAATATCCTAAACTTTTTTAGGATAATTCACAAAACAATATATCAAACTTCATCTTAAAGTTTCCTATGCTAACTCTTAACATATGTATACAAATCCTAAAATCTTAATGATTAAGATCAGATTTTTCTCTTATGTTATATCGAATATAGAGTCTTATGTATAAAATCAGATAAAACTATATAAGTAAACTAATTGTAGTTTTAGAAAGCAATTGGAAGATTATTATAGCCTTTTAAGATTGTATCATATCTAATATGTTAAGATCTCTCTTGTAAATACACCACTTATGATGTTCTTTAAGAAAAGTTAACTAAATGAGAATCACATTCTCTTATGAGTTATCTAAGAATTCGTAGCTTTAAGTAGCCCTCCTTGATCATATTTAGGAAATTTAATACTTAATTGGTATCTATTTAACTTCAAATATGAATCATTTGAACATTTCAAATATCTAATTTTGATACTTCAATAAGTACCAATTATCTTAATATAGATTTTTTTTGATAAAGGTAATTAAGAATGGGTAACCATCCCAATCAATTGAATTCAAATATCCTCATTTTAGTTGTTCATGTCATAATACATTACCATCTAGTTCTAATTTATAAAAACTAATTAAGCACTAAATTAATATACTCTTTATTATTATAAAAAGATTATGAATCAATTTCTAAAAAAAATAGACATGATGTTCTTATTAAGTTAGTCTTATAAATTTTAGTACGTCACAATAATAATACTAAAATAGAAGATCTTATGACCAATGTAGTAACACTTACCACATTTTAGGGATATAGTTTGTCTTTACACTCTTTTAGATTTTTGTTATTTCTCATATTTGCAAAGGACTGGAGAGGCCCCTAAGAGGGGAGGAAGATCACAGGGGTAGTGAAGTAGGGAGCAGTAGGACTATTAAGGGGATGATGCTATGCAATGAATAAATTAAAAACAGAAATATAAGCAATAAATTAAAAAGGAGGAGAAGTGATGGTAGTCCACAAGCTAATCCGAGGAAAGAAAATGAATAAATTAAAGAGGAATGAGAAATGGCGGTAATCCGCATGCTAATCAAGGAAGGAAAATACAGAAATTAAAGACAGGAAAATGTTATTGGTATTTTTCAAATTAGAATTCTACAAGTAAAAGATAGCTCTAGAGGAATACCTAAGGAAGCTCTCAGACTAACTCATAGAATTATATGAAAATGAAAATTTTGATTGAACGAAAGATACAACTCTCTTTAAATAGAAATTTGAAATTTACTATTTTGAACAGTAAATCTAAAAGTAAAATTCTACAATGCTTAGTGTTGTAACAGTAATCTGTCGCAGCTTGCTACAGTGATCTACCGAAAAGTACAAAATTTTAACAGTTTTAGTCATCTTCAAGATTGATGCCATAACAGTCATATTCATTAGATTGGACATAGTCAATAAAACCATTTTCTGAAGCTCCGGAAGAGGAACTTAAAACTAGTTTTCTATTGACTTTTTGACTGGTAGAGGTAGCTTCATCATCCACATGTTCTTCTGTTTGTAGCAGCTGAACCATGGTTTTGAGATTCTGACGATATTCTTGTCTGTTTGAACAAGAGAATAGCTTGGCTGAAATCTGGGCTTTCTGCTGTAGAAATTAAGTGACTTTTGGAGGAAACTTTTTAGAAATTAAAAATTTTGCTGGAACCAATTTCTGATTGAAGTGATATAAGTTGTGAGGTATTAAAACTTATCTACTATTTTATTGAGCCTTGCATGAGAAAGTGAGGTAATTTTTGCAAAGGATCTTAATGACCACTGAAGTTTTTGAGATACTTGTATTGCCATGCATAAATTCATGCTAGTGCAAATTTTGAGAAGAAATGCAATAGTACAGGATTATGGTCAGGTATATTGAAATGCTTATCAAAATAAAGTAAGCCATTGGCTACTTCAACTGAAAGGTTTTTTTGTACAAGGACCATGTAAAGACCACCACTAGGATAACCAATGAGGGAAGTTATGCTAGACTTTGTTTTTGAAAAATATAAGCCATGAATGCTCATAATCGCTATTTTAGAAATTGAAAACATTGTACCAAGCAGTTTGATAATCCTAGTAATTGTAGCAAATAAGATCAAATGGCTATGAGAATTTGTGGGTTTTGAAAAGATTGGTTTTCTAGTCTGAAGGACTGATAATATTTATGATTTGGATTATGGAATGCATAGTGAAATTAGCATTTGATATTGACTTATAATGTTTGATAGCAACAAAATTACTATCAACCAAAATAAATTCATAATACTTCTTGGTTTTTGAAATATCTATAGGCATAAAATGCCAATTTGGTGAAAAAATCATTTGATGAACTAATTGGGGATTATTTGTAAAAATGTTCCATTTGAAGGATAGTTTGGGCCGGAGAAATTGGTACATAGAAAGATTATGGTTTTTGAGAAGAGATTGGAGAAGTTTGAGAGACAAGTTCCTTACCTGAAGGTATGGTTGTCACTAATTAGGTTAGCTGGGTGATAGCCTGAGCTAGATCTTCTTGATTGAACTGGATGAATCTTTTGAATTGGGAGAGGCAACTAACTTGGATTGTTCTTCGTCAGCAATGTCTGCCCAAGATTGCTTTAAAAGGACCAGAGATTTTTGGATTGATTACTAAATTGCTAAAAGGGTCTTTATGAAAAGGGCATAAGACTCTTTGGATTGCTTTTGAATTGATTGGGCTGAGTAATTGGTTGGTCCCTCTTTGTATTGGGTTTATGATTTTGGTGTAGGTTCAACATCATGTTCTTTATTTTCTTAAGACATATTATTTACTATGCAAGAATTCTCAAGTAAGATAATCATGAATAGAATTAGAGCTACCATTAATGTATTCAATTTCAAAATATTGAAATGTTTGAAATGTTCATCAACATTTTATAAGAAGATTAAAACAATAAACAATGATGAATTTTATAGAAGGATTAAAAATATCGTTCATGATTATTTGAAATTCAGAAATAGTAATTTTTTTTTTTTTTTTTTATAATTCAAAAGGCATTATATTTGGTTCGTATTGACCAAAAGGAACTATAAATACAGTTTTGTATTTATCAGATTCTTTAATTTAAATTTGCCAGAAACATGATTTCAAATCAAATTTTGAAAACAGTTTTGAAGAGTATAGATGATTGAGAAAATATTTTTTGTTAGGAATAGGATACCTAATCCATTTGAAAGCTTAATTGAGTGGCTTATAATTGATTACTAAACAGGGAGTATCACGTTCAATCTGTGTATTTTTATTCACATTAAAAGCAGAACAAGATCAAGAACTCTTGCTCTTGCAAATTATTCCTTTAAAAAGAAGATCACTAATTTCTTTTTGACAGAAATCAAGCATTTCTTGATTCATTTTTATTGGATGGGCTTTTGTAGGAATTTGTCTTTCATGAAAATCTTTTTCATAAGGAAGATTCACCATATGTTGTTTTCTTTTCTAGAAAGTATTTGAAAGATCACAACAAATTTGCATGTGAATTTTTGCTTCAAAAATTTTTATTTTGTTTTTGATGATTAAATCATTGAGTTGAGTTGAGTTTCTATTCTTTTGAAAGAAATTTCATCAAAAATAAAATTGATTTTTTCTATTTATTTTTAATAAGATTGAGATTCCTAAAAGTAAGTTTTTTAAGGAAAGGGAAGGAAACGGTTTGACCTATAATTTCTTTGAATATTCCTTTGTTAACCAAAAAAAAAATCTAATTTTTTAATGAAATCAACACCTAAGATGACTAGATTTGTAATATTCCTAGTAAGAAGAAATGTTGTTGAAATTTGTGAAGGAGAATTTTCAATTATTACATTGGAATATTTCTAATGAATTATGATGTTAGAACCATTAGCCAAAATTAATCTTATAGAATTTTTTTCATAAAATTGTGTTGAAACTTGTCTTTCCAAGATACAGATTGAATCTGCACATATATCAAGCAAGGCAACTATTTTAAGAACAAAGAATTTTTCAATGGAATTTTTCAATGATAAGTTTGATTGGGATGTATCATTTTCTAATATAAAATCCTAAGTGATTAGATTAAGAAAATTATCACTAGAAATATTTAAGTTTTTATTCAAAAAGGAAGACTTAGAATGTTTTGATGAGGATGTCTTAAAATATGGATTTTTCGTCTGATAATGAAGCTCAAGCCTTTTTTGATATTGAAGAAATTAACCAAATCCAAAATGATGACGAAGCCTCTTCAGATTTATCTCTAGAAACTCTTGAATAATGTCCTCACTAGAGAACAAGATCTTCTCTTTGAAGTCATTACTAACCTTCCAAATTATGAAGGTAAAAAAATTATCTTTACAAACTTAAAGAAACCCTGGAAACCTCAGAAAAATCAAGCAGACCTCCTCAAAATCTTCTAATAATTGTTATCTCTTTTAATTTAAAAGATGTTTTATCCAGATTCAACTATGAGAAAAAATCTGTAACTCTTCAAGATCTTCAATATGAAGTTTCAAAACTCAAAACTGAACTAAAATATCTCAAAAATTAGTAACAAGAAAATACTTCAATAATCCAACTCCTTCAAAAAGAAAGGAAAAATCTGTCTTTTAAGACATCTTTATCAAAACATTCCGAGTCTTTCTCTTCGAATAAAAACTTAGATATTTCTTATGATAATTTTCTCAATCTAATCACTCGAGTTTTATATTATAAATAGTATATCCCAATCAAACTTATAATTGGAAAATCCTTTGTTCTTAAAATAGTTGTCTTGTTTGATACAGGTGCAAATTCAAGCTACATCCTATAAGGACATGTTCCAACAAAATTTTATGAAAAAACTTCTAAACGATTAATTTCAGCTAATGGTTCTGAAATCATAATCCATTACCAATGTTCTCATGTAATAATTGAAAATTCTCTTTCACAAATTTCAACAACATTTCTTCTTGTCAGGAATATCACAAATCTAGTCATTTTAGGTATTGATTTCATTAGGCAATTAGATCCTTTTTAAAGGAATACTCAAATAAGTTATAGGTCAAACCGTTTCCTTCCTTCCCTTAAAAAACCTATTTTTAGAAATCTCATTCTTATTGAAAATAAACAAAAACCAATCAAATTGTTTTCTTTCTAGAAAAGAAAACAACATACGATAGATCTTTCTTATGAAAAAGATTTTCATGAAAGACAAATTCTTACAAAAGCCCGTCCAATACAAATCAAGAAATGCTTGATTTCTGTCAACAAGAAATTAGTGATCTTCTTTCCAAAAGGAATAATTCGCAAAAGTAAGAGTCCTTAATCTTGTTATGCTTTTTATATGAATAAAAATACAAAGATTGAACGCGGTACTCCCCGTTTAGTGATCAATTATAAACTACTCAATCAAGCTCTCTAGTTGATTAGATATCCTATTTCTAACAAAAAAATATCTCTCAATAGTTTAGACTCTTCAAGACTATTTTCAAAATTTGATTTGAAATCAAGTTTCTGGCAAATTAAAATAAAAAAATCTGACAGATACAAAACTGCATTTATAGTTCCTTTTGGTCAATAAGAAATGGAATGTAATGCCTTTTAGATTAAAAAATGATACTTCTGAATTTCAAAAAATCATGAACAATATTTTTAATCCATATACAAAATTCATCATTATTTATATTGATGATGGTTTAATCTTTTCATAAAATGTTGATGAATATTTCAAACAACTCAATATTTTCTTTGATATTATAAAACAAACTGGTTTGGTTGTTTCCAGAAAAAAAAAAATTAGTTTTTTTTCAAATAACAATTAGATTTCTTGATCACAATATTCACCACGGAACTATCACTCCAATCAATCGGGCTATTCAATTCACTAACAAATTTCCTAATCACATTATTGACAAAAACTCCACTGCAAAGATTTCTAGGTTGCCTCAATTATATTTTTGATTTCTTTTCAAGAGTCAGTAATCTTATTAAACTTTTGCATGACAGATTTAAGATTGATCCCCTTTCCTGGTCTAACATTCATACCAATATTGTCAAACAAATTAAGCTTAAGGTCAAGTATTTGCCATTTTTATATCTTCTCAATCCTAAAAATTTTAAAACTGTTGAAACTGATGCCTTAGACATTGGTTATGGTGGCATTCTTAAACAATCCATCAATGGCAAACAGCATATCATTGCATATGCATCCAAACATTGGAATTCTGCACAACAAAACTATTCTACCATCAAAAAAGAGATTTTAACAATTATTTTGTGTATTTCCAAATTTCAAAGTGATTTACTAAATCAAAAGTTTTTGGTTAAAGTCGATTACAAATCTGCAAAAAAACATTTACAAAAGTATGTTAGATATCTAGCATCAAAACAGATTTTTGCCCACTAGTAAGCAATTTTATCTACTTTTGTTTTTGAGATTGAATACATTAAAAGTAGCTCTAATTATATTCCCGATTATCTTATTCGAGAATTATTACAGGGTAGATAATATGCCTCCAAAAAAGAAAGAAAAAGAAATTGACCTCCTCAAAAATCAAAAACCCAATCCAAAGAGGAACCATCCAATTCCTCAACCCAATCAATTCAAAAGCAATCCAAAGAGTCTTATGCCTTTCCCATAGAGACCTTTTTAGCAATCCACCAATCAATCCAAAAATCTATGATCCTTTCGAAGCAATATTGGGTAAACATTGCTAACGAAGAGTAATCCAAGTTAGTTGTCCCTCCCAATTCAAAAGATTACATCCAGTTTAATCAAGAAGATCTAGCTCAGGCTATCACCCAGCTAGCCCAATCAGTGATAATGATACCTTTAGTTAAGAAACTTGTCTTTCAAACTTCTCTAATCTCTTCTCAAAAACCACAATTTTTCTATGTGCCAATTTCTCCAGCCCAAACTATCCTTCAAATGGAACCTCAATTTTTTACTAATAATTCCCAATTAGTTCATCAAATGGTTTTTCTACCAAATTGGTATTTTATGCTCATAAACATTTCAAAAACCCAGAAGTATTATGAATTTATTTTAGTTGATAGTGATTCTGTAGCTATCAAATATTATAAGTCAAAATCGGATACTAATTTCATCACGCATTCCACAATCTAAATCTTAAAGGTAATCCGTCCTTCAGACTGGAAAACCGATCTTTTCAAAACACGTAAATTCTCCCAGCCATTTGATCTTATTGGGTATAATTACTTGAATTATCAAACCGCTTGGTACAATGTTTTCAATTTCCAAAATAATGATTGTAAGCATGCTTGGCTTATATTTTTCAAAAACAAAGTCTAATATAACTTTTCTCATTGATTCTCTCAATGGTGATCTCTACACGGTCCTTGTACAAAAAATCTTCTAGATGAAGTAGCCAATAGCTTATTTTATTTTGATAAGCATTTTAATATACATGACCATAATCCAGTACTACTGCATTTCTTCTCAAAATTTGTATCAGCGTGGATTTATGCATGACAATACGAGTACCCCCATCAAGGTCCTTTGCAAAAATTATATTCCCTTCTCAAACAAGGCTCAATAGAATGGTGGACAAGTTTTAATGCCTTAAAAACTTATGCCACTTCAATCAGAAATTGGTTTAAATAAAATCTCCAATTTCTAAAAAAGTCTTCTTCAGAAATCACTCAATTTTTACAATAGAAATCTTAGATTTTAGCCAAGCTAGCTTCTTGTTCAAACAAACAAGAATATCTTCAAAATTTAAAAGCCATGGTTCAACTGTTACAAGCAGAAGAACATACGGATGATGAAGTTACCTCTGCCCCTCAAAAAGTTGATAGAAACCAATTTTTCAATTTCTTTTCTAGAGCTTTAGAAAATGGTTCTACTAAATATGCCCAATCCAATGAAGATGACTATTATGGCATTAATCTCAAAGATGACTAAAACAGTTAAAATTTGTGTAATTTTTAGTTGATCACTATAGTAATTATTGTAGTAAACCGCGGCAGATTATTGTTGTAACACGGAGCACTGTAGCATTTTACTATAGCAATTACTGTTCAAAACAATAAATTTCAATTTTCTATTTAAAAAGATTTGTATCTCTCATTCAAGTAAGTTTTTTATTTCAGAATTTTCTCTAAGTTTAGTCTAAGAGCTTCCCTAGATATTCCTCCAGATCTGTCCCTCACTTGTATCATTATGTTTTGAATACTACCAATGACATTTTATTTATGTCTTTAATTTTTGCATATCCGTCCCTCGGATTAGCTAGCGAACTACCACCACTTCTCCTTCTTTTTTAATTTATGCATTTCCTTTCCTTAGATTAACGTGCGGATTACCACCACTTGTCCTCCCTTTTAATTTCTGTCTTTAATTTATGTATTGTATTTCATAATCCCCTTAGCAGTCTTGCTGCTTTCTACTTCACTACCCCCATGATTTTTCCCCGCTCTTAGGGCCTCCACCGATCCTCTATTTGATTTTGCAAATATGAGAAATACATACAATATCCAATACCTTATGTAAGAGTATAGTTGAATTATTAACCACACAATATTGGAAAAATCTTTATAAGCCTTCTTAAGGCTTATACATTTACTTGTAGGACATCTTTCACAAGCGTCATTCCAGCAACTTTCTTAACCGTAAAGGAAGTATTATCCCTTTCCATTATTGGCTATAGGTACTCTTATTTAAAATTGAGATTTTGACTAAAAGACTTAAAATTTTGCATTACTACTATTCTTTGTCATTCAACCTTTGAAGGCTAAGCATAGTCATAGTTGCCTTATCTATTTGGTCATGTAACTTTTATAAGCCTTATGACATAGAGTTAAACATGTAGTACAATACTTGTATGTTATACTCCAACTACTTAGTTTATTCCTTATATGCATTCTTACCAACACTTGTTAGAAGCATAATTCCTAGCTTATAGCTATCTTGGATGAATTTTGAAAACATTTCTCATATTCATTGGCCAAATAATGAATTTTAGGACCAATCAATACATTATTATATTTAATTTTAAATATGGGTTGAAATTTGGTCACTTTGATCAATCAATATCTATTCAATTATTATTCACCATAAAGACTTGGTCTTTAATTTAAATAGTGCCTCCCACTAAGTTTTTTTATTTCCGTTACCCTTTAAATGAAAAATGGGTAACCTAGTTGAAAGGTCTCCTAGTGGGGATTAGGATCCCATTACTTGTACATAACAATCTTGTGTGACACAACAAATCATATATACTTGAAAGATAGATAAATTTCCTAATCATGTTTAGCCCTAAAAAGTATGCATCTTTGTGTGACACAATAAATCACATACTATTTTGTTAAGTTAATCCTACCATTCATAACAAATATATTCCAATGTATACAGCTCTTGTGTGACACTACAAAGTCATATAATCAAAATACCTCATAAGCATCATTTATGCAATAAATAATACAAATTAGCCCAGAAAATGCAAACCATGTATGATACAACAAATTTGCATCTAATATTATTTATAATGGTGAAGGGCTACAATGCCATTGTTGTAATGACTTTAGTTATAACTTAATATTAATTGTTTTAATGAGGGTTTTAAGTCAAGTTGCTTAGTATCGTCTATCTAAGCGTGCATCATATACTATCACGTATACATTCATTATCAATTATATAAAAACATACAAACATGCATCACATACATTAAGGGTCGATTATGGACTTTTTCTATGGCATAATACACTTAAGCCATCAAAGTATATTATTGGTCTATTACCTGGGAGTTATATGTTGTCTTTAATGGGCCACCACAGCTTCCTCTGCACTCCTCCATCTTTTATCTTGTATATATCTACTTCTATCTAATCCTAAGCAAATTAACCTAACTAACTACATTACAATAATGAATAAGAAACCTTGATCAAATTAAGGGGAGTTACAATAGGAGGAAGATAGAAATTACATCAAGAGAAAATAGAGAGGTGAGGTATACAAACCCCATTTAAGATTACACTCCCAAAATATAAAAATTAATTATATATCCCATTAAATAAATTTATACATTCAATCACATTGAAAAAACCAATCACATAGCTCAATTATTTGGTCTTAAGTCCATAATCACTCGAAGTAATTATTTCAATCACATTGCATGAAGCAAAAATATTTAAAAGATAATTTATTCAAGTTATGGCTTTATTAAAGATTAATATTATCTTATTAATTTAGTACTCCCACTAGAATTTATAATTCTACTTGATTTAGATTTCAAAAATTTAATTCAATTATAACTTAATCTCATTAGTCATATAAGATTCTCAATCTCATTAGTCTTATAGGATTCTTAATCCGATTAGTCTTATAGGATTCTTAATCCGATTAGTCTTATAGGATTCTTAATTCTATTTCATGTATGAAACTAAATCTGATAAGAAATCTCATGTCCTAATCATTAATTATAAATCTAAATAGTGTAGGGTTCTCAACCCTAAAATTTAGGAATTTCAAACTTGTCCAACAAGTTTCTAACTCCTAAAATTTAGAACATGAAGCCTTAATAAAATTTCAACCAAAATAGTTTAGGATAACTTTGATTGCTAATCAAATTTGAACTCTTCAAAATCCTTGTTTGAATCTAATTCAAACTCTATAAAATCTAATTTGAATCTAATTCTAATTCCAAGGAAATTAAGAATGAGTCCAACTCAATTATATTTTAATAAATAAAAATTAATATTGAATCCAATTCATTTTTTTAATAAAAAATTAATTTTTCAAAAGAGCTAAGTGAATTAAATTAAATCTCTTTCAGGTAAATCAAGATTGAGTCTAACTCAATCTTTCAAGAAACCAAGATTGAATCAAATTCAAAATTTTGAAAGAACCAAGATGGAATCAAATTCAAAGTTTCAAGAAATTCATATACAATCAAATTCTACCTTATCCTGAAAATAATTTAATTTAATCTTAAATTTTAAAAGGGCTAATTGAATCACATTCAACCTCCTTTAAGAAAACAAGATTAACTCAAATAAAATTCTAGTTTTTAAAATTAGTGTTCAACTAGTTTCATTGAAATACAATAACTATTCTTTTATTTCAATTAGGATTCTACTAATCCTAGTGTTACTAAAATAAGACAACACTAATTTTATTTTAGTTAGAACTTAACTAATAATAAAATTATTAAAATAAAATAACTCTTATCTTATTTAAATTAGAATTTTACTAATACTAAAATATTATTAAAATAAAATAACATTTATTTTACTTTAACTAAAACTCTAATAATCTAATAACAATAAATAAAACATTGTTACTTATTAATATTATTTAAAAATAAATTAATAAGATAATAGTGTACATGGCACGCCATGTACACTAAACAATAAAGATTCACACTACTTGCTATGAACATGGTAGGTACAAAGCTTTGTCAAATTTTATTTTATTTTTTTATTTCAAACTCTTTGACATCAATAATAGTAAAAATAATTTTCTTTTAGATTTCATAATAATAATATTATTATTAATTAACCAATAATAAAAGAGATTAAATCCTTAAAGCCATAACAATAAATTATTGGATCTAACATAAATCATAAGGATGGCTCTGATACCATTATTAGGAATTGGTGTAAAATATGGCAATCATATGCACAGCGAAGTTTAAAATTTTGATTCCTTTAAAGTAATATCACTTTATGATTATATGAAAGATTCTAATTCCAGTTTAACAATTAAACAAGAAGTTAGAAAATGCATATTTCCAAGGCTTTCAATTCTTATTCTTGATTCGACATTCACTCCTTTGTTGATTTATCAATAGCACAGCAACAACACATGTGTCTCATCTCTAAGTGTATCTATACGAACGAATCCAACTAAGGATCATCATGCTTGAAAATGAGAGGGGTTACCAAAAGATTCCTTGTATACTAGCACAAGTTACTAAATCTCTCTTGTAATTTAGAAACTCTCATTGGCCTAAAATCCATTTGTACAATACGTATAATTATTTTTCTCTTCTCTATTTTATGTACAATTATTCTCACTTCTATTTTCTATCTTGTTAAGTCTTGTATTAATAAAGACTAGTCACCTCACTCCATATTAGACATCCTAACACATTATAGTTGTTGCTAACATTAGGATTTAATCATAATTAAATCTAATATCTAACAAACTACAATAATTACATGACTGCCCCCAAAACTCTCCTCAATTGAATATCGTCCTTTTGTGTGTGACCCCTTAAGTTCAAATTATTGATGGCAATAGACATGTAACTTTTACATATTTATTATACTGGACCATGTCCAATTAAATTAGAACTCATTCTAATTATTAAAATTAAAACTCTTTTTAATCAACCTTTAATTAATTGATCATTTAGAGATAATTAATTAATTATCAGGATTTCTATAAGTCAAGATTGGTGCCTAGCAACACATGATAATTACCTATAATAGTATGAATATGGCTGTGAACTTTTCTGTTAATAGTTACCATGCAATTTAATCATTCTATCACACAATGTTCTTATTAAATCTATTTCGGTATGGAAATAATGTCAAACCCTAAATTTAATCATATGTGTCTAATCTTACGATTATAACTTCATTGAAAAAATTAAAAACTCATCTTCTAATATCTACCCTACTATGACCATAGACTTTAAGTTAAATCTTTTATAGACCACATAGGACATTCTTCTTTTCTACTAAGAGTAATAGATCATTTATTGCACATTCATATACTTTCATATGCAAGTGATTATACCCAATTACTACTTGTTAGATGTCTCATTAATAGAATCAAAGATAGTATCAAAGTATAATGATGTACATACAAGATAACTATGATGTCTCAAGTCAAAGGAATATTTGCACAACTATAACATGAGAACCACCTATTGACATGTAGAGAAACTCCATATAGATGTTCTCAATTGAGTCAGTTCAGTGAACTCATTCTCTAATGAGCACCTACATATCTATCTCAATGTCTCATATACAAGTGACAATGAGATTAGTCACCATTAACTCTTTGAGCTAACTAGATATGTACTAATCTATTTGGATTCACTAATGTCCTACTTAGTGATCCTACAATTAGGAACATTTAAGAATTAAGCTTAAAAGAAATACATCTCATTAGCATAATCTTATCATGATGCTTATTTCCATTGCTTTAATTATTTGGGCTCATAATAGGTTAATTAATAATTCTTATACATGATAATATTTGCTACTTATATTTATTAATAATATGAATAAAATTGTACATAAAATAATATGCCACATCATCATATGTCATTGACTTTAGGGCATACTACTAACAATATACGAAAAAATGTCAGAAGAATTAATAAAGCTAATCAAGCTAATATCTTTAAGAATTTTAAAGTATTAGTTAAAAAAGTACTAAAAGAAGTTCAATTCGACAAGAAAGTTAATTTTGATCAAATTAACACCATTCTTGAATTATTAGAATTATTGGGTAGTTAGCAAGACGATGATCCAGTATTTCAAAAAGTCAAAAGAATAAGCTTATATGAAAATGCTAAGATGATTCTCCTAACATAATTTGTTTTCAAATTACAATCAGCGTAGACAATGCTCATTATTTCAAGTTACAAGAGAAATTAGAACAAGTTTTCTTTTAATATTGCCATCACTGATTATTAGGATATAATTAATATCCTAAAATTAACATTTTGTGCATCCTTTAAAACATTAAACTTTGAAAGTGTCGAAATGGGATTTGTAAAAACTATAGTATTTGAAAAACGAAGATTGGATAAATTATCAAGACTATGTTCCTTCTTTAAAACTATGATTTTTTTTACACTATTATAGAAGAAGATACATATCAAATGCACACTTTTATTATCACCAACATTGATCGAACACTTTCAAAGAGAAAAATTCTATCAACCTTATCAGATATAGACTCTAGCCAAGACAACTAATCATAATTTTGATTTATCCAATACTAATGAAACACTAGGTAGCTAGAAATACTATAACAGGAGACCAGTATTATATTATGAGTCTTCGACAATTAGTTAAAACTCTTAATTTTGTTAAAAATGAAAATTATTTTTCTATAACTGATGGAAGAAGAATTTTATTCAATATAGTAGGTCCAAAAATCAACTAAAATTTTATGATCAAATTCATGGAGGTAAATGGATTAGATGATTTGATTTCTGATGTAATTTATGAACAAGATATCTCTGACAAAGCAGCAGAAGATGACAGTGGAAAGTGGTAGGGCCTATTCATTAGACAACGTTGCAGAACACAACCTGGACAACATGATGAAACCTTGAAAAATCTACTTTTTTTTGACAGTTCAGATAACGTACAATAAAAAATTTTATCATTATCTAAAGAGAATCTATTTTCTAGAAAGGAGAGTGGTGGAAGCGGTTTTTTTTTTTTTTTTTTTCAAATTCTTTTGTTATCTTGTATTCTCTATTTAAAAAGATGACCTCTTTTTGATGAAGGGCATAGAAGCTTAGCCATTCCTCTCCCATTACCTTTGTATTCTCTATCCAAACGAATCTGTCATAATTATATAGCAAAACAATTAATTTTAAATTAAATTGTTAAAGCACTTAAATTTTAATTCAAATATTAGCGCACATGAAAAAAGCAATCTAACTTAAAATGAAAATAGTTGTCCATATATATCACTTATTGATGAGGGGCAGTGATAACATGCAAAATCAACCCCAAAAACATAAGAACAAAGATTAAAAATCATGTGATAAGTCTCAAAAATGTGGAAGTGAGGATAATTCTAACCGTTACAGAAACATAAAGGACATAGAGAGAATTTCTAGAAAAAAGAGACATTTTAAATATTAAATTTTACGATTTCATTTTGAGAAAGATGAGAAGATAAGAAATTAGAATAGTTGGAAGATGAAATAAAAACCTTTGTTGATGAGGAATATGAAACATTGAAAAAGAAAAAAAAACAAAAACAAAAAACAAAAAGTGATAAATGAAAATATTATAAAATTGAATGGAATTTATGATAAAATAAATTTTAAATATAAAATTATAGATGATGTGGCATAAATTATAAATTTGGTGTAGCATCAACAATGCTCCTTAGTGGTCCACCTAACAACTATCCCTTCAATTGTGCCATGCAAACAGTGCCACATGCTAGGAATTAAAAAATAAAAATTATTAATTTTATTATATATATATATATATATATATATTCTTATATATAATATACTTTTTTATCAATAAAAAAATTAATTTAATAGTTATTCATTTTTTAGCATTCTCAATATATCAAAAAATAAAAATATTAATATTTAATTTCACTCCATATAAGTCCACTAAATACTTTCAAATTTTGATACTTTTCTCATACTTTTACACAACAATTATAAAAATCCTTCTAAGTGAACGAACTGCCACTTATGGAAGATGAAGATGAAAATGAAATTGAAAAGCCAAAAATAGGTAGGAAAAGAAAAGGCCAAACCGATGACGTGTCCTACACCTATTGGTAAAGTTGATGTGGCCACATTACCGACGCAAGTGGCAAGGTCGAAACGCGCCACTTTATCACGACCACTCTAACTTGAATTCGTGAAGCTCAAAACATTCAATTCTGTTTCTCAGTTAGCAATTCGTCATAGTCGATTCCTCTCTCTGTAATTCTTTATCGAATTTTTCTCCTTCAAGGTTTTGATTTAACAGCCATGGAAGCAGTTGGCGGAGGAGGAACGTTGTCGGAGGTATACCAGAGCGCGAAGAAGTTCTTACTCAGAACTCGAGACGGCGTCGAACGCCTTGAGCGACTGCAATACTCAACCTCCGGTGGTTCGGATTCCGATATCTCATTCTCGGTTAAGAAAGATATCAATCAGATCCAATCCCAATGCGCCGAGATGGACCGCCTTTGGCGATCGATTGCGGCCAAGTCTCAACGGGATCTCTGGAAAAGGTACATCTGCTTTCCTTTCTTTGTCTTCTTCATGTTATTTTTTCGAATTTGGTTTCTATGATGTGTTGTCCATAAGTATGTTTTTGACTATCAGTGAGAGAAGACACCTAGTTGTTTGTTTCTGTGAACTGGTTTTCTGCAGCATGTGATAGTTGCGTGAGATCTTTGATTGTATGGATTGTGTTTCGGTATGTAGAAAAGTGGAACAAGTAGCCGAAGAGGCTGGATCATTAAGAGAAAGTTTAGATAAGTATTTTTTGAGGAACCAGAAACGGATGCAGGAAGCCAAAGAGAGGGCGGACTTGCTAGGAAGAGCTGTATGTAACTTCTTATGTCAGATTCCATGAGCTTTCAATTATACTGACTTTGTTTTCGTGAATAACTTCTATTTAACATTTCTACTTTTATGATCTAGAATGGGGACAATGCTCATGTTTTGAGAATATTTGATGAGGAGGCACAAGCAATGCTTTCGGTAGGTAACTCTGCTCGGGAGTTGGCAAGTAGTACTGCACTTGGGGAAGCCATCCTTTCTTCATTATCAGGGAATAGGGAACGCCTAAAGGTATTTCCTCCCTTCTTCAGCATCCGCCTACGACTCCATAATTCGCCATAGATGTGCATAGTGTATAGTTAATAGAAATCAGTACTGTTCATTGATATTTTGAACTCTAGGAGTTCAAGATGATTCCACACAGGAGAGTAAATAATTTAAATGCTTCTGTTTACTCTTTTTCTTCTATTTCTTTGCTTTATACATTTGGAAATTTTAGTTACATGTATTTCTAGATTAGGAAAATTCATTTAATTCACTGCTTTATCCTTTGAGTGAGGGTTTCTATAGGAGCTGCCTGTAGCTGAAGCTTCTATGAGATATGGTTGTCTTGGTGGCAACTCTTTCTCTCCATTCTGATTTGTGCCAAAAATTAGATGTGGTCCTTTTAAACAGTCCACATTTACTTTGTATGACTTGCAAAATCATCAACATTCTAGTATTCCTATCTAATATTTATGGAAGTTAAGGTAATTGATGTGTGTGAAACTAGTTAATTTTTTTTTCATGCCCAAAAGGAAAAAAAAAATGTCTTTTTCTTTTAGAGAACGAAATTTAACTAATAGAGAAGATAACAGAGTGCAAAGGGAAAAAAAAAAATGTCTTGCTTATGATCTTTGCTATTTGTTGGTATCATTTTAACTTAATCGAATGAATGAGTATATCCGAAATCTTATATGATAGGTTTTGTTTAGTGCTAGTGGAATCAACATATCGATGGGATTTCTGGAAAGCATATGTTCAGCGTTGTTAAGATAAATACAATAGGAGAAGAGTGAGATGAGATAGGAAAGAGAGTTCAATATATATTATTCCTAAAACATGTGATCTCAATCAGTCCCACCTTTGTCTAATAATGGTTTTAGTATGTGATTCCATATTCTTTTGCTTGAGATTTATTGAACTAAACAGGTTGAACAAGTGGTATGCTAGTTTCTGATTCTATGGTTTGAATTTTAGTTACTTTTCTGCAAAATAAAATGCGTAATTGAAAATTGATTAATCAAATTCAATTATCATTAGCATAAACATTATTTATGAGAAGCTTTTGCTGAATTGAGGATTTGAAATCTAGTTAGCCTTTTTAGACTTGAAAAAGAACTAAATGAGGCATACACATTGCGGGCAAAATGCAGCTTAGAGGTGAATTATCCCGACGGACTACATATCATCCACAACATGAATACCGTGTCCTTTAATGTTAAAATACGATTTTCAAATTATTAGTTCTGCATTTGGAGAGTTTAGACTTTAGAGTGGTGGTTTTAGCTATTTTCCGGGCATTGCTGAAGGGCCCTTTTGTAACTTGCTGAGTTCAAAAAAATTGGTGTAACATGCTGGAGTTTGTTTTGCCTCATGCCCTTTTTCATGTGAAGTGTTTGTAAGTTTCATATGTTCTATGTTTTCTTGAATTTAAAAGTGAGTATATAGTTTTAAACTATATTAAGGTCTAGATTGTTGGAGAAAGCCCTAATGATAGTTGACAGATATTGGCTTGGTATGCATTGACCTAATTATTTCTGAGTTCCTGAAATACTTTTTCTTGTGATTCCTGTTTTTGTCCAGAGTGCACAACGGAAGGCATTGGATGTTCTTAACACAGTTGGGCTATCAAACTCTGTGTTGAGACTAATTGAGAGGCGAAACCGTGTAGACCAATGGATCAAATATTTAGGCATACTCTTGACAGTAATCATCGTGCTTATCATTGTCTGGTGGAGACGTTGACTAGACAGATGATTCATGATTATGTGATTTATGCTTTCCTCGTCTTATCCAAGAAAAAATGTAAACATTAAGTGCAACATGGTTAGTGTATTTTTTTCAGAAGACAAGCTTACTCGATGTAGATTACTTACAGAGGCTGAATACAAAAAGAGACAAACTTACGTGATTTGGATGCATTTTTCTGGGACAAACTCTTTCCCCCGGTTGTTTGAAATCTGATCACGAATCAGTAACCTGGGTTTCCAAAGAACTTTCTGGGTCGGATCCTATCTGGTAGCCTTCCAGACTTGGTTTTTGAGTGGCACTAGGTGAAACGAGTGACATTTTCATAGCATATAACAGCTTTGGATTCTTGCAAGTGTCTCTGCATTTTCATGTTGCCTTTGTTACGAAGCAAAGAAGTATGTGGTTAACAGCAAGGAGCAGTGATTAAACTTGTCTGGTTATAGGTCTCCATCTGCCAAATTCTACAACTCTTTTGCGTGTGAAACAAGTATACAAAAACGGATTTACCCTAAAGATAACTGAAGTAATTGCATAAAATATTGATCTTGGAACTCAATTAACTGATAGTGGTGCATGGCAATGTGTGTCCACTGGGATATAACACGTTGGGTCTAAACAAGTTTTCTTATTATGGGAAGTTGGGCTTGAACTCTATTAACAGATAATGGAGCATGGCAATGACTACTTTTCATGGGCTTTAAGATTTTCAAGGTGTAAGTGTTTTCCTAATTTTACTTTTTATCTAAGGGCTTTAGGAAGTGTTTTTCTTTCTTTTCTTTTTTTCTGCAATATTTAGACAGTAGTCGTCTAGTGGTTTGGAGGAGTATTTGGCGCTTATCATTGGTTGCATGATTCAATAACTTGGAGTTGAAGTTTTTTTATGTACCATTTTACTTCAGGGACAGAATTGTCAGAATATTCCAAAAAGTCACTAACATTTTTATCAACTTCTACCATAGCTGAAGCCTGAAGGTGGTGGTAAATTGGTAAACACGAACCCAAAAGATGATTTAAGATGTAACCTGTCTGATTTATATCCACCAGATAAATAGGTCGCATCCTTGTTTGATTGATCTTTTCAGGATATGAATGTGTTAGGTTAAGGTTCTACTTGTGGAGATGAGTTGTTTTTGTAGGTGAGTGTTTGGTTGAGTCTTGAGTACTCAGTATTGTACCCTTTTGGAATCCTCTTCGATAGATAATTGGTTATATTTCTTTCTTGTCAGCAATAAAATTTCAATCTTAAAAAAATAATAATAATAAATAAATAAATAAAAAATAAAAACAAGAGAAAGTAATCAAATTTCAATACATGGTTAGCACTTAGCACCCACTCTTTTCACATAGTGATGATGATGAAGGGATGTAGGATTCAATACCTTCTCTACCTTAATTTGCTGATTCTTCTTCTTTTTACTTTTACTTTCTTTTTCACTTTTACTTCTTTTTTTTTTAAATAAAATAAAATTTATGGGTCTGCCTTCCTTTCGGGAATCATAAAAGAACCCTAAATCCATGTTCATATATTGTGACTAGTAATGAATGGTCAATTATGCAGTATTTGAACCTCTAGAAATAATTCACTTTGAAAGAGATAAAGCAAAAGCAAAAGGACAGGCAGAATTCCCACCTCATTTCATTCCTTGTTGCTTTATTCTGTCGCTTCAAGTTTTAATGGGTGTGGGACATGAATTATCAAAACTGATAGGCTACTAGAGTTAGCTAATTAAATCACTGCGTACCAGCTTGCCGCTATGAGTTGTAACACACCTTCCTTAGACTATGACACAATAATTTCAAAATTATTGTAACTAAGGAAATTTTATTGGTGAGTTTAATTATGTCTATTGATAGTTATGGAATTTGTACTAATCTAGACTAGAACAATTTTGTTATTATTATTATTGAAAATTCCAACTCAAACCCCACTAGAAGACCAGCTTAATCTGTGAGAAACATAATATGCTTGCTTTTAGATAACATTAATAAACACTAATAATTTAATTAATTAATATGCAATTTGGCCATGAGAGACAGATGCATGCTTTGTAGATTTCATGAAATATAGTCATTCAGCTAAACATATATAAGTTGTCGAATCATTTCACGTGCAACAATGCAAATATGGAAGTAAATCAGCAAAATTATTTAGAAGAGTTATTTGTTGAGAGCTCGATTTATTTTCAAAACGAGCAAATATAGATTTTTATGTGAGAACTCGTTCAATAAAGGAGTCTAGCTTAAATTTTTACAAAAATTTAATTTGTATTATGGAGAGTCCAACTCGTTTAATTAATATAATTTAATATATACATATGTATTTATTATTTTTGTATGATAAAAATAATGGAATGAGTTGTTTTTAGAATATTCAAATTATTATATTTTAGGGTTTTATGCCTCTTAATTTGATGTCTCGTGAGCTCTTAATGGATCGAGCTTGAGCATGAATTTAAACTCAAAGTTTAATCAAACACAAGCCGAATCCGAACATATTAATAATTTGACGAGCTAAACTCCAGTTTGCTAATTAAAACCAACTCAAGCTCAGTTAGTTTGCACTCCTATTTGCGATCAAGATGCATAAGTTCAAGGATGCCTTGGCTTGTTATGTTATAGTTTAATTATTTTTCCTTATGATCCCTAAACTATATATAATATAAATATTTTTAGTTTCTCACGAGTATCTCCACACTCTTTGGGTGTGAGCCTAAACTTATTCGGGGTTCATAACTGTCCCTCTTCATAAATATTTTCTTATTGGCTCAAACCCCTAATATTGCGGAGGTCTATCAACCATTGAGCTTAAACGTACCTTATCTCTTGAACCACACCTTTTTGGGTAATATATATATATATATATATTTATTTATTTATTTATATAGTTACGATCCTATAAATTTTAGCAAATGTATAAATAATTACGCAGGTTGTTTGACAGTTATTTTAGGGTAGTCTTATTGGCACAATAAAAGTAATTATGGCTACAACCTAATTAAACTATAGCTCAAATAGACCATACCTTAAAAGAATTTGAGAGTAAATTATTATTACAACTCATTTAGTGTATTATGATCTTTGAGTCTTAAATTTTATTATAATTGTGAATATAGTTATTTTGGTTGTGCAATAGAGTCACTATTTCCATATATGCAAACCTACGAAAAATGTTGACTATGATTTTAATTTCTCCTGCTGAAATCTAAAAGCAAGAGAATCAAAAGAAAAAAATTCAATTTTTATGCTATATATTTTTTAAATAATTGAATAATTAGTATTCAATATAATAATTAAATATTTCATAAATAAATATTATATGATAAAAAATAAAAAAAATAAAAAGGTTATGCAGCAAGTTGTTATTTCAACTAGTAAAAAATATATATTATATTTTAAGTTCACCAAAGTTTTAATCCAAATGATAAATTTCTAATGTAACTGTATGGGGTTTACCTATAACATGTACTCATATCATCAACAAGACTCTCTTTCATAAGATTAAAAAAATTGTGATTTGGCCTCTAAAAACTAAGTGTCTAGATTAGTTACTGTACTATTCAGGTTTCGAGATGACTTGACTATAACTAGAGATGTACATGGTTCGGTTTTGAAAACAATTATAACCAACCCAA
This sequence comes from Quillaja saponaria, assembly GCA_029379385.1. Classification (NCBI taxonomy): domain Eukaryota; kingdom Viridiplantae; phylum Streptophyta; class Magnoliopsida; order Fabales; family Quillajaceae; genus Quillaja; species Quillaja saponaria. The sequence goes on from CM055607.1 coordinate 24,712,819, forward strand.
ATAATTTAGTTTATAATTAAAAAAACCATCCTAGGTTTATATGATTTTGATATCCAAAACCAACCTAAATTGTTGAGTCATTACTATTATCGATGATTATTCTATTATTGGGCTTGCATTGAGTCAGTTTGGCCAAATTCATGATTTTCATATGTAAAAAAATATTTTTTTAAGGTTACAAACATACAAAAAGTATAAAGCATACACTTAGGCCCTGTCTGGTATAGAGTTTAAGATATGTTTTTGGCATTTGGAAGCCCTATCGGCTGATTAGGGTTTCTAGCACCCAAAATTACAATTTTCATATTTCTTATCCCTGAAGATAACTCTCTCTTTCATCGAAGTCTTTAACTCTTCATAACTCCCTCTCTAATTAGGCCATTGTCTTCATAACTCTCCATCTCCTCTGCCTTTTCTTAGCCTTTGCTCTTCTGTTGCTTTGTCATTACTTAGCATCAGAATTCTTCACGCCTCATCATCTCCGACCTCTATTTCTCTCAATCCTTTAATTTTAGGTTATTTTTCCTCTCATGAGTAAAGGATGTTCTTGGAATTCTTTATGGTCTATTTTTAGTTAATGAATTATTTCATTTTAGTTACTGTTTATGGAACTATGGAATATACATAGGACATGTAGCATTTGGTCTCCCAGTACCTTCTTAATATTGATCCAATTTTCAACTAACATAGTATTCTTTTTCTCGTTCTGGATTTGTTTTTGGTATTGTTAGAAAATTTTCAAAATGAAATATATAACCTGGAAGAGAATTGCCAAATTTTTTACATGATTTTGTTTTTTTTTTTTTTATCTAGATTAGAACATGTGTGCAACTTTTAAATTATTTTTTTTGTTTTTGTTTTTAAGCATTCAGTTAGGATTTTTTTTTTCCCCTCTAATCCACTATAGATAGTATTTAAAATCCTTCTTAGAAATCAAATGTAAGAGGACAAAACAATTATGAGTTTAGTTTTGATAAAATTATTAGTTGTTTAATTCTAATCATACTTCTATTTCAATTTATGCTTCAAAATCTCTTTATTTACTTGCTCACAAAACTAGCAGATACAAAAAAACATACTTTTTTAATTTTTTTTATTGTGCTTTCCAATAACTAGAGTATATTGTTCAAGCTAAGTAGTTGTATTAGGCTAGGTAAATGCTGTTTGGGGTTATATTTGGTTTTAATTTCTGTTGTGGTAGAATAGTGTTATGTCTCATTCTTAAGTACAAATAAAATGACACTAACCTCATTCTTAATATTAATTTAGGTGACGAGTTTTGGTTCAAGAGTGTTGATTTGTTTAGAAAATCAGTAAATCGTGAGGTGTTCATGGCAACGCCAACAAATGAATTGAAACTACAATAATTGGAAAAGGAGGTCTCTAAATATAGAGGTGATGGATTTAGGGCAATGGGAAATCTTAGATCTATTTTTGATATTTGATGTTTTAAGGAAAAATTAGATATTTTAATTGAACAATTTTACTAGTTATGTTTGGTACAATTTACAAATTTCTTGATATTGTGGTATGAAGAATTACAACATTATTTTATGATATTCATAATTTGATTAGTTTACGATTATTAACTGATTTGGTTATGTGACAATATTCAGTTGTATGCTTGTTAACTAATTTGTATAATGATATTTGATTTTATACTTGTTAGGAATGGTTTCATCTAGTGAAAATACTAATTGAAGATAAGAGAAAAGTGACATTGATGAACAAACCATACAAACTAAATATGATACACAAATGCAAGTATATTTACAACGACGACGACGTCATAATTTGGTCATCGGGGCCTGTTGTTATTCAATGTGGAATATATGCACAAAATCACCTTTACAAAGTTCCATGTAGGATATCACAATTCACTGGTTGGATGTGGGTTAAGGAATTGATGGAAGGTAATGACACAAGAATACATGAAAATTTTATGATGACTAAATCTTGTTTTCATTGTTTCTGTAATTTGTTGGGACAACATTATGGATTAAAACTAACCAAAAACACTAATATTTATTAGATGGTGGGTTTGTTTTTGGACACATAAGGTCAAAATTAGTCTAATAAAGCTACTCAAGAGAGATTTCAACATTTAGGGGAAACTATAGGTAGGTTACTATCTAAAGTAAGATTAAGTGTGTTAAGATTATCTATGGATAGAATCAAACCATTAGACAACATATTTGAAAATGTAAATGAACAAATTAGTCAGGATAAGAAATATTTTCCTTACTTTAAGGATTGTATAGGTGATGTTAGGAATATTCAATGGTTTTAAAGTAATTTGACTTGATCCAATAGTTATTACTTTTTGCTTAAATGAAAATACATTTCCTTTTATAAAATAACTTCTATATGAATAGTTATCAAAGTATTGAGAATAGGAAAGTTTGGTTAATATAACTTAATCAAAAAGTCATTGCTTGTTACTTAAATGAAAAGACACTTATTTTCATAAATTAATTTCTTTATGAACAAGAATGTCTTTTCATGGAAAAGCTATAAGGATTTTTATGGCTATTTGACTTAATCAAAAAGTCATTACTTTTTGATAAAATGAAAAGACATTTTCTTTTCGATATTAACTTCCATATGAATAGAAATGTCCTTTCATGGAAAGCCTATAAAAGTAACATGGTTAACCCTTTTTTTTTTTTTTTTTCATATCTCTTCTTCTCTTTCTTTCTCTTTTCAAGTTATAGTTTCTATTTATATCTAATAGCAACCTTATATATAAAATAGCATGTTCTATCTTAAGAGACTTATTTGCAGTAACCCATTGCAAGTATGGTACATTTATAGTCATAAGGAAAAATAAATTATAACTTGACTCAAGTATTTTTAAGGTGTTTCAGTGTTTCTATAATTTATATACTACAATCTTAAGACTATATTTTGTGTAACAATGGAAAACGCAAGTCCAAAAATGTTTGCTGTAATTGATGTGGTCAAACTAGACATATTTGATGGTTCTTGTTTCAAAGGTTGAAAGAGCAAGATGTTCTTTTTCTTAACAACCTTGAAGATTGCTTATGTGTTGAATGAAGAAAAACTTTCTCCAACTATTACAAAAGAAGACAATTTAGATGAATGGGCAACTGAGTATGAAGAATGAAAAATTCTAAACTGGAATTAAGATGACTTCATGTGTAAGGGATACATACTTACTGGTTTGTCCAATTCACTTTTTGACATTTATGACTCTAAATTTGTTGAGAAAACTGCTAAGGAATTGTGGAAAGATTTGGATCACAATTATCAAGTTGAAGATGCTGGCAATAAGAAATTCCTAGTTAGTAAACTTTTTGATTTTAAAATGACCAATGACAAATCTGTTTCATCTTAAGTTTATAAGTTACAAATTCTCATGAATTCTATAGTTTCTGAGAGCCATTCTTTTGATGAATCATTCCAAGTCCTCTACCATAATTTCAAAATTACCTTTAACTTGAAAAAATTGTCATAAAGAGTTAATACAAAAGAAAGATTTTATGACTATGCAAGATCTAATCAAATATATTCAAGTTGAAGAGAATTCTCAAAAACTGAATAAATTTGAATTAGATGACAAGTCTCAAAAGGCTTTAGTCATAGAAAGTACATCTACTTCACATGGCAAGAAAAGAAAGTATTATGGTCAAGGAAAGAAAGTATTATGGTCAAGGAAAGAATTCAGACAAAAAGAAAAAAAAAGTTGAGTGTTGGAAGAAGTGGGAAACCTGGACACTTCAAGAAATAATGCTAAGTTTATCTGAATCAGAAAAGGACCAAGCTAACATGGTAGTCAATGATGAATTCATTGCTATGGTTTCTAAAATTAACTTAGTTAGACAAGATGAAGAATGGTGGCTGGATTCTGATGCTACCAAACATACTGCAAATGACAAGAATCTATTTAGGAATTATGAGCCATTAGAGGATGAACAAAACTTTTTTATGGGAAATGCTTTTGTTGCAGAAGCCATAGAAAAAAGAATTGTTATCCTATTAATAACTATTATTTAAATTAAATATATATATATATAATTTGGTTTAGTTTTGGTTCATTAAGAGAAATTTTATAACTAAATCATAACCAATTTTTTTTTTTAAAAAAAGAACCAACAAAAAACCAACTATAAAAAAGAACTAAACCAACTTATTTTTTTGGGTGTGGTTTGGGTTGGTTTAGTCGGTTTAACCAGCCCATGAATATTACTAATTGTAACTCTATAGCTATGAATTAGATATTGATCTTGTTGTTGGACTTGTCAATGCTGTGGACTATTAAAACTTTTTTTTTAATTTCATTATTTTTCTTAATGGGATATCTCCGAATGAATTTTCACTATGCCAATATAAAGCAAGGAATCAAGCTAACTTTTGTACCGATGTTTAGGTTAATTAATGTTTAGGAATCAAGCTAACTTTTACTTTTGCACTAGACTAGCTACCATAACTTGCTTCTTTTTTTTCTAAGAAACTAGATTTTCACTAACAGAGATGCAATATCCTAATGTAGACCTTCAATCCTTAAGTGGTCCAACACAGTCTGCATCTATATAAAGGTCCATCTTAAGACTTCTATGATTTTCAAACAGAAGTTTGTTCCTATAGACAAATTTCAAGTAGTTTCAGTATGCGATAAATTGCATTTAAAATAAGTAGATCGAGAGTCATGTATAAACTGATTAACCATACTAATAGCATAAGATATGTCTGAGCAAGTATGAAATAGATAAATTAATTTTCCAACTAATATCTTATATCATTCCCTGTCAACATAATACTCATAATCATTATGCAATTTATGATTAGCTTCAATAGGCATGTTAGCAAAGCCTACATCCAAGCATACCAACCTCCTTAAATAGATCAAGGACATACTTCATTTGGATAAGAATAATACCTTTTTTCATACCAAACTACTTCAATTCCATGGAAGTATCGAAGGTTTCCCAAGTTTTTGATCGCGAGTTCCCTAGCAAGATGATTTTTCAATTTGAATACATCTGTATGATTATTTTCTATCACAACTGTATCATCAACATAAACAACGAGAACAATGATCTTCCAATTAACAAGTATAATCAACATTACTTTATTGATACCCAAAGGAAAACATTGCTTTCCAAAATCTATCAAACCAGGCCCAGGACTATTTGAGGCCATACAGGGATTTCCTTAATCGACATACTTTCCCTTCAATCTTTTCATAAGAGAACCCTGGAGGAATCTCCATGTAAACTTCGTATGCAAGATCTCCTAGTAAGAACGTATTCTTCATATCTAGTTACTGCAAATCCCAACTAAGATTCACTACATAAGAGATAAAAACTCTGATAGAATTCAGCTTAACAATTGGAACAAAATTTTCTTCATAATCCACCCCATAAGCTTGAATGAATCCTTTTGCAACAAGTCTCGCTTTATATCTCTCAATTGAATTCTTTTATTGGTAAAGATCCATTTACAGCCAACTGTCTATTTTCCTTGAGGAAGATTAGTGAGTTCCAAAGTATCATTTTTGGATAAGACTTTCATTTTCTCAACCATGTCATCCATCTAGTAGGTTCAACGAGTGCTTATTCCCAACCCTGTGGAATAGATATAGACGACAAAGAAGATACAAAAGCTTTATAGGACGGAAGATAATGAGTTATATGAGACACGGTATGAGACATAGTTAGAAATCAGATGTTGAGTACATGTTTAACTCATTTTTCTAATTGCAACAGGAAGATTAATGTAATCAATAATAAGATTATTACAAGGTAAATAGTGAAGAAGAAGTAGGATATAAAGACTTACGTGAAACTTGAAATGTGTATTGGTTATGGAATTGAGATTATGATTGACTCTTGGCTAGGTAAGGCACTTTCTATAGTTGTAAGTTTATGTTTCATGCGATTGTATATAAGATAATCATCATTTTCCAATCTTATAGGTGACTTACTATAAATAAGAGTTTTGCCATCATTCCTTTTCTCCATCTTAGGTTACCCTTCTTTATTTATAATCTTTCATCTTCCTTTTCCATGTTACTCTCCAAAGATGGCATACACTCCCCCCTAACTTTTCATAAGTCAACTGTAAGAATCACTCCCCATGATCTTCATAAGTCAACTTTTCCTCACATTAGTTCTTTCACTGAAGAGATGATGAACAAAAATCTTGAAAGGTGACATATATGCTTACATAAGTCTTCCTGGTAGGTACAGTGATAGAATATATATCCCTTATGAGTTGTAGAGTATCCAATAAAGATACACTTTAAAGCTCTAGGATCAAGTTTGCTTATATCATTTCTATGCTTATGCACAAAGCAGACAAACCTGAACACTTTAAGAGAATAATGAATGAACAATTATGTAGAAGAAGATCCAAAATAGTCTTAAAATCTATAGTTCGTAATGGCATCCAGTTGATAAGTTAAGCAACTGAGAGAACTACATCCCCCAGTAAGTTTTTGGAACATTCAAAATGAACATTAACCATCTTGCTACCCCTAATAGATGTTGGTTTTTTCATTTTACAACATCATTCTAAGTAGGTGTATTAAAAAAACTCGTTTGATGAATTATACCATGACCACAAAGATAGCTTTAGAATGATCACTCAGTATACTTAGTACCATTATCACTTCTAAAACTTTAACTTTATCATCAAAATGAGTAGAAATAATCTTGTGAAACACCTGAAAGCAATGAAACACTTCATTCTTTACATTTATCAGATATATCTAGGATAGTTCGACTATAACAATTAATGAAGGTAACAAACCACTTATAACCAGATAATAAGGTAACCAGACTAAGACCCTATACATCATAATGTATAAGCATAAAGGAAAAGTACTCTTAATGTTGATTGGAGGATAAGACGAGTGTGTGTGTTTCGTAAAATCACAAGTATCACAAGTTAAATTGCTTCAAGTACATTTCTTGAGTAAATTAGGAAACATATTTTCCAAAACCTAAAAGGATTGGTGTCCTAAGCCTCTATTCTATAGAACTAACTCTTGCTGAGAAAAATTGATAGAACTATTTTGAAAAGCTTGACCATAAGTATCAATTTCAGACAAGATACTTAGATTATACTCTAACAAATACAACCCATTATGCTTTTTACCATAACCATATTGTTTTTCCCATTTCAAGTTCTTAAAAGACATAACATGATGAATAAAAAATCATTCTACAATTTAAGTCTATAGTAATAGTACTGATAGATAAAAGGTTCGTGGAAAACTTATGGACGTGAAGAACAGATGATATGGTTAAGGAAGGAGTACAACAAATGGAAACATTTTTCTTGAAACGGAGGACCATTGATTCAACAAATGAATGTGCATGTTAGGATTTTTTAATTGTAATCAGGGCATTTATGTATGTTCCTTCTTTATTACCGTTGTAATTGTACTAGCTAGATCCATTTGGATGGCTGATGTAGAGTAATTAAATTGCAAGCTGTTAAAGCGAAGCAATTCTGTTAGTGCAAGGCTCTTAAAGCCCTTTCTGTAATTTGTTTCGATTATCCAAAATTTGAATGCTATTTTTCCTTCTATGATTTCTCTCTAAGATCCAAAAGTATTTATCAACTTGGTATTAGAGCCTTGATCTTGGCAACCATGGTGAATCCTAATAACCATACTTTACAATAATAGTTGGCCTAGTAACTGGAAGAAACCCATAAAGTGAAAGGTCGAATCCAATTAGTGGATGGTCGATTGGTGAACTTGGAAACATAAATGGACCATTTGAATGAGAAACTGACAGATTACGATCAGATGCACGATGAATTTTAGAACTTTAACCACTTATTGGATGAACTGTTCAATCGTATCCTAATTCCTCCCTGTTACCCACCTCAAGTGCAAATTCATCCCCCAAACCTATTAGAACCTATCAACACAGTGAACCCCCAGATAAATCTAAACCCACCAATGAACCTACTGCCAAGAGCAGCTGAACCTGTTCTCCAAAGGAACAAGGCTATTCCTTAAGCTCCAATATGAACCCAACTCACTTCTAGGAAGGTACTATTAGAATGTTCTGATCCATTCTTACACGATGATTACAACTAACTGGCAAGATTTTCACGGATCGATCTACCCAAATTTGAAAATTCTTTGAGGTGTATCGAACTCTAGAACATGCTAAGGTCCATTTGGCCTTCATTAATATGGAAGGTAGAGCTCTTCAGTGGCACAAGTTGCATATGACCTCGGTCCCAGCAGGAAAGGTATTATAGAGGCACTATGTTGCAGAAATGGGCCAGAGGTTTGGAAGGTCTGTTGGTGGTGATCCATTGGCAAAATTAGCCAAACTTAGATAGGTGAATATGATGGAGCAATATCACAATTAGTTTGAGGACCTCCTAAATCAGGTTATACTTCTTGAAAATCAAGCTATCAGTTTATTTATGAGTGGATTGAGGGAAGAAATAGAAAGTGTTGTTAGATGCTTTGAACCCCAAACATTGATTAGGTCTATAAGTTGGCCAAGTCTCATGAGAATACATTTATAGCTCTTAGTAAAAGAAATCACACATTTCCTAAAATGTACACAACCATGCCAGCCTCTAAGTTAACCCCCACTTTTACCCACCCCAAAATATCTTGCTCCAAGCCCTCCAACAACAATTCCTGTCCATCTATATCTTACTAACCTAACACCAACAGATCCAATGCCACTCTAAAACCCATTAAGAATCTATCACAAAAGGAATGGGAGGAGAAAAGGCTTAAAGGCCTTTGTTATAGATGTGATGAAAAGTACACAACAAGTCATAGGTATAAGAGGGCTCAACTGTTCCAAGTCCTAATTGACTTTGACTCTAATAGTGACAATAAGATGTTTGTAGATGGGGATCTATTAGTTTTGATGAGCGTGAAGTGATAGGAGGTGGACAAGATGATAAAATGGAATGATTCAATACTGGAAGAACCTATGATTTCATTGTATACTGTTTTTATGAGTGAATGTTTCAAGACCTTGAAGTTGGCAGGTTATGTTAGGAAGCAGAAGGTCATCAAACTTTTAGATATTGGCAGTACACACAACTTCATCAGTGTGGGCACTACTAGGAGGTTGGGGTGTAAGCGGCAGCCTATGTCTCAAATGAGGGTTGCAATAGCTAATGGAGAAATTGTGTTTTCACAGGCCAAGTGTATGAACTTGGAATGACAAGTCTAGAGAGAATTCAATGATGATTTTATTGCAATGCCATTAGTGGGATAGTGAGGCAGTGCAAGGGATGCAGTGGTTTGTCTTAAAAATTCAAGTTTTATAGAACTTTGATGGCTTGAGAAACAGTTCCAGAAGGAAGGCAAGATGTTAGCAATGCAAGCCTTGCAAGAATTACTAGGTAGTTTGATTGAAGGTAAACAGATGTCTAAACTAGTAAATGGGAACACACTTGCAGTATTAGCACAAGTAAGTGCTTGGCCTCGGCTAGAAGATGTCCATGTGCAGTTGGCAGGAGCCCGCTTCCAATTACTACTACAGGAGCTGTCAACTGATATTGCAAAATATTAGCTTGAAGGATGGAGCATAGACAGTAAGAATCAGGTCCTAATAATATTATATTGTTAGCCACATCAACAATTTTCATAAAATATTAACGATTTTAAATTGAAAGAAAATATTACAGATGTTTTAAAATTTTGAGAATGAAATTGGTGATAATATTATTTTTAGAATAAAATTAATAAAAATAAAATACTTTTGGGATGGTAGATATTATTTTGTCATTAATTTTCCTAATTCTTTATTTTAATATATGTTATTGACTAGAGGACATATTAGTCTTTTAACAAAATTTCATTTAATAAGCTATGTAAGCAGTCATTTTGGCAGCTTAAATAGCCTTAGTCTTGAAGAAGCTATAGGATATAATAAAACTGATTTTGGATCTTAGACGCTGTCATATCACTTTTATATTTACGTCACATTAATTTCTTTCGTTAACTAATATGAAATGATATTTCCTATGTCAATCATCTTATTATTAATTTTAAATTTTCACTTAAATACTTTACTCAATTTTACAAGAAACTGTTACAATTCCTAAATGATGCCCCATCAGTTTTATGATATCACATACTCTACTTCAGTTAACATGAAACAGATTTACAATTAATCAATCATCCTTTTTTTCTTTTTTTTTTCTTTTTTTATTCATACCTGCAATTTTATTTAATCTAATAAATTTTATAAAACCGATCCTATAGTAATAGAGGCTCCACATCAGCTTCTTTTTGCAAGTATGATCCTTGTATTTTCTTTGCCTCGATTATTAGAATTTCTTGGATGAAATCTAAAATTTTAAAATTTTTTGTAAGTGCATTGGAAGTGTTAAAATTAGGTATTGGAGACCAATAAATATTAATCGTTTGAACTAAATTTTAAATAATTTTAAGATTTTACAACCAAATGAATAATATTTAGAGTTCACGATAATATTGAAAAAATATTAAGATATCTTAAATGTTGGAAATAAGATTATGTTAGTGAAAAATGGAAAAAATAAAATAAAAATCAGACTTTTGCCGGGAAGAGGATGAAGGACCCTCTCGTGGTTTTCAATTAACAGGACAGGTGTCAAGTTTTAATTGATGAAAATCAAAATGAGACATGAAACCAGGACACAAGATCCCAATCCAAAAAATTCAAAAAATCCAGAAAACCCAAAAAAAAAAAAAAAAAATCTCAATCCAGGGGTGGAGTAATTGTTTAAGAGAGAGAAGGAAAGGCGCCAAAAGCTAGGCTACAAAGATGGGGGCCACATCAAAAAGTAGACGGGACAAGCCAAGGCTTACCAGACCCAGAAAGCGAAAGCTTACGTTACAGTCTGTGCCAAACCAACCTTTAACAATTCCTTTCCGAAATTATAAAAATGGTACAATATTAACTTCCCTCAACAAAATCTGCTGGACTCCACATTCATCACTTGGTGGAATAAAGGGTACCCTTCTCTGCAAGAATCTATCTTTTGCTTTTCCTGCTCAAACTGTGGCTTCCCTTTAGACCTTCCTCAAAGAACAAAATAGGAAGTTACCCTCCATAAAAGAGAAAATGGAGGAAGAAATTTTACAGTCTTTTACAACTTTGAAATTTGGAGTGTCGGTTTGTGAGATAATTAGGATTATTCAGTGTCTGATCTCTGGCCCTTTCAGCTGTTTCCAACCCGTGTCATTAAATTGTCTTCACCTGTGGCTGTGCAAAGAGACTGCTGGAGACATGTTTCTCAAGTGTCAGTAAGATTTTGAGACTTGTACTTAACAGGTTTGTATTGTATGGTTGAAAAGTTTTTGGATTGGGTTGGAAAGTTTCCTTTCGTTTTTAGGTTTTTATGGTTTGAGTTTAGTTCCAGTATGAGATTTATATAAGAAATGCTTGATTCGATTTTATTTTATTTTTTTTCCTGCTAAAAAGTGATGGTTTTTGCTATGATGAATTGCTTAAAATCTGAGTAGGGTGGGAATAGTCAAATTGATTAGCTCATTTCCTCTGCTGGGGCGAGCTTTTCATGATATTTTTTGTTCATTGATAAATTAGAGAATGGTCAACATGGAGAAACAGCAATGTAAAGATATGCCTTTTATATAATGACATAATTAACTCAATAATTGTTTTAACAATAACTTTTTCTTTTCTTTTTTTGCCCATGAGATATAGAATTTGTTTGAGCCATTAATATTAACTAAGTTTGGCTTGGAATTAAACTCAAAAGCAATGAGTTAATTTCGTGATTGATTTATAAATTCTAGTACTTGATTATTAAGTTGATTCAGTATCTGGTTATTGGTTATCTAACATATTTTAAAATTATTGCAGGGATCCTGTAATTGGTCTTGAGATACTGAGCTTCAATTTTGAGACGCTAATAGTATATACTCCTTCAGAACTTCCTAGGGGATCATAACCTATTTCTTACTATTATATTTCCAATTTCCTTTAGCTTCCTAGTCTTAGGAAACTCTGCAGTCCATTGAGTGCTTTACATCTGCTGCTGGCAATGGCAAAAGCATTGCACCTTTCAGTCCTTCTGTTTTTTGGCACCATTTTACTTTCTATCTGTCAGTCAGAGCAACTGCAGTCCTCCCAGGCTCAGACCCTTTTAAGAATTCAGGGGCTTTTAAACTTCCCAGCTGTTTTAAGCAGCTGGAACAACTCCACAGACTTTTGCAACTCCGAACCAAGTTCTTCTTTAACTGTTGTATGCTATGAAGAAACCATAACCCAGTTGCATATAATAGGTGAAAAGGTAGCTCCTCTACTACCTCGGAACTTCTCAATAGATTCCTTTGTTACAACGCTGGTTAAGCTTCCTAACTTGAAAGTCCTTACTCTGGTTTCTCTTGGTTTATGGGGTAAATTGCCTGATAAAATTGCTCGTTTCTCATCATTGGAAATACTCAATATAAGTTCAAATTTCCTATATGGTTCCATGCCACAGGAGCTTTCCTCATTAACAAATCTTCAAACACTGATACTTGATAACAACATGTTTGCTGGTCGGCTTCCAGATTGGCTTTCTTCCCTTTCAGCCTTAACTGTTTTAAGTTTGAAAAGGAATTTGTTCAATGGGTCTCTCCCAAATTCATTGAGTAGTTTGGAAAATCTGCGAGTTCTTGCATTTTCCCATAACCACTTTTATGGAGCAGTACCTGATTTTAGACGTTTGACAAATCTTCAAGTTCTTGACTTGGATGATAATGCTTTTGGACCTCAGTTTCCTCAACTTGGGAACAAGTTGGTTACTCTTGCACTAAGCAAGAACAGATTCAGGTCTGGTATCCCTTCTGAAGTGAGGTCATTTTATCAGCTCCAACGACTGGATATCTCTTCAAATACATTTGTGGGTCCATTTCCACCATCATTGTTATCCCTTCCTTCTATTAATTATCTGAACATATCTGGAAACAAATTCACAGGGATGCTCTTTGAGAATCTGTCTTGCAATGCTGAACTTGAATTTGTTGATTTGTCCTCAAATCTTTTGACTGGCAGCTTACCTAGCTGTCTTATGTCAGATTCTGGTGATAGGGTTATCTTGTATTCTAAGAATTGTCTAGCAGCACAGGATCAGAGTCAACACCCACTTTCATTTTGCCATAATGAAGCCCTAGCTGTGGGAATATTACCTCCCATAAAGAAACAGAAACAGGTGTCTAAAACAACACTTGCATTGGCTGTAGTAGGAGGGATTATTGGAGGAGTAGCACTTATCGGGATAATTCTGTTGGTTATTAGAAGAAAAAAAGCCAAAAGAACAATTGAGAACCCTCCAACAAGATTAATAGCTGAGAATGCATCTTCTGGATATACCTCTAAGTTGCTTTCTGACGCAAGTAAGGCTATCTCTCTCTCTCTCTCTCTCTCTCTCGCTCTCTTTTCATATGTATGTGTTGAGTCTTGATTGTGTAAATACTCGGCTAGTTTCCATCATTCATACACATTTGATGCTACTGTAATGCAGAAGGTTTGGAAAACCTGAAGACATGCAAATATTTTGATAGATGCTCAAATGAATACTGCATTATATCCCAATATTTACCAACAATAATAAATTTTCAGAAAAGCCAAAGAATTAATCAAATACTGAAATTGCATTGTTCATGTTTCAACTATGTTGGCTGTGCTGAAATAATAGCTCAGCTCCATTATTTTTTTTTCATAAGTATTAGCTTTTTGTGCTGTATGGAGGAAATTGTTGTATCATTATAAATCGGAAATGAAGGAGCAACATATATAATGAGATTCTCAATATGAAGTAAGATTGATGAACTTTAAGAACTGCATCTGGCTCACAAATATGGTTCTTAATTAATTACATCTGGGGGACGCTGATATTTATGGCTAATTGAATGGGAAATAAGGTTTTCTGCCATTAACTCTGAACATAATGGGTTAGGGGTTTCATATCTGAGTCAAAACAAGAAAGGAACAGTTATTTCAATTCTCCGGATGAATAGTGTTATCCTTAATTCTTGAGGGTCTGACTGGTCAGAAATAATTGTCATTGTCAAAGAAGATGACAAGAAAGAAGTAGATTTTAGTTTCTAGCATATTCTTCCATACTACTAGATAACAAATATTTTCCCTGCTCCTGAAGGGTATATAACTCAAACTATGAAGTTGGGAGCACTTGGTCTGCCGGCTTATCGAACTTTTTCACTGGATGAGATTGAGGAGGCTACAAACAACTTTGACACAGGTTCTTTCATTGGGGAAGGTTCTAATGGGCAGGTATGCCAACTTGGTATCAACTTTCATATGGAGGCAGTATGTTCTCCTCAGCATGAGCTATTGTGGATTTTCCTACATTCATAGACATGTGATTGTTACTAAAAATAGTCAATTAAATAACAAAACATATGTGTAGAGGAGTTTTATTGGTTGTTTACTTTCTTTACTAATCTATATCCTTGCATGATCTCAGATGTACAGGGGTCGGCTAAAAGATGGTTCCCTTGTTGCCATTAGATGTGTAAAAATGAAAAAAAGCCACAGCACTCAGAACTTTATGCACCACATAGAGCTGATCTCAAAACTCAGGCATCGCCATTTAGTCAGTGCTCTTGGACACTGCTTCGAATGTTATTTAGATGATTCTAGTGTCAGCAGAATATTTCTTGTCTTCGAATTTGTACCAAATGGAACACTACAGAGCAGGATCTCAGGTAATTTATGACAGTCATCAACTATTTCCAATGTTGGAGATTATTTTCACTACTCTACTACTGCCCTCTACTTATTATATCATGGGATGAACGAACCTTCAGACAGGTTTGTATGGTGATTCCCCAGAAAAAAAGAAAGAACAATAAATTGGAAAGAATGGTCCTCAAAAGGACATTCCATTATCCAAAGTTCAAGTAGAAGTGAGTGGAGGGTTCTACTCTCAACCATTAACCATCACTGTGGATAACTTGTATTGTCTAAATTGATAGTCCGGGATCCTATATACTTTCCTGGCTTTCTCCTAATATAAGTTATTGCATCAAATCACTGGAATTTCTTGTGCATTATAGCAACAAACTAATAACCTTAGTATCCTCATACTTTTCTTTTTGTTCTCTATGCAAATATATCATGGTCTTGATCTCTTAACAAATATTTGGCAGATGGGCACTCTGCACAATCTGTTTCTTGGACTCAACGAATATCAGCTGTGATAGGAATAGCAAAGGGCGTCCAGTTTTTGCACACAGGGATTGTCCCTGGTGTGTATTCCAACAACCTGAAAATAACAGATATTTTATTGGATCAGAACCTTGTTGCAAAAATTAGCAGTTATAACCTGCCTTTGGTCTCTGAGCACATGGGAAAGGTATGAAGGAAATAATAGGGAATTGTATGTATTTCCAATTGGTTTGTCTTTTATTTCCCTTGAGACAAAGACTTCACCTGGTATTCATCTCAGCTTCATCATCCTTGCAGGTTGGGCAAGTAATTTCTTCTGGTGGATCCAGAAATACTAATGTCAATAAAAGGTTTGTGATTGAAATTTAATCTTATTTCGAATTACATAGTAGAACAGTGAGATAGAGACAGTGAAAGTGACTTGACATAAGAGCATACAAAGAATTCCTATTTGTTATAAGAATATGGACAGAACAAATTGTATTTTGCATACAATAAGAAGGTATGGGTTATCCCAGCGTGATGTGTAATCATGAATCCTATACATGTATGATGTTGAACTGTGAATGTTATTTCTCAAATGTTCGGGCTTTGTTTTTTGTAGTTTAAAAAATGAAGAAAAGACTGATATATACAACTTTGGAGTAATATTACTGGAAATCATTGTGGGGAGGAAATTAAAGTCCAGAAATGAAGTGGATGTGCGAAAAGATCAGGTAATAACGGTTCTGCTTTGTCCAATAGTTTCATTGTTTCCTTTCAAAAAGTAATTCTAGAATAATGTATTTTATTAATTATTCACTTAGAAAGAAATTAGGGATTTTTGCTGTTGAACTTAGTTTGTCTAATTGCCCTAAATACATTACATGGTTTTCAACCCTGTTTCCAGAACAGTGAACTGTCCAGATAATCATATAGATATAAGATGTTGCAGCATCAAGGACCTCAATGGTACCTTTCCTGCCATAATGAATTATGAAACAATAAAATCGTCCATTTAGCTTTCTAAGTTAACTAAGACAAGATGTGTTCAAAACTAGGGTGATTGGGTGTTTATGGCACAAATGCATCTAGATTACATGGGAAAAGCAGTAGAACTTTTTCATATTTCAAGCAGAATTTCAGATTCTTCTCAATGAAACAGTTACAAGCAAGCATTGTAGCTGATGATGCAGCTCGGAGGAGCATGGTTGATCCGGCAGTCCAAAAGACATGCTTAGATCAATCCATAAAGACAATGATGGAGATTTGTGTCAGGTGCTTGAATAAAGACCCAGCAGTTAGACCTTCTATTGAGGATATCTTGTGGAATTTGCAGTTTGCTGCTCAGGTTCAGGATGCATGGCGAGGGGACTCCCAAAGTAGTGATGGCTCTCCAATCTCACCTTCACAATCTAGACGTCAAAGTTACCACTAGTGTCAAGACAGTTTTTTATTTTATTTTATGTTTTGTATATTTCACTTCCTTCGAAGTTCATAGTTTTCCTTTATGGTTAAAGAATGTGATCTTGAGAATTTATATCAGAAAAGTGTATCTATACCTATAATTTTCTTTCTTTTATAGAAGGCTGCAAAACTTACAAATGGAAAGTGAGTTCAAAGCTCCCATCATGTAATTATGTTGTTTGTGAGTGTGACCAAAAGACAAGCACATTACTGCAGGGATGTGCAAGTGTAGAAAAAGCAAGTAAATGAATCATTCTTAAGATGACAGAAGCATGGAGTTGCAAGGAGACAAAGGGAAAATACTTATCAAAAAAGGAGACAAGGGGAAAATTTATATTAGCGAAACGAAAACTGTTTTTGTTTGACTATTTTAGTTTCATTTGTTTGGCATGATGACCCACGTCCCCATCCTTATTGCCATGACAACAGTGCCCAAAAGGGTTTGTATACTTCAGAACAAACCTTATACAAGATATGTTGATCAGAGTATATAATCTAAGCATGCTCCCTTGCATTCTCAAATTAACTAAATTTTAAATTCCAAACTAATTGGGTTTGGTTTTATTATCCTGTCTAAAACATTTAAGGTCTCACTATTCTGTCTAAAACATTTAACCTGCAACAAGTCATATTTTTTAACTACGGTTTCTACTGATTTATGTTAAATATATCAAAATCAACATAAGCAATTTTATCTTTTTTTTTTTCTGGGTTCTACTTCAATCTTCTTACGTATTTCATCATTTCGTATTCAATCTTCTTTTTTTTATTTTATTGTTTAATGTCCAATCATCCTCTTAAAACTTGCATTTAAGTCATTTCTATCTTATGCGAGTATTTTCTTAACAGTCCAACATTCGAGACTATGTAACAGCTGGTTTTGCTATCATTCTATAAAATTTTCTTTCAACCTATTTTAAATTTTAAGATCACATAAAATTTTTAATGTACTTCATCAGTTTATCACTTCATCCACTCTGTCTTAATTGTAAGATTTACATCATACTCAATTGTTGTAGAAATAAACCTAAATACTTAAACATATTTTCGTTAGAATTGGTTAATCATCCAAACGTGACTAAAATCGCACTGTAAATGCCCCCTGCCTAATTGTACCATATCCCACACGATAAGAGCAGCACAATTCCTGTGCTTCCCATGAAGGCAACCTTCCAGGTTTCACACGACCAGTATTTTTACCATTATAATAATAATAATTATTCTATCTAACAAACACACACCCAACGAAAATATTATTAAATTTAAAAAAATTCCAAATAATCCATATATTACCAAATAGAGTCACTCCCTTTGCACGTGCACCTCACACCCCACAGACTCTTCCCGTTTCACTCCTCTCCAACACTCCACTACTCTCACCAACCATAACGTCTCTCTCTTTCTCAAAACAACAAAAAGCTTACCACATTCACCTTGCCAACCCTTTCACGAGACTAACGTGCACAACTCCGCCTAGACAAGCTTAAAACCAAATAAAGGCCTCCTCAGTTCTCCCCATTTTATGTATATGTATAATCCACGTACTATTACTAATACCACCTCTCTTCTCTAGTTCTCTCCTTTGCTTAACTAATCAACATGGCTGATGGAGCTTCCGGAACTCATCGGCATAAAGGGACATCCGGCAGGCGTGCTATGGCACTACCGGTGCCAACCCAATTACCAGAGTCTAACAATAATTCTGTAACGGCAGCTCCATGTGGGGCTTGCAAGTTTTTGAGGAGGAAGTGTATTAGTGGGTGTATTTTTGCACCTCATTTTGGTTCTGACCAGGGTGCAGCTCGGTTTGCAGCTGTGCATAAGGTGTTTGGTGCTAGTAATGTGTCAAAGCTGTTGTTGCATATTCCAGTGAACCGCCGCCATGATGCGGTTGTTACTATTTCCTATGAGGCACAGGCAAGGTTGTCAGATCCTGTTTATGGTTGTGTGGCCACCATACTTGCTTTGCAACAACAGGTTAATTAATTTTATAAAACTTTAACAGCTAACGGTGAGACTTACGTAAATCTAATTTTGTAATTGTTGTGGAATATATCATTCTTTACTTAGCTAGAAACTAATTAATGGGTGTTTACAAAAAATTTTACCCTAGATTCATTAATTTTGTTTTTCAGGTGGCATCTCTGCAAGCTGAGCTTGCAACAGTGCAAACTCAGCTGATAAACAGTAGGCTTGCATTTGCAAATGCCCTACAAAGCACACAGCATCAGCAACAACAACAACAGCAGCAGAACATCAATTCAGTTCTGCAGCCAGCATACTCCAACAACTCAACTGTTTCAAATAATTTCATCAACATGAATAGCTTCAACCCTAGTTTTGACCTTGCAATGGACACTGCTCCATCTTCCCACAGCTTAGAGCCTCTTCAATTCTCCCGGCTGTCCCAAGATGAGGAAGATGATGATGAAGAGAGTAGGATACCACCCATTTTCAACAATGATAAACTTCATCACAGATGAATTTTGCAAAAACAATCTGCACGTTTATGTGTGCTGGGTTGCGGGATCGAGTTCATAAATATATACTCCCTAAAACTGCAATCTATTTTCATGGATATGCTTCTCTACTTTGCCCATTACAAAATTGAAAATATCTTTCTTTGGTGAAGAAAAAACAAGAAACGAAAGGAAAAGAAAAGTTTGTGACAACCTGATGTCTTACATCTAGTTTGCACTCTCAAGCAATACGAGAATTATGATCATGCAGGATGTAGACATAAATTCAAACTGGTAGTGTAACAATGTAGAAGCAAAAATGAAGCAAGAAAAGACTTATAATTTCATGGGACACGGGGCTGAGCACAATTCACACGTCCATGGCTCACTGGGCTAACAGATGAACCCAAAAACATACACACAGTATGGCTACCTGGAATTTACCATGATTATTACTTGAATGTGATTACAGTAAGTCCAAATGCCCTTCATAGCAACAAAGAATTTTTAAACACTAAAAAGGAAGAAGACGAACAAGAACTGGGTTTGTTGTCTGTGTGTCGTATGGGAAGGGGGTGAAAAAGCTACAACCTACAATCCTATAACAGAAATTTTGAAAAGGAAAATGCAAAATACAAGATTGTATAAACATTGAAATCGACTCCCTTTTGCTATGACTTACATATTTAATTTCTTAAAACTGGTTCTACTTGATGTATACACGTCAAAATGTGGTCACAAGACCTATACCTAGCTCCTCTGCAAGATCATCCCATACAGGAAAAAGAGTCAACACAACAAAGAAAATAGACACTATGACAAGTGTCTTCCTCCATGTTCCCACCTCAGTCACATCATTTAAGCATGGTTTCTCTGGTGTCCTCTGAAATTCAGACATACAATTTATAAGAGGATTTGGAATTTCAAACTCCATTATTTCTTTAAGGTAATAAAATTTGCATACCTGACATATTAGAACATACAATCCCCATGGAAGTGAAAGGGGACCACCCAGCTGTAGGAGGAGGGAAAATCATTAAAATGGTACGTACTGTATTACTCATGGAAAAATCGAAACATTCCCTCTCCCGCTTCCCCCCTACTTTTTGGAAATAAGTAAATACAGAAACAATAAGAGTTTGTGGCAGCATGCTGCAAAAGGACCATCACAGGGTCTATGATGCAACATGACATGGTTACTCATTTAATTTTCTAGCTAACTGATTAATCTGGCTTAGTCATGATTTCACATGCAACCAAGACAGTACAATATATATAGATAGTTTAAGATGTAATGGTGCCTCTAAACTATACATGTGTTGAAACTTGAAAGTAGAATATGAATGTTAAGCAATTAGCCTTACCACTCCTAATCCAAGTAACGTATAAGTTGACAAACCAAAACCAATTAGAGCATTTTTCCCAAAAGCTCCCTGCAAAAACATTCAGCAAATTAGGGTCCATGGAATGATGGAAGATATAACTAACAAAATTGATTATGTCATAATCATTAGAATAATCAGAAATCAACATCACCTTTCCCATGTGAGAAATTGTCATATAGAACAAGATACCTTCTCTAGTGAATGAGAATATTTCATCTGACAAAGGAGAGCAGTATTGCTAGGATGCAGGTAGAGATAATGCATATCCGCATCTGACAGTGGTATTATCAACTTTATGTAAATTTTTCCTTATCTTTAGAGGATCCTAACGTAAGTATCCACGTCCATTTGAAGTGTCTAATATTTATCTAACATGGACTTGCAGATAATTAAACCAGGGTAAGTAAATACAGGGAGTAACAGAGGACAACTTCAGTGATATATACCCACATGCCCTACACTATTGTCTGCTTTGGAAATGCAAATCATCCAATGTCTTCATGTCTTATATCTATACTAACCACTTTACAACTTCTGCAAATATGTATACACAGAAAGCTTTATTTACTGTGACTAGAAATTTGGTAATGACACCCAACATAGCAGTCTCCCAATTAAATCCAAGAATGGGTCGAGGAGGCTACCTGCACAGCTCTTCCACCATCAAGGCACCCCACTGGAAGCAGATTGAAAGCAGACGTGGTTAGACCACACCTGCGATGACATGAAAGATGTAATGTAATATTATATGTATTTCATATTATCATGAAAAGAATAAGATAGTCGAACAGTACATTACCAGCCTGCAATCACAAGAGGATGAATTGAAACTGTTGCAGCATGCATTGCTCTGCAAATTGATAATACCAAAAGGTCACCAAATTCTAGCACACACAAGCATAAACTATTTAGTTGCAATAGTGTTGTGACAGATCCAGCCGCTGAAAGTAGCTAGAGCTCAGTTTCACTAGCATAAACTAGTGAAAATTACTTAGAAGAAGTTCGTTAATCTAAATAAAAAAATATTCCGTAATGCAAATACATACACATAGATATCCACTTGAAGTAGCAAAATGACTAATTTTATTTCAATTGAACAGGTTTTATTGTTCAAACACTGTAATAATTTGTAATTTAGTCTGAGATTCTGTTGAGAGCTCATTTGCACGAGCCATTTATTCTACTAGCAATCCCGATGAGCACACACTTTTCTAAGCTCTAGTTGACAATTATATCCATAGTCAACCTCGGGCCAAGCTTCACTATAATTCAGTTTGGCAAGGCTTGTTTACAGCTCTACTCCACTCTACAATGCCTTAGTAGACATTAGCTAGATTAACAAAAGGATGTCATTAGTGCTGGATCTATATAATGTCCTTTAGTTTGTAATACAGTGATGTTTTTAGTTCAGTAAAGCCATGGAAGAAATGAGGACATACGCATAACCAAGCGTGGCTCTACTGATGAGTCCAAGAAGCACAGAACCTTGAAACAAGATGCTAGGAACCTGCACCAAATCTCCTGTTGCATCTGGATTTGATGAGAGCAGTAGGCCAACCGCAAACATTGAGAAAGAAAGTACAGCACCAGCAAATGGGCCCGCAAGCGATATATCCACCCTTGTACTTCTATCAGGAAGAATGGATTTAAACTACAAAAAGCAACTATGGATGATTAAGAAGAAAGTTTTTTTGCATGATTATGCAGAGAAAATTACAAAAAGTCCCACGTAAGATATAAAGAACACTAATTGAATGCACCCACACACAGTGGTATGTATTGATTATGTAGCTCAAGGAGTAAAGTAACCAACTTACTTTATATGTTGGTGCAGAGGATGTGTCTAATAGAACATATCAGCAAAAGCTCTAAAAGAACAGGTAATACTTAAACCACAGTTAAGGCAAGCATAACATAAAATAACTGCATAATGTTTTGGAAGAATGTGAACCAAAATCCACTCGAAATAAAAGAGATAGAGCAAAAAAGAAGAGTGATACTCTAGTGATGATTTTTACAGTCATTTCGTCTAAAACTAATATATAGTAGGTCTACCGTCTGGTTCAGATTTATTACTCATATACAAGGACCCCAGACTCCATGAGTTATATGCAACTCATATACGGGATTTTTCTTCTCTAGCCATAAATAACCATGAAGCAATAACAAAATGATACCTACAACTCACAGCAATAAATGGCAATGAAGGTGCAATATGCAGCATTTCCAAACAGTATTTGTACTAATACATACAGATACAGGAATAATTGGATAAACTCACCTGAGTGATTGCACCAAAGCTTCCAAGAGTGATGTTAGGAATGAAGTAAGGAATGCTTAACTTTACTTTCTTGGGAAAAGCTGCCAGAAAATGTCCAACTTCCTGCGATGTCACCAACTCCATCAGGTAGAAAAAAAGATTGAAAACTGACTAATTGACCAAATTTGATAATATTTCTTGGGGAAGAAACTTAAAAACTGAAGCAGAAAAAATTATAAAATAGGCTGAAAAATGGGGCAATTCTTGGTGACTTATTCAATCCTTGATTTGTATCTTTTATTTTCCAATAAAGTACCTTCGGAATGAGGAAATGTTTATAAGCAGGTCCAATATAAAAAATAATTACTACAAGGATACTGATTTAGAAATCTGAAAATATATGCTTCAAATGGATCAACAGATTTTCTGACTATAACATATCTCCTTTTTATATAAAAAAAAGAACTCATGAAACTTTGGATTATTAACTTATCACATCAGTGGGTGAGAAGAATGAATAACCAGAATGCTCAAACAGCTTTTTTATACGATCAGATCATAATAGCATCTGAGGTAAACTTCTTTCCAAGTAAATTAAAAGAAGAATCTAACACTATAGTAAGGTGGACTATCAGCCTAAACTGTTAGATTGATCCACCATGAACAAAAATGATCAATTGACAGATTGACAACTCCGAGGTAGATATCACAAGAGACAGTTTAGAGCTTGATTATATTAAGACGGCTTCTAAGCCGTCTTAATCACAAGCATGACTGTTTGAATTGTCTACATCAACCAAAATTTTCACATCTATAGTATGCAATGTAAATATATAGGCTAGGATATGTGAAATATTCAGGCCTATTATTCCTAAAATGAGGAAAGAAAAAAATTGATCAAAATCAGGAAATAATCTGAAGACAACATAAGCCCCACTAATGTAATGTTGATGAAAAATACACTTCAGTGGAATGCATTTATTTGCCCAAATAATAAACTAACAGTAAGGGAGAATTCTTACATGAAATAACAAAACCCCCAAGATACCATATGCTAAGGGTAAAGCAGAATCCACATATGGGAGTAACAACTCCATGTCCGGGGCTTCAACAGCATTTGGATCTGTGAAGTACTTCACTACTTCAGGAGGAAGTCTATTGATCTGCTTGATAAAATTCAGACAATCAGTAATACATCCCAAAAAAAATTACAAAAGAATGTGTTTTTGAGACATTATGCAACAAATGACATCCAAGACTTGAAAGGAACAGCATGTTGATAGAAATTAACAAAAAGAACTAAGTGCATTGAGCCCACCTGCGAAGCAATTCCTAACTCCACAGAGGAACCTATAGTTAGAAGAAATAGCAAAAGAGCAATCACATATTGCCAAAGTGTTGTTGGCCCAGGCTCTGAAACCTCCTTCCGCAGCAAACCGAAACTAATGCGTGGCCCACCACGTGGGTCAGGACTTTCTGAATTGGGTTCCTCCACCATAAAAAGGTTGTACTTAGTACCAGTGATGTCAACTAGCTGACTTTGAAGTCTGGAAAACACATCCTCTCTGTTTCCCCTTAAATTTCCAAGGAAAAGAATGCCCTCACCAAGATCTCCAAATGGTTCTTCTTTGGTCACCCAGAAGGTTGAATAACCAAAAAGCTTATCCTTAATTAGCTTTACATCAGCAGGATCAACCTTCTCGGGTCCAAGAAGTTCCAACAATTTGAAAGAATCAACTTGGAAATTATTGTATGCTGGTCCTACTGTAGACACAGATGGAGGCTGAGGAAGTTAAATTTAAACATTAGAATCATATTTTTCCACTTAACAACTAGATATACACATACTACAGAAGACATGCATGTATTCTTGTGTGTATCTCTATCTCAGTGCTTGTGTCATAAACAGATGGATGATGCGAATGGTCAGGTGAAGGTGAGATTATCCACCATAACTAACATTAGTCCACCAAGCACTTTAACAATTATGGATGAACGGCAGGTTGATGAATTGATTAGAAATCAAGACAATAGGACAACAGTTCTAGCAATCCATCGCTTAGGAAGTCAGAAGAGAATAAAACTCAAAAAAAAAAAAAAAGAAGGTTTTATCACTTCAAGGACCTTCTAAAATTTGACTTTGAGATGATTAACACTAATACTAAATAAAATCAAGTGTCTAAAACTGGTATAAACTATGGTCAGGCAAAGATAACTTGTGCATGCTTCCACTGTTATCTAACTAAATAACTTGTTCTGGAAGTCTTGTATATTTCATCTTAAATAAATCCATTGAAAGGGTACCTATCAAGAGTGCTCATTTAACAAATAAAATTAAGGTCATGTCCAACATTAATACATCAAGTATAATGCTATATTTCAAAAACAAGAAAAATACCATCTCCTATACCTCATATTTCATATCAATTTCAGACCACAGGGAATAAAAAATACAAATAAAAAGAATTGGTATTTACCCTTGAAGTAACCGATGGAGACGTTGATTCTTTGGAATTAAACTCATTGTTGCGTTTCTCTTCGGCCTCTTCAGGCTGTGCGGTCTTTACATTTGAATCTTGGGGTGTATTACTACTACTTTCACCTTCATTACCAACACCATTATTACTACTAAAACACTTAAACCTACCCAAATTTATATACCTCCGCACTTTTGATCTTTCTCTACACAAATAACACGAACCCTTCAATCTCTTGAGCTCATGGAGTTGAATTCTATCTCTGAAATCCCTGGGAAGAGGATTTGAACGGAATTTGAAATTCAAAGGTGTAAAACTACAGCTTGTGAGAGTTCCCATTCAATCAGAAACTAGAAAATTTTCTCAAGAATATGTTCGGTTTCAGTGCAGCATTTGCGGAAAAAAGAAAGCAAAATAAAAAAAAAATCAGAAAACAGAGAAAGCCATTGGAAGACGAAGAATGTGAAGGTTACAACAGAATGAGCGAGCTGTTGTAATTTCTATGAGCTATTTAGCTTGTTTGGATGGGGCACCATATCTTCTTCGTTACCGGCTCCAGAAAAGTATATATAAATATCTTTTCTTTTCCTTTGGGAATTGGGAGGGTATTTTTATTTATTTATTATTATTATTATTATTATTATTATTATTATTTTGAGCTAAACAGAGGGCATCTTTTTAGTTTCAAAGAATTTCTTTATTTTTACTTTTGCTCTTAACTTCACTGTCTCGTCCTCTCCTATTTTTCTCGTGAAATATACAATACCTCAATGTTTAGAAATCTGAATTGGCCCAGCCAGTTGAATCAAGCATAATTCCAAGACCGGCTTGAATATAAAAAAATATATATATATGAAGAAACACAAAAAACTTAAATAAAAAAAGCTAGAATATTTCTAGTTTTTATTTAACTTTTCTTATTTATTGTGTTCTTTGTCTTATTTAATATTAAATTATTATATATACATAATATATATATATTAAAAGAAAAAAATATTTTTTAGTATGGGTTGACCCAAAACCCGGAAATTGGATCCATCAAATATTTGATAGGGACACGGCAAGTCAGCACTATTATCTACTGAATTTTTTTGATTTGTTAGATGTACTTGCACATTAAAATTTTTATTTATGTTTTAACCCCAATTAATTTATGTTTTTAATCTAAAGTTTTATTGATATTTTTAATTTCACCGTTTTCTGTCTCACCTCTTCAATTAAAATATTATCATGAAAAGGGGATCATCAAAATGGGATCTGCATGCCAAATTTCCAATTACAGTTGGTAGAGAAAGGAGAAGAAGAAGAATCGTGCTCTAGTTCAGGTTATACCACCATAGTCATACCCACTATTAGTGGCGAAACAAGCACAAATCTGATCCGACCCAATTCCAATCTCCAAATTTGTTAGCAACCCAAGAAGAAGCCACAACCTCCCAAGCAAATCGCAAGACAGACACACCAAAGTTGATGGTTGTGGTAGCCGGATCCGTATGCAAAGACTTAAGATGGGCCAAAGTACTAAAATTTTGTATTTCTTTATGTTTTCTAAAAGTTAAATCTAGATGAAATATATTGCACTATCAGCAAAGAAAAAAAAAATCTAAATTATCAGTATATGAAGAAAAAGGTAGAACCGTACACTTCCGCTACCCAGCCAAAAAACTAGATAAAAACGCCAATACATTTTTGATTTATGGTAATTGGTGATCTGGGTTTTGCTATAAACGAGCTTGGTGGACTGGGTCGTGATTTTCATGTGAATTTTAATATATAGAATTGTTCAAAATTTTGAATTGACTTAAGAATATATGTAGACATTGTTAAAATTTTTCACTTCCAGAAAGGATGTCAACCACATCCCCATCTCCGAGTGGATCTCCTGTTGTGCCACTGACATTTACCAATATATCACCACCCCATAAACACCCTCTATAACTCCACCACCACAGTCCTCTCTTGCTCGTCCTCACCTTTCAACTCCACCATCTCAACCCAGTGCGAATCCTCCAGCAGGCAAAACCCCTCCCCTTACAACACTCACCCTTAGGGCCATTTGGTATACAGATTGTAAAAGTCAGATTGATCATAAGTCAGATTGCTATAAGTCAGATATGTGTTTGGTATAGAAATTATTAATAAATCAATTTTGTGTGTGGTACACAAATTGCATAAGTTAGTTTGGATATATAATTACTATAGAGGACATGCATAATAGTGTGTTTGGTTTATAGATTGCATAAGTAAGTTTCATAAAAACTTATTTTATTTAATTATTAAATAATTTTAAAATATTATATTAGTCAATAATATCAATACAATAATAAACTTGTTATATATTACATAGTATTACATAACTTAACCAAATACATAAGAGATAGGGATAAATTGTAAGTGTGTTTAAAAAATTAAGGACAAGTAAGTCATTTCATATTTTTATACAATTCACAAACTCAAAAGCCATACAATACCTACTTTTGCCGATAAGGCATTTTTCACCTCTTTCTTCCGATTCCGTTTTGGTCCAATTCAAACTTTTTGGAAGCCAAACACCCACAATCTACCGATTAGGCTTCCAAACGCCAAAAGCCAATTTGAAACTCTACACGAGACGGGGCCTTAGTCTCCAGCAGTGAAAAGAAGTATTTGTTTTCAGCAATCCAATTTGGGTTGTGGAAGTAGTAAATTCAATAGGCATTTTGGGCTAAAATATAGTTATTCTATTTTTTCAATAGTTCAGGTGATAGGTTAAAAATAATGAATGGTTGTGATTTTTTTAAATTGAATTGATGGTTGATGAAATGTACACGTCAGTTGGGTATTAAATACCCAATAAAAAGAATTGGTTATTATATATCTCAACATTTTTTAATTATTGGCTCAAAAAGTCCTGTGAATAGTTTCATCTATTAAAAACTTGTATTAATAATTTTAAATTAAACACACAGAAATAGTAAATAAACAGTCAAAAATTAATTAAACAATTGAAAGTAAAAAGAGTAGGGATTAGGGAGATTGCTATGCAATTTATAGTGATTCACTTGTTTTTTCTGACTATGTCAATCCTTCAAGTTTTGGTTAAAAGTTCAATCAATTATAAGCTGAATTCACATAGTTAAGCAAAATCTTTGAATAAGTTGAATTGCACGGCTCAGTAAACAATACTAGTTCAAAATGAAATTCATCAAGCATAATTACAAACTCTTTCTCACAAAAAATAAAAGATGTGACTACGGAGAATCACACAAACACCTAGAATACAATGCTAATTAAAGAGATAAAAATTAGGAGCTTTGTTTTGAGTCCATCAGAGATTTGAAAGTTGAAGCTTTTAAAATTTTGATACTTGATTCGTTATGTGTTATGTGTGTTTTTTTTATATTGATATTCTTCAGTTGTATAAGTACAGTCGGCAGATAACTAATTTTCAAAAAATCTTTAATCAATACACAAATTAAGTCAAATACAATTTATTATGCAGCATATCAAATCAACAACATATAATTATGCATACAAAACAAACTCAACAAATTCGAGTAGACATCATTAAGAAATTTTGCAAGAATATCAATAAACTAATTTCAGATTTAACAAAATGTGAAATAATATCCCTTTCTAACATGATCTTGAATATATATATATATATATTTAACTTCAGAATGATTAGTTTTAGAATGTTAAATGAGATTTTAATAAAATTGATGCCACTCATATTATCACAAAAGAAAAGAATGTGATCTTATAATAAGTTAAAGTCTACCATTTGTTGCTTTATCCACAACCAGGGGCGGACCCATGAATTTTATATAACCCGGGCCGATATCATAGTATATTTTCATTTAACATTTTAATTAAATTTTTAGAATTTATATTATTCATCACCCAAAAATATGGAGATTCAAATAATGAAAACATAATATCTATAAAGCCTTCATCACCCATGAAAGTGGGGATCTAAATAATAAAAACAAAACAAGTATAAAGCCTTCATCACCCATGAAGGAGGGGATCCAATTAATTAAATTAGGATATATAATTTATATCCTTATCACCCATGAAGATGAGAATCCAAAAAATAAAAGTATCATAAACAATTTATAGCCTTCATCACCCATGAAGGCGAGGATTTAAATGAGAAAACAAATAAGTGCAATCACTCATCCAACAAATAACATAAAAACAAAATAACATACATATAATCACAATTTTGAAAATAATACATACTCTAATGAAAAGCAAAGATAAAGAAATATAGTAATACATTTTATTTAAACATAAACTGAGCTCGACGTCCTTTTCGAGAAGAGAATTCATTTATAATTTCATCAGTAGAAATATTGTCTGTAATTTCCTTCTCAATATACAAAAGTAGGCAATCTCTAAGAAAATTATCATTCATCTTGCTATGAAGTCGAGTCTTGATAATCGACATTGCTGAAAATGATTGTTCTATAGTTGCTGTAGAAACAGGAAGAGTTAATACCAGACGGATTAATCTATCTACTAGAGAAAATTTTGAACTCTTGTCATTCAAAATTATTTTTTGGCATAGATCAGAGAGTGATGAACATTGCATATCTGGATTTCGGCATACATCATCCTCATAATGTCGTAACTCATAAAGAAGCACAAACAAATCTTTGTCATTGAAATCTTCTTGGTAGTACTTTTTTGCAAGTGTACAAAGATTCTCGGCATTGAACAACTTAAAAGAATTTTTAGGATCCAATGATAAACTAAGAGTGAGAAGTTCAACAACTTCATCCTTAAATCTAGTGTTCAGCTCTTGTAATTGAGAATCAATGACAAGAAGAAATATGTTAACACAATAATGATGTTCCACAGTATGATCTTTCTGAAGACGTCGACCACGACCAACAAGAAAAAGGAGAATTCATATCAGGAATTGCAATATCGTTATCTTTACAAAATGATTCAACCTCTTCAAGAAGAATTTCCCAACCAGTTTCCCTAAGTTCTTGGAGCAATCTTTTTGTTAACGACACAAGGCTCATGGCATTTAGTATATCTTGAGATTTACGCTGCAAAGCTTGACAAAGATGATGTGTGATTCCCAAAACCTCTTTCATTAAATGCAAAATAAACACAAACTCAAAATACATTAAGGAATCAAGTGCTCAATTTGCCTCTGCACGTTGGGATTGAGCACCATCATCAACTATTTTTTGGAGAACAATACCTGTTACATAAAATAATTTCAACAAACTCAAGATGGAATTTAAGTGCGAACTCCAACGAGTGTCTCCAGCACGTTGTAAAGTTGGAAGTTGATTAACTTCTTTACCAGTATCCAGTCCCTTCCTAGCAACCATGTCGGCTACATGTGCTATATAAGCTGCTTGTAACTCATCAAGAAGTTTAGCGGAAGCACAAGCAATATTCACAATCACACTTAGCATTGAGAAAAAATTATACACAATAATTACATCTTTAGCTGCTCCAACTAATGCTAATTGAAGTCGATGAGCAAAACAATGAATAAAATAAGCATGTGGACAATCATTTAGAAATAAAGCTTGTAGCCCTTTAAACTCACCGTGCATATTACTAGCTCCATCATACCCTTGACCTCGAAGGCTTGCTATATTGAGAGTGTGGTGAGAAAGAACATCAGATATTTCATTCTTCAAAGTCAATGATGTAGTTTCTCTTACATAAACAAGATCAAAGAAAAGTTCTCTCACAAAACCCATCTTGTCAACAAATCTTAAAACAATTACCATTTGCTCTTTTAAAGACTCATCAAAAGCTTCATCAACTAAAATACAAAATCTTGCATCGCCTATTTCATCACAGATTGTCTTTTGGACTTTGCTTGAAATAATCTCTAAAATCTCCTTTTATATTTTAGGAGAAACATATGTTGCATTTTTTGGAGCATTAGTTAAGATAACATCTTCAACATTTTTATCAAAACTTGCACCATATTTGATCAATTCAATAAAATTCCCCCGATTTTTAGAACTTTTACTTTCATCATGACCTCTAAATGCACATGCTTGAAATGCTAGCCATCGTGCAACATTAATGGAAGTCTTAAGACGCAATCTATTAGCTGTTATTTGTTCAAATGTTTGCCTTTCAATTATTGTCTCAATATGATGACTAACTTTTTTCAAACCTATGCATTTCCTTTGAGCTATATTATGTAAAGAGTTATCGTTCTTACCTTCATGACCAAACAATGTGTAATTCTTCCCACCAACTCTTTTCCAAGCAGTAAATCCACTCACAGTAAACGTTTCAAATCCAGGATGCCCATTTTGCTTGTTGAAAAGAAAACATGGCAAACAATATACAGCATCTTCTTTGGGCGAATACTCCAACCAAGAATGTTGCTTATACCAGTTTACTTGAAAATGTCGAAAATGACCTCCACAATCCTTTGTTGGATACTTGTCAAGAATAAGTTGATACGGTCCCAATTGAAGATATGCCTTTTGAATTTCATCACGCTCATTGACATCATAATCATTTATTTGCTTATGAATTCCATGATCTCGTTCCAAAAGATTGTTGCTTCTTTTTTCTTCAGGATCAGTTCTAGGAATTTTAGAAGGACGAGTTTCAGAAGTTGAAGTCGAGTTTAAAGATAGAGATTGTGGCAATATTAATGGAGTTTGAGTCTCTATATTTCTTTCTAAATCCTCCACAACTTTCTTCTTGAAAAACGAATCAATTGTCTTTGACTTCATCATTTCACCTGTATATTACAAGGAAAATATGATTAATATAAAAATATGTTATAGTAGGCACAACCTCTATGTAACTTCTTACAAGTTCTCTATGGGTTTGTTTGGATCCTGGAAAAATTGCAAAAACAAGATTTGATTTTGTTTTGATGGGCAAGAGTGGAGACCCGTCTTATTGTGGTTGGTAATTTTGGATGTATTTTTAAGGACTACAATAGAAAACCCATAAACCAAAAAATTAAATAGAAAAACCAATTAGCAAAGCTTGTTGGGATTGCTTCAAAATGTTTAAATGGTTAGCAATTCAACTTACCGTTACTAGCTTCGTCAATAAAAAGCTTGGATGTTGCTTAAAAACTGGCTCTTTAAAGCAATTTCAACCATTGTAGGTATTGCATTATGTTTCATTCCATGAAAATCCAACTAGTTAAGACAAATACTTATATGGGCTATATAGAGTGGAGCTGTAGAGGTATCATAATTCTCTTTTTATAAAAGTTCTTCAAGATCAATTGGACAATAGTAGAAAGATAATTTCTTATGAATAGTATAGAACAATTATACGTATGTATAAAAAAAAAAAAAAAAACGAAAACAAAAGAAAAGAAAAGTTGGAGAAAATAATAAGACAAATTTTTTTTTTTTTCCATCTAAGAGCTAACATATTTTCAGTAATACAACAATTTTTTCACCTAGCTCTATTGGAAACAATTTTTGCCTTAAAATGTCAACAAAAAACTTTCCCTTTTAAGTTAAAAAAAAAAATTTATTTTTTTGTAATCTATGTTTTCTTAATAACTTACTACTAAAAAAATAATGAAAGTTAAAACAATAAATACACTATTTGCTTACAAAAAAGTGTAACATTAATGTCTAAGAAGTAATCAATTGAACAAGAAAAGTCATCACCTGCAGACAGGTGCGGACCCACAACCTAGGCCAGCCTGGGCTAATTTCTTTTATAATTTTTTTTTTCTAGTAGTAGTAGTAATATTATTTGAAGCTTATAAAGGCCAATAAAACAGTTTGGTCTAGCGGTTGAGTACTTGAGTACTTGAGTTTTTGTTATTTTTCTTTGTGTGAGGGTGTTGTGACTTGAATTCAATCCATTTAAAGGCTATTTTAAGGATTTACATAATTTTTTTTAATTTCGTCACTACAAATTTATCTTATTTTTATCACTAAATTTATCTTATTTTTAAAAATTATTTTTCTCAAATAACACAAGACAATTAAAAGTAAACAAATAAACTTTAAGTAAACAAAACTAAAATTGTAAAACTAACAAGTCATTCTTTTTGTTGAAAATAAATAAATCTTGTTAAACGTAATTTAGTGTAGTCAAAATTTAGTTTTTTCAAATTTGTTAACTAAAATTACAAATGAAAAATTGTTTGGTTCCCTAGAGATCCCATTCAATCAAATTATAAACAAGTATGTAAAGTTGATAAATAAATGTAGCACCTTAGAATGAAAAAAAAAACTAAATTAATTTATTTATATTAAATTAATTAAGATTATGTAAAAATTTCAAAAGAATATGAAAGTTTAAATAATTTTTTTCCTACAATAAGATACATTTAAAAAAAAAATAAAATTGACAAACTTCAAAATCAAAACAAAAACATAACAAAGAAAGTGAAAAATGTAAAATTTACTTATTAATAATTTATTTTCTAAGGTTATTTTATAAATATAATTTTAGGAATAATGTGTTATTTTAGCCATTGGAGTTTTTTTTTAATTTTTTTTTTCATAGTAATAAGTTTGTTAGGCTTAATATGCATAATGAGAGGTAGTTCTCTCCCTTACCATAAATTTTTATTCTAGATGAAAATGGAATTTGATAGTCACCTTCACCATTAGTTAATTTCAAATGTTTGGATATATTAGCACACTTTACCTTCAGGAATGTATTATTATTTATATATATATTTACTTTAAATTATATTTATATTTTAAAAATATTATTAATTTAACTTTTATTTATAACTCATTTTAAGATGAATAATATCATTTTATAGTTACTTAAAAAACTAAATAATATTAAATCATACTTGTTTCTTAATAAAAATAAGAATATAAGTAAAAATATTTTATCTCAACTTTATGATTTAGGAATGTGTGTATTTTAAAAATAGTGGATATGTCTATAATATCATTGTAATACAACGGTGGTTTAGAATAAAATATATATATATATATATTATCAAGAAATGAA
Source organism: Quillaja saponaria (assembly GCA_029379385.1). NCBI lineage: Eukaryota > Viridiplantae > Streptophyta > Magnoliopsida > Fabales > Quillajaceae > Quillaja > Quillaja saponaria. Next base: position 24,746,923 of record CM055607.1, read on the forward strand.
AAATATATAGGGTAGCCAACACATTATGGCAGGAAATATTATATCTACATCACTACCACTATATCTAAAAAACAAAAACAAAAACCCACCGCACCTATGTCAGAGTCGAAATTAGAATAGTTACATTATAATTTTAAAAATATTAATATAACATCAGCCCGGGCTATGTAAAAATCCTGGGTCCGCCCCTGCCTGTAAACCAGTCTTCAATGGAGTTGGCAACCAAGAGCAAATTCCAGAGAAAATTTTTCGTTGGGTAATGGATGAGTTAGTGAGATGAGATAGTGTTTAATGAGAAGTGACAAGTTGATGGACTTGTTTGAATAATCAAAAGTCACGTGTGGGTTTAATTTGTGTGGGTTGAAATATTAATTGTTTTTAATTTTTAGATTTCGTGGGCCCATACTAAAGTGAAAGATAAGTGGGTTGGGTTTGTTTAAAATTATTATAAAATTACTAAGTAAATTTTTTTTTTTGCCCGGGCCCAGGCCTGGGCTGGCTTTGGTTGTGGGTCCGCTTCTGTCCACAACAACTTAGCACAACAGGTACCAGCTGCAACATACTTAGCTTCAGCTTTTGAAAAAACAATTAAATGTTGTTTTTTTCTAAACCAAGAAGTATGAGAATGAATTAGGAATTGACGTGTTCCACTGATTTTTTTTTCCTATCAAGCTTGCATACTGCAAAGTTGGCATATAAATAACCAATTAATTTAAAATGTTCACTATAAAAAATGACAAGAGACTTAGTTTCAATTAAATATTCAAAATTCTTTTAACAACAGTTAAATGTGACTTTTTAGGAAAAAATTGATATCTAACATACATACAAACACTACACATTATATCTTATCCATTGGCAGTGAGATAAAAAAGAGATCCAATCAATTCTTACTTCTCATATATTGTCTTACCAAATTCATCTTTATCCAGCTTAGTCGATAAGCTCATTAGAGTTCCAATAGCTTTTCCATTTTCTAGTCCAAATCTTTTGATCAAATATTTGATATATTTGGATTGGCTGATGAAATTTTCTTCTTTTGATTGCTTTAATTAAAGTTCAAGAAAATAATTAAGTTCACCCATTATGCTCATCTCAAATTCACTCTACATGCACTTTGCAATTTATTGAGAGAGTAATTCATTAGTAGATCCAAAAATAGTACCATTAACATAAATTTGACCAGCAGGATATCAAATAGTTTATACTTAATAAACAATGTAGTATCAATTGTGCCTCTTTGAAAGAAATTATCAAATAAAAATTTATTTAATCTTTCGTACCAAGTTTTAGGAGCTTGATTTAAATCATACAAAACCTTTTTAAGTTTGAAAATATGTTTAGATTTATCAAAAACTTCAAAACTAGGACAATGTTGAACATAAAATTTTTCATTTATATAACCATTTAAAAAAACACTTTTGACATCCATTTGATATAAAGTAAAATCCTTAAAACAAGCATAAGTTAACAAGAATCTAATATCTTCTAGTCTACCAATAAGAGTAAAAGTTTCTTCAAAATCAATACTTTAATCTTGATTGTATTCTTTTGCTACTAACTTTGTCTTTTTTTCTTTTTTCTTTTTTTTAACCACTTTCCATATTCATCCATTTTGTTTATGTAAACCCATTTGGATTTAATTACTAGATATTTATTAGGTGTGACAACAAGTTTCCACACTTGTTTCTTTCAAACTAAACCAATTCTTCTTATACGACATGAATCCAAGATTCATCATCTTCAACCGAGGGTGGAAGCAGGTGGAAGCTAGTAGGGTTAACTGACCCCACTGAATTTTAAAAATATGTAATAAGTATATATATATTATAGAATTAACCCACTAGTTTATATGAAAAATTATTTTTTCTCTATTGATTTGTATGAAAAAATATTTTGGCCCTTTGATATTTTCAAATTTCATTAATTAACAATAATTTATTAGTACCCAAAAATAATAGTCAACAATCTAAGATAAAAATTAGGGTAAATTATATTTTACTTTCATGAAGTACCACTCATTTTGAATAGCTCTCATGAACTATCGAAGTAGGTGTATAATAGCTAAATTGGTTCGAGGCTCCAACCCATCAAAATAATAGCTAAAGAAAAAAAAATAATGATTATGTTCTTTTAGTGATTTTGCTCAAAAAAAAAAAAAAAAAAAAAAAAGTAAATAAAGAAACTAAAAAATCTAAATTAATATTATTAGAAAATTCTTTTTGTTAGATGCTAAGAGTGTGACAAGAGATGAAATTTTTTTGAATTTAAATGAAATTGCTATTAGGAAACATAATTTAGTTTTGTCAATATTTGTAAGAAAAAATTACACCTGAGTATTGCAGGAAAAAAATTTATATTATTTTATTTACACTAACGAAATTTTATGGATCCACCATTATTTTCAGCATCCTTGAATTTCTTTGCATTTGGAACCACATTTTTGCTTTTAAAGGAGGTTTTGGTTTATTTTCCAAATTAATATGGATCGCACAGCTTATCAAGATCAAACTTGATTTTTGAAAATAGTATGCATACTTACATGACCAAATTTTATGTGTCAAAGATCAGTTATGTCATGCATACTAGTAAAAGAAAGATTCTCAAAAAGTTTTCCATGATATACTACATAAATGTTGTTCTTTTTGTGTCCAACAAATTTCATGTTGTTATCACCTATAGTTACAACTAAACAACAGTAAAAATTAAAGACAACTCTATGCCTATTATCACACAATTAACTATTATTGAATAAATTATGCTTAAGGCCATCAACAAAAAAACGTGTTCAATAAAACATTTATCATTACCTATACCTTCCCTTTTTATTGACTCCAAAATTTGATAAATCCACCATTATTTGCCTCAAATAAGCTGAACTTATCTTTTTCTCCTATAATGTGCCTTAAACATCCACTGTTTCGCACCTAGAAAAATTCTTTATCTTTGCTCTTGAGACAAACCTATAAGTAAATTGATCAGTTTTTTTAGTACTCATTTTTGTTGGGTTTTACTGAGTTAGTTCTAGTTAATGTGAGGGGATTTTGAGTTCTTAACAACCCAAAATAGTTTTTCCTTATCATTTACAATTTTCCTTTCATTTTGCTAGAAAGATCTATATGACCAGCTTGATTGTACTGGTACAACATATGTGTTGCAGCCTTTACAAATAATATGTTATATGCTTAATTTATAGTTTTAAGATGATAAATGATTCATGTTTAATACATGCACATTTTTTGCTACCAAGCAACATATCTAAATAAACCATTTATAAATTTGGCTAATATAGAAGTTAAATCATCAACTTTAACCTTTAACATATTGCATTCTGATTCACCAAAGGAAGTTGAAACATGCACATCAATAAACACAGCAAATTTTTACAAGAGACAATTTATGCTTCTTATTTGTAGTAGACAAGTCACATTTTATGTTTTCATTTTTACTTGACAACGCATCAATTTCCATTGTAGTCTTTCATAGTTCAATGACTTTCAAGGCATACATTGCATGTAGTTCATCAAAAAACATCTTGCAATTCCCCGAAAGTATATGAGGAAGTTACCTTATCATCAATATGATCAACTATAGAGTTAGTTGTGATTTCAGTTGTCTTTTTTCTCGTAGTTGTCCTCATTGTCAGTCCACGTGACAAATATTGTAACTAGGAATATTATTGAGTGGGATTAACATATATTAGAATTATAATCCTAAATATTATATAAGCACAAATATATATATATAAATATATATATATAATTCCAAAAAAAAAGAAGTTAATAAAAGGAAACTACTATTACTATTTAATCATGTTTTTTGATACTTAAACTTTTACAAAATTTCACATTGAGTTTTTTTTATTTTTAAATATTGCATAATTACATCATTCTCAATGCTATAAATATATTTTGTCAATATATGTAACTAAATAATTAAAATTTTATTTAACTAAATAATATCTATGGATCGTAAAAATTCTAGTTGTTAGTTGAGAAAAAAATAACTAATAATTTAGTAAATAATTAAGGATATATTTCAACAATTAGCAATAAAGTTAAATCTTTATTTCATACTAGTAATTATCTATAATTTAATTGAATACAAAATTAAGCTAGGGTATAGAAATTTGTATGACATACCTTAAATATGGAAAGAAAAAAAAAAGGTTACACCTACTAATTGAATCTTCATAAATTTTTTTTTTTTTTTTTTTCAGTCTTCTAGTTCTCATTATCTGCTAAAAACATTAGGATATGTGCAAATATATACATTCACATAATTATGAATCACAAAAATTCAATGATATAGAAATTAAGGTTTATAAGATGGAAAAATAATACCATAAAATGTTGCACTAGACACTGTCCCTAAAGGTTATTTTCGCCCTCTTGGAATATTTTCGATGCACAGAGTCTTAACGGATCAACCCTCTAGCTGTAGATTGTGAATTGTTCTCTAATCTTTGCACACAAGATTGGGAATCTCAGCAGTCAGCCACAACTCTTTCTTTAGTAGGAATTGAAGGAGAATATGGAGTAAAAAAATACAATAGATATAATGTTGGAATGGTTATTAAAATAGTTGTGTATATATATATATAATGGTAGTAGAATTGTTATGGTTACATATTCTTCTTATATAGGAAGAGTCATAACGGTCGTAAATAGTTAAATTCCAACAAACATATTCCAACAGTTATATTCTAATAGCTATATTCCAACAACGATATTGGAAATTAAGTTTATGACACCCAAATTAATTTTACAACAATCCCCCACATGTTTCAAACTTTTATTGGAATAAGAAATTATGAGATAATCATACATAAGCATAATACCCTCATGTTTGAACTACACTTTAGGCTAAACACGTGAGAATCCAAGAGAATAAGGTAACTCTTTTAACTTATTCCCATTGAGTGGATAAACTTAACTTGTCAATCACATAATAATATCTGAACTGTGGCTACTCTAAGTGATTTAGGACATTTAAAGGCCCTTTCGTCCATACTTGGATATCATGAGTGCCCAAAACTCATACTATACAGCTTGCTATCTTACACTCACTTAGGTGGATTTCCATAATTTAGGGCTATGGATTCGATTAAGAGGTAAAATTCATCTCTACATAATCACTGCAGTTGCACTGTCTAACACCATAGGGATGGAATCATCACTTTAATCATCAAAAGATGATTAAACAAATAAAATATATACTTAATTGACAGTGCCATCACATTAGAACATATAACTTTGTTTGACCACATTGAACTTCTTCAAGGCGTCTCTTAGTGTTGAGGTTAGGTATTAATTACATGTCTCATAAAATAGGCATCACTCTCAACCCCCTCGATGTTCGCTTACTAGCCTCAGAGCCAGTGGCTTTATTAAAGAATCAACCAGTTTTTCTCTTGATCATATCAAATCAATTTATAACAATTTCATTCATTAACTACCTTACAAATTTTGTTTCTCAATATGATGTGTTGATTTTTCTCATTATATACAGCCTGGTAATCACAATGCAAAGATACAATCAAAACTATTTTCACTACATTGATATGTCTGTCAGCCCTTTTTAAAGCAACACATCATTTTTCACAAATATACATCATAGTATATCAGTGTTGCATAATTTTCTCAATTTATTAACAAATGAATTATCTTATCTCAGCACCAATGTACCTTATTGTATATTAGAAATTCATGTTCATTCTTAATTTTAGCACTATTATGTCTCATCGTAAAATAGGAATGCCTAATCACTCAAGTTTAACAACATTATATCTCATTTTATAATAAAAATGTCTCTATTGCTCAATCTTAGCATCATTATGCCTCTTCGTATGGTAAGAATGCTTATATTTCTCAATGTCAAACTTATTGCCACAATTGAGAGATCAATTTTTCTATTTACATTTTCAGAGACACATTTTATTACTAATAATTTTAACACATTATTTTAAATAGCCAGCCAACAAGAGACATTTTAATAAAACCAAAAGAAAAGTATAAGACTGAAACACAATGTCTTTTCCTTTTGGTTCTCAATATCAGTTATTTCTTATTAAATAAGTTATTTATGCCTTTAATCAACAACTGTTTTTTTTTTCCCTTCAAGAATATCTTATTCTTACTATCACCATTTATTTTAATATTGCAATATCATTAAAGTATTTTTCATCATACAGTATATATATCCATATATAAATAAATCATAAATTCTTCTTTATTTAACAATATAGATTTTCTTATAGAAAACACAAATTAATATTCATCAATTTTTCATTATTTCTTTGGCATAACCAGAACAATAAAAAGCGTCATAATTGATAAAACATTTATACATTTAATATTAATTCTAGATTTTTTTTTTTTTTTTTGTATTTTGAAATTCATAATTTCAAATATGTAGCTCCTAAAGTAGCCAACATGATACTTATTTTATTTTTAATTTACTTTCATCAACGTTTCATATAAAGAGATTCTCAAAATTTTGGCTCTAATAAAATATGTTTTAATCATATATAACAATATTTATACTAACAACTAAAATTGCACGAAACACATAGAGATTATAATCACCTATAATTTTTTCATAACAATTTCAAAATCTTAACGTTCATTCATATCATTATTTTCTTTTTTAATTGTATGATTCCAATTTTATTGTTTTTCATACAACAATCACAAATATATACTATTCATTACTTTTAAAATAAGTTTCATAATTTCTTTTAGAAAAGAGTTTCTCAAACAAATTAATCTTGTGCATACTAATAATCGTTCTTTTTATTTTTCAATTCCAAAACTTTTAATTATGATGATAAACTCCAAACCATAAAAAAAAAATTCACAATTTTTTTAGTCACTTGATTCTTTCATCAATATATATGCAAACTCAACCAAATAAAATTACACAAATCACAATTTATTTTATTTTTAATTGAAAAATTCACATGAATGCTAGAATTCTTTTTCACGTATAATCATAATTATAAAAGTATAACTAATTCCATTCCAAACAAAATGAATATATAATCATCAAAATTTATATATTTTCTAATTCGCATTTATAGTCACACAATAATTATTAAAAACATAATTGAAATCATCAAAATATAAAAAATAGATTTGGCTAAAATCTAAAACTTTCTTTTTCCGATTTTTCCATCTAAAAAAATTATTCCATCATTGAAAATTTCAATTTGATAAAAGTCAAGAATTATTTTACTAATACTAGAATATTTGTATCCATATCAACCTTTAAGATTGTTGAAAATACTTGGGTAGATACAAATATTCTAGATTTATAAAATTTCAATGATAAAAAAATTAAGGTTTATAGGATGGATAATACCACAAAATGATGCACTAGGCACTGTCTTTAAATGTTGATTTCTACTCTCTCAGAATATATTCGATGCACAGATCCATAAGGGGTTAGCCCTCTATGAGTAGATTGTGAGTTGTTCTCTAATCTTGCAAACAAGATTGAGAAGCAGCCACAACTATTTATTTAGTAAGAATTGGAGGAGAATATTGAGTAAGAAATATGATAGAGATAATGTTAAAATGATTATATATATAATGGTTGTAGAATTGTTATTATTATATACTCTGTTTATATAAGAAGAGTCACAACTGGTCATAAATGGTTATATTCTAACTACTATATTGAAAATTAAGTTTGTAACTTTCCAAATTAATTTTACAGCATTATCTTCTTTTTTCTATTTTTTTGGTTTTATTTCTTTGCTGGAGATTTTTGTTGTCTTTCTTGAACACCTGAACAAGGTTTGAGAATTGGTAAAATTAGTTTTTGTTTGTTTAGAATGAGAAGATCAATTGTACACTCCTTAGTTACAGTTTTATCCTCTTTTTGACTCCGTATTTACAAATTTTTAGTGGAGTCAATATTTTTTATATCTAATTAAATTTTAAAAATTACATAGATATCCTAAATGTTTTAAAATTTTAAGTGGGGTCAATTGACCCCACTCACATATCCACCACTGTAGGTGACAATCATATCTTTTTTCTTCTTGGATATAATTTTTTTCTTCTTTGGACACATTCTTCATGTGTTTTACTTTTTTGCTCTCAAAACAGATGATTGGTTATTTCTTTTCTCTTTTATGCTATTTTATTTTCATGTCTTTCTTGAAAGGTTTCCATGTAGATTTCTTTTTCATGAACTTTTTGAATGCCTTAGTGATTAAGTCTAGAACATCATTGTCACTGGAATCAATAAGATCATTTACAGGACTCTTGAAGGCTACTCATTTAGCCTTTGAATGTTTTCCTTCATACCTTTCATCATGCTTCTTTTTGCATATCTTAAGTAACGAGAAAATCAAGAATCACATCAAAAGTGAAAATTTACAGATTTTTACGTTCTTCAATAGTTGTCTTTTTGAGAAACAATCTAGAATCTTCACAACCCTATTTTCATTGAAATATATTTTCACAACACTCTTTACTTCATTAATAATATTATTGAACTTGAGAAACATTTCTAAAATACACTCATTAGACTTCATTCTAAAGGATTTATAATCATGCACAAACATGTTTATTTTACACTTTTTCACTTGTGAAATGTTCTCGTGTGTGACCTTAAGTTTGAGCCAAATATCATATGCAAAGTCACAATGTCATATTTAGTTTTTTTAGGTAAATACCCATTAGTAGCCAAGACCTTTGCAGTCCTGCAGCACCTAACATTCTCTGCTATCTAGGATGTCCAAGGGTCGACTCTCCTGGAAGCACACTTGAGGGTTTATTTTTCTTTTCCCCTCTAAAAAAAAAAAAAAAAGTACTTATAGTAGTAATCACTTACCAAATGTCAAAATCAATGACATAAATAGAAATACTCATGTGAATCTTATAGTAACCAAAATTTTGACCATTAAATAAAAGATTGACCCTTACCAAGTATTGTACCTAAGGCCACAACCTCTTAGGCATTATCCTAATAAAAAATTATTAATAGACTAAATTACCTCAATAATTTTTTTCTATGAATTGTCCTAGTAAATAATAAAATAATATGATACATAGTTACAAAATATGTATTTATTAACCAAAAATTAATAGATTTGATTATGTCTCCTAGACATTCATTATCTCCCACCCTACACTTCTCATTCTCTTTCATAAAAGTTTTAGAACCTTTATCCCAGACAGTTTCTTTGGCAAACACATCATTTGAATCATTCATTTTCAATGTTTTTTATCTTGAAAATCCTGAAATCACAACATCAGCTCTAGAATGAGACTATGCACATAGTATTCATATACCTATATTTCAATTTCTTTTATCTTATTAATTTTCTGCTTGTCATAAGTTTTTAATTAGTCAATCCAACTGAAGTTATGCTTGAATTGCATGAAAATTTATCACTAAAATATGATGATAAGCCTGAATCCACAAAAAATCTAAATATACCAAAGTTCTTTTAGAAGCGTGAAAAAAAATCTGTATATCAAGGAAATTGTTTGGCGGGTTTCAAATCGTATATGAGCAAGATTGTTGTTCTGGGCTTCAATCTATACTTTAATGCTGACTCTAATTCAAACTTTCATTTTAATTAAGATTTTACTTATTTCTGCTTCATAAATGAGAATTGCAAAAAAAATTTAAGTTTTGAATGAAATGTGATAGATTTCAGTTAGGAAATATTAGTTTATTTGGGTTTCTAATTTTTATTATATAATTGATTTTACAAAACAATTTTTTCTCCCATAATTCACAAAATACTGGATTAGGGTAATTTAGTCTAATAAGTGTTTTTTTTTGCAAATATGAGGTTGTGGTCCTAAGCTTTTTGGTAATGGCAATAAGACTATCATATTATAAATTCAATGCAGCATTAAGTACAAAATGATAACCAACATACTGGAAATATATATATATATATATATATATATATATATATATATATATATATATTTAATTATATCCTAAAATATATAATAAAACATAAAAGAAAATTAATAATGGATTTGTTCTTGAAGTTTCTTATTAACAAGAATAGATTATGAGTTCTTACCAAGTACACTTTTATTGCCATCACATTTTCCTATAATTGTTGAATAGTCTTTACATATTGCGAACCTAATGACGTCAGCCTCAAAGCCTTTTTGTCAAGCAATCTATTTGTATCTCATTCATAGTCATCTGGAAGAGAAATAGATAACTAAGCATAAATTCTAAGTACTTATTCTCTGGAGCAAGATAATGAACAATTAACAGTGAATACCCGAGTTTCGAATTTAACAAACAAATCCTCATATTCAGCTTGCAATTCTATTAATTTGTTGTCCTCCTGGCATACACAAGACAAGTTTACAAACTATCAAGATCACTATGTAAGAAAATAAATGAGGAAAAGACAAATAGCATACAATGGACAAGATTTTCCTCCTTTGTAGAACCTTGAAATCATGTACAACCTTCAAAATACCATTTTGATCCAAATGCATACTACCAGGAAAAACAAGATAGGTGCAATCATAGGTTTAAAAATACCAACTTATTAGACAACTATCATAGGTTTAAAAATGCAAAGAAACAACTAAATTTCCATAGCACCATTTTGTTTATCTCTATTTCTCTTCCCCCTTCCTTTCTTTCTCCATTTCTTTGCATAATTCCCTAATTCCCCTAGAATTCCATATTGTATCTACCATTTTCAATGCTTCTAAATACTATATAAAACTCCTTGCAGTATTAGAATTGCAAGAATAATTTGTTGGCTTGTTGCAAAATCCAACATATAAGCAAATACAAATAAACATACATTCTAATATTATGATGTTTCATATAAATAACATTGTTGATACAATTATATACCTATAAAAAGAAAACACATCATAATTAGTAAACAACCAATATTTTGGTCACATGTTGGCTACCATGCATATGATGCATAAAACTTCCAAATATCATTGCAAATTACATCAAACTCACATATTGTCACACCCTCATAAGATGGCATGATTGGCCGAAAGAATGGGTAACAAAACCTTCGTAACACTGATTTCAAATCAAGAAACACACATATGACAGTTGACCAACTATAACTAAAAAATAAAACTTTATCAAACAAAATTATATGCAAAGACTTATTTATCAAAATACATAACACTTTAACTAAAAAATTCAGTAGAGCTTCCCTGTAAAGTGGAACATACCTAATAATACAAACATATATACTCTAATTACACTTAACCGAGCAATAACAGCAACTGTATACACAAGGGAGCTCCACTTCATTCGTATCATAAACAATAACAATTTAATTATTATACAAAAAAAAAAAAAAAACACAATAACCCATAACCTTGATGTGATTGCAAACTTCATTCTTTGGCTTCAAGTGTGCGATCTCGAATATATATACCTTTCCACAATATGATTGGCAAGTCATAAATCTATTGGTGATGAACGCTGAGCTCCTGACACCAAAAAAACAACATACGAGGGGTGAGTCATAAAAACTTAATGAGTGAAAAACGTACCCAAATGGTACTAATATCAACCAATATATAAATAGTAAGTATAGGTTAAATAATTTTATGTAAACATGTTTTATATAACAATCCAATGTTATACGTACGTATATATAAACAACATGAAATTAAACAAATACAATTTATGCAATATAGTAGATAAATAAATCAATCAAAGTATTCAAAGTACACAAAGAGCTATATAAAGTAACTCAGCACCCGGACACAAAATATACATCCTTCTAGAGCCAATTTACTCTTGCACACCAAAATATATGTAACTCCTCACATATCCACCATCAGGGTTGAGTTACTCAAATATTTTTAATCAAATGTCAAATAATCAAATCAAAGAATCCTAGGTGCACCCAAATTATAATTGGGATAAAAATTTATTTTATTGGCCCTTATCAAACACAAACAAAGACATACGTCAAATACAATTCAATTATTATGCGAAGGTCAACAATACAACACTTCAATTAACTCAATTTATAGCATTATAAATTCATGTTTGCAACTATATGAATATATTCTTAAAATACATTGAAACAATTAACTAAGATAATCTAGCTACTAAAGAATAATGTTTCCCATTCACGAGGCTTAAGGATTTTGTTCGTCATTCTGTCTAGAATTCAAAGGTGTCGATGTATCCATGACATGATTCTGAGCTAAAAATTATAAATTCAAGTGTTGCTTAGTTTATCATTTTCATGGTTCTAATTCCTTATTTAATCATTTAGCTAATAAAACTTGTGTAGATCAATTCCTATGTATATATTACAATTAAACTTCTTTTAGATATTTTATCAAACACCTAAAAGAAATAAGTTATTTTCATTGATGTGTGTGTATGTATATATATATACACCAATAATTCAACATAAATCAATAAATTTCTATTTTATTCATATTTCGACTCTAATTTAAATTAAACTAACTTCTTAAATTTCATCAAAGCTTGAATCATATAATTCTATTATTAACATAGTCTAAATTCCAAAGTTTACTTTCCAATAATCATGTAACTACTCTAATAATTCTATTATTAGCATGTTCTTTGCTCTTACTTTCAAACTTCTTAACTTATATTCCTAAATTATCAAACTACTCTAATAAGCAAGATTGTACATCATAGAAATACTACAAAGTGAATGGGTGGCTGCCTTCTCCAATTAAGCTCATGGCTAGACCACCAAGGCTGCTGCTAGCTACCTTGTCACGGTCAACCTTGCTGCAGCACACTCATTGCAAGTACAGCTTCTCAAGGTAGAACTCACGGTGGAGGACAAGGTATAGGCCAGCTGCTGCAAGCTACAAGCAAGCTGTTGCTCAACTGAACCTCCATAACCGAGCCACCCTACAAGTTATTGCACTTTTAAAAACACCACGCAAGATTGTTACAACTCCAAGCACCAAACGATCTATTGCAACATCAAAACAAGATAGCCAAGGTCGCGCCTCCTAGAGTGGTTTGCAATGGCTCGGTCAACTAGTAAATAAGGGACACACGAGGCATGGTAAAACAAGAACAAGGAAGGAAAAGCTTGGCTGCAAAGATAAGCAAAAACACGGCTACAAAGAAGAAGTTACACGACCAAAACAAGGGAGGAAGTAGTTGGAATGACCAAGAACAAAATAAGGGAAACAAAAATAAGAAACTAAGTCAGTTAGGGGAAGAAAAGAAAAAGGAGATAAAACAAAAAGGAGTAATAAAATAATACAAAAATAATTAGGTCTAAAGTCAAATTTTTTAAATGTGTGGCGGAAATTAATTCCTGCATTACACATATATATAAACTTATATATATACAAGTGTTCTTCTGCTTTCATTTTACTTTGTTTAAAATTTTTATATACTTAGTCACAATAAGTTAAATACAAATACTCTAAAAAGTAAGTTAAAATATTAGTTATAACAATCTCCCCCCTTAAAAGAAATTCATCTTGAATTTCAAATAGAATAATTACAGATGTAACGATTACCTAAATCTTTTAAATAGATACGAATATCGTTGTTTCATCGCATTCTTGGATTCCCAAGTGGTTTCATGTTTTCCATATAACTTTTATTGAAGGATTAACCTTCAATCGAAGTTTATGGACTTGTCTGTCAATAATTGTCACTGGTTGCTCCTCATACGTCAGTTTCTTATCTACTGCACTTTCTGAATCCGTAGAATATGAGACTGATCTAAAAAATACTTCTAAAGCGTAGACACATGGAAAACTGAACATAACCTATCTAAATATGGGGATAATGCTAACCTATACACCACTACTCCTACCTTATCCATGATTGGAAAGGTCTAATGAATCTCGTTCTCATCTTACCTTTCTTGCCAAATTTCATAGTGCCTTTAAAAGTGAAACATTTAAAAACACATTATCACCTACTTCAAACTCTAACTCACTCTGATGATTATCAGCGTATGACTTCTGTCTACTTTGATCTATCCGTAGCTTGTCACAGATTACCTGCACTTTCTCTATTACATACTAAGCTAATTTTGGTCCCAATAACTGATTCTCATCAGTTTCGAACTATCCAACCGAAGATCTACACTACCTCCCATACAAAACCTTAAATGATGCCATCTAAATGTTGCTGTGATAATTATTATTATAAGCAAACTCAATAAGTGGTAACTTCTAATCCCAACTCCTTTCAAAGTCCATTACACAAGCCTGCAACATATATTCCAAAGTATGTATAGTTCTCTCAGCATGTCCATCAATTTAAGGATGAAAAGCTGTACTGAATAATAACTGAGCCGACTGAAAAGACTTTCAAAATGCTGCAGGAAACTGAGTGCCCCAGTCAAAGATAATAGAAACTGGTACTCCATGTAGTGAAACAATCTCATCCAGATACAACTTAGCATACTGATAAGCTAAGTATGTGGTTTTCACAGGAAGAAAATGTGCAGATCCACAATAATCTAAATCGAATCAAAACCCAAATGGTCTTAGGAAGTCCAGTCATAAAACCCATAGTAATTTTCTCCTATTTCCACTCCTAAATGTTTAATTGCTGCAACGTTCCTGCTGGTTTTTAATGTTTAACCTTTACTTACTGGCATGCTAAGTACCTGGAAACAAAATCCGTCATATCCTTTTTCATACTATCCCACTAATAAAAAATTTTCAAGTCTTGATATATCTTGGAGGAACCATGATGTATTGCATAGGATGAACAATGAGCCGCTTCAAGAACCTTTTTCCTTAACTCAGAATCAAATGACACAACTATACGATCATGATACCTCAGTACCTTTTTGGTATCCACTATAGAATCTCCGATAACAAACTAATCACATTTAGATTTTCTATCACACACCTTAGAATCAAGTGTTTGCGTTGCTTTCACCACTTCAATTAAAGTCTATTTTACTGAATATAGGCTAATAATACCCCATTGAGGAGATACTTCAAATCTAACTTTATCAGCCATAGACCTCTATAAATCTTTCATAACTAGATTGCGAACAACTATCAAATGGGATAAACTACCGTTGACTTCCTACTCCAAGCATCCGCCACCACATTAGCTCAACCCAGATGATAAGAAATCGAGCAGTCATAATCTTCTAACAACTCAATCCACCTACGCTGCCTTAAATTCAAATCATACAAGTAATGCCTCCAAATTTTCAATGCACAGATCGTTGTTGTCATTTCAAGATCATGGGTGGGATAGTTCATCTCATGCTTTCTCAGTTGTCTAGAGGCATATGCCTCTACCTTACTATCCTACATCAAAATACAACCAAGTCTGATATGGGATGCATCACAAAACACCGTATACTTACCTGTACTTAAAAGGAGTGTAAGAATAGAAGCTGAAGTTAAACAAGTCTTTAACCTTTGAAAACTTTCCTCACAAGCCTTAAACAAAAACAAATTTAACTAATTTCTTAGTCAATTGAGCCAAATGAGTAGCAATACTAGAGAAATTCTCAACGAATCTCTTGTAATATTTAGCCAAACCTAGAAAATTTCAAATTTCAAACATGTTTGGTGGACGAGGCCAATTCTAAATGGCTTCAACCTTCTTAGGATCCATCCAAATTCATTATATGGAAATCATATGCCCAATTCTAAATGGCTTATTTTTCCTATGTGTTTGTAAACAATGCGAAGATACTTGTCATGCTCCTCCTTATTCTGAGAATATACCATAATATCATCAATGAAAAATATGACAAACTAGTCCATGAAAGGTTTGAACACCCTGTTCATCAAATCCATGAATGTTGCAAGAGCATTAGTAAGTCTAAAAGACATAACTAAGAACTCATAATGTCCTTACCGGGTAGAAAAAGCAGCCTTCGGAATGTCTTTCTTCTTAATCCGGAGTTGGTGATACTCCGAACAAAGATCAATCTTAAAAAAATACTAAGCTCTCTGCAATTGGGCTAATAAGTCATCAATCCTGGAGAAGGGGTACTTATTCTTAATTATGACTTTATTCACCTGTTAGTAATTAAAGCACAGTCTAAATAAGCTATCTTTTTTTTAAACAAAAAGAATATGAGCACCCTAAGGCAATGAACTGGGATGATTAAATCCCTTATCCAACAAATCTTGCAACTACACTTTTAACTCCCTCAATTCACTAGGAGCCATCTGATAGGGGGAAATAGAGATTAGTTAAGTACCAGATAAAAACTTAATACCAAACTCTATCTCTCACTCATGAGGAAGTTCAAGAAGCTCTTTTGGAAACATATCAGCAAATTCCTTCACCATAGGAATCACTCTAAAGGAGGACGCTCCTACTGAGTATCCCTGACATAAGCTAAATAAGTCTAATGCTTCTTCTTGATAAGCCATCTAGCTTGAATAGCTTAAATCAAATTATGAGGAACTTCAATTTGATCCTCTTGAAAAATAAAAATCACCTTCTCAAAAATACTGAACTTGACACTCTTATCACAATAATCCACCACAGTATGATGGTCAGACAACCAATCCATTCCTAAAATCACATCATACACCAAAATGTCCAGTATGATTAAATTCCACAAAACATACAACATTACCCACTACAACTTCACAAGAAGGAATGCACCAATTTGCCAAAATAATTTCTCCCAATAGAGTTAAAACCCCTAAAGGAATCTCGAGAAGCACAGAACACAAAAGGCAAAATATGGAGATATAAAAGAATGAGTAGCTCTAGGATCAAATAGTACTTTTGTACCAATTGAACAGACAAATAATCTTCCCAATACTACTGCATTAGAAGCCTGAGCGTCCTATGTCGTTAAAGCATACACACGAGCCTGACCATTGCTTGCAAATGATGAACCTCAAGTAAAAGTGCTACGACCTCCCTGAGATCTAGCAGATGTAACAGGCAATTAAGGTCTACCTTGAACTTAAGGACGTCCCGACTGAAGTAGATTGCAAAACTCATCAATAGACAATCCCCAATGAGATTATCCATAACTCCACATTTAAAATAAGCACTAGACTTCCTTCTACACCGCCCTGTGTGTCTGATACTATAAGTGGGGCATACTTGGACTTCAAATGCTCAGGGCCCACTTGATGACACCACTTGTGGCTGACCATGACTGGCCTCCAGAACTTCATCTAGTCTGGCCTTTGCCTATCTGAAAACCTTCAAGGAAAGAACCAAACCCATAGATAAATTTATCTCCAGGCCTACAAAAATCACAAGCTCTAGAAGTAGAAGGATCCTCCTGTCTTGTCTTCATGTGCTCTCACGCTCTAACTGTTTCTCCAAAAACTGATTCTCTAGTCAGTATACTGTATCAAGTAGTAGTTTTTGTCATGGACATTGATATAAACAAAGAATCTTTCAAGCCATTGACAAAACTTTTCACTTACATCTATTTGGTAGCCACCATATGTAGAGTAAAATGAGATAGTATGCTAAATCAGGTCTCATACTCCTCTACTGTAATGCCCTCATTATGAACTAACCACTCCAAATCCCAAGCATGCTTATCCCTCAAACTGTCAAGTAAGAAACAGTCAGTGAAAGCCTTACTAAACTTTGGACATGCAAGTAGGGTAGGCTCTGTCTGCCGTTACACAAACATCTTATACCACTCATACGGTACGTCGTGCAGGTGATAACTAACTAATTCAACAATTCGAATGGGATCACACCATAAAGCTATACATAGTATATCAAACTCCTCCAAGAAAATATAAGGATCCTAAGTAGGGTTTATACCTAAGAACCTCAGTGGCTGCATCATCCGAAAGTTATGCAATGCCACAAATACATCTTAGTCCTACTGAATTCAAACTGGAGGGTTTGGCTCTTGTTGATGTTGAATAGGAGGAGCTGCAAGAGGTTGGCTGAGCCTAATGTTGTTGGACTAGAATCCCAACTAAATCATTTACTGTCCTCTGAAGACAAGCTACTCTAGGTTAGGACCAGGGGCTGCTACTTCAGCTAGTTTAACAGCTTTACTTTCCCTTACCACGTCCTCGACGACCTCTACCTATGGCTGCAGGCACCTAAGGATTGGTAAATCACTAGTTGGAGCCAACATCTTGTTGTCTCCTACGGTCTGTAAGACGACCACTATGTCTTGTCATATATAAAATAAACACAAACGAATTCTAAATACATTTATTATATAAAGCAAACTACAGTGCGTTAGAAAATCATAACTTGAAGTTTCAAGATGAATTAAGACGTATCATTAAGTCAACATACTCCCCGGATAACTTGAGTAAACAAAGCAATAATGTCCTACTCTCATATAAAGGCATGACTGGCCGAAGGAATGGGTAACCAAACCTCCATAACCTTGATTTCAAATCAAGAAACACACATATTACACTTAACTAACTATAACTAAAAAAGAAAGCATTATCAAACAAAATTATATGCAAAGACTTAATTATCAAAATGCATAACACTTTAACTAAAATTTTTGGGAAGAGGTTCCCCGTAAAATGGAACATACCTAATAATACAAACTTATATACTCTAGTACACTCAAGCAGTCAACAATAACAATGGTATACACAAGGGAGCTTCGCTTCATTCGTACCGTAAACAATAACAATTTAACTATTATACAAAACAAAACATGAAAACCCAAAACCCTAATGTGACTACAAACTTCATCCTTTGGCTTTAAGAGTACGATCTCGAATATATATACTTTGCCACAATATAAACAGCACATCACGAATCCATCGATGACAAATGCTAAGCTCTTGATACTAAAAAAAAAAACAAATATACAAGGGGTGAGTTATAAAGATGCAGTGGGCAAAAAATGTACCCAAAGTCTACTAGCATCAACCAATACATAAATAGGACACATAGGTTAAATAATTTAATGTAAACATGTCTTATTTAACAATCCAATATTATACGTATATACATATAAACAACGTAAAATTAAACAAACACAATTTATGCAATATACGAGATAAATAAATAAATAAAAGTATTTAAAGCACACAAAAGACTAATAAAAGTAACTCAGCACCTGTACACCAAATACACATCTTCCTCAGGGCTGAGTTACTCAAATATTTTTAATTAAATGTCAAATAATCAAATCAAAATATCCTAGGTGCACTCGAATGCAAATTCAGATAAAAATTCATTTTATTGGCCCTTATTAAACACAAACAAAGTCATATGTCAAATATAATTTGATTCTTATACAAAGGTCAATAATATGACACTTAATTTAATTAACTCAATTTATAGCATTATAAATTCATGTTTGCAACTATGTGAAAATATTCATAAAATACACTAATAAATTTAACCAACATAATCTAGCAACCAAAGAGTAACACTTCCCACTTATAAGGCTTAAGGATTCAATTTGTCTTTCTATCTAGAATTCAAAGGTGTCAGTATATCCACAACACGATCCGAAGCTGAAAATAATAAATTCAAGTATTGCTTAGTTTACTATTTTCAGGGTTTTAATTCCCTATTTAATCATTTAGCTAACAAAACCTGTGTAAATCAATTTCTATGTATATATTACAATTAAACTTCTCTTAGACATTTTAACAAACACCTAAAGGGCATAAGTTTTTTTCATTAATGTGTGTGTATATATACATACACTAATAATTCAACATAAATCAATAGATTTCCATCTTTTTCATATTCTAACTTGAATTTAAATTAAACTACCTAAATTTCATCAAAGCTTATTCATATAATTCTACTATTAACATATTCAAATTCCAAAGTTTACTTTCCAATAATCATGTAATTATCCTACATGTTCTTTGCTCCTACTTTCATTCACAACTTCTTAACTTCTACTACTAAATCATCAAACTACTTTAATAAGCAAGATTGTACATCATAGGATTACCACAAAGTGAAAGGGTGGCTGCCTTCTCCAACTAGGATCATGGCTAGACCACTAAGGCTGTTGTTGTCTGCCATATCACAGTTAGCCTTGCTGCAACACACTCACAGCAAGTATAGCCCCCCAAGATTGAGCTCAAATGAAGGACAAGATGCAGGGCAGCTGTTGGAAGCTACAAGCAAGCTACTACTTCAGCTGAACGTCCACCACTGAGTCACCCTACAAGCTATTGCACCTCCAAAACACCACGCAAGACTGTTGCAACTCCAAGCACCAAATGGGCTACTGCAACACCAAAACATGACAGCCAAGGTCATGCCTCCTAGGGTGGTTTGCAAAGGCTCGATTAGCTAGCAAAGAAGGGACACAGAAGGCATGGTAAAACAAGAATAAGGAAGGAAAAGCTTGGCTACAAAGATAAGCAAAAACATAGCAGCAAGGAAGAAGTTACAGGGCCAAAACAGGGGATAAAGGAGTTGGAATAATCGAGAACAAAATAAGGGAAACAAAAATAAGTAACTAAGTTGGTTAAGGGAAGAAAAGAAAAGGAAAATAAAACAAAAAGGAGTAATAAAATAATATAAAAATAATTAGGTCCAAAGTCAAACTTTTAAATGTGTGGTAGAAATTAATT
This sequence comes from Quillaja saponaria, assembly GCA_029379385.1. NCBI lineage: Eukaryota > Viridiplantae > Streptophyta > Magnoliopsida > Fabales > Quillajaceae > Quillaja > Quillaja saponaria. Next base: position 24,767,421 of record CM055607.1, read on the forward strand.
ATTGCATTACATATATATATATATATATACAATTGTTCATCTACTTTAATTTTACTTTGTTTAAATTTTTTATTTACCTAGTCATGACAAGTTACACACAAATACTCTGAAGCTTGCATTAAAATATCGAGTTATAACACATATGACCCTGATACTTTTTTTAGAGTATTTGTGGAGTTAATCAGATAATTCTCATTAATAAATTAACCAACTTCCAAAAGTAGGTTTGATTAACCATCCTACTCCTAGACATGTGAAAAAAACAACTAAACATATATCTTACAGATGTCATATCATCAAAAGGAGCTCAATCAAGTCTATACTTATTAAGGAAAAAAAAAAAAAGCATGGCAATGAAGTGTACCTACAGTGGCAACAGTTGTCATGGACCTACAAAACCATCAATTTCTAAAGGTTTTGAACTATGTTTTTTAGATACTTCAAACCCATAAGTCATATCATCTATATCAAAATTGTCCTCATCTTTCTTGAAAAATTGGGGATTTTTCTAGGACTATATATTGATAGAACATAGACTTTTCATGTTTATACCTTTTCAATAAAGAGTTGAATTCTAGCAAAATCCATAAATTTAACAATGTCTAAACCCCAATTTCATCACCCAAGAAATAGTACAAAATAAGAAATTGAGTAAAGATCTAAACTATCAGCAAATTTAGCAATAATTTTAAGAACTCTAAACCAAATCAAGGTTAAATTTTTTCGAAAGTGGCAAACTGAGAAAAAACAAAACCTGCTTATTACATTTGTCCAAGTTAAAATGTATGACTGTCATATGAATAAGATCACATCTAAGGATTCCACCTACTGTATAAACACTATAAAAGACAAGCAAGTACATCTCAATCTTTCCAAGTTGACTCAGAGCAGGAACTAAGATGCCTTTCCTGGACGATACACCTTTGAAATTTAAAGACAGGGAAATAAAGCTACTAGGTCTTATGTTAAGCATTTTCTCAAAAGGTAGGGCTTTCATTAGAGAAGAATGGAAGCATTTTCCCTTCCTTCTTTTGCTGTGATGAGGAGTTCATAGAGCAGCGGTTTGAAGGTTGAAGATATGATAGAAGAAAGGGATTATCGCGTTTTTGTTTTGGTGATTTGGATTGTAAATATAAAGGTAGACCATTTTGACTACATATTTTTTCCCTCTCATATTAGAATAAAATATAGGCACCTATCATGGAGGCTATAACATTCTTGTATTCTCAGGAAAAAATGGTCGAATTTATGCCTATGGAAAATATTTTGTCCTCGTGAAAAAAATCCAATTCTTGAAACAAACACAAGCATAACTTATTTTAGACCGCGTTTTCCAAGGTAAAAAAAATTTATTGCTTGAAACAAATAAACCCATTTTTGAATTAAACACACAAAAGTAGTAAACATCACAGATTAGCTAAACAGTTGTAAGTTAAAAAAGTAAAGACTAGAGAGATTTGCTTAGTCATTTATAGTAGTTCATTAGCTCCTTTAACTACGTCCACTTCTAAAATTCAACTTGAGAGTTTAATAAATTATCAGATAAATTCACATAGCTCAACAAATTATTTACACAAGCTAAATTGCAAAACTCAAATAACATTTACAAGTTCAGCAAAATTTCCCTGAGTGATAACTTACCAAATTTAATCCTAAAGTCCAATTTATTGTTCAATTTATCAAAAGAAATAAAAGAGGTGATTATGTCTTGGTTTGGTAATACTGTAACTTTTTGATAAGTGATGTTCTCTTAGAGCTGTTTTTAAAAAGATACAGCAATAGTATTTGATAAAATAATGCAAAACTTGCTCTCAATAAGTAGAAGTCATGAATTAGTATTTGGTAAATTCATTGTAAAGCTACTCTAAAGATTTAAATTAACCATAATAGATATTGATAATAAAAAAAGAGATAATTAACTTACTACATTATTCAATAAAAAGATAAATACGAATTTTCATTAAAAATTAAGATTATATTAATATTTTAGACTTTTGAAAAAAAAAATCCAACTTTTAAAAGCACTCATTGAGGTGCTTTTAAAAATATAGAGCAAAATCATTCCACTTTTTTTTACCTAACATAAAAATTTGACTTATGCTCTTCATAACCATAAGCACATTTTAAAAAAGCATTATCAAACCAAGTTTACGCATAATCACCCAAACACTTATAATAAAAAGTTAATCAAAAAGATGAAAGTTAACAGCTTTGTTTTGAGACAATCATAAATTTGAAAATTAAAGCTTGAGAATTTGAATTCGTAGAGGAGCGTATAAAAATTGATACTTGATTTGTTATGTTGTATGTTTGTTTTTTATATTGGTCATAAGCTCCTTCTGTTAATATACAGCTTAAGCGAAATTCTAGTCGTTCTCAAAAAATGATCATACAGTTACTCAGAAAATTAATTGTAGATTGTCACGTAATATCCTTTCTTTGAAACCTTGACCGTGGCTCAAAATTTTTAACTTAGTAGATGTCATACATTCAAAGAAGATGTAGTGTCATTGCCTTAGCCTCTAATGTGTCATTGTTTATCAGTTTATGAAATTTGGTATGAATGACACTTTTGAATTTGCTTAGCCAAGGAAGACAATGAATAGTTGAATATTCAGCTGACAGTCTTCCAAAAGAATATCACTTAGCTAACTATTGATTTTTTTCAATTAACATATAGACATTCAACTCGGATTTCTCTTTGATTACTTTAGCTGGTTAATCTTTAATTAAACCAGTGCGTTACAGGCTTCAGATGATATTCAATATGCTTTCAATTGAGCCAAAGATTAAAAATGCTTGTTTGGTGGCTTCATCTTACTAGTCTATTGATCCATTAACAAAAGGTTCAGTTGACCGAGACAATATCAGTCTACTTATAAACGCTTTCGTATTAAGACTCAACTAATTGGGTGATCCATTGAGTGACCACTTTAGCTAACTGACTTTAATATCTTTAGTAGTTGATTTTTGTATTCTATACTGACTTTTGTTTAACTCAATTGACTGGTCATACAATATAAACATTATTTTCAAAGTTAATTATTTATCAATTTGTGATTAATTATTTTGTTAATATCAAAACTAAATCATGTATTATTGAATTAAATCTATATTTAATTCAATAAAAAGTAAAATAAATTTTATAGTGTGATATCAAGTTTTCTCCTAATCATACATGCACTTTTTTTCTTCGTAAAAGATCTCATAATGTTTTGGCTTATTTAATTTGGATGAATTACATCTAATATAATGTTTTTCATTTGTAGGTGAGTTTTTGTTTCTACCATAAATATTGGCCAACCTCTTTTCTTTTTTTTTCTCTCTAAGTCACAAATCTTTCCCTTACTCAATTCATAAATTCTTAAATTCTCAATTCTTATTCTTCTTCCATTAAATCTATTCATTCTTTATTGTTTTGCTTTTCAAATTTATAAGAAGGCCTCTAGTCTTTCATTTAAAAATTTTAAAATATTTTGGTTAGGATTGTGCCTTTCACTTTTTTGAAAATATTAAGCTATGTAGTTGTTATTTCTCTTCTATATGTTTATGATTTGTTATGCTTGTTTATATTCATTATTCTCAGAAAATAATTAGAGTAAAGTACACTTTAGCTCCATATGGTTTGAAATTTTTCCAAATGCATACATGTGGTTCAATTTGTCCAAAAATACATCCTTATAGTTTGGACTAAGATGTTTTTATACGGAATCCTATCCAAATTAACAATTTTAGAACAAAATTACGAAAATACCTAACTAAACCTCAAATTTATGAATATGTGACATTGGTAGAAAAAAAATTCAATACATAAATCTCTCTCTTTTTGAATTTATATTTGTTTCTTCCTTCCCTCTCTTTCTGTGTCTTTCTAATTCTCCTAACTACATCTGTTTCTTGAAAAAAAAAAATGTATGTTGCTCTGTTGTATTTGGGGAGGAAAGTTAAGTGTTAAATATATAAGTAAGTACTTTTTTTCTTTTATTCTACGTCAATTTTTAATTGCTTATACTTATTATGTCATTATAAATGATTATACCATATATAAAAATCTCAAATTCTACCCAATTTCAAAGTTTCAAAGTTGATAAAATAATTGTTTTAAGTTCTTCTATATTTTTCATCAAAACTTTTTTTATGTTGTTCCTTATACTGCCTTATTGTTTTGGTGTCACTATATGTGAGTCTTTTTAGTTTCTTTATTCTTGTTTCAAGTTATCAACTCATAATTTACTAATTTATTGTTAATAACTATCCTCATTGATGAGGTTGTTTGAGAGATTTTTTAAGATTTGGGGTTATATGGTATAGAGTAGCATCACCAACAGTTGTGTAGTTGTGAAACTATCTTCGAGCAATGATTGTATTTATAAATCAGAGATTGGTAATTTAGTTCTACAACTGTTAAATTGAATAGAATCCGTCCAAAGATATTTTAGTCCAAATTACGAGGAGATACTTTTGGAAAAATGTTGAACCACAAGGAGGTAAAGTGTGCTTTACTCAAATTGTTATGTGTTTTATAAGTTTTTTTAATATTATTATGCAATTATTGTTTTTATAATTGTTAAGGATTTGTAAATGTGTTTTGGTATGTATTATGTTGGGTATTGTTATATGGCTAGATAAAGTTAATAGACATTATTTTTGTTTAATTTTTTTTATTAAAAGAATTATTGAAATTGGTGGGTATCATGTATTATATTTGCTTAATATTATAAATTATGTCTAAAATAATCGATGATATTCACTATTGATGGAAATTTCTCCAATCACCTTGATATTAGTTATGAATGTGGTTTTGTGGATATATAGCACTTAGACCTTGACTTTATTAGTTATAAGGAGTTGCAATAGTTTGGAGCTGGTTTAGAATACATTTTTAATATCATTCATTTATTACTTAAGATCTCGAATTAGTTTAGTTGATAGGTTAGTGTCACACCCCTCACAGAGGCATGACTGGCCGAAGGGTTGGATAACCAAATCTCTGTAACCCTGAATTCAAATCAAAGTAATAACCACGACTCTTAACCCAACAAATAAATAAATAAAGGTAATTTTTATTTTATAAAAATTTGCAGTAAAAGTTTGTTTTTCTGAACCAATTAGCAACTTACTGCAAAGTTATATAACATGTTTCAAAATACCACAAATAAGTTTTTTCTAATTTCATACAATAACATGAGGACAAATGTCTAGCCTATTACATCATGCCAAATTTAACATTCCACCCCTTAAGTGTGACTGCAAACTTTCATCCTTAACTTCAAGTATGAGATCCTGAAAAATACCTTGCCGTACTTTGTCGACAGGTCATAAACTCGGCGACACCATATATTGAACTCCTTGAAAAAAAATATTATCCATAAAAGGGATGAGTCCTATGGACTCCGTGAGTGGAAAATTGTACCCAAAAGGTACTAGCATCACTCAGCACAAACGTATAACATATATATTAACCTCATATAACATTGTTCATATCATAACTCACGTTACACGTATACATGATAATCATCATAAAGTCACAATTTACATGATTCACGCTGTCACAAATCAATCAGATAAATAATATCAAACAAAGCAACCAAAGGGCCAACGAGTGACCCAGCCCTGCACAACAGTATCACCCCCTACCGGGCATTTACGGGCCTGCACAACAAATTAATCTCCGTACACAATCCATCCCACCGGGGTTGAGCACTCAATTTAAAAAAATTATTCATCAGAATCAGGATTTCTCGTGCTTTTAAATTAGGGTATCCTAGGTGCACCTGGATCTTAATTTCAGAGATAAAAAAATCATTTTCCAGAAAATGTTCACAAGTTGGCCCTTATCAATCACAACCAATGTCAAACACAGCCATCAATCTCAAATAAACATAATTCAAATAAATTACTGAAGTACTCTACTAACTTATTTTTCATATATCATGCATATTCAAATAAACATATAATCACAATTATTAATCTAGCCCCTAAAGGCAGCAATTAACCACTCACCGTATTATGAATTACATTCCTCGCTCAATCCTTGAATTCACGTGTCTCATCCGGTCCACTTTAGAATCCGGAACTGAAATTCATAATTTCAAATAATATTTAGTTCATAAACGTTATTGTTATACTCTTTTACTTACTAACTTATATCTCAACTTATATAGGTTTAGTCATGAAAGCTTTTCTTTAAACTATTACATGTCAATTAATATGGATTAGACTTTAGGTGATAAGGTTATCAATGAAAAGAACTTTTAAATATCTTGACAAAGCATATAATAGGGGAAACCATTAGAAAAGAATAGAAAGCATTTAGTGTGTTAAAAATGTTAAAGCTGTCCAAACTTGAGGTTTGGACCAATGTCCACTTTAACGGTCATATTTTTCTCCATAAAACTCCGAATTTAGTTTCGTAAAATTTATAAAATACTAGACACATGTAGCTTTATAATGGTATATCATTACAAATTTTTGGATTTGTATATCAAAACAGTTTATTGTTTGAAATTGCATCAAATTATGTAACACGCAGGATTTTTGACAGCTTTGACTTTATCTTAGTTAATTGAACATAACTTTCTCTAGGAAAAACTAAATCCAATTCTGTTTGTTGGGTTGATTAATAGACAAGTATATCTATCTTTATTATTTAGAAACTTTTTCTAAAATCTGTCACGAACCCACTCAATTTCTTATATGAACCAAGAACAGGACACTACGAACCCTGTCTGACCTAGCCAGAGTTTAACAGCTATAACTCATAACATAATTGGAACCAAGCTACGAAATTTTACAGACAACATTTCAAGACTATAAGATACATTTTATATTTTGAACTTTTAATTTAATTCTGCCCCGAAGCTGCTCAAAATACCTAATTTATGTTACCAACGAAATCTGTCCCCTGCTCCCTTCAAAACCAATTAACTCTCCTTGTTCATATCATTACTCACATCCAACATTAATCTATCAACATTGCTTATATTCCCATTAAACTTCTTATTCATAATCTCATCCATTCTTAAATCTAAGTCATTAAACTGTCACTAATCTTAAAATAATTGAAATGTTAAGTTAAGAAACTACCATATTGTCAAGAGAAGTTACTGCCCTTTGCAACACTCCCACAGATTGAACCAAGAGAGAAAGCAAGTACTGCTCTCCTTCATTCCTCCATGGGTGAACCAAAACAGAGCATCAACTCCCTGCTCTGTTGTTGCCTTTTCTGTCAGCACCTCCACAGCAACCGGTATTCCTCTAGGCTGACAGCAACGCCCAACCTCATCCCCCACAACCACCTTCCCACGGTCACACTAAGCTACTACACTCCAAACATCAACTCCTGTTACAACCCCACACAAAACAGCCCCAAAGTTACGCCTCCAAAGGATCGGTCAATTTGTGATTCAAAACTAAAGAAGTCAAGATGGCCACAAAAGAAAAGGGTTTTGGTTGCAAGAGAAGCTGATATCCATGGCCGAGCTTCACACTCTTCATGAGGAAAGGCAACAATTTCAGACAAGCAAGAGAAGGAGGCAAAATAGAAGACTCTAGAATAGCCAAGAATGGGAGGAGAAGAAATCGTACAAAAATGGAGAAGGAAACGTGAAAGAAAGAAAAGAAATAGGAAAGTAAAGTCAAGGTCAAGGTCAAGCCAATAAAAAAAAAACATGGTGGGTATATAAATATATATTTTTTATTTATTTCTTTATTATTTTTAACACCCTTATTATACTTATCAATAAAAGTTTCACAAGTAAATTTTTAAGTTAAAAGTTTACCAATAATGTGATGGAAATTAATTCTTTTATTATACACATGTTGATATGTACGTACAAGTATACAATTTTATTTAAGTAATGATATAAGTAAATTTTCACATTGTAACCAGATATATACAAATATTTTAAAATATATTTTAATATATCAAATTATAACTTATTTTAATATATAACTCAACATGGCGACATCGGGTTATAACAGTTAGCCTAAATTGATTCAAATAAATAAATATTAGAAATGATAAATGAACATGTGTGCAAGGAAGCATATGTATTTTACATTAAGCAAGATATTGGTCTAGTGAAACTCTAAAATATAATGAATAAAGATAAGGGTACTGATGAAGAAAAATAGAGAGATGGTGAAAAAGATGGTAAGATAGTTGATGAAGAAGAAAAAATTTATGATAATAATACTTATAGAGAAAAAGATATTAATATCCTAAATGTTGCAGGTTAAGTAAATTAAATAATTGTTACATATAAATATTGAAATCCTAAAAATAGTGACATCTTTCAAATTAGTAAAATTGTAAATAGAAGCAAATTGGTAACAAAACAATCAACAAGAGAAAGCAGGTTGTTAGTAAGAAGAAAAGTGTTGAAAATAAGCAAACAATAAGTAAGACTAAGAGCCCGTTTGGTATATAGATTGATTGATCATAAGATTATATAAGTCAAATTGTTATAAGTCAGATATGTGTTTGGTATAGAAATTGTAAATTAGTCAAATTTGTGTGTGGTATACAGATTGCATAAGTCAGTTTGGATATGTAATTACTATCGATAACATGCATAATAATATGTTTGGTTTACAAATTGCATAAGTCGGTTTCATAAAAAATTATTTTATTTAATTGTTAAATAATTTTAAAATACTATATTGGCCAATAATATCAGTACAATAATAAACTTGTTATATATTACATAGCATTGCATAAGTTAATCAAATACATAAAAGTAAAATAGTTTAATTTTTTAACCACGACTGTTAGTAATAAACAAATCTCTATTATTATCACACACTAGTTTCATATTAGAAAACACCTACCTGATTAGAGTTGGAGTTATGAATAGTTAAGAAATCTGATTTAAAAGATAAGGATAAATTGTAATTGTGTTAAAAAATTAAGGGCAAGTGAAACATTTCATATTTTTATACAATTTGACAAATCCAAAAGCTACCCAATATCTACTTTTGTCGATAAGGCAATTTTCACCTATTTTTTTTTATTCCGTTTTGTTCTAATTGGAGCTTTTTGGGTGCTAGACACCCCCAATCTGCCAATTAGGCTTCCAAACACCAAAAGTCAATCTTAAACTCTACATCAGACGAGGCCTAAGAATGTTAATTAGTACTAATGAACTAAGAAATATGGTGTTGGTAAAAATAAATAACTAGTTATGATACTGACAATGACTTTAAAATATGAGTCTAATTTAGAATAAGAGAGATTGAAAAAAATAAAAAAATGTGAGCATTTTGCTAGTGATTCTAAGAAAAATAAATATGATTTCTTGTATGATGTAGAATATGATTATGATTATTTAAGTGATCATTATATTGATGATGATGATGGACATACGTGAATACTTGAATATAATTTTAGGATAACTGTTAAGGAGTAAAACATAAATTGGAGTTTTGACATTAATAGATTAGAAATAAAAACAAAAGAATGATAGATGTATTCAAAACAGATGTCGATGGAAGATTAATCATTTCATATGGAAGACGAAGATATTTTTCAGGTAAAATATATGAATCTAGAGCATGACTATCCTAAAGCATTTTATGACAAACTGGTAACTAACATTTCTATAAATCTAAAGTGTCTAAAGATGTTTATTGACACTTTTACCTAGAAGCAAAAAGACATGAGTAATACTATTAAGAGACAACTTAAATGTGATGTGGTATTAAAATTTTATAAAGAAGAGTAAAATGTTCTAACATTCTTGGAGGGTGATTGAACATAAAAAAATGAAAGATTTAGAGATTATATTGCCGCTATCATCAAACTTCTTGATAGTTCTATAAATGTTTCGACCAATGTACCACAACCTGATTTGTAATGTTAATTTCAGAAAGTATATGTTAGATATAAAGCAAGGTTACATATGTAATCAAATTACATTTACAATTTAACTATGTTTTTTTTTCTATTATTTTCTGAACTTTGTTTTTATTTTAGGATTCAACCAATGTAAGTGGTGAATGAGAACAAAGTCATATATTTTCTTATAAATCTCAATCATTGTATGATCCACTAATCACTAAACAAAGTTAAAAGTGGTAAAGCTACCAATGGCAAATGATGTGTCCATATTGTATACTTTTGTTAATTGAATAATATTTTTTTGAAGTTTATAAATTCCAGGCATGTTGAAGTTTATAAATCTTAAATTGTACTAAGGAAGGTTATGATGTTCAATATGTATATTTTTTATTATCATTATTTATTAATTTTTGAATCTTTTGATGTTGAATTTGATTTAATTTAGTTTAAATTGTAATTCTGATTTGAAAATGAGCATAGATGATATGATCAAGTTTATGAATACTGAGCAATGTGCAAGTTTTAACAGTTGATTTAGATGTGATTTGTATTTTTGGTTTGACTATTGAGCATGAATGATATAACTTCATATTTAAATGAAATTATGGATAAATAATGATGGTAAGTGTGATATGACATAAATTTTATTTTCATTAAAATATACATTTTATACATAATACATACAAATTGAAAAATTACAGCAAAACTCCTATCATATTTAATTTATTAATTTTGGTGAAATATTAATGAAAGCTATAAATAATGTCAAACAAAGCAATCTAAGTAGAACTTTCATTCTCAATTTAGCTTCTTAAAAGGTTTTTAAGCTTTTGGTGGCATTTGTATTGTTCAATTCATAATTTTAATAGTTTTTAAACTTTTTTTGTCTTTATCATGATCTTCACAAATTCTATCAAAGCTTCAATTGTAATCCAACATTTTTGTTTTTTGCATGTAATCTTTATTTCGCACTCACATGTTACAAATCATACAATTCAAACAAATTACAAGTAAGATATCCCTATAACAAAGAATTTTAGATACTCAAAAATGTCTTCACACAACTACAATTGAAAGTAAATTTCTTAACCGCAAACCTCCCTCAACCATAAAACTTTTTGCAAGAAAAATCTTCGGCATGAGCTTTTTTTTATCAAAACAGTCTTCAAAAGATATATCATACCACATAAACAAATTTTGAAAGTGTTATGTAAGCATCAAAGTAGCAAGAAGAATAATTACTAATCATAGAAAAGTAGTTTCATTTCTTATAATTTGCTAATTTATATATTTTATTAAATTTTTTCTTATACAATTTGAGATACATATTGTTAGAAATTGTTAGAAATTGTTATTTGGTTGAAAAGTGAACTGTTGAATATTTTTCTTTTTTTTCTTTATTTGCATGCTTAGTGTCATATATTTGGGTCTGCAAAAGATATATATACATATCTATCTACTCCCATGTGTCATCTTGATTATCAAATTTGTTATGTAGACTTTGCTATCACTCATAAAATATTCATGATAGTCACCTCCTAATGAAACTCCTATACTATATATTATGCAATTTGCTTCACTGTCTTATTGTTATTTACTAAAATATTTATGCAACCTTTAGAGAATAAAGAAAGTTTACTGCATAAGCTAGATAGAAATAGTGAGAAAAAACAAATTTCTAGTAAAAGAAATTGTCAGTAAATATATAATTATGATGGTGAGAAGTAGATGATTTGTCTGTGGATGAGTAATGAGTTTGGTCATTACTCACCAGTAAGTTGTATAGATATATATTTATTTTTTTAAGGTCAATACCATGTCATAGTGAGATATGCTAATATGTAGGTCTCTCTGTATAATCCATGTTCATTCATAGGGTTTATAGTCTGAATATAACTTTAGTAATATTTATTGTTGATTACTAAAAGGTAGATTGTTTTATTATTTAATTTAAGAAAATATTCAATTGTAGGTGTTTCTTCTCTATTTGCTAGCTAGGTGTAGCATCTGTTAGTTCAACATAGTATGAAGATGATAAAATTAAAGTATTTGATTGCATCAATTCACAATCATTGTTTCCTTTTCGTATTTTGAAGTCTTATGTTTAGAGATTGTAGATAATGTGCCAACTGTTAATGTTTTATTTGGAGTTTCATCTTTGGGCATGCAATTAAATTATTAACTGATTTAATTGTTTTGATAGGCTTACTAAACCTATATATTTTAATACGCTTATTTTTTGATTTTATATATATATATAAAAAAAATATAACTTAATATAACAGGTTTTAGGTTTTATAATTGTAAAAAATATATGGTCTTATTTATGTGGCCTACAAAATTCATTGGTTATTTAGAAAAAAAAATATATTTTAAGCTAGAAAAATTAGTAAATTTTAACTTGGACCAAGAGACCCATCAAAAATCGAAAGGAACCAAAAACGAGCAGCCTATTAGCTTTGGTACGATTTCGGTTACAATACAAGATAGAAACCGATAATAACCAAACGCTTAGATATTGATTTCAGTCGGATCAATCTACTTTATCCTTCAATACTGAATTAAACTGTACAAAGATCACTCTTTAATTTAAGTGTGTGTACCAAACAAGATAGAGTTGTATGGGAGTAAATCTTGCAACAAAATTCAACCAAACTCAGTAGAATTTGAACAATTTTTTTTTTTTTTTCACTTCAGCCACCAAACAAGATAGAACATTTTCAATCTTCAATGAAAACATCTTGTTTGAACTATAAATCTTCTAATAGGATAATATATCTTTGAAGCATCTGTTGAATAGTGATTATACAATTATTTTCTTGCAATTGACTAGTACTTAACAAATTGCATTTCAAGTCAAGAATGTAAAGGACATGGGAGATTTTTTCTACAAAATAATTCTTGATTATTATCTTAATGTGACCCATCACATTCACAATAGAACAATCACCACAACTTATTGTAGAATGAAAGCCTATATTTAAATAAGAAAAATAAGGCTTACTTCCACGCATGTGGTTATTGCAACCCATATCCACATACTAACCATTTAACTCAAGTTCCTTATTAACTTAAGTCGTCATCAACAAAGTTTTGACTTCATTCTTATCTGTAAAATTTGATTTCTCTTTTGTTTTTTGTAATTAAGCAACTTAGTATAGCATTCAGATCGATAATGAACAAATTTATGACATCTAAAACACTCTACTTTTGATTTGTCAAAATGTTGATCTCGTCCTCTGCATTTGCCTTGAAATTGATCATCATCGACTTTGAAATGCCTGGTGCCATATCTGTTGCCTTGAGCTCCCTTCTTCTACGTCTACCTTTTTCTTTAGAATATAAGGAATGAACAAAGATATAAAGTCTTTGAGTGCTCCTCGGTAGTTGAACTTTGGTTCATCTTCTGTTCGCAAACTAACAAGGAGCTTTAGAGTTCATCAAGAAAGAGTACATCTATGTCTTTAGATTCATCAATTAAATATATGATATAATCGAATTTTGTTGCTAATGAATGCAATATCTTCTCCACAATGGTGACATTTTCCGTCTTCTTACCATAGAATCGCATTTTATTGCTTATTTCCATTCTTCTGGCACAATAGCTAGTAATATATTCACCAGCCTTCATTTGTAGTCTTAAAATCCCTTCTCAAGGCTTGAAGATGTGCACCATTCACTCTAGAAGAGCCTTGATATTTTTTCTTCATCAAATCCCAAATATCATTGGAAGTTTCTTTGCTAAGAATTGTTTCTAAGATGGGATAATCAATTGCTTGGAAAATGTAATTTTTTGCTTTCAAATCCTTTAACTTCCAACTGTGTTTTATGGGCATTCGTCAAGACTATGTCTTTTGCAGGTTATCCAATTCCAGATTCAACGACTTACCAATATTCTTTAAACCATAAAAAATTCTTTATTAGTATGCTTCAATAGTCATAGTGACAATCAAAAAGTCGGATTGCCGCCTACACAAAATTGGTTTATGGAGCCATGTTGTAAAGAAAGTCAAATGAAAGAAATAAAGTTATTGCTTACTTTTGGTTTATTTAAAACTCTTATTTTTAGTTTTGCTTTCTACCCTTATATGTTTCATTCTTTTCAACATCTATTTCTCTCTCTTCTTTTTTTTTAATCTCCAAACCCTTATTTAATACCATTGTTAACTTAATAAACAATTAGAAGCAAAAATATAAGGGCCATGATACCGTGCACAGCCCTATTGTTTGGGCATTATGTGCAAAGCTAGCAAGAATACATAGTAATAGAGTTAAAGCAACCATGACATGAGAAATTCACATGCTTGCTTTGTTATGTTAACGTGTTTGAGTTGCTTTTATAATTTAAATGAATTTTTCAACCGGTTGGCGGTTGCCAACAACATTTAATCAGTTAGATGGAGACCATAGTCTTGGAATGTCATGTTTTGTAATAAGTTTCATATGGCTTGTAATTTGTTATTGGCATAAAATTTTTAATATATGAATATTATTACCCAGTCCTTGGTTTCTTTAGGCACTGTCATAACAAAATTGTGCAAAATTCTTGAAAATGAAGACAATAGTTGCAATTTCATTGTGAAAGATGTTTGTAAAATCAAATCTCAACTGGTGGACATTAACTCCAAAATTATAAGCTGACGAACTCCTTCAAGCACTGCCTTATGAACTTTATTTCATTTTCTATCTTTTTATTATAATAATTGTACCAATGTGTATAGTATTCAACAGTTTCCAAATAAGCATAACCGTGATTATAGACCCATCATATATCCTGTCAAAATAATTTAACAGTTGTACTTGCTAAATGATAATTACAAATGTATAAGTTTTGCAAAGTGATTTAATTAAGTATGAAGTATTATTACATTGCTTTGTAAAAAAATAAGATCTAATCTTTGTATGCCAGATTTAGTCATTATAAAGCGACTCGTAGATTGAGAAATGGTATGAGAGAATACAATCAATATCCATTTGTCTAAATCAAACACACTTCCGACATATTTAATAGAATAGTCACTATTTTTGGATATGAAAATCCTTGTGTTCATGTAATGGCTCTAAGATATACCCAAATAAAATTGCACACGTCTCCTATTTGTAATGCAGTTGAGACTTGGTCCCCCTTCCCTTGTTAGCAAATCAAAACTAGTAAAAAAGAAAAGAAAAAAGACCTTACCGTGTTGAAAATCTAGCATTATAAGGTTCATGGTCAAACTTAAGTGTAATAACAAAATAATGTTATTTTAGGAAAAAGGACTGCCCAGAAGATAAATTAGAATACCTATCAAATAGAAGATAAAAAATATAAAATGCAAGGTTTTAAAGCACACAAGTGTTGTTATTGCAACTTTAGGTGTTGACTAAAGTGAATTATGCAAAAGATGCTTGTCTACTGCTTGTGAAAATACTTGAAAGGAATTTGAATGTTCCTATAAATCTAAATGTAAAAGATGTTTGTATGTTATTTTCATTAGAGTTTATAAGTTTTTATAGAGATAAGGAATATTGGCGATGTTGTGAATGAGATTATTTATAAACTAAATTAATTGAGATAGTTAAAGAAAACAAAAATTAACTAATATCATCCAAATTATAATTAAGAGATTCAATTAGAATATTTTAATAAATAAAGAATAAACTTTTAATTATACTAAATAAATAATATATATATATATATGATGCACTTTTTTTATCCTAATCCTAAAATCCAAAGCCCACCTATCTTTATCCACTGTAAAGTATATTCGATCTGACTTTAACTATAGCCTCCACGAACTATCGAACTCCCTAACCATTCATTAAGGCCACGACCACCCTTTGTTCCACCTTTCCTCTCCAGGCACTTGCAAGGTTCAAGCCTTCAACTAAAATGAAAGTTTTGAGATATGACATTCATATTACCATTTCATATATAACTTCAAATGAACTTATAACCTATTATGCAAATCTTATTTTATGGTGGATCAATAACGATTAACAAAATATTTAAATCACCAAATACTTCAATCAAAATGGGGAATCAAGTTACAGGGAAGGATAATCCCAATTGTTGGTGGATTATACTAACTAATTATGGGTTATCTGTTTCACATATTAAGTGAACACTATCCATAAGTAATTACTGCATGGAATAATGTTCATTCTATAAAATTAGATGAGAATTATTTAAGCATCAATAAAGAAGATATTGATTATAATTTATAACTTATCCCTCTCACTTCTCTGCTTTTAATGGATATGCCAAGCATTTTTTGTGAACTTTCTTTTCCTTTTGCAAGATCCTAGTTTGATGAGTTATCCAATGTCCCAAATATTCAAAATTGTTTGCCTAAAATATTTGAAATTTCAAGTAAATGTGGTCTCTGAGGAAGAGATGATATTGGTTTATAAATAAATCATTGAGATTAGAAGTAACAAGCCAAAATTGTTTATGCACACATTCATCAACTATAGAAAATTGAAAATTGTTATTTATAATATGAGAGTCCCAATTACAAAATTTTTGAATTACACAGTCAAATTCACCAGAAGGACTTTGAACTAATATATTCCATCAACCGCGGAGATTGGACAACCTGAATAAAAGATTTTGAGTGTTGTTACTTGCAACTGTAGAGGAATGTTAAAATCAAATTTTATAAAAACTGTTACAATGATTATGTATTTTTATAATCATCAAGTTATGATAATCAATAAGGCGAGACTAAGTTCACCTCGTGCTGAGACTATCATCAGCAGACTACCATTTATTAGATATCATGTAACTCTACCACTTAGATTTGCAAGTGGTATATAGTTATTGTGGAACCTAACCAAAGTTAATGCAAAAATTTTAAATTTAAGCAATGACAAGCTTCTGGCAAATGTGAATGTATGATTGTATCCCTTATACTATAATTCATACATTTTATGACCGATTTTTGTTATTTATTAATTTATTTTTTAAGTATTAAAGTCACACCTAATTTGAAAATTTATATTGTTTCAACGATTAAATGTAGGTGATGGAATTCAAGTTTATATTAATAAGTTAAGATGGAAAAAGATAAAAATCTAACTTAAAATAATATGATCCAGGTGTACTGTTAAAATTTTTTTTTTTTTGGGTCAGATGTGTAATATTTTGATGTATATTTTTGTAGGAAAAGTTTAATTTTAGTCAACTTATGATCCATTTTGTATTTTTCACTTTTGCCACTATGCATGCTCTTTTTTAGGGCTTTATAATTGTTCACTACCAATTATAAAATGTATTAAGATATCCATGTATTATAGTTTTTTTGTGTTATCCAATAATGAAATGATTTAACACCTATTCACTTGTAAAGAGCCTTACACAAACTAAACCATAACTTTAACTTTATTACTAAAGTGATTCTCTTCCTTAGGCAAAATATGATAAAAGAAAAACAAAAAGAGAGGGCAAGGAGACTCACGAGTCCCCCAATGAGCATGAACTTTGTCATTTATAATACTTTTTATCTTTAGTAACTATTGAATTACCAAACCATCCTTATCACCATCTTACTATATAAATTCGGGAAAGGAGATTGTTAAAGTAGGCTGGAGACTACAATTCTCTAAATCATATCTTCAGTTGTTTAGGCACCACGACAAACAACACCGATAAAGGATATCTAGCTTGAAAGATTTAACTTAATGTACAATCCTCTCTTGATTGAGATGACTGGAAACTTCAAGAGAGTAGTACTTATAATGGTGGCAAACACATATTCTGAAGTCCAAGTTTCTATAAAATAATCAGCAGAAGGCTTCACTGCCATTAGTACCATCATGTACAATATGTTGACCATCCCTCAAGAGAAGAACATTACAACGGCGTAAGAATTAAAGATTAGAGCCCTTTCAATCAAAATTTGTTAATTATGAAATTTCTAGTTTAAATTTGTGGAGATGACTTAGACATTAGTTTTATAGAAATCGTCCATGAACTTGTTTACAATTTCGGTCCCCAAATGCTCGACCAATTGGTAAAATTGATGGTAATTAGGGGAAAGAAATTCAGTCACTAGTTGGTGATGGGGCTTAAAATTATTTTTTCCTTACGTCATTATGATTTATTTGTTTGATTTCTTTGTTTTCTTATGCACAAATATTAGGATGATTCTCAATATGAAAAATATGATAATAGCTCATGCTCCCATGTCCTCTTTTTATTTTTTTTTTAAATTATGATACATTTTTCGAGCTTTTTATGTCATTAAAAGATTAACTAATGTCCTTTTATCAGATGAAGAAATAGGTTGTCGCTTATGATTACTTGTCTTTCTAATTGGGACTATTTATTTCACCAAAAGTAAGGACTATTTGTCTTATCTTTTTCACACAAAATTACCATTAAGTGAAAAGAAGCCAATCAATTGAAAACTAGAACAAAAAGATGTTCATGAATAATTGAAAAGAAGACTACAAAATCAAGTTCTTCTAATTGACGCCAAACTCAAGTATAAGATTTTAGAATTAACAACTATTAAACAAGGATCAGGAAATATAATAGCAAGCTCATGAACTAGTTAATGCAATCAAGATACATGAATTAGAAAATTTAGCTAAATAAACCCTAATAAAATAAATTGACTACTTATTAAGCTATGGCAAAAAAATAATGATTTAATTAAAAAAAAAAAAATTTCTCACATGCAACAATAAAAAAAAAAAGAAAAAAAAAGCACACCTAATATTACCAAAAGGCAAAGGTAATACTGTTACGTAAAATACCAAGGTGTGGGTTAAAAAGAAACAAGATTCAAAAACAGAGACTCTACTATTATATAACAAAAGAACACAATCTTACCAAAAAAATATATTCAGCCCATATATTCCACATGTCAAATCTACCACTGACTTATTGTTTCTAATCCACCACTACTAGCTTCTTAGAGAAATTAAAATACCCCGATTAATTAATGTGTAGATGTTATATTAAGATAATTATAAGAAATTAATAAGTAATAAAGATAATGCGAAACATACCAAACTTGTTAACCGAAATCTGACTGACAAGAACTATATCCTATATTTGGTAAGGAGTTTGTAGTATTACTTTGAGTTGATTGTATAATTATAAAATAGAAGTCCAATCAATTTTATATTCTATTTTATATAAATATATTATAATGCAAATAAATTTTCAAAGTCCAATTTAATATCCACTTTACCATCAAATCTTTTTTTGTCTCAATATTTAATATGTCAATAGATAGCTAGAACTGAAAACTAGATTCACCATCATGGTAATTTACAAAGGAAGACATCCTATGCTACAAAATTTA
Organism: Quillaja saponaria; assembly: GCA_029379385.1. Taxonomy (NCBI): domain Eukaryota; kingdom Viridiplantae; phylum Streptophyta; class Magnoliopsida; order Fabales; family Quillajaceae; genus Quillaja; species Quillaja saponaria. The sequence continues at coordinate 24,786,558 of CM055607.1, forward strand.
TAAGGATAAACAATTTAACATAATGAGACTAATTACAATCATTTATAACTCTATAAAAAAAATAAAAATGGTTAATCTACAATTATTACCGAGAAAATAGTAAAGTCACTTCATTAAATGATAAGTTTTCTTTATCTAATAAAATCAATGAGGATTCTCTACCTCTTTTCTCTTTCGATTTTGGACTACAATGTCTTGTGTGGCCTTCGGCATTACATAAACCATAGTGAAAAGACTTTCTTTTTGAGATCTTATCAGTATTAGGACACCTTATTTAAGATACAATTTTATTAAAAAATAAATTTATAAATAAATACAATAAAATAATACTTTATTTTTATTTCTAAACTGCATACTTCTTACCTTTTGTCCTTATTATATTAACATCTTGAATATGTGGGTGAGTGTTTTGTCCACTTCTTGCCTGCTCAATATGACAAATGGGTGCATATTTGATGCCAATTTGTTAACTTCTTTGCGTGTTTCATTGAAAGTATCATCTAATTGAGCCGCTAAATATGAATTCTTTTGTAATTATTGTAAAGCATTCCGTAACGAATAGGAATTAGTCGTTCTTCAATCATATTTAGTTGATTGGCTAAAGCATCAAATTTTTGGAACTCTTGATCCATCTGGAAAGGATGCAAGACTAAGAAATTTCAAATGTTATTCGGTCTTTCAACAAAGCAATCGTGACAGCAAGGAATGCCAATACCCTCAAAATGCTTGCAACTACATTTCATCACCATGCTCAACTCATCAAAATAAACTATTACATAAGAGTTTTTATCTGCAATATCGAAAAATACATATTTATGTTTCTCCTCGTGCTCAAGATGTTCCATAATGTTAATACATTCAATCTCGAAAACAAATTATTTCAAAACTTTCACTTTGCGTGTATAACTTGGCAGAATGTTATTCTAGACAACAAATATGAGTTGTAAGTATAGGTGTAGTGTACATGTTTCATAGCCTTGCTAAAATGCTTCATAAATTCAATTAAGTTATAATAATTCTTCAAAAAAAAAATTTAATTCTCGAATTTACCCTTTCTGATCTTAATGTTGTATTCGGCTCATAAAAACATGTGCCACGAAGGTAGGCACCTGCCCAAATACTGTGATTCTTATATAATTCTTTTAGCTATTCATTTTGTTGAAGCCCAAACCTATCAATTGTTTAATCCCACAAGGTATCAAATTGATGGATAGAAAAATCTTCATATAGAAATTTCCCAAATTCTTTCTCCAAACTAGCACTCTTAATATTGTATTGCACATTTTGATAAATATGTCATCAACAAAATCTATATGAAATGTCAGGAATAATTACCTCAATTGCCTTTGCCTTATAACCGTATGTTACAAATAACAATGGTCTCTTGCCATGCATGCAACAAAATAGTATTTGTAATGCCCATATGAAAGCTTCTGACTTTTCATTCCCAGAAACACACGTGCAAAGATAATTGTGGCTTTATGGTGATTTACAGTAAAAAAAAATAACAAGTGACTTTTTATAAATATTTGTACAATATGTTGCTTCAAACGAAACCATATCATAAAAAGTTTCATAATCTAACTTGAAAATTTTGTTAGCCCAAAAAATGTTCTCCAACCGACCTACATCATTCGTTGTGTGGTTTAAAAAAATGTTCATGTTGTTCCTTTTTACCTTGCAAGTAAGACATGGAATAACTAGCATCACACTCGTCCACTTTCTTATGATAATAATTACCAATGTAATTATAAAATCTGTAGTAACATACTCAATCTTGTCTTAGCCACTTGACTGTTCAGACATAAGACTCAATATTTGAGTTGGCATCATATTGACATTACAAAAGCTATCGCTTTAGGTAGTATCATCATCATTCATATTCCTGAGATAAAATAAAATAAGACATGTTAGGATAAACAAGGTTGTGAGTATGCTCTTTGACAAATTTCTTAATCGTTCAATCTAAAATTTCTATACACTTTTTAATTTGAAATCTGGCAAGACATCAACACTTGTTTAAGACCTTTGAGAATTCTTTCAATCAGTCATGTTTATTAACTTTTCATCTCACTTGCCTTCTTTATCACAAACTAAAGATGGCCTATTTTTTCTCCATTCAACTTATTAAAATAAAATCTATCCTTTCAAACCCACTAGCCTTCACGAATGCATGGTAGAATTGCTATGCAGATTCAATGCTTTCAAATTTTTTAGACTTTACCTCCAAACAGTTAACTCATACAATGGTTTAATGAGATTACCATCGTCATCTTCCTCCCCATTATTACATTCATTTTCATTACTACCACATCAAATTGATCAGTAATAAACTCATTCAAATCAATGTTAAGCATATCACTTCTTAAGCCCATTTTCTAATCTTCAAAACTTACTTTGGAATAATTGAAAGAGATAAATTACTTGCTTAAAAATTGCTAAATTTTTTTCACATTTTTTAACTTGCTAAACAATTATTTTCCATTTATATTTTCACATTTTATAATTTGTTAAAAAAATATTTTCCATTTATATTTTTCACATTTCATAATTTGCTAAAAAAAATTCATCAAACAAAATGTATATTGCTAAAGAATAAAAGACTAGTTAATTAGGGCTTCATTTTGTTAAAGCTCAAACCTATCAATTATTTCATCCCACAAAGCATCAAATTGATAGATAGAAAAATGTCTATATAGAAATTTCCAAAATTCTTTCTCCAAACCAGCACTTATAATATTAGATTGCACATTTCAATGAAGAAGCCATTGACAAAGTCTATGTGAAACTTCAAGAATAACTACCTCAATTGCCTTTGCCTTATCACCATCTATTACAAATGACAATGGTCTCTTGTCATGCATGTAACCAAATAGTATTTGTAATACCAATATGTAAGCTTCTAACTTTCATTTTCCAGCAACGCACATGCAAAGATAGTTATGGCTTTATAGTGATTTACAATAGAAAAATAACAAGTGGCTTATTCTAAATATTTGTACAATATGTTGCATCAAACAATACCACATCATAAAAAGTTTCACAATCCAACCTGAAAATTATGTTAGCCCAAAAAATATTCTCTAACTGACCTATATCATCTGTTGTGCGGTTTAAGAAAAAATGTTCATGTTCTTCCTTTTTCCCTTGTATATTAGACATGGCATAACTAGCATCACATTCATTCACTTTCTTGCAATGACAATTACCAATGTAATTATAAAGATCCGTAGTAACAAACTCAACCTTATTGTAGCCCCCTGATTATTTGGATATAAGTCTCATTATATGAGCTGGCATCACACCGACATTATGAAAGCTATCGCTTTAGGCAGTATTATTATAACCCGAAACTTTAATTTGCGTTTTAGAATGTTTGTATGAAAATTTTTGTGACTTGGTGATTAAATTTTACCCAAAGTAAAAATTTACGTAATGGAAAATTTGTATAAATCTAAAAATAATACAAAAATTAATTTTCATTATATAATTGGTAAACTGGGAGGCTTAAAATTTACTGGTAATTTTTATTAAGGTGCACAACAAGTGTACAAATATTTATATTTATAGATGCAACAAGATTAATAATACACCATATATTTCTATCTAAAATAATGACTTTGACTTTTCTTTTATTTTCTTATTTCTTTCTTTTCTCCTTCTTTGGCTGACATGTCTTCAAATTTTTGGATTTTTCTAGCTTGTCTCCACTGCCTCCTTTCTTCTTGCTTGGCCACGAGAGCTTTTTAGGAGCTGCCAGTCATACCTCCTTCCTTTGTAGCTTGGTTTGTTTCCACCAACTCATGAAACTTAGTCTTAAAAACCTTGTTGATTGTGAGTGTCGACAGGTGAGGATGGGGCAGAAATTTTGAAGTGGTATGCCTTGTTTTTCTTGTTTTGCTTTGTTTTCCTTTTTGTTCTCCTCTGCCCCTCTATTATAGCAATCAAATTCTTTTCTTTTCCTTGTCCTTGTTGCAATTCCAAGAGCTTTGCAAGACTAACTTTGGTTATGTCATGTAACTGTGAGATGGGTAGCTATGTATTTGTCCTCTTTTGACAACACATCCTTGCTTTGTTTTGACTCTCATGTTTCAGATTTTTCTACTTTTCTTTTCAACCAGCCAAGGATTCCATCTTTTCTCTTGCTTTTGGTGCCTAATTTCTATCCAAGTTTGTTTTTCTTTGGCTCCTTCCTTTAGCACCTCATTCAGCATGTGTGGAAGCCACCGTTAGTCATTACTTTGCATCCACCACCACCAGTTTTTCTTTAATAGCAGCTGAGCTTTTCACTTCTTGTTTGTTCATTTGGTTGGTTGGCCTTCTCTTGAACTCAGTGAGAGCTTGTCTTTGGATTCTAGCAACTATGACCAAGTGGAAATTATGGGCAATTCAATCATGTACGTGTAAAATGAATCTCAGTAATATTCTTGACCACCTTGCTTTGTTCGTTTCTTTGTCTAGTCTCTGATTTTTCGATTAATAAAAGAAACTTGTTGATTAGTCTGTTTTTTGGGTCTAATTCAGTTGGTCTAGTAGATGTGTGGTTTATTGCCTTGCTGAGTTTTAATTTGGGTAAGTGAGAAAACAGGTTTGGACATTTTAAATTGTGATGGTGTTGGAGTGAAGATATTGTTTGTGGAAGATAATGTTTTCAAGTTATGGAATGACATGAGTGAGAATGGAATATGCTGATTGTATTGGAAAGCTTATATGTATATGAGCTTATACATATGAATTAAGATGAGTTATGCATATTAGATATTTGATAAAACAATTAAGAGAATGTAAATGTTAATTTAGGTATGGAAGTTGAATTGCATAGGTTTCATTAGTTAATTAGGAAGCAGGGAAGTTGACCATGGTAATGTTGAATTAGAGAATTTGAATCCTTGAATTAATTGAAATAATTAACCTTATTTTAAGATACTCAGTAAAATGTTTAATAGGAAGTTTAAAATTAGTTATGTTCATGATGAAAGTGTATAATTTAAGTTTCCGGTTAACCTTAGATAATTAAAATAAGTTGAATTTGGTAATTGAAACATGAATAGTTAAGGATTATATAAAGGTAGTTCAAGTAAGTCCTGGTGGCAGATTTCGTGGATTAGAGAGATTCAATATTTCAAATATCTTCGGGATTGAATTAAATTAAGAGTTCTAAAGAGAAAGTGTAGCTTAGTGTCATGAGGTGATGTCTCCAAAATTTTGTAATATGATCCCAAGTATATTGATTGTTAGAGCTGCTGGACTGAGGCTAGGTCCATGTAGGATTTTTAGTGACCTTTAATCAATTCTGGAGACTTCATTGGGTTTGTGGTTGGAATTAGTGTGGGGCCTCTAAATAAAATTTTCTAGGCATACTAAAAAGAAAATCTAGAGTTTTACAGGTTTTAATTCCTTATTATAAATATTTTGGAGGTGGTGGAAATCATGGTTATAATTTTCGGGTAATGATTGAACCTGTTAGTATAACGGACTTTAGAGGGTCTTATAAGATGAATTAGGAAAAGAGTGCTGAAAATGAAATGTTCCTAACATCTTGAAATATTATACTGAAAAGTTTCATAATTTATTTCTTAAGTATGAAAATTCTAAAAGCATTAGAATCCGCTTCAAGTAGTTAGAATTGTACGAGTACCTTGTTTTGGTTCACGTGAGGAATTAAGTGAGTTCAAGCTTGATTTTAGGAGAAGTTTCAAAATAATAAAGCTAGTTAAATTCCTAAAGTTAATTTCTCAACTCAGTTTTATTAAATTTGATTAAGTATGTAAGTGAAAATGAACATGTATCCAAGGAGGTAATGAAATGCTAAAAGGAGTAAACTTTAAATAATTAACTGTACTAATATACACATCCAAATAATATATATGATACCTATCTAGAAAGATATACTTGTCTATTCATAGATCCAACAAATGGAATCGGATTTCCTTTTTTGTAGAGAAAGTTATGTTTAATTAACTAAGGTAAGGTCAATGTTACCAAAATTCTGCCTTTTGCAGAATTTGATGCAATTTCAATGAATAAACTGTATTGATATAGTAATCTAAAAATTACAAATGACATACCATTATAAAGCTACATGTGTCTAGTATTTAATAAATTTTACGAATCTAGGTTTGGAATTTCCTAGAGGAAGATATGACCACTATAGTGAACACTGGTCGAACTCACAAGTTTGGACAGTTTCAACATCTTTAACTCACTAGTGTTTTTCTATTTTTCTAATTGTTTTCTTCTACCCTATGCATTGTTAAGTCATTTAAAATGTCTTTTAATTATCAATCTTACCACATGAAATACAATTCATATTACTTGATATGTAATAGCTTAATAGAAACTTTTCATAAAGAAACCTATATAAGTTGAGATATAAGCTTTGTAATTAAAAAATTATAACAATAACGTTTATGAACTAAGTATTATTTGAGAATATGAATTTCAATTTTGGATTCTAATATGGACCTAATGAGTTGCGTGAACGCAAGTGTAAGTGACGAATGAAACAGATTAAAGTTTAGTGGTTAATTGTTTCTTTTAAGGGCTAGATTATTATGTGCAATTGTATGTGTATTTAAATAAATATGCTAGTACAATATTTTAGTGAGTTATTTAAATCATGCTTGTTTGAAATTGTATGTGGTTAATAAGGGCTAACAAATGAAAAAAAAAATTCTGAGAAATGATTTTTATCTCCAAAATTAAAGTGCATGTGTACTTAGGATATTCTGATTTAAAATCACAAATCACAAGAAATTCTGATTTTAATAAATGTTTTGTTAAATTGAGTGCTCAGCCCGATTGAATGGATTATGCAAGGAGATTAATTTATTGTGCGGGGGCGTAAATACCCAGTAGGGGGTGATAATGTTGTGTGGGGCTGGGTTACTTGTTGGCAGTTTAGTTGCTTTGCGTGATACTATTGCTCTGAATAATTTGTGATCCTATGTATCATGTAAATTATGAATTTATGGTGATTACAATGTATAAGTGCAATGTGAATTAAGATATGAACAATGTTATATGATGTTATTATATATGTTATACACTTGTGTTGTGTGATGCTAGTATCATTTAAGTACGATTTTCTACTCACGGATTCTATATAATGGATTTTTTTTTTTAAGTGACAGCAGTTCGATACATGGCATCATCGAGTGTGTGACTTACCGATTAAGTACTGCAAGGTATTTCCAATATCTCAGACTTGCAGTTAATAATAGAAGTTTGCAGTCACACTAGAATTGTGAGGTGTCTAATTTGGTATAATGTAAGAGTATAGTTATTTGTCTTGATTAAGATGTAGACGAAGCAGAGCTCCTTGTTGTTTTGGTGTTATTGTTATGTGAGATCATGAGCATATATCTTTGTATTTTGAGGCATGTTTCATATTGTTAGGGACCTCTGCCAAAATTTTTCAGTAAATTGTTAACTGTTTCAAAAAATAAAATTTTACAATGAACTTCTGTTTTATAAAAGTTATTTTTGTCCTTTGGATGAGCCAAGAGTCATTTTTGCTACTTTGTTTTGAAGGAAGGGTTATGAAGGTTTGGTTATCCATGAGACTGATTGATTTGTTCAATCTAAACAAGTTATGCCCACCACTTGATTTGGGATTCTCTAATTAACCATGGAACTGATTAATTAATCCCAAAAGCAGAAATAGTGCAATCTTTTACAATATACTCCCATTTTACTATTTATGAAATTTGATAGTAAGCGACAAACATAATTATTTTGTCTTGAGGTTCTAGAGAATTATTATTCTCACAGAATTTCACCCAAAATATATTGATGAATATATTTTGGAAGGGAGATTGGAAATATTCCCCAAGAAAAATACCAGGTTTTAAACCATTGTGGAAAAGTATTATGAGAGGGTTTCTTATTAAGAGTGAATCTAAGAAACCAACTATGTTTTTTTTGTTTTATTTTCAAATAAAAACAAATTCTCCCGTGCGGCCATATAATCAATTGTATAGCTGATGCAATATTCTTTTGTCTCTTATTTGTTTCTGTCAGTATAGATTCATACCACATTCATCGAGCTTCATAACTTTATAAATTATGAGTTTAGAATAAACCCATTCAATCCTTACTCTTATCCAGGGTTTTTGAAAAATGGATTCGGTATCCATAAGGATATTTAGGTAATATAAACCACCCTTGGGTTCTAATTCAAGATAAAAATGATTGTTAAGATAGAACGGAGCTATCTCATAAGGTGCTAAATTAATATATCTTTTTTCGATTGGAGCTATCTTTTTTATAAGATAAATAAATATATGGATATTTGAAATCATTGGTATTACAAGGAAGGGTCAACTCATAAGCTTGATCACTTAAAAAATTTATATCGGATCCTTTAATATTAGGAATTGAGACATTTCTTTTTGTAGAAGAGCTAATGTGAGAGCACATAACTCATTTTTCTTTAGGATTTCTGCAAAAATTCTCTTGTTAGGAAATCCGACAATGAATTAGATTCTCTTTTTACAAATTATATGTCAAATTCAAAACCAGAAAGAATCCTTTGTCATCTGGCAAATATTTATTTAGATGCTATGCTTTTAACATATTTTAGAAATATATCTTTAGCAGATTTATAATCAATTTTTAATAAGAATTTTATGTTTAACAAATCGGACTCAAATTTAGTAATGCACAAAATTATAGATAACATTTCCTCTTTTATTGTAAAATAGTTTTGTTGAGCTCCTTTCTATGTCCCTAAGGTAAATCTAACTAATTGTTTTTTGTTAGCAATTCTTTGTTTAAGGATTTCTCCATAGCCTAATTCAGATATATCTATTTCAACAATTTTGTAGGTTTCTAGGTGAGGAATACATAGACAAGGAAGTTCTTTAACTCTTTACTTTATTCTTTTAACAGTTTTAGTGAAATCATTATTCCACTCATGAGGACTTTTCTTTAGTTTTGTAAATAATAATTTACAGTCTAAAGTTAAGTCCTTATAAAATTCTCCTTCATAATGCAGACTTTCTAAAAATCTCTTTAATTGTTGTTTTTTCTTTAATTTATTAAGAAATTTGTCAACAAATTGAATAACTCTATCAATAAGTATAATTGATTCTTTATAAATATTGTGACCTAAAAATCAAATAACAGTTTGAAATATTTTTATCTTTTTCGCTGATACTGCTAATTCGCACCTTGGTGATAATATTCAGAAACATATGAAAATATTTAAAATGTTTTTCAATAAAAGAAGCAAACACTAAAACATCTTCAATATACATAATTATATATTCATGATAAGGATTAAAAATATCATTCATAATATTCTGAATTCGAGATGAGCATTTTTCAATTCAAAGGGCATCACATTTCATTCATAATGTCCAAAAGATAATGTAAAAGCAATTTTATATCTATCATTCTCTGCTATTTGAATTTGCCAGTATCCAGATTTCATATTAAATTTAGAGAATACTTTGGCAGCATAAAGTCTATTAAGCAGATCATTTATATTAGGAATCAGATATATTATCCATCTTAAGGATTTATTTAAAGATTTATAAGTAATAACTAATCTCGGAACTTCTCTTTCGAGTTTAGCGGCATTTTCAATATAGATTGCTTAATAGTTTCAAGGATTATAACCTTTTTCTAGTTAGTCCATTTTTTAACAATACTTCTATGTCTTTTTTACAGATTTCTAAATGTCTAGGACCCATTGCAATAGGTCTAGCTTTTATAGGAATCTGTTTTTCAGAGAACTCTGGCTCATAAAACAGTTCAATTATGTGTTGTTTCCTATTCTACAAATCATTAAGAATTTCAGCACATATTGTTTACTCTATTTTGTTTTAAAATATTTTAATTTCTTCTTGCAGTTTTGAAGACTTTAGTTGCTCTTCAATTCTTTTATATTCTATCTCTTCTTTTAGAGATATCAAAAAAAAATATTCTCTTTTTATAGTATCTTTCATTAGATTTATTTCATCTATTATAAGTTCTTTAACAAATTTGAATTTAATTTGTCTTCCTTTAATCATTATTTCTATACCTGACTCGTCAATTCTAGATATAGGAAATAACATGTGTAGAAAATGATTTTCTAAAATTACTCATTGGGCTAAGCCTTTTACTAGAACAAAGGGTATGAGAAAATAAATCTTATTATTGCAGATTACAGCATTTGACAATTTATGATCTATTATTAGAAGATTTTCATCAGTAACATGAAGAATTTGAGTAGTATTTTAGAAATATTTTGATGATACCAATTCTTTATTAATGCAATTTAAATTTTCTCCTGAATCTATTAGAACTATGGATTGAGAACTAAATTCATTGTTTACTACGATTATTGCTTTAATGAACTATTTTTGGGCTATTACTAGCTCTATAACACAAATCCATCATTCTGGATCATTTAGGATATTAACAGATCTTTCATTAGGTTTTTGTATTATTATACCTTTTTCTTTACTCTCAGGTTCTTGATACTATTCTTTATTTGCAGATTCTTATAGAAGATCCAAAAACTGATCTTCATATGATTATTCTAGAATTGAAATTCTTTTTTTTAGAGTTTTTACTTCTTCTTTTATTTCATTTATTTCAGATTTAAGATTAACTATAGTGCGTTCTTTAGAAGAAGTATTGACAGTTTTTACTCTTTTAATTATGTTTTTAAAAGAGTAAGAATCATTTTTTATACTTCCTTTTATTCATGAACTCTTATCCCTAGACGACAATTGAATATAATTTTCAAGTTGTATTCTTCTCTCTTCTGGGTCTTGAATTTTATCTATTAAGTCTAAAATTAGATTTTTCTTCTTCTTTTGAGAGCACATCAAGACTAAGGTTGTTTAATCCTTTAGATTTTAATATGCACTCATTACAATCATTGTCAGAACAACACTTAAATTTTTTAGAGATGTCTAACTCATAACTAGATTCTTTTTCTGAGTTTATGTTTGAGTCTGTCTTAGGTTGCTATATTATAAAAGTATTCATTTTTTCTCTTTCTTCATCAGAGTCTTCTAACAGAATTTAACACAAAATTCTTTTTAGCCATTCATCTATATAAAGGGCATTTATCTTTTTCTTAACTCTGCATTTATTCTGATAATGACTTAGGTTTCTGCATTTATAACAGGAACTCTCTTATAATTAGTTTTCATAGCTATGGGTTTTTTACTGGATTCGAAAAAACCTGTTTTCACCTTTTCATTTTTTTTATAATGTTTTTCCTTATATGGTTTAGTAGAGAATTTCTTTTGAAATTTTTAAGTCTTTTTAGACTGTTTAAATTGATTTCTTATAAGGTATCCAAATTGTTTACAAAAGTTTCTTAACGCCCTTTTCCCATTTAATTTTTCTTTATATATTTGGTGTTTTAATCTTGTGTCATTGCATAACGATATTCCTTCAGATACTACTTATGAGGCTAACTCTCCATAAGTATAGCTACTGTAAGGTATATTACTTTCATGTTTATCTTTCAATTTATTTCTTTTTTTATTTACAAATAGAGTTAGCAGATCAACTAAAAATTTTTCTTTCGAAAAATCAACTTGACTGTCAATCTTATGATAAACTCTAGACAAAAAGACATATTTATATCATTGAAAAAAAAACAAATCTAGATATTTAAGATTTATTAATTGTTTATGTGATATGTCCAGTATAAGCATATTAGCTCCTACAAAATAGTTTATTATTGTATAGATTAAAGTATTAATTATAGCAGTTATTAAGTTTCCATTTTCTTGTTTCACATAATTTAAAATCTCTTGTTTAGAGATTTTAGATAGATGAAAGTCCCACCAGCCTAGAAACTGACCAATAAATCCACTTATTACAGTTAGGGCGATTTCTCTGTGATTATTTCTGTTAGATCTACATGCTAGTGCATACATAAGTATGTGCTTTGTGGATTGAAGAACTTGATATTCTGCTAGACCATTTATGTTTCATTCTACTATAGACTTACCATCAAACTAGATCATGTCTTAAATCGCATTGTCCTTGTACTGAAGGTCTAAAGATGAGGGTCTTGGATAATACATTTTTGATAGTACAATAGGCATCGTCTTATTCCAATAAGGTATATTAACTTCTAAGTATAAGTCCTTTTTTGATGGTCTTTTTTTATTTTAGCTCAACATATTGACACTTTTCTTTTCTGATAAGTTTAATTTTTATAACTTATTTACTAATTCATCCACAAAAATTTTTTCATTAACTATTGACTCTTTTCTAAATTTTAGATTTATCTCGGAAGGTAGCTTTATCATTATAGAATTTATTTTTGGAGTTTCTTTTCTAGAAGACCTTGAAGCTTGTGAAAAGATCTGCTGAGTAGATTTTTCTTGTATAAGAAAATTTTTTATCCTAAAGGATTGTTTTCCTAAGGTTTGTAGAACTAAATTTATATAATTATTTTGATTGGATATTTCAACCAGGATACTCGAAATGGAGACTTCTTTTGGTATAGTTGAATAAAGTTTAACTATTATTTTGCTTTTTGATTTTTTAATACAGAGAGGATTTTGGAGGATGAATGACAGAAATATTTTTCCTTTCTCTCGTAAAGAAATGTTGATAAGCAACTTCTAATACATTTAAAAATTGAGGATTCTTAAAATCAAGCTAATCTTTCTTACGGTATCTAAACGCTCTTTCCAATCAATTAAAGAATCCTACTTTTTTATGGAATTTTTTCATATATTGCTTATGCATCGAGATACAATAATCTCCTTTCTCTTTACTAAAAGGAGTGTAGAACCATTTTTTTTATTGGTAAAAAGGTAGAGAGACACTTTAGAGTATAACATGTAGACACTGTATCTCATTTCAGAAGGGGTTGGAGAATTATCCTTAGAAGGTGACTTTAACCCTTGCTCTGAAGGTGTCTATTTGATATTGAGGGTGGCTAACCTGATCTTTTGACTTTATAATTCCTTCTATTACCTGTTTTTTTTCATTTTCAATTGTGGGAATAGAAGAAGTATACATAATTCTGGAAGATTCTCCTAAGTTTAGCTTAATTTTTTTATTTGATGAGAATTTTATCTTTATATCACCATCGGTATATTCTATAACCGAATTCTACATCTCTAGTTTCTAGGTTTTTTTGTGAAAATTATTGGTTTATTTTCCAAGTTTCAGGAAGTTTTACTTGATTCCAAGTTATTGTTTTAGGGATAACCATATTGATTTTAGCTGGATTAGCTATAAAAAGTGTAATTTCGCATCTTTTAAATTCGATCCTGCTATTTGGTGCCATAGTATTCATAACTTTATAGTAAATTCTATATATTAGAACTACGTTTTCATATCCAAGTAACATATCAACCATGAGATTGAATGTTTAAAGTTAAGGCATTTATTATGTTTTGATCTGTTAATAGTATTGAACAATTAGGGTAGCAACTAAAGAATATAGGATCATCGCAAAAACTTGATTCTATACATCCTAATAAAGAGCCTGAGAATTTATTATGTGTAGTATCTCTTACACAGATTAAAGCTAAACTATTTAATCCAAATCAGGGTTAAAGATTTTAACGAGACCTAAACCATTTCTATATGGAGATACTTAAATTTCTTTTTATGTTCTTCTATCAATTTAGAAAAAAAAAACTTAAAAGTGTCTTAGCCTTCCTTTAGGGGGATCGATTCTTCCACAGTCTTAATTTTTTTAGGCAAAGACTTCCTTTTCTATAAATATGCTAATCGAAAGTTTGAGACAAATTCTAATTTTGCAATTCTTTTTTATATTTTCTACTAGTATAATTTCCTTATTATTTCTAAAAACTATCAGAACTAGAACCAAAAGAATTAATAAAGTTAGAAAATTTTCTTAAAATTCCAGCAATTAGAACTTCGAGTTAGAGAATCAAACTGTCAAAGGACTTATATAATCCTCAACGTCCTCAACTCAACGAACTAAACGGGTTTTCAAATGCCTTGACTTCGTTTCTTGGATTTGTTTTCTCGACTTTGAGGATTAATGAACTACTATTTTAAGATTATTCCTTATCTCTACTCACTTTTATAGGTCGTAGAGCTAGTAATAGACCAAAAATGGTTCAATCAAACAACAATCGTAGTGAAAAATGAATTTAGTTTTCAATCTATAGCTCTAATAGATTCAGGAACAGATTTAAATTGTATTAATGAAAGATTGGTATAATCAAAATATTTTCAAAAGACTACTCAAATCTTTCATACTGTTGATGGAAATCGTCTAATAATAGACTATAAATTGTCAAATGCTACAATCTGCAATAATAAAGGATCCTAAAGAAAAAGGAGTTATGTTTTTTCAAATCAGCTCTCCTGCAAAAAGAAATGTTTCAATTCCTAATATTGAGGAATCTGATGAAAAATTTTTAAGTGATTAGGCTTATGAGTTAGTCCTTCCTTGTAAGACCAATGATTTCAAATATCTGTATATCCCTCTATCTTATAAAAAAAAAATAGCTCCAATTGAAAAAGATATGCTAATTTAGCACCTTATGAGATAGCTTCGTTCTATCTTAACAATCACCTTCCTCCTGAATTAGAACCTAAAGGTAGTTTATATTACCTATATATCCTTATGGATACCGAATCTGTTTCTTATAAACCCTTGATAAGAGCATGGACTGAATGAGCTTATTCTAAACTCAGTTATGAAGGTCGAGGAATAGGGTATGGATCTACCGATAAAAACAAATAAAAGACAGAAGAATATTTTCTCGGTTATACAATTATTTCGATTATATGGCCACATGGGAGAATTTGCTTTTATTTCAAAATAAAGCAAGAAAACATAGCTAGTTTCTCATATTCACTCTTAATAAGGAACATTCTCCTAATACCTTTCTCCAATGGTTTAAAACCTGATATTTTTCTTGAGGATTATTTCATATCTCCTTTCTAAAATATATTCATCAATATTGGATGAGATTTTGTGAGAATAATAATTTTCTAGAATCTCAAGATAAAATAATTATGTTTGTCGCTTACTATCAAATTACATAGATAGTAGAATAAGAGTATATTGTAAAAGATTGCATTATTTCTGCTTTTGGGATTAATCAATCAGTCTCATGGTTAATAAGAATATCCCAAATCAAGTGGTGGGATAACTTTACTAATTTTGAAGAAAATCTTAATAATTTCCAAAAGTTAGGAATCTTGAAGCCTCAACCCATAAACCTAATTTAGATGAAAAAAAAAAGGTTTTAGACATGGTCAAAGGCTTATTAGCCTCCTCATCTAAAGAAGATATCTAGAAAGAATTATTAAAAAAATCTGAAAGATAACAGTCCAGATACGAGTCAAGATGAACTGGCTTATTTCTGAGATTCACAAGATCTATTTGATGAAGGAGTCGGCAATTTTATTGAAGAAGGGACCTATTCATGATTTACTTTCGAAAAGTAAAATAAAATTTAGCTTTTCAAAAAGAATGAGACTTCCAGTGCAAAAGTCCATTAAATTATTAAAGCTAGAGGTTATTTTATTTAAAATTTATTCTCTTCTTTTTTGGCGGGACGACTCTAACCTATTCAGAACACTTGCCCAAACAAGTTGAAGTGCTTTATCAAGAAGGAATCTACTTTGTTCGTCCTTATCTTAAGAAATTTAGAGTTTAAATGTATATAAAAGGCTTAGACACTCAGAAGTATGCAAGTTTTTCTTTAGAAATTTTTATCTACAAAGTTTTAGAGAGTGTTGAGTGTTTAGGAAGTCTTTTGTAAAATAAGTCTTGAGTATTTGACAAGCTAGAAAGCTTCAAGTATTTTTTGGATTATTCAAAGCTTGTACCTATACTCTTCTTCAGTTCTTGTATATGTGACTATTTTCTCAGATTAATGTAAGTCTCTTTTCTTTATATTACATTTATAAAATGTTTTGTTGAATTTGTCTACTTGTATTTATTATGTGTGTGCTCATGATTCTCCTATTAGTATCAGAGCCATAAATGTTAGTAGAGATAAAGAATAATCTTAAAATAGTAGTTCATTAATCTTCAAAGTCAAGAAAACAATCTAGGATATGAAATTGAGGCATTTGAAAACTCGTTTAGTCTATTGAGTTGGGGATGTTGAGGGTTATATATGTCTTTTGACAGTTTGATTCTTTGACTCGAAGTTCTAATAGCTGGTAGTTTAAGAATATTTTCTTACTCTATTAATTATTTTGGTTTTAGTTCTGATAGTTGTTCTAGAAATAATAAAAAAAATTATATTAGTAGAAAATATAGAAAAAGAATTGCAAAATTGGAATTTGCCTTAAATTTCCAATAAGTATATTTATAGGAAAGGAAGTTTTAGTTTAAAACAAAACTATTTAATTGAGACTATAGAAGAATCGATCCCTCTAAAAGAAGGCCACGACACTTTTACGCTTTTTTCTTCTACATTAATATAAGAACATAAAAAGAAATTTAAGTATCTATATATAAAAATGGTTCAGGTCGTGTTAAAACTTTTAACCCGATTTGGAAAAAACACTTCAGCTTTAATCTGTGTAAGAGATACTAGACATAATAAATTCTTAAACTCCTTATTAGAATGTATAGAATCAAGTCTTTGCAATGGTTCTATATTCTTTAGCTGCTACCCTAATTTTTTAATATCATTAACAGATGAAAACATAATGAATGCCTTAATTTTAAACATTCAATCTCATGATTTTAATATGTTATCTGGATCTGAAAACGTAGTTCTAATATATAAAATTTACTATAAGGTTATGAATACTATGACACTAAATGACAGGATTGAATCTAAAAGAAGCAAAACTATTTTTTTTTATAACTAATACAGCTAAAATCCATATGGTTGTGCCTAAAACAATAACTTGAGATCAGGTAAAGCTTCCTGAAAGACCAAGGATTTCCACCAAAAAAACTAGAGACCTAGAATTGGTTAAAGAGTATACCGATGGTGATGTAGAGATAAAATTCTCATCAAATAGAAAGATTAGGCTAAATTTATGAGAATTTTCTATAAGCATGTCTACTTCTTCTATTCTTATAACTGATAATGAAAGAAAACAGGTAATAGAAGGAATCATAAAGTCAAAATATCAGGTTAGCCACCCTCAATATCAGGTAAAGACACTTTCAGAGCAAGGGTTAGTCACCCTCTAGGAATAATTCTCTAACCCTTTCTGAAATGGAATTCAGTGTCTGCATGTTATCCTCTAAAGAGTCTCTCAACCTTTTCTCTAATAAACACAAATAGTTCTACACTGCTTTTAGTAAAGTGGAAAGAGATTATTGGATTTCGATGCATAAGCAGTATATGTAAAAATTCCATAAAAAACCAAGATTCCTTAATTGGCAACGTTTAGGTCTAGAAGAAAGATTGACCTTATTTTGAGAATCCTCAGTTTTTAAATATATTAGAAGCTGCTTATCAAAATTTCTTTACAAGAGAAGAAAAAACATTTCTGTCATTCATCCTCCATAATCCTCCCTCTCTATTAAAAAAATCAAAAGCAGGAATACTAGCTAATCCTTATTCAGCTATACCAAAATAAGCCTCCACTTTGAGTGTCCTGGTTGAAATATCCAATCAAAATAATTATACAAATTTGTTTCCTCAATTCTTAGGAAAACAATCCTTTAGGATAGAAAATTTTTTTATACAAGAAAAATCTTCTCAGCATATCTTTTCACAAGCTTCAGCATCTTTTACAAAAAAATTTCAAAAATAGATCCCATAATGATGAAGTCACCTCTTGAAATAAATCTAAAATTTAGAAAAAAGTCAAAAGTTAATGAGAAAAATTTTATGGATGAATTAGTAAAAAGATTACAAAAATTAAACCTGTCAAAAAAAAAGTGTCAATATGTTGAGTCAAAATCAAAAAAATATCCTCAAAAAAGGACTCATACTTAGAAGTTAATACACTTCATTGGAATAAGACAATGCCTATTGTACCTTCAAAGATGTACTATCCTAGACACTCACCTTTAAACCTCCAGTACGAGGATAATGCTATTCAAGACAGGGTCCAATTTGATGATAAGTCTATAGGAGAATGAAACATAGATGGCCTAGCAGAATATCAAGTTATTCAAATGACAAAACACATGCTTATGTATGCAGTAGCATGTAGATCTAACAGAAATAATGATAGAAAAATCGCCCTAGCTATAATAAGTGGATTTACTTGTCAGCTTCTAGGCTGGTGGGACTTTCATCTATTTGAAACCTTTAAACAAGAGATTTTAAATTCTGCGAAACAAGAAAATAGAAACCTAATAACTGATATAGTCAATATTTTAATCTATACAATAATAAACAATTTTGTAAGAGCTAGTATGCTTAAACTGGATAGATCACATGAACAATTAATAAATCTTAGATGTTCAGAACTGTTCCATTTCCAATGACATAAGATTTTTTTTTTTTGTCTAGAGTTTATCAGAGGCCCGACAGTCAAGCTGATTTCCAAAAAAAAAAAAATCTTAGCTAATTTGCCAACTCTATTTACAGATAAAATAAGAAAGAAATTAAAAGATAAACAATGAGGTAATATACCTTACAGTAGTTATACTTATGGAAAGTTGGCCTCAGAAGTAGTGTCTGAAGGAATATCGTTATACAATGATATAAGATTAAAATACCAAATAGATAAAGAAAAATTTAGTGGAAAAGGGGCGTTAGGAAACTTTTATGAATAATTTGGATATTTTACAGGAAGTTAATTTAAATAGTCTAAAATGACTCAAAAATTTCAGAAGAAATTCTCTAATAAATCCTTTAAGAAAAAATATTATAAAAACAATGAAAAGGCGAAAACAGGTTATTACGAATTCTGTAAAAAACTCATAGCTAAGGAAACTAATTATAAGAGAGTTCCTATCTATTATAAATGCAGAAAACCATTTCATTATAAGAACAAATGCAGAGTTAAGAAAAAGATAAATGCCTTCTAAATAGATGAATGGCTAAAAAGATCCTTGTGTCAAATTCTGTTAGAAGACTCTGATTAAGAAAAAGAAAAAATGAATGTTTTTATAATATAACAACCTAAGACAGATTCAAACACAGGCTCAGAAGTATAATCTAGTTATGAATTAGACATTTTTTAAAAATTTAAGTGTTGTTCGGACAACGATTGCGATGAGTGCATCTTTAAATCTATAGGATTAAACAAACTTAGTCTTAATGTGCTCTCAAAAGACGAAAGTTTAATTTTAGACTTAATAGATAAATTCAAGATCCAGAAGAGAGAAGAATAGAACTTGAAAATTATATTCAATTGTCTTTTAGGAATAAGAGTTCATGAACAAAAGGAAGTATAAAAAATGATTCTTACCCTTTTAAAAACACAATTAAAAGAGTAAAAATTGTCAATACTTTTTCTAAACAACCTACTATAGTTGATTTAAAGTCAGAAATAAATGAAATAAAAGAATAAGTAAAAACTCTAAAAAAAAAAGAGTTTCAATTCTAGAAGAATCAGATGAATATTAATCTTGGGATCTTCTATGGGAATATACAAATAAATAACATTATCAAGAACCCGAGAATAAAAGAAAAAGTATAATAATATAAGAACATGATGAAGGATCTGTTAAAATCCTAAATGATGCAAAAGGATGGGTTTGTACTGTAGAGCTAATTATTGCCCAAAAATGGTTCACTAAAACAATAATCATATTGAACAATGAATTTAATTTTCAATTCATAGCTTTAATAGATTCAGGAGCATATTTAAATTATATCAATGAAAGATTGGTACCATCAAAGTATTTCCAAAAGACTACTCGAATCCTTCATGCTGCTGATGAAAATCATGTAATAACAAACTATAAATTGTCAAATGCTGCAGTCTGCAATAATAAGGGATCTTAAAGAAAATGGAGTTATGTCCTCTAAAATAAATGAAGGGCTAAAAAGATCATTGTATCAAATTCTGTTAGAAGACTCTGATGAAGAAAGAAAAGAAATGAATGCTTTTATAACAGAGCAACCTAAAACAAACTCAAAAGAAGAATCTAGTTATGAGTCAGACATCTCTAAAAAATCTAAGTGTACACTCCATATAATCATCATCTTCTATAGTAGTATGTGAAATTATGGAGACTTCAAAAGGATCTCTTGGATAGTCTTCTAAAAACACTGCTTGTGCAAGGTTGCTCATTATGTCAATTGCAAAGCATTTATCATGATCTTGAGGGAATTTTATGGATTGAAAGACATTAAATTTAATTTCTTAAAATGGTAAGTTCACCCTTTTAGACATCAATTAGTGTCCTTCTAGTAACTAGAATAGGTCTTCCTAATATTATAGGTACCTACCTATCCTCCTCCTTCCTCTATTATTTTAGCTACAACGGTAGATATCATTTGAAAATGAGCAAGTCAGATAACAATCGGGGTAGTTGCTAAATTGTACCACATAGTTCTAACCAAAGAAGTAATTGATTAAATAGTTGACAAATGAGACGAGCTGTTTATCATTAACGATAGGTGTCGGGTTCTTATTGGTTGGAACTTCCAACTATCTTCCATATCTAGAACTATAAAATAAGCATAAAAGATAAATATGTCTACCTTTAGCTAGAATATCCTCTACTATTCCTCTATGATATGTAAGTGATCTATCGGCTAATTATTTAGTTACTAAAATTGGTTTTACTTCACCTATTCCCAGCTTTTGATAAATTGATAAGGACATTAAATTTATGATAACTCCTAAATCACAAAGTGTCCTACCAAAGTGTTGTATGCCTATTGTATAAGGAATAGTGAAACTACCTGGATCTTCTAATTTAGGTAGTAGCTTCTTCTGAAGTATGTTACAGTGTCAAGGCAAAAGCTTTGTAACTTTGTGTTCTTTGGACAAAATTGTCAAATACAAGTCTATTTCAAATTTCACGAGTACCAGTATAACTGTGGGATGAATAAGACCTTTAGGAAGAAATGAAATGTCATTTGGTTCAATGGTTAGGATATTAGGCCAATGTTACAGTTTCAAGGCAAAAGATTTGTAACTCTGGGTTCGGGCAGAAAAACTGTCAAATATAACTTCTTTTATAATTATGGGATCATTATGCACCGTGGGAATGAATAAGACTTGTAGGGAAAAAACATAATGTCATTTGGATCAATGGTTAGGAAATTAGGTTAATGTTATAGTTTCAAGGCAAAGCATTGTAATTGTGGGTTCAGGGAGTAAAACAATCAAATACAAGTCCATTTCGAATTTCAGGAGTATTTGCATGGTTATGGAAATGAGTAAGATTTGTAGGAAGAAATAGAGTATCATTTAGATCAATAATTAGGATATTAGGCCAATGTTATAGTTTCAAGGCAAAAAAGTTGTAACTCTATGTTAAAGGGCAAAATGGTCAACTATAATTTTATATCGGATTCTAACAATACTTGCATTACCCTTCACGAATAGGAACTATAAGAAGAAAAGGAATGAAATTTGAATCAACGATTAAATATTAGGTCATGTTACAGTTACATGACAACAGCTTTTGTAATTTTAAGTTTGGGAGGGCAAAACGATCAAATAAAAGTCTATATAGTATTACGAGAGTATCCACACAACCATGAGTATGAATAAGGCCTGTAAAAAGAAACGATATCTCATTTGGATCAACAGTAAGATATCAAGCTAATGTTAAAGTTTCAAGACAAAAGCTTTGAAATTTTGCTTAATTTGTATAAGTTAAGTTTTAACTTATATGCATACGTTAAGTATAATTACTTATAACTTATTTATTTTGATTACTTCAGGTTACACCTCCTAAATCTGCAACTTCGCACATCAATCAGGATAACGAGCAAGCTTGAGACAACTAAGACTTATGATTATGAAATGATTTTTTCTACAATATTTGTAAATAATATTAACGTTACGATGATTTTTTTATAATATTTTCATTTATATAAAATTTAGAATTTAAATATAGAATATACTTTTATACAAGTATTAAATTAAAAATTAAATAAATTATTTTTTTCATCTGCGTCCTCAATAAATTTATCTTCGTCTACAAAATTATTTGAGTCTGCCTTTCACAGACACAAATAAAAAGCAAAAAAATAAAAAGAAGGTATATGATCTAGGTTTCAGCATCTGGAATCCAGAGTAAAGACGTGACAAGCAATTAGTGACGTCTACATATTGTATCTATTTAATAAACGCATAAACACAAATGGAGATAAAGTCTGCTTCTACGTAGATGGATAAAATAATATTTGAGTGTCGGGTTACTGAGCTTGGAAGTATAACAGATGATTAATTGCATCTGAAGTGTACTTTCTGGGTTTGAAATTGACAGATACAAATAATGTCATTTCTTATAATAGTGAATGAGTGAAGCCGAAATATAATAATTTGACCTGATATACTCTAACTATTTGGAAGAGGAGATGTTTCCAATTGTTTTTTAGAAGTTTTTATCCACAAAGTTTTAGAGAGTGTTGAGTGTTTAATAAGTCTTTTGTAAAATAAGTCTTCAGTATTTGACAAGCTAGAAATCTTCAAGTGTTTCTTGGATTATTCAAAGCTTGTACCTGTGTGCTTGTACCTGTGTTCGAATCTTGTACCTATACTCTTCTTATGTTCCTATATGTGTGACTATTTTCTCAGAATGTAAGTCTCCCTTCTTTATATTATATTTATAAAATACTTTGTTTAATTTGTCTATCCTATATTTATTCTGTGTGTGCGCGTGCTTCTCGTATTGGTATCAGAGTCATCAACGTTAATAGAGATAAAAAATAATATTAAAATAGTAGTTCATAATTATTCAAAGTCGAGAAAACAAACCCAGGAAACGAAGTCGAGGCAGTTGACAACCAGTTTAATCTGCTAAGTTGAGGACGTTGAGGGTTATATAAGTCCTTTGATCATTTGATTCTTTGATTTAAAGTTCTAATGACTGGTATTTTAAGAAAATTTTCTAACTCTATTAATTCTTCTAGTTCTAGTTTTGATAGTTTTTCTAGAAATAATAAAGAAAATATATTAGTAAAAAATATAGAAAAAGAATTGTAAAATTGGAATTTGCCTTAAACTTCCAATAAGCATATTTATAGGAAATGAAGTTTTAGTCTAAAACAAGACTATATAATCAAGACTATGGAATAATCGACCCTCCTAAAAGAAAGCCAAGATATTTTAAAGCTTTTTTCTTCTAAATTGATAGAAGAGCATAAAAAGAAATTTAAGTATCTATATATAAGAATAGTTCAGGTCATGTTAAAACCTTTAACCCGATTTGGATTAAACACTTTAGCTTTAATCTGTGTAAGAGATACTAGACATAATAAATTCTCATACTCTTTATTAGGATGTATGGAATCAATTATTTGTGATGGTCATATATTCTTTAGTTGTTATCCTAATTTTTCAATATTATTAACAGATCAAAACATAATGAATGCCTTTAACTTTAAACATTTAATCTCATTGTTTTGATATGTTACTTGGATCTGAAAACGTAGTTCTAATATGTAGAATTTACTATAAGGTTATGAATACCATGGCACTAAATGCCAAGATCGAATCTAAAAGAGGCGAAACTACAATTTTTATAACTAATCCAGCTAAAACCAAAATGGTTGTCTTTAAACAATAACTTATGATCAGATAAAGCTTCTAGAAACTTGGAAAATAGATCAAAAAATTCCACCAAAGAAACAAAAAACTAGAGACCTAGAATCAGTTATAGAGTATACCTATGGTGATGTCAAGATAAAATTCTCATCAAATAGAAAAATTAGGCTAAACCTAAGAGAATCTTCCAGAATGATGTATACTTCTTCTATTCCCACAATTGAAAATGAAAAAAAATAGGTAATAAAAGGAATCATAAAGTCAAAAGATCATGTTAACCACCCTCAATATCAAGTATAGACACCTTCAGAGTAAGGGTTAAAGTCACTCTTTAGAGATAATTCTCTAACCCTTTCTGAAATAGGATACAATATCTGCATGTTATCTTCTAAAGAGTCTCTCCACACTTTCACTAATAAACACAAATGGTTCTACACTACTTTTAGTAAAGAGGAAAGAGATTATTAGATCTTGATGCATAAGCAATATAGAAAAAATTTCATAAAAAAACTATGATTTTCTAATTGGCTAGAAAGAGCATTTTGATATCATAAGAAAAATTAGCATGATTTTGAGAATCCTTAATTTTTAAATGTATTTATCAAAAAAAAATTACAAGAGAAGGAACAAACATTACTGCCATTCATCATCCAGAATCCTCCCTCTCTATTAAAAAGATCAAAAAGAGAAATACTCGCTAATCCTTATTCAGCTATACCAAAATAAGCCTCTACTTTGAGTGCCCTGATTGAAATATCCAATCAAAATAATTATACAAATTTGTTTCTTCAATCATTAGGAAAACCATCTTCTATGATAGAAAATTTTCTTATACAAGAAAAATATTTTTTTGTATATCTGTTCATAAGTTTCAAGATCTTCTACAAAAGGAACTCCAAAAATAAATCCCATAATGATGAAGCCACCTCTGAAAGTAAATCTAAAATTTAGAAAAGAGTCAAAAGTTAATGAGAGTTAGCCTCATAAGTAGTGTCTTAAGGAATATCGTTATACAATGATATAAGATTAAAGCACCAAATAGATAAAGAAAAATTAAGCGGGAAAAAAGCGTTAGGAAATTTTTGTGAACAATTTGAATACCCTACAGGAAGTTAATTTAAACAGTCTAAAAAGACTAAAAAAATTTAGAAGAAATTCTTTAATAAACCCTTTAAGAAAAAACATTATAAAAAGAATGAAAAGGCAAAAACAGGTTATTAAGAATCTAGTAAAAAACCCGTAGCTAAGGAAACTAATTATAAGAGATTTTTTATCTGTTATAAATGTAGAAAACCAAGTCATTATCAAAACAAATACAGATTTAAGAAAAAGATAAATGCCCTCCAAATAGATGAAGGGCTAAAAAGATCTTTGTGTCAAATTATGTTAGAAAACTCTGATGAAGAAAAAGAAGAAATGAATGCTTTTATAATAGAACAGCCTAAGATAGACTCAAACACAAGCTCAGAAGAAGAATTTAGTTATGAGTCAGACATCTCTAAAAAATCTAAGTGTTGTTCGGACAACAATTATGATGATTGCATCCTTAAATCTATAGGATTAAACAAACTTAATCTTAATGTGCTCTCAAAAGAAGAAAATCTGATTTTAGACTTAGTAGATAAAATTCAAGACCCATAATCCTTAAATAAAGAATTGCTAATAAAGATCAATTAGTTAGATTTACCTCAAGGACATGGAAAAGAGCTTAACAAAACTATTCTACAATAAAAAATGAAATGTTATCCATAGTTTTATGCATTACTAAATTTGAATCTAATCTGTTAAACAAACAATTCTTATTAAGAATTGATTGTAAATATGCTAAGATATACTTCTGAAAGATATTAAAAATATAGCATCTAAATAAATATTTGCAAGATGGCAAGAGATTCTTTCTGTTTTTGAATTTCACGTAGAATTTATAAAAGGAGAAACTAATTCATTGCCTGATTTCCTAGTAAGAGAATTTTTGCAGGGATCCTAAAGGAAAATGAGATATATCTTCTCAAATCAACTCTCCTACAAAAAGAAATGTCTCAATTCCTAATATTGAGGAATCCGATAAAGAATTTTTAAGTGATCAAGCTTATGAGTTAGCCCTTCATTATAATACCAAGGATTTCAAATATCCGTATATCCCCCTATCTTATAAAAAGATAGCTCCAATTGAAAAAAGATATGCTAATTTAGCACCCTATGAGATAGTTCCGTTCTATCTTAACAATCATCTTCCTCCTGAATTAGAACCCAATGATAATTTATATTACCTAAATATCTTTGTGCATACCAAATTCGTTTATCATAGACCTTAGATAAGAGCAAAGACTGAATGAGTTTATTCTAAACTCATAATTTATAAAGTTATAAAGCCCGAGAAATGGGTATGGATCTATACTGATAGAAACAAATAAGAGGAAGAAGAATATTTCCTCAGCTATACAATTATTTTGATTATATGGCCGCATGGGAGAATTTGCTTTTATTTGAAAATAAAACAAGAAAACATACCTGGTTTCTTAGATTCACTCTTAATGAGGAACCCTCTTCTAATACTTTTCCACAATGGTTTAAAACCTGGTATTTTTCTGAGGGTATAGTTCCTATCTCCCTTCCAAAATATATTCATCAATATTGGATGAGATTTTGTGAGAATAATAATTCTCTAGAATCTCAAGATAAAATAATTATATTTGTCGCTTACTATCAAATTTCATGGATAGTAAAATGGGAGTATATTGTAAAAGATTGCACTACTTCTGCTTTCGAGATCAATCAAGCAGTCCCATGGTTAATTAGAAGATCCCAAATCAAGTGGTGAGATAATTTTTCTAATTTTGAAGAAATTCTTAATAATTTTCAAAAGTTAGGGATCTTGAAGTCTCAAGCTTCAGCCCATAAACCTAATTTAAATGAAAGCAAAAAGGTTTTAGACATGGTCAAAGGCTTATTAGCCTCATTCTCTAAAAAAAAAATGTCTAGAAAGAATTATTAAAAATTATGGAAGATAATAGTTCATATATGAGTCAGGATGACTTGCTTATTTCCAAGATTCACAAGATCCATTCGATGAAGGAGCCAAAAATTTTATTGAAGAAAGGACCTATCCCTGATTTACTTTTGAAAAGCAAAATTCAGCTTTTCAAAAAGAAAGAGACTTTCGGAGCAAAAGTCCTTTAAATTATTTAAGTTAGAGGTTACTTTATTTAAAGTTTATTCTCTTCTTTTCTGGCGAGACAACTCTAACCTATCCAGGACACGTGCCCAGATAAGTTGAAGTGCCTTATCAAGAAGGAATCTATTTTGTTCGTCCTTATCTTAAGGACTTTAGAGTTTAAGTCTATATAAGGGGCTTAGACCCTAGGAAGTATGCAAGTTTTTCTTCAAAATTTTTATCTACAAAGTTTTAGAGAGTGTTGAGTGTTTAGTAAGTCTTTTGTAAAATAAGTCTTGAGTATTTGACAAGCTAGAAATCTTCAAGTATTTCTTGCATTATTCAAAGCTTGTACCTGTGATTGAGCCTTGTACCTGTACTTTTCTTCGTGTGACTATTTTCTCAGAGTAATGTAAGTCTCATTTCTTTATATTATATTTATAAAATGCTTTGTTGAATTTGTCTACCCTGTATTTATTATGTGTGTGCGCGTGCTTCCCCTATTAGTATCAGAGCCATAAAAGTTAGTAAAGATAAGGAATAATCTTAAAATAGTAGTTTATTAATCTTCAACGTTGAGAGGAAATTTATTAAATCTCGGGCTTGGAGGTCACCTAGAATACAAATTGGATCGGGTTGAATTTAATAATCATGATCGGTTAAAAATTGTAAAAATTGAAAGAATCAATAGAATTGATATCTAATTGATTGAACTGAGCTGAATTTTATTTTTTTAAATTATTATTATTTATATTAAGTATTAGTAAAATATTTATATTTTATATTGATATTGATATTATTTTGATGTATAAATTAAAACTTGAATGATGTAATACACAATAGATTTAACAGTTGCCGTTTTAGTTATTTGTAATGTGATTTTTTTAATTATATTTATTATCTATTATTTCGATATGTATTTAGTATTTATAATTAGTACAAAAACTATATAATATTAAAAATATATAATAAATATATCTATAATGTTATCTGATTTAAATATAAATCTGATTTTATTTAATTAATTATTAGGGATCCTATAAATCTTTAAAATAGATAACGTGTATAATTTTTAATTAAAAATATTTATTAAAATATAATAAATATAATTTTAAAAAATTAAAATAATCTCTTCCTATTTTCACTATTTGTTCGCCGTTACTTCAGTATCATCTGTACCTTGATAACATGAGTAGAGGATATGTGGAGATATCAAATTCTTAAACAGGCACTCACAGTCAATGGAGCAAGAAGTTTTTGTAGTCATATTCATAACTCCTATCATTGTTTCAGTCATTATTGCATTTGTGAAAACCCCAGTCCACCTCCCTATGACATGACTCATCATCTTCATCATGGATCACACTCTTTCAGGGCCAGTGAAGACATAGCTATGCGACAATTTTGGATATTGGGATTAGATTGTAGAGGCCCCCTTCTTTGCTTTTTTTTTTTTCACAATAGCTGTTTTTGTCTTTTCTAGCGCTGTATCAAGAGTATTAATCATGTTTTTTCTTTTGTTGTTAAGCTTTTAATCACGTTTCAAAAACCTTTGAGCTGCTAATATAAACTCATTAAATATCTTAAATCTTATTAGAGCTTTATTCACACTCACAAATTATTAGTTAGTTTTTGATCCAACTCAAAAGGTGAATTAGTAAAAATAACTTGAGAATATGTTAAAGTAACACTTTTTAAATAATAATATTATATATAATTTTATATTTACTATAATATAATAAATAATAAATAATGACTTTTGTGTTATGTTAATAACAAAAATATATTCTTTCAAGACAAGTATTATGGTTTATTGACTTTTAATAAAATATATATTTTTTTATATTTCAACAAAATTATTTATAAATTTTTTACGATACCTTTTAAGATAATTTAAACTCATAAATAGTGGTCTGACTATTAAATTAACCCCTGAGATATAAACGTGCTTAGTCTCTTTGTTGGATCCAAATTCAATGATAAACATAAAATAAATAAGAAACTTGTGCAAAGTATGTAAAGCTATAAACATGCTACATTACTAATGACTCAGATGTTTCCAAAACACTTTTCAACTAACCTTAATTATTTCTAGAAAGATCCACATTTTATACGTGAACTCCTTATGTACCTGAAAATAAAAACAAAATAAGTGTGCTGTGCTTTTTATGTATATTGAGTTTTTTTTAATAGGTAGTTTAAGATATTTATCAATATATAATAAATATGATTTTGAAATTTTATATAAATAATAATAATATATATTAAATAATACTGATATCATGATTATATATTTTAATAAATTTTATATTTTTAAAATCTTAATAAATATTTGTCAATCTGTTTGTGATATTTGGTGAGAAAATTGAGCGTATGACTTACTAAATTAAGTTTCTAATGAATTTTCTTTTAATTGATTATTTGTGATGAAATAAATATTAAATAATGTCTTTTGTGTTTTTTTGATTGGATTATTAAATCATATCTGCTGATCAAACTGATCCTTTACCAAAAAAAAAACAAAAAAATCAAATCCAGGCCATCATATAATAATGGAGTGCAATATTCCTAATTCCCAAAGAATAATCCTAGTTTAACACTCCATGTTTTTTTTCTGTGTGGAACATTAGAGCCGGATGTTCATTCTGTACCATCCCAAATTGGAAACGGAATAGAGGAGTAAAATAAAAATGTCAACCACAACCCCAGAATGACAGAAGTTTGTAATGTATACGACTGTAAAAGGAAATTTCTTTAGTGCTAGTTTTGCTGGACAGGGATTTTAGTACTGCTGGTGGAGTAGTTCATAGTACCTTGGACTTTGCAGTGGGAATTGTCCAAACCCTGTCCGCTTCTCTCACCGTCTCTGCAATTCCATTCCATTTTCTTTCGGTTTAAGAGAAAGCGGGCATATTGGGTTTGCAGTATCTTGACCACAAAACAAAACCTTTCTCTGTTTTCGACGCCCCATTAACGAAGAAGATAAAGGGGCTGACTTTGGATAGAAGTTATGCTTGTTGATATGGAAAACAGAAGTGGCAATGATGGTGTGGGAGGACGATGGTCGTGGGGATTTGGAAGTTTGGTTCGGAGAAAGCAAGTTGATTCTGCTCATGTAAGGCGTGAAGGTCATCAATTGGCCAGAAAGTTATCTGCTATTGATCTTGTTGCAATCGGTAATTAACAGTGTTTTTTTTTTTTCATCTTGCGGAGTTTTGGAAAGAAAAGAGTATTTTCCATGAATTACTATGAGTGTTTGACAATGTGCACTTACCTCATATGGGTTTGTTCATGCTTTTATATTTTCCCCTCTTCTGTAAATAGACTGCTTTATCTATTCTTCTTCTTCTTCTATGTCAGTGCTTAAATGGTTTGGCAACCAAGTTTTTATTTTCTTTTTTAACCTTTAATATTTATTAAGTAAGGATGGTAAAAATGATAGATTCAAAGTACTAGGCGAGAAATCTTAGCCAATTTGATCTTGCACTATGAAGAATGAAGACCAGCGGTTCATTGATGCAAATAATATGATTTGCTTAAAGTTGAAGGATCAAAATGGCTAGAGGCTAAAAATGACATAAGTGTCTGTTTTGAAGACATATATGATTGTTGAAGATGTAATACTTTGTTGGCTTAAGTTGGTTGATTACACACTGAAATATTCTTGATTATGACCCTAACTAAATTACTTACAGAAATATGCATGCTTATGACCCCCAACTAATTGGCCTAGAGTTTTAATAGAGATTTGTGGTAATTCTTGTGAAATTATGGTCTCCTGTTTCTAAATATCGGAAGGTTGTGATGACATTGAAATTCTTCTTCAGAAAGTGGATGCATGATTCTGTTTTCTCTTTTAATCCTTGTAATATTACTGGAACTGTTAGTCTTTCGAGGGAGGCCACAGCCCTGGATAAAAGCTCAATAAAGTTCGGATGCATATATTGTCTTTGTAAATCGCCTCTCAATAAAATCCAGAATGTCTAAGAAATTATTTCTAATGGTCGCTTTAATTTTTATTCCTAAAGTATTCAATGCAGTTCTTATTTCTTTCTTTATCAAAGAATAAATTCATAATTATTATGCTGATACTGCCTCCTTTAAATCAGGGGTTGGATCAACAATTGGAGCTGGAGTCTATATTCTTGTTGGAACAGTGGCTAGAGAGTATACTGGACCAGCACTTACTATTTCATTTTTAGTTGCTGGAATAGCTGCTGCACTATCTGCTTTTTGTTATGCTGAGCTTGCCTGCCGATGCCCATCTGCTGGGAGTGCCTATCATTATACTTACATATGCATTGGAGAAGGGTAAGCAGCTTTGCAGAGAGCCAATGCTAATGTCTGCTATAACATCTTTTGAGTCTTTGACATTAAGTTCATTACAAGATCGTCTAGGTATATGTTGAAGTCATCCTCCTGGACAACTGAAAAATATTAAATTGATTGTCAGATTTCTCTTTCTAAGTAATTTCTTGCTCTCCCAACAAGTTATCATCTAACAAAACCCATAAGTTGAAGAATTTCGTGTTTTGTTATTAAGATTGATAGAATGATGAAACTGTTCTAGGATACTGCCAAGATGAATTTTGATGGGTAACTGTTATGGCCTTTTTGGTTGTTTGTAAAAATGGACATGTTTTATTTGCATGAATGGTAAAACTGGATAAACGACAAGTCCATCACTTTTGGGTTTATAGTATTTACTCAGTGACTCTGATTTGAAATATCATGGTTGCTCTCAGGATTGCTTGGTTGGTTGGTTGGTCTCTGATTCTGGAATATACTATTGGTGGCTCAGCAGTTGCTCGTGGCATAACTCCAAATCTGGTGTGAACTGGTCTTCATCTTTAGTTCTTAATACTTTCGCCACAAATAAGATGAGAGTTGTATAAGAGTTTACATTTTGCTGTCTTGGGTACATATTTTCATTTGTTTGCTTCTCAGAATCTTTTTGTTCTTCTCATTTGACCTAAGCATTTAAAGATGTACAAATAGCAAAGAGAGTATTGGACTTTCTGGAATAGAGAATTGCATTTTATTCTCTTCAATTCAAGCATGTAATTAGTATCCCGAAGAAGTCATATTCTTCTAGGCTTTTATTTGGAATACTTGCTCAGTAAAGTTTAATTTTTCAAGGGGGAGGCGGTATGTATTACAGACCGGTGACTTACTTAGATGATGAAAACTGGGATAAATGGCATAGTGAGCCAAGGTTACATAGAGCTGCACTGTCTCTTACCTTTCAACAATTCTGGTAGGGGTTTCCGAGTTATTTTGATGCAGGCGTGCATGCTGTCATTTTAAGTTAGGGAGTGTGGACTAATTGACAGAATGATGTGAGTTCAATTAGAATAGTGCGCCCTTTAGTATTTAACTACATTGTGTTTGCATATTTGCTTCTGTTTCTGCTGGCATATATGTACGTCAGTATGTGCACTGTATTTTTTATCAAAACCTTCTGAGAAAATGTCTCTTTTACTGGTTTGTTTATCATCAACCATGTGTTACTGAGGTTTTTTATGAAATTTTCTGTATCATATATCGGCATTAAATTTGACATTTAGATGTGGTGTTTAGCTTCTGATATACTAGGTGATGGCATTCCAATTTCCAATAAGAAAAGCAAGCTTGTTTAGAAAGATATGGAAGAAAAGGATAATCCTAGATATTTAAAAATTTGGTTTCAGGGATTTGATTTAGCTTAACGTAAGGAATAATGATAACTTACTCCTCGAAGAGATTGGGTAGAGAGAAGGTTTTACTTGTCAGCTAAGTGATAGAATTAACACTAAAGTAAGAAACATGTGTTGGATGAGAGAGTGAGGTTTGTAGGGTAAATTTTCATTTTCTATGTACAATAAATACTAAATATAATTTTCTAAAAGGGGGAACACCAAAGAGGGTTTCTTAGATTATTAAGAATTTCTCTCCTTGTGTCTGTGTCTCTCCATCTGTCTCTTCACTATAGTCGTTCATATTCTACATCACTAGATTATTGTGTTCATTAACCAAATGAAAGTTATTTTATTTCTTCAAAGAATGCCCAATCGATCTGGTTATTGGAGGTTTGAGATCCAATTCAATTGAGTGTATTACAAGAATAAGATTTAGTTCTCAAATCACTTGTACCGATGGAAGGTTGACAGAGTTTGAATAAGTTATAGTAACCCTGATTCAGACACAACATTCCATTATACTGTAAATAGACAAAAATGATCTAAAGTTGAGACTTGAGTTATTACCTATCAGTTATCTTAAAGTTGTAGAAATAATTTTATAGACTTGCTCGAAGGTTGGTTCATTGTTGTGCCTGCAAAAGATCAGAGAGATCAAGTGCCATATTGTCTTGTTCATTGCAGGCCTTGTTTTTTGGAGGTCAGGACAAACTACCATCTCTTTTGGCTCGACATACCCTCCCAGGTCTTGGCATCGTGGTTGATCCTTGTGCAGCAGTATTGATTCTTATTGTTACTGTACTCCTCTGCTTTGGAATCAAAGAGGTAGTCATGCTTGCATGCATGTTTGTCCAATGTCATTCACTTACATATGATTTATCTTTTTCTTACTGGTTTTAATAAAACAATTAATATTTCAGAGTTCAATGGCACAAGCCATTGTAACAACGGTAAATGTATGTGCGATGCTTTTCATCATAACAGCTGGTGGATATCTAGGTTTCAAAACAGGATGGGCTGGATATGAGCTTCCCAGTGGGTAATGGTTATAATCTTTTTGATATTCCTTTTTAATCTATGGGAATACTAACTAATGGTCTAGCTCTTGCTTTCATTTTCAGATATTTTCCCTTTGGACTGAAAGGGATGTTCACTGGTTCTGCCATTGTCTTCTTTTCATACATAGGTTTTGATTCTGTGACCAGCACCGCTGAGGAGGTAAGATTTTCATGTTAGCATTCATTTTTCAATATGTGTGATGATTT
The DNA here is from genome assembly GCA_029379385.1 of Quillaja saponaria. Lineage (NCBI taxonomy): Eukaryota > Viridiplantae > Streptophyta > Magnoliopsida > Fabales > Quillajaceae > Quillaja > Quillaja saponaria. The sequence goes on from CM055607.1 coordinate 24,820,220, forward strand.
AAGGTAGTAATTATTACAACACATGCCAATCAAGTAGCTAATTGCTTCCAAATTTTTATCTTATCATAAAATATTTAAGATCTTAAGGTTAATGTACTACATAATTTCTCTCTCCAGCTTCTGCCTCCATTTTACTTTTTCTCTCCTTCCCATTCCCTTCTCCCTCGTGTTGCATCAGAAATCTATTCGAACAAGCTTTTCTGCTTCAAATAGACATTTTTGGGTTTTGTTCTCACACCCAATAAATGATGGTTGGTATTCTGTATAACTCAACAACATCTCATGATTGGGGGTGCATCAGGGAAACTTTAGGAGTTGGTAGTTTTGTTTTCTTTTTATAGATTAAGAATTTATTACGGAAGAAGTGTAATAGATATGGGAGGACAAAAAGTCATCATAAGCAAAAACATAAATGAAAATAGAAAATGCAAGTTCAAAACAAAACCTTCCACCTGTCACATTGCATATTCGATATTGACATACCCCAAAAAGCTTCCAAATCATAGAAAGGGAAAACAATCTTATTCCAAAGAAAATGCTATGGAAGAAGATGATGGCAAAAAATCCTCACATCATGTTCAAACTTCCAACCACACACTCCAAATCACTACAAAGATAGCACAACTCCATAAACACCAAATTGATTCCCCCAAAACCCGGGTACTGAATCATCAAAAGGCTATGCAAGGAGTTCAGACAAACCCAAGGAAGGCTAGGAATTGGTAGTTGTTATCTCTTTCTCTTTGCCTCTCACTCAGACTTTAAGGTCGCAAGATAACCCAATTTGTAATTTTGTCGATGGCTGATCTTTATCTTGAGTACTTCCATATTTTTAGTGCATGGATAGGATGTTCCATTTAGAACTTCATTGGTTGCTTCAGTTTTGTGTTTTTGTTTTTATAACAGGTGAAGCATCCTCAGCGAGATTTACCCCTTGGTATAGCATTGGCATTATTGCTATGCTGCATTTTCTATATGTTCGTATCTATGGTTATTGTTGGCTTAGTACCATACTATGCATTGGATCCTGATACACCTATCTCCTCCGCATTTTCTAGTTATGGGGTGCAATGGGCAGTGTAAGCATAAGTTGGTCATTGTTCTGGTGTTTAATCCATCCTCCAAGCTTGAAGATAATTCTTTTGGTACTATATTTTTAAAGCTTAAATTTTCCTATTCAGGTATATAATAACAATTGGAGCTGTCACTGCTCTCTTTGCTAGTTTGTTGGGTTCAATTCTTCCTCAGGTACATAACTAGGTGCTTTCAATTTTTTAAAGTAGCATTTTGATGAATAGTTGGCTGTAGAAATCTGGGTAACTTCATCATGAATTTTTCCTTATTTTCAAGATTTCAATTACATTCTGTTCAACTATGTGTTTTTTTTTTTTAACTATGTCCTATTATTTGCAGAATGTTTTGAAATTCTTCTGATTCATGTTCAGGTTATCAATATGAACTATACCAGGAAATGAGAATGTTACTTTGTGACTGATTTCGTACTAGCTATGGACCTCCTTATAACCACTTATCCGTTGATTAGAGAGAGAGAATTTAAGTTATCCACATCTCCATTTGTAGTTTGTTTGTATGTTGAATCATCGAAAATTTTTAGTTAAGATACTTCCAGAAATATGGATTTGAAAATCGAAATTATTGGAAATTAACTTTTGAAGACAACAAAGTTGTCTAATCACTTAAAATGCATTCTGATGCAAACAAATTCTGGGGTGAACATCATGTTTGACTTTCACTTGACTTTCATTATTTAGTGACAGATTCTAGCCTTTTGGGGTTGATTTGCAGGCATTTGCATGTGGACACTTTTCTCTTTTTTTCTTTTTTACAAGTTCTGCGAAAACCGTCATGTCTTTTCTCCATATGCAGTGCTGTCAAATTTTATTAGAAGATGCTAAACAGGGCACAAAGAGTCCAAAAGAAACATGGAAAAGACGAAAGCTACTATAAGAATGAGAGAGAGAGCGAACACCAAAAAGCAAAGATGGATGAGTAAATTTCTGCTCTCCAAGTTTTCTTTAATTTAAGAGGAGCTGATCTCTCTGTAATTACACTCCTCTCATCTCTAGCCAACTCTTTAACAAATCAAGGACCTTTTGATTTAGCACCAAAGGAACACCCAAGGGAGAAATATCAAAATCCACAACATGAAGATGAATAGAGAATTGAATGTCAATTGCTCCATTGATTTAATTTCTTCACATCCTATCTTAATTTGTTTGTCATTTTAATTTCTTCACATCCAATCTTAATTTTTTTGTCATGTCTTGTGATCTGTAAGGGACGATTTTATTTGTTATGTAATTATGTATGTGTATGTAGCATTATGTATGCATCTCCCTTCACCATGAAATGTATTTCTTCCACCTGATAAATGGTTTATTGGTTGCTGTATTTGTTCCTTTAGCCACGAATCCTGATGGCAATGGCGAGAGATGGTTTGTTACCCTCTTTTTTTTCAGACATCAATAAGCACACCCATGTTCCATTGAAAAGCACTATTGCAACTGGCGCCTTTGCAGCTATTCTGGCTTTCTTTATGGATGTTTCCCAACTAGCAGGGATGGTAAGTTGTCCAGGACTTTGAGATAGCATAAGACCTTATCTTTCTTATATGAATATAAACATGAAACATAATAAGGGGTTTTTCTCTTTTCTTTGGTTCAATTGTTTGATGAGTATAGGTAAGTGTGGGGACGTTGCTTGCATTTACCACTGCTTGCAGTTTCAGTTTTGATACTCAGATATGTTCCACCTAATGAGGTGCCACTTCCTTCTTCATTTCAAGAATCTATTGTTTCGTCTTTGCGAGGTGGTGGTGATAGTAAGGAAGTTTGCAGTATTAATCCTAAAGAGTGTGATGTTTATTGTGAGACTAGTAGTCAATATAAACATGACAAAGTGGAGACTTTACTTGGACATCCTTTTATTATCAAAGAGGTGACACAAGGTAATCACAGCTTGCTTGCTTTGCCATTATGGAGAATAGGTTTGAATTTGTTCCATGTTCAAGTTTTGTGTCTAACCTTTTGCAAGGGCCCTAAAGTGATGCCATATTAGAAGTTATCTGTTTAAACAATGAATGTATGTGAATCCTTGTTAATTAACCTAAGAAATTTATAAGAGGCACAGTAACATGACCATTATGGCAAAACTCAGTCTTGTCTTTACCTGATTTATTCCATAATGGTAGGGTAAATGCTTCTCCCATAAACTTACAAAATTAACAGGGACTCCATACATTTTTTAAGCAAATAACTTGAGCATTCTGAACTCTTGTATCTTTAAATTTGCCCAATCTGCTCTGTTGTCTCCGAATTTTATCCTAGGTCAGACATTGGCAATTAAATCTCGTTTAACATGTGCATGCCTTGGTGTTATGATTATGAAATGATAATCATTGGAAATAAGTATTATGTGGTAATTAGCTTCTTTCTCTAAAATGAGAGAGAGAGAAAGATAAAAATGAACAAAATCCTTTTGCTGGATGTATTCCAATAGGTTGATAGAACACTTTAGGAGAATAGATTTTAGTGAAATGGACAATGGAAACTAAAATAAGATTAGCCTGGATGTATTAAATAGAAATTTTTTTTTAATAATTTAATGATTTTATTAACAAGAAAAGAGTCATATCTTTGTACACAAAGCGATTACAGACAACCCACTGGAAACAAAAGCAAAGCTATTAATTATAATTCATTCTAAGAACTCTACAAAAGACCCAATTGAATGGAAAGAAGGTTGAATAGACATCCCTTGGAACCACAAAAATAAAAAGGTTCTCTTTAGTTTTTCCACAGACATCTCCCCACTATTGAAGATGCGTTCTTCTCTTTAGTTACCTTACCTGCCAAGCTAACTTACTGCATCTTCTACTATTGCTTTCTTTTGATAACCTGTTATAATAGTGAATACCTGATGGTTCCCGATCAGAAATTTCTTAATTGCTGTAGTTTAGTTATTATCTAATATTTTCCACCTCCACTGTTTAAGTTTCTAGTTGATGTTCTGTTTATTTACAGATGAGCAGACTGAACAAACTAGGCGGAAAATTGCTGCATGGACAATATCTGTGTTATGTATAGGGATTCTTATCCTTGCTTGTGCAGCTTCAGTTGAATTCATTCCCAGGTCTGTCAACTTGGAGAACATTTTCACTTTTATTGTTTTATAATTAGTAGCCAAGATTATCATCCATATTCCATTGAGATAAAACTTGTGTAGTTTCTGAACAGTACTTTATTTCTCCAAAACAGTTGAATTTTAATAGGTTTATCAAAACAATTTGTGCGTTTTTCATTGTAATGAAAAGTTCTTGTTATGCTTCACCTCTTTGTTTTTTGATTTTTCCAGTGCTGTTCGGTACACATCATGTGGAGGGGGTGGACTTCTTCTTTTATGCAGTTTAATCGTGCTGGCCTGTATGGATCAGGATGATAGAAGACATACCTTTGGCCATACTGGAGGTATGTGTGGTTTATTCAAAGTTGGATTTTTTTCAGGACTGCACTGAGAGCACTCGATAAGGTGCTTTTATTGCATTTAGTGCATTGATTGTGACGATTTTTAGGGAGATATTTTTTTCTTTTTTTTTTTTTTTTTTTTTTTTTTTTTTTTTTTTTGGTGGAATTTGTAAATATTAACCAGTGTGTTTACTGCACCTTTTAAGTTCTCTTATGGCACCCATTGAGGAAACTCTAAATATAGTATCCCCATTGATCCTATATGTTGATTGGTGGATTAAATACAGATTGCAATCCTGTCTAGATCAAAATCACTTCCCTAAAACTTTTCCCCCCATATTCCTTCAGTAAGTTGTTATCTACTTTTATGAAAGTGAACTTGAATAAATTGTTGGCCACTAATCAATGACTTGAGATTTGAGAGTTTTGTGATTTTCTTAATTGGAGAAGTAAGCAACTTGTTGGTAATTTTTGAAAGGTACAAAGCTGCAGAGACTAGGCATGGATTTGTGGTTTAAAAAAAATGTACTGTAGTTATACAGCTGACTCTCTCATTTTTGGTATTTACCCTTGTTGCAACTTTAAAAAACAAAGGAGTAAGGGAGAAAAAAAGAAGAGGAAACTTATTTTAAACATTAGATAGCATATGGAGAAATGCATGCTGGATGTAATGTAAGTCCTTTCAATTTCAATTATATGTGATATAATTTGTTTAGCTATATGTAACCACAATAAATTTTGTAACGCAGAAAGCTAATGACATAGGTCAGCATCAGCCTTGGGAAAATCAAATAGTTTCTAGGGTTTTTTTGGATACTTTGATTTTGTTGGAATCACTGGGTTAGGGTTTATGAGGGCCAAGAGGCTAAGAATTAGGTAGATTATAGGTTGATTCGGGCATATTGGGTTTTTTCTTTTATCCCTTTCCTTCTAAGAATGGGGTTGTGTTGATTTCAAAGTTAAAGAAGGAAAGAGATAGTTAAAGAAACTAAAGAAGAAAGAAGAATAAATCCAAAGATAGCATAAGAAATTAAACCCAAACAAGATAACAACCCAGGTCCAGTACAGCTCCTGTCCAGAATTCATAAGTTATCTAAAGACCCCTAGAAGCCAAAATAAAGAAAATTATTAAACAGTCAACCAGAGATTTCATACAGCCATAAACAACTAATACCTAAAAGTTACAAATTTAGGGTACGGAAGAATGACCGGGATATCACATTGAAAGAAAACCACAATCCATTGTCTCTGGTGTTTCGAAGCCTGTGTTTCTCTTGCTCCTTGTGTTATCACCATCACTTGGGATAAAATGTTACTAATGATTTGATAATTTTCTGTTTTTTCAGGTTTTGCCTGCCCATTTGTTCCATTCTTACCTGCTGCCTGCATTCTTATAAATACCTATTTATTGTTTGATCTTGGGTGAGTATTGAAATCATATAGGCTCTCTCTTTCTCTCTAAACTTACTGGTTTAATTATGTAAGCTGTTATCCAACAACTTATAATTGCTTTTCAATTGACTCAGAGCTGCCACATGGATGCGAGTTTCAGTATGGTTGTTGATAGGAGCACTAGTTTATGTAGTCTATGGCCGATCCCATAGCTCACTATTAAATGCAGTGTATGTTCCCTCAGCAGGGGCTAACGAGATCTATGGTTCTTCATCAGATCATGTGGCCTAGCTTTTGGACATTTACAAGAATCATCTCACTACAGGTCTTATTACAACTAGGCAACTAGCATTCTTGGATGTCTTCCATTGTTTATGTTGTATTCTTCTGTACTCTGAAGCCCCAGCCACCATCTCTTCTGTCAGGACAGAACTGACGAATTGAAATCAGTCTTCTGTTTGTGTAGTAACATTTGTGGGGTAAGCATGGGGGCCTTTTAATTCGTTGTGTACATTAAGTAATAGAAATAGATCATTGTATTATTTGCCCCATGAACTTACTGGAAAGATGAGGTTTACATTGTAAGGACAAAATAAGAGTAATATTTTACTGGGGGGAAGGGATAAAAAAAATCAAAAAATAGAAAAGAAAAAGAAAGCCGAAAGGGTCTTTTGGGAGGAATGAGTAATTCAGTTGAAAGGAAAGCATTGTTTACTCAGCCAAGAGGCCCAAAACAGAATAAGAAAATAAATATTTCGGTTGCATCTGCCAGGGAAAAGCTGCAGGGTGAAAAAAAAAAAAAAAAAGAGAGAGAAAGCTGAAGATAATTCGTTATTTAGATGTGTTTTATTTTAGTACATTGTTAATGACATGTAGATGATTTAACAATTAATGATATGTAGATGTTTATTTTGTTAAGACTTATGTATTATGGATGAATAAGATGGTAATGTTTTCTAATTCAATTATGTATTAAGATTGATAAAGATGATTAAGTTATAATGATGATTTTGAATTAGTGATCAATATCTTTCAATTATAATTGTTCTTTAATTTCTTTATACTTGTCTATGATAAAATGATATATAAGTCTGATAATGAAAAAATAGCTCTATTTGACAAAAAAGAGAGCTTTGATGCTCTATTTTCATTACCATTAAATCTCATACAAACTCATCATGCATTATAATAAATTGATTCAAAAAATACATAAAGGTTAATCAGCCATAATCTTAACTACATGTACTTTCATCAAATCTTATTTCTAACTGTTAATTTTAACCATTTATATGTTCCTCACATCACATCTAATTCAATAGTTCCACCATAACATAACTTACAATTATTGTCTTTATGTAATTTATTTTTTCAGTTCAGCTTCTTTGAGGGCTTTGAAGGGATTTGCAGCTTTTTCATTATTCATTTCAATTTCAAGGCCATATGATACTACAGAAGCTACCAAATCTTTTATCATTTTCTAATATTCTTCACAAATTTTTTCAAACTGTAATTGTAATGCAACATTCCTTTGAAAGGATTTTTTTTATAATTTCAATCCCATGACTAAAAATTTCAAGATCAAACCATTTAGAAAAAGTTTTCTAATTGTTATATAAAAAATGTCAAGTCAGTAAACTAAAATAAAAAAAAGATAGAATCCTAAGTTTTTGAAATCAAAACTCTTACCCCAAATCTCCCACATCCATAAAATCTTCTTCCTAGCTTAACTTTTGTTCAAGTAGTCTTCAATGGAGAAATTTTATCACAATAACAAATTTTTATCTTATTGTATAAACTCGAATTTTGAGACTCTTGAAGCATTTGGTGCATAAGAACCTAGGGAAGAACGAGACCCAATCATTGAGATAATCAATAGAGGATGAAACATGAAGGATTGGAGGTGTTGTGGATTTGGGATTTGAGGCATTTGGAAAAAATTAGGGATTTTGGGGTTAAGGGAGAAGAAGTTTATGCTTTATCCTAACGGTACATACACATGCATAGCACGTCCACGTGCGTGTAAATGGGTTAAGTTTGTCATATTTTGTCAAAATACAATCTGATCCAAATTTTAGGTGATTTTAGACAAAATAAATACGTGTATATATTTAAAAATAAGTCTAACCATAAGAGGTGTAAAATATATTTTACACTAATAATAAAGATAAACATATTATTTAACGTCTGACTTACTACTTATTCATTTCAAAGAATAAAATTCGACCTATTTTATATAAAATTTAATATTGAAGAAAACGTAAATTGCAAATATATACACTAGTTGATTTCTTTTAATTAATAAAAGAGTATATAATTTCTCTTAAATTAATTAAATTCTATGTTTATTTGTTAGTTTTTTTTGGTACCAAACGCACTGATAGTTTTTATGACTAGAGATTCCCTATCAGCCGCCCTTGAGTCGCTATCAGCTTTTTTTTTTTGCAACAACATGACATCACTATCTGTTGGTCACTAAATTTGGAGTTCTGAATAATTCATTTGTTGTTTTCGTCCATACATTTTTTTTTTAATGATATTTAGTTCCAAGGGGATGGAGCAAATTGATATGCTTGCTCAATTATTTGTTTATATCACTTTCACGTCTTTAATTTATTGCATTGTACATGGACCATTCAAGCATGATGGCACTGATGTTCAGTTGATTCATTTTTGGAAATAATTGAGCACCAAAGGAGCCAAGTAAAAAAGTAATATTATATGGATTGGCAAATCAAACATTTACTTGTGGAACTCACCTTTTCTACAAAATAATAGAAGAAAATTATATAACTCATATAAATATATAAATATTTTTGTATAATTTTGTTTACATATATTTTAAATTTTATTTTAATTTTAATATATATTTTTTTGTTGAATATATATATATATATATAATCATAATTATTATTTTTTTAAAATATAGTAATTATCATGAAATATTTTTAGAATAATATATTTATTTATTTTACACCACTTTTTATTGTTATTATTTATGTGAAAAAATAAATAAATATATATTTTTGTGGTAAATGAATGTAGGCACATATTTTATATCTGTTTTATAAAAAAACATACTTGTTTTATATAGTTTTGAATCTGACTGTTTTTGAAAAACAAGATTTTTCAGCTAAAAAAATAATCATCGAAAAAAGGGGGAAAGAGATTGGGATAGTTAAAAAATTTTAATTTTGGTTCATTATTCTTTTGTCGTTTCTTATGTACTATAATACCATCATTTATATCTAAAAATAAAATATTATTATTTCAATATGATTTAAATTTTATTTCAATTTTTTTTTTATAATAGTTAATTAGATTAGATAAAATAAAAATATTAATTCTGATTTTTCTTATACAGCCTATTAAATACAATCTTAATTGACTCTCCAACTTCAAAATATTTTACGAAGGCAATACGAACAAAATATTCATGAATTTTTTATTCCTATATGCAATATTGTTTTACTTTTGCTACTAGCACAAATTCATTGTCAGTATAGTAAGTCATGAATTGTAATTAGCCACTTGTATATGGCAGAAAAAAGTGAGGGCTACAGGCCTAGCTAGGGCCATATCCGGCCTTTGTGATTAAGTTCACTAGATGTGCTTCTAAGAAAAAATAAAGTTTACTAGATGGCCACCTACCATTAATCATTAGTTCATAGCGCTCTTTCCAAAACTAACTACTCTCTATCTCGTAAAGTTTATTTCAATAGAGGAGAAAATGAAAAGGAAAGAAATTATGAGAGGATATAAATTGTTTTAGATATATATTTGGGAGTTTTTAATTATTGGTGAAGAGAAAATAAAAAAATATATGTATTTTTTAAAACCCTTTCAAATTTTAAGTTTTTAACTAATTAATTTTTTAAAATTAATAGAATTTAGAAGAAAAAAATATATATTATAGTTTTTAAATGTTGTGACAAATTTACTCTTTTTTTGGATGGAATATTTTTATTCTTTTTACTAATACTTAAATAAAATATTTTCATGTTATAATTATAAAATTATGTAATAATATATTTTCTTATTTTCTTTTCTTTCTCTTCATCTCACACACAAAAAAATAGAATTCATAATTTTATACTCTCAAGTGAGTGAAATAATACATATTATTTTTCTTTTATTTTATCTTTCATATTTTCAACTCTTCTTTCTTTTAAACTTTCAAAAAGACCCTTATACAACAGTGGTGTTGCATTCATTTTATTTCATATATAGTCTTAATGACAAAAGTTTTATTTTTGTTGTCAATTCTCTATTGGTACTAGAGGAGGAAAAATGACGAGATAAAATTCATGTAGATACCTAACAGTGTGTGTATTGATTTCTTTTTTTTTGGCCTGGTGTGTATTGATTCAATATCTTCATTTTCATTTTTACTTTTTTTAGTCATCTTCTCAGATATGTGGACTTGCATGATTCTATCTTTTTAATCAAAGGGCAATGGCCTGTAGGATGTGATATCTTATAATCAATTGTTTTCTTGTTTTTTGATGAGAAAGTGACTGAAAGTTTTATTTAAAACTATTTATTCTTGATACTTGAATTGTTGGTTTAGCCTTTAAATAAATATTGTACCAAATGAGTTTTTTTTTTTTAACATTGTTTCTTCCTCATCTTGTACATTTAGGTAGGACTAAAATTTGAATTGAGTAGTTTCGAATATTCTATTATTTATATTTGTATTTGAATTCAACTATAGAATTCAAATTCAAATTCGAATACCTCGTCAAATTTAAAATTATATGTTAATTTAAATTTGACAAATATTCAAATATTTGATTCAAATTAGAATATTTGAATTTCATTGCACAAAATAATATTTATCTACAAATTTTATGTTTAAACTTCAAAAATATAAAATTAAACTAAATAATTTAAAATCTGAGTGTGAATATTCAAATTACATAATCATTATAAAAAAAGACAAGTACCACAGTTACCATACTATCCGAACTCTAACTCTAACTCTAACTCTAACTTTAACCCTAATCCTAATCTTAATCTTAATCTTAATCTTAACTCTAACCCTAATTCTACCCTTATAATTCTAATTCTAATCATAATTTTCTTAAAATATATTTTGAAAGAGTTGTTGTTAACAAAAATTAAGAGAATTCTAGAGGATTCAAATGTAAAGTAAAAATGGAAAATGTAATATTTTTTTAAAAATTAAACAAATACAAATAATTATATAAAATTTATATTATATATAATTATTATTTTTTATTAAATATCAAATAGTTAATCGAATACTTAATCAAATAATTTGATAGAATATCAAATCAAATACTACGACTGAGTTTGGTAATGCTTTTTAAGAGGGTGCTTTGACTTTTAAAAAGCTACAACACCTAAATATTATTTGGTTAATCATTTTTTAGGGATGCTTCTTCTATTGATTTTAAAAAGTCATGGCTGCTTTTAAAAGCTAGATGTGACTTTTCAAAATTAAAAATACAAAAATCACCTTATTAATTTTAGAAAATTACCAAATTTATCTTCAATTAATTTATAAACCATTAAATTTATCTTCCTAAATATATCTTTAATTAATTATGTCTATTTTTGTCATTTTATACATTAACAACAACTTATGATTTGTTTGCCAAACACTTAGTCATTACTTTTACTACTCACAACAACTTTTATAAAAAAATTATCAAATAGGGTTGCTGTGACTTTTTTACAGCTGTTTTTTCATAGCATGAAAGTTACAGCATTACCAAACCAAGCCTACATCAATTGAATTTGATTTGAATTTAAATTCCAACTCTAAAAAGTATTTCAATTTGATTTGAATTCATATTCAAATCGACTTCAAATTCAAATTCAAATATCAAATTGTGTGATTTGAAATATAGCCCTTAAGGAGAATCTCCATGTGTGGCTTGATATTAATGGCGGAATGAGAATCTTGTCTTGGCAGTGGTCATATTTTTATTTGTTATTATTGGTCATGTTTTATATATAATTGAAATAAATTATTAAAAAATTAAGAGATTAATTCAGACACTTAGTTGCAAAATTTATTGTTTGAATTCAAAAATATTTGAGTTAAATTTAATTGTTGATCTTAGTATTAGAGTAGCGTATAATTTTAATAGTTCTTTTCTTTTTTTGAACAGTACTTAAAACTTGCACTTGAGAGAGAAATGAAGGAGAACACCCTTAGTTACTCTATTTAACTTATCTTGTATTATTAAGTATTAAAATTGAGCATTTATTAGTTCTCTTTCTCACTTTCCTATTTTTATTAAATTGTTTAAGTATTTTTATTGGACTATTTTTTCTAAACTCGTCAACTTGTTCGGTATTTGTTATTAATTCACCTAAAAAATATATTATTTTTTAAATATTATTTTCTTTTTACTCCATACAATTTTTTCTCTACATTTTCTCAGAAATTGTATTTTTAAATTTAAAAAAATTTAATTTTTTGTTAAAATAAAATATTCTAAGTGTCATTTTTCTTAGAGAAACAAATGCTGTATAGTAATTTATAATTTTAGATTTAATTTTTTTTGTTAAAATTATATATTCTATTAATAAAATTGAACAAGCCAAAAAAATCAAAATCAAAATCAAAAAATATTTAGCTTAAAATATAAAGGGGAAATAAATTTTAAAATATAATTCTTGAAATTCCTAATATAATTGTGAAAGCTATTTTGTAATAGGTAAAATTATTTTTTAAATTTTAGCTCAAATCCATTCAATAGATAATTAAAAAAATTTAAATATAACTATTTATTAGCATATAAATTTTGACCAAAATTAGATAAATAAAAAATAAAAATAAAAAATCTTTATTAGAGGATTTTTTTTTATCACAAATAGATAATTTAAAAGATAAAATTATTTATTAACATATAAAATTTTATCGCAATTAAATAATTAAAAAAATAAAAACTATTTATTAGCATATAAAATTTAGTTAAATATTTGACACGTTCAAATGTATGATACATGTGTGGTAACAATTTCATATATATACAAAAAAATTTATTAAAAGAAATTAAGAAAAATACTTGACTGAAGAGTTTTATAAGAGAAATATTTGTAAGAGGCAAGGAACAAGAAACACACATATATATGAAAGAAGTTGAAAAGTTTAAGAAAAATAGTCTTGTCAAAAGAAATTAAAATTTAAAAAGCTTAATGAATATCTAATGTAGGAAAGAGAAATGATAAAAGGTGAATTTCAACATTTAATAACATAAGAGAAGTCAAATAAAATAAATAAGGGTGTTTTAGGAAAAAAAAATTCATATCAATTAATAGGCTATGACCTTAAAGAAATTTGCAGTACCGTTGTAATTTTTAAAAAATTATTGTTAATTTTTCAATTATTTTTTTGGAGTTATATATTTTTGGTAATTTGTTTTAAAAATTAAACAAAAAATTTGTATCAAAAACAACATTCTGTCTCTAAAACATCCTTATCTGAAAAGTCTTGCAACATATTAAGTCCACATGACTTAAAGCTTCAATAATTTTTATTATTATTTTTTTTAGAAGAAAATGAGCTTTTTATTAAGGAAAATACTCACATACAAGCGTCATTACGTCTGGGAGAACATCCTCCACCCAAATACAGTTAACATGAATAGAAAATGAGGACCTAGCTAAATGATGAGCCACCTTATTACCAGGTCTTTCAGTATGAGAGAAAGCCAGGCTTTTAAATTTTTTAGAAAAATCTCTGCAATCTTGCCCTAAACCTCCAAAATAGCTTTTCTTGAGGACTTTGATCTTTTAACTCATCAATAAGAACCAAACAATCAGTCTCAGCTACAACCTCCTTAGCTCTAAGTCAAGTGCTAAGGTTAATCCATACCTTAAAGCTAAGGCTTCTGCCATATGAGGCTCAAAAGCAATCCCTTCATTTTATGTTGCAACCTTCATGGTTTATCCTTGGAAATTTCAAATTATAGCTCCAAACCCAGAAGCCTCTCGTCTAAACACAACTGCATTTATATTAAGCTTGAATGTATCGGTTAAAGGAGCTTTCCATTTGACTACTTCAATATTCGGTCTTGAATTGGAAACTCTCACATTCTCATTTCTATAATATTCTAACAGCACTCGGCCCTGTTGAATTATGACCCTTGTTTAGGTCTTTTTCTTTTCAAATAGAAGCCTGCAACATGCCTTCCAAATGCTCTATGATATGGTCGCAAAGCTTTCTATTGTGCCAGGCTCCCGTTGTTGAAGTAAGCCAGAAACAAGGATACTAAGCTTGGTAAAAGCATTTGGGAAGCCCAGATGAAACTAACACCAAACTTGACTGGCTACTGGGCATGAAATAATTGCATGGAAACTGGTCTTCCAATCTCCACAACTAGGACAATATGAACATCCTTGTATACCTCGTCCAACCAATGTTTCCTGAACTGGGAGAGTATCTTTTATTACTTTTTACAGAAAGTACATGATTTTAGGTGGTAACTTTAACTTCCAAAGTTTGTCCTAAAACCCCTCATTGGCCGAGGATCCACATCTATGTTAATTAAGATACGCAATCAATAATTGATGATAGGCACTCCTTACCTGTGAATTCTCCATCCTTCATTGCATGTTAGATGAGTTGATCATTATGCAAGCCATGACGTAATGGAATTCATTTAATCTAATATGCTTTAAAAGACATGAAAATCATTATCAAATAATATATTGACCGTCACTGATGGAGAAAGTATCTTTGGTATGGACCATGGTTTAAAACCATTTTGTTCAGGAAGCTAATTATCCTTCCAGATGCCGATAGATTGTCCATTGCCAATGAGCCAACGCATTCCCCAATCAATCACACTTTTAGCTTCATGGATACGCCTCTATTTATAAATAGGTTAGAAGTCTAGGTTTGCATGCAACAAATCACTTCTTGGGTAATACTAGGCTTTCATCATTTTAGCTGTCAAAGAATCTGGGACCATGTGCAATCTCCAAGCTTGTTTGGTTGACAAAGAGAGGTTAAAACAATGAAAATTTCGAAATCCCAAGCCTCTTTTTTTTTTGGTAAACAAAGCTCGTCCCATTTCAACCAATGCATTTTCTTCTTATTCTCTTTTTGTCCCTACCATAAATTACTCACTAGAGAAGTGAGTTATGAACAAACAAATGCAGGCAACTTAAAATATGACATAACATAAGTGGGTATGGATTGTATCACTAACTTAATTAAGACTTCATTTCCTGCTTTTAACAAGGCTTTCTCCTTCCACCCTTTAACTTTCTTCTAAATACGATCTACCACACTACTGAAAACACGCTTCTTAGACCTTCCAACAATGGTAGGTAATCCCAAGTACTTTTGATGAATTTCCATGGCCTTTATTCCCATCCAAACTTGGACATTTGACTTCAAATCTTCATGCACATTTTGGCTAAAGGAAAGCTCTAACTTGTCTAAATTGACCCTTTGCCCAGACGCACGTTTGTATAGATTCAAGATCTCTCTAATGGTAACATCTGAGTTATAGGAGGCTTTTGCAAATAACAAACTATCTTCTGCGAATAATAAATGATTAATCGAAGGAGTGCGGTTTGACACTTTTATCCCACATAGAGAGCCTGACAATTCAGCTTGATGTAATAACCCTGAAAAAACTTCAGCTACCAACAAAAAGAGGTAAGGTAAAAGCAAGGTCTTCTTGACGAAGACCCCTTTGAGGTATAAAGGTTTCACTGGGTGCTCCATTAATAAGCACATCATAAGAAAAATAAGTTACACAACTCATAATAAGATTCACCTAGTGAGTATCAAATCCCATTTTTATTCTAGTTGTTCACAGAAAATCCCACTAAACCCTATCATATGCTTTTGCCATATCAAGTTTACGAGCCAAATACCCTTTTTTTTTCTTTTTCATATAATGAAATATCTCAAAGGCAACTAAGGCATTGTCCATTATGTTTCTGCCCGGGACAAAAGCACTTTGTGTATTTGAAATTATTTCCGACACTATTACTTTCAACCTATTAGCAATGGTTTTGGTGACAGCTTTGAAAATCACATTACAAAGGCTAATGGGTCAAAAATCTCTAGCATGCTGTGGTTGTTTCACCTTTAGGATAAGTGTTATAAATGTGTGATTGATGAATGAAAGGGTCATCCCCCCCCTCAACCCCAAAATTTAAAATTCTTAACACTAATTGAACAATATCATCCCCTATATCATTCCAGAAAGTTTGATAGAAAAGAACAGGCATACTGTCAGGACCTGGTGCTTTTTGAGGATGCATTTGATGGATTACATGAGTGATTTCTTCCCTTGTGAACTCCTTCATGAGATAACTATTCATTTTAGCAGTAACTCTTCCCACCACTGGATTTGTTGCTTCCTCAACATCATAGGAGTTTTGGGAAGTGAAAAGGTGATTATAACAAGCACAAATTACACTGGCAGTAACTTCATGCTTTCTGAAATTAGTGCCCAAATCATCTTGAATGGATGTAATTGAATTACATTTATGTCTTTGGGAGGCTTTCTTATGAAAAAAAACTAGTGTTCTTATCCCCTTCCTTTAGCCACATAACCCTGGATCTCTGTCTCCACATGATTTCTTCCTTATCTAGCAAATCACTTATCTTATTTGAAACCCGTTTTTGTTCCTCAGTATTAATCTTTGTTTGGGCTTTTGATTAAAGGGATATCAATTGCTTTTGCAGCTTCCTCAATTCCTTAGTAACATTTCAAAAAAACTCTTTTTCCCATGTTGCAAGAGCGGTGGCACTTGCATGGATTCTATCACATACAATTCTAGTGCAATCACTCAATGTTTTAGTAATAACTTCACTACACTCTGAATGTTGTAGCCACATTGCTTCGAACCGGAACCTTTTCTTCTGCCCTTTGTACTCCATATCAAAAGAGGTGGATAAAGATATAGAGCATGATCACTATGGTACCTGACTAAGTGAATAACTAAAAATCTTGGAAAATGTTGAGCCATTGAGGATTAGCCAAAAATCAGTCCAACCGTTCTTGTACATTAGATCCTTCAAACCTCCCATTCGACCAAGTGTAAGGATTGCCTGAGAATCCTAAATCTTAGAGATTAGAATCCTGAATTGTGTCTCGAAAATCATGAAATAACTAAAAGGGTGCTGGTACACCCCTCTTTTTTTCTCCTTATTACTAAGGAAAACATTAAAGTCTCCAAACATATCCACGACAGTTGATATGAAGAAGTTAAACGACCAATCAAATCGAAAGTTTTTCTCTTATGAGTCTTCTCTGGCCATCCATAAATATCAGTGCACCTCCAAATTGATATATCTTGAGCATCACAAATTATTACATCAATATGATGCAGTCTCACTTCAATGTATCATCCCATAATAACGCTACTCTACCAGATTGCCCTTCCCCTGAACATTCCATACAAACTCCAAACTAGAATTGTAATCTAAATTTAATTCGTTCTATCTCATAGCTACGTAATCTTGTTTTAGAAAGAAAGATTACATTGAGAGCTTCTTTCAAGCCTACATAGTTTGTGTAGGGCATATATTGCATGTGGGTTCCCAAGCCCATGATAATTCTAAGCTATGATTTTCATGGTTGCCGGCGGGGCTGATTAACACCCTCCACCGTTGGGATAATTTGAGCACCCAGTCCAACCACATCTTTTTTCTTCTTTCCTTTGTTTTTATCTTCAGGCCCATGCACACTTACTATAGTACTCTGGACCTTTGCGTTTGCTACACAAATCTTCAACCCCATGGTTTTCTTTCTCATTTGTAGCCTTAGGTACCCACTTCCAGGTCTTGGTCTTATGAGTAGTTGCAATTGGTGTTGTTGTGGTACAAGTTTGTAATAGTTGAAAATTGTTTATTTTGACATGATGGTTTAATAGGTTGGAAAGATGTAGGTGCTGGGTTTGGTTGGGAAGTATCTAGAAGTTCATCATGTTTAATAGATTTACTCAGAGTTTGATTGGACTGTCTTTATGTCCAAGGTCTTACTTGGACAAGAGAGATGGGAAAATGAGGGTACCAGCCTAGTAACTGGCGTAGGTAATGAGTAATTTTGGCACAAGAAAGTCTCTAAAGTAGTAGGGGGCTAATTTGAATATAGAGTGGGGGCTTGGCTGGGGTGTGATAGATTATGAAATTTGTGGGGAAGGATTTATAACTAGTGGGGCTAGCTGTAATAAATTTCAAACTTATGGGATATGGATTGGCTATCCCATCATTGCCAGCTAATTTGTTTGAGCTAAGGTCCACCTCTTTCATTCCAACTACTATCTCTGCAACTGTTTCAATACTAAAGTTCAAGTACATTAACTGTGTGATGATAGCTCCCCAACTTAGCTAACTGATCATGCATGTACACTATTGATCTAGCAAATTGTGGACTTTTGAGTGTCTTTGCCACTTCAGAACTATCTTCCTCCTTCCTTCCAACGAAGGTTGGTTCTGCATTAAGTGAAGAATGATGCTGGTTCAACCGCTTGGGAGGTGCTCCAAACCAAGCTCCATATGGTTGTATGCCATCTTCATCTATCAAACATGTCTGATCCTTATCACAGTCCTTCATCGTATGACCTAGCAACCCACACTCATAGAAGAAATTTGGTAAGTTTTCATATTTAAATTCCACCCAAAGGCCATTACTATCTTTCGGCTTAATCATGGCACCACGTTTTAATGGCTTATGGATATCCATCATAACTCGAAAACGAGTGTAAAGATCCCATTTTATGTCATTATCCTTATTTATCTCCAAGCAAATCCTACTTTTTCAGCTATGTTCTTCACATTCTTCTCACCTCTGCTGTTAAATGGAAAATCATAAAACCGAACCCGGAAAGGAACAAACCTGAATTCTAGTTTGGACGGTTGATCCGTACCCACCACATCCTTCAGTATAATCACGTTGTCATTGAAATGCCATGGTTCATTTTGAAAAATTTGAACCTTATCCCTTATGTGATAGAAACAAAAAGCAAACAAACTTTTCTCTACCTCCTTAACGTCCAAGCCTTGTTTTGATTTCTAGATTGCTTTCATCGTATTAATAAAAGCTTGTGAGTTGAATATATTATTAGTACATACCTTCCCAAATAAGCATAATGAAGTACAGCTATGACATCTTCTTCCTCCTCAATTTCCACTTCTTCTGCTTCCTCTTCCATAACTTGTAATGTGCTTTTGCTGAAAGAACTCAATACTATCAAACACCAGACATAATGGCTCCATGGAGAAAAAAGGAAATAGACACTATGATTCCCACTAAAGGAAAAGAGCTTGCAACGCTATAATTCTACTAGGGAAAAGAACCCACTAAAGGAAAAAACTAGCACAAGGCTAGAAGGAAACCCACAATTCTCAATAATTAGAAGTGTGCTTTTGGAGTTCGGTCAGGCCTCAAGGCAGAAAGTCAACTTTGAAAAATCTAGATTATTTTGCTCCTAAAGAGCCAAGAGTGGCCTTATCAGGGACATTGAAAGGTATTATGGCTTAAAATATACAAGTGATCTTGGCAAATATCTTGGAAGTCCCTCTACTCCATGGTCGACAATCAAGGAAGCATCACAAATACATCATTGATAAAGTCAAGACAAGGCTTGCAGGTTGGAAAAGTCATGCTCTTTCCATGGCAAGAAGGACTTGTACTAATCCAGAGTGTCTTTCAATTCAATTCCCTTTACGCAATGTAATCTTCTAAAATTTCTTCCTATATTTGTGAAGAGGTTGATAAACTAATTTGCAAGTTTCTTTAGGAAGAGGAGGAAGGCTCTAAGAGACCCACGCGGTGAACTGGGAGAAAATTGCTAAACCTAGAAGACAAGGTGGTCTTGGTTTGAAGAATTTGAAGTGGATGAATGACGCATTTATAATGAAATTGGCTGGAAATTAATCAATGAACCCTCTAGTCTTTGGGCTTAAATTCTATTAGCCAAATATGTTAAAGATGGTGACCTACGACAACGGCTATAGTCAAGGAATTCTGATTCTCCTTAATGGAAAACCATTTAGCCAGATGTCCTTCATGGCTTGAAATGGATCATTGGTGATGGGTGCACCATTAATTTTTGGGTAAACTCCTCGGTTAGTGATTATGGTCTGTTAATGTCACATGCCATTTTAGATAGGCAATTAGACGTTCATGAGAAGGTTAAAGGCTATATAATTTGCAAATCAAAGCAATTCAGCAAATTACATAGCTTGGGGCTTGGAAAACAAAGAAAATTTTACAGTTAGCTTAGCTTATAACCCCTTGGTAGCAGATGAGAATGTGGTTGATACTAAGATGTGGGACTTAATTTGGCGTTGGGAAGGTCCTGCTCGAGTTCGTCACTTTTTATGGCTAACCATGCATAATGGGCTTGCAATGAATAATATCAGAGCTAGGATCATTTTAGGTATTTCTCCAGTTTATAGCAATTGTAACTTAGTGGATGAATCTATTCTGTATGTTCTAAGAGATTGACCCCGAGTAATTCACATGGAAATCTCTGTTGCATGGCAATATGGTTAACAATTTCTTTGATGATCCCTTTGATATTTGGTTCATTAAGAATCTTACAAGGCATGATAATTATAGGCAAATGACATATCTTCTTTGGCATAGCTTGCTGGTTCTTATGGAAGTGGAGAAATCAATCAATTTTTGAAGATAATTTCCAGTTGCCTCTCTCTCCAAAGGATATTATTTTGAAGTACATGAATGAATTTTGGGTGGCTCGTGAGACTAACAAAATGCTCTTTCCTTCTCGTCAATCCATCTTTACGTGGATTAGTTGGAAGGTTCCAACTGATGGTTGGATTAAAATTAACACATATGGTGCTTCAAGAAGGAACCCAGGGATGGCTGCAACTATGGGCATTATCAGAAATTCTCAAGGCAATTGGATCTTCTGTTTTGGAAGGAAACTATGATGGTGCTATTTCGTTAGAGCTAAACTTTGGGCTTTGAGGCTAGGTCTCCTAGCTGCTTGGAATAAGGGATTTCGCAGAGTTGTAGCAGAGGTTAATTCAAGATTGATAGTTCAAACTATTAATAAGGAGGAAGACAACTTAAATGAATATGGTCCTCTAATCAAAGATTTTAAAAGACTTCTTTCTTTGAAGTGATAAATTAAGCTGATGCATGTTCACTTGGAAGGTAATAGAGTTGCGGATCATTTGGCAAATTTAACATTAGATATGCACGAAGATGAATTTGAGTGGATTCAAAGCCCTCCGTCAATTCGTATCATTCTTGAAGCTGATAGTGTTGGAATTGCACGGCAACATAGGATTGTTGTAGAGGTAGTTTAGTTTGCTTTTGTTGTCTTTTTCTTTCCTTTTCTACCAAAAAAAAGTCATATAAGGGGCACAAAAATTTTTATGATTATTAGAAAATAACTTACCCTAGTCTCCAATAAGTTATTAGTGATAAGATTATGAGACACAGGACTAATCAAAGAAGGTCTTTCATCTCTAATGATTATTAGAGACGGTTTTTGATTATCAAAGATGGAACCCATCTTTGATACCCTATTTTCTTAGCGTAATCTCAAGCATATAATACTTTGCCACAATTTTATTTTTTTTGTCTAACTAAGATAAAAAATATTTTTAGCTCCAAACAACAATTACATATATAATATAATATGGTTCCAAACCAAACATATCAAAGAAACGAACCAATCCAAGAAATATGAATTGTTGATCACGTATGAGAAAACAAAAAGTATATATATATAAGCATATGCATGACTTGAACTTTTGATCATCATGATCTCATCACATCCATCTTAACTTATTGAATTAGTTCACGTTGATGTCATTGAATGTTTTAAGAAAAGTATATGTGAATTTTATTTCAAATAAAACCATATGTATAATAAAATAACCATAGTTAAATTATATGAAGATAATGATATTCTATAAATGATGTTTTTATTTTGACTCCATTTAGATATACATAAATAGTTAAGTGCATACATACATATATATTAAATTATAAGGCTAAATTACATTTTACATCTTTATAGTTTAATCAAAAAATCACTTTTGTCTTTAAAATTTATTTTCTTTCATATTTGTCCTTATAATTTCAAAAACTAGTTAGTTACATCCCTACCGTCATATTCCGTTTAAATTAACTTAAACGGTGTTAACTGAAAATGATAGAACTAACGGGAATCTTAAGTGGTTGCCTACGTGGCATAGTGAACTAATATGTAATTGTCACATCATTTTTATAAAATTTACATATAAAATCAAAAAACATTAGAAAATATTTTTGAAAAAGAAAAAAAAAAAAAAAAAGAACATCTCTTTCCTCTCTCTTTCACTGTCTTCCTCATCACTATCACCACCATAACTACGACCTCTCATCAAACTCCCAATTCAAATCAAACACAAATTCACGAAACTCAAATTTTAGTTTTGCTGCAAAATATTGAAACCATCCCACATATACTTCTCCTCCTCTAATTTCCATTCAAGACCCACCAAATCATCAATCACACCACCACCGCCAACAATCATAAAGTGATCCAACGGAACTCACCCCATGACAGCTCTAGCTGCACCGATGATGAAGAAAAATTACTCAGATTTGCAGTGGTGACACTTGCTATTCATTACGGTTATTATTATCAGAGAAGCATTATGTTAATTCTACAATGACCCATCTTTTGTTTGTTAATGGAGATGAGTATTCGAAGATGTGGAATCTCCTACTGAAATTTTAATGTATGAGTTTGTTTGAATTTGTTAGGCAGAAGATTATGAACTTACTGATTTTTTGTATTAATTCATCAATAATAAATATTAATATTTTCTTAAATGAAAAGTTTGAGATTTGTAGTTTTTTAAAAAATATAATTTTTATTTTATTTTATTAATTTAAGCTATGTTTTCAAAGCTCTATTTGTTGGTCAAGCAATGTAACCACATCACAATCTGGAAGCCACATCATTCTCAGTTAACTTCCAATTAGTTACACATTTGACAATGTGATGACAGCTACGTAACTGATTAAATTTTGAAATTACAAGGATTAAGATAAATTTTGTTAAATTATAGGGATAAATGTAATTTTGTAATAAATTATAAGGACCAAAAATTTAATTTAATCAAGAATTTATCTATCGGGTGTTCAAAAAGTACTTGTTAAGCTTTTATAAATAAAAAGTTTGTAACATTTCTTATGGTAATTGATTATGATTTCAATATTATTTATTGCATAAATTACTACTTGTAAAAAATTTTACTTTTTAATAACTATATTTATTATAGCTTAATAAATATCTGAAAGACCTTTAACCAATTATAAAGTTCCTACACCCATATGGGATATGCAAATGGCAGTCACCCATATGGTATATGCAATTGGCAGTGTTTTGACTAGTGGCAGAGCTGAAGACCAATGGATTTTTGGACACAAGGGTATATTTTTCAATTTTTTTTGGATAATATGGTAGAATTTATTATTAAATAGTCAAAATGAGGTAAGTCTAGAAACTGAATTTTGAAAAAATCCGGTTTTCGGGTCCCAATCACCAGCCCATCATTTGCAACATTCCTGCACAAACTAAAACAGAATTATCATACATTTTAAAATGTATAATATTCTTAAATTTTAAAATGTATAATAATTTTAAATATGATATTTTTAAATTTAAATTGTATGATAATTTATAAATTTATAGTGTATGATATTTATAAAATTTAAAATATATGATAATTTATAAATTCATAGTGTATGATATTTTATAAATTTAAAATTTATGATAATTTTAAAATTTAAAATGTATGATAATTTTAAAATATGAGATTTTAAAATTTATGATAATTTTTAATTTTTAATGTACGATATTTTTAAAATTTTAAATATATAATAAATTTTAATTTATAGTGTATGATATTTTAAAATTTAAAGGATGATATTTTTAAAATTTTAGTGTATAATAATTAAATTTTAAAATGTATGATAAATTTTAAATTTAAAGTTATAATAATTTTAAATATAGTATATGATAACTTTTAATTTTAGAGTGTATGATATTTTTATATTTAGAGTTTATGATGTTTTTAAATTTATAATGTGATATTTTTAAAATTTAAAAAGTATGATAATTTTAATATATTTTTTATTATAGTGTATGATATGTTAAAATTTTCAAAATTTATTATGTTTTTTAATTTAAAAGTGTAGATAATTTTTAAATTATATGTTATTTTTTAAATTTAAAATATATAATATTTTTTCAATATAAAGTAAAATTATATTTAAAAATCTGGTTCAGTGCAAATAGTGAGTCTCTTTTATACATCAATGGTACAGGTGATGAGCTTGATGTTGACATAGGTTGATAAGTTAAAGAATTTTCAAAAATTTAATTTCTAGATTTATTTAATTTTAACTATTTAATTATAAATCTTACTATATTATCTAAAAAAATAAGAATTAAAACCTTCCTTCCAAAATCCCGAAGGCCAACTGAGTGAAGAATTCCAACGTTCCATCCCCTGTTTCCCTGTATTGGAATATATCCTAAACAGCCAATTTACAAATCCCAAGACAGACAGGATTCATATTTCAAAGCCGCCCATATCACATTACCATTACCATACATACGACTTTTAGTTACAGTAGGGCCATAATTTCAGGTCATCACCTTTTATTTTCAAATAAAAAATCAATTCAATTATGGGGTTACTTGCACGAATAAAGGACCAAGTGTCCGACACCATTAGACTTTACAAGAAAGATTCAAGTGCCTCTCGGGCAAACTGATCTGCCCGCGGGGCAACGGGCAGCATGACTAGGTAGGTGTCTCGCAAGGCAATGATAATAGCAAGCCTTTAATTTGATAAGCGGTTGTCTTTGACCCTTTCGTAAATAACAAAAAACACATTCCAATAGAAAAAGAGTCAGAGAATTTTCTCGTTCTCTCTCTGAATCTGCCTGCTTATTGGAAAACTCAACCACATTTCTTGTATTTGTATTGCGGGCAGATTGGATAAGACATTCGTAAATATTCATTCAATTTTAGGATCAGAAAGACCCACTTTCTGTAATTAGTAGGACGATAACTATTTTTTTTTAGTTTTTCTTTTTTGTGGTTGGAGAAAATTTGTGAAATTTTTTGATGGGGGTGTTGGAAGATTCACAAGAGAATGGTGGAAAGGGAGGGAAGTGTTCATGGGGTTGTTTTAGCAGGTTGAGTAGGAGAAAGCTGGTGGATTCTGCTAATAAGAAGCCGGAAGGTCGTCAATTGGCTAAGGAGTTATCTATTTCTCACTTGATTGCAATTGGTAAATTTTCTTTTTAATAGTTAATTTTAACAAAATTTTTCATCTGGGTTTTCTGCATCTGTTAGTTTTTCTTCGAATTTTGATTTATTTATCATCAAGGGTTCGGATTTGTTCAGGTTTAATCATTCATTTCATGAGGTGAAGCATGTCTATTGTGTTCAATTAGATGATGTTGGACGGACATCAATTTTTCTCATTATCAAATTACTTTTTCTCAGAGCTTTTATATATTGGTTATCGACCTTGTGATGGAATTTGGTTCTTTCTCTTCGTCTCCTGTGATGTTGTAGTTTATGGTTTTTTTTATAAGTATAAAAAAAAATATATCTGCTCAACTCAACTAAGCCTTAAATTTCAAACTAGTTGGATCGGTTATATGAGACCTTTTTCTCCTTTCGCATCCGTCCGAGATAATATTTTCAATAATTCCTAAAGCAGCCATATCTTTCTCGATTACTATCTCATGTAAGTTTCGGTCTCTCCTTATCACGTCTAACCCATGACACTTGCACCAAGTCATCTTCCTTAACTATTGCATTTATTAGCCGACATTGGATATGTCCAACCAACGTAGGCGATTCTATGTCATTTTCTCCTCAATAGATGCTGCTTCTACCTTTTTACAGATCTCCATTTCTTATTCTATTATTTCTTGTATGTCTGGTCATCAATCTCAATATTCTCATTTCGGCTACTCCCATCTTATGCGAGTGTTGTTTCTTAACTGCCCAACATTCGGTACCATACAACATAGCTGGTCTCACTGCTGTTCTGTAAAAAATTTCTTTTAATCTATTCAAGATTTTAGGATCACATAAAACTCCCGAAGCACTTCGCCACTTCACCCACCCTGCCTTGATCCTATAATTTACATCATGCTCAATTACGTCATCTTTTTGTATAAATGAACCTAAATACTTAAACATATCTTTTGTAAGGATTGTCTGACTGTCCAAAATTATTTCATTCTGGCCTTTTCTAGTTTTACTGAAATCACATTTCATATACTCAGTTTTTGTCCGACTCAATCTAATGCCTTTAGATTCTATCGCGTCCTTCCACATTTCTAATTTGGAATTTAAACCGTCTCTAGTTTCGTCTATCAACATGATATCATCAGTAAACAACATGCATCCATGGAGCTCTATCTTGAATATTATAGGTAAGTTCATCCATGACTAAAGCAAATAGGTAAGGGCTTAAGGATGAACCTTGGTGAACACCTATTGTGATCAGGAACTCTCCAGTCATACCATCTACAGTCCACACCCTAGTAATTACCCCCTCATATATATTTTTAATAACTTCTACGTATTTAGTTGAGATTTTTTTCTTCTCGAGTACCCATCACAAGACTTGTCTGGCCACTTTATCATACGCTTTTTTCTAAATCAATAAAAGCTCATGTGAAGATCCTTTTTCTTTTCTTTATATTTCTCCATTAATCTCCTAAGTAAGAAAATAGCCTCCATTGTAGATTTTCCTAGCATAAAGCCAAATTGATTCTCAGAAACTAGAGTCTCATTCCTAAGCTTATGCTCAATCACTCTTGCACACAACTTCATTGTATGACTTATAAGTTTTATTCCTCGATAATTCGTACAACTTTGGATCAACGTCCTCTTCCTCCACTCATCGGGCATTTTCTTGGTTACTAAAATCTTGTTAAAAAGATTTGTAAGCCAAGTTACTCCAATATAGGTTTTTATATGTTTTTGATGAGTTTATAAATACCAATCTTACTGTGTCTGTGTGCTCAAATTTCATGTTGCATATGCAGCTTCCATATTGAGGTAGCCTCTTCAGCATGTGATCTTAGTACTGTAAAAGGAAACAAATGATTTTTGCTTTTTTGTTCATGCGGCTGTTTACGGGTGAATGTGTTTGCACTTCTATGTACTGGCCATGTAAAATGTCACCGCTTTCTCTTTCATATATCTCAACAATCTTGTACCTGGTTTGGTCGATCTGGTTATATTCAAGTTCTAAATTATAATGTACAGTTAATACTTGATGTACTTCAACGTCTGGGAAATTGATCCATGCATGTCTTAAATAGGAGTTGGTTCAACAATAGGCGCTGGGGTCTATATTCTTGTTGGAACTGTTGCTCGGGAGCATTCTGGACCAGCCTTAGCCATATCTTTTCTAATAGCTGGAATAGCAGCTGCTCTTTCAGCTTTTTGTTATGCAGAGCTTGCTAGTCGTTGCCCTTCTGCTGGGAGTGCATACCACTATTCATACGTATGCGTTGGAGAAGGGTAATTTTTCTAAGCTTCTTACATCTGACAACTTAGTAAGGTGACACAATATATATAATTTCATCCTTGGGTTTAGATTCATAAAAAAAATATCACAGTTCTGTTATATACTAATCACTTGGTGCCGTAATGCTGAAAATTCTCAGTCATTCAATGTTTTGATGGGTTTTGGGGTTTTGAAATAGTATCTCTTTTCTACCAACCTTACTTGAACAAGGTATAATTTCTTTCCTTCTTCGGAAGAAACTATCTACCTGAAGGTCTGTGTTGTTTCTCAATTTATCAATTCAAAATTCAGCATGGGTGTTTTGGGGTTGATGATTACTAGAACTAATGATTACTTTATTGTCATGTGAATTTTGGTACATATTTAGTTAGTGATTTGGAGCTGTCATTGTTTCAGTGTTGCATGGTTGATTGGCTGGGCCTTGATACTGGAATATACCATTGGTGGCTCTGCTGTTGCTCGTGGCATATCACCAAATCTGGTCCAATAAATTTCTTGAACTCTTTAAATAATTTTCATTTAACCTAAGTATGGTTCATGATCATCCAGCTCAAGCCTTAAAGCATGTGCTTGTCTGTTTCTATTTTGAGGAAGCTAAAGTTCCTTCATCTTTTACTTTGGTTCTAATCATTCTGAAGCAACAGTTTTATTGTGAAGTAAATTTATATGTTGTTTAAGTTACCATTACTATTCTTTCCATACTTCCATTAAAGGTAGAGGGTAAATACCAATTTCTATGTTTCTCTTTGTCCATCTTTACTTCGACCTAGTTGAATTTCTTGACTCCAAGTTCAAATCCCAACTTGTTTTAATTTTTACGTTTCATAAATAAGCTATACCCCTTCCTAGAGAATCTATGAAGCTAGATCAAGTAAGAGTTCATACCATGAGTTGATTGATTGAATATTTTCCATATCTCAGCTCTACAAGTCAACCAATGCAGATTCACATCAGGAAAGAAGTTTAAAATCAACTTTTCACTTGTAGCAACTAAGCAGTAGGATGTTTTACCATAATTGTACTGATTTGAACTATCTAACGGGATCTCCGGGGAGGACTTTTTTTGGTCCCTCTAAACAACCTGATGCAGAAACTCCCTTCAAAAATTTGAGTGAAATCTGACAAAGGAAAAGAAAAGTCACAGACTTGTGAAAATCATCCCAAGGATACTTTTTCATTTCCAGGAAGGGGGTGGGAGGAGGAAAGCTCTTCATTCCCTCTTCATTTGAAGTTGGATGTTCCAGAATTTAAAGAATATTGGAATGGTTTCCACTGCACCTTTAGGGTTTTCGAGAATAGTTTCTTTTACTGATAGCATCATATGAAGGAAGTTGTAAGATATGCATGTATGGTAGAGAGGTTATTGTCTATATTTATTTTCTTTGGTATTTTAGTTGGGGACAATCTTAGTTTCTGTCTAAAATGAAATGTTGTTTTAATGTTTTGACAATTCACAAACCAGAATGACTCTCTTAAGTGTCTACCTTCTGGCATTATTGAATGTCTATGACCTTGTGTTCTGCTTAAGTTACAGTGAATATATGTGGCTCATTGTTTGCTCACATTTATTTGTATTGGAAGTTTCATTCTGATTTTGTTTTCACTCTTCAAATTTGAGAAAACTTTACTGTATGTCTGTATGTTTATGTTTTATGCAATAAATCTAGATTTTATTTTGAATTTTAATTAGAAGACAACCATAGGAAATTCCCCTGAATCATTATTGAGAACATATATTCTTTTCTTCAATTAGGCTGCACTTTTTGGAGGTGGAGATAGCTTGCCCTTTTTTTTAGCCCGTCAACAGATTCCTGGGCTTGATATTGTTGTGGATCCATGTGCTGCAATTATAATATTTATTGTTACTGGGCTGATGTGTGTTGGAATCAAGGAGGTAGCTTTTTTTCTCCTGCTTCTGCTTCTGCTTCTGCTTCTTCTTCTACTATTACTATTAGTATTGCTATTACTACTGTTGTTCCCTGTTTCTGTTAAATTGTCCGAACATATGTCACTGTAAAAGTTATCTTTTTTCTTTTCTTACTTCTGACACTTACTATTGGCAGAGTATTGTTGTACAAGTCATTGTCACAACAGCGAACACATGCGCTTTGATTTTTGTCATAATTGCTGGTGGTTACTTAGGTTTTAAGACTGGATGGGTTGGATACGAACTTCCTACTGGGTAATCCCTATGTTACTATTGTATTTTCTCTTGTATGCTTGGTCTCCAACAGTTACTCATGTTTCATCTTCCTTTGATAGTTACTTTCCTTTTGGGGTAGATGGGATGCTTGCTGGTTCTGCAACAGTGTTCTTTGCATACATTGGTTTTGATTCAGTTGCCAGCACTGCTGAGGAGGTATACAAAATGGTGTCATGTATTTGTGTTCTGCCTGCATGTCTGTCAAGCTCATTTCTTTTGTAAGAATTGTAGAAAGTATGTTTTTTGAACTTCATAACAATGTCTTAGTTGATCAACAGGTGAAAAATCCTCAACGAGATTTGCCACTTGGTATTGGTGCTTCGCTGTTTCTTTGTTGTGCATTGTATATGTTGGTCTCTATTGTTGTTGTTGGCTTAGTACCTTATTATGCTTTGGATCCTGACACCCCAATATCCTCTGCATTTGCTAGCCATGGGCTGCAATGGGCAGCGTAAGTGTATAAATGTGAAAATCCATGGTGGATTTGATTTTTTTATGGAGTCTGGAACACTGAATTGATTATTGTTGATAAGCCACTTTTTATTATTGTGGGTGCAGGTACATAATAAATGTTGGAGCTTTTATGGCTCTCTGCTCTTCATTAATGGGTGCAATACTTCCACAGGTAAATATGGGAAACCTTTCGGTGTTTTGTTAATAGCATGGTTTTTGAAATATTTTCCAGTTCATGCACCTGGTTAAAGTGATACCAAGGGTTCATCATTACCTTCCTTACTATATTAGACATGTTATAGAAGTAGTACAGCTATAAGAATGAAATGGTGGTTGTAGATAAGGTTTAATGGTTTGCTTTTCTTTGAAAGGTCTATATATTTGTCATTAAGTTAATCAGTGCATATACATGGCCTTTTGGCATAGTTATATATTTACTGAATAACCTTGATCCGTGCATGAATCACCAATGGACAAGGAAAAGTGGGAAAAAAAGTATATCTTAAAGATTACTGTTGACTTACAAAAGTAAATGATATATTAAATTGTGATAAGCTTTCTCTAAAAACTTCGGCGAGATCACAATTCATATTTAATGAATAATCTTCTATTTACAAAATCTATATCCTTGTATATTTTGTACATATCCCAATATTTTTGTTCACTTCTCAAAATTATATACTTAAGGGTCTGTTATGAATTTTATTACTTGAATACTAGATTCGTCATAATCAGGCGTTAAGGTGTAAAATTGTGAGTGCATTAACTTTTATGGTTTTTGAGGTGGGTAACAGCATGCTGAATCAGTGTGCGAAGTGAGAATATCGTGAGTCTTTTTTTGTTTTGCATAATAATTGTCAATTTTTATCAATTGTTTTGAATTTTCAAGCATCTCCATTTCACTGAATAAATTGTATGGAAATTATATTAAAACATTAAGTTGAACTATTGGTGGAGTACATTTTAAGTGGGTGAAAGTCAATATTGGATTTGTTTACAATATATGGAAAGGTTAATGGGCAGAATTTCCATGTAGCCCAAGTGTTCTTCATTGCCTGAATGCACTATAACGCCAATTCATGTAAAGCTTCTAGGTACTAGTACAGCTTTTCTGTTAATGAAGTTCAAATTACATTTTGTAAATCAAAACGTGCTTGACACAAGTTATGAACAATCTGTCTTAGAGCAACAGAAAATTATGTGTATACCACTTGCTATGACTCAGCCCTTAATACTGCAATTTATGGAACTAATGCACCGGAACTAGAGTTAAATGTACTGGATAAAAAATACTGTTCGATAGGTGGCTTTCTGGTAAAAATTATGTTGCTCTTCTATAATCCTTATTTATTGAATTAAAAGGAAATAATATAGCTTGCTAAGTTGGATAGAAGTATTTTCCAATTTGCCCAATGTTCTGTTCCCTGAGGTCTATTGACGTCCTGTTGCTACGGAGTACGGATGATCATTTACCCACCTGTCTGGTTTTGCTTGGTTGACTGAATTCGGAACCACCTCAAGGCTCTGAATATTCTTTTGGTATATCAAATAAGTGGTCTATGATTTAAACTTCCTTTTAGTGACAGAATTTTTGGAGCCTCTATAAGTTTGGGTGTCCACAATGGATCTCCCATGCATAACTCTGCTATTCATGGACTTTGCCAACTCTTTGTTGGTTCATTTTAGAGAATTTGTAACTCTTCTCACTCTGTCTCTTTCCCTGGGCCCGATCCTCAGACGTAGATCACTAAATTGCTTGACATGGGTTAGTCCATATAAGATTTTGTGCATGGAGACTTCAGTATCTGACTTTCTTACAACCAACATCTTTGTCAGAGTGCTGTCTGTGGTTTATCTTGTTGAAATTGCTTCTTTTCTTGACTGTTAGTGATTTACTGTGTGTTTGGAAATCCAAGGCCCTCAAGGGTTGGCTAACCTGAAAGCACGCATATCTTATAACTATAGCTTTCTCATTGGGATACATAAGAAATTTATTGGGAACTAAGTGGACTGATGCTTTGATAGGATTTGCAACTCCTTGTTGTCTCTATTGTGGAGTTGTGTCATATTTCTGAAGCCTGCTATGTGGATTTGATGTATCTTGTAAATGAGATTTTTTTTTTTTTTTTTTTTTCCTTGGTTGCGTTGAGATGAATTTTAGATGGAGGACATGGAATTCAGGAACAACTATTTGTGGTTCAAGAGTTTCATAAGTTTTATGGAAAGATGAGAACTCATGGTACTAGCAAAGAAAATTGGCTACTTCAAACAACCTGATACTCAAATACTCACATATACTAAAATTGTATGAGTAGAAGATTTAGCTGCTAGTCTCGCCAAAGTCCACTATGAATTGTTAGAATCTAATTATGATCTGTCAGCTAACTGATGGTTTGTGCTATCATTTTTCTGTAGCCAAACTTGGGGGTTTTTCTTTTCTTTTTTCCACTCTTGTTTGATGTCATATTTTTGCACAATGACTGCGAACATCTTTCATTTTCTTTTGGTGTTTCTCAGCCACGCATTCTGATGGCTATGGCAAGAGATGGATTGCTGCCCGCAATTTTTCTCAGATGTTAACAAACGCAGTCAGGTTCCTGTTAAGAGCACAATTGTTACTGGCATTGGTGCTGCAGCCTTGGCCTTTTTTATGGATGTCTCACAGCTGGCAGGGATGGTAAGTCAACTTCCACAAACACCACCATTTGTTGTTAATATTTGCAGGGATTATAACCTCAATGGTGAATAAAAGAAAAATCATCAGATTTTCCAACATGATATTTTGCTTCTTATGTTTGTGGTATACCTGAAGCATACTTATTTACAAGGGAGGACATTATATAGGTCATGTGCCATTTGAACTCTGGGCCGTAGAAGTTTGAACTTACATGTTTATGCAACATTGGAATTGGGAATCTGTATTTGTGTGCAGAATTCCATCAAAAGTGGCTATTGAACTTCTAAATAGGATATGAATCTGTTTCCTGATCTTTGCTGATTGGTTTCTGGATTCCGGAATCGTATAGCTTCTTATATTCTTACAACCTAAAATGTCTTTTTTACTAATATGTGGATAGCATTTTTTATGCAGGTCAGTGTGGGTACACTTCTTGCTTTTACCATAGTTGCAATATCAGTCTTGATACTACGATATGTCCCTCCAAATGAGGTGCCATTGCCACCATCACTCCAGGATTCGATTGATAGAGTGTCATTACAATATAGTTCAAGCACCAAGGAGATAGACGGAGAAGATGCAGAGGCAAACATTGGTGGCTTCTCAGGATGCTAAACCTTTACTTCTGCAAGGGGAATCATCAGTTGAATTTCCTCTTATTGGGAAACATCTAGGCAACTGTAAGTTGCACTATCACTTCTTACTCTACAGGTCTCTTGATCTTATGGTCACCGAGAGAACTATCTCAGTTAACACCTATCCCAAGAATTAAACGTTATATGGAAATATTTTTTCAACACAAATCAGAAAATGAAATGCTAAACACCTCTATGAGATATAATCTTGTTGCTCGAGGAACTAGCAAGTTTAGCAAGCTGATGTACCTGTTCAAAACAAAAGTATGCATGGGTTGGATTACCCTATTGGCAGTTCATAACTATAACTTCTGTTTATAGTTCATGAAATTACTTTTCTTTGTGTCATTTACAATCTGCTGTAGTTCTTCTTACTCCTATTCGCCAATTTTGCAGACAGACTCTGTGAAAATGACAGGCGAAAAGTTGCTGGCTGGACCATAACATTCACATGCATAGGGGTGTTTCTCCTTACATATACTGCTTCAGATCTAAGCCTTCCCAGGTTTGTTCAGCTATACTGCATAGGTCTGACTGACCTAGGATCAAGCATGAACTGTGGTGCATTTACTTTGTTAATGGTCATACTTGCATTGAAGAAGAAAGCAGATCTCCTCTGCCTCCTCCGTTCCCTTTCTCTAGACCAAGATTTACTTGCATGTGATTTGGAGTTTTTTTTTTTGTTTATCATCTTACAGCATTGTTTATTTGAATTTCCAGATCTCTTCGTTTCACATTATGTGGAGTTGGCGGTGTTCTTGTTATGTCTGGTTTGGTTTTGCTGACCTGCACAGATCAAGATGATGCGAGGCACAACTTTGGGCACTCAGGAGGTATGCCTTACTAGTACCTCATAGTTGATATATTTTACATGGATTATGTGAGACGTCTTTTCCTGCATTACATACTACATACATTATGTGAATTGTCAATGTAAGACATGTCTTGGTGATCGGATATAGCACATATCTCTTTCATGGAAGTAGAAAATGCAGATAGTTTAAGAACTTTGGCCATCAATCTGATCTCGTGACAGGTGGGCTTCAGTGGATTTTACATTGAACATGCAAATTTTGATAAACCAGAATCCATTTGTGGATCAACATAAATCTTGTATAAGCATGAAACTTTCTTTTGGTTAACCTATTGAGTTACTGATCTCTTTTCAGGTTTCATATGTCCCTTTGTGCCACTGCTGCCTATAGCTTGCATTCTCATCAATGCCTACTTACTAATTAATCTTGGGTACGTATCTGGTCAACCAGTCTTCTGTATTAAAATATGTATAATCAAGTTCTTCATTCGTACATTGGTTCACTATCAAGAACCATATAGAATGGGGGTTTAAGCTTGAAAAGTGTTA
This sequence comes from Quillaja saponaria, assembly GCA_029379385.1. Lineage (NCBI taxonomy): Eukaryota > Viridiplantae > Streptophyta > Magnoliopsida > Fabales > Quillajaceae > Quillaja > Quillaja saponaria. Next base: position 24,854,971 of record CM055607.1, read on the forward strand.
AAAGTTTATCCACTTAACAGACTGTTCAAATTAGATAAAGTTGTTTCCTTTTCAAGTTGGAGGGTTTCTCAGTATGCTTGTATTCTTTTGCAATATGAGGATTTTATAATAATAAGTAATTCTCCCTTACAAATAGTTTGTTAATAGAACGTTTTCTTTTGAGGATATTGCGGAGAAGAGTTGCAATATAATGATGTCAAATGTAAACATAACTCGTTCCTGTGATTTCAGTGCATCTCCTTTATTGTCTATTTTAAACTCATATAATATATCCAGATTAATCTGTTCTGCAAGGAAAAATTAGTATGGAACCTATGAAGTTATCTCTAACCTTCTCTGTTGATTCAACAATCTTTCTTTTTAGAGTGCTTTCTTGAGATAGAGTTTTCAATACTTGTCTAATTCTTACATGTTTCTCTCAGAGGGGGCACATGGGCTCGTGTTTCTGTTTGGCTGGTAATAGGGGTTATTGTTTATGCCTTTTATGGCCGAACTCACAGCTCGCTCCGGGATGCAGTTTATGTGCCAGCAGCTCATGTTGATGAAATCTATCGAAGCTCAACAAGCCCTTTATCATAACTTATGCACAAGAACCGCCTGTAAAGTGTAAACCAATGTCCTGGGTTTGCCGTCTGGTCAGACTGAAGAAAACTTGTTGATGGCTCCAAAAGCAGTTAGTTTCGGTTTAAACTACAGGAAATGCATCTTCAGCTTAGTGCTTGTGTCTTAGGTTATCTTGTACATAAATCTATGTAAATTTGTTGTATGCTTCAAATTTTATATATATTCTGATTGTTTGTAATGCTATAAAGTTTTAGCAAAATATGAGAAATTGTTCTCCAATTTGTATACTAGGTGGTGCTATGGGTTACTACTATTTCAGACTTGCTAAAAACAATGTAAATAATTTTCCAATGGAAAGTTGATTTTTTTTTCTTCTTATGGATTATGGTGCATGCATGTGTAACTCTTCTCTGTTGTTGAGAACTTTCATATGATGATGGTGATGGTAACTACGTAGTTCCAAGACGTCTTGCCTAGTAATTTCAGAAAAATGTTTGCTTCTATTTACTAACATGTCAGTTTGGTAATGATATGGAAGCTCATAGCTAAGAATGTATATATAGAGGCTTTAAAATGCATATTGACGGAGGGAAAACAAAGTTGCATGGGAATGAAATACATTTGAAACTAGTTCTTATGCACGGGTTATAATGTAAATTTTATTAGTTTGAACAAAAAAATTCACTAATGTAGAATAATTATATACTAACAACTTGAATTACAAGTTGCTTATTATTTTTATTTATATCTAGATATTAGCAATGTGCGGATTTTTATTTAAAATTTAAATTATTGTTTTCATAATAATTTCTATATAATTTATTCAAGAATCGAAACATAATATATATATATATATAAATACTAATTTATATTGTCATTAATTAGAAGATAAACTTCTCGCCATTTTTTCATCTTTTATTGTTAAAAAGTTCATAATGTACCTTTAAATAATCTTGGAACTTCAAGTTCATGAAGGGAATATTAGAATTCTCAATCTTTACAATAATAATAAAATGTTATTTATGTTTCAATCTCTTTACAATGCATTAGAAAAATAATTCTAATGTGAGAATGTACTTAAGTTGTGAGATTTAAATATGAATAACACAAGAATATAATGATATTGAAATATGAATAACACAAAAACATAATGATGAGAATATGAAAATGTAAAAATGAATAGTCAAGAAATTTAGAAGATTAAATAATAATTTAAAAAGAAAATGAATGTTCTTATAATTAATATAAGAGATATTGTCAATACTGCCAAGCAAGCAAGCTGCTTGAAAATGGGGGGTTCAACAAGGTTCAAAAATGCAAGTGTGGTGCATGAGTTTAAATTGCCCTTGTGAGGTCTTTTTATCCAGGCTACTCTTTTACCCATGTGTGGGGGCTTAGCTACTTTTATATATATATATATATATATAGTTTATTTCATTAGCTAGCCATTTGAAATTCAATTCCTTTTTACTTTAAGCTACATAAAATGACTTTGAACTTTTAGGTTAATGAATTTTAACAAAAGAAAGCCTAAAGATAAATGAATGAATTATATTTCTTCCATATATATATATATATATATATATATATATATATATATATATATAAGTAATCTAACGATAATATATTTAATTTAGAAATGTCAACAAGATAATTATTTGTTTTGATTTGTGATTCATTGCAATTAATATCTCTTGATTTGACGCTATAATTGAGCCATTGTAATCTTGATGTTTGGCATAGGTAAAAACAAATTAAGACCCCTAATATATAAGTGGATATATAATCCTGGGTATTTTGTATTAAGGTGGTTGTTCATCTGTTATATATTTTCCTAGTAATGCTTGTGGTTTCTTTACATTACTCATGTCAATAGATGATGAGTTTCATGTTATGGTTCTGAAAAGAAAAATGATCACGTGAAGATTGGGTTTCTCTAATGTTTGAGATTTTCTTGTTTTCTTGTTCCTTTTAATTTATTTTATTATTTTAACTTAATAGATCCATTCAACATATGGTACTGAAGATAAAAATGTTACTTTAATATTACCATAGTTTTTTTTTTGGGCCCTTATCAGTTGTAGATTAGCATTTCACAAGCAATGCTGAATGTTGAATCTGCACTTTGGTAGGCCTAATCAGGAGATCCGGATCAATCACTCCACCTTGTTGGTAGTTGCTACCTGCCTCTTGCCAACATGGTTGATATTTGAGAAAAAGTAAGAATAACTTTTTCTTTTTTTTTTCCTTTCACATTTTAATTAAGTCTTATAAGTTTAAATTTCCTATAAATCTTATTTATTAAAATTTGTTCTAAATTTTAAATTTCAACATGGTATACCACTTTATCTAACTAATTTTCAAACTCACATACCATAAAATTAGAAAATTAATAAATTTATGATATAGTCATAATGAAAGAATAAAAATTTATTAAAATATTTAAATTGAAGTTTATTTCTTAGGTGTCATCATGAAAAAAAAAATATCAATACAAGTTAAATTTTAAACTATTTTTTTCTTTAAAATTTTTAAGATAAATATGAAAGGAGATAATCAAAACTTACTAATATTTAAAAAAAATTATTTTTACACATAAATGATTATATCATAAGTTTATTAATTTTTTGATTTTATGCTATGTCATTTACTGAAAATGATTTCACTTAATCAATATTTTAAACTTAAAAATTAAACATAGAAAGGCATGAATGTGAAATAAAATGTTTCATTTTAAAGTTTAGGACTTAATTAGGAAGAATTCTTAAAAGTAGGATTTATATGAAATGTAAAATTTGTAATAGAACTTATTTAAAATATTGAAGAAAAATTAAGGATTTATCCTTACTTTTTTCCTTATATTTATGTTGAAGTCCAATGTCTTTCTAAGAGCCAGGTTTTCTCTTTGTCTTGTAAAATAATTATAGGATAGGATGCCTACAAGTGTAGCTGGATTGAGCCATGACTTATAGAGGATGACCTTGTCGGAGGCTTGGAGAGGAAGAGTTTGGCTCGGAGGCTTGGAGAGGAAGAGTTTAGCTGATTGAGCCATGACTTATAGAGGATGACCTTGTCGGAGGCTAGGTCTCCTCTCCGTACTATTTATTTATTAAAGGCTCACAATAAGATGAACACACAGCTTATAAGAGAGTCGAGAAGACATAACCTATTTATTATTAAATCCTAAGAGTTTTCCAATTAAAAACTCTCTAAGGTGCTCACTTACTGTCAACCCATATCATATCCAATTGGTGTACTTGATCTCTAACCAATAAATGTACTTGAATCTTAACCAACTGATAACATAAACCAACTAAACTATATAACAAGTTTGTCTCAATTGAACCAAATTTTAACTCGTTTTATTAAATCAAAACTATACCATTAATGCCCACAAATTTCTAATGTGTCTTCCCTTTAAATATGCATTTGGTTTTATTTGCAAATCCAATAGTGCAATAATGCCTCCGTATTTATCAAAGTCAGTAATAAAATCAACGAACTGAATAAGCAGGCATAAATTTTAGTCTAATTTCAGAGACAATAGACTGAACTCTTGCTTTTTTTTTTTTTTTTTTCATATGATAATTAGTATTTTATAAATTTACTGTGAGATGCTCCTTTTGAAAAGCCCCAAGTTCTTTTGGGATGCCTTCATAAGATGTGGCTGTTCAAATCTTAGAATACAGATACTGAAGAAAACTTTTTATTCTTACAAAATTATCCACTAGTAAGCAACAGCCAACAACTAAGTTGTCTTACGAAACAACCCTACCACGGCTTTTCCACAATAACTTTTCCATAGAAAACAATACATTGCAGGTTCTTAAAAGACAGTGCATTCAAGTAGCAACAACATTCACTAGTATTCTATATATTACGTATATTGATTCAATCTTGCATACCTCACCAATGCTAGTCAAGATCTTGAAGATTATGATCTGGTTTCACCAAAGCATTGAGCTTTTGCAATTTGAACTCATTTTAATGATGCATGTTTATGTATCACATGAATGTATTTTATCAAGATAATATTGTATGTTTCGGACGAACTCTTGAATCTTTTACAATGATTCTGACCATCAGCATTTGCCAAAAGACTCCAAGAGGACTGATTACCCTCTGTTTTCTGATAGTTTTGTACAATTTCTTCTTAATTTTGCAAATTCCTACTATTTGAAAATTTTGAGGTATTGAACTTCATCAGTTCTGATTGTGATAAATGATAACTATAGTTATGTGAAATGGTACGACTTGTTTCCTTGATTTTCGTTGACTCTCAGCAAATCTGGACACTACTTCAAGGTTTATGAGTCAGAGTAGGACAAATAAATTTCCATTTGAGTTTGACTGTGGATCTCTAAGACTCTAACCCCGTAAATTAGGAACTTTCGCTTGACAAGAAGATAGTTTGTGTACTCTCCACCAACAACATATATTACATTGCCGACTTAATAAACAATATCAAACTAGGAAGATTTTCCAGAGCCAAGGTGAAAATTGCCCCAAACACAAAAATAAAACTGAAAGCTAATACTATCTTACCAATATATAGAGAAGTGGTTACTGGTTGTGGTTTGGACACCCTCTTTGCAGAACATGCAGCGCCAGAACTCTACAGGAAGTTATCAAAATATAAAGTGAGGATCAATTAACGCATTGCACAGAAAGGAAAAGCACAAAGAAGGAGGAAGATCCTAGCCTCAAAAGCCATACAAGCCATAGGCACCAAAGCAAGTGCAGTAGAGATAAGTAGTCTAACAAGTGAAAGAAAAACAAAAAGAAAAAGAATGAAAAAGTCATACAATTCAAAAATTCCAGGAAAGCGGTGCGAGGAAATGGAGATGAATTCACAGCAACAAAAAGCAAACACAAGAATTTCAGTAGACTTCAAATACAGAAGAGACTACATCCTTAAAAAGCCACTCTATTACTTTCACCGAAAACCAAATGACAAAAATATGTACGAAACCAGTACGAGTTAACAATTACCAGACTTGGTAATTTAACTAATATCATAACAAAGATTAAATTGCAATATTTACAAACTGGACTTGTGGATGTTTCTAGAGAAATAGATTCTTGATAAGTCAGAAAAATGTGAACTCTAGGATATTGCCGAAGGACATTATATTCCTTTCTGCATTGTACATGAATAACCAAAAAAAAAGTGAAAACTACATGTCTTCACTTTATTCAAAAATAAAGTTAACTATCTCTAATCTCCACAAGCAATTCATTCAGATGTTAACAGAATCATTTTAAAATGTAAAATTTCAGTCAAATTGTCCAGCTACTGACTTGATATAGTGTTCAAATCCCAAAAATAGCACACACACATATATATAACTTCAATTCAGTCTCGATATGTTTGATTATGAATAATAATAGAAGTGAGATTTTGGGTTGAAGAAAAAAGGCATGATCTTCTGCAGTGGTGCAGTATACATATTCTTCTAATTTGATGCATCAGTATGCATTAATTCACTAATAGAAAGACAGTGAAATCATCATCAAGTCAAATTTAGAACATTAATCTGCACCATCAACTAAGTTTCCTTTAATATATTTCCATTGCACCAAAATTTGACTCGCTCCAAATAGCCTTTGAAGAGTCAATCGACCTCACTTAATAACACATCTTCCTAAATGATAAAGTGTCAAGTAATTTTTATGACTTACACAATCAAACACTTGTACCTAATCCTGCATTGTTATCTAACACCAACATCCTTTTCTCCACTACAACCTAATTAATTAGATTGTGCCATCAATAGAAAGAAAATCATGTGATTCCTTCTTTCTTTACTTTTTTTATTAGAAAGTATCGACAGAACAAGGATGATAGCTTAATAAATATCTGAGAACACAAATACTTGCATCAACCAAATTTATTTTAGTAAGCTCTAATTTGATTAGTTCAATATCTTGATCTGGGTGTTAAGTTTTTGTACTCTCTAATGCATATTGTTAAATCAATATTCAAAAAAAAAAAAAACATTTTTTCTTTTAATTCAATGCATGAAGTTCTTACTCTTACATTAGCTATTGGTATTGGTATCGGTATCGGTATCGGCATCGGCATGGCTGGAAGATCTTCAGCATTTTGAACCCCTTGTCAAAGTCAATGTAGGAAACAGAGACAAGAAACAAAAACAATCAAATGACATAATTTCAGTTTTCTAAAACATATGTGAAATGATTTGAACTCACCGACACCTAAATCTGCTTCGGTAACTGTCTGCAATTTCCAACCATGGCCATAATCAACCAGAACCGAATTAGGGCCGAAAGCAATTGGTTCGTCCCCTTCTTGAACAGATTCAATATGCCAAACAAATGGGTTCCCTTTATTTAACTTCCTATTTATCAATGACACTGCAAACCCAGCATCGGTGCCCACCGCAAATCGCCGAGTCCTACCCGAACTTCTGCAATTCACCTCCAAAAACTACTTCATGTATTAAAATTTGCATCCAAATTTAATGAAGTTAAAGAATTTTATCCAAGACGCATATAGAGAGAGAGAGAGCTTACAGCAGGAGAAGGAGGAGGAGATAAAGTTGTTTCTTCAGCCATGAGAGGAGGAATTAGCGCCTAGCGCGTTATTCTGGAGTCGAATCGTATTAGTATGGGCATGAACGGGCATGGCCTATATGGATTGATTGACTCATGTATTAGTATGGCCTAGGCATGTTTTTAGTTCACAATTTTATTACTACTTTTTCTGTTTTTAGTTATCAGCTAATATTCATATTTTAAGTATACTAGGTTTCATATTTGATGAAATTCTAATTTTGTTTATATATAACTTGTACGGTAATAATTTTTCTCGTGCATCGTATATTTTAAATAATGAAAATAAGTTATGAACTAAACTATATACTTCACCTCACGTTAAAACAAATTAAAAGAATATATATTTACAAAAAATACAATCTTTCTATATGACCAACTCATATAAGAATATATAAAATATTGGCCTTTATTCAAACAAAGGTTGTGACTTTGAAAATAATAAACAAATCTGTAAGTCTTAAGATTTATATTTATTTTTTAACGTGGAATGGAGGATACTTTTTCCTTGTTACTCTATGTGTTTCTCATGTCATGGGTCTTTTGGTAGAGTCAAGTAGGGACTTGCATTCCATAGTTGTGGCCTTGGGGTTGAAGAGAATACTTGTGCAGTATGTACTGCTATAGGTAGAGCAAATAAGGTTTTGCTTAGAACACTTAAAAAATTCAGATTTCATATTCGAATTGCACAACCTTTACTCTATAAATAGTAGAAAAAAGTAAGAATAAGTCCTACTTTTTCCTTCACATTCCAAAAAAGTCCTACAATAAATTTACATTTCCATAAACTCTTACTTTTAAATTTTCTTTCCAAATTAAGTCTTAAATTTTATTTTTACACTTTTTATATCACTTTTACCCTTATTATTATATTTTTAGTTTTAAATTTAAAATATTGGTTAAGTGAAATAATTTTCTTCAAAAAAACACAATATAAAATTAGAAAACAAATTCATTATATAATCATTAATAAAAGAACAAAAAATTCCAAACTTAATAAACAATTCTCGTTATCTACTTTCATTCTTTTTAATTATTTTTAATTTCAACTTAAATTACTATATTTTTTCAGAATTGATTAGAACCAAAAATAAATAAATCTAGATTTATTTTGTAAGAAAATTAACAAAGAACTATATCAAAGGAATTATGAAAATATCATTAATTTTTAAAATGTCATAACCCTCATAGCCCGATAACGTAAAGTCAAACTTTAGACTCAATGTATAAATTCTAATTATAAAAATAAACAAAGTAAATAAGTAACAGTGTATTTGAACAATTTTGCATAATTTATCGATCGTAAAAATGAATGCAAGTATTTGAAATAAATAAATTATATAAGTGTGTATAATTAAATTAAAACTTGTAATTTTGATTTCATCTCATGTAATTTTATTGATAAAGGAAACAAATAGATAAACATAATAAGTAATATATACAACTAAAAATAATTGTGAACCACATATTCATGAACTAGTAAGTAGATATATGTGATAACCAATGTGTAGGTTTAAAAAAATTTGGTATGTAATTTGAGTTATAAAAAATATATTGTAAACGAATAATTAATATGCAGGTATATATAATATACACTTACCAAGAGGAGATGTCCACCCCAACTTAAAGAAAAATAAAATATATATACTGACGTTGACTTTATTTTAAATTAGTTTTTCTTGGTTGTTCTTTTTCTTGCTTTATCTTCTTATTTCGTCATTTCTCCTCCATTTTCTTTCTTGCTAGCCTACTTATCCCTGTCGGGTTCTCTTGCTCTGCGTTTGGAAGCTTAGCTGCTGGCCGAGAACTTTTCAATCCTTTCTCTTGTTTTGGCTACTTTGGGCAATTCGATCTCTTGAGTCTTGCATTATGAGTGTGTGTGGAGTAAAAGAGGGGTTTTCTTCTAGTGCTTTCAGCTGATTCTCTTCATTTCCCCTATTCCCTTTTTCCTTTAGCTGTTGTGCAGAATTCTTATGGAAGCTTGGCTTCATTCACTCCAAGACAAGTTAGTTGCTTTTCTTTTTCATTTTTCCGTGGCTTTACTGTCTTCCAATATCAAAACTTAGCTTTGCTGCTGCCAAGGAGTGGTTTTGCCCACCCTGTTTCTGCTTTTTCTTTGTGAGCCGTGGGAGGAGGTTCCTCCTTGAATCAGTAGTTTGTTGTTCTCTTGGTGTAACCTTGTGTGGAGGTGGATGGAGGTAAGCTGTTTTTTATCAATTAGTAGTTGTTCCATTAATTGTTTATGCCTTGTTTCAAACTGTTTAGAGGGGTTGTCTTATACTAGGAATAAATGATTTTTTTTTTTTTTTTTTTTTAAAGCCATGCAACTCCCAAGTGGGCAGTAGCTGGAAGCTTGTTTGAAGTATTTTTGTTAGGTTTGTTTAGTATTTCCTTTTAAACAAAAGAAGATCAATTGCTTTAGTTTTATATCCATATGTTGGAATGATTAGAGTAAAGTTATAAGCTTGACAAGGTGTTAGAGTTTGGATTTTTTTTAATTTTTTTTTAATGTTTGAACCAACTAATTGGCCTTTGGAATTTCAAATTTGAAGTTCATAGCTAGTTTGGAGTAAACTTTTACCTCCAGAAAGTCGGCAACTTCTTGTTTGCTAAATTCTTCCTCTTTTTATAGCAATGATCGAATCCAAGATGATTTTTAAAAAAAAAGAAAAAAAAGAAAAGAAGCTTACTACGTTCACTTAATATAGGTAGTTATACTGAACAAACCCTCTCCAACTTTAGATGAAATTTTGACTTAGAACCTTTGCCAATTGCTTTTTGTGAATTTACATAGGATTGGTGCAGATTCTAGAGGATTTCAAAGTTACCAAACAGGAATTAGTTCACTAAGCTAAAGAACTTAAGAACATAAAATAGATATCATGTATAGAATATGCGGTTATTCTTATCCTATCATTAGCCAGTTTCGTATTATGCAAGTAAGAAATATATTTGAAGATCAATCTACTCAGGATTAAAACCTACACAAATAAATGAAATATGCATAGCCTGACTGGGTGAGGCACTTTGGACTTTCATCCTTTATGAAGTCTGTCAAATTGGGAGCAAAAACCTATTTGGTGGCATTTAAGATTTCCTAGCTGAAAAAAATGCTTAAAAGGAGTAAACTTTAAATAATTAAATGTATTAGTATACATAATCAAATAATACATATGATACCTATCTAGAAAGATATACTTGTCTATTAATAAATTCAACAAACGAAATTAGATTTTCTTTTTCTAGAGAAAGTTATGTTCAATTAACAAAGGTAAGGTCATAGTTGCGAAAATCTTGAATGTTGTAGAATTTAATACAATTTCAAAGAATAAACTGGATTGATATATAAATCTAATAATTTTGAATGATATACCATTATAAAGCTACATGTGTCTAGTATTTTTTTTAATTTTACGAAACTGGATTTAGAATTTCCTAGAGAAAGATATGACTGTTAGAGTGAATACTGGTCCAAATCCTAAGTTTAGACAATTTTAATATTTCTAACTCACTAGTGTTTTCTATCTTTTCTAATAGTTTTTTTCTACCTTATGCAGTTGTCAAGACATTTAAAATGTCTGCTTCATTATCAATCTTACCACTATAAAATACAATTCATATTGTTTGACATGTAATAGCTTAATAAAAAACTTTCATAAAAAAAACATATATAAGCTTAGTAATTAAAATATTATAACAATAATGTTTATGAATTAAGTATTATTTGAGAATATCAATTTCAGTTCTGGATCTTAATTTAGACCTAATGAGACGTAGTGAACGCAAGTGTAAGTGACGGATGAGATCGATTAAAGGTGAGTGGTCAACTGTTACCTTTTAGGGGCTAGATTATTATATGTAATTACATGTGTATTTGAATAGATGTGATATATGGAAAATAAGCAAGTGCAGTATTTTAGTTCATTTATTTGAATTATGTTTGTTTCATATTGGTTGTGGTTGATAAGGGCCAACAAAGTGAGATTTTTCTGAGAACTAATTTTATCTCCAAAATTGAAATATAGGTGAACCTAGAATATTCTGATTTGAAATTATGAGATATTCTAGGTTTTGAGAATGTTTTTTTTTTTTTTCTAATTTGAGTGCTCAGCCCCGATTGGATAGATTATGTACAGAGATTAATCTGTTATGCAAGTATGTAAATGCCCAATGTGGGTGATACTGTTATACGAGACTGGGTTACTCGTTGGCCTTTTGTTTGCTTGTATGTTTTGATGTCAGTTGCTTGGAATTGTGAACTTTGGATACATGGCTCTATATATATATATATATATATGTTGTGAAACATGTGAATCTGTGGCTTTATGAGATTTATAATTACTGTGAGTGTGCTATTAATTTAAGATATGAATACTGTTACTTGAAATTAAATAATGACTTATGTGATTTGAGTGATGCTAGTACTTTTTGGTAAGTTTTCCACTCATGGAGTTTGTAGGACTCACATCTCTTTTATGGATATTTTTTTTAGTAACAATATCTTAAAGGAAGTTAACCACTGATACAGGGTTTGCTGAGAATTTGATGACAATGTGTTCTTCATAATCTCATACTTGAAGTCAATGATGAAAGTTTGCAGTCACATTAAAATTGTGGGATATCTAATTTTGTATGATATAAAAGTTTAGTATTTGTCTTGTTTATAATGTGGACGAAGTGGAGTTCCTTGCTCTCTTTGTGTTTTTGTTGGCTAAGAATAGGAGTTTATAGGTTTGTATTTTAAGACATATTGCATATTCAGAGAACCTGTGCCAAAATTTTTAGAAAGTTATGATTTGTTTCAGTCAACAAACTTTTATCTTTAACTTTTGTTTTATTAATTTTTAGTTTTATTCATTAATTGGTTAAGAGTCATAGTTATTTTTTTATTTTAGTGTCAGGGTTATAGAGGTTTGGTTATTATTTTTCTGGCCAATCATACCTCACTGGGGTATGACAAAAGAATTATTCTTTTATTAATTATTAAATAATAACTTTTAATTTCTATATTAAAGGTGTATTTTGAAAAATTAATCTAGAGTAATTAAACTTGAAATAAAAAATAAAAATAAAGAGTAAAAGTGACCTAAAAAGTGCTAATATAAAATTTAGGACTTATTTGAAAAGAAAATGTAAAAGTAGAAGTGTTTGGGAATTGTAAATTATTTGAATGGACTTATTTACAATTTGAAGGGAAAAGTAGGGTTATTCTCGTTTTTTCTTAAATAGTAGCAATAATATATGCATGCCACTCACTAGTTCAGCAAGCTAGGAGTGGATTTATATCTATACTATATATTAAAGTGACTTATGTGAAGAATCTTTTAATTTTTTTCAAGTATCCTTATGAGTTTTTTATTTACAAAGTTATCATTAGTTGTTGTTTTATTACAAATAAATTATTATTTTTTCTAATTCTTTCTCATTTTAATATCAATAAGATTGTACTTTTTTATGACTACTAATTTCTTTTTTACTAATTCTTTTTAATCTTAACAAATCTATCATTATATGTCAATAGTAATTAAGCTTGAATTTGTCAATTTTTTTATTTTTTTCTTTTTGTTTAGTAATTTCCTTACAATCATAATTTTTTAAGTTCTTCTTAACTTTATGAATTATTACTTTTTAAATATTATGAATTAAAAGAAATATTAAGAGTATAATTTTCATGATTATAGTATTATTTTTTAAAACTTTTAATTTATATTTTTTTATATTTTTCAATAATTATATGTAATAGTAGTTAAGATAGAATTTTTCTATTTTTGATTTAATAAGTTCTCTTCTTCTAATAATAATATTTTTTGCGTTTTTTTCAAATTTATGAATTAATTTTTTTATTTACTATGAATTAAAAAAAATATTAAGAATATAATTTTCAGGATTAAAATATTATTATTTTAACTTTTAATTCTTCTTACTACATATATTTATGAATTTTTCATTTTCTTTTTGTTTGGTTAAATTTATTTATTTGTTTATGAATATAAAAAAGGTTTAGTAGAAGAAATTTTATTTTATTAAATACCTTTATAAGTTTTCACTATGACATAAATACTTTTTAGTTATTATCTTACTACAAAGAGACTACTTATTTTACTTTTTAATTATGTTCTAATTCTTTTACATTTTAATGTTAAGATTGTAATTGATTTATGATAATTGATAATTTTCTTTTATAATTTTTCAATAACTAAATATCAAAATAATTAATAATTAATTTTTTATTTTTTATGTACAAGTTATAAATAATTTTAAAATTATAAAATAATTTTAAAAAAATGGTAAGAATTAAAATAAATATTGAGAACATAATTTTTATGATTGAAATATTAATGTGTTAATTTTTCATTCATCTTTAATATTGAAAAAAAAATTATGTGTTTATATTATGAATTAAATCTTTTAATGAATTTATCTATTTGTTTAATGTCATTAACATGAATTATTATTTTTTATTAACTATAATTTCTTAGTATGTACGTCTATTGTTGATGAACATATGAAACATGATTCAAGTACAACATGTGTGTCACGAAAGCTAATATATATATATATAAATTTTCGTGGAACATGTTACGCGCGTAAATCATATTTATATTAAAAAGTTATAGTTAATAAAAAATAATATTCTATATTAATGACCTTAAACAAATAAAAAAATTCAATAAAAATTTATACCTAATTTAAACATATAATTTTTAAATTTTTTAAGATTAAAGAAGAATTAAAACAACAATACTATAATCAAAAAAAAATTTGCCCTTAATATTTCTTTTAATTCATAGTATTTTTGAAAAATAATTAATTTATGAATATTATAATTACTTATAACTTATTAAATAAATAAAAATGAGGAATTCAACTTTAATTATTATTGATAATAGTATTAAAAAATATAGATTTATTAATATTGAAAAGAATTAAGATAAAAAAAATATTTCAAAAGCCATAAAATAATTAAAATCCTATTAATTTAAAATGGAGAAGAAATAAGAAAAAAAGTAAAAATACATAAATAGTTTATTTGAAGCAAAATGACAAATAGAAAGTACTTTTGTAATAGTAAAAACTCATAAGAGTATTTAAAAAAATTTCTTCCACTAATCACTTTTATTTTCGTAAACAAATAGATAAATTAAATTCATATATATATTATCTTTTAATTCTTAAGATGGAAGAAGAATTAAAATTTAAAATAATAATATTATAATCATGAAAACTATGTTCTTAATAAATTAATTTATAGTATTTTTTTAAAAAAAAATTAATTCATAAATTCAATTAGAAGAGCTAAAAAGTATTATAACTATTAACAACTTATTAATCAAAAAAATTGAGAAAAATAAAATAAATTACTATTGACATATAATTATGAATTAAAATTTAAAATAATAATATTATAATCATGACTATACTCTTCATATTTCTTTTAATTCATAGTAATTTTTTTAAAATTTCAATTCGTAAATTTGAGAAGAACTAACAAAATTATGACTATTAATAACTTATTAAATAAAAAAATTGAAAAATTCAATCTTAATTACTATTAACATATCATTACTGAAAAGGATAGTAAATTTTTTAAGATTGAAAAGAATTAGTAAAAACTAGCAAGGGTTGGGTGTAGTGATAAGCGAGATGCACTTATAATGTGAGAACACAAGTTCGAATCTTTTAATAAACAATTGTTGAAAGGGTCATTCTAATCGTGACATAACTTGAGGGATTAGTCTCATTGTTGGTAAGGTCATCATAGTCGCTGAAATAACTCGAGAGATTAGTCTCACAACAATGCTTGTGGAGAAAACTCGAAAAATCTAAAAAAAAAAAAAAAGAATTAGTAAAAAATAAATCAATAGTTTTAAAACAATTACAATTCTATTGATATTAAAATTGAGAAAAAAAATAGAATAATAACTAAAGGTAACTATGTAATCATAAAAACTCATAAGAGTATTTAAGGAAATCAAAATCTTCCTGCCATTAAGTCACTTTTAGTACATACTAGCTTTCGTGGCACATGAGTTGTGTGCATGAGTCGTGTTTATGATATATTCATATATGTTCAAGAAATTAATAATAATAATACTCTATATTAATGACAATAACAAAATAGATAAATTCATTAAAATTTTAATACGTAATATAAATATATAATTTTTTAAAAATTTTAAGGATGGAAGACGAATTAACACATAATTAATCATAAAAATTATACTCATAATTTTTGTTTTAATTTATAGCACTTTTTAAATTTATTTATAATATTATAATTATTTGTAACTTATTAGATAAAAAATTTGAGAAATTTCAATCTTAATTATACTGATTTATAATTATTGACAAATTATAGATTTATTACTATTAAAAATAATTAGGACAAAAAAATATAAATAGTCATAAAACAATTACAATCCTATTAATATTAAAATGAAGAAGAATTAGAAAAGAAGTAATAAAATAAATAGTCCATTTGAACTAAAAATAACACCTAAAAAATATTTATGTCATAGGAAAAATTCATAATAGGTATTTAAGAAAATGAAATTTTTTCTACTAAATCACTTTTATATTTATATAAAAAAAGAAGATAAATATAACGAAGAAATTAAATCGATATATATATTTAATTCTTAAGATGAAGAATAATTAAAAGTTAAAAATTAATATTATAATCATGAAAATTATACTCTTAATATTTTTTTAATTCATTACATTTAAAAAAATAATAATTCATAAATTGAGAAGAACTAAACAAACATTATAATTATTTGAAACTTATTAAACCAAAACAATAGAAAGATTCAATCATAAGTATTATCGAGATATAATTATTGTAAATGTATATATATATATAATTAAGAATTAAAAGTTAAACTAATAATATTATAATCATGAAAACTATATTCTTAATATTTCTTTTAATTTATAGTAATATTTTTATAATTTTGAATTCATAAATTTGAGAAAAACTTAAAAAGTTATGATTATTATAAATTTATTAAACAAAAAAATAAAATTGAGAAAGTCAATCTTAATTGTTATTGGTAGATAATTATTTAAAAAATTATTAGATTGAAAAGAATTATTAAAAAAAGAAACTAATAATCTTAAAAAAATTACAATTCTATTGATATTAAAATAGAGAAGCATTAAAAAAAAGAAATAATAATAATAATTTATTTATAACAAAATAACAACTAAAGGTAATTATGTAATTATAAAAACTTATAAGGGTGTTTAAGAAAATCAAAAGATTCTTCTATTAAATAGTATAGATATAGATATTGACTAATTTATTTTCCTAATTTAATTAAAAAATTATAATTCTTAAAATTAAAAAAAAATATAAATTTTTACACATTGAAAAGAATACACCTTAAGTATTAAGGGGATGTTTTTATAAATATAACATTACCAAATTATACCAGAGTCAAAAATTTGATCTATACATTAACAAAATAATATAATTACACTTCAAAAGACGTTGAAAATAAAAGCATATACATAAGCTCTTATTCCTTACCCAAAAAAAAAAAACAACGCTCGACTGCAGTCTGAAGACTGTTAGATTTTAAATTCATAATAACTCAGGGTTATTACTCGGACCACGAGCAAAACAAGGATTAAAATCAAATAAAAACTGCTTCCGGAAACAAAAATTGAGAGAACATTAATCTCATCTGACAATGGTTGCGGTATTTTGTGATACTAATGCAGGGTTTTCTGAAAAAGGCTTCGAAGAAATAAATCATAGGTCACTGAGCAACACCATAATGGACGGTGGAATTTCATAAAGAAAGGATGATGTAAAATCTTCTCTTTTCTTTTTTTCTCTTTCAGCTAGCAATAATGAAGAAAACTCACTCTAGTGGTAAGCAACTTGAATAGGAATAAAATTCATGAATTAGGACTGAAGCTTATACATAAAGCATTAACTTATAACTTCAGCATACATGAACTTTCATCAGGGAATGAGAAATCATTTAGTACGGTCATCACGTTGCTACAGCAAAGCGAACATAAGTTTCGGAGAATGGAAGCCACTAAAGTAGTAAATATTCTAGTTCACCAACAATACAACGACTAAATTGCAGGAAAGATTTCTAGACAGATTATCCCCCACTTCATATCAACGAGACTCCCAAGTCTTCAATTTTTTGCTTCCTTTGGGTCTTTCAATTGGTGTATTCATTCCAGCCATTTTTGTATTGTACTTTGCGCGAAGAGGATCATTGTAAGTCCATCTGCATAACAATCCACATATAACTTTGTCATTCGAAATGAAAGAAGGCTGGTGAGCAATGGTGGAATAAAAAAACAAAAGTGAATTCTCCTAGTAATCAAAGAACTTGTGCTTTTTACACACATGCATATGCATATATGGACAATCAAAAACTGTACCCAGGTTATCTGCAGGAATCATCCAACACACACACACACACACACATATATATATATATTTAAAAGACACCTCTCAAAGAACAATTATTTCAACTAAACACAAATAATCATCCAACACACACACACACACACACACATATATATATATTTAAAAGAAACCTCTCAAAGAACAATTATTAAACTAAACACAAATTTATGCAGCAATAATAAATTAATAATAACCATAGAAAGCTTTCTACAACAACTCATTCATTTCCATCACCTCAAATCTAGGGGGCTTATTTCAAAAAGGACCAAATATGTATTTTGTTTTAAAATTCTAGACATTTCTGACATATTTACCCTATTAAAGTCTAATAAATAATTTTTTTTTGTTTAATGTTTCTCTTATGTTTAAACTATTTTAAATTATGTACCTAAATTCACTGGAACCACTCTGTGTTTTGTACATATAAGATAATTCTAAAGTTGAACCTGTTCGTTATTCCCCCCACTTCAAAGTAACAAATAGTTGTTATCCACTAATCAGAAACCTAAGTAACTTGGGATCAATTCAATCTACAAATAGCCACAATTGAATTAGAAGATGAATATCCACAACTAATATGATTGAACTCTTAACTTCTCCAAAACAGAATATGATTTGGGGCATATTGATTGTGTAGCTACATTTCCTCAAAAGGGTTCTACCAGAGGCAGCAGAGGCCAAAGGGCTAATTGATTCTGGAGTTAAACAAATAATTTTTTTTTTTTGATAAGTAATAAACTTTTCAAGTAAACTACAGCAGTTGATAATCATTTCATTTCATTTCTGACATTTAACAGAATCTTATCCATTGAAAAGATAATTAATCCATGTGAGTGTACCACATGTAACATAATCTGATCCATAGAAAAAAGGAAGAGTCCATGCACAACGAGCCATACATTACACATAGAGAGGTGGGGGAATCGATCTCAGCCAAAACATGTAAAAGTAAGAAGTACTTTGGTGACTTCCTACAACAGTACTTTATATACAAATATTAAAATTAAAACAGTAATGTTCACTTTTGTCACAAGATGATGTTGAACATTCAAAGGATTCTTCCTTTTATCCACAATCTTTTCAGATTACAACATTTCATTGAACTTGACCTTTCATGTAAATGTCTCAGATAACTAAATTTGATGTGCACTTTATATTTGCCAATTAGCTGAATTTTAAATAAGATCAAAATCAAACCAGATATAGATTACCAATTTACAATGCAAAAAATCAATTTGATAATATCTAAAATCAATGAAGCAGAGCAATCAGAATCAGTGGCACAGCAGATTTGTAACGCATATGGAGTAGCACTAGCACTATCAGTAAAACGAAGGGGATAATATAAGGAAATACACTTACGGATTGTTCCAATCAGTAGTATCTTCATTGACAAGATGGGTCCATTTCGATCTTCCACTACGACCAAAGTGCTTGACTTGCATGACCTTGGGTAATATTGTCTTGTCCATTTTGTCTTCACCAGTTGGGGCCGAAAAATCACGATGGTAAATGTTATCAGCTCCAACAGTGGCAGCATGGTCATCAGGATCCTCTTGGAAGAAAGCACCCCGGTGGTAATATTTCTGCATGAACCTCCACTTCCTTTTTGTTGATTGAGTTGGTTTAGGATTCTTCCTTTCCCATTCTCTCCTCTCCTCCTCAGTCATGTTTCTCACCTTTTCAATCTCATCCCTCTCCTTCACCGGTGCTAGGGCTTCCTCCTTATCCCTCTTGACCCTAGCAATCTCTCTAACCTTCCAAGCTTCATACTCCTCTGCCTCATTAACTTCATCATCAGTATCCACATCTGCAACATTTGCCTCCATTTCGAGATTCTTCTGAATCTCTTCATCCTTCCGGATCTCCTCCACCACAATCTGCTTTGTCTCTACCTTCCTTTCCTCCAATCTTCTTTTTTTCGCTTGCTCAAGGGCCTCTTCCTCAGCTATTAGACGCTCACGCTCAGCAATGGTCTCTCGCTCTGATTTGGGGACAAAGACAGGTTTCACCATTGCTATTCCAGTATGTTCTTCCTCTGAGTCAGTCTCGTACTCAGATTCCTCTTCCTCTGATTCTTCTTCTTCCTCCTCTGATTCTTCTGGAAGGAGAGCTTCTTCTTGCTCCCTTTGAAGCAACTTATCCCTAAGTTTCTTTCTTCTTTCCTCCAAAGCATCCTCATCTTGTTCCTCCAGTTCTAACCCTTCCTGCCTCCTTGCTTCCTCCTCTATTGTTGAAACAATCTCAGCTTGACGAATGCGACGATGGTCAGCTCTCACTTCCTCACGGTTATCTACCCTACTCACGGCTAAACGACGGAGCCTAGGGTCATCTTTCTTAACAACATCTGAATCTTCATGTCTAGGGAATGCTTTCTCTAAAGCAGCTTCCTGGGCCAACCGAATATCTCCTTCTTCATTGGCATCATCAGCCCATTCAGGTACTTTACCAGGCCAATACCTTCTAACTTTCGTTTGCCCAATTTTACCTCTAAGCTTATCCCTAATAGCAATTACAGTATCACTAACACCTGCTGTCACCGACATTTTTACCTAGTAACAGAATCGTCCTAAAGACCAAAAAAAAAAATTTCTGCTCGTCCTTGTTCTTAATCTTACTTCGTCAAAAAAACTCACCTCACAACATTTTCATCTTTAACATTTATATGCAGCTCTATATTCAGGAACGACACTAGAAATTGCTAACCTTGAGGTTTTAGAAAATGTAATTGTCGTTCCTACTCGTGGTACGCTCGCCTTCCTGGAACCCTAAAAATCAAGTTTCCAATGGTTAATGAAAAGAAATTCCCATGCCTGATTTGATCGGTGCCGGAAAGACAATTCGATGTCCAAAATATGCGTACGGCTGCTAAAATCGCCGGAAAACTTAGAGAGACTGAAGGAAAGGGTGCCTGCGGTGCGCTTCTGTGCTATATGCGAATGACAGGAAGGGGAACGAAGGTAACCATGGGATTCGTGATTATATGCCCCGTAGCTCTCGCTCCAGTCGTTTCGGCTCGATTGAGTTCGAGTGGATCAGGGTTTTTTCGACCCGAATAATGCTTCCAATGTGATCCGAGTACTGAGAGATTCGGGGAAAACCCAATGACCCATTTGTAAACTATATATTAAAATAGAATAGTTTGAAACTAAAATAGAAAATAGACTAAAATTGCAACTCACTGCCATTGCAACTGCAGCGTCCTCACTCAAGCCCAAAATTGCCAACTCACCTACCATTGCAACTGCCTCGTCCAGTCGTCCTAACTTAAGCCCAGAAGAAAAATAAAATAAAAAAAATTTCATGATTCTCCCACAAAATTACTATTCACTTGTAATTTTATTTTTTTTCCCTTGTCCAAAGAAAAAATTACATCTGCCCCCCTCCCAGAAAAAAAAATAAATAAATAAATAAATTATCACACCCCCAAATAGAAGTCTGATTGGCCAAAAAAATAAGTAATCATATCTCCGTAACCCTGAAAACTCAAATATTAAACTTTCATGACTCTTTCAACACACTTACCAGTTCAAAAATAAAATTTGAACTCAACTATTAAACATTAAATGATCACTGAAAATATCAAGCAGTAATCTCCTGTACGACAGAACATGTCGTAATACATACCACAATCATGTTTATAAAATTTACTAGTAACTCATGGTCTCACAATACACAGAGGAGCTCCACCCATAGTAAACTAATATATCTGACAACAATATATAACACCCTAAGTGACTGCAAGTATCGTCTTTTACGCTCCAAGTGTGCGATTTTCAAGATATATCTTGCCACAGCAGAGTCAGCAGGTAGCAATTTTGTTCAAGATCAATAGTGATTTTCTAGAAACTAAAAAAAACAACCACAAAAAAAGAATGAGTTATAAGAACTCAGTAAGCAAACCATGCACCCTAAGGGTACCAGTATCATATAACATATAAATCACGGCTTACACTCATATTTAGATTTACTTATGCATGTACATAATTATAATTATCAAATGATTATAATTTACTTAGTTCACAATCTCAACATATCAACAAATCATTCAAACAAACAAACAATTTGAATAGCCAATTAATCAAACAAAAAGCTAACGAGTAACTCAGCCCTGCATAACATTATCTCCCCTGTACCGGGCATTTACGGGCCAATACAACCAATTAATTCTCTGAGACAATTCATCCCACAGGGGTTGAGAACTCCATTAGTTTTTAAAATAATTAGCAGCATTAGAATAATTCATATTGTTATAACCCGATAATGTAAAAATTGAGCGTTAAGATATAATGTGTAAATTTACGTTCTAAAATAAATTGTTATAACTCCCGATAATTGCACATACGTCTTAGAATTTTTTTTAAGTAAATTATCATAACTATGTGGTTAAAGTGTTACACAAAGTGAAATTTATGCAAATGTATACTTGTATAACTATATATATATATATAAATAATTCAAGAATTAATTCTTAAGACCTAATAGGGTTAAGTTAAATCTTGAAATTTATTTGTGTGATTTTTTTGATGTATGAATAAATGGTAAAGAATATATATATATATATATATATATATATATATATATATAATCAAGAAATTAATTCCACCCACTATTTAATTAGAGGATTAACTTTAAATTTTTTCCACATTTCTATTTCCATTTTGTCCTTTTCTTTCATTGACCTTCCGATTCATTTAAACCACCGTCCTTCTTTTCTCCCCTTTGCTCTGCTTCTTGAGTCTTCTAGAGTCTCCTCCATTGTTGTGTGCTGGCATTCTTGGCTGACTATGAATCAAACTTCCTCTTGATGGTTCAATCTTATTTCTTCCTTCCTTGTAAGCGTGATTGTGGGTGAGTAGCTGCTTCATGCTTGAGTTCCAGGTTGACCGTGGTTAGGGGATTGGTTTATTGAATCAGGGACTGCTGCTAGCACTAGAAGACATACGGCAATATCCCTTGTCTTGAATGTTCCATGGCTGAACTTTCACTTTGTTTGAATCTAGTGAACTGCCGTGATACTTCCCATAGCAGCCATCTCCTTCCTCTCCATCCCGGGACAGCAAGATCCTTAAGAGTCAGAATTCAAGAAACAAATTAAGAGTTTCAATGGCTGCTGTCGAATTTGAGGTGAGGTGAGCTAAAATTTTAATAATATTCAAAGTCATAATTCAATGGTTTGCTGGGAAAGTGGGTAGCATCGTCTCTGTATTATCAGAGAGTTTTCTATAACCTATTTAGATGCAAAAATCCATTTGTCATGAGAACTGGATAAGTGGGCTAATGCTTGTGTTTGTTATACCCATACAATTTTTGTTTTTACCTTGTGATAATGAACGTCCGGAAATGGTATTGTGTCTCCTAATACCCAAGGTCCATCATTTTCCTTGAGTCTAGCTTCCTTCCTAGAACAAGTTCTTTCTTACTTGGAAATACTAGTAGGATTATTAATAACTTTAGTGGTACCAAAGATGAAATAATGAGTGGAGTAAAGGAGATAGTCTATCCTAATAGATTTTCTGCTAGAAAATGAAGAAAATACTTGAGCAATGCATTATCATGTATATAGGTCCTTTGGGAATCCAAACTGTTATATAAGGGACATCTTCATGCACATTCTATTTCTGTTGGTCACTTGTCCACAGGGTACCTTAAACTTCAATATGAATCCTTGTAGTCTTTTGGTCTAGACTTATAAACTAATTTATACGATTTTAAGGTTTGAACATGTATGGGCCTTGTCAAGTGTTGGAAAGTGAGTAGTGAGTATGGGCATAAGACGTTATTGGTGAGGTGAAATGTTGAAAGTAAGAGTTGAATGGTTTTTAAAAGGGATACAGGACAGATTCGTGAGTGACAAGAATTCAGTATTTCGAGTATTTTGGGACTGAATTAAATTAAGAGCTTAAAAGAGAAAGTGTAGCTTAGGATCTTGAAATTTATTCTGTAAAATTTCGTAGCTTGGTTCCATATATGTTGTGAGTTATAGCTGTTAGACTCCGGCTAGGTCAGGCAGGATTCGTAGTGTCCTATTTTGGGTTCATGTAAGAAATTGAGTGGATTCATGACAGATTTTAGGAAAAGTTTCTAAATAATAAAGATATATATACTTGTCTACTAATAAACCCAACAAACGGAATTGGATTTCGTTTTTCCTGGAGAAAGTTATGTTCAATTGACTAAGGTAAGGTCAGAGATGTCAAAATCTTGCGTGTTGCAGAATTTGATGCAACTTCAAACAATAAACTGTATTGATATACAAATCTAAAAATTACAAATGATATACCATTATAAAGCTACATATGTCTAGTATTTTATAAATTTTACGAAACTGGAATTCGTAATTTTCGAGAGAAAGATATGACCGTTAAAGTAGACACTGGTCCAAATCCCAAGTTTGAGCAATTTCAACACTCCTAACTCACCAAGTGCTTTCCATCATTTCTAATGGTTTCCCCTACCTTATACTTTGTCAAGACATTTAAAATGTTTTTTATTATTAATCTTATTACTTAAAGTCTAATTCATATTAATTGACATGTAATAACTTAATGAAAAATTTACGTAAAGAAATCCTATATAAATTGATATATAAGATTAGTAACTAAAAGATTATAACAATAACGTTTATGAACTAAATATTATTCGGGTATATGAATTTCAGTTCTGAACGCTAATGTGGACCTAATGAGATGCGTTGACGCAAATGTGAGTGCCGAGTGGAATCGGTTACAGGTGAGTGGTTAATTGCTGCTTTAGGGGCTAGATTATTATGTGTGATTATATGTTTATTTGAATATGTGTGATATATGGAAAGTAAGCTAGTGAAGTATTTCAGTAATTTGCTTGAATAATGTTTGCTTGATATTCGGTTACTGTGATTGACATTGATTGTGTTTGATAAGGGCCAACTCGTGAATATTTTCTAGAAAATAATTTTCATTTCTGAAACTAAAAGTCCAGGTGACACCTTGGATACTCTGATTTGAAATCATGAGAAATCTTGATTCTGATATATATTTTTAAAATTGAGTGCTTCAGCCCCGATAGGATGGATTGTGTACGGGAAATTAATTTGGTGTGCTGGGCGCGTACATGCCCGGCAGAGGGTGATATTGGTGTGCGGAGCTGGGTTACTCGTTGGTCCTTTGGTTGCTTTGTTTGATATTATTTTTCTGATTGATTTGTGATAATGTGGATCATGTAAATTGTGACTTTATGTGATTACAATGTATAAGTGTAACGTGAGTTATGATATGAACAATGTTACATGAATTTAATATATATATATATTATATGATTGTGTGAAGTGATGCTAGTACCATTTGGGTACGATTTTTTACTCATAGAGTCCATAGGACTCATCCCTCTCGTGGAATTCTTTTTTTAGGAATCCAATATACTGGTGTCATTGAGCTTAGTTAACCTGCCGACAGAGTACGAACAAGGTATTTTTCCAGGATCTCAGACTTGAAGTCAAGGATGAAGGTTTGCAATCACACTAAAATGGTGGAATGTCTAATTTTGTATACTGTGATAGTCTATATATTCATTCTCGTGTCGTCGTGTAGAATTAGGAACACATAGGTTGTATTTCGTGGTGTGTTATATAAATTTTCAACAAGTGTCATGATTGTTACTTTGTTGTGAAGTTAGGGTTACGAATGTTTGGTTATCTAACCTCTCCGGCCAGTCATGCCTTCGTGAGGGGCATGACACATATCGAATATCAAAATCAAATATCCTAGGTGCACCTGGACTTTAATTTAAAAAATAAAGACCATTTCTCATAAAATTTCATATTGTTGGCCCTTATCAATCACATTCAATATCAAACACATATCATTCAATTAAATCACTGAAATAACTTACTTGTTTATTTTGCCTTATAACACAATAATTCAAATATACTTGTAGTTATAAACAAAAATCTGATAACTATAAAGCACATAATTCGGGCACTAGGCTCAAATATAAGGCTCGTCAATTCGTCTAGCCTGCGAAGGTATCGAAATATTCTCAGCACACTCCGGAACTGAAATCACCAATTAATATATTGCTTAATTTATTATTTTCGTTGTCATAGTTTTCTCCTTAATAATTAAATAAATTGGTCTTTATTAAAAAACTCCTCTAATTAAACTTAAAAATTTATCATTTACATACTTAAATTGAGATTCCACCCATATTTTATTTGATGTCTCTAATCAAACCTAAAAGAGTTTACAACAATTTCACCTAACTACTCCTTTAATCCTCACCTGAACATAAATTTTTACTTCCTTATTTTAATAGTTGCATGTAAATATCATACATAAGTTGATGATTATTAATTCTTAATTCATGGTTTCACTAATTTACCTTGCATATAACTTCATTCTCACAATACTTAATTATAGATCAAATTTGACAAAAGCCCCCCTTAACTGTCGATAACCCCCCACGGCAACACCCCCGGCCAGGACTTAAATCAATCCTTTATTCAAGTTACACAACCACATCTACTGCTGCCCTTTCTCCACCACCCAACCTACTAACTCATCTCACATACCTCTTCTTCTCCCGCTGAAGTCAGCCACAAAACAAAGAAAATAGGGCTTTGTCGCTGACTGCCAATCATACAAAATAGGGCAGCAACATGTACTCTTCCTTCTCTTAATTCCATCAAACATTCACGCCAACATAGATTAAGGTTTAACAAAAAAATTTGGAACCCAAAAAGAATGGAACAGCCGCCGTAATTCCACTGTCAGCCGGTGCCTGAAACTTAGCTCAACTCCTAATCTTCAAAGTAACTTCATTTTGTTCACAAAAAGGAGAAGAGAGACTTACCAAAAACTTAAAATTGCTGCCGAACAAGTTGACAAGTTCACAGTTGGAAGAGAAAAGGACAAAAATATATATATATGAAGAAACAGAGTGAATATAACAGGCAAAACACGGCAATAGAATGAAGGAGAGAAAGTCTCAACCAAAGGAGCAAAAGACAAAATGCATAAAATAATATAAATGACTTGACTTTGTTTTATCAATTTGTGGTATACGTTAATCTCTCTTTTTTTTTTTTTCTTCCCATTAATCACTAATCTATAATCTCTCTCTCTATATATATATACACTCCAATTTCACCTATTAATATAGCTATCCTAGAACAAAATATTAATTCGATCAAGTTAATAAGGTGATAAGTTTTAAATTCTAAGTTGCCGTAGGACTTAATCACTTATATATATATATATATATATATATTTAGTTACTATCTTACTTTACTTTATTTCATGAACATTCATGATTTAAGTAATTATAATAATTTGCGTACAACATTCTAAAATGTACACTAAATAAATGGGTTCTAACATGAATAATAATTTCGTGGGCCTAACCCACGAAATTACTATTCATTTGTTCCTTTAAATGCTTTGTTCATTTCTTGTATTTTTTTTTTTTTGGTAAATGCATGTTTTTATTTATTTATTTTTACACTTTTCTCCTTCTTTTTTTTCCTTGTAAATGCATGAGTATTGAGAGATTCGAGCTCGGCTTGAACTTTAAGTTCAAGTTTGAGCCTTATTCTCAACTCAAAAAACTAAAAAATCAAAACTTGATTAAATCAATACTCGAAAATTAAAATATATTTTAAAAATAAATACAAATCAAAATCCAAAACTTATAATATTAAATATAATTATATTATATATTTAAATTGAATAAAATATCTAATAGACATGTAATATTTTAAAATAAATAAAAATTAAATGAATAGTTTGACAAGTCAAAGTGTTTGAAGTTTGATATTTGATTTGAAATCTTAAATGGACCTAAACTCGAACTTGAGTTTGATTCATTTTATTTCGAGCTGAATACAAATTGAGCAGTTATCGTATCGAGCCCGAGTTTAGTCTCAAACTACTCTACTCAGTTCTAGAAGCCCTACCATGTGACAAAAATATGAGTTATATTGGATATAAGTATTATAATATGATATGAAACTTATGTAAGAATTGTGTTTGTATTTAACATTTAAGTGTTTTATAAACCACCCCGTTTCTTTGTACATACATGATTCAGAGAGGATGTCAGAATATTTTAATAATTGAACCAAATAACATCAATAAATTTAATTTTTTTATAAAATTTTTGGGATCAATTACTTTTTTCCTGTATAAACTATCACTCGTTTTATAATAATTCATATGAATTATTGCATTAGTCATATAACCCCTTTATTTGAATCGTAACTAGAAAATAAACCCCAACAATTCAAATTAGCTATTAAATCTAATAAATTAACTTGAAAAATGCTAAACTACTCTTGTTACAAGTTTTTTTTTTTTTTAATGTCTTTTTATATTGATTCTAATTTAACTGTATAATATAATAATATAATATATAAATATTACAGTATATTATTTTTCCCATCAAAATCAAATAATTATTGTTTAATTAATATTTTAATGATAATATTTTTATTTTGTTATTATCTAAGATATTTTGAACTAATCGTCAAAATTATAACCTAAACTATGTCAAATAATTATGATTCGTAAAGGTTCCATCCATTCCACTGTCACATCTTCCTAATTTGTTCGTAAATTTAACAGGGAGTCATGAGCAAAACAAAGTAGCAGCGGAACTTTATCAATTTTCATTCTTGTTTATTATTTAGCTTCTTTTTTTTTCTTTTTTTTTTCTTCATGAAATTTAACATTGCAACCATATTCACTTCCATTTATTAAACGAGTCATGAATTCCATAATATATATATATATAACAAATCAATTCAAATTTTCATGTTTGAGTGAATAAATTTAAAAACAACAAATAATATCTCACTATGTACTTATATTTTTTTATTATATATTTTTAAAATATTATATATAAATTATTTTGTCTTTCTTTATTTATCATCCTCTGAAGTTATCATTTTTTTCACATTTTTTCTGGCGACGGCTTCTACCTTGTTAAATATTGATCTAAATTATCTACTTAAAATTATCTCTTAGGATTTATTTTGTTATTCTTAGAATTATTATTAGAATTATATCTTATAGTTTTGTTTCAATTGATACTGCATTGTTTTAGATTTTTATTTTTAGAAGAGTTTAACTTTATTTCTGATTGTAATTTCAACTCTATAAGGAATGGTTCTCATTTAATTGTAAACTGTGTCATTGAAAGAACAAAATTCATTTGTCTCAATTCTCCTTTCTTCCATTTATTACTATAATTGTGGTGACTAAACTAATAGTGGTATCAGATCCAAGCAATGGCAACTTCTTAATGGCGCGTTTTCATGCCTAACCTTCACTGAGCAATTTTGATAGATGGAGTGCACAAATAAGAGTACTTTTTGCTATCAAGAAATTCTAAAAGTGGCAGAAAATGTAATTTAGATCTTGTAGAGAACTCAAACATAAAACAAAAGAAGCAAGCCATCAAGACACAAAGAATGATCGAAAGGCATATCTTTATACACTAAAATTTTGAGAATTGCAGAGCCCATCAAGGACACAAAAAGAGTAGTGATCAAAGGTAACAGAAACAATAAATATTTTCTTTAACATGTTAATGTGTGGTAGTGTTGTATTGATTTCAGAAATATTTTAAGAAATAAAATTGTCACTACAAATTTATCTTATTTTTAAAAATTATTTTTTCTCAAATAACACAAGACAATTAAAAGTAAATAAATAAACTTTAAGTAAACAAAACTAAAATTGTAAAACTAACAAGTCATTCTTTTTGTTGAAAATAAATAAATCTTATTAAACGTAATTTATTGTAGTCAAAATTTAGTTTTTTCAAATTTGTTAACTAAAATTACAAATGAAAAATTGTTTGGTTCCCTAGAGATTCCATTCAATCAAATTATAAACAAGTATTTAAAGTTGATAAATAAATGTAGCACCTTAGAAAGAAAAAAACTAAATTAATTTATTTTAAATTAAAGTAATTAAGATTATGTAAAATTTTTAAAAGAATATGAAAGTTTAAATAATTTTTTTCTTACAATAAGATACATTTAAAAAACAAAAAAAATTGACAAGTTAACTTCAAAATCAAAACAAAGACATAACAAAGAAAGTGAAAAATGTAAAATTTACTTATTAATAATTTATTTTCTAAGGTTATTTTATAAATATAATGTTTAGGAATAATGTGTTATTTTAGCCATTGGAGTTTTTTTTTTGTTCATAGTAATAAGTTTGTTGGGCTTAATATGTATAATGAGAGGTAGTTCTCTCTTTTACTTTATTCTAGATGAAAATGGAATTTGATAGTCACCTTCATCATTAGTTAATTTCAAATGTTTGGATATATTAGCACACTTTACCTTCAGGAATGTATTATTATTTATATATATATTTACTTTAAATTATATTTCTATTTTAAAAATATTATTAATTTAATTTTTATTTATAACTCATTTTAAGATGAATAATATCATTTTATAGTTACTTAAAAAACTAAATAATATTAAATCATACTTGTTTCTTAATAAAAATAAGAATATAAGTAAAAATATTTTATCACAACTTTATGATCAAGGAATGTGTATATTTTAAAAATAGTGGATATGTCTATAATATCATTGTAATACACGGAGGTTTAGAATAACTATATATAAATATATATATATTTATATTATCAAGAAATGGAAAATATGTAGGGCAGCCCACACATTATGACATGAAATATTATATCTACATAACTACCACTATATCTTAAAAAAAAAAAAAAAAAAAAAACCGACGGTACCCTTGTCGGAGTCGAAATTAGAATAGTTTCATTATTTTAAAAATATTATATAATATCGGCCCATGCTACGTAAAAATCCTGGGTCCGCCCCTGGCTAGAGCGGCCAATGCAAAAAAAGCATGGGACATTATAGACCGGTCCTACAAAGGAATTAAGAATGAGAAAAATGTAAGACTTCAAACTTTAAAGCATCAGCTTGAACTCTTACAAATGAAAAATAATGAAATTGATTCTATTTACATTTCACAAGTTCTTGCTTTGGCAAATATGTTGAGAACAAATGGAGATAAAATTGAAAACCTGATCATTATTGAGAAGATCGCGCGAACAATGACAATGAAATTTGAACACATTATTGTGGCTATTGAAGAGTCCAAAATTCTAGACGATATGATAGTTGATGAATTGCAACGCTCCCTAGAAGCCCATGAGCAGCGTCTTAATGAAAAGTTATCGAAAAAATTAATTGAGCAAGCTCTTTAGAGTTAATTTTCCATCAAAAAGTGACAAAGGTGTGAAAATGCATGCACCAAAAGAAGAAGCAGAGGTTAAGGCAAGGTCGATGAGGTCACTATGGTGTACGAGTAGAAAGCAATTACCATGCCTGTGACAATGAGAAAGAAAAGAACGATTCATATCACTTTGATATGAAGAGTTCACAGAGAGGTTGAGGCCGAGGAAAGGAAGATATGTTAAATCAAATATTTAGTGCTATGCATGTCAAAAATATGGTCATTACTATATGATTGCAAGTCAAAGAAATATGATCAAAACTGAGAAGAAGCTCATTTTGTTGAAAAAGATGAAGCTGAAAGTCAAGTTATCGTGATGGTTGCTTCAAATACAAAAGTTACTAAGAGTAACATATGGTATCTTAATATTGGCTGCACCAACCACGTGGTTAGATCTAGTGTCAAGTGTCAAGTTTGCAGATGATCATTCAATGCTGATGATGGGAAAAGGCATAATCATTATTCAACTGAGAAATGAAAACCATGCTTATATCTCATATGTGTTCTATGTTCATGACATGAAAATTAATCTTCTCAACCTGGGACAATTTCTTGAAAAAGGATATGAGATGCGCATGCATAATAAATTGCAATATTTAATGACAAATGTACATTTGTTCTAAAAGGTTCCTTATCAAAGAATAAGTTTAAAGTAAAAATTACAAATGATGTATATCAATGCTTTAGTGAGATTGTAAAATATGAAATCTAGTTATGGTATCTTAGATTTGGGCATTTAAATTCTAAAAGCCTGAATTTGGTTGGGAGATGTGAAATGGTGAAGGGTTTGCCTATGATAAATCATTCTGAAATTTTTGTGAAGGTTGTATCTTAGGCAAACAACACAAAGAGGCCATTTATGAGGAGTAATACATGGCATGCTACAAAGCCATTACAACTGGTGCATTTTGATGAATATTTTATCTATTCAAAAATTATTACTTTATCACTTTTATTAATGATTTCAACTAGGGGTGTACAAAAAAATTGATCCCAATTTGACCCAATCCATCCGAACCCGAATGACCCATCAATGATTTGTTTTATGATAAGGTGAGTTTTTATTTTTTATTATGGGTTGGGTCGGGTGACCGGGTTAAAATTTTTTTGGAACTAAGTAGACCTGACCCACCTGAAATTATATTTTAATATTTATTAAATTATTTATATATGTAAATATTAAGTCTAAATTTATTATTTTAGTATGTAAATATTAGATTTTATATTATTGCCAAATATACATCATTATTTCATCTTTTAATTTTATTTTTTACTTTTAATTTAAAAAGTATATTTGTAATATAAATTTCAACCCACTCGACTTTTGTATCGGGTGAAAATTCGATCACCGGACTACCCGTCTTTCAAAGTTAGGGTGGGTTTTTTAGTCAGTCAGATTGATCGGGTTAGGGTGACATTTTACCTCCACCCAGCCCAACTTGTCCAGTTGAACACCCCTATTTCAACAGGAAAATATGGATCTATTTTCTAAACAAAAAATATTAAGTTTTTGATACTCTCAAAAAGTACAAAACACTTGTGGAGAAGTAAGTACAAAATACGTTCACAGTGTTCAAAGAAGCAATCTATTATTGCTTTATCTACATGTGAAGCTAAATATGTGGCTGCAATTCATGTTCACATTATAGAGCCAATGAAAATTTATGTGCTGCAGTTGATTTACAAAGAATCCAATTATTCATGGAAGAAGAAAACACAATGATTCCCTTTTCATGTTCTTACAGAGCATGTCAACAATAATGTGATCAAGGTGGTGTACTACAAGTCAGAAAATTAAATTGCTGACATTCTCACGAAGTCTTTGAAGACTGAGTTTTATGTTAAGTTAAAGAAGATGATGGAAATGGCAACTCTGACATCTGGATTATTTAGAATTATCCATTAGGATTTATTTTGTTATTTTTAGGATTATCATTAGAATTATCTCAAGATTATTATTAGGATTATCTTTTAGAATTTTCTTTCAATTGATATTGAATTGTTTTAGGTTCAATCTTTTAGGAGATATTATTTTATTTTATTTTTTTAGATTGTAATTTTAGTCATATAAATATTAGATCTCATTCAGCTGTAAAGTGTACCAATGGAAGAATAAAATTGTTTTCTTCTCTAAATTTTAGTACAATTGTGGTGGCTAAGCTAATAGTTAAGAGAACCAAAGCATTAGGTAGTGTCAACAAGCCGAATTACCTCGTCAATAGCTTGTGAGCAATGTGTTAAGATTTGGAAGGAGCTCAGCTTGTTTTTTAAACAAATCAATTTAGAGCTTTATTTTGAACTTTTTTTTAATATTCCCAAAACTTGGCCTATAAACATGCGGGCTATCTCATTTAATATTATTTAATATATTTTTATTATTTATTCATAAATTCACAATAAATATATCTATATGTAAAAAAATTAAAAATACATAAGTAACTTAATTTGGTGGTAATTTACTCAATTGGCTCTTTAGTTAGTCCTAGATTCAACTCCTTTACTAAGATAATTTTTATTCTTTTTGGAAAAGAGCCCTTGTCAAGCCAATCTTGAGCTTGAATTTAAGCTTACAAGTTTATGTCAAGCATGAGTCGAGTTTGAGCCCACTTAAAATATGAAGAACCAAAATCAGCTAACAAGAAATCATAATACTGTATTCTTTTGACATAGTTTGTATGTTTAGCCTATTTTTATCTCAGTAAACCATCTCTCTCTTTTTTCATTTATTTTTTCATTTTTTTGTTGATCAAACCATAGTTTCAAAGGAAAAAAAAAGACAAAAAAAGGGTTATAACTCTGGACATAACTATTTGTCTTCACAAAACTAATTTTAAAAAATGTGTTATTCAATAATGTCTATCTAGCATACCCTTTGCTAACCTAGGTGAACATTCAAATATCTGTCCTACATTTATGAGGGTATCCCTAATGGTCAAATCAATACGTTCTAAGAAGAAATTTTCAAATTTCATCAGTATTATACCAAATCCCATCAATCAAATCATATTTTTTGTTTATCTATATGTATATATTTATTGACAAGTAATTAAATATTTAGTTTGTCTCGCCCATTTTTCTAAAACGGTGGCAAACCTTCCTCTTCTTCAGCAACTTGCAAGCTGACAGCATTTGAGCAATTTCTCTGTTATCCAGCTTTAATTTGTTACATTCTATACTGCTTTTTTCTTCGCATCGGTTTGATTTTATTTCTTCATGTTATTATTTGGATATCCAAAATTACAATATTCTAGTCCCAAATATAACTGATTCGGAACTTAGAATAAGCAATCAATAATTCAGTATACGTTATGCCTTGAAAGTGAATAATATCTGTAACTCAATGAACATATAAGAATTATTGTTGTTTAGATTCGAAATCTAGAATCATAATGGGCATTTATAATTTAACTTCTTTTAGTATTTCAGCTAAGTACGAGTGCAATGTCAGTTTCTTTCTATTTAGAAGGTAGTTAAATGTCTACTCAGACAGTTTTTACTTTGTACTCCTAATCAATTTTTGTTTTGTGGTGCTCCTTAGGCCAATAACATACCCATACCATTAAGGCCAATACGACTACTCATAATATAGTGTGTTGGGAAATATAACCATATCCTAAGTATGTATAACTGGTGCCAAAACAACAGCTGTATAATTAAAGAAACAGAAGTCATTGATGTTGAGTGCTTAGGGGAAAAGGTAAAGACAAGAAAAAGTCACTGAAGAAAGCTTTACCATACCAAGTGATTAAGAAGAGTTGTGACAAGGATACAGCAAAATCATCATAGGAGTGGCAACAAACCGAAATACTGGAACTTTCACAGAATCGCATGAGAATGCGTTGAAATTCATATCTAGTGACAAGGATAACGGGGAGAAAGGAAAATACAAAATCTACTTCCAATATATAAAAAGTCGTTGCTGCTTAGTAAGCCATCAAAACATTCCATCTTCATCCAAATGTAGTAATGAGGAAATCTTTATAGATGCTCATGAACTTTGCCACGAATGCTGCAAATTTGACCAACAAAAACATATTTCAGAATGTCCGGAAAACATTCTCTGAAAACCCTCAAATAATTAGGTCCTAATGACAAATAAAAAGTGGCTACCTGTTTTAATAGATACATACTTTGACACGTAGACAATCATTGTCAATGACATTGTTAAAATCTAAATGCACTTGCTTAAAAACCAATGCTTCTCAGTAAATTTATATATAAACTTTCACCAAAAAGCAAAACTTCAAATGCAGAATTAAAAGGCTAAAAGAAAGATGAACACAGGGAACTTAAAAGTGTAAGAAAAAGAAAAGAAAACCAGAATGAAATATTATAAAGTTTTGAGCTAATTATTCTACAGTATCTAGGTTAAAGTACCTTCAATATGAAATATGGCCTTTTGTCCAAGACGCATCCTATGTTCCTGGTTGGAGGGGAGGAAAAATATTTAGAAACTCTGCTCCAGCAAATAAAAAGCTAGAAATGTTTGAGCTATTAACTATTAACTATTAACTATTAAAAGTAAGCTAATCCTAAGTATGACTGAAATTTAGGACTATATGAAACAAGAGGATAACAAGTAGTGATTGCTTGGTCTGCTATGCAAAAAGATCAGGTTCGTGAAAATGCAATAAACATAATGAGGTTCATGGAAATTATCATCTTGTGCAAAAGGCATCACTAAGGAAGAACTGAAGCTGAAATTATCATAATGATAATAAACTTACATAATACGCAGCCCAATGGCAGACCTCATGTTTCAATTCTACATCCAATTTCCTTAATAATTCATAGAGAAGCCGCTGCAGCAAATATACTTCAAATTAAGGTGAGGAGCGACAAAAAGAGAAAAATAATACTGAAACTTTACAACAGGATGCATTTACCTTTAAGATGATCTCTGGAGGAATACAATTAGAGAGTAGTTCATACAATTTCCCTCGAACCTGATACAACCTAAAGCATATGCCAGAAAAATAAACATTTTAAAGAAAGAAATAGACAAAAACAATATTGGGCCATTTCTCATCATTGTATAAGTGCAATTAATCAGCTATTTTGTACAGTCTTGGCATCGATTCCTTCATTCTGTTGTTTCTTGTTCTTATCTGATCAATTCCACACATATAGAGTCAAGAAGTGCTCTCGCAGATTAAAGTTTTAAGAGTTTTCATTCCATCCAACAGGTTCACAATTTCACATGTTATTCAAATGATAGTCAATCATAACATCTCCATGTCATTCATGCACTTCCAAACTTCAATAAAGATTCCATCAAGCACCAAAAATTCCCATTGTGAGTTTTTGAATTGATAAATGAAAATTTGTCCATACGCGTAGAACACAGAAACATGTTCTGCAATAAAAAAGATACCCATGCCAGGGATGGAAGCATCTGATTAATTTCAAAAAGGTCAGGGCTTGAGAGGGAAAACAGTAAAGGATGAAACACTTCGGCTTCAACTTATTCCACTTGCACCACCTTGTGCATAAAGCTAAACAACATAGTGTGCAGCCCCTCTGCCTTCATTCACTACCCTTCTCTCTCTTGTGGGCATATCCAAGTGCATATATAAACAAATACTAAATGGCATTTTTCATTATCCTCATCCTATTAAATGATTACTGCCCATTACACTTAAGCTCCTGAATGTCAACTTAAGCCTTTTGGGTAAGTGTGCCTTGCTAGTGGCCTCTAGGCCCAGTGGCACCTAACATTCCTTGCCATCCAGAGGTCAAAGGTTTGACTCTCTTGGAAGCATACATGGGGTTTCATTTCCCCTTGCCCTCCCTAAAAAAAGGGGTAAGTATGCCTTTGTCTTTCTATGCTGTCTCTCCCCCTTCCATTGAGATGTGAGAGTATATTTGTATATTCATGATAAATACAAAATCACAACCCCGTACAACTCCAACTACACACTTGCAAAAGAAAGCATCCCCCTTTTTATATCACTTGTACTATATTTTTTTTAGAAAGAAGTTTTTGCTACAACTATTTAATCCTAAAAAATGATCAATTTTCTCTACTTATCCTAAATATTAATTTCCTAATCTTTGGCCATAAAATTTGTCACATTCCTGGAAACCCCTCCATTTCTATATTCATGTAAATCATTTCATTCTGCTTCTATCTAGTGCTGTTCAAGCCACTTTTAACCACTGTGTTTCCAACAATAATAACTCCAACATCTTTACCGCTCTTATGACTATTCTAAAAATAATACATACTTTTAGGGAAAAAATTTGATATTTCAATATTTGTCAAAGAAAATGGATCATCCTTGATTATATATACAACATAAAATGCACGTTTCTTTGACAATGGTTGCCTCAACAATTGGCCAGATGATCCATGCTTTGATTATTATTCGAGGTTCACATAACATTCGAGAATTATTATTAACTGTATTTTGAGTTACAAAGGATTAAAGTACAACAAAGGTATAAAACCTTACCTTTTGGGGCTCTGCTCGTTCATTATGTCAGATGCTATTTCAGAAATATATTCCTCCCAATCCATTGGGGATATTGCCTGTTTGCTTGTGAAAGGATATCTACAAACAGAATGACAATACAAAAGGTAGAAAGTCTATCAGTAGTCATGTGTCTAATGGTGCAATGAAGATAAAAGATACTAAACTAGATCATGCAACCAACAACAAAAGAAGGCTCTATCATGCTTACTGCTGGACATGGCAAGTCTCAAATGACAATATGGCCCTCCGTAGACTCCGATTTGATTTCTCTGCTATACGAGAAGCAAATCCAGGTGGGAGTTGCAGCCCTTCTTTCTTACCAATAAACTCCAGTACTTTAACAATCTGGTCCACAAAATTGCACCGAGATTTAATTAGGTGAAGCACAATGATAATTCTGTTGAGCAGTCTCATTCCAGATACCTAAATAATCATTCAGAGATAGAAGCTAGAGAATTGAAAGATAAAATTATATATTTCCGTATAACTAGTTTTTGATTGATGGTCCTAACCAGTTTTGAGGTATTTGTCTACCTTCAAAACATGTTTTGCAGGGAAAAACAGGAAAACAAAAGCAAAGCTTCCAAAACAAAGTACATCCAAAACCTGTTTTAGTCTAAAAGCATAAGACTTGATCTTTAAAGATCAATTACATCCCATTAATTGACAATTTTCAGTCAAGATTTATAGTGGGACTTCACAATACTTATAAGTCTAAAGTTCACACCTCCTAATACTGATTGATTGGTTTTAAGAGTGAGGTTCCAACAATAGAAAAGAAAATAACACGAAACCACTTTGATCACTTACGATAATACATCAGTGAAATTCAAACTGTGCCCATTCCTTAGAGAATTCAACAGTACATTTTGTAATAACCGAAGGCATGATGAAGACAAGAAAAAATAAATAAAGCATGAAACCATGAGTAGAACTATTGTCAAAACAGCTCCTGGCCCATCTATCATTTAAGTAGAGAGCAAATGAACACAATGTACTGCAAATGCCAATTGTACTAAGCCCATCTACCATCTACATAGGACCATACGAGAAAGGTGCCCCCATCATGTCAATTCCAGTTGCGCTGACCCAATCACGTGCTAGCACTATGTCAGTGTATGATTGCATGAACCATGTCCTGCATGTTACGAACTGCAGAAAAATTTATCATCCTTTCAAATGCACTTAACTCATTCGAATATCCAGCCAATGTTTTTTATTCAAGGTTGAAGGAAAGAACGCGTGTTTGAAACTCACGAGTTGACTTACCAACTAACAAACCCCCCAAAAAATTAGTAATACTCTATTTATTGTAATGTGAAATAATATAAAAATAGAAGCATTCTTTTGCAAACCATCAAAGAAAAATGGTAGAAGTTTTCTAACCTGTTCTTCACTTGGTGCATTTATTCGCACATTTAAACACCGAGATCGAATTGCTTCCGTCACTCTTGAAGAACTGTTGCAACACAGAATTAGCCTGCAGTAAGCACTGTATTTCTCCATTGTTCTGCGTAGAGAATGTTGGGCTTCTCTTGAGAGCTTATCAACCTCATTAAGCACTAGAACTGCAGTAAATAAGATTATGGACAGAATTATCAAACGGAAATCTGAAAGAACTAAGAATGAATGCATGTAAGTTTATTACATTTAAATGAATTGGCATTCTGATGTAGCTCACATGAAGTCAGGCAGTTTTATGAGAAAGGGGAAGAAGGAGAGCATTGGGGGAGGGGAGTTACTTAACTTAGCCAAAATAGAAGAATAATTTGCAAACATAAATAATAATGAGGCACAATAGAAAATCAATAAACTATTCCACCTGAATTAGAATGTCATAAAGCATAGAAAGCTAAAAGCATGCACCTAAAGACAGCGTAGCCACATATAAATTGGATAATTGTATGTCCAAATGAATAGCACATGATCAGATACACAGCTATCTGCCCATAACTTTAAATAATATGTAAATGAATAAAAACAACCCCCCCCCCAAAAAAAAAAAGAAAGGGAAAATAAGAAAAATAAAATAAAGCAGAGCATTTCAGTTTTAAATAGGCACAACCATATCAGCATACAGAGTTCTGCTCTAACATATGGCAATTGAAATGAAAATTCGCATGTTTTTCAACAATTAGTGATTGATTGGATGAAATTACTACATAATTCAAGCTACATATTAATACACATAGTGTAAACAATTAATCACAGAAAATAAAAATTAATTTACAGATCAAAATCATGCAGGTTCTAAGACATTGACTTTTGAAGAAAGTCTACAAACTAATCAACTGGATTCTATTCTTTGTAATCACATTCTCAGAAATATTCCTCCAAATAAGTTAGATCAGAACGGGTCAATTCAGATTCATTAAGAAAAAGTATCTAAATTACATGTCATAAAGGAATCAATGTTTTATCATCAATTAGCATGAAATAAGTAATTTAAGTAAATTGGAGATTGAAAGTCACCTTTATATCCTTTCTTCCCTTTGGTATCAATTGGTCTATTTTTAGCCATCTCTTTAATTATTTCTTGAACAACATATCTGTCCTGGAAGCCTGCGTCACTGGGACTCAGTTCTACATGATTAGTGCTTGATAAAGTGGTCAGCTCTATGTCAATAGATCTACTTCCAGCCTGAAAGAATGAACTAATGAATACTTAGAACAACTAGAGAAAATCAAAATACCAAAGCTTCAACTACAATTAGTTACTAATGCTAAGGGTCTATTTGGGAGTTTGAGGAGAAAGAAGAGGAGAGTAAAAAGAAGGAGAGGAAAGGAGAGGAGAGTGGAGGAAAATTTCCACTTAACCTTTCTCTCATTTGGAAGTTAAAAAAAATGAAAGGAAAGAAGAGAAAAGGATAATATATGTTTCTTATTTGGGAGTTGGGGAGAAATGAGAGAAGAGGATAAAATATTTTTATTTTTATGATTTTGTCCTTAAAATATTTTAATTGACTATTAGTATATATTTAATAAAAAGGATAGAGATATATTTGGCACTGTAGTAAAAAATTATAAAGTATCTATACTCTCCTTCCAAATCCTCCCAATTTGTAAGAATTAAAATTTTGAGATTTGGAAGGATACATGTACCCTTCATTTTCTCTCCCTCCATCAAACTCCCAAACAAAGGAAAAGGTGCATTACCCTCTCCTCTCCTATCCTTTCCCTTCATTCTCCTCCATCCAAATAGACCCTAAGTCTATTGAAACCAGTGCACCAAGGACTAACAACTGTAAATTGGAGGATGACTGAATGAATTTGAATTGATATTCCTTCATAGAAATAATCATGGAACTTTAGGAACAAAATATATATGTGAATAAGAAAAAGAGAATAGATTACACAACATTGGGTTTGATTTGCATTTGGTTGTTCGGAAAATTGATGCCATTTCATTATGGATGTCTTCCCAATTAAAATTTTCTGCTGACGTGTACTTAGTTTTCCCAATTAAAATAGTTACTTCCTAAAGCTAAAAAAAAGTAACATATCAAACTCAGCAAAATAGTTTGACACTGGATCATCACAGTACAATTTATGCTTTATTATAGCGATAAAACAAGATAACAGAATTCTGGGAACATTGCTAGTGACTTTCCAGCATATCAGACACAGGTTCCTAGTATCCATTAAGTTCCTAAACTTCTGATAAATTGAAAACAAATAGGGTGTTGAAGGGAAAAAGTGCTAATACAACCCAATACTTGGATGAGATAGAAAATTTTCAGCATGTTCCCAATATTTTGTTAGCAATATAAAGGAGGTTTTATCATTCAAAAGCTTAATCCTCCATTGCACAGAGTTGTAATCTTTGGAGGTAGCCCGACTCTTTAATCTTCCTTTTTACAAAATGTAAATAAATAATAATTCCTAACCCACTAAGTAAAAGGGATCATATCCATGATAAAAGATGAAACTTACATCAACTTTCCATGTCCTGTTTTCAACCTTCACCTGCAGTATGAATGTAAGAATTTTTTTAGTGCATGAGGCTGCAAGATAATAATTCTCTGTTCACATATCAGGAAATTAAAAAGAACGCATTCCCTCATTAATCTTACATCTAACAGAGTTTTGATTACCAGGAGAAAAAGTGTGGACCATCACAGACTTACTAAATCCTAGAATGGTATTCTACCAAGCTCACTCTACAAAAAGTCCATAATGAAAAAATAAATAAATAAAAAATTAAGCTCCTATCTCTAAGTTTGCCCATAAACCAAATATTCATGAACTTCATTTTGCTGTCACAGCAGTAAAAAAAATAATAAGAATAATAAATATTTAGATACCCCAAATACAGCATCTAATTTATAAAACATAAAATACAAAAATTTGCATTATTTCCTACATCAACTTACGGAAAAAAGTCCCGAAGTTACAAAATAGGGAAAAAGAAGATGCATAAATAACAAGGAAAGAAAAACCTTCTCAGCACCAGGTCCAAACATCTGTCGGATAAGGGCCATGATTAGGGTTTTTTTGCCAGAGCCAGGTGGCCCATAGAAGAGCAAATGCGGGCAGTCCTGCTCCGTGACCTGTAGCAAGAACAATTGGGGCGAGCATATGAAAACCCTAGAGAATAATTACACAGAAAACACTAAAGAAGCAAGGATTATGCAAAAAGAATACCAATTTCTTGAGATTTTGGGCGATCTCTTCATGGACCAGTATCCGGTCTAGGGTTTTAGGTCGATACTTGTCAAGCCACAACATTGTCTGTATCTCACACACAGACACAGTCCCGCTTTGCGAGGAGTGTGGTGGAGAGAGAGGGCTGCAGAACTGGCGGTAAATGGAACTTGTAGGGTAAGAACTAAGGAGAGGTTTATATAGAGAGTCTTCTGTGGGGAAAGATAATACAGTTTTTCTTTTTGTATTTTTATTTTGCAATTGAGTTATTTTACATTATTTTAAATTTATAATTTATTTGAGTTAATTACTATTTAACAATTTTAACTTAAAATCATTTTCAAAGTATTCACTTATCTTTTTATATATTATTTGAGACACTTATTTTTTTATATTATTTAAGACGCTTCACAAAAATTGATGAGTATAATTCTAAAAATTATGACATGTTAATTTTTTACACATTATAATTGTTTTTTCCTATCTATCATTTTAATTTTTTTTAATATTTTCTAATTAATTTTCAAAATTCTTACAATTTATTATTGATAAGTACCAAATGACTGTATCTTTTTCTTGTTATTATTTATCCTTAATTTGTTTATTTTACAAAAAAATTAATAATACATATTGCATGGGTATTAATGACATGATTATGTTTTCCTAATTTTTAATTTTTATCTATTTTTTTGAGCTTATCCAGCACAAAGTAAAA
The DNA here is from genome assembly GCA_029379385.1 of Quillaja saponaria. Classification (NCBI taxonomy): domain Eukaryota; kingdom Viridiplantae; phylum Streptophyta; class Magnoliopsida; order Fabales; family Quillajaceae; genus Quillaja; species Quillaja saponaria. Next base: position 24,897,652 of record CM055607.1, read on the forward strand.
TCTTATGAATATGTTAAAAAATATATATATATTAAGTTTTCTACAATATTCATAAGTTTTATCTCATAATATTTAATAATAAAAATTAAAAGGTAAAATAAAATAAAACTTCATGTTAGTTGATATTTTTCTTAATTATTTAATTAGTACAATAACCAATTAAATATTAAAAAAAGGCCAAATTAAGAGAAATAAAAAATAGATGTATAAAAATATTATCCTGTTACCATTTTTCGGTAACTATACTCACTGATTTTTAATCTATTGTTTCAAATAATATAAAACAAAATGTGAGTATCTCAAACGATACCAAAAATAAAACAAAAATATCGATGCCTATTTTGATATAAGTTAAAGTCCCTAAATGATAGTTAACTCTAACTTATTTCAATTTCATTTGTGATTTTTTACATTGAAATTTTCATTGATTTTGTCGAAAAAAAATTATTGTTATTTATCTAGGTTCTTTTACCCATGAATATTAAAACTTATGGTTAGTTGCACTTTACCCTCACGAACTAACATTCATTTTACAATAACTCATGAATTATTGAATTAGACATATAATCCCCTTATTAGAGTCATAATAGACAAATAACTTTCAATCGTCTAAATTATCTACTAAATCTAACAAATTAACTCAAAGAAAAAAAAAAAAAAAAAAACTAAACTAAACTATCATATATAAAGTTTTTTAATGCCTTTTTCCGATCTCTTTATTTTTCTTTAATTTTTTTTCCTAGCAATTGAACTATTTATGTTGATCCAATTTAGAATATATGAATTGAAATATTATCAATATATAATAGATTATACTAAAATATAATCAACATAAAGTGTTCAATTTGATAGAAAAGAAAAATACATTAAAAAACTTATAACAATGATAGTTTGGCCTATTATGAATTGAATTAATTATTGAATAATTTTAGATAAGTAAGGTCTATTCGATAGTTCATATAGACTATTTTAAAATAGATAGTATTTTATAGGGAATAAAGTACAATTGACATTCAAATCTAGTATTTTTTGATTGTCATACTCTTATTTTTTTAGACTCTTTTTATTTGTAAATTGATAAAGATGCATGAATGAGACTTTAATTGAAATAAAAAAATAAATTAAAATGACCCAATTAAAAACATTTAAAATACAGTAACTCAATTTAAAAAATAATAAAATTATCAGAACCCAAGGTGTAATCTAGCATTTTCTTATCTTTTTTTCCCTTTTATGGGTCTCTATTGTAAGTGGACTAGTTTAGGCTAAAATCTACTTCTAAACAAGTCCAAGACAATTCTTATACATCGTTATTCATCACTTGTTTATAAACTCAGTTGTGAGTTTAAAATATTGTCCAATACATTTTGTACGCATAATAATAATAAGTGTTATATTTTTAAGTAATCCTCATTTTATGTATTCTAAATCGAGTTCAAAATTAAAATTGACTCTTAAGAGAACAACTACAATTCTTTTGTTTGCTAATAAAAGTTGTGTGTATAGACTATAAACAAGCCAAGTTCAAATTATTAAACATAATTTGATTATTATTATTATTTTTTGTTTACCATATGAAAAGTAAAATAAAGACCATTTGAATAGTACTTCTAAAACTAGATTCAAGCTTACCATAAATTCAAACTTGTTTAAATATTTTTTTTAACCAAGTTCACTTTAATTACGTGGTAAGCTCATAATTGTTTTAATCAAAAAATTGGACTAAAAATGACTTCGATGGATATGTTTGTTTTAGTTTGTAAAAGACAAAGTTACTTTTGAAAGAAATTTCAATATATGACTTTTGAGACACAAAAGATTAGTAAAAAAAAAAAAAACAACTTTTGTGAAAAGCCAATCTCCAAAATATGGGATCCGGATCCTCTAAAGTAAAGTGCTAAGTGCAAAATGCACTAATTACCTTTTAAAGAATTATCAATTTAAATTTCAATACTCCATCCTTAAATAATCTATTTTCTAAAAATAAAACTTTATAATAATATATAATAATTAATTAATTCTTTTTTACATGTATCATTTTAGAGAAAATTATAATTTTTTTAATTTTAAATAATTAAGGCCATGGAGCAATTTCAAAAGAAAAAAATTAAATTATTTGAACATATTAATTTTTAAATATGATATTGTAACAAAATAATAATTATAGAACTAAAAAAATGCAATGTTTAAAAGAAATCAAAACATGTAATAAATTAATTATTTCCTTTTCACATGTATCAATTTCAAGAAAATTATAATTTTTAATAAAGGTCACCGAACAATTTCCAAAACAGAAATAAATTATTTGAGCATATTAATTTATATATTTGATATTTAAAAATAATAATAATTATAAAACTAAAACATGCGACCATTCAAAAGAAATCAAGTTTTTCACACATTTAAAAGTAATCATAACATGTAAATTTCAAAAGCAAAACAAAAAAAAGTTGCAAAAGGAACAAATAAAAAATGAAATTATTAACATCAATGTCAAGATTTCTCACGTATGTGCTCACATCATTTGAATGTGAGCATTAATCTCATTCAAAATTCACGATTACCCCTTCTAAAGAAGGAATTAATATGCAAGTAGCAACTTTTAATAAATAGTTTTTCTCTTGCTTTTGTTCCTTTTTTTGATGTACCTAAAAAGGTAAAAAGAAATTATCTATTGACAACATTATCTTTTCAATATCAAGTCCACGGATGTATTAACTTCTAGACTAACAATTATTCAGAAATTATGATGTTCTTCCTATAAAATGATTAGTTGGTATGCTTGAGTCAAAAGAAAAAGTCAGTAACAAAGAGAAAGAGATAAATACACATCTCGTTAAAGACACAGAATAGAATCATACCTAAAGAAAGATTAAACCCTTCTAGTTAATAAGAAAGAATTATAAGGAACTACTATATAAACAAAATCTAATTAAGAAAACTTTTGTGTAATCTTCAAGCAGAGAAACTAATAATACAACCTGGACATATTCTAATAAGGTGTAAAAAATCCTTGGACATTCTGACATTTGAAACCAACCAAAGGCATCAAATGATTGCTAAATTACCATGTCTGCCAAAAATCCTGCCCTCTACAAACCATTCCTGAAATTGCAAGCCAAAAACTCACCAAAAAACCCAACAGAAAACTAAGCCAAATACTTCTAGCAACAAAACAACTTAAAAACAGGTAGAATTAGTTTTCGCAAGTAAAGGCAAACAACATAACACATAATACAGACATCTGACATTTGTCTTGATTACCTTTATTTGTATTTTTGTCAACAGCTGACCAAATAAAAACAGTAACTTCTACGAAATCTTTTTTTCTTGAGACAATTACCAGCCGGAAAAGATTTATGGATAAAGGTGAATAAGATAATTAAAAAAAAAAAACTTCGAAAAAGATTTGAAGCAGTCCCGAAGACAATAATTGTTGCTGTTACAATAACAGATTTGTATCATTCTCTAAATCATTAGACAGTGACTTACACAAGGAAAAGAAAGGATCTCCTGTCTACAGATAGCTTCCGAGGACAAATTTATTCTGCAGAGTGCTTGGTGGTTATTCTGCAACAATTGAGCAACTCCCCATAAAAACTTTGTACCAACATTAGTTCTACAGAATGTTACTGTTGTATAGAGCAACTGCTGCAATGATCTAACCCAACCCTCTCACATTTTCTCATCAGGGGTACAAGTACACCTAGTTTCTCCCCACAAATAGATTTCAACAAGTAAACAGCTGCCATTGTCAATTGGCAGTGACAAGAGGAAAAATATGAGGCTTCCGGGCACAAATTACATGTTGTAAGAGTATTGGAAGCGCCACAACACAAATTAAAAGATAAGCTGAGCAAAGAGAACACATACAATGATATACGGAGATTTCCCAAAAGTTGAAGCAAATACTACTAAATTAGACAATAATGAGAAAAATAGCATTAAACAGCAAGAATAAACAGATAACTTAATAGGAAAAAAAAGAAGGAACTATGATATCATTCACATGGTAAGCAGAATATTGTTATGGCAGTATCACTGGTGAACACCACAATTGAGGCGTAGAGCCAGCAGAAAAAAACTGGAGCTTCTGAGTGAGAGTAAGATGTCTACCTCTCCTGCTTTTGGGCTTTATAATTCTCAGAATATCCCATCATGTGAGAGCAATATCTTATTAGGTTCCTCCTGTCACAGTTACATCTGAATGTACTTTCAGAGTGCTAAACTTTTCTGGTGGTTAATTTTGTTAATGAATTCCTTCCTGTCACAAATGAATGTCACCATCAGCTAATAACTATATAATCAGCATCTAGTTATCAGACAGTAAATAAAAAAAATAAAAAAACAAAAATGTTTGAAACACCTTATTATCTAATGGAGCTCATACTTGGTATCCAGGGGTGAAGACCCAAGACTGGGATTTTGGGGGGTGGGGGGGAAGGACAGTTATGAGGGAAAAGTAAAAAAACAAGAATTTTTTAGCGGCAGTGGTTTATCTGCTAAAGTTTGAGCGTTACTGCAATTGCACAATTGCACATGTAACGGGGAATGGAGCAGGCTAGGGGAAGGTATGGGTGCACTACCTGCTGCCAATAACAATTAGGTGGCATTATGTAGCTCATACTTAGTAACCGGGGGTGAAGACTCAAGGCTGGGATTTGGAAGAGAGGGGAAGGAGGACTGTCATGAGGGAAGTAAAAAAAAGAAGAAATTTCTAGCAGCAGTAGTTTATATGCTTAAGTTGTAGTGAGTGTTACTGCAATTGCACGTGTAATCGAGAATGGAGTAGGCTACGAGAAGGTATGGGTGCACTACCTGCTGCCAACATCCATTAGGTGGCATTAGTGGAGAACTACAGAGCTCATATACCCTGTCAATGTGTGAACTATCACATTGCTAAAGCTAGAGAGCTTCATAATTTTCATAAGTAAATGGATCTCTCTTTTTGTAACTACTTGATTGGTTTTCAAGAGTAAGGCTCCAACATGGTATCAGAGCCAGGCCCATGGGTCGTCTCATTATGCCCACACCCGATGATTGATCAGCCCACGACTGATGGGCTCCACCTTACGATTTCAGATCTCCACGTTCTATGTGAGGGGGTGTCAATGTATAAACTCCCACATTACTAAGACTAGAGGGCTTCATAATTCTCATAAGTAAATGAGTCTCTTCTCTTATAACTAATTGATTGGTTTTCAAGAGTGAGGCTCCAACTCAACTCAACTAAGCCTTAAATCTCAAACTAGTTGAGATCGGCTATATGAATCATTTTCCTTCATTTGCATTGATTCGAGACAACATTGAGTGAGGCTCCAACATATCCCAAAATGCTCCCTTAAAAGAATGCATCTGTTCCCATTGTTATTATAATCAAGTTCAAAAAATAAATCAAACTGCATAAATAAAGAGAGATTAAAAGAGAGAGCGAGAGAGCGATTGTGTGTGAGATATAGAGTGAAATGCTACGAGTAAGAAAGAGAAAATGCGGAGTAATTTGGACTCAAGTTGTAGAGAGAACATGGTTATATTAGGAAAATAGAGTAGGGAGTGTCAATTACTAAGATTAATTAAAAACTAAATTACTCTTTTAGTCCCTATAATATGACCGAAAATTCACTTTTGTCCCCTATACTTCAAAAAGTCAAAATCTCATCCCAGTAGTTTTAGAAACCTTGCAATGTGGTTATTGCTGTCACCTCCCAATTGTTTTAACTTAATGGGAGGCGTGGCTCATGGCGTATTACGTGGCTTATTCACATGTCATGAAGAACAAATAGAAGATTGACACGTGACTTGTGACAAAGAACTCAATTAAAAATTATAGGTAATTTCTATTTTATTATTTTCCAAACAATAAAAAATATAAAACAAATAAAAAAAATGGAAGATTAAAAATAAAATCAAAATTTTCTTGTAAACCCTGTTTTGTAGGCGAGAAAGTACGAGAAAAATCTAGTCCACTGATTTAGGTGGCAACGTTGAGATTCATTAGGTTCGAAGCATTTGATAAAGAAGCTTGGGGTTAATTTTGAAAGGGTGGCTTCAGAATTCAGAAAGTTAACAGGTCTGATAGGAATTTGAGGAAAAAGGTTAGAAGGGTAGCCCACTGAGTGATTAGTTTGATATGGTGGCGTTAGTGACGAACAGATCTGGAAATACGAGGACCCAATGAAGTTGATATAGTGATGAAGTTGATTATGGAGGTAAGTAAATCGAATTCCAAGGTAAAGAACTTGAAAACTGGCAAGAAAAGCTAGAGTCAATATCTACAAGGAAATGAAAGGTCCCAATTTTGTAAGTATAAATTAGCCTTAGTTAAATTATTCTTATAATATTGGCCACTATTTTTCACCGATAACTACAATAGTATAAATTATTAAACCAAAGGTTTTATGAAATCCAGAAGAAATGATCATCATTAATCACCTCATTTTATGTGCCTGCTTAGTTCCTGGACGTAAAGGAGGAAGTAGGCTTTAGTTCTGGCAATTTTTCCTTGTCGAATTTTTTCAAGTATTATGACTCATAAAGATGGGTTTCATTAAGCCAGACATTTTATTTAGATACTTTACCAACAGATATATCCATATTAGCAAACTAGAAAAATAATAGGCATAAGTACTCATACCATTAGTCCGATTAATGCGTATGCTCTTCCACCACCATCCTACCCAAGGAAATGGAACCAGCAAATTCCTGTCTCAAAAAGTATTCTGGCTATCAGATGTTAGCCTCTCCATTGACTAAACTACTTTGATCTTTTCTGGAGTCAGTACCAACTGTTTTACTGCTGCTCTTTTTTGTCTCGTCTTGGTTAGATACCGTCTTATCTTGAGCAGGACTAACTAATCTCCTGATAAACTTCTTTTGCGGGAGAAGAGGGTCATCCATTAAATTTTTTTTAGGTGAGTTGCCAAGTTTGGGAGTGCTACTTTTTTCCCTGGGTTTAGTGTTTTCATCAAAACCATCCTTCGGCATGTTCACAACCTTTTCAGGCAAATCCTTATCAGGTGTGATTTGTGAAGCAGCAATATCTTCAGTGGGGTCACCAGTATGCTGCTTCACATTTTTATCATCTGGTTCTGTATCAGGAAGCAGTGCTCGTCGGCTAAGGCGAAGCTGTCCCTTATCATTTACCTGCAGTTCATGCTCACAACCATAAGAGACGTCTATTAAGTTGATAATTTCCTAAAAGCCAAGCAAGAAAATAAATATAAGAACATGGAAATATAACCCAACCAACCATCTGGAAGTCTGTTTGACTAGGTTATATTTTCATTGGATACAGTCAAAATATTTAGGCAATTCAGTGAATAAGAAAACTTTCCTTTTGTTTCATCAAGTAGTAATACATATACATCCTGTATACAACAGAGAAACTATCTGAAGGAGAAGAAAGAAGAAAATATTTTCCTACTCAGAATTTTTCTTTTGCCTGTATACAAATCAGACTCAGACATTTTCCTTTTTCTTTTTTGATAGAACACAATTTTATTGGAAAGAAAGAACATTACAAAAGAGAAGGGTCCTCCTTCAAAAAAAAGAGAGAAAAAGAACTAGGTTAACAACAAATGCTCTAACTGAGTCAATTTCTTTAATCACACTTCCAATCAGAAAAGGGAACGCCATGGAAAGTGCCTGAAGCCGAGCACCAAAGAGATGCCAAAAAGAAACAAGAAAGGCACTCCTAAGAGTCTCAGAATTTTGCTATAACCAAATACACCAATTCACTACAGCAAAAGAACTTTACCTTCTTCCCCCACCCCACCGCCCAAAAAAAAAAAAACCTAGGAAATTTGAATAACTTATTGATAATCATTAAAGTCCTCAGACACACTCACAGCTCACCAAAAATACCAAAAAGGCTGTCTCAAATAGCCCAAGTCACAAAACAATGACAAAAGAGATAATCATAAGTCTCAATGAACTGAAAACACAAAACACAAACATCTCGGGAAAGGGCCATAGAAGGCATCCACACCTGGAACAGAACATTAATGTTGATGCTATTAAGAACTGTCCGGAATAAAAGTCAACTTTAAATGGGATCTTCTCTTTCAAAAATAACATTTGCGTGGGACATCACAGTGGAGGAGAACAAACAGAAAAACATAAAAAGATTTGCAAGTAAAAGAATCAGAACTATTGAGAGACCAAACTCTTTTTTCAGATACTAGGAAAGCAGAAAGTGTCAATAAAGTCAAGCAGAACAATTTATGCACCATTCCGCTAGCATAAGTAACAAAAACACTACCTTTAGCATCCCAACCATTCTACTGAAGGTCAAACTTAATTCTAATCACCTTATGTCCGAGAATCAAGCACTAGAGGAAACCACCACAAACATTTTCCCACCAAGGAAATGATCTTGGACACCAAATTAGGAGGACCAGATCCCTCAGACTCAGGATTATAACACAAAACCCACCTAATCAAATAATCACTGCTAACCAACCCCCACCCCATTCCAGAGAAAAACACACATAAATCACTCCAAGCTCTATGCAAACACTTACAGAATATTAAACAAGAAAGGTAATATGGATATACTCGAGAGACAAGAATTAATAAGAGTTCTCGTCCCTGAAGAGAGAAAAAAGCCATTTCCAACTATCAAGACACTTTCTTAGACACCTTCTTAATCACACCAGATACCAAGAAGACACAAAATGGGGATTTCCCGCTAATGGTACTCCGAAGTGAAACCGGCAAGAAAGTAATAAATAGACAAAATTTTGTTATCAAGATGAATTCCTGTTACTATACTTTACAAATTTACTTTCATCCAAAAACTTCCTCAAAAATCAGAGGTCAGTAAAGAACATTTAAGAAACTCAAGACATCATCTTCTAGTAAGAAAATAAATAGTGTCATTAGCAAATTGCAAATGAGAAATATTAACCTCCTCAAAACCGATCCTCATCCTCTTAATGAAGTCCCTCAATCCCTCTCCACAGCATATAATCCAGCCTAGTAAGAATGCCCTCAACAATAGAAAAAACAAAAGGGCAACAGAGCACCCTGTCTCGCCCCTAGACCATGGAAATCAATTTTGGGGTTTCCCATTAACAATCACAGAAAACACTGCTGAGGACAAGCATCCATGAATCCATCACTTCTATCTATCACCAAAACCCTACCTAGCAATGACTTTACCAAGAAAAGACCAGCTAACCCTATCATTAGCTTTCTCAAAGTCAACCTTCTACACCAAAATAATTAGAAGACCTTTTTCAGTTTCCGTATTGAACACTCAAGTTACCGAAATATATGGAGTGTCCCCAATCTGATAGTCCAACTTTCAGTGCTACTAGCCAAGTAGCTGAAGTAACAAACAGATCCAAGTGACCCAAAGCCAAGAGTAGGTGTTATTGGTATGGTTCATCTTGGTTTTGGACCCTAAACCAATCCAAACTGAGCATGTTAATTTTCTAAAATTATCAATCAATTGAAGATCCAATCCTAATGGTTTCCTAAATTTTCCAACCACCTGTAAAATGGCTGTTGTTGGTTTTGCATATTGAGAGTTCACTCTATTGGTTTCTGCAGGCAAAGAAATCTAGACCCAAGAAAGTAAGATTACGTAGCTGTTGTCAATGTCATCGTAGTGGAGGAAGGTGAAGAAAAATAGAGCCAGCCAAGCAGCTGCTGGGTGCTGCCGAGATGAATCTTGCAGTGAAATTGTGAATCTGTAGCCCTGTAAGTGAAAAAGAAGAAGAAAGGGTCTAGGCCCTAGGGGATTTGAGGTGAGACTTGGGGAGTGTCAAAAGTTATAAAGTTGTTCAGTAATGGAGGAAGAGAGAGGAGGAGAAGAGGAAATGTTCATTGGAAGTATAAAGAATTAGAACATTTGAAATTTACATACAACCTTGCAATGAGATGTGGTGGGCTTCACGGAAATTTCAAATCAAACAACTTTTTTAGCATTGAAAAGTCAAAACATGCCACCTATTTAAGGAATAGATTTCTAATTAATGAAATGTAATGGGTATTAGAGGTGGTGGATTTCGGTCAGGTAAGTTCAGTATGGAGACACTGCAGACCACTAAAAATTTGACATCTCTGATTTACAAGTATAAAAAATATATACGTGTGTATTTTAATATACTTTGTGCAGTTTATTTAACCATAAGCCGGAGGTCAACAATTTTTTCAACTACTATTCTTTAGGTTAGTCTAATTTCAGTTTTTCAACTCCTCGGTTTTCATGCTTGGTCCTACCCAAAAGGCCAGTCAAAGTTACAAAGTAGTTGGCAACATGGTGCTTATACACCATTTCCACACTTGTAAGTTGTAACACCCCATGCGGGGCCTTAGGATCTCACCAACCCCCAATAAATCCTTGACATCTTCGCCCAGGCATATCAAGTCACGATGACTCGCCTCCAGAAGCACAAGCCACTTAGTCATGTCCTCAGATAATAGCACATACATTTACCATAAAGCTATTGCAAAGCATGGGACATTAATTTGATCTAGTGGGAGAACAAAAAACTATAAGAAAATCAGAAATTTGCATACCTCCACAAGTTTAACATCAATGCAGTCTCCAACTTTGCAAACCTGCAGGAACACAGAACTGAGAATATATTTTCACCAGTGATCTATATATACAGATACAAAAGATAGCATTATGCTTACATCTTCTGCCTTTGCTAGCCAGCTTGAACTCAGCTCACTTATATGGCAGAGTCCCTACACAAAACTCAATGAGATATAGATACCAATATTATATTGCAAAGTTTCGACCACAACTCTATAGGAGCATATAATTTTGGGAAGGAGGGGGGGGGGGGTTGCTGAAGAAGTGGACTATGTCATAAATATTGAATACAGAAGATTATGGAAATTCAAACTTCAATTATCATTTGGAGCAATATGATAGATTGATAATGCAAGTTTTAACTTATGCAAAATAGGTACTTGCTTTTCACAACTTCAGCAAACTATTTACCTCTCGTCCAGGTGCTATCTCAACGAAAACTCCATAAGGAGCTATTGATTTGATTTCGCAATTCCTGAAAGATAAGATGTGTATAGCGTATGAGTAAAATACAGAGAATGTATATAATTTCAGATTGTGTTAATAAACCATTTAGTTCCCAGTATGATTGAACTGCCAGGATCAACACATTTCCCTATAAATCATAGAAATCCAAATCCATTTGAAAATTTAAAATTCAAGTATGTCAATATGGTCTATCTCGTTAATAGACTCCAATAAAAAACATTTTTTTACCCGTGGAAACTATCAAGGTAGAAAAGAGACCGGCATCAGCGAAAAAATAGAGAAAAAGAGATACCTATAGATATCACCAACAGTTGGAACCATTGTCAAATTTCTAATAATAGCTTTAGACTTCTCTAAGCTTGACAAATCTTTTGCAGTAATTTTCACCTGTAAAAGGCACAACATATCATAGTGGTGTTGATTGCAGTGTGAAATAGAAAATTAACCATAATAGTTATGTAGAATAAGCTGCATATGAGCTCATCATCTTCTTACTATGCCATTTTCTTCAGTGTCAATAGCCTCTACTCCAGTTTCCTCAATGATACTCTTCACTTTCTTCCCACCAGAGCCAATTATAAGGTTTATTTTCTCAGGTTTGACCTATAAAAAGTACAAAATGGTAAGCAAGGAATATTGCATACTGCTCACAACTACTTTCATCTTGAAAGGCCACAACATGGGTACAACCAGACCTTCATAATGTGAATCAGGGGGGCATATCTAGAAAGCCTTTTTGCAGGGGGAGGTGAGCATTTCAACATTTCTTCTGAATTATTGAACAAAACAAGCAAAGGGATTATTAACTTCATAATCAGCTTACAAGAGAAAATAGAACTTTCAAAATACACAATGAATCTTTACAACTATTACTATGATTATCAGCATTCCTCTTTAGTAAACAAGATTGTCAAGATACAGATCTTAACTAGGATCGTAGAGGATCTACTAGATCGAATCATAAGATTGAAAGATCTTACAAAAATTGTAAAATACCCCTTAAAAATAATAAATATACTTGTAATAAGTCATAACGTTATACATGAGAGCAGTATAAATAACAAATACCCACATATTTACCACACCATGACCAAAAATATATGAACAATAAATTGCTATATAGATTGTAAGCTACCAAGAATAGATTAATGTAGTAATTAATCCAAATCAGCACAAGTGATTCTCCCTCATTTTCTCTTCGATAGGTGCTACCTTTACCTTCCTACAAATCTCCTCATTTTGTATTCTATCCTTTCTTGTATGTCTCATCCATCTCAATATTTGCATTTTGGCTACTCTCATCTCATGTGAGTGTTGTTTCTTAATTGCCCAACATTTGAAACCATATAACATAGTCAGTCTTACTGTCGTCTTATATAATTTTCCTTTCAACCTATTCGGGATTTTAGAAATACATAAAACTCCTGAAATACTTCACACTTCACCCACTCTGTCTTGATATTATGGTTCATATCATGCTCAATTGTGCCATCTTTTTAAATAAATGAATCCAAATACTTAAACTGTTAGAGTGTAAATATAAATAGCTTAGTTAGTGAGTCAAATTTTCTTATTTATAGTTTCCTTATTTATGTATAGTTGACTTACTTGTACTCTACATAAACTTTTACTCCACAAAAACTTGTACTTCACACAATTTCGTAGTATAAATATATTATCTTGGTATGAAAAATCCTCATCCAATTCATCAAAACACTTTGGGTATCTCTCCTTTAGGTTTTACAGGGTATCAAAGCTTAGGGTATCTCTCCTAGGTAGAGAAAATCCTCATCCAATTCATCTAAACAAACTGAGCTACAACTTTATTTTAGAGCTTGTTTAGTAAACAAGACGAGCATCAACTTACAAAACTCGAATTGTAAGCTAGCGAGCCTAGCTCGTTAAAGATAAATATATTTCTTTTATATAGTGTAATATAAATAATGGATGAGTTGTGTGTTAAAACATTCAAATTATTACATTTTTAGACATGTTTTTCTTATAATTAACTGAAACTAATATCAAAACAAGTTAAAAATGTTTTGGGCTCTTATGTGACTTATTTGATATGGCTCACAAGCCCTTTATAAGCTGAGCTCGAACCTGCATTTAGGCTTGCAAGCTATAGCTGAATATGAGCTGAGCTTGAGCCCACTAAAACTCAGACAAGCCGAGCCCAAGCTTTCCAAAGCTGGGCTCTAGGTCAGCTTGCTTGCATACCAGCAAACAAATGTAGAGAAAACTTTTCCAATTATAGTGGTTGATTAACAAAATGGGTCTAGAAACATTTGAACAAGAAAGTAGGGCTATTCACATAATCAAATCACATCACATCCAAGAAAAATGACACCTGCAAACCACAAAGAAACATTTTCTGGACTCAAGCAATCATCCTATTGAATTGTACCAAGAATATGCTTCCGCCCATCTCTTGCTTGTAGAAGTGCTTCTCTCATGATGGATAAAGTTATCCCTTCCACCTATCATTGGGATGCATTAATGGTTATTGGTTAATGTTATCATATGTAACTGATATAAGGACAAATGAAAACATTTATTATTATTTCTTTCGGAAGTGAAGGGGTGGGTTTAGGTATGACTGAGCACTGGGAGCAGACAAATTTACTGCCTTCATAAGCAAATGAAGGGGCACAAGAAGAAACAGACATATTGGAGAGTTTATAGCGACATTTAGATAATCACCTTTATGTCCATCTGAAATGCAGTTACACCCTCTTCATTTCCAGCAACCTGCAAAACATCATTTCTATAATATCAATTTTTGAACCTTTGAAAGTCATAGGCCTACTGCATTTTTTCATCTTCATTAAATATATTTTTGATAAAAAAGACATAGAGAAAACAGAAATCGACTGAATATTGAACACAGGAATAGGTAACATAATTGAGATTCTACAATTTGAAACCTTAAAGTCCATATCTCCAGACGCATCTTCAGATCCAGTTATGTCAGACAGGATGAGTGGAGTACCATCACCTCCAAATTCCTGGGTTTCCATAACCAGACCCATTGCTATTCCAGCAATAGAGCACTTAACAGGAACACCAGCATCTTGCAATGCCAAGCAACCCCCACAAACGGAGGCCATACTGTCACAAAATGAAATATTGATATGAAACAGGTAACTTTCAAAACTGCAATATATATAAATGACTCACTGAGCATCTTGTGCAAAGTATCCACACAATACTTTCACTGAACGTTGGAACATATCAACATGCATTTGTATACTTTCGGTCTATATGATTTAGCCATGCTTACGTATTCAACAAAATTATTTGAAAAGCAAAAATGATAACGTAAAAGTTAACTAAACTGTGTCATTCTTTTAAATGAAGAAATTCAAAATAAATCCACCTTGAGGAGCCATTGCTTTCGGTTATGGTACTCTCTACACGAATAATGTATGGGAAATCATCTTCAGAAGGCAAAATTGGTTCAAGAGCTCTCTCCGCCAGCATTCCATGTCCGATTTCTCTTCTACTAGGTGCTCCAATCCGCCCAACTTCTCCCACACATGAAGGAGGAAAAGAATACTGAAAATGTAATTTCATGAGTCCTAAGAAGTAAATTGTATACATTTTCCAGGTTTTTTTTTATTATATATAAAATTGCAAATCTAGAAATATCCTACTGGAACATTCATTGGCAATGGTAAATAAGGTCACAAAAGAAGCATGAAACACATCAAGTAAATTATTGACACAGAGATGGAAGCAAAAGAACAGAAACTAAACATCAGCAACATTAAAGTTTGAACAGGAATAATGGATTTTGAGGTTAGAATTCCTCTAACTTTGAAATATAAAAATAGCTGCTACAGAATTATGTCAGTATTTATATTTAGGATTACGTCAGATCTTTTAATCCTGCCCCCTGATTACACATAATCCTCATCTAATCTTAGCTAATGAAGGTCATTAAATGTCAAATGCTAGTTAAATGGCTAATTAACAAAAACTAGAAACCAAGCCACTGGCCATAAACTAAAATAGGGAAGAATAAAAGGATACATGAAAAAGTAATCAGCCAACTTTTTGGTAGAGCAGAAATTGGTGACAGGACTTCCATTTTAACTTTAAACCTAACTTCCTTAAACAGAATTATTGGAAAATCTCTTTTAGGTGTCTAGTTTAAGTAGACCCTATGTTCTCATAAAAATTAGAAAAAACTACAGGCTCATTGTTTTATTAGTGAAAGCAAAACCACTTACAATATCAAAACACAATATCTTAAATCTCTAATAATCCTTGATTCAACCAAGTCATAACATATAATAAAGTAAATAACATAAGCCAGAAAGGACACAAAACCCAATATTATAAAATAAAATTATTGCTCATTTTTAGAAACCCTTTTTCCTGCATCAATTGAAGCTAAAACCATCTCCACCTCTGAATAGTGAATACATGAATGAATGAGTGCAGACTACATAAAAGAGCTGAGCACAAAACTTGCAAAAGTTGGAAGTTCAATATGGCAAAGGACACCATAACTGACAAGTTACTGTATATCTTTACTCAAAATATCCACGTAAATAAAGAAAAGAGCAGCAACTTCTTGACAAAGTAGAAAGGTGTCTTATGTCTTAATCATTTCCATACTAGCCTATGATTACAAAGTTTTTTAAAGATGAGACCTAACTGTCCTGAAATTCCCAATTCTCTCATTTTACCACTAAAAGCTATTATACATATTATAGTACACAAAAAACGCTATTACATATGGACGACAAAGCCTAAGATGTTGGCTCAGGTGCTTCCATTTAGGTACCCACGAAAGAGGTTACATTTTCTTATTAAGAAGAAGGATATTACATCTCTCTCTCAAGAAACAAACACAATTATCTACGGCCTTATATGCACCCAAACAATAGACCTATCAACAACACAAAAAGTCCTCATTCAGAACTCAGAAGCCTTCGGGGGTAGTGAGGGCTAAACAGTGAGATATCAGGAAGGGAATATTTTATGTAATGGTTGGAGTTAGAAAAATCAATAGGAGGAGAAAAAGAAAAAGAAAGAAAATATAACTTCACATAGTAAAGGATAAATACATTGTGTAATACCCTAATCTTTTATAGTTTAAGCCTACGCTAATGAGACTTATTAGGAACAAGCCAAAAGCTGTAATTGGGATGTAGTTGATAATAATTGAAACCTTATATGGTTAAAATTGTAATTGTGCAAAGAACTTGGTGTCAAACTTCTAAGACAGGAATGCTGGAAAGGTTGTGTAGGAGCTTTAAACAAGCTGGAAATACCTCATGTTTGATTTAAATGAGCTCTTCGCACTCCCTAGTGCAGTGCCTGCACATGCATGACAGGTTTTGCTGTGGAATTACGACACCAGTAGCTTGTTCTATGCTGAAAGTTTTATTGATCAAAATGGTATTTACTGAAAGAGAGAACAGAGAGTAAAACAAGTTCTGAAGGAGAGAAATCTATGGTCTGTATTTGATACTTTTGATGTTTCTTGGATCTGTCTGGGATCATTGCATGCTTTGTTGGAAGTACATCACAGTGAATTTGGGAGGAATAAGTACATTAAGAATTTATTGTGTTGTGCTTTCTTTGTGTTGCTTCAGAGTAAAAGGCTATAGCAAAAATGCAAGGATCTACTGCAATGTTGATATCCCAGCTCATCTTATATGGGATAGGATTGTCTACAGGGATTCACTTTGGTGTTCAGCTGTGGGGTTATTCAAGGGAACCTCTCTGTTAGATACGCAGCAGGACTGGAGTGTGCTTCTTTTTTAGGTAGCTCTTTTTTTTTCTTTTTTTTTTAAGTCAAAACTACCAAAATTCTTAGTCTTAAGGCTCCAGAAACTGTGTTACAAAAGTTTCACAGGACATATCAAACCTTTTTTTTTTTTTTTGGATAAGTAGTTTCCAAAATGGAGACAGGACATCTGGTCAGACAGGATCAGGCCCTACTAGACAAGAAACAGAATAAGGCTGCACTTAGAATATATTAGGTGACTAATAAAGGTCATGCCATTGGACCAAGAAGTCACTGGCTTTCAAAGTCTGATTTGTTCTTATCAAATGCATATTTGACAACCATTTCACTTTGGGTTGATCGGATGTAGTAAATTGGAATTGGACTGTTCAATTTCAATTTTCCTGTTTGGCACGCATTGTGAAAATGAAATTTTCAACTAAATTTCCAAGAATTGAGAAGCAACTACGAAACATCATTTTCAACTCTTATAGGTAACCCTAAAATTTACAATTCTTGTGCATATGCTATTCTTGACGGCTACTTACTTATAAAAATAAGTCATGATATAACATGGGCCACCACCAATGACAAACTCCACCACCCATCACCGGTCCTTACCCACGAGCAACTTCGTCCACCCTCTGTTGGCCACCACAACCAACCACCGTCACCATTAACTCATTGAATATGACACCGACCACCATAAGAACCCATTAAAGATGAGAATGACCACATCAACCACCATCAAAACAATCAAAAACGACAACAACTATTATAGGAACTTACTGAAAATGATAGGATCCATTGAAATGATGACAATCATCTCAAAACCTGCCGAAGACGACTACAACCATCATTGGAACCCTGTCGGATATGACGATAACCACCGCAGAAGCAACCGGAGATAACCAAAACCACCATCAAAAGTGGTCGAAGACTTTGGCAATCACCTCCGGGAGATTCCGGAGATAATAGAAATCACCGTCAAAAGCGGTTGAAAATGACGATAACCACCACCAAGTACTTGAAATATAATTCATGTTATAATTTTTTTTATGTAATCTAAACTTGTATATTGTAATCCTAACCAATTCTACTTAAAGTAGAATTGAAATTGGTTCTAATTTTAATTCAATGATCCAAACGCAGCCTCAAAAGATTTCTTAAGGGTAATTGATTTTGCAACCTATAAAGAAGAAATCCTTTTAATTCATGAGGTGTATTACCTTCAAGGTGTAATGTAAGAAGTTAGACTACACCTTCTTAATGAAATTTCTTTTTCTATCACAAAAAAAAATAAAAATAAAAATAAAAATAATAATAATAATAAATAAATCTCAAAGTTAGACACTAATTTTTTAAACCTTGTATTGCATATTGTGAAAACATTTTAGTACATATTTCTCCATAAAGCAAAAATATGATCCATGACTTGAGGACACAAACAAGATATAAAGAGCTGCATAATATACAAAAGAGATATGTATGTTTCTAACATACATCATTTTTAATCCCTTTTGACATGGCATACAAGACACACAAACACACAGGCAATATACGTGCTTATGCAGATAGAAAGCTTTGAAATGGGTAGGTTCATGGTACTATGAACTGTCATGTGAAATTAGAAAGAAAAGATAAATTAAAATGATTATAAAATATAAATCAGACAACCAGTAAGAAATTAGATGTTGCAAGTTCTTTTGATATCCTGTAAGCAACAACGTCAATGCATTAACATCACTTATAGAAGATGTTAACCACATAAATAACTGAATATAAACTTGACAAGTTTGAGAGACCTGAAGATAGAACCTCTTCCATTCATCCAAATCGACTAGATTGTCTATTCTTTGAGCCATTTGCTTATCACCAAGCGTAGCCACTGCTAGTGACTGCCAAACAGGCAAAACAGTATACAAGACATAATGGGAATGAGAAAATAGGCAGATATACAAATCATGCATGTAAGATTTCGCAGATGAATATTGCCATGGAATTACTGAAATGACAACCCAGAACATATCAAGCACTAAATTGGAACAAATAATTTACTCCATCTAAGAGACACAAAAGTAGCAAGACAATCAATGTACACTAAGGATTATGAAGAGGTGCTGCTTGCCTAAAAGGTCACTGGCTCAAGGATTACATTTTTTATTTGTTACTATTCAGCCTCATGTAAGACCCCATTCTTAAATAGAATCTTAAACAGTAATCTTCTAGCACAACTAACATTGATGTCTCTTGTCTCCCCTTTTTTATTTGCTTTCTTTATCAATAAAGTTCATTACAAGGAACCAAGGGGGGAGCAACCTAGGTACACAAGAAGTATCAAAAGTCTAACCCCCTAGAAAAGAAAAAAGCACACCAAGCTAAACTCCAAAACTCACAGACAAAAACTGGAAAGCAAGTTCAAGAGGTAAACAAAGACTTGGCAGAATACCTATAAAAGTACAAAGAGAGATAGAGAGAAAGACTAAGTGAATTTTAGAGAATATAGGCTATAGTTGTAAGCTCCTACTAAATCTATACAAAAAATTCTTACACATTGTTGAGAAAATTAGAAGGTGAAAAGGGGTTGTAGTTTGACGATCTAAGACGACACCCATAACCTTTATTTATAATAAAACAATAATACAAAGACTATCACATTTAACGATGTGGGACTACAAACACTCAACATATACTCTTAACACTCCCCGAGAGCTGGATCATAATATTTTCCAAGCTTGTTGATGTAATGAAGTCGGGTACCCCACACAGACAATAAATAAATCTGCCAGCTTAGCCTCTGACTTCACATATGCTATTTTGATTGTATTATCTACAAGCTTCTCACAAACAAAGTGATAGTCAACCTCGATATGTTTTGTTTGCTCATGAAAGACAGGATTAGGAGCAATATGCAATGCATCTTAGTTATCACAAACTAACTCCATAGGCTGTGAATGCTTAAAACCAAGTTCTTCAAGAAAACTAACTAAGCAATAGTACGAGTCATGGCTTTATATTCAAACTCAGCAGTGGATTTTGCAACAGTCTGCTTCTTACTCTTCAGATCTAATTACCTAGCATCTCTGATCCTCCTATTGCTGTTCGGAAAGGTTCAGGCACATGCCTCTCTCTTTATGCTCATTCTAGTACCGCCTATCCTCTATCAAATTGTTTCCTACGTTATCCCAAAACACAGAATCTACCTCAAGAACACCCCTCCCCCCCGCCCCCCCCCCCCCCCCCTGCCCCCTCCCCCGCGGAGATGAAACATGCTAAGCTGCTGCGTATCATAGATTATTGGTGCTCCAACTAGAATGAGATAGTTGAGTATTTCACTAGTAAAGCCAAAAATGTAATTTTCAGTATTATGTATTAGCTACACAAGAACTAGAGTACAACTAGTCACGGTGTCTCTTTCCCAAATTATTTTCTGTAATATCTATAACTTCTTTCACTTTCTCCAATACATTCTAAAATCTTGACACCCCTAATGAATGGATGAACAAATCAGCATGTTGATTCTCTAACTTAACATGAGTTGATCTGATTAGGCTAACCCTCTCATGCACGAGGTTACAGTTCAGTGTGCTTCATCCAAATCATCCTCTGACAGGAATACTGTGTTTGACATTTAAAATCTTATTTAAAGCAATCAGGCATCAATTTTGGATATCCAAGAAGCACATCAGTGTAAAGAAGATAAAATATTGAATAGTTATATAGGAAAGCTGCTGAAAGAAATGAGTAGCACAGGGAGTGATAGGCTAACTAAAACTTAGTGATAAGCACTTCAAAACAAGTATGTTTTGGCTAGAAACTAGAAGTAGGAACTCCATATCAGATCAATGTATTGATATCATAAGAAATGCCTTAATGATGAGGTTGGGTAGTTTGATAACAGTTGGGTGCAACTTTATTCAAAGATGTGAGCTCAAACATATCAACTGTAAACATGCATTTTACAATTCCACGTCCCTTCAGTAGTTAAGAAATATGAATGCACCTGACAAATAACCAGCGAAGAACTCTAGCAAAAGAACAAATAAATAAAGACTACGTAAACCCATGAACAGGACAAAACATGACTAAAAAAATTGGGGAAATCTGCTAACAAATATCTTCATGAGCATGTGAGTGTTTATGCCGGGCATTCACCCGGAGAATGTATTCTAGCACTTTACAAGATACGGAACTTAGAAAACTTGTATTTGTCATGGGAGAATAGAATATGAGCCAGCTTGCGTAAATAAAGGCATAACCAGGAATGATCAAGGTATATACTTTTAAGAAGCAGAATAGCAGTGCATAAAAACCTGTGTTTCCCCACGTGTAAAAAGAGCACTTCCATGTGCTCTAGGAAGTAGCCCACTTCTTGAGTTAATTGTACGTATCTCATTTGGTGTCCGCCCATCACTTCTTTTTCCACCCTATGACACAGACACAAGACAAAAATAAGTAAATAAACAAAATAAGACAAAAATATACACCCCAAAAGATTGTATGTGGTATGTCCATGAGTACTAGAAGGTTCGAAACATTCTAGTAAATCATGTAACTTTTTGGAAATTGCAGAGAAAATCATATTGTACTTTTTGTATTACCGGGAAGAGCAAAATGATTGTTCACAAGCCTCAGTCAAGCAACAAATAAAAAAAAAAAAAAATCAAAACATACATCAGAAAATATATCTTACCGAGAAAAATATTTGTTGTACTTACGCATATATAAATCAGTAAATTATGTCAAAAAGGAATTAATCATAAGCAACACGATGAAATTGATGAAGATTGGTGGGGAAGTGTATCATAATAATTTTGAATTGTTGGTGTTTAAGTTCCTATACCAAAGAGATTGAAACCCATTTCATAGAAAATGGAGGGAAGTTTTTAAAATAAAAAGAGAGGAAGAGGGCAGCGAAGAATGAATGCCAACGCCAGCCAACTAAATTTATTGTTAATATTTAAATATCCCCGTACATGAGGCTTGTAAGTTGAAATGAAAAGCCTCTTTCTATGAGATACCAAGTCAATTGTGAAGTGTTAGTGTATGGTTTTTAAGCAATAAGTGACAGACTACCAATTAACTTGGCCTACCCATTTGCCAGTTTCCTAAAGTTACTAGCACAGTTGTGCTACTTGGGGCCATACATGGTGTTAGGGATATCTTGATCTCAATCTGGACAGTCCTATTTTTCCAAAATGAACCAGCCTTTCTGAGAGATAGCATATAACTGAATAAAACTCGTAGCTATAACCATGTTTACTCAGGTTTTGGCTCCCTAATAGGAATTCTGTTGACCCAAGATTGGCTACTGCACCAACTTCTAATAGAAGAATAAAATTGCATATGACAAGGAAAACATATAAACCTAAAACATGCTATAGAGCTAAGAATTTTTATATTACCGAAACAGAAAAAACATACATGGATAAGCATGAATTTATTATGTAAGCTTTATCATCTAAGTGCCACAAAGTTCCATAAAAAAGTTAAAGAATATAAAATAAATAAATTTAAATAAAGGAAAATGGGGGCTGAACCTATAGGTTTGTCACAGTGAATGCCAAGTTTAATACAAGTTCCACTAAAAGATCGACCTTAGCTAAATACAAGTCTTTGTATCTAACTCTTTTTCTTTTCTTTAATAGAAACTCTTCATACCTCTACAATGCGCCTCCGCAAAAATTTGGATGTGACTTCTTTAAACACCAGCTTCACATCTACCTCAGAAAACTGTTAGAAAGGAAAAAAAAAAAAAATGTTTTATATTAAAACATGCATCATAAATCCATATGTATTAAACTCTAACTTGATATACAGAAGAGAAGACATATAGGTGAATGATAATTCCTTCATCAATCATAAATGCCAAAGAACCTGGAAGAAAGTAAAATGTGAACAATACCTAAGTGGAAATCAACTGAATACAAAATTCCAACATGAAACAGACCTCTAGCAGGAACTCTAAATACTACTTCTAGGAAAAGTGGAGAAAATTCATAAGCTCTCAGATCAAAGTATAATCCCTTGATTTACCCATGACTTATGTTCTAGTTTCTGAATATAGGTATCCCAGAGTTTTTATTACATAAACAGCTGGTGCCATAACCCACGTATTTATGTTATAGAAGCTTTACTTGAGTTAATGTTTCGTACTTCAGTTTATCACTCTTAATTCTATGGATGCATGTTAAAATATTATTGACTTTCTCCTCAAAAACTAGTCTTTTTCAGGAAAAAAAAATATTATTGAGAAAGAAAGAAGGTCCTCCTAAGCATAACAAAAATAGTAAAGAAAAATGTCAGCTTAAAACAATAAGGCTCTCCAACTCGCTGTATATCAACTAAAGAAACATCATGAAAGGCTCATGAAACAAAACACCAAAGAGAAGTGAGGAAATCAATCCTATCCCAGAGAAGTTGCCATGGGAGATGATGATCACGAATAATCCTTGCCTTAAGTTCCAACCATGCCCCCAAATCACTACAAAGAAATCACATCTTCATAGACACTTAACATCCTTTTTTTCTCCCAAAACTTAGGTAATGAACTATCAAAAAATCACGCAAAGAGCCCATTGAATATGTTGCCCAACCAAATAACTAGTTATCTCATAACTTAATTGTGCCCATTGAATATAACCCAACGGGACTCTGGTGCCCATACATAGCAATGGAATTTGATGCCCACAAAATAGTGCAAGAGTATGTCCTGCAAAATAATTTTATCCCATAGAAGATTTCATGGTAGACAACAGTTCCAAAAAGATCGTGCATTACATTCCATGGTTTGCCATTATGGTATAAAGTGCACAATTTCTTTTTCTCCATTATCTGATATTCAGATCTATTCTAAAATCATCATTATTATTCTTTTCTTTTTGACAAGTTAAAATCATCATTGTTATTCTCCTTTTTTGAGCATGTAGCTGTATTTCCGTCTCATAGGTTATCACACTTTTGCTTTCAAACCTTTCAGAATGAAATTTAGGTAATTGTGAGCAGCACTTAAAAGCTAGAGGAAAGGAGATGTTGATAGCTGATATTGACACTTGGCAACTTCTGTGGAAGATTTTGGTATCAATCCTGTAGCTTAAAAGGTATAACTGCTGCTGGCCAATTTTTTTATAGGAAATAAAAATATTGTTGACAGAAACGAAGTACAGACAGGAGGACAAGAAGTCCTCCTAAACAGAAACAAAAACAGAAAAGTGAAAGGCGTTTGATTGAAGAACAAATAGTTCTGCTTCTTCTCATGAGTTTGACTAGTTATACTACAAAAGCTTTGTTTGACCATTTACAATCAGAAGCCTTATGAACCAAGTTTCCAGATAATGATAATAAAGATTTCGTCCATTTTAGTCACATCTTAAACTTTGAGTATTATAGGCTTTAGGCTTCATAGTGAAAGTGTGAAATTTAAGTGTTCAGTTTGTGAGCAATAACTGATAAACTAATTTTGCTGGCTAACTAAGCCAAGTGAATCAGCTTGGTCCGCTAGTTATCACGACATCTGCTGCTTGGGTCGTTGCATGAAAAAAAAATAAAAATAAAGTAGTAGCATTACCAAGGGAGTAGATTTCCGTGAAGTTGGCTTGATATGAACTTCGCCTTCATCTACTTCACCGTCAACAATTACCTCCTCATCCTCATCCTCATCCTCAATTAAATTTGGAATTGTTTCAGCACTCCTCAGTTCTTCATCCTTACTGACGTATCCTTCTTCAGTAAGTATTGTCAGAACTTTCTCTTCCAATGATGAGAGGGCTTTTCTTCTTGGTATTTTGTTCCTAATTTGAAGAACTTTCACCAACTCATCACCAACAATTTCCTGCATATAGTAGATAATAACAATTTCAGTTAATTATAGTTAATGTGCAACTCCTACTTCTCCCAAATATACAATGATGACCAGAATGAATGCAGCCCAAATGACTGGAAAAGTGTTTGCTTAAAACTATGAGTAAAATATAGCAGTATTCGGTAATTAATGAACAAAACTAAACAGTTGATCAACAGGACCTCTCTTAATAGCCAGAGCTAACACTTCTTAGTTCCTGAGTACCTTGAAATTACCTATTCCACCACAACTCAAGAAAACTAATAGAAGTGTAAGTAGTAACTAAAATTATCATAAAAAGCAATGAACTATTCTCTTTATAGGCTATCCCTACGCAAACCCATGAAGCTAGTGCAATTTGAACTTGATTCCATTAACAAAATTCTTACAATCCAAAAACCTTATACCACTCTTTCGTTCCTTCCAATTTTTTTTTTTTTTTTTTTTTCTCCAACATTTAATACCCACCATCCTTTGTCACCACCCACTCTTAGATTCTTGTCGAATGACTTTGATTAAAAGATAAGAAGCATGCATGATTTTCATGCAGTACAGGAACCATGGAGTAGAATGAATGATATGAAAAATAAAAATAAAAATTCTGAATAGGAAAAACAAAATGCATACTTCCACATTCTTATAAAGCTCAGGAGGAGGTAATTTGATTGCATCAAACATCTTTGGTTTCCCACACTTCTTAACTAAAGCTTCGACCTCGTTGCATATTGCTCTTACTGCATCCTGAAATTAATCATGAAGCAAAATATTATTTATCTATGTAGAGTTGGTCTAACTGTAGTAATCCCACAAGAAACAACCAAAATCAGAATCTTACCACCTAATTATAGTATTAACAAATGTTCAATAATCATATCTTAGAAATTAGAATTATTTGGTTATGTGACAGCTCAACTTCAAGTAATTCAGCAATATCTTGTAACCCCTCAAGAAGCCCACTAGCCTCATAAATCATAACTTCAGGGAAACAAGCCAGTACATGTGGCCACAGATGGCTAACCCATGTTAGTAGTAGTTGGCCACTTGGTGGTTATGAATTATAAGCCCCTGCTCCACACAAAGGAGTTATATTGCAAATTTGCAATTGATTCAGTCATGCTATGATTTCTTCAAATTCATAGATGGGCATCCAAACGGCGAATTGTGTTCTTATTACATGTTTCAAATAATTGTCTTGACCCAATAACCCTCTGCATTGTTTAATGGCATTTAATTAACTTCACTATATTTGAAAACATGTTATGACAAGTAAGATATATATTATTAAAATGTCATGCACTACATGAAATAGGAAAACACCAATTAATTTCTCTTATTCGGTAATTAAATATCATAACAAAAAAGAAGATAACTAAATGTTTTAAATCACTTAATTGAACTCATTAGAACAGAATTATTAAAATGCCCTAAGGCCTCAAGCGCACATAAAATATTTTCTAACACTAGTATACTACAATTTTGGCAGTAATTTACAGTAAAATAGTTTTGAATAACTAAGAAATTATATGTTCAACCCTTTATTAGTAAACGTCTTTTTAGGTTTAACAGCTATGCAAGAGAACTAATAAGTGATAATAATGAAACATATGATGTGAATGAAAAGGAGTACACTAATTTACTACAAATACATCACTAGTCACTACCACAATAACTAACACTTTATAAACAGACTTCATTAGTGAATTTATGCATTTGCATTAATACAGAACCAAAACTATCCAAAATATGTTTTTCCTCTTTTGGAAAAGAAAAAAAAATAATAATCAAATATCATATTACTGAATGCCATAAAAGCTACAAACTTAAATGAGGTAAACAACCTGCCCAACTTCTACTGCTTGAAGTAACTTCTCTTCTGGGAGAAAATTACAGTATCCCTGCAATGAAAAGGTTCATCGACAAAAATTAATATTACTAACAAATATATAATACTATAACTAACTCTAGAAAGATATTCAGCTACCACCCTGCCACTAATGTAGATTGGTGCCAATTAATCTTGGTCTAATGTAAAAAGTGAAGAATGCTTAGTAACAAAGTGTACATGATGGAGATTGAAAAAGTAATTATTTTAATGCTAAACGTAATCGGGGGTTTTAGTTTAATTATAGAATAATCAACATTAGGGTTAAGTTTAGTCATTTTTATTATTTAGTACTTGGGGTCATTTACGAATTATCATTAATAGGTTCATTATAATTAGGGAAGTTTTTTTTTAAAAGTAATAATTTTATAAAAAATAATAATTTATGTAATTCTATTTAGGGAATTAAGTTAGATTATTAGTATTAGGTTATTGGGTAGCCTTATGTACTTGTTCTTCAGTCTTGAAATATTGAAGAAAAGCTTTTTGTTTTTATTTTGTTGTGTGGTGCAACAAATCCCAAGGTGTGATGTCCAAGCTATGAAGCATGCATACGGATTCCGGTATCGAATAAGACACTTGTTGGATGGCAATTTCAAAAGTCTAGGACAACAGGTCATATCTGATTTGTAGCTGGTAACGACTCAAAGTAAGTTTATTGGTTAATTCAATACGAAATAAGAGGATTATAAAAAATAATATGAAATGGATTGTCGATTAAGTATATACTATTCCATTAGACAAACACCTCACATCAATATTACATTAAAAAAACCCAAATCTACCTAAGCCAACCCCTCAACCTTATTTAAAGACCACAACCATCCCAGCCCAGCCTATGTATGCCCAACCCATTAACCCCAAAGTTCAATCTAGAAAATTCTCAGTTTCATATATTCAGAGCAAACTTCTTTGTTGACGAGTACGAGGCCGTAGTTGATGTTTCTCATCCATCTATAGCAGTGCAAGGTATAAAAATTTGCCTCAAGGTACTGTTTTAATAGTGCTAAAAATAGAAACGATTCGTGAAACGACACAAAAATAGCATAAAAACAATAAATTATTTGAAAACATATAATACATACATATTATAATAATTGTAAGTATCCAACATAGTTAATTTAGTACATAGAATTCTCATAAATACATACCAAAGTGAAAACCTTAATATAAATATACAAATTGAAGAAAAAAAAATCAAATTACAATCACATCCAACCCTAACATTAAGATCACTTAAGAATCATTTATATGATAGCTAAAAAAAATATACAATTTAAGTTTAAAAATACATAAAACAAGAAACAAAATTTTACTTAACAAAAAATTTATGTTATTTAGGTTTTTTAACAAAGTATATTGAAAATAAATAACAAAGAGAAAGCAAAAGATAATGAAAAAATAAGAGGAATTTACTTGCATAGGAATCTGTTCTTTCTTTTATTGACTAAGAATCATTTTTACTTTTTTTGCTACATTAAATTTGAATGGGTACATCGTTCTCTTCGTTAGTCACGTGCCTTTCAAAATAAGGATCATGACAGGCCCCAAACAAAAAGCAAAAGAAACAAAAACAAAACAAAAAATTTGCAAAATTAACTTAATGAAATGCATTGTTTGGAGTCATCTTCTCGACCAAGAAACAAGGGTACCAACAGGCGTGAGAGCAGATGACATATGCACAACCTGGGGCCAAAACCAAGCTTCTTTAGTCGATTTAGTGTTGGTGTCAAAACCTTTCGATTCAAAGCAATGAAAAGGACACCGATTCCACCGAAATATCATGATTCATGATTCTGATTCGGAGGGTGATTTTTGCTTCCATCATTGTCGCATCTGAAAATGTTTTGCCCGTTTCCAAAGTGAATCAAATTTTAGTTACTTGCAATAGTGATTTGCATGTTGTTTTTCCTCTGATCCAAATTAATTTAATGACTGTTTTCTTTATGCACATTCTGCATGAAAATCACAATTCAATGCAAGGCCACCATCTTCACCATCACCATCATCAATCACACCAGCTTCTCACGTGCTTTTTCCATAGCAGATTGATTGATTTCCCAGGAAGCCCAAGCCTATGTCATTGAGTCTGCTACTGTTCAATAATCACGATAATGTGAAGGTTAGCTTTATATTTGTCTACATCCCTGCTTCACTCCTCCGTGAAATTGCATTCCATCCTCCATCAAGTTGTGTTGAGTCGTATCCGTTCATATAGAAGTTGCATCATAAACTAAAATTTTAAAAAGATAAACTTTTATTTATTTATGATATTGTTTAATATGTATCTTGGCATATCCTTGACATATCCTTGACATATCCAACACGGATGGCACCTGACGCAACCTAATCCATAGGTGTGATGCCTATGGAACTCTAAGTGTGATGCATAGGTTTTCCCACCCTTCTCTCAATTTTTATGATTCCAGATATAAGATTTCTCAAAAGGAAACCATGACATATTCTTATCTTTACAACCCAAGTCCCCCAAATCGAAAATCTTCCTCGCAAGAACTATTAGCAAGAATTGTTCAGAAGCCTAAGAAAAGACATTAAGTCTACCCCAACCAATTATATACTCTAACCCCCTTTCAATTTCTAGCCCTAACCTAACCCTAGCCTCTTAAGAACCTAAACATTCATGCTGCAACCCAATTCTTCACAACCAAAACAATCCCAAAGATCCTATCTCTGATTCTCCTAAGTTGTCTTACATAAAGAACATGAACAACAATAACACTTTCTAAGATACACATCATGGACAATAGATTGCATGTTGCCAAGAAATAATCAGTTCAAATGGAAATGCCTCCATTAACATGGACAATAGATATTGTTGTTGAGACTCCAAGCATTGGTAATATATGACCTAGGATCAATTTGTGCATCTTAGAACTTAACAGGAGATCCTATCTAATGCATTAAGGAGCACATTAACCTAGAATCTTGGAAACAACCAAGAATGTTCCTACTATATCAATAATAACTTTAAGCTAAATATTAAAAAAAAAAAAAAAAAAAATGGCTCACTCAGTGCACAAAGTGCTCCCCGGCTATTGCGGGGGTAGGGGGAGGGTGGGCGCATATGTATGCAACCTTTCTCTTACATTTCTGCAAAGAGACTGTTTTCAAGCCTCGAACCCGTGACCTACAGGTCACCAAAAGAACAACTTACCGTTGCGCCAAAGCTCGCCCTCTAACTTTAAGCTAAATATTGATTACTAATATTATTAGAAGTTGAAAATTTTATATAAAGTATGACACACTTGTAAGTATACCAAAGAACGTTGTTACAAGTTACATAACTGACCATCTCCTGTAGCTAATATAGTTAAAATAAAGAGCCAGAAATCTTCGATCATGAGTTCTACGAGCTAATCATTGAATGTTTCTCTGTCAGTAGCCGATTATGATGACTTTTTATAGTACCATGCTACCAAGCAATCTTCTTTAGCTTCTTGCCTACCTCTCTCAATACACATTATCTGAAAAATTGGGTACTTGATTCTAGGTGCATCTGATCAAATCTTCGGTAAACTTAAACCTATTTTCTCATATTACTAATTTCATAAATAGGGACTAAGCATAATATCCACCCAACCTGAAAAACTGCCCAAACCTACTTGAAATGGGCCGAAACCAACTTGGGCCGAAATATACAAGCAAGAAGTCGGTTGAAATTTTCTAAATTGTTGCAGGTCGAGTTAGGTTCGGTTTTTCGGGTTATGATAATTTTTTGTAGGTCGGTCAACTGACCGGACCAAATTATGTGTTATATTTGTTTCACATGTAATAGGCCGTTCACATGTTCCTGATCCACCCTATTTAATTCAATCTACCCTAAGCCCATCCCAAGTCAAAACAAAACTCCTCTCCCTCTTGCTTTTTAGCCCAGTTCAAACTCATAAAGGAAAAAGAAAACTCCAAAGTCATGTATAATGTATTCCTTTCTCTTCTCTACAAAGTTAGCAACCAGGGAGTCACCATTATAGTTACCGAGATCTCTTGACCCCTCGAGTTCCATGTTTTGCGTTCAGGGAATTTTATTCCGAGATCATGGTATTTTTTGTATATTGGGATATTGTCATTTGCGACTCAGGTCGTTACAACTAGCGACCCAAAATTTTAAGATTTTTCACCTAGAAAATAGAAAAGCATGATCACAATTTTCAGCCAATATCAATTATTACTTATTTCTTTATATATGTATATATTTATATAATTAGTAGGTTATTATCTTTCTTGTACCATAAATTAAATATTATGTATTTTATTCATTTAATAGAATTTAATGTGAAATACACCACCAAAATATGGTAAAGTGGTCCAAATAAGTACTTTAAGCATACCACTGTCCCGAAATAGCGAACCA
This sequence comes from Quillaja saponaria, assembly GCA_029379385.1. Classification (NCBI taxonomy): domain Eukaryota; kingdom Viridiplantae; phylum Streptophyta; class Magnoliopsida; order Fabales; family Quillajaceae; genus Quillaja; species Quillaja saponaria. The sequence goes on from CM055607.1 coordinate 24,928,506, forward strand.
ACTAAGCCTACCCCATCATACCATGATTTTAGCTAGGTAACATACCCTCTGCCCGTTCCCGTACCACGTCCCAGAACATACCGCGATCTTGGTAACTATGGTCACCATTATGATTCACTGCAGCTCAAATTCCCATCCATCTATTGCTTCCTCTTTGTAACTTCTACTTTGTGGCTCATAGACTTCTTCCGTTCTTCACCATCTTCAAGGATTTCGATGGCTATTTTTCAAAACCCTACTTCAACAACTTGAACTATGGTGATTTGGTGCTTCGACAACTTGCAACTTCTATTTTCTGATTCGGTGGTTCTTCCCTCCTTCAAAATGTGGTGGTTCTTTCTCCATACTTCAATTGTTTTGATGATTTTAGTGATTTGTGAACTTCTGTAATTTTGTAAATTGTGCTATTCTTTCAGATCTGGTGTTATTTCTCCATTTTGTTTTCAATTTATGAATTTCTATATTATTTTTGTAAAATTTAATCAGTAGTTTGTAATTATTTGATGATTGAATGCTGAATTTCATCAAATTTATGTACTTTTTTATCCAATTAAGGGTTCATTTTTATGTTTTGGGTTCTGAAAAGTGGAATTTAAGTGATGTGGAAGTAACAACCAATGATCCGACAAAAACCGACCAAATTTGCTACAGTTGATATTTTTCACAAACCGATTTAGTCGGTTGTTTAATCAGGTGACAATTTTGCAAAACTGATATTAGCAGGTCAGGTTGTTGAAAGTTCCCAAAGCCGACCGAACCAACCAAAAGCTCTGCCCTATTCATAAATGAACATATGTATATTGTGATGCTTAAAGCTTCTTGGGCAATTAAATCCAATCAATATGCCAACTAGCTTAGTATATGTGATCTAACAACTGTAATTTAGTTTTGTATATTACAGATCAAATTCAGAATTACTTTGGAAAAAATTGTAAATCAGTGTTTGCAAGTAAATAAATAGTGACATTAGTACCGTAGGAGGTCAATGGAACAGTTTGGAAATATTCGAGCAGTTAAATGGGACAAAGGGTATTTTGTAATATCCCATTTTCATGGTCCAAGGTTCTCTTTGGCCAGATCTGGTTCACTTGGGTGCTTCAACTGCTTGTAATATTGGCTGGCTTGGGGGCCTTTTGGAAGAAGAAATATGAGGTGTTTAAGTGGTTACGTGAAAAGTGGTTTGACCTTCGTAACCTACAGCTTCCTCTTGAAGTTTCCCGCTTAAAGGGGCTGTTTATATTTTATTTTTCTCAGTTTGGGAGTCTTGACTTTTAGAGAGCCGGGCTGGGTTTCTATTTTCTAAGCATTGGAAGAGAGGATTTTGAGGAGTCAACCCAGTAGTGCATTCCAATCCTCAGCTCCTGTGCTTTCTGTGCCAGAGGACCATTCACCACTTGTTTTGTTACTGTTTCAGGCTGAGGTAATTTTGGCCCTAAAAAAGTTGAGGTATTCTCTCTAATCTCCATTATTAGAGCCTTGCAGATTATGATGTCTACTGTCTAATTTCAGTTTTCTTGTTTAACATTCTAAGGTGTTGTAACAGTAGTTAGCAGCTACATGTTGTGGTATTATCTTCTTGTTTCTTTTTACTGGTATTGATGTTCTGTACTTAATCTAGGCACCTAACCCCATTGCATTGACAAAATAATAAAATAATTGCCGCCATAAATCACTAACTCACAGTACCTTTCTGTGTACTTCCAATACAAACAGGTTGCAGCCCCTTGGCATGTAGTTTAATACACCTTTGCTTAAGGAACCAATACAAAGTAACCCAATCCGAAAAACCAAACCAACCAAATTTCATGGATTTTTTTTTTATTTATTTACAAATTTGTTTTGAAATTTAGGAACCGACTACTACATTTTGGTTCTAGGTTTTACTAAAAAGTGGATCAAAAATATATAATATGTAAAAAGAACTTTTCTATGTGGGATATTCAAATTTGTGTTTACCTATGTTAAAATACACCCTCCTCTCCTGAATATTTCTTATTTTGCTCATGGAATGATAAACTTATTTGAATCCGTTACTCACCTTAAGTGGAATCGAAAGCCCAACTATTATTTATCAAAGAAAAGAAAATGAATTCCCAAATAAGCCCCAAACAAATTAAATAGATTCAGTTTGGGCATGTGGAAATGTCTTCATGTTGGTCGATTTTGATTTTTAAAAAACCAACCTTGTAGGTTAGGTAGAAAAAAGTGCTTTTAACTGAAACAATCAGCCAATGCTCACCACCCCTACATTTCCTTACAAAAGAAAAGTATTAATAGATTACCTCTATCATCAATATTGCATTATCTGTGCCAGCAAGTAACAAGTCCAACTCAGAGTTTTCCATCTCTGTAGTTGTTGGATTCACAATATACTTATCAGCAACAAGACCAATGCGAACGGCTGCTACTGCTTTAGATGTTGGCACTTCTGAAAGAGCACTGCATAATTTAAATTATTACAATTAATGTACAAGTGGTGTGCTTGTGCACATTCATTGCCTCAGATAGTATCATGCATGTGTCTATATGTCTCAGTTAGGCAGCATTTAGAAAGTTGATGAAACTTACACTGCTATTCCAGCTGCTGTAACCGCTAAAGAATCAGGGGAGTGCAATCCATCATAACTCAGAACCTAACAGCATAAAGAGACAGTAATGGTTAGCATACAGAACATGAAACCTTTCAAAACAATGGCTCTCTTCTGGGGCATTGCTGTATGCACACTTAGAGCGTAGGGCTTAGCAACATGAGGGCCAAAGAAAAGATCATATGATCTTCTCCAATTGATGATAATGAACTATGAGCTTTAATAATACTTCAATATCTATTGCATGTTGAGTCCAGTGTTTTAGTTGGTTCTAGAAAGTAAACAAAGAAAGTCACGCTATTCATTTCTAATGTTTTTCTTTAGCAGGCAGAGATGGCTCAAAAAACTCCTTAGAAATATCTACTATGAAGTAGTCATGTGCCTTAGGGAAAGAGTCTGACCTTGATCCTGTAATCAGGAATGAGTTAGAGGCTATACACAAATGGCATCTCATACAACACCCTTCCCCCACCCCAAGCTGGAGAATGAGATTTAAAACACAATGGTGCCTTTGTGTGGGTCATCAGACAAAAGAATAAAATTGAATTAATAATCTTGTTTAGGAATAACTCGATGAAAGCAATTGTCTCATCACATGTCCAATCCAGAAGATGATCAAATAGTGCTGTAAACTGATAATAAGTTTAAAACTGTACAAAAATGCACATATAAAAGTATCATTTAAAGATGACAAAACAATACCACTCTCATCCAACTAAAGCCAACCATCTAGAAGTTAAAATGAAAGAATTCAGGACAAAATTGAGAACCAAAAATCCTGCTCTACAATAACTAAACCCTCAAAAAAACAATTATAATGCCTCACAAACTATAGAAACTACTGTGATTTTAGAATGAAACTAAATGTGAAGCTGCGAGCTTAAACATTCCAGAAAGACAACCAAAATAATTACATAATTAATTCATTTCATCAAGACGAATTTTTGAGGACTGTACCCATGATAATATCTGAGTCTCATGGTAGAAGCCCTTAAGCATAGTTGGACGCAAAGGCCTATCAATCAATCTACAGATAAGAACCTGCATACAGCATATGGCAATCATAAAAAAACAGTAGTGTAGAAAAGAATTTGCATTACAGTTAATAAGTACAGCCATAGTTATGCAACCAATAGTTTCACCAACTGTGCCTCAGGTCAATGTTTATTCAACTCTATCAATATACTACATGATTCCCACTACAAGATCGTACTAGCAATTTTCTTGTTTGACAGGTTGACAAACTTCTTTCAAATAGAAAAGGTAAGAATGATGTGAAGAGACAACAGAGAGAAGAAAATAAAATGACAGGCCAGTCATAAAATTAGATGGATGTAACTAAGACTTATTTTTTTATTTTTTTATGTAAAAGACCAGAGACAGCTATATTATCAGCTAGTACTAGAGGTTCTTAAAACTGAAAAGTAAATGACTACCTCATGATCTTTTGCCCTCCCTTCTCGTTTGAAAAATCCTCCACTGAGACAATGGCAAACATAAATATACTGTTGAATAAATAGAATGAGGAAAAAGAGTTGTTGCTTGAATTGAACTAATACTACACTCATAACCTTTATTTATATTAAAACAATAACACAAGACTAACCACATCTAAACAACGTGGGACTAAACACTCAACATATAAAAAAACAATTTGTTCCTAACAAGTGAAGAAAGTATCTTTGGCAATATGTGAAAATCATACCTGGTTCGCCCAGCTGCTGAAAAGCGCTCTTGATAATTTACAAAAAGAGGGAAAAAATCAGATGGCTCACTTGGAACATCCGCCAAACAAACAGATGTATAAACAATCTACAATAAGAAAAAGAACTGCATGAATTTCCAATGTTAACTATTTAATGTACCCAAATGGAATTGGAAAAGTGACATGTATATGGAACCTAATAACCAAAAGAACCATTCTGTATTCACTACAGTACATATATATATATACACACGTATAAAAGTCAGATATTGGAGGAAGCTACTCAATGAGTGTTTCAACCATGGCAAACTATTTCCCATAACACAAGCCAGTATGTAGGCATTCACCCTTTGGTAACTCTCTCTCAGAAGGCATTTGCTATTGGATTAATTCAAGTCAGTCCTTTTAGCAGAGTAGAGTGCCCGGAATGTGCTTCATCAATAAGAAGCATAAAAAGCTACACAAGGTGAAATCCTCAGGCCTCAAATAATAAGAAATAAAAATTGCTTTATGTGCACAAAGCCACAAACACACATTGTAAAAAGCCACCAACGGAGTTCAATGCAGCATTTTGACCTCCCAATACTGTTCAATTGATAGATAAATACAGTAATAAATGGGTGGGAACTTACAGTTTCCCCATCTGTTATTGTAACGGAGCCGCTTGCTTGTCTCCCTATATGACCAGTTTCAACCAATATCTGTACAGACGGCAAACTAATTGTAAATAGGTAAAAATAATCCTTAAAGGATAATTTTTTCTAAAAACTGGAATCTCTGCCACAGTACCTATAACAGTAGAAATCCAAATAAAACCACCATGAATATTAATTGGTTTGGATCAATCTCTTAACTCTTCTTTGTGCAGATAAAGTTCAAATTTCACATTAAAAAATAAAAATAAAAAATAAAAAAAGAATAACCAACAAATGTGAATTTCCTCTGACAAGGTTAACATGGTTATTGAAGCTATGATTAATGATAAGCCTGACATTGTTGTATCTGCTGAAACAAACTTCCCAAGCTTGTCCCATTCAATGGCTACAACCGAAATTTGTTGCCGTTACTTCAGGGTCCATCCAAAACCTCCACATTCACCTCTCCACCTTAGATATGCATCTATGACCATCATTAAATAACCCACTGCTCCCTTAAGGCCCTACAACTTTTTGCTCTTCCGAGATTCTGTTACATTTCAAGTAGTCTACCTATAGACCGGTAGAGCCACAAAGCACTATATAAGTCCTCCTTAGTCCTTTATACATATAACCCTCTTGAACAGAACCTCAGACAAGGTATCAGAGTCAAACTATGGTCAATCTTTTAAAACTACGATACTAGGTAGACTAATATCTGAAAAAGATCTAGTCAGATTCTATGATTCTATCAGTTTTTAAACTGCAAGTTGTGGAAGACTAGTATCTGAAAACATCTCATTTTCTTTCAGTTTTTAAGCTGAAAGTTGTTTACCAGCATAAAAATAAAAAATTATCCTTCTTTATTATTTAAAAAAACAAATTAGAACTTTCATCAGTAATGTGGAATTCTTCAAAAGACAAACAGCATTGGACGAAAACCATATCAAACTGAGAGAAACCCAATCCTATTGAATAGAAAATTATCCGAAAAAAAAGAAGAAGAAAAAAAAAAGGGATGGTTCAAAAAGTAATCTGCACTCAACATTCCTTCTGGAATGAACTCCAACAAAGATTTTTATTTTTAATAAGTAAATGATAATTGATTTTATTAAAGGGAGAATGATGGCAATATCTTTGTACAATAGACCGGTATAGACACAAATGGCAAAAAACAACAAACACTAAAACTAGTCATTCAAACCATTCAAGAACTCTACAAAAAGACCCTGTTGGGTGAAATGAGGAATGGATACAGGCTAAACAGGGGGAAGACAGAAGAAAAAAAGAAAACTTCAACCAACTATTAATCAATGAAACTAAGTAAGCTTGGTGAAGATTCTGCAAAGCAAAGCAGTACTAAAGGAACTCTAAAGACTTACATATCTATCACCAACCGGGATTTTGACAGAGTAAGGCTGCGGAAAAGACTGCGCGCAGCCGGCGGAGACCGAACCCGAAGCTTCCGACTCTGCCAAAGCTCTAATACATATCCCATTACTTCTTCTGCTCGGAAAAAGAAGAGATAGAGAACGAAACTTGCATTTTCTGGAGGTGGCAAAGCGGGAGCAACTTGGGAAGAGAAAACGTGTGGACGGGCTCGGAGGCAAAAACTGAGACGGGTGTTTATTGTGTAGTCTGCCATGGAGAGTGCTAGGGTTTGCTAACATTCTCTTATTCCTTGTTTTCTCCTCCTTTTACTTTGCTAACATTCACTGACTGGTTTTGCTGTTGATTGAGGATGTGAGGGAAAAGAAGGAAACCAGAAAGCAGCCTTTATCCGCTACTTGTTTAGAGGCGCGCAAGGTTGGATTTTTTTTTTTTCTACTAATTATAAATTATATATTTTCTCATCTTTCATAATTTTATTTATTTATTTAATCTTCTCTGATATATTTTCTGCAAATTTATGGGCTTACAGAATCGTCAGGTGCCATTTGGGTCCGGTACTGCTTCCAAGTCCATTTACATCCCAATCCAAGTGTCTCCATAGGCTTTTAGCTAAATTATATATTTTGATTTTTGTTGTTTGCATTGAACTCATTTTAATGTCTTAGCTTAAAAAGTTACAATGAATTATTTATAGTAATCAGGTTATTTTAATGTCTATCTCCACTTTTTATTCAAACTGACTTAACGAAATGACATCCACACTTGACATAATAGGCAAATAAAAAAATTGTCACATAGTTTGTATAAAATTAGAAAAAACTTAATATTTTTTTTTAAAATATATAAAAGAAAATGTTTTGAAATCTAAAAAAAATTCAGCTGCATAACAATTGGAAAAATTCTTGTGTGATACGTTACCACGCTGGATTGTGGTCATGAGTGCTCAATCATCAAGTAGGATCCATCATTATTTTTGACATTTCATATAAAATAAGAAAACATATTATCCTATAACCATTATAAATTTCAATATTGGTTTGAAATTTGAAAACCCTTGCAAATGAGGAATATGATTTCAAACTCTTGTTGAGAGATTTAGAGTTGAACTTCCTGAAAAGACATAGTTACCTAGAACTTGAAACTCTAAACAAATTATGAGACTCGAACCTAAAACTCTTAGGCAAATTATGAAACTCACTCATATTTCGTCTAAACTTTTTCTTGTCGGGCCTGAGTTCATGAAACCAAAGTTAGTAGTTCAGGAACCCAAAGCTGCAAAGAATCAGGACCCAAGTTGTGAGCTCTTCTATCTCAAAGCTCTCTCTCTCTATTGATAGTGAATTTTTATAAAATCTTAGTGGGAATTTTGTTGATTGTCCTTTTAATCTAATCATAAAATTTATGTTTTTTGTTTAAGAAAAAAAATTGGATTTCGTTTACATAAGAAAAACTTGAAGTTCGGAAAAAATTTGGTTTTGTTGATTGGAAGGTTGTAACATTTTGTAGATCTTCTTCTTAATTGAATTAACTATTTATATATTTAATACTTTTTTGTAATTTTAGAAACTTAATTAATATGAATAGGCCCTTATACTACAAATAGGGTTACAACAAATCTATTCCTAAGATAAAATAGATAATTTCTACATTCTGGTTGTAAAACAAAATATATACATAAAATATATGAAATTGATAGAAAGAGTAAAAGAAAAGGAACATATTATCATCTTATCCAATTATATTTTGTACTTCCCGCACATAAATTGCTATGTGTTGCATCTTAGAAATTTATAAATGCTTTTGAATAAAGTTTTCTAATATCGCATGAAGTAGCCACACTTCCCCTATTTATATATGTGAATCTATGAATGCATTGTGTAATCTACATTTTTCCTTTATTACGTAAATTCATTAAGGGTCAATTTGGAAGGACGGGGAATGGAGGGGAAAATGAGAGATGGTACGTACTATTTTCTTATATTTTGGAGTTTTTTAAAAAGGAAAGGGAGGAAATGGAAGGGTACATGTACCCTTCCAAATCCATTCAAAACCCATTTTTTTTAATTCCTTCAAGTTGGAAGGTATTGGAAGAAGATGATATGGTATATTATAATTATTACATGTTGTGACTAATATATCCATATTCTTTCTATTAAATACCTACTAATACTTTCATAAAACATTGTAAGAGCATAATTGTAAAATTATGTAACAATATATTCTCTGCTATCTTTTCTCTTCAACTCTCAAACAAGAAATTTATCTTATTATTTCATTTTTCTCTCCCTTTATTTTTTTTAAACTGGCAAATGAGACAATTAAATGATAAGTGTCATTTTCCCTCAACTGTTATCCTTTTCGTCTCCTCTGATCTCCTTCTATTTACTCTCTTCTCCTCTCCCTTCAAACTACCAAATAGGATATAAATCATACTTTCTAGCTATTCTATATACTAACATGCACTTACAGTGAGATGGTATGAGTTTTAAAACAAAACTTCATATTTTAAAATGTATAGAGTCATTGTAATTACATGTTTGTTTTCCTTTAAACTAGAAGATTATATCTTTATCTAACGTTCTAGTTGATATCTCATGTAAGTTACCTCTCAATTTAAATTTTTTTACAAAACTCATCTCCCAAAAATCTTTTATATCACATAAGCTTACGTAATTTGCAAATGGATCCGTCAAATTTGTCCTTAACTTCTTGTGATAATACTTCCTTTATTTCACCCATTGATGTTTCTAACATCAAATACTAATCCATCATTGATAAAATCTTGGATTGCCTACAAACTACCTAGTTTATCAATAAAACCTGCTTGTTTTTCTTTACTTTTTTTTTTAATTTTTATTATACATGATTTTGAATAAATAATATTTATTCGATAAATCAAAAGTTTTCACAATTGTCAATCACGTCACAAATCTAAAGTATTATCAACATTAAAGCATCACACTCATCAATATGTATAGTTTAACAAATGAAACAAAACCTAATGGAATTATCAGTTAGCTAGTGAAGATCCTCATTATCTTCGTCATCCTCATGATATGCCATCACTATCTCCTATCTCTATATACACCACTAGAGGCATCCATATTTCCATTTAAAAAAAAAATGATTAACATATAAATAGGTAAATTTAAAAGAGTAAAAGAAATGATATAGACATTAAATATATGAACTTAGTGTATGTATTTAGAGTATATTAAGGCCCATGATTAATGGCACATGGTTTACACCTGATTATTATACTTAGTCTTATACTAGGCTAAGTTCATTATTCTAGATCAACTTCTATAGCCTATATGTACAGATTTTCGCTATGTAAACAAATCATCTCATTCTCTTATAATACAAAACCATCATTAGATTCAAGTTAGTATTAGAGCTTAGTTTTTCTAAAAGTTTTTTTTTTTTTTTCTAAGGGGTTTCCATATCTTTCTTAGTGGCAACCCTCACCTCAACCCCTTTCGCAACCTCTTCCTCAATCTCACCACCCATCAACAATCTAAACCACCCATCAATAATCTAGACCACCCATAAGCCTTCTTCTAGCCATTAACTTATCCCTTTGATTTAAGCTTTCTCTTAGCTCCCCTTATCTTACCATCCCAACCAACTCATTGTCTTCCTTTTCAATATATATATATATATATTATATCTCTTTATAAGTCCTTAAGCAATTACTCGGACTGCCCTGCGTGAGACGTACTTGAACATGGCTTAGGAAAGCACAATCCCCCTACTTATTATACGTTGTCTCATAAGTACTTATAACTCTTCATATGTCCCTGAGCACGTAATCGAGCTGTCTTGCATGAGACGTCCCTGAACATGGCTTTGGGAAACATAATCCCCTACCTGTTATATGTCACATGTACTCGGACAGCCCTGCGTGAGACATATCTGAATATGGCTTATGAAAGCACAACCCCCTGCTTGTTATATATTGCCTTACACGTACCAAAACAAGTATTTATCTATCGAAGATACTTCATTAGCTTGGTTTCCAAACTCAAGCTAGTTTCAAGTCAACCACCTTGAGTTTGAGAATGAGAGTTAGAGTATATTATGGCCTCCGATTAATGACCCATGATTTATACCTGATGATTGTACTTAGTCTTATACTAGGCTAGGTTAGATGAGCTAGGTCAACTTGTACAACTTATATATATAGGCTTTTTTCACGTAATCAAATCATCCTATTCTCATATAATACAAAATCAGAAATAGATTCAAGTTATGTAAACTGAAACTAGCTAAGTTTTAAGACACAAATTCAAACAATTGCATAAAATATTAACCATGCATCCGAATTGGATGTTATATTTACATACAAATCTTATTTGATGTCATGAACATAGCAGATTTCCCCACTCGTCGTTTTGACAAGTTTTGGTCACTTTTTCCTTAATCCACGAAACTAACTAAGTTTAAGTCAGGATGTCTTATTTGATGTTGCAAATGCGTTAGATTTCCTAGTTCATTGTTTGGACAAGTTTTGGTCGCTTTTTCCCTTCACTCCCAAAACTAAGTTTAAGTCACAAATTTAAATGTTTGGATCAGATCCTAACCGTGCATTCGAACCGGATGCTGTTTATTATACAAGTCTTATTTGATGCCATTATTTAATCACTTTTGCCCTTACACCCAAAACTAGCTCCTTGAAGTCACAAATTCAAACGCTTGCATAAAATTCTTACCATATATCCAAATTGGATGTTGTTTGTTCCCTCAGTAGTGTTTATATGTCAGCAAAGAAGCATTACAATATATCTTCTAAGTATATACAACCTACCTTTACCTTGTTTGATAAACCAAGTCTAAAAACTATAAGAAATCTTTCACATAAATTCCTCGAGAGAATTACTATTTAGATGTAACATATGTAAATTTTAGAAGACAATAATACCCTTAAATTAAGAGCACTATTCTTTCTTTATTACTGCAATTACTGTTACGATCCTCTAGTTATTTTTTTTTCCTTGTAAGAGTGTAAGCATGTGTGCACAGAGTCCAATATGAACCAATGTTCAAAAAATCATACTCTCGACAATAAGATACATATAATCTAACTACCATGATTTCTAAAACACAGTTGTAACCATGGTATCCATTTCCATTGTCTCAAACTTTAGGGTCATTTTTTATTGATTAGAATTTAAAGTACCACAATTCCAATTATCCAAACAAGTCAACCCTTATATAAAGGCCAAACAAGCACAAGAGAAAAATTCCCTAATAATACTGAAATATATGCCATGAAAATAGAGTAATCAAATCATTCATTGTATAAATAAACTTACAAATAAAATAGGAAAACATAAAAAAATAAAAAGAAAGGAAAAAAACTTAGTAAGTTTTACCTATCTCAATTTATGCTCCCCAAAAAATAGAAATTCCAATTGATGCTTTCCTTTTTCTTTAAAGAATACAATCCAACCAAATTCTTAAGTAGAAGAAATATGATAAAAGAAACTTCGGCCTAGATGAATCAAACCAAAATATATACTATGCTTACAGAACCTAAAACGGAAAGAAGAGAAAATGCAAAATGCTAGAAAAAGATATATATGAGCGTACAAAAATTGAGATTTTACCTTATATTTGTTTCAAGAATGCAATCCAACCAAATTCCAATCCAACCAAATTCTTAAGCAAAAGAAAGATGATACAAGCAACTTTGGCCCAGATGAATTCAAGCAAGATTTATACTATGCTTACAAGACCTAAAACAGAAAGAAAAGAAAATGCAAAATCCTATAAAGAGATATACATAAGAGTACAAAAATCAAGATTTTGACTTGAATGGTAATCGATAGAAATAAGACAATGAACTCTAGGAAATGAGAGAAGCAAGGCAGGTATTCTGAATTCATCGAGGGAAGGGAAGAGTTTTAACGTTTTTCCCTACTAGCAAAAGTCTGTGGGTAAAATAAAAAAATTTATTGGCAAAATAAGCTAAATTATTTTTTTTATCGACAAACATAAGTTTGTGGGTAAAATTTATGCAAAAATATAGTAAATCCGGCTGTAATATAACAAAAGCTTGGTATGTAATTTGAAGATAAAATTTGGTGGGTATGTTGAAAATACAGTTATTACCAACAAACTATAGCTTGGGGAAAATGTCGATTTTTTTTTAGTGAATAAAGATATCATGTCGGGACAAAACAATTTTTATTTAATGTATAATATTGTTCAAATAAAATTTCAAGATTGATGAGTGCCTAATTCAATCAAAGTTTAATAGGCTGGAAAATAGGATATGGTGATGCAATGTATTTTAGCTTTAGTAAGGATGGAGAATGGAAGGTTATTAGTTTTTTGTAGAGAAACACAACCATTAAGATAATCTCAAACAACTTCAATTGCTAAGGTCAAGTATTCAACTCAATGGTGAATGTTGGTAGACAATCAATACATACTCATATATGGCTAAAAGAGAAGGAGTTGCTGAAAAGTTGAGATTTACAAAAAATGATTGTTACAATCACTTCAACACTCAAAAAATGAGATTAATTAAGGTGAGTGACTCATAAAGCTTAGGGAATCATTTCAAAAGTAAAACCATTAAAGAATGGATATTTTATTGGGATGTGCAACTTGATCAAAAATAAATAATGACAAATTTTTATTAGCGTGATGGCAAGTTAAGAATTGAATATGATTGTTTTGGAGATGTGATAATTTTTTAAACCACTTATTGAACTAATATATTCAACTTAATTTGTGCACCATTTGTTGGGGCTAATCACCATTGGCAAAATATAATATTCGGTTGTGCATTTTTATTAGATAAGACAGATGCATTATTCCAGTAGATTTTTACTACATTTTAAAAGTCAATTTGACAATTAAACTCCAAAATTATATTTAAAAATCAAGATCAAGCAATGCCAAAAGCCATTGAAAGGTATTTCTTAACACTAAGCATTGCTTATGCTTGTGGCATATTTCAAAGAATAAATATATAAAGAAGAGAGATGTATTCATGTATTTAATATATAGACATCAATAAATTAAATAATACTTATATAAAAACAAACTTGATTAAGTAATGCAATGGTACAATAGTTGAGTCACGAGTTTTATTGTTATAGCTCTCATAATTCGATAACTGAAAAAAAAAAATATATATATATACATATATATATATATGTACATATATGGACGAATAAGTATGTATAGACAAAACTGGTTGGAGGAATTTCCACCACACATTTAAAAAAAATAAAAAAATTTGACCAAGACTTATTCAACTTTTTGTTTTTTTCCTCCCTATTTTTTTTCTCTATTTCCTTTTATTTCTTTGACTTGGAGCCAATTGTCTCTGTATCTTGCACCGCCTTTGTGCTGTTTTCCTTTCCCCTGTTCTGGCAGCAACGAAACTGCCTTCTCCTTCTATCTCGTTCGTCCAGTAAGGTGGGAGTTTAGATGAGCAGCCAACGTTTCCTTCCCTGCATCTTGTGAAAACTGTGAGAAATCTTGGTACTTGTTATAACTCTTTAGCAAACTGCATCCTTTGTTACTTTAAATTCACCATCTGCTTTAATTTCTCAGCCTCTCAGTTTTGGGAGTGCTTATCAGCCATCAAGAGAAAGAAAGACCTTGCTCAAATATGAAACTGACTTTGTTTCCTAAAGGATCTAAATCATTCATCCATCTAAAGGACGGTAAGACCTTCTTACATCCTTAAAACAATATCTTATTTTCTTTGTTCTGTCAACTCTAAATATCCAAACTAGAATCTCCATATGGTATGTAATGAAGCAAACTAGATGGTATGATTAAATATTATAGCATTGGGCTTGGGTGTAAAACTTCTTTAGATAAATGATTGGGATATTTATTTTCTTTAGAAAATACTGCAGCAATTTGTAAGATACATCTATATATATGGACCTCAATAATCTATATTACAATTTGCCCAATCCATACACGAGTTCCATCCAATAAATTTTAGAATTTCCATGGTTTTGGAAGAATTCACTAAACAAATATGTAATAGAAACAACAAAGACAATACTCCCAGTCTTAGTCACAAAAATACTAAATCAATTGAAGAAACAAAATAATGATTAAAGGGGGAATTGGTTTAATTAATGTTGAATTTCTGTAAGTTATGTTTTATTGACTCCTAACTACCTTATATAATTTAAAATTAACGTTGTGAGAGGATGTGTAATGTTGGAAGTAAGGAAATTATAATGATTTTCTTGGTGCATGTAAAAAGAAATATACATGTTGATATGAGGAGTATATAAATCATGTTTAGATGAAAGTTAAAGAATTAGTTTAGTGAATAAGTGGTAATCCCTTTAAACTTAATTAAGGATATGAAATAAATAAGTGAGAAGTAAGGAGTTAAAGATCATATGCGGATAGTGTTGTGTTTGTGTGGGGAGTGGATAACTTCGGTATGTAATGAATTTTAGGAAATTAATTTATTTGAAAACAATACTTGGAATGTGAATAAGATGGGAATTGGAATTCTTGGACTAGTATATATATAAATGCATACATGCCTTATAGAAAGAAATTATGCATTCAAGATGTTAGATAACATGCCTACCATAAATTAATTATAACATAAAGGAGTAAAACTTGAAACTTTTAGATCTTTATGGATAGGGATTAATCGAATTTGAATAAAAAGTCTAAGAACAAAATGTAAAGCATTGTTGGTTAATGTTGTGAGCTAAGGATTTAATGAAAATGGGTGAAAGGTATGAACAAAGGGTGTTTAGTTGTAGGTAGAGTAATGGAAATGAGAGTTAAGTGGTTTTGAAAGGGTGCAAGGGGAAGATTTCGTGAATGAAAGAAATTCGGTATTTTGAGTATCTTTAGGGAAGAATTAAATTAATAGTTCAAAATATAAAATGTAGCTTATAGTTTGAAATGTTGTCTGCAAAATTTCGTAGCTTGATTCTTAGTATGTTGTTAGTTAGAGATGTTAGACTCCGGCTAGGTCATGTAGGATTTTTAGTGCCTTGTTTTTGATTCATGTAAGGAATTGAGTAGGTTCAAGACTAATTTTAGGAAAAGTTCCTAAATAATAAAGATATATATACTTGTCTATTAACAAACCCGATGAATGGAATTAGATTTCATTTTTTCTAGAGAAAGTTATGTTCAAATAATTAAGGTAAGGTCCTAGCTATCAAAATTTTGTGTTTTGCAGAATTTGATGCAACTTCAAAGAATAAAAAGTATTGATACACAAATCTAAAAATTACAAATGATATACCATTATAAATCTACATGTGTCTAGTATTTTATAAATTTTACAATTCTAGATTCGGAGTTTCCTAGAGAAATATATGACCATTAAAGTGGACACTGGTCCAAACCTCGAGTTTGGACAATTTTAATATTTTAACCCACTTGTGTTTTCTAACTTTTCTAATAGTTTCTTTCTACCCTATGCATTCTCAAGACATCTAAAATTTCTTTTCACTATCAACCTTACCGCATAAAGTACAATGTATACTACTTACCATATAATAGCTTAATGGAAAATTTTCATAAAGAAACCTATACAAGTTGAGATAAAAGCTTAATAATTAAAATATTATAACAATAACGTTTATGAACTAAGTATTATTTGGGATTATGAATTTTAGTTCCGCACCCGTCTGTGAGACTGATGACATACATGAGCGCAAAACAAAGTGACGAACAAGGTTTGTAAACCGGTGAGTGGTTAATTGCTGCCTTTAGGTGCTAGATTAGTATGTGTACTTATATGTTTAGCAAGTAGAGTATTTCAGTGAATTCTTTAAATTATATTTTTTTTGATATTGGTTGCTTTTTGTTTGATATTGGTTGTGGTTGATAAGGGTCAACAAAGTGAGATTTTTATGAAAAATGATTTTTATCTCCGAAATTAAAAATCCAGGTGCACCTAGGATGTTCTGATTTAAAATCATAAGAAATTCTGACTTGGATAAATATTATTTTTTTATTGAGTGTTCAGGCCCGGTGGGATGGATTATGTACAGAGATCAATTTGTTGTGCGGGCGTGTAAATGCCCGATAGGGGGTGATATTGTTGTGCAAGGCTGGGTCACTTGTTGGCCCTTTGTTTGCTTTGTATGCTATGATTGTTCTGATTAATTTGTAATACTTATAAGTTATGATTTTATAATAATTACAAATATGTGCGTATGTTTCGGGTTAAGGCATGAACATTATTGCATGATGTTGACTATATATCTTATATACTTGTGTTCAGTGATGCTAGTACCATTTGGGTACGATTTTTCCACTCACGGAGTCCATAGGACTCACTCCTCTTCTGTAATATTTTTTTCAGTAAACAGGAGTTCGTTACATGGTGTTGCTGAGCTTGTGACTTGCAGATTGAGCACGGCAAGTTAATTCCAGGATCTTAGACTTGAAGTTAAAGGATGAAAGTTTGCAATCACACTAGGACATTGGGGGTGTCTAATTTTGAATGATGTAAGCGTCCAGTTAGTTGTCTTGTTTATGATGTGGATGGAGCGGAGCTCCTTGTTATCTTTATGTTATTATTGTGTGAAATCATGAGCATAAGTATTTGCATTTTGAGGCATGTTCTGTATCGTAAGGAACTTTTGCCAAAATTTTCAGTAAATTTGTTAATTATTACGAGAAGTAAACTTTTACAATGAACTTCTATTTTAAAAAAGCTACTTTTATTCTTTAGTTGGGTCATGAGTCAGGTTTGTTATTTTGTTTTGAAGTCAGGGTTACGGTGGATTGGTTACCCAATCCTCCTGCTAGTCATGCCTCTGTGAGGGGTGTGATATTTACTTAGGTTGAGTTTGGGAATAATATAACTTTTAAAAGCTACTATAACTTTCATGTTGTGAAAAAATAGAGGTAAAAAATTCACAGTAACCTTATTTGGTAAATATTTTATAAAAGTTAATGTGAGTAATAAAAATAATGAAAGAAAATAGCCGTCAAATCCCTTGCTTCAATTTACTGAAATATGTTGAAATTGGTTATTAAATGTCATAATTTCAGTGAGAAAAAATTCAAATTAGTTTAAGAAAATTTGAATATTTTTTCCCTTGTTAGATTTTTAGTAAATTTTTCTAAAAAAAATTAAGTGCCAAAATTTAAAATTTACAGAGTATAATTAACTAATGTATGTCTTAGACAAATTTATTAGTGGGATGAAATTGAAAATATTTAAAATTTATATGGACAAATTTTTATTTAACAATAAATGAATGGTAAAAATATAATATTTTTTTCTAAGACTTAATATATAATTTTTAAAAACCAGTGCAGTCAACTACCTCACTGGCTTCCTGCTTACATTATATGCCATTCTTTATCTAGCATCTGACTGAATAGTATAATAAAATCCTAGATTTCTTTACAGACACTAACAAAAAAATAGTCTGAAGATTCTTTTGAACTTCTGCTTTCCTCCTGTAAGGATAAAATCACATACTACCACGGCCTTGACTCATTGACATGGTGCCCGGACTTAAGTCGCACTCGTCTCCCATCTCTTCCAAGACTCAGGTTCGACTCCAGTCCTAACACTAATCTAACATAACGCTATTTTTAGGGAAAAAAGAAAGATAAAATCACATGTGTAATTATGCCATATAATTCAAATATAATTAGTAACATTATTGCAATGAATTCAAAAACAACAAAAAGTAAAAGAGGTTTCATCCATACACGAGTGACCCAACTATAACCTCAAAATCGGAAAACTTGAACTAAATCATAATGAATTTGATATACATACTCTTCACAAGCAATTCATTCACCTTAGATGAGACAAATGATCATCTGCATTGTTGTTTATGAAAATTTCTTTCAGAGAGAATCCTTGTAAGTAAATTACTTAACCTCCTAGACCCAGAGCCAGGACTCAACACACCCAACTTCTCACTTTTGAAGCTTGTGCATGCAC
Organism: Quillaja saponaria; assembly: GCA_029379385.1. Classification (NCBI taxonomy): domain Eukaryota; kingdom Viridiplantae; phylum Streptophyta; class Magnoliopsida; order Fabales; family Quillajaceae; genus Quillaja; species Quillaja saponaria. Next base: position 24,946,758 of record CM055607.1, read on the forward strand.
TATGCCTTCGACTCTGGGCACACCATCCACCGTAAGAAAATTGTCCATGGCGCCTTTTTAGAAGTTCTCTATCAATTTTGTCAAGAACGCGATCACTCTTCTTGAACTTTCGGGCAAATGGGCGACTGCTGAGAACCATTTTCCGATAATCTCGAAGTCCTAGAGATCTCGGGTGTTGTTTAGGAGGCGTATCCCAAGTGATGTAGTGAAGGTCATGGTTAGCAGTGGTGTTCTTGTAGTCCTCTGAGTTGCAAATTACTGTTTGAAAATATCCTTCAGGGGATGACACAAAGTTGGTGTAGTAGAGGAGGAGAGTCCTAGGCAAATTCTCCCACCCCACTATGCAATACTCAGCAAAAGATCTAGACAATATTGTCCAAGCTGAACCTGAATTGAGGAAGAAACCAGAAAAATGTCAACTTAATCAAACCTAGATTAATGTTACTGATATAAAAAAAATGTCATGCTGCCTTGATAGACATCTAAAACCATCTAGATCCTAGTTTAGTTCTAAATCAATTAATAAATGAGTAGTACGTTATTTGAAAGTGGCCAGGCAAATAGAGATTTAGCTAATTACCTAATTCAACACTAACTTGGCCTACAATTTAATATTAGAAGAAATTTCTTAAAAAGCTATATCAATGGCTTGGGACATGTAGTTTTGGACACGAAATATCCAGGGAAGCTTTGCCTTTCTTCTTAGAAAACACAAACATCCAAGAATACTAAATGAATTGCAACAGAAATCTAAGTGTCCCTTCCTGTACTTTCAATAAGAAATAAAGATTTTAGTTCTCAGTGATTCCTTTCCTCTTTTGCAGAGCTAATTGTAATATTATAAATGGGAGGTTGTCTTGGTACAATATAATGATAATATAAATTCACTTCGCTGGGGTTTATAATAATATATAAAGGGTAGTGTTATAAAAAAATCATATATATATATATGTGAAGTCACTGTGCACAAACAGAAAAGCACGTGCCTTGTAAGATGAAAGTCATAAAATTCATTTTCTACATCATGCAGCCACAAATCTCAATTCCCTCACACACATGTGTACTTGGATTCTTTCTTCTGCCGTCTGTTCAAGTGTTGACAGTTGGATTGTCAGAACTAAGCACAGTGACAAGTGTAAGTTTTCATAGGATTAAGACCATATAATATGGATTAGGAACTATTTTTCTTTGGTGCCCCTCAAAATTTGTTTATTTCCTTTAGAGCCACATATTTGGATCCTCTCCTCTCCTCCCTGTGTCCTCAAGTATTGACAATTGGATATTCAGAACTAAAATACAGTGACAAGTGTTCATTGATTTAAAACAACATAAGAATTAGAAATTGTTTTGCATTGGTGCCCCTAAAAATTTGGTCATCTCCTTCATAGCCATAAATATTTTGGATGTTTCCTAATCTTTGGTGGGGTTTTACCTTTTATGTGGCGGACAATGTTAGGTAAAGTAATTGAAGTGCCTTAACATATTTTAGAGTTCTTGAATGGCCAGCTAGGTGACAACCACTCACCTACCATGACAAAAAGCACTACCACCAAGAAAACATGACAATTATATGAGATGAAAAGGACGTTTTGCCACATTGATGTTGGAACACTAAGAACATATTATTTTCATTATGCTTGATTGCAGGAACTAATTTTGAGACTTATTTTGCTACATTATTGGAGACAAGTTTACTTCTACATTCCAACTAATCAGAACTTTACTACTACTTCAAATAGAATATTGATGAAATTCTTATATATATATGTATATAAGACTAATAACACCCACATACCCAAAAGTATACTAAAATCAAAACAAACAGAACAAAAAAGTTTATAAGGAAAATTTTGGGCTTGGGGGTTGGAGGTTGGAGGTTGGGTTGGAGTTAAGGGTTCACACTGGCACCTCATATTTGAAGGTACTAATAGTTTAACTCAGTTTAAATTTGTGAATTAGTTCAGTTGAAAGAGAGTGGATGGCAATCATTGATGAGTGAAGATAAACCTGGGTGTTTGTAAGAATCATAACAGGAGGACATAAACAAGGAAGTTGAAATATGGGGGACCCAATAGATAAAATACCTTAACCTGTGTACCATGTATTACGCAACTTTATACACTTATTTTCTATTTAGAGCATCACATGCTAGTGATTAACTTACTTGAAAATAACAAAGAAAAAGGGGAGAATATGTATGTTTGAAGAGTTAAAGAAGGGAAAGGATGCAATGCTTATAGAATTTAATTCCAATTAGAACAAGGAAAAGATTGATAAGAAAGTAAACCTGTATAGAGCTTAAAAGATGTTGGCAAACTCCTCTGCTTAATGACCCACCAAATCTCTGATTTGTTAAGGCTATAAAGTCCAGGGTCTATAACGATTGGCTTGCCTCTCTTATTCCTGAAGATATCTCTAAGAAATTCAGATTTTCTTCTCAAACAACTGGAGAATATCATCAATAGAAGAATATGAAAGAGAGTGAAAATAAAAAGCACTTACAATTTCCAACCCAAGCGACTAGTATGCTGTATGAAATTGGTACGTCTTGGTAACCCAGAAAAAGCTTGGATCATATCTAAACAAAATGTAAAGATAATTATCAATACATTATAAAAAACTTATCATCAAGTATTTATAAAATTAAACCATATAAAGCCCAGAAAAGAAAAGATGAAAAGTAGTATCATAACTGTTGGTGGACAAAACTTTCAACCAAATCTGGAAATTGGACTAAAAAGAAACAAGGCCACTCACCATACCATCTTGAGTAACCAAGGGGTAGTCAGAGGCACTGAGATTTATAAACCAATCCCATTGACAAGTCCTTAAAAGAATTGCAATTGCATGAAGAGTGGTTGAAAGCATTGTTGGTCCTCTATAAGTAACCAAATTAGGCTTCTGAACAACCCATACATTACCAAATTGACCAAAAACTGGATCTCCAGCAACATATTCAGCCAAATCCTTATGCTCAGCGTCTGGAGCACCAGAATCCATATGAATCAAATAGTAATTTCCTGGATGGTACAGGACCTGCAGCAGACGTTTGAGTTTAGGTGAATCTCCTTTGGAAGCAGAGATTAAGTAAGCAAAAGCAACTGGGTAGTACTGTTTACTGGGTTTGGGCATGTAGTTGAGGTAATTCATAATAGGCTTAAAGCTAGAGATGGGTATTGTTAATTTTGATGGAATGTATAGGAGAGAAAACAATATTGAGGTTACCATGAATGAAATCATCAAGATTTTGATACCCATTTGAGAGAAAACTCAAATTAATGACAAGGAAAAGGGTTTTGACTGGGAGAGGATGAGGAAGATTTGTGTATTGAGGGATGGAGGAAGGTAGTTAACTGGTAATATTGAAAGTTAGGGGAATAAAAACAAAAAAAGGTTGAGAAGAGTGTGGTTTAGATTTTTGGATTCCTTCCTTTAAAGACAAGGCCTCCATTTGTCAGTCTGTTGTTGGTTCTTGGTACGCACTACTTGGGGTTCCGGTGGGAGAGAGAACTCTGCCTCCATAAAACTTGTACTTGAAGTGAATAAAGAAAAAGTAATCTTCCAGATGAATGCTTAACTACATAGTTACCCTTCTGTTCAACTGTTCTTTAATGCTTTATCAGTGTTTATAGTATGTGGCATTTTTCACATGGGAAGTAACTTATTTATAATATTGTAATTAGGCAAAATGTAATAATCTAGCATTTATTTTGAATAAACTTTTAATTAAGCAAGTATCTTAAAATAATGAACTAAAAAATTCTAATTCAATTTAACAATATCATCAATATTTATATTAAAAAAGTATTACTAATAAAATGATAAATAATCAGCATTAAATCTAAAATGTTTTTGGCACACCATTCTTGTCTTAGTCAATTAAAATAAAACCTTATCAACCTTATCACATCCATGATAAAAATAACACCTCATATTCATCTAAATTTAAATTAAAATTAAAAATTAAAAATATTAGCTCACAAGTGCAACAATATTCTTCTGTACACATTTTCAAACAGTTATTTTGGCTATCTAATATTTTAGACAAAGAGAAAAAAAGTAGTCAACAGTTTCTTGTATAGAAGAGCCCTCTTAAACTGAACTAACAGAATTGAATTAGACTAACTAATCCAGCCACATCAGCTAAACAGTTTTACACGTAAGGTGACTGATTTTTACTTATTAGGAACATAGAAGAGGAATTAAGCCTTTACACAAAACGCCGTCGTTTGAAAAATATTAATATTTAATATCATTCAACTAGGATAATGTTGACGTGGTATGTCTTTCACTCTTTGTGCCCGTAATAGTTGGACTTAATATGTAATGTTACTAACATTAATTTCATTTCTCAAACTAAACACTTAATGGATGAAAAATAGGTATTAATTGTTTGAGTTAAGCTTTTAATAATTTCTATGACTAGTTAACATGATAAGTTTTCCCATATTATAAACTTATGTGATAATTATAAATTGTTAATGAAAATAATTATAGTGACATTACTTATATTGGGATGCAATTAATTTTCTTATTTTTCATTTTTTGCCCGCAATGAATATCATAACAATTGTAATAGGATAATATCTTGCCCTCACTAGCTTTTCTAGAAATTAGGAATATTAATACAATTATATATTTTTCGGTAACAGAATAGCATTATATGCATCCTTACTTAGTTAGGAAGCAATATATGCAACTAGAATCATATTTTTAATGATAATAAATAAATTATCTTTTACTCCAAGTCCCCCATGAGTTGATTGCTGTTGTTCATGTGATATCAGTACGGAGCCAACAGGTGGATAATGCACATGACCCATGTGAGCTCAGACGACCCACCCACCCATGTTCCCCTTAGTCCATGCTAAGGCCCACTCACTGGCCCATATTAAATTCAACACCCAAATCATTTGTCATGTGGTTGGTGAAGGAAAGCAGTGTTCCATTTGTTCACTTTAATGTCTTTATCTCCTTATTATAGAGAAAAGAAAAAAAACCATATTATTTTGCTTTTCATAAAGCACACTTTGGGTAATTAATTTAAATTTTTTTTTTTGGGTGGTTAGACTGTTTTAAAATGCAAATTTTTTTTAAATTTCTTTTGTGAACCGTTATCTACATAATATGTTATCATTTCTATTGAGAAATTTTGTTTAATTTAATTTTTAGCAAAAATATAATTTATATTTTCTATGTAAGGACTACGAAAATAAATATGATGATAGCAAGTGTTACACGCATCATTTTATTTAATGATTCTCCTTGTGATTGCATTTCTCTTTTATTTAGGGATGCATGTGGGGTTGACCTTCGCCATTTTGTTGTTGTTAGGTTTTGGGTGTAAGCCCTGTTTGTTTACCGAAAAGAAAAAATTATAACCAAACATCCCCTACTAAAGTCGAACGTCTATCTGGTAGGCATTATTAGCAATGGCTTCTAGCACACTGCACTGCTTCTGCAGAACTTGTTTTAGATAAGTCAAGATTTGGAGTTTGTATACATTGGACGACTAGGATTTGACACTCACTCATCTCAAAATGCCAAAAACTATTATATCTTTTTTTTTTTTGGTAGGTTAAAAAAATAAAACTAATATATCTAGCAGTTCAACTTAACAAACACGACTCTAGTCAACTATTAAGAAAAAGAAAAAAAAAAGTGGTTAGTTCTTACTTTCACTTTTCTCTAATTTTTAAAAGCTCGAACAGTTTTCCCGGGAAAATACCAAACGGCATCACATGTTAAACAACAGGAGTATGAGAGAGTGAGAAGGAAGGGAACCTCTCCAGCACGTCACCATTTCTGATCTCTATCTTTCTTCCACGTCATTATGCCACATCAGCACTGCCTAAATACCACCGGCCGGCACTTAATGAATATAGTACATATACTAGATACAATGACGGAAATTTCGAAGAAATGGGAAGGAGTACTTGGTCAGTTCATTGTATGAATATGTGATTAGTTTAACACGACCCAAGCCATTTTTCCAAGGTTTTGAGAATATTCTATCAGATTTTGCTAAATCGTGGGGGCCAAGAACGTGAAAGAAGATACAAGCAACCCCAAAGTTTTTTAATCAAAGTTGCTATGCATCACACGAAACATGGAGACTTTGAAGAGCTCTGATATCAATCCAACTAGGCAGAACACCCACATCAAGGTCGAAGAACACCGGCCTCCATTCATAAACCCTGTCAGTAAGGTTATTTCTCTGTTCTTGCTCTGTTTCTTTCACAAGAAGACTATCTTATTCTAGGATATCCAGTTTAGGGTCTATTTAAATCAAGAACTTGATACATATATGCATTTCTAAGTTTAATCTTTTATGTACACTATACATGTCAACTTGGCTTGTTACCGCGCAGGCACAGGAACCAAACTTTCCAATCAGAACAACCGTGGTGGGACAAATCTCGAAGAAGCTCTTTGAAATTCTTTTCTACTTACACTTGATCCTAATTGCAATCTTAATAGTTTTCTTCACTATCCATGGCATCCTCTTTGCTAATCGTACCCACCTATTCCAACCACTGAAATGGTACCCTCCACTGCTAACTTCAACAGCATGTGCTGGAATTGTTGCCTTCATATGGCAACGGGTTACTGTCTGCAACACCTCTAAAGCCATTAGGGCAGCCTTCTGGCTAAGTCCCCTGCTTACATGCGCAGTTGGTGTTCTATTTTTTTACATTGGCTCAGCAGGAAGTCTAGCAGCAGCTGCAGTTGCTGGGGTTTCGGTCATAACTCAATCCCTTTATGGCCGTTGGGTCAGTCCCCGATTTGGATATGCCACCAGAGTCTTATCAGTTTCTGTCGCTAACCCACCTTCAAAAACCATGGTGTTAACATTCTCATCAATATTTACCAGTATTCTCTATTCCTGCTTCGTGATATCCGGCATAGGAGGAGTTACTGCTGAGAGAACCAAATTAGGTGTCTTGTTTATCTTGGTATTTCTGCTGAGCCTGGCTTGGACAATGCAGGTTATGAAGAATGTAGTTCAAGTCATGATCTCACAGGTCAAGTATATGCAGTTTTCTAGCGAAACAGATACAAGAGTCGCATTCCATGACACAATTAAGCACTTGATGGGAAGCGTTTGCATCGGCTCAATCCTCGTCCCAATTCTAGGACTGATACGGGGTTCAGCCCGAGCCATGAGTCAGGTTGCAGGGGACACGGATGAGTTTCTGTTTTCATGTGCTAACTGCTACAAAGGGGTTGCTTCTATTCTGATAACATATGGGAACCGTTGGGGTTTTGTGTATGTCGGTGTTTACAACAAGGGATTTGTGCAGGCATCCAGTGATACATGGGAGATGTTCAGAAGAGTTGGGTTGGAAGAACTGATAGACTCAGATCTAACTGGCTCATTTTGTTTCCTTTGTGGGGTGACAGGGGGAGCAATAAGCAGCCTTCTGAGTGGAATATGGACCCTTGCAGTTCATAAAAGTTATGCCACAGAACTATCAGTGTATGGCTTCTTTATTGGATACTTCATGGTAAGAGCTCTACAACATTTGACCATAAGAAGCACTGTTTTACATCCTATGCTTCACTTCATATCTTTGGCATGTTACTACCTATGTTAAAATCCAACATAAACTAACTTTGCTGCCAGTATTTTTCCAGACTCGGTTGGCTATGGCTTGGCCCCAAGCATGTGTTTCAGCTTACTATGTTGCTTACGCCGAGAACCCACAAAGTGCTCAATTTGACTCAACTATCCCAGTACGCTTGGAGGAGCTTCAAAGGTCTCAAGCTTAAAAATGGTGTACCTTTTTATGCTAACTTGAGCTGGCAGTGGCTATTAAAGGAATAGCAGTACGCTTGGAGGAGCTTCAAAGGTCTCAAGCTTAAAAATGGTGTACCTTTTTATGCTAACTTGAGCTGGCAGTGGCTATTAAAGGAATAGCAAACCAAAAGAGATTCTTAATTGGTCCGATCTACTCAAGGAATGGCCAAGAGACACTCTTTACAGTAAATGTCAAGGCATGTAAATAGATATACAGAAGAAAATAATATGCTAAACTAATTTATGTAAGCCTCAAATTTTAAATATACAAAAACAAAATCAATATGAATTTTTTAGATGAAGGATTCCATATTCTAGTCTTATAGTTGTTAGCCAGCACGGGAAGTTCAGCCTAATATTATACTGAGATGAGTTCACAGTAAGCCAGAAGGTCATAACCAGAAATTCTTGAGACAATAGAAACTGATATTATATGTTCCAAATCCTACCCAGTCCTTGAACTTCATATCTCCTATAATCTGTCAGAAGGCAACATGTAATGCTCACAAGAAGCTGTTTCAACTTACTCCGCACAAGGGATGAAGTATGCATTGAGACCCATTTTGATAATAATAATAATGTAGCTTTAGCTTAATATCATACGACTGAAGAAACATCAATTCCTAGAAAATTATCTGAATCTTAAATCTGCTCTAATCTTTCAGAAGGAAACATGCGATGTTCACAAGGAGTTGTAACAACTCACTTTGCATAGAGTAAGGCCATCGATATTGATAATTCTAATGTAGCTCTACGATAGTGTACAACATTAAAGACACTAATTCATAGGAATCTTACAACTCAGAAACATTTATCATATCATTTGTATACATCTATCAAATGGATCATCATCCATGTCATAGGACCAACAACATGAATTTATGGAAGTCAGTACCACGCAACCAACTACTACAGAACCACCTAAGCCAAGGCCAAACTGTTGACCTCACTGTTGGTGAAGTGGAGAGGTCAAGGACAACATTATCCATTTCATAGGGCTATGGTTATTCACTGAAAGTGATAATGAGATTAATATTATTGAATATAAAAGATATAATAGTAGTAATAACTAAAGATTTCATTCAAACAACATAATATGTGAATGAAATTTAAACATCAAAGTTGGCTTTACTTTGAATTAACTAAAAAAAGTTAATATACTTACTAAAACAGTAGACTGCACAAATGTCCACAGATAAGTATACAGGTGTAAGGATATTCGGACATGAAAGAAACAAAGAAGTTTACCTAGGCATCGAACTTTGACAATAATGCCCTGGCTCCAATATTGCATCAACATATAGACCAGACCCAGAGCAAGTAGTGCAAAGCACTGCACCTTTGGCTTGGCAATCAGCACATCGGGGATTGTCACCAATTACTTTCTCATCCGAAGATAACCCGATGGGCTTCTCAATTCTTTCCTCCGGTATTTCCTTATCATAACAAAACAGAGATTCAAGACTTCTCCTGCGTCTATGCACATCACCCGTGAGCCTGGCGCAGACTGAAACATAAAACTATAATTACTCATTGAAAATTTTGTTTGAAGATAATTATTTTAGGTAACATAAATAAAATGAAAATCTTTCTGCTATCAGCAACTAAAATAATGAATGCAAGGAACTTTGAAATGGGGCTAAAGCTAGGCATAGGAAGGGTATATGAATATGATAGAGTGAATACAAGTTTTTCAGTGTTCACATTTAAAACTTATCATTTCTAGTATTGAAACAATACATACTTTCACCTATCAAATCAATAAGTGAAATGTTTTTTTGGATCGAGAGATCCCGTTTATGGGTAACTTTAATATCCTAGATAAACAATTAAGAATTGATTACATGCCGATTTTTCTGCTCAAACAAAGTTGATTCACAAGGAGGAACATTATAACCAGCGCGTAGCAAATACATTATGGATTAATTTGGAAATCTGTATCAAAGTTATCTCAGCTTAAATGACCATCATTACTGATCGAAGGCAGCCTTTTTTCTATATCGAAAGTAGACGATACTGCTGTAACTGTAAGTGGTAGACAATTCAATTTCAAATAGAAGCTTCATGACAGGAAGTGAGACTGGCTGAGTTATTAGCAAGACACAAATTAACAATCTGTTTTCAGGTTTCCAAACTTCTTAAAAACCACAAAGAAACCTCTTTGCATACATTCTCAACAAGGATGACAAGCTATTTACCAGGGCATCCTCCATCCTGATTCTTTCACTTATATATATCAAATATACCATTTTCTATGATATTTTTAACTCACAAGCTTCAATTCAGATTGAAGGAAAATTACAGCCACAGCCCACAAGACGTCTAAACCATAAACTATCACCCATTGAATTACATCCAGAAATTATTTGATAATCTAAGCACATTTTTCTTCAACCAACCATAAATCATTGCAAAATTTAATGACGAAAACAAAGAGAAAAAAGAAAAGAAAAGCAAAAATGACTAACCCCGTGTGAAGAAGACCGAGAAACTGAGCCGTTGGAATAGATGGCACAGACTCTGTTGATGAACACACTTTTTTGGGAATTAAGAAACCCAAAATTAATCTTCTTATTGGGATTCAAAATATTGGAAGTATATGGCAACCCATTAATTGACGACGCCATTTTCAGAGCAGAAGAATCCATTAATGGTGAATTTTTAAACCATATACTACCAATACTACAAACCACAAGCTTTAATTCAGATCGTCTAGCTTTGCTTTGGAGTTGGACGAATCGCTGGTTTGTGTTTGATTGTTATATACCTCTGAATTTTGAGCTTTTTCTAATGAGAATGGCAATGGTATTGGTTGATGAATGGTGGTCGTGGAGGTGTTAACCCGACTTGTCAGTCGTCCGGTAATTCGGATACAAATTTTGTTTCGGATTTGGAATTTGTTATTGGGTCGAATACGTTATGAATGGTCTGCCTCTTTCTGAGCCCAAATGAAAGGATAAAGTGACTTACCGAAATGACTAGAATCACCATCAAAATCTACGCTCGCACTGACGCATTGACGTGCAGGTGAGCCCTTTGACACTGTTTGGCACGTTAGAAAGTGTGGGAAAAGAAAAGAGAAAGGAAATGAATGTGGGATTGTTACTTACTTAATACTTGAGGTTTAACCTATTTTGCAATTCTTTAGGATTTTTATTACTTTCTTTTCCAAGTATCAATTGTGCTTAAACGGTTCTGATTTATTTTCCATTTCTGACCCTTTATAATCACTTGTACGTTCCTGCATTCCATTTAGACTCCATTAATTTGACAGTATAGATGATTGAAAAAAAAAAAAATGCTAGTAATTGGCTTTTCACCTAATAATTTTTGTTGCCCCAAACCATTTTTGAGCTCATTGTGTGCCATTTACGTAAAGCCTAGGAAGTTTTCCAAACTAGATTAACTGTATATTTAGATTGGGTGGCAAGACGAGAATTATAATTTCTTTGTCGTTGCATTTTTAATTTATGTTTGGTTTATTCACAAACTATAATTTGTAATTATGGTCTAAAACTCTGATTTTTGTATAAAATGCAAAACATATATTTTTATTTTTAATGTGTTTGGATTGTCCAAAACCTTTAGCAAATTGTGCTCATCTCTCTTGAAATTTGCTCAAATTGGGAAAATCGAACACTTTCCTCCTTAACCTTAACAAACTAATACTGGAAAAACGTTGAAGAACAATAGCCATGACCAAATTAAGAGAGGAGCAGAGTATGGTTGGAAGAGATGAAGGCTCAAAATGATATGATATTCTAGAATTGGACCAAGGGAGGTGAAGAGTCCAAGTAATGGAGTCTAGATATTCAAACGGAGCAACTTGGTGGAGTGCCAAGAACATGGACTCGTGAGAACTCTTGGGTTTATGGGTTATGGTTAAAGCCATCAATGGGTTAGAGCTCTGGTTCTGAGAAAGAGTTAGGTTGAAACATAAACAAAAATTAAGGATCACTTGTAATTATATTGAAGAATAAGTTAGATCTCCAACAAAACTCAGTTGGTTAGTGGCGGTGTAAATCACTGACTTCATTTATAAGATCCCATCCCAGAACTCATTGACATTCATCCAAATCCCATAATTATATATATATATATATATATCCAACGCAATTTAATTTGACGAACCGATATAATTGGTAAACTTCAAGATGCATGTCAGAAATGGGGTTTCTTTCAATTGATCAATCATGGATTTCCCATTGATAAATCAAATGAGATTATGTATGTATTATTAGTGATGCTTGAATAATCATAATACTCAATTACAATAAATTTTGATTATTGATTTTAATTGAAAAAAGATAAATTAAATTGTGCATCTAATTAATGATCACTAGATCATTAGATCATTAATAGTAAGTCATATATGCATAGCGATGTATTAACAATTATAATGTTCAATTAAAGTAATTAAGATTAATGATTTAATTAAAAATATATAAATTTGAAATATACATTTAATTAATCATTAAATCATTAGTAATAAGTCATTATGCACTATTAGTGATGAGTTAAGAATCATAATACTTAATTACAATAATTTTAAGTAATTATTTAATTAACGACTAGATCATTAATGATAGGTCATACATGCATTTTCTCATAACGTAAGCACTAGTCTTATCTAATACGAATGATTTCGAGGATATATATAATGCATAACTCATAACTAATTGGATTAGTAAAGAAATAAATTTGAATTTGATCTTTAATCGTGAATTGAAGAGAAATCTCATTTAACCCCGAACTTTTAGTAATGATCTTACACTTGATGATAAAAATCTTAGAAGTTTTTTCTTTTTTTAAAAGACAAAGCTACTTATGATATAATTAAATAATAGGTGAAACAAAAAAATTAGAAAAAAAATCATGTGAGAGAAGAGAAAATAAAAAGTTTAATGTCTTTACTTTACGTCCAATCAGTACCTAAACTTCAAGCAAAGCTAAATGAACATTCTGTTAAAAAAAAAAAAAAGTAAAATTCTAATGGAAAAGAAAATAAAAAGAGATTATGAACAAAAACTAAAAACTAAAAAAGTTTGTACTATCAACTGTCTAAGGCATCGTTTGGGTAGGCCTTGGACACGGGGCCAGACGTTTTGGATGCGCTGGTCGCGCCGTGGCCTGCGTCCAAAAAATTAAATTAGCCACATCTAATTTATTTGCAAATTCAGGTACATGGGGAAGAAAATCTGAAAATCAAGACCAAGAGTTTTGAGTTGATTGACGAGTGAACTTTCTTTAGCGGTACCTATACTTCAGGAGATGAACCATATATCTATATTTTAGAGTTTTGTCAAGGACATGATGAATATAAAACTGTCTATACACCTACTCCACCCACAAATTCAGAATACGATTCTATTGCAGTAAATGAATTTGAATAGTCTCCTGGATTTTGAGAATTGAATATGTATGCAAATTACTGGGGTCATGGACAGCTAGTCTCCATCACCTACACTGTCTATAGTTGGCCCTAGTGTTTCACAAAGGTAGGAAATCCAAAACAGAAGTGGTTGTTGTCAATGTTGAGAACATTAGTCTACTGACATATTTGACTTAATAGAAAAGAGCACGATCTCACCTCTCATGATCCTCGAGCCAATACTTTGCTGAGTGATCAATACTCATAATACGGAAGGTATTAAGCAAGTTATGAGAGTTGCATGGATTGAGTATCCACAATCGGAAATATGCCGAAATCACTGATCATACAAGTGTCGGGGAACAGAGCAATTTATATTACAATAAATGATCTAATTGTTCAAATCAACTGTCTTAAATAAAACAATTTGAGATAGAAAAGCGGTAATTAAATATGTTTTAAAACATTGTAATTTTTTTTATGTTCTTTATATGTCCATTTGTTTTTTTAATTTTAGGATTTGTTTTTATTTATGTCTTGTATTGTAATTCAATTTTATTTTCTTTAAATAAATTTGTTTGTTTTGCTAAAATATCTCAAGCACTTTTTTGAGTAGATTATTTATTAGAAAAATATTTGAATAAAAAATAGTTTAATTTAAATAAAAAATATGTAAAATGGTTTAATTTGAATAAAAAACTCAAAATTGAATAAAAATAGTTCAATTTAAATACAAAATCAAACTGTATAAAAAAAAAAAGTTTAATTTGTATAAATCATCATAACAAAATAAATATATTTCAATTAAAAATCACAACTAAACAAAAAATTAGTCTGATTTTAATTAAACATTAAAAATGTGTAAAAATTAAATTATTTTAAAAAAAAAATCTTTTAATAATCTATATACAAATTTATTTTCAGGCTATAATCACATATCATAATTTTTATAAAATCAAAAACATACACCAAAACTGAGACAAGGTATGATATACGTACCGCCAAACTAAACAGACTCTGAAGAGTCCAACCGGTTAGATGAGTTATCTTTTAATGTGATTTTTTTTATCTTAGCCACTTGTCACGTGCAGAGCAATACACATCATTGAGGCATTTGATGCTCTACCCACCATAGTACTAAAGCAGAAATCCTTACTTTAATACTAGTTGAAGGCTTGAAGCTTAGCGGGAGGAACGTAACTGATGTTGACCACGGAGTTGCCGACCAGAAGAAACCGAGGCTTATCCCTTTCTTTATTCCTCTTTCCTCATCACTTTAATAAAGCATCTTAGCCTGGATTAGATTCTAGGATACACAAAAGAGCTAAGACAAATGCTATTCCTTCCTTTTTGCTTTTCTTTTATTTTTCTCTTGGGATGATTTGGTGTACATAAACTACTTAGAGTGATCAAATTTGTCAAAACATGATGTTCATGTTCACACTACTACATAAATAATATTTGTTTCTCCAAGTTATCAAGTTTATGATCTAATTATAATAACTACAACTCAATAATTGAAGTAATTTATTTGCTATTTTGTTTGTTTGTTTGCTAATTAAATTTTTATTTTAATAAAAAAAAAAACTAAATTTATTGCACCACAACAATTAATTATAATTCAATTCAAATATTTGTATATAAATACAAATAATTTACAAATAAAAATACATTTTTTTATTTATGATATTAGAACATGAAATCTTTTAATTTCATATATTTATCTTAGTTAATTAAAATTAAGATTTTATCCATTAATAATAAGTAGATTTTCCTTCTCTTGATTACAGTGTGTTTAGAACAAAATAAAAAATAAAATTCATTTCATTTTAAATAAATTTTATAATTCAATTCATTTAAAATAAAAATTACATTTATAGAATTTAATCTAATTATCTCATTTGAAATGAACGAATAATTCATTTTAATATAAGTATTTTTATCATAATACTCTTAAATTTTTTAATTAACACTAGTATTGATTAACTAAAAATATAATAAATGGGAGATAAATTATTGTTCAATGAACAAAAACAAGTTGAGAGGAAAATACTTGTAGTTTGTTATGAACATTTGAAACGAAGTGGTGGTGACTCGTAATTGATTTTTTAAGTGAAAAATATGTGAAATATTAAAGATAAAAATATTATTTAAGAGATGGACAAAATAATAACTTATGTCAAAATAGTTTTACAAAATAAAATCTAACCTATTTGCTATAGTTTTTATAATTGAATTTTAAATAAATTTTATATCAATTTATTTTTTTAAACATAAAAAATTATATAAATCATTTGAAATGAAATGAATGTTATATTTTTTAAGAATTGCAAATACACTTTAGAGTATTATTTATTATAAAAATTAAAATTTATTATATGATAATTTAGAGAAAAGTATATTTTATAGCTTGTACAAACAAAAATATGATAATGCACAAAAAAAGTGACAGGATGGACATGGAAAGGAAAGAAAAGAAATGTCAATATCTTCAGGAAAGAAAAGAAATGGGGTGGGGTGATGGGGAGAGGAGGTCAATATCTTCGCTCCTTAGTTTGATGCTAAATGTCAAATTGCAAAGCCAAACCAAGCCAAGTGCTCTTCCAGAGCATCAAAGCAGGCACCTAATCTATTGCCACGTGTAGTATTCGGTTGCAGGCTCTGAATTCGCCTTTACCTCAGTTAGGTAAAGTGTCCATGGGACATGTGTGGCGGTGACTCCCACAATTTAATTTGGTTGCCGTTTGTGTCATATAAAAGTATCCCACATTATACAAAATCCAAGTTGCTTCGCAAAGTCTTTTTTGTTTGCCTGCACAAACCACAATCCAGAAGAGACATCAAACACCCACCACAAGCAGTAGTTGCCGAGGTTAGCTTCCCTTCCATTTCTGCCAAGTAAGTTTTCCGATTTCAGAAATTCCCATTTCCTTAATTATGAAGAAAACAGTCCCTTTGGTCATGAAAGTGGGTTTTCAAATTTGAATGAAAATATCTGGTGGGTGGGTAACCTTTCCTTTTGTTTTTTTAATTCTCTACCTGCTGATATGAGTTATATTTTGTTCTTGAATATCTCAATTCTCCTCTTGGCGTGTGTTTTCTTGATTATAAATTTCCATCCTTCAGAATCTCATATTCGGAGTAACCACCTTATATTTGGTGGTGGTAGTCATGGGGGTTGCAAGGGTTTACATAGTCTAGATGACTACAAAGACAAGTGTTTATATGTTAAATCTAATGATCCTTGTGTTTCTCAGGGCTATATTGACTACCTTTACCTTTTCTACTGCAAATTTGGAAAATTTCCCTTTTTAGGTCATAGTCTTCTGTTTCTTTGGCTTCTTGTTCTGTTTTATCTGTTGGCAAATACAGCTTCTGAATATTTTTGCCCTTCACTAGAAAATTTATCGAAATTATTGAAATTATCACCTACAATTGCTGGAGTAACACTGCTTTCTCTTGGTAATGGTGCCAATGATGTTTTCGCCAGCATCGTCTCCTTTACTGGTACTGGGACACGAGAAATTGGCTTTTATACTGTAGTTGGGGGTGCTTCCTTTGTGTCATGTGTTGTGGTTGGAATTATAAGTACATCTGTTCGCCATAGACGGACCCAAATTAGCAAGGCTGCACTTATAAGGGATGTTTCTTTTTACCTTCTGGTTCTTCTATGCTTGATTGTGATATTGGTCATTGGTAAAATCAATGTTCTTGGAGCAATTGGTTTCACTTTGATTTATGTTGTCTATGTAATTATTGTTTACGCCTCATCTAAGTGCTCGAAAGGTATTTGTGGAGAAAGTGAAATTAATGGTAATTCAAGCTATGGCAGTGACTTGGGTATACCAATTCTCAATGGCATGGAAAAAGGATTAGTTCATTGTGTTGATGAAGGAGCTCAAGAATATGATACAGGAGTAGAAGTCAAAAAGAGATGCTTTTGTATAAGATCTACTGCATGTGAAATATGCCTTCGAATTCTCGAGATGCCACTTTACTTGCCTAGGAGGCTGACAATTCCTGTTGTGTGCGAAGAGAGATGGTCTAAGCCGTATGCAATTTCTTCAGTGACATTAGCACCACTTCTCTTGTTAGCTTTGTGGATCCCTTACAAGGGAGATGGCATCTTTAACACAAGCCAAATAATATGGGGGGTGGGATTGTTGATTGGATTGGTTTTAGGAGTTCTTGCATTTCTGAAAACTGAGAAGTCTTGCCCACCAAAGAAGTGCTTATTCCCTTGGCTTGCAGGAGGCTTTTTGATGAGTGTGACTTGGAGTTATATTAGTGCTCAGGAACTGGTGGGACTGTTGGTTTCTCTTGGCTATATATGTGGAGTAAGTCCTTCAATATTGGGGTTGACTGTCCTTGCTTGGGGAAATTCACTTGCGGATTTGATTACAAATTTAACAATGGCTTTACATGATGGATCAGAAGGTACTCAAGTAGCTATAACAGGTTGTTATGCAGGTCCAATCTTCAACATTCTGGTTGGTTTAGGCTTGTCGCTTGTTAGCACTTCTTGGTCAGAATATCCATCATCCATTCAGATCCCTAGAGATCCATATCTCTTGGAAACATTAAGCTTTCTGGTGGGTGGATTGCTTTGGGCACTTTTTGTTTTGACAAGAAGAGATATGAGGCTTGATGGAGTCCTAGGAGGAGGGCTTTTAGTCATTTACTTCATTTCTCTGTTTGTGAGACTGATTCAAACACTTGGGTCAGTTCAGTTTCGTGGTATGTAAACCTCCTAGGCTAACTCTACAAAAGAAGCCTACCTTGTAAGTAAATTCCCACAATTGTCAGTGACTGACACACTCTTGTAAAGTGAACTGATAATGGTACTGCCACACTTAGCTGTAAATTGATATGCAGGCCTTTCAGCTAATATCTGTAGTAATTGCCATATTGCTTCATTGCTTTGAATCCATGACATGTCATTCATGAAAATTACTGAAATGCAATACAAGCTTTTGTTTTTCAGTTTCTTAACTCTTCTAAGATATTTTACTAGTCTTTAAATTTGAAGAGAATGATATCAACTTCAGTCTTTGGGATGATCATGCATTGTGTTATACTTGAATTGATTGATAACAGTATATTCACTTCACATGTAAAATGCTGAAGGAAGCTCCAAGCATCCGGAAGTCTTGGTTCTAGTCCTCTATTTTCACTTGGTACTCCACTGATTTGCTTTTTTTTATTATATATACTGAAACTGTAAGTGGATGATAGAATCAGCTAAGTTGGACTGGAAACTCTTAGAATTTGGTAATACCACCAAATGGTCCATTCGGATGATGTTGAGTAAGAAATATCCTAACTAGTGTTCAAACAGAAAGTCCAAGTATTTTTGTCAACATGTGTGTGGAATTTGAAATGCAAACTTGGAGTAAGTTTGTGCTTGTGTGTGTAGCAAAATTTGGTAGGAATAGAAAATGACACAAGCAAAAGGACTGTGGCTTGCGTTTCATTGCTGATCTGAATTATATATCAACTGATTCACTGTTTTGGTACAAATGCAAATATTGGTAGGGATGATGGCTTTTGTCTATTTTAGCAATTCTCATTATGTGTGAAGGAAGGCCTTTCCAGCAACCCCATTTGATTGGGATACATGAATCATTTACCTAAAGAATACTTCATTTTTCAAGAAATTGTGATTTGACAAATTTTTTTTTACACAACCTCACTATCTTTTCTTTCTGTCTCTTGCAATTTTTTTTTTCCTTTACCTTAACATTATACAAAACGCATAAATTTTTCAAAACTCTTCTTCCTTCTTCGTTTCCCAAAATTCTATCCTTTTATTTTCAAATTAAAACTTCAATTCAAATCTAGTATTCTATCTTCCAAATAATTACAGTACATAACCAAATCACAGTTGTTAATAAAAGGGTTTATGGCCAAATTTTAGAACCGAACCCCTCTTTTTTTCTAATCTCTTTGGTCTCTTGCTTTTTTTTTTTTTCTTTTTTTTAAAACCAGATTCCTCCTTTATTTTGTTTATTTTCATCTATGTCTTACTCAATTGAGAGGTGGAAATTTGTGGAACGAAAGGGGAGATTTTACAAATTTCTGTGTTTGGTACATAATATTATTTATTTCTGGAGAACTAAAAGAAAATAAATTATAATTTCTTGATTTGAGGATCAAGGAAAAATAAATTACCCTTTAATTTGAAAAGCACAAGAATAAACAAATATTTACAAAAATAATGTAAATAATATTAAAAGAATATTCTTCCAATACACCCCTCAAGTTGGAGCATGGAGACTTTAAATGTTCAACTTGTTAATCAGAAAACACATCTAGTGGCAATAGCTCTGGAGACCAGGTGTTGACGAATAAAATGTCAATCAATTTTGATGTGTTGAGTGTGCTCGTGAAACACATGTTAATTGGATGCAATATGAATAGCTGCTTGATTGTCACCATGAAATAGAACAACGGAGTGATGTACACTAGTTGATGTGGCAGGTGCATAAATTGACTTAATCTATTGATGAATGAATAAGTGTTCGTATGGTATATTATAAAAATCAGATTGATGTAATTTAAATATGTACTTGGTATGCAATTAAAAAAAATTGAATTAAATATATAGTTGGTATGCATATTGCACATGTTAACATGTAATTACAATCAATAATATACATGAAATATTGTATACGAATGTATACAATGAGTTTGTATTAATTGAAGCAAGAAATAGATACCATATTAGGTGTGCGTAATTAATTATGAATTCTATGAGTTTAAATTTCTGAGATTGAAGGAAGTTAATTTTTAGACGAAAATTAAGAACAAATAATGGAAAAATACAATTGGTGCATGAAAACTTGCTTCATATTAATTGATGAGAGAAAGAGATACCATATTAAGTGAGTATAATTAATTTGAAATTGCAGCATATATATATATATATATCCTGTTAGATTGAAGAAAATTTTGGGTGGGAATCAAAAAAGTAATAATGGGATGATTGATACATTGTAAAACTATTTCATATTAATTAAAGAAACGTGAGATCATAAAATTGATGGGTATTAATTAGTAATTGGAGGAATTTTTTTGTCAGATTGAGGGAAGTATTTAGGTGAAAATTAATTAAAAATAAGATGATTGAGACATGAAAAATCACTTCTTATTATGTGAGTCTAATTAAATTGGAATTGTGTGATTTCTTTTTCTGTAAGATTGAAGAAATTTTTTGGTGGAAATTAAAATAATAATAAAATGATTAAGACATTGTAAATTCATTTTATACAACAACTTAACTTGAAATTTTAAATTAATTAGGATCAATTATATATATAAATTATTTTTCTTTGTTCATATTGATCTAAAATATCTTTTTCAATATGCAAAAATTATATCATTATCTAAAAAATATATCTAATTATAAAAAAATTTGTCTCATGGATCTAAACAAACTTTTCCTATTCTTGAAGAACAAGAAAAAAATTTAAATCCCTATAGAATCTTTCTGTGTACAGGTATTACCAAGTGGTGTTTTATGATTAGTCCGTCACATCTCTGTTATATCAGAAAGATACATAAAGCTAGCTAGTTCATCTGTTATCTGGTGCCGGTATCATCTTGGTATAGATCATTTGAGATCCATTTCTTTCAGTCCTTTTTCAAATTGTCACTTTCATTTCTAGTTTATCGTAATTCTATTATACAATTGAGAGCCTGATGTATGCATGCCTTTGGATAATTCAATGAATATGAGAATTCAATAATTGAACCTTTTTTCCGCTAAAGATAAGAGTGGGCTTATTGGATCTTCGAAAAGGGGTTGAAGAAAGTTTATGATTGAATATAATGATGTGTTTAGTAAGGATTCTGTCTCTGTGTTTCATAAAAAACGGATAAAGAAAAATTGTTACATTCTTAAATGAATAAGATTTGTAGGACTCTGAAAGAAAGAACAAAAGTGTCCTTAATTTGAATCTAACAATATTTTTTGAAAATAATATCTTGCAGTAAAGTAGTATATATATATATTAGAAGACATAATATAATAATAATAAAAGAACTTGTTAAGATAATGGTATATGTGATCAGTTTATGTTAAGTCTGGATTTGACCAGGCTGAGTTGTTCTCTACGTA
Organism: Quillaja saponaria; assembly: GCA_029379385.1. NCBI lineage: Eukaryota > Viridiplantae > Streptophyta > Magnoliopsida > Fabales > Quillajaceae > Quillaja > Quillaja saponaria. The sequence continues at coordinate 24,968,049 of CM055607.1, forward strand.
TCAATCTGATCTAAAATATTTGGAGAGGGTAGTCCTCTTGACTTGAGAAAACTCCGATGCCAAAGTCAGTATAATCAGAGTAAATAAGTTGAAAAGCTATAAAGAGTATGAGTTGTAGAGAACAACCTGTTTTCTTTTGAGGTTTTGAGCCTCTTTATATAGGAGTTGTGTTAATCACAATAGTTATGAGGTCCGTTACAATAATAATTGACGATAATGACGTCCGTTATGTAATAATAGGCGATAATGGCGTCCGTTATAATATTAATGGTGAGAGTTATAATTCAGATTAGTCCGTTATATAATAATGTGCGATAATGATATATGTTATAAAATTGATAAGGTAATTATGTTGTAATTTATGTACTTTTTCAGTTATGCATATATGCCATTTGTGTCACGTGGCATATCATTATTGGCTGGGTATTTTCCTATGTTAACACTTGTCCCCGAAAAAACCAGTGCGTGTATTCACGAACTGAAATGTATCTACAGGGACTAATTTATTTTTGAATTCATTTGCAGACTTGAGCTTGTTTTGTGTGCTACATTAGCTCAATTTGTCGAATGTAACTTTTAGCTCATTTCTTTATTTTATTTTTAGGGTAGCTCTTAGCTCGTTTTATTTTTATTTTTATTTTTTTAGGGAAGCTCTGAGCTTGCCTTTTTCATTTGATGAGCTCTTGGCCCTTTGATTAAGTTGAGCTCTTGGCTCCTTCATTGTTTTGAGCTCTTGGCTTTTTGATTGATTTGAGCTCTTGACTCCTTCATTGAGTTGAGCTCTTGGCTCCTTCATTGCTTTGAGCTCTTGGCTTTTTGATTGATTTGAGCTCTTGGCTCCTTCATTGCTTTGAGCTTTGAGCTCTTAGCTCTTTGATTGAGTTGAGCTATTGGTTCCTTGATTGATTTGAGCTCTTGGCTCTTTGTTTTTTGATTTAGTTGAGCACTTGGCTCTTTGATTGTTTTAAGATTTTGGCTCTTTGATTAAATTGAGCTCTTGACTCTTTGATTGTTTTGAGCAATTAGCTCTTTGATTGCTTTGAGCTCTTGGCTCTTTGATTTTTTTGAGCTCTTGGCTCTTTGATTGCTTTGAGCTCTTGGCTCTTTGATTGCTTTGAGCTCTTGGCTCCTTGATTGAGTTGAGCTCTTGGCTCTTTGAGTGCTTTGAGCCTTTAGCTTCTTGATTGGGTTTACAGCTCACGGCGTATTGAATAGTCAAGTAGACGACTCCTGAGTACATAAAAGATTTAGGCAAATTTGCCCATTATTTTCCCCTTGTATAGGCATTTAATAAAATTTACAAGACAATTTGAGCAATTTTGCAATAAATGTAAGATTTAATAACAATAAATCAATATTTATATAAAATATATAATAGCTATTCAATGGTCAATAATTGACTATAATTAAGTAATTTCATGTGAGCAAACATAATTGTATGATATTTAAATCACATTAACAACCAATAAATAAAGTTTTTAATTTGTATTTAATACAAATTTAAGAATGTGAAAACATAATACAAATTCAAGATATATATATATATATATATATATATATATATATATATATATATATATATATAAATATATATATATATATATTAATGACAATTTAAATAGTCAATTAATGAAATTCAAAACTTAGTTAATAGGCAATAAAATGTTAATTTAAGACATATGTTATGATTCTTTGATGAGCAATATATCACTTAGGCAATAAAATTAAGATGTATTATATTCAAATTTAAGAATTTGACATTCAATCACATTTGTGGTTATAATATAATGCACATTTAACATGCATTTTTCTCTCTTTCATGAGCATTTAAGTAATTAATGAAATTTAAGAAAATTTTAATAAGCAATTTGTAAATGCTGATTGTAAGGCTACAAATTTGTATTAAAAAGATGTGCCAACCAAGCATTTAATGTATAATCATTTATGATCTTTCCTTATTTTTTTAATAAGGATATTTACATATATTTTTTTAAACATGCAATTATAAGTCTAAGGACATATTCATAAAATTATAAAATTAATTAGGCCATCTATATAATCATATAGAATTCAGGGACTTATCTATGATTTTTTTAATTATCATATAGGTCATTTATATGATAATATAAAAATTTGAGGGCCCATATACAATTATCCCGAAATATTTAGGCAATTATTATGCATCTAGGAATTCAACTCGAGATACTGATCATGTAAACTAGTGATTGAGGAATTAATATTTGACTGAGGATCAATTTTAGATATTTAACATTTATCACAAGATTAAAAAGTGATTAAATGCAATAATACTAAGGAAAGACAAAAGTGGCAAGGCATTTAAGAATAATTGAATTAGGCCATCTATATAATCATATAGAATTCAGGGACTTATCTATGATTTTTTTATTATCATATAGGTCATTTATATGAGAATATAAAAATTTGAGGGCCCATATACAATTATCTCGAAATATTTAGGCAATTATTATGCATAAAGGAATTCAACTTGAGATACTGATCATGTAAACTAGTGATTGAGGAATTAATATTTGACTGAGGATCAATTTTAGATATTTAACATTTATCACAAGATTAAAAAGTGATTAAGTGCAATATTTAACATTTATCACAAGATTAAAAAGTGATTAAATGCAATAATACTAAGGGAAGACAAAAATGGCAAGACATTTAAGAATAATTGAATGTGATGGATAATGTTTGAGTTTAAACTTGGACAATTATTATATTATATAATAATAATGGCAAGGCATTTAAGAATAATTAAGCAATAATGTTCTAGGTCACCCCACCCGAAGCAAATTGCATTGGTCCTTTTATCTACATGCAAACGTTATGGACCTTATTATGGTAACGTACTAACATGTGTTATTATCTATATGCTATAGACAAGTGACACAATAACACTAGTAACAGCCACCAAACACGGAAAGTAAGAATCAACTTGCATTTAATTAATTCATCCAAGTAGCATATCTTCCAAATCCACATTTATCTTGTTTTCCTTCACGTTTTTGTCAAACCAAATATATAGCCACGATGCTTTTTTAAACCAAATATATGTGTTTGGCTTAATCCTTTGATTAAGGAAATAAATAAATAGTGTGTTGTAGGCTTCTAAAGAAGTATCAACGCCTCCATTTTTCTTTTATGGTTATCAATGAAAATTCTAATTTCTAAACATATATCCATAAATTTGTGCTTATGAGCATTAACTTACATGTATAAAGAGAGAATTTGCTAACCTGACAGAGCTCACATGTTTAAGCAGGACAAATGAGTCAAGCTGCTTGGGAGTTGAGCCAAGTTGCCTGAAGTTGAGCAGTTAAAGTGAAACCAAGCAGCTTTGATGCTTGACACTGGCTCGATTCACATTCAACCATTAATCGGAGTGAGATCATAAACATTCAGATATACAGGAAACGCTTCACTCTTCTTCCGTGGCACCAATACCATTATTGCAGAACATTATTCCTTTTTGTCTTTAAATTCAAAATTTCACAACAAAATTGTCAATTTGATTTCATCAGAAAGTTGGTTGGGTTCCTCTGAATTTCCAAGGGGAATGAGGAAGAGCTTTCTTGTGGGTCTTTCAGTTTCATCTTTGATGGCACTACTCCTTTCACTCATGGAAGTGAATTTTTGTTGTTTGCTTCACATGTGAGACAATTGATTGCAAAGTATGTGTACAAAAAGTCTTCGATAAAAATCAAGCTTGGACTTGGAGAAGATAAATAAGTTCATAATAATAAATATTTATATAATACGTATTTATTTTGATGCAATAAAAATTTCCCATACATGTACCAAAAGGATTAAGTTTCAAATTAAACTTCAAATAGGGTGCGAAAAGTTAGCAAGGTGTAGTTACTTTGATGCTTAGCTATCATAGGAGAACAGATCTGATTTTGATTGAAAAAACATCTAACCTTGCAGGGTGGAGGTGCACCACAAATTTGATGGAGGCAGTTTTTTGCATGCTTTCGGCACTTTTTCTTGCGATTTGGATATTCAGAAAGTGCACAAAATCAGCTCCACAATTTGCTGTGTGTATCGTTTGGTTGCAAGGATTTCAAATCCATCTTGAAGGGTTTGTGGATATTAGAAAACCAAATCATATAGGTTCCCATGGACGGCGCCAATGTTAAGTCTGGATTTGACCAGGCTGAGTTGTTCTCCACGTGTCAATCTGACCTGAAATATTTGGAGAGGGCGGTCCTCTGGGCCTGAGAAAACTCCAATGCCAAAGTCAGTATAATCAAAGTAAATAAGCTGAAAAGCTATAAAGAGTATGAGTTGTAGAGAACAACTTGTTTTTTTTTTTGAGGTTTTGAGCCTCTTTATATAGGAGTTGTGTTAATCACAATAGTTATGAGGTCCGTTACAATAATAATTGGCGATAATGACGTCCGTTATGTAATAATGGGCGATAATGACATCCGTTATAATATTAATGGTGAGAGTTATAATTCATATTAGTCCGTTATATAATAATGTGCGATAATGATATATGTTATAAAATTGATAAGGTAATTATGTTGTAATTTATGTACTTTTTCAGTTATGCATATATGCCATTTGTGTCACGTGGCATATCATTATTGGATGGGTATTTTCCTATGTTAACAGTTTATATTACATATCAATTACATCATGAGTTCAACTCTGATAATAAAATATTTTTTGGCTAGAAAAGAGAATTTGAGACATCAACTTTTTATCGAATCTAAATAAAAAAAAAATAGATGTTATGAGTTAGAGTTACAACTTTTGACAAAGCATGAGATTAGATATCATATATTAGAATAGGTTATTAATTAAGTTATAATTAATTTAGATATCTCTTCCACTTGTCAAATTCATGAAATTAGAGACCACGTAGATAAGCTTAATTAGGGATAGTTTATCATCTTCTAGTGTGCGCATGTGAAATTTTTTGCCAAATATATGGTCTATTCATTAATAATTATCACACATTTATTTTAGACAAGCATGCATTACTTATATTACTATTGCTTTTTTCGATGAAGTTTTAATACATTTCATAAATTATCCATTTCATTTACATAATTGGTGATATTAATTATTGACATTTCAAAAATGATTTTGCAGCTAGTAACTAACTATAATTTAAATTAATGTTAAAAAAATAGGAAATTCATAACAATGTAGATGGATCATATATTTGTGATTGAGATTGAGTTATTATGTTCAAACGTAAGGTATTTCTCAACAAAAAAAAAAAAAAGAAAAAGAAAAGAAAAAAACAGAAGACAAAAACAGAGTATGGACTATGTTGAATATATTGACAACATGGTCCATGGAAGAAGTGGTCCACTACTTCCAATTAATTGGCAGGGAGCTCGGCATAGGTTGTAAGTATGCATAAAGTTCAGGCACCCTATCTACCAATTTAGTACCAACTTATCAATCATGTAACTCCAAGTTGGATATTGAGGGCAATGAATGATTGGTGACAATGTGACATTAATGCAGTATCCAAGTCCACAAGTTATTTTCATGTTTAGCACCAAAACCAATCGTGTAGGTTTTTATTTCTAATTTAGTTCATATTATTGCTAATAGTACTCTTATTCTCTTTCACGATATCGTTTATGAAAAACAATAGAGATACTCACGATTTTACATCGAAATTATCCAAGTTTTGTACAATTATATATATATATATATATAGGCCATGAACGGCCAAAAGGCCTTACAATCCAAATTAATAGCAGAGGAGGGAAAGGATGGTGACAACTGACACCGACAATATATATTCACATGTCTAGGAAGATGGAAAAGGAATATACTGTTAGGGAAAAATAGATAATGCCTTATCTAATTTTCTTCGAAAAATTGGGAACGTTGCGGCAAAAGGGAAATAACCTACATAGATTATTTACCAGCTGGGCATCAAAATTGCAAGTACTGTGTTTTCAGGGAATATTCTAGGTATGAAGATCTGAAGATTCGAACTTGTAGGTAATCATATTCAAATAGACAAGTCTACTAAAAAAATTTGAACTTATAATATAAATTTATAATATTTTTTTTTTATTCTTAAAATTGAGAAAAATAGTAGTACTATATCTTTTAGAAACTTATTAAACAAAAAAAATCAGCAAAAAGCATATTGGAAAGTTCGACTATATATATTGACGAAAATAAATAAATAAATAAAAGAAGAAGGAGAAAAGAACACCTTATCCTATGTAATTAGACATATTCTCAAACGTATAGACGCGGTTTATTTTGTCCAAAAACAACTACTGTAATTTCGACCATATTGTCTTTTGACAGAATGTGTCAATTTAACCCCTTTACACATACACATGTGCATAACACATGAGTATGCCTTTGGTGCAAATCATGGGTTTTTTCTTCCTTAACCACCAATTTCTTAATTTTCCCCCAATTCCTCAAATCTCAAAATTTCCATCCCCCACTACCTCAAATCATTCCTGCTTCATCATCTCTTGATTATCTCAGTGATTGTTCTTCTCCTCTATGGCTCATAGATCACTTGCGTATAGTTTTTCGGGAGTTTCTAGTACAACAAATGTTTCAAGGTTTACAAGAAATTCGGGTATAAATAATAAGATGAAATTTGTTATTTGGGTGAAATTTCTCTATTGAAGACGGCTTGGACAAAAAAGAATATAGGAAGAAGATTTTATGGCTATGGGAGGTTTAGGGTAAGAGGTCTGATTTCATAAATTTAGGATTTTAGCTTGTGTTTATTTTAGCATACTAATTTGTGAGGTTTTCTAGGTTCGAGTTAATGATATTTATATCTATTTTAGTTTATTGATTTGTGAGGTTTTTTCATGAAACAGAGATAAAAAAAACATCTTTTTCTTTTTTGAAAGATTTGATGCTGAAATTTGTGATCATGGATTGAAGTTATAAAGGAACTCCTTCAACGAAATGCTACATTATAATTAGAGTTTGAAAAAACTTGTGAAGATTATGAGAAAAGTAGGAAAGACATGGAAGCTACTATAGCATTATATGAACTTGAAGATGTAAAAGTCTTGAAACCCATCTAAGAAGTTGAATTGAAAGAAAAAACTTTATGTAAATTCTTGTGTTTGACATGGACATTAGTTTTAGGATTTGTTTTGTTATAACTGCTAAATTAGTTGTGATGAGAGAAACATGTAAATTGTTAACATTGATGGTTAGAAATCAAACATGGTGAGAGTAATTATATGGGTTAGGATATGGCCAAGTTAACCTTGACGTACTTTTTGTATAACTTCATTGTACTACATCATGAGTTTGTATGAAATTTCAATGGTAATGGAAATAGAGCATCAGAACTATTATTTTTGTCAAACATAACTATCTTTTTCATTATCAAAGTTACATATCATTTATCATATACAAGTATGAAGGAAAGAACACACAACATGGCTTATTACTAAAATAGATTCATCGTTGAATAATCCTCCATTAAAACATATTCATAATTGAAACATATTGATCATTAAAACATAATTGTCCTTATCATTCTTAATACACAACTGAATTATAAACATAATCATCTTCTTCATCCATAATCCATAAGTTAATTGACATTCTTCACAAATTACATATCCGCATTTCATTGACAATGCATTCAAAAAGCACACATCTACATAATCATCATCTTTGGTTTTTTTTTTTTTTTTTTGGCAGCTCTTCCTTGAGAGCTGCAATTGAAATTCTAGTAATGTTTTGGGCCTCTTAACTGAATTGATCTTGTTTTGATTTGTTGGGTGAGTTGAGATGTTCCATAAGATGGTTTAACTTTAAATTTAGTGCTTGGCTATCTTGTCCCTCACCACTTACTTGTTTGCTTCCCTGTGATAACAAAATATAGTAGCTTATTATATATTTTGAATACCAACATACATAATATATTTAGAATTAGAGGTTTATAGCAAACTCCTCTATTGCTTGCTCTGTTTAATGGCTGGAATTTTTGTGCACTGCTCCCTTACAAGAACACTGATTATGTCCAGATTTCTTACATCTTGAACATGTGACTTAACTCTCTTTTCTTGTCAAATTCTATTTACCAAAATTATCCTTTTTAAATTGACTTTTCCCATCTTGTCCTTTAGTTTATTTTTTATGTTGAGGAAGTATCATAAGTTGATAATTAGTTTATTCCCAGTCATGTTGTCTAGGAATTGAAACCATGTAATGAGTATAAAGCCAAGTATGTGTCTCCCTTCCTCCTGAATTGCTGCAACATGTTTGCATGGTATTCCAACTAGCTGCCATCCTTTGCATCCACAAGTTTGATTGTCTATATCAACAACATATGATGTATCATAACAGTTAATCTAAACCTTGTTATTTTCAACATATGAAGCAAAGCAGTTCCTATAGTCATTTTTTGTATCCTCCAAATCTGATTGAGCTTCTAACACAATGTTATGCTTATATTTCTCTATTCCCATCATTTTGACTTGAATTATAGCCATGATTCTCCTCTCCTTATCCATTCAAAAATATGCAAATGTGGCAACTCCCTTGCATATGTTGTCTAACAATTGTCTAACAATTTCTGCATATCATGCTCCCTTCAAATTGTCCCTTTGTACTTAAATGTAAATTTCTGATAAAGGTGTTGCAAGCAATATCCTTAGTCAACTATAAGGTAATATTGCTCAAAAGTCTCAATTGGCCTATTAAGCACAAACAAAATAGAAATGAAAAATGTGAAAATTTTTGGAGTTTTCGAAGACATTATTTAGGTGGATTTCAAGCCCAGTTGTAATCTATTCCTTGTCCACCTCTTTTTTTTCTTTGAAAAATATGATTTTCTGTTTTATTTTGTAAAAATTTGAACTTATAAATAAAATAAAATCAATCTCAAACATAGAAGATTCAAGGATTAAAGTTTGGAAAATGTTCTATCATAATTCTCATGCCTCTGTACTCTTTCAATGTAGTAGGTGATTCAAGGAATGTTTCAGATGATGAGAATTACTACTTTACCATCCACATCCGAGTACCAGTGGAAGGGTTTTAGTCGTACTAATCAACATAGTTTTGGAGGGGGATTGGAGGAGAAGTGTGGATTTTCCATGGCAGGGTTACAAATGGGTGGAGGAGGAAGTTTGAATCCTTTACTTCAAGTATTCTATTCAAAATTGAGTAAAATGAGATTGAATTGCCGTAAGTATAAATTTCCTGACTAAATGTTTATTTTTCTAAGCCAGGATTTCTTTGTGAGATAATAGCTATTGTTGATGCATAAGTAGCATTTCACTCGCAAATGCAATTATTTATTATAATTGCCCATTTCTACATATGTACGATACATTTCTTCTCTTTCCCCATTCCATCACTGCAAAAGTAAAGTGGGTGGTTTGTGTGGCTCATATACTTTACGCAAAAGAGGGAAAACCATAAATTTTCAGGGATTTTAGGAAGGAAGCAAAGAAGAGCTATTTTGTGTGAAAAAGAAGGGTAACAAATTTTCAAGGATTTTGGGGAAGTTGTTAGTGTATAAAATGGTAAAGGTGTATGTCCCGAGAGGTGGTCCAAGTGGCTCCTACATCATACTTGAAATAGATAAGAGAATTGGGAGGTCGGGCAGTGCCCGAGATCCCCCTCCGAAACCTAAGTTAGTAAGTATATGAATGTGAAGAGAAGTAGGAGACTTTAGAGAGGGACCTTATCTTCGGCTTAAGAGAGGAGTTCCTATTTCTAGGAGAGTCCTTGTGGGCTTAAGTGGGCCCCACAGGACCCTAAAAGGAATGTGTCAATTTTAGAGTTTACATTAAAATCCAGACCTCATATTTAACTGGAGATATGCAGGATGAATTGAACAAATTTTTTTATTTTTATGTTTTTTGAGACAAAACCGTTTGGTTGCTCTCGGGGGGAACTGTCCTCTGTTTTTCTCTCCATTGGATCTGTTCTCTAAAAAATGTTATGAGATGGAAGGAGGAAAAAAGTTTGTCCTTGAAGATTCACAATTGATGGCATAAAACGAAAGAAGTAAGGGACTAGGGGATGAAGTTAAATAACTAGCAACAAAAAAGATGCTAATAATAGGGGCTGTACAAGAAAGATCATGATATGTATGTGCCTAATGTGCTTTAAGCTATGCTTCTTTCGACCTGTGCTTTGTGTTTTGTTATTGAAATTTTAGTAGTTGGTGGAGTAAGTAAGTATACAACATGTCTTATTCTCTTGCATTAGTAAAATGTTTATTATGTAGTTGAGAAAAAGTTTTCTACTCAGAATCAATTTTGAATTTTTTCATTTATCTATAGATGGCTAGCATAAATTTGTATTTAATTTGGTTTGCTTCTTTTTCCATTGTGTTTCTTATTTGAAAATATCAGTCTTGATATTTTCTCTAATCGTTTACTTCTGAATTCTGAATGAGAATTCTGAATGAGGGTAAAAAATTATTTAGATAAAGTTTTTAACACCATATGCCCAGTTGAGGAGTTGATTATAATGTCAATTTGTATTATATGCTATTCACCTGCAAAAGGCCAAAAGTATACCACCAAAAATAATCATTAATCATTTTGCATTCTATCACTGATAATCATCAAGCATCTTGTGTCTGCAAGGGTAACTCCCAAGTATTAAATTAAATTTTTTACATGTCGATAAGATCTTAATTCATTTGATGAAGACATCGATATTGTTAAATTCCACCATCAACTTGATTAATTTTTTCATTATTTATAACAAATTAAAGAAGTAAACCAACAATCGGCTTGCTAGCTGATCTTGTAAATGAACATGACAACATTATGTGCAAAGTAATTCCTAGGTGACTACAGAAAGTGCATAATTTTAAAGGTTTACAAGCCCAAAAGCCTTAGCCATTTTTAGAAACAAAAAGCATATGTAAATGGACAATAATCCAATTCCAAGTGATCTATCTAGTCTCATATTCTTCTTTGGCAATACCACTAGTGCCCACAGCAACCCTCCGATCAAAAACCCCAGAGTTTCATATAGAGAGGAGTCTTCAGGAATCAAATACCAATTTGGATACTCTGACCATGCTGATAAAACAAGAGGTAGACCCAAACCTATCAATGTATTGAACAATGGCCCTGCATAGCAGCCAGCTATAGCTATCTGGACCCCATCTTTCCCACCATTCATTGCCATAGCACTATTGGCTATAAAATCTCCAAGTGAATTTCCCCAAGCTAGGACAGTAAGTCCTAGAGTTGAAGGACTAACCCCAATTATACTTCCCAGTGAAACCAATAGAGAAACCAATTCTTGTGCAATAATATATGTCCAAGTCACAGTCATTACAAAACCTCCAATCAGCCAAAGGAACAAGCACTTTCTTGGCGGGCTACACTTGTTTGTTGTCACATATGCTATATTACCCAAAACCATCCCAATCAACCCTGCTGTCATGCATGTAACGAGTCTGCTCCTTGAACCCATGTTTTCCTTCCTGCTATCAAACAGGGCTGCCAATAAAATTGGTGCCAAAGTGACAGATACAACAGCATATGGCTTTGACCATCTCTCTTCACTGACAACAGGTATAGTAAGTCTTCTTGGCAAGTAAAGAGGTAACTCTAATATATGAAGAAACTTATCCCAGTAATTGCAGTAGTACTTCAATGAATTAGAATTTATGGAAATCCTTGGTTTTTGGTCCTTATCTTCAAAACCCACTTTCTCTGCCAAAATAATTGGTACCTTTTCATCATCAACATAGCCCAATAATGGTATGCCCATCTCTGCTAAATCCTCTTGGCTATGGACTAAACTCGTTGAAGCTGGAGATACGGCAAATTGGTTTTCTTTCATCTTACTTTCACTTCTGTAGATAAAATGTGTGGCAGAGACAGTACAGACATAGATAAAGTAGATTGAAACAAAGCAAATTGAACCCCATAAGTTGATTTTACCAATAAAGATGATGAGAAGAAGTGAACAAAGTGAGAAAATCAAGAAAAGGACATCTCTAATGAAGCTAGCCTTATCAACTTCAATTTGATTTGGGCTAACTAATATACTTATTATTCCTATGACAATGCTAGAAACGAAAAACACTCCACCCAATATTTCATTGAGACCAAGATCTCCATTTTTTCTTGTGCTCGTGAAGGAAACAACACTAGCAAAAACATCAGGCGCCCCGTTTCCCAGCGAAAGGAGGGTTACACCGGCTAAAGTTGGAGAAAGCTTCATGATTTTGGACAAGTTTTCTAAGCAGGAACAAAAGTAATTTGAAGCTGTATTACCCAAGAGATAGAACAATACAAAAAGCCATAGTACTAGAAGGAAATAACCAAGAAAAGGAGATTGACCGACGTTGCAATAGAAGACTTGGAGATAGTTTATGTACCCATTAGGCCTGCAACTAACATGTGATTTGACATACAAGCACTTAGACATATAGTCAGAGTACTTGTCCAGGTTATTGCAATCATCAAGAAGCGTATGACCTTCGAGGAATTGAGAATGGTTGATGATGGGTGTGGAGAGGTCATTGGAGTAATGGTCAGGAAAATTATCTGAATTAATGGAGGGATAAAGATTGGTTTTGATAAACAGAGATATGAAGATGAGGAAGGAGATGTTGAGGAAAACAGAGAGTTTCTTGGGTTGGGATATGGAGGTGAAGACTGCCATTCACAAATGAAAGCTGAGTGTAGATATGTGTTGTGTTGATGTCATAGATATATTGAGAGAACTGATTGTTGTCGGCTCAATCATGGGGACTATGGGGAAATACTAAAATATTGGTATTTTGAGGAAAAGACAGAAAGAGAAGATACTCAAAAGTTTTGATAAATAGTCAGTTCACACCTACAAAGAGATGTTTGACATTTAACAAAATTAATATATAGTTTAAATATCACATAAACAAAGTTTTGCAAAAAAAAAAAATGAAGACATGAACCTTTATTTACATTATTAGGATTTTTAATCACGTTTTATAGTATCGCCACAACGATTTGATGACATAACTAACATCTTTATTATTAAAATTGTATATTTTGAAATAATAGTGAATTACTTGGATTTTTTTTTTTTTAATAAGAGAAGCTTGGACTAAATTTAAAGGGTATAAGATAAAAGCATAATTTTACCTTATTAGTTTGGGTGTTTTTAGATAAGGATATAAGAAAATACACCATCTGCAGTAATAAAAGGCTATATTATTACTTGAAAAAAAACTAGTATTTGACATTTTTTCTTTTGTACTTTTCTTACCACAAAAAAGAAAAAAAAATGGAATTTGAATATTCTCTTTCATACCAGTATTCTTCATGTTCCAACAAAAATAACAGAGAATCTGAATCTGTTTAAAGAAATTTTCCTTGTTATTTTGTTTCAGTAATTAATCATTTTATTTAATTAAATAATAGTAACGTGACAAGATTGACCATGACAATTAAAATTTTGAATTGCTTAAAGTGTAAAATTATCTCTGAAATTCTTTTTCTTTTCTGCCACAAATATTCTCAACTTTCCACTCCATGCACGTGTATTTTAATAAAATTTATAAATCTGATTTTGAATCACAAAATAATTTTCTCCCTGAGACCGTTCCTCAAATTTCTCACTGCATCTCTCTGTCTCTCTGTCCTCCTCAAGTCTGACATTTCTTTCCTATCTCCATAGCTCACTTTTCATAAGATGGATAATTTTCTATGAAATAAAGAAGACATTTTCCTTAGAGACTACAAATTATGCTTAGGATTCCCCTTAAATATTTTTAGTCATAAATTTGTAACGTTTTGTCGTCAATATATTTTTGCTAACTGTCACTACATTTTCCTAAGTAATAAGAAAAAAATTATAGAATTGATCAGCACCTAGCTACTTTATTGTAGTCAATTGCATCAAGTAATATAACTTTCACTACTTTGTCAGTTCTATCATATCCTCTCCATATAATTTATTCTTCTTTATGATCCTTTTAGATTGTGTTGGAGGGGATAATTTTTTCTCATTTGAAAATATCTTTAGCAGTACTAGTTACTTGATTTTAATACTAATTCTTTAAAATATAGTTAGATGAAGTTAAAGGATTTCCAATGCAGCTATCATTAATTAATTGTACTGTTTTGTGTTGTTTTTAGCATAACTTTCAAATGAACATCGATCTGCGCAAAAGGAAGAAGAAAACAACATAAGCAAATGAAGTGATTTACTAACTTTAATGGATTTTTAGAGGAAAGAAGCTTCATTTTTCAATTCAAATTGGAAATTCAGGTTGGAGAAGATCCTCAATACCTTTAGGTGCCTTCCTATAGCCTATTTAATTCATATCACGTGGCATATGTAGTTTGTTTTATAGCTAATTCACTATAAGAGGTACATCATTCGAGGAAGCTTCCTAGCACCAACAAGAAAGCTCAAAAGCAGAATTCCATAGCATAACTTTGATACAGCTTAATTCTACAAGAAAACAAATTAGAAATTAAGCATGAAGAGAAATTAAGGGAAGCCCAGCAACAGTTGCTAAATGCTAGCCAACTGGCAACAGAGCCTAGATAAGAAAAACCCTTGTATTTCATAGATTATGTGACATAATGATAGTAATTGCTCTAAATTCTTTAAGAAATTGACTAATTCCACTCAAAAAGTGATCTTAATTTATAAAGACCATGCATGTTCAGCAAATAAGAAATTAATTGCACCATTAATTTGTATTACAATCTTATAAACAACACAAAACAGTGTAAATGCCAAGTATAGATTGTCTCATACAGCTGAAGTCAGGTTTAAAAAAATCACCAAGTGCTTGTGCACAGGTTTGAAATTAAATTTCTGAGCCCATTTCTGAGAGAAATTATGAATGCTCCTGATATGTATGTACCTGCAAATTATTATGTTTGCACACTTTTGTCAGAGTAATATCTTCACCTGACTGAATTTAATTACTAAATTTCCACCCAAAGAATATCATAGAATGTGTCAACCAGACTGCCTTGTCGCATACTAAAAGTACTAACTTCACAAGAAAGTTATGAACAATGGACTCGCTCATAAAGAAAGTACATAACAATCAGAAGGCTAAATACGCATAAAAAGAACCGCATCCTCGTATTTGTTGACAGCCTCTAAGATTACAGTTAGTTCAATAACTGCATCACTTCAGATACCTTGTAGAATAACAAGCTTCTTCATAACCATTTATGCGCAAAAATATTAGCTTCAAGATATATAGCTTTCTCCCTTTCCATAAAACCCCATCCTTAGAATAGGAGATTTAATGATAATAGATTACTATCGCAAATATGGCAATTGTTGTCACTAATGCTCATCTGCAACAGGACCCCAACGCTAAATAAGTGGATGCGGTGCATATCTTGCATATGACATAATCTAGCTACTGCCGGAGGTCCGCTTACTTGCAGCAGCAAAATGGACACAAACAATTATCGTCAATATTTTTATATCACGTGAACATTATGGACACAGACAGATACGTTGTAATTAATAATTATTTAGATCCATTTTGCTATTGCAGATAAGTGAATGCGAATAAGTTAATTCTTTGTGCAGCGTGGTAGTCGCATATAGGTGGAAGCAAATAACTTTTTTATTTTATCAGCCCACGTCTTGTTGTCACATAGAAATATGTAGATTTTCACTTTTTTTACTTTAAAATTATTTTTAAATTAGAAAATAAACAATGCAAACAATTAAAAACAAAATTTCATTGAACAAAACATCATTTTACAGATATGATTCAAATATGAAAACAAAATATAAAAATATATAAATTGTTAAATACACAAAAACATAGAAATAACACTACTAGTCTCCTATGTACACTTCATGTCTCTGCATATCACTTGTATGGCTTGAGTGTGACTGTGCAGTGCCTGAAGAAGTAATAATATCCTAAAATAAGTCACATAGTCAAGTTATAAGGTTTAGTTAAAAAAATAAAAAAAATAAAGTTTGCACAAATGAATGTGTCATGACTCAACAATAACTATGACCGGTGAAGGGAAACTTGACAAGTACTATGGTCTATTTGAATCTCAACTAGCCTCTAAATAAATAAATATATTCAAAAGCAGGTAAGATAACTTTCAATTTAATTCAAATTACAACAAGCCCAAATACATTTCAAAACTAATTAGTTGTTTATACACTCATAAATATTTCAAAACACAAAATAAATTATAAGGAATGGCTTTATCTGCATAGTAAATGTAGATGGTATGAATACAGATGCAATTGATTATTTGCGATTGCACCCAAATGCAGGATAGTAAACGCAGTAATCTTAGCCTTAGATACTATTTTCTGCGTTTACATAGACGCAAAAAATTATTTGTATTTATATATTTGCGTCTGGAAAGCAGATGCAAAAGTTGGACAACTATAATTTTTTGCCACCTATCAACGTCTGGATATCAGACACTGAAACGCAAACGCAATATGTCTAAGTTTGCATTGCAGACACAAAATATACAAATGAACTTAATTTTTAATTTTGTCTGCATCTGCAAATGACAGATGCAAAAAATCCCACAAACAGCCACATATGATATAAATATTTTGTTTTTATTATTTTGGTTTTATGCAGTTTGTAATTTTATACCTGTAAATATAAATATAAAAGTATATTTAAATTCCATACTTCATATAAATAAGAAAAATATTATACAAAATTCAACATACATAATAAAATTATTTACAAATATTGTAGAAAAAACCATCTCATAATCCTATCTTGTCTTCGTCTTCTTAAATTTGCTCGTTATATATCTTAACTGAGATACGAAAGCATGGATGTAGGATGAGGTACAACTAGAAATAATAATAATAATAAAAAATCTAAGTATACTTAACCTAACTTAACATGTATATAAGTTAAGACTGTAACTTAGAAAAATTAAGTAAATTTTTTAAAAGTTTTTCCTTGAAACTGTAACGTTATCTTAATATTATAACCGCTAATCTAAATGACATTACATTTTTTCTTACATGTCTTATTTGTCCCCACGGTCGTGGTGGTACTCTCGGAATCTAAGACAAATTTGTATTTGACCATTTTAGCCCCCGAACCCAGAGTTACAAAGATTTTACCTTGAAACTATGACATTATCCTAATATCCTAATTGTTAATCAAAACAAAATTTCATTTCTTTCTACAGGTCTTATTTGTCTCCACGATCATGCTGATACTCTTGGAATACAAAACAGACTTGTGTTAGACCGTTTTATCCTAAACCCAGAGTTACAAAGGTTTTGTCTTGAAACTGTAATATTGTTATAATATCTTAATTATTCATCCAAATGGCATTCTGTTTCTTTTCACAGGTCTTATTTTTCCTTACGGTCGTGCAAGTACTCCTACAATCTAAAACGAACTTGTGTTTGACTATTTTTTCCCCTAACCCAAAGTTACAAAGGTTTTGCCTTGAAACCATAACATTGTTTTAATATCTTAACCGTTGATTCAAATGACATTCCATTTTTTCCTACAGGTCTTCTTCGTCCCTACGGTTATTCCAGTACTCTCGAAATCCAAATAATTAATTATTTGTGCATCGTGGTAGTCGCATATAGGTGGAAGCAAATAACTTATTTTATTTTATTTTTATTTTATCAGTGTCCATGTCGTGCTGTCACATATAAATATGTAGATTTTCACTTTTTCTTACTTTACAATTAATTTTAAATTAGAAAATAAACAATGCAAACAGTTACAAATAAAATTTCATTAAACAAAACATCATTTTACAGATATGATTCAAATATGAAAAAAAATATAAAAATATAGAAATTGTTCAATAAACAAAAACATAGAAATAAAACTATTGGTCTCCTATGTCCACTTCATGCCCCAGCATATCACCTGTATGGCTTGAGTGTGACTGTGAAGTGCTCGAGGAAGTAATAATATACTAAATTAAGTCACATAGTCAAGTTATAAGGTTTAGTTTAAAAAAATATAAAAATAAAGTTTGCACAAATGAATATGTCACAACTTAATAATGACTATAATTCGTGAAGGGAAACTTGACTAACACTAAGGTCTATCTGAATCCCAACTAGTCTCTAAACAAATAAATATATTCAAAGGCAGATAAGATAACTTTCAATTTAATTCAAATTACAACAAACCCAAATGCACCGCGAAACTAATTAGTTGTTTATACACTCATAAATATTTCAAAACACATACATTACAAGAAATGTCTTTATCTGCATAACAGATGCAGATAGTATGAATATAGATGCAATTGATTATCTGCAATTGCATCCAGATATATGATAGCATAAGCAATAACCTTAGTCTCAGATATTATTTTCTGCATCTGCATAGAAACAAAAGATTATCTAGGTCTATATATTTGCTTCTAGAAAGCAGACGCAAAATTTGGACTCCTATAATTTTTTACAACCTATCAACGTATGGGCATCAGAAGCTAAAATGCAAATGCAATATATTTAAGTCTGCATTACAGACGCAAAATATATAGATGAACTTACATTTTAATTTTGTCTGCGTCTGCAAAGGGCATATGCAGAATAAATGAATTGGTATAAATATTTTGTTTTTATTATTTTGGTTTTATGCAGGTTGTAATTTTGTACCTGTAAATACCTGTATAAAAGTATATTTATATATAAATTCCATATTTCATATAAATAAGAAAAATATTATACCAAACTCATCATATATAAGATTAAAAGTATTTACAAATATTGTAGAAAAAACCATCTCATAATGCTATCCTGTCTTTGTCGTCTCGAATTTGCTCATTATATATCCTGATTGAGATACGAAGGCATGAATGTAGGATGAGGTCCCACTAGAAATAATCAAAATAAATGAATTCTAAGTATACTTAACCTAACTTAACATGTATATAAGTTAAAACTGTAACTTAGAAAAATTAAGTAAATTTTGTAAAGGTTTTGCCTTGAAACTGTAACATTGTCCTAATATCATAACCGCTAATCTAAATGACATTCTATTTTTTCTTACATGTCTTATTTGTTCCCACGGTCGTGCCGGTACTTCTGGAATCTAAAACAAACTTGTATTTGACAGTTTTGGCCCTCGAATTCAGAGTTACAAAGATTTTATCTTGAAACTATGACACTATCCTAATATCCTAAATGTTGATCCAAACGGAATTTCATTTCTTCCTATAGGTCTTAGTTGTCCTTACGATCATGCTGGTACTTCTAAAATCTAAAATGGACTTGTGTTAAACTGTTTTGTCCCAAACCCAGAGTTATAAAGATTTTTCCTTGAAACTGTAACATTGTCATAATATCCTAATTGTTAATCCAAATGGCTTTTTGTTTCTTTCCACAGATCTTATTTATCCTTACAGTCGTGCCAGTACTCCCGCAATCCAAAACAGACTTGCCAGAGTTATAAAGGTTTTTCCTTGAAACCGTAATATTGTCCTAATATCCTAACTGTTGATTCAAATGACATTCCGTTTCTTCCTACAGATCTTATTCATCCCTACAGCTGTGCCAATACTTTCGAAATCCAAAATGGAGTTGTGTTTGGCTGTTTTGCCCCCGAACTTTGAGCTACAAAGATTTTGCCTTAAAACTGTAACATTGTCCTAATATCACAACATTTGATCTAAATGGCATTCAGTTTATTCCAATAGTCTCAAAATCCAAAACAAATTTTTATTTGATTGTTTGGCCTTGAGAATAAAAATACTATTTAATAATCTCATAATGAAAATGAAATTAAAAGAATCCATACATATAGGAATGATTGTGTAATATATATACTTGAAACAACAAGTTATATGATTATGTTAGTTATTTATAAAATGAATAACAAAACTAGCTAGTAAATAACATTGTCTTAATTGATATATGAGCTGAGAAAATGTTGTGCTGCTTCATGTACATGCCTAGTGGAAGGATATAAGTAGTGACAAACATTAGCTAGCATGAATATTGAGATCCCAAATTACCAAATAGAGTGAATCCATCTGTTGATAGCCCAAGTCTAATATTTTTTATTTCTTGTGACCATGATGGATGGATTTCGTCAAAGTGCTTCTATGCTTCCCCATCGGATAGATGTATCGTTACATTAGGTTTTTTTTTCTATTTACCTTCCTTGTGCTATCTCATGTCTTTTGTAGTCACTTCAAACATATAAAGTCTCTGTAACATCCTCATGATCTGCAAGTGTTGCAATACCTTATGAGTTGTCTTCTTTTTACCACTTTCCTTGAAGCGGGACTCTTTACAAACATCATAAGCATTCATGCACTCATTCTCAAAGTAATACAATTGGCACTAATTAGACAAACATCAGTCTTGTCATATCCAAGTCTAACTCCTTCACCAACTTCTTAAAATCGTAAAAAGGTCTAGGAAACTTTTCATCCTTGAGTAGAATACCCTTAATGATTTGGACGAATCTATTGTAACAATTCTCCAAAACATTGGATTTTGACTTGCAGTTCAACAGTTGAGTCATAGTTGAAAGGCAGTTTCTTAACACCCTGCCCATACTGGTTCATCTGCAATTGCCAACATATCATAAAACTTTGAAGGTTTTGGATTAGGATTCTTTGGGTCCCAATTGTAATTTGGGCCTACTAAGTCCAATATCATTTCTGTCATCTGGCTTGTATCAGGTAGTATTTCATCTTCCACAACATTTGATGGCCTAACTTCCACAGACTCCACTGTCCTCACAGTATTATCAGCTCGACCCTCACCATGCAGGCTCCACTATCTATATGCTACAACAAAACCCTTCTTATAGAGGTGAAAGGTTATTACTTCTTTAGTTAGAAATTCACTAGTGTCACAGATTTTGCTGGGATACCAAATTAATCCTTCAAATGTATAACCCATACTAGCAAATGCATAATCAAGAAATTCTTTAACTCATTCCCTAAATTCATTTAACATGGCATGATCCACCACGCAATGATATATCCAACTTTTATCAACAGACATTGTCTCTGCATTGGTCATATAACACCTCAATTCAATTAATTAAAATGAACAATTAGCCAATTATTGGTATATGCTTTCTACCATCTTCAATGCCATCCTAAGGGTTGGGTCTATCCTATTGAAGAAAGTCACACTCTCATTTCAATGATATGCTTAATCTTTTTTTCCCCAATAGGTGAAATTAGGGCAACATTTTGGTATGATCTCCTAAGCACACTACATAGACAAGCTAACTAATATCACTATGTCTATGTATGTACCCAGAGAATATAGAGAAACACAACTGGAATTTCAATCAAATAGACAAAAGTTAAGCATATCACCATAACAAATAGAATGTTCGCTTTCCTAATCTGTTCACTTAACTTCGATAATTCAAGAATCGTTTTGAATGAAATTAATATATGTTTTTCATGGTAGACGAACATATATTAGTTCATTTAAAATGATACTCAAACGGGTTTTTAAGGTAATATGATTTGCAATGGATATTTAATATATATGATGTCATTATGAACTGAGATATTAATGAACAAACATATATTAATACACAAAGTTATGAAACTTAAATAGAAGAAGAGAAATTGAAAAATTACTTTATAAATGGGAAAACTATATATAATACCATCCCCAAAATTTTTCTCTCAGCTTTTCATTTCCCGTATGATGCTTCCACCATAACGGCAATTTAAGGGTAATAAATCTTTGGGTACTCAATTATTTGAATATGATTTTTTTATTTATTTGGAAAGTTGGAGGGGCAATCATGAATCCTGTGACCTATGCAACCACATTTGTATCAGTTACTTACTTGCATTATTTCCAAGGCTATTGTCGATAATACAATTATGTGGTTGCATGGGTACTAGGATTCGTGATAACCCATCCAACTCTTTCCTAATAAAAAAATTCAAATAACTGAGTACCCAAAACTGAGAACATGCAACACAAGAATATGCAATACAATTGAAATACATACGAAGGAAGCATTCATGTGAATACATTGAAGTATATATGTAATAAGCCTTGCTGTCAATGCATAATAATTGAAGGTAAATATTATTTAGAAAGTATTGTTTTAAATTAAGTTTAGAAGTTTATTATTTTATTGGGGCTTTTTATTTTTATTTCTTTTATTATGTTCAAATTTTGTTAGATTAGTTAATTAATATATATATATATATTCAAGATTTTATTATGTACATAAGGCATTAATTTGGATAAATATTTTTTTTTTTTTGCTTTTAAGGCATATGGATTAATTAATTAACCTATCTAGGCATTTAGATTATTTATTGGACTTAATTAAATTAATATTTTTAAGGTTAATTAAGGCATGGATAAAACTATTTTCATGATTTTAAGACATTAATTTGGATCTTTAATTGGAGTTAAACTCATTAAATAGGATTTATTTAACGAAAAACTAATTTACAATTGAGAAATTATAAATCTAGTTAATATAAAAGAGTTTAGACAAGGTAGGCACTAGCTAATTATGTTTTTACTTATTTTTTCAACCTTTAGTACTAGTTAGCTAGACACCGTGATTTCAATTCATCCCTTACCTAATCATATATAACAATACAATATCAACATCCCATCTCTCATATAGACTAATTTAGACATAACTACACATCATTTTATCTTTGTGTGAGTAGGTAATGTGTTATATTCAAGCAAGAAATTTTCAGATATATATAACTACCTAACAAACAATACAAAAGCATTAATGTGTGTGTGTGTGTATATATATATATATATACAACATACCTGCAATGGTGGCTCCCCTAGATCTGAAGCCGACAAAGAGATGGATGGACGACAGTGAGGAAGTGGACTGACGACGGTGGTAGGTCCTTGAATGGCGTGGTGTGTGCCAGAGGATCAAAGCTAGCAATGGTGGAGGAAGAAGAGGAAAGGAAAAGAAAAGAGAGCTATTATTTGATTTAAACTGGATAGACTTTTTGCATTTGCCACCACAAACGCATGTATATTAAGTGGCAGACGCAGAAAAAAAGATATTTAAAAATAATAATAATATTTTATACTTGCATTTGCACATAGGGAAACACATTTAAGGACGATGTAGACAAAGATAAATTTAGTAGAATTAGGTGCCAATTCAAAATATTAGCATTTGCCATAATGCAGACGTAGCCATATTAAAGTTAGACACTGATAATTGGTGATGAAAATATGTATATGTATTTATGTATAGGAGATGAGATAAGTTGGTATATATATATATATGTATGTCTGTATATGTATATATTTATAGTTGAAGATAAAATCCCAATACTTAATTAACCAAGATTTGAAAAGAACTAATAAAAAAAAAAAATGCATATCTTTTTTATAGAATACAAGAGTGCATGAGTAATGCTAGTAAAATTTAAAAGTGTCATAGTTGCATTATCTACTCACAATTATGCTAACTCAAATGATTCCAAACCAACGATGACACGATTCCAAGAGGACTCTCCGAAGAAATGATATCAACAAAAATCATATAATCAACTAACTAGAAGGAATTGTAGATAAAATTTACAAGCTAGTGTATTTAAAGTAATCCTAACCAAACCTTTAGCTCTAGAATTCATATGCATTAGGTAATACCAATCTAATTGACTAACTAACTTTCTGTCTCCAAGAAAGTTAAGAATTTCTAGCACTACTCTACTGAGCTCAATAGTAAATAACTAATTCATACTTGCTAGGTCTAATATTCTAATTGACACAAGGTCAATCAAGCCTAATAAATAGAAAAACAATTAAACCTTACACTAGAGTGAAACTTACCCAATCCACTTTGATGGTAAATAACCAAGTAGACTTTCAAATGGAATTAGAATGATAGCTGAATAGAGAAAATGAAAGTATAATCAAACCCAATGGTCAAGACAAGTGCAACAAAAAAGGAATGAAAGGAAGTGACTACAACAATGGAGTTAATGGATGGATTATCATACTTCATCTACCTTGCTCCTCTTTGCTTAGGTAGTAAATAATTCTATCACGATCCAAAACTTGTCACATGACTGGCATAAGATCCAAGACAGGTCAAGGCTCACCTTGGATCATGCTAGCCTTAAATTAATATCAAAGTACAAGAAATAGAAAACTCAATAGTTGATAAACAAAAATAGATAACAACTTCTCTAGAATCTAATGTAAATGCGGAGCATTACTAATTCTCACATGGGTTCTTTGATACAAGAAAAAAAAACTCCTCATAAACAAGTGGAATCACAAGACTCTTTGTCCTATAAAATCGATAAAGTGCCAAAACTAAAACATGCTGACCAACGGAGGAAAAAGAACAACTTTTGGGGTCTTAGAGGTGGAGTAGATAAAGAGATGAAGATAAAGTAATTTCGGAATCGGGGATGAGGAGTTCTCGAGTAAAGAGAAGAGAATGGGACAAGAAAGACAATGATAAAAATGCCCTCCATTGCATGAATTAAATGAATATTTATTAATTATTTTCTATTATATCTTTTTTTTTTAACTACGTAAGAGTATGTTTATGTAAGGAATTATGCATTTTATTATTGTAGTTATTTACCCATTCATATATTTTAGTAAAAAAAAAAGATAGAAATATAGTAAGTATTTTTTTTGAATAACTAAATTAATATTAATAGTACATAATGCATACTAACTTACCTAAAATATCCTCTGCAAGTTATCACCCAAAAATACAATCTTCACATCTAACTAGTAAGTTCAGGTAAATTAAATGCAATCCAAATAAAACTCATCTTCATTACAGGATAGAAAATCTCATCAAAGTCAATCCATTTCTTTTGACTGAAACCTTTAACCACCAATCAAGCCTTGTATCTGACTTAATTATCATCACCTTTTTTCAGCCTGAGAACCCACTCATTTTTAAATATTTTTCTTTCCTCAATAACATTCACCAATTCATAAGTGCTATTCTTTTAAAAAAAATCTCATCTTATCTTCCATTGCTTTTATTCAATAATTTTTATCTTTATGAGGCTGTATATCTCAGAAGTTTTCTACCCCCCTCATCAATAATTAAAATTATTCAAAACTAGAACACCTAGATAATGGTCGATGTAAACCTCATGTCTGGAGGTTCTATTGTTTCTATTATATGAGGCTATCCCCCTTCTCCAAGTCTTATGACTTTGGCTTAACATCATCATCAGTTATATCTGGCTCATCATTATTTCCATTTTTTTTTTCATCTATTACTCCTTTATTTCTAGAACCCCCTGGTATAGTAGAAACTAGTGTTAGATCAGCAACATCACCAATGACATTTGCATTCTTGTTAGTCTTAAGAAAATTTACTATGGTGTCTTGTTTTTAAACATCTCTACCTCTGAAAACTTTCTCCTTCCTCGGATCCCATAATTTGTAACTAAAATCTTCATTGGCACAACTAACAAATAGACAAGAAATTATTGTCATCAAGCTTTGATAATTGCTTATTGGGTACATGTATAAAAGAGTTATAGTTGAATTCCTTCAAATGAGGATATGAAATTTTTTTTCCTAACCATACACTCTTTGAAATATCAAAACCTAAAAACTAACGAAGACATGTTAATTAGATAGAATGCAGTAAATTAAAATAGTTTCACCCAAAAATGGCTTAGAGGGATTAGCTATATATAACATCCATCTTACTTTTTTCAAATGGTGCAGTTCATTATCTCGGCTATATCATTATGCGTTGGGATTCCTGGAACTGTTTTTGCATGTCTTATGTTATGCTTTGAATAATAGTTTTCAAAATAATTGAAGACGTACTCTCCATTATTATCAATACGGACAATTGAGTAATTTTTCGGTCTCTTTCTTCACCATGACATGACATTTCTGAAAAAATCAGGAGTACACATGACTTTTTGCACTCAACAAATAAGCCCGTATTTTTCACGAAGCATTATCAATAAAAGTAACAAATTTCTTTTTATCCTTAACTACATTCAATTGAATGCTACACATCTTCACACATGTCTTGTACAAAGTACAATATAGTTTTTCCTAAGCAACCATCCACTTTTCCTTGGTGAGTTTCCAAATTTTATCATTCAAGTGATGTTGATATCCCTCTTTATCTAGAACATTCACTAAGATCATATTAGGGCATACATTCGTAATGTGTCTTATATTTTTCAAAATCATGGTACATCCAACACTAGTCTGAATACAAATTTCACTAATTTTAATAATCTTGTAAATACTAGAGATACTCACCGTGATACTGCCAAAGTCTCATGTGTTGTATATAGTGAAAAATTCTCTTTTTAGAAAACAATGGTAAAAGACAGCTGAGTTAGCAACTCATTCTACATTTAGTTTCTCAATGTAATTACGCTAACCATTTGCATAAACTATGTTATAACCTGATATTGTAAAGTCGAGTTTTAGACATAATGTGTAAATTTTAGTTATAAAACAACAAATACATAAACAAATTAAATAAGTAGCAATATAATTAAACACATTATAATCTGATATCCTAGTATAAGTTTTAAAATTTTTGTGTATAACTTATTGTTGTAAATTAAATAAAATTGTGAACCAAATAAAGTAAAATGAATGAATAATTAATACATATATATACATACAAAATTAAACTCCACCACAAATTTATTATTTGACTTTGACTTTACTTTTTGAAATTTTTGTGTTATTTTATTTACTTTTTATTTCCTTTCTTGTTTCCTTTTTTGTTCCTTCATGTGTGTGTTTGTGTGTGTGTGAATTAGAATAACTAGTGGTAGCCGAGTATAACTCCCCTGTTTTAGGGCAGCAACCAAGTTATTGAAATTCTCCTTCATGGCCGGCTAGTTAAGGTAATTGGAGAGTAAAATTCTTTGGGTTAAGGAGGCATGACAGCTATAAAATAGTAAGGGTAGCAGCCCTACTTTACCGTGAGCTTAGGTTGGTTAGGGAAAATGTCTGATTTTTAGTTTAGGTGATTACTTGTGGTTTTCTTTAAACTAATTATTATACTTGTCATATGGTTTAGGAACTTGAATATAAGGAAGCTAGGAGGATGATAAAAGAATGAGAACATGATGGTTAGTGATAATTGGAAAAGGAAACATGGGAATTGAGTTTTATTTCTTTTGAAAAATGGATAACTCAAACTTTTAATGAATTTTATTAACTTAAAGTTTAATTTTGAGAGTATTGGTAATACAGGAATTAATGAGATTATGTTGATTTTATTGGGAGGAATATATATGTATATACAGATACACATGAACTAGAATAAAACATGCATACAAGGTATTCGATGAAATGTCTAGAAGGAGTTTACTTTAATAAAAATTGTGTTTAAACCCTAAAAATAAAATAACTAATATGAAAATTGTGTTTAAACCTAAAATTTTTTATGGGCTTTAATTAACCTAAAAATTGTGTTTAAACCCTAAAAATAAAATAACTCACTTAAAAATTGTGTTTAAACCTAAAATTTTTTATGGGCTTTAATTAAAATAACTAATCTAACAAAAACCCTAAAATAATTTCATGTTTTATTAAGTAAATATATCAATCAATTGAAATTGAAAAATTATGAACCCTACCTTTAATCCAAAAGGGTTTTAATTTGAATTTCAGAAAATTGTGTGATTTCACTCATTGAATTGGTTTCTAATAAGTATGAAAACATACTATAATTAAAACCAATGATCAAAATTGATTGAAACAACATGAAATCAAAACTTTTTCAGATCAAAGAATTAAACTTCATTTTTATGTCAAACGAATCTTAAAATTCAAATTTCTCAACTTATAGTTGAAGAAATCATATAAATAATATATCAAATTAAAGTTATTTTGAAAAGGAACAAAAACTCCAATATTAGGAATTCAATTTCATACATTTAAGGTTTTGATTTTTTAGTTTAAAATTTTGACTTAAATGTACCCTATTACTTTATGTTAATTAAATAAATTTTAAGGTCATAAATTCATGTATATCCAAGTCTGATACCACATGTAACATTATTACAAGATCACATATATAAATTTAGACCACAATTAGTATAAATATTAGCATATTTGATTGAGCAAGAGCAGTTGTATAGACGAGTCCTCAAGCAAGTATGTATTTGATTGAATCCTTATATAGCTAGGTCTTCCTCTCTGTACTCTCTACTCAATAGTAACTCTTAATTGGACAAGATATACTGACTGGGGAGGAATGAGAGGGGACCTGTCTTATTTATGATCAAATCCTAAGAGTCCTCCCATTAAAAACTTTTTAAAGCACTCAACCTACACTAACTTCCAATCCAAATCTAACACAAAGAGTTATTCTTAAGCCCTATCCAAATGATCACATAAACCAAATAGGCTCTTACCAACCTGTCTCAATTGGATCAAACCTTAAACGGCCCATTTTTATCAAAACCAAAATTATACAATTAATGATAGCCCACACATGAAATTTCTAACATAGTAACTACGGAAAAAATTGAAAGTCATTTGAGCTTTAGAGGCTTTACAAGATAAATGCATACATAAAAAAAATTGAAAGTTTAATTTTGGTTTTGGTATAGTTCAAACTATAGAAGAATTACTCATTTCAATAGGAAGATCGTTTGTGTTGATAAGTAGTTATTTAAAGATTTTTCATTATGTTTTTAAGTTTTCTTCAGGCTGCCAAACATGTAATTAATCTTTTTAGCATAGAGCACATCCAGTTTTAGGATTAACAACACTTGTCTGAGATGCTTCAAATGTTCCTTCTATGTTCTGCTATAAACCAAAATATCATCAAAGAATACCAATACAAATTTTTCTTAATAATGGCTTAAACACATGGTTCATCAATGCTTGGAAGGTTGTAGGAGCATTGTTAAGCCCAAAGGACATGACCACAAACTCATATAGACCTTAATGAGTTCTGAATGCAGTCTTATGAATGTCAGAAGGATCTATCATAAGCTGATGATATACATTCCTTAAATCCAAGTTAGAGAAGTATTTAGCTCCATACAACTCATATGGGAGTTCCTCAGCAATAAGAAACTTGTTTTTTTTTTATTTTTTATCAAGGTATTAAGTCTTCTATAGTCCACACAAAACCCTCCAGCTCTCATCCTTCTTCTTAACTAGTAACACTGGAGAAGTAAAAGGACTTTTATTATCTCTAATAACCTTGTTATCTAGCATTTCCTTTACCAACCCCTCAATAACATTCTTTTGCAGGGTTCTATATCTGTAAGGCTTCTGATTGAATAGTTGTGCATCATCCTTCAACACAATCTAATGATCAAATTTCTTTTCAGGAGGTAAAGACCTTGGAACCTCAAACATATCATTGAATTCTTGCAAGAGAGAATCCAGTTTTGCTAACTCTTTTGGAGTAGCACACATTTGCACAAAAAAGATAGAATATTGAACCAGAGATCCATGTCCTTTTGCTCAGGAAACATTTGAGGAAGCACTTGTATTGATATGTTTGTGTATTTATTGGAAAAAGTCAAATTAGACTTAGTATCTTTTGTCATGATCACAACAGCCTTGGGATGACCCTGCAGTGTCACCAATTGTTTTAGTCATGAAAATTCCATAGTTAAGTCTTTCAAATTCCACTTAATGTCCCCCAAAGTGGCCAACCATTGTACTCCCAACACTATATCACAGTTACCTAGTGGCATTACCAAAAAATCTGCAGTGAATATGATATGTGACATAGACCATTGCACTTGGTTGTACATAGTGGATACTACCACCTTTGATCCATTAGCAACCATTACATTTCTCATACTAGTTTACCATACCTTCAATCCTAACCTCCTTACTACATTGGCATCAATGAAGTTGTGGGTACTCCCACTATCTATGAGAATTACTACCTTCTGTTTCTTAATTATTCCCACCACTTTCATGGTCTGATGTAAGCCCTCACCCTTGGTCTTGCTCACATTGCTAGTCAAGGCATGAACAAAAATGGACACATCCTCCTTTTAATCCTCTTAAGCATATTCAAAAAAATCCAACACCTCTTCTTCTTCCTCAAGTTCTACCTCCTTACCCACAGTATTTGTCATCAGACTCTTACTACTATGGCCAACAGTGAACTTATCATTACAATAACAACAAAACCCCATCTTCCTTTTATCCTCTATCTTAACTTTTGTCAATGTCAATGGTGTTTTTCTAGGGTATGAGATGGGCATGCTTGCAAGTCTAGGAGAAGGACTAGTTTTCTGGTAGGTGAAGTTAATATTGTTGAATGATTTTGGGGTCTAGGTGAGGTAATTGGTGAATTTCTGGCACTGGTTAGAGGTAGGAATTTAATGGATGGTGTAGGTAGTGAGTGAGGATGAGGCTAAAAGGAATTGGACACTTGTGGATTAAAGGAATAATTGGTAGTAGGTTTGGTATTTGAGTAATTAGGATTATAGCCTTTTTTTATATATGGTAGAATTTAGCAAATTTTCCTGTACCTTAGCTAATCTCATAGCCTGAGTGAGGGATGTAACTTCTACTAGACTAATTCCATGTACTATTTCCTCCTTCAATCCCCATAAATAATGATCGAACAATACTTCTTTAGACATAGAGCATTTATTCTTTAATGACTCAAACTGTTTATTATAATCATCCCCACTATTCACTTGTTTCAGATTTTTCAACACAATCATAGGCGTCAATAATATATTACCTTGGAATCTAATCTGCATCTCTTGCAATAGTTTATTCTAGGGAGGGCTGTGCATTCCCCTCTCCTTTAAGAACCATTGGTACCACTCTGAAGCTCGATCACCAAAATGCATTGCTACTACCGTCACTTTCATATCCTCAGCTATCTGGTCCACTTCAAAGAACTCCTAAATACCTAATTTCGTAGATTCTCCCCATCAAATTTTGGAAACTTTACCTAGGCTGCACATTTCATCAAGTGATACTCTTGACCAGATCTTTCCATTCCCATAGCTCCCACTGGCAGCTCTACTGGTTGAATTATGGGTTGATGAGGAACAAAAGGTGAAATTGGATTCTGATCAGGAAGAATTAGTAGTATGAGATCTCAAATTAGGGCTATGGGAGAAGTGGCTCTTTTCTAGCCACTGGCGCCTAAATCGCTGCTACTGCCTCTATTAAAGCTTATAGTTTCGAGTCTAAGCTTGTCTTAAGCTCGTGGAGTTTGGAATCTGAACTCAATTTTAGATCCAAGAAAGAAAACCCAATATTAGCAAAGCTTGATTCAATGGTCTCCATCCTGGATTTCCACAAGACACTGGTTAATTTGTGCAACATTGATATTCACCATGGTTGCTAAGATACGAGCTCTGATACCACTGATAAAAATAATTTAGAAACTAAAATAACTAGCAATTCAGATGATTCTCTCTTGAATGAGAAGGTACGCATTGAGAGAGTATAATAAAGGAAGAATAATAGAAAGGAGAGAGAACATCAACAAAGACTCAGCTAATTGATTGCATAATAGAATGGAGAATTCAATCCTTACAAGCTAGTAATAAGCCAAAATGAAATCAACTAACTCACTAGTTGTTGCCTTTCTAACTGTCTAACAACTTACAACTCAACAAAACATTGCATTCCAATAAAAAACATAAATTAAGCGATATGGCCCAAAGTTAAAAAGCCCACATACGATAAAACCTATATCAATGATCTTCAGTTCTAAGAATACAAGGTTTAGAAATTTTTATTGTGTGACGAAAACAAATAGCTCATAGCTTTATCAAAAGTTGAGGCCTTATCAATTCCTTACCACAATGAATTTCCAAGATTGCCAAAACAGGAACTTTAATGGCTTTAGAGGTAAAGAAAACAAAGGTTTTATTTATTTATTTTTAGATATATTTTTTAAAATTTTACTACTTTTTTTCTTTTCTTTTTTATAAAATATTTAGTTTCAACTTTAATATAAAGTTTATATTAAACACGTGGCTATTTTGATTCGTTAAATATACTAAATGGGTTATTCACCTCATCTTCTGTCAGTCACGTCACCCACGTTGATGTTAATTTAAACGGTAAGGACCTAATTACATCCAATTAAACCTTAAAGTGATCTAATTGCAGCAATTTTATAAGGATAAAAGTGAACTTAAATTTAATTTATAGGGACAAAAGTGTAATTAAACCTCTAATATATAATATAATTATGAAGAGAATAATATAGTGATAGAGTTAATATATATATAGACTATTATTATTATTATTTACCCAAATACCTCTAAATATTAGAATTCAAATTTCAAATTAAGTTCGAATAAGTATTTGAATTTGAGTACTGTAATTCAAATTTGAATTTGAATAGTAAATTAATCGAAACTATTCAATTCAAATTTCTCCTCTACACACAGTGACAACATAACAAAATAGACCAACACGTCAATTAATATTTGAATATTACATTAGCTTAATCTTCTCTTCCAAACTAATACATTTAAAATAAAATAATATATATTAATAATAAATTTCGTATAATAATTTTTTCTTATAAATTTTAAAAATTACATAATTTGTGAAAAAACAAATAATAATTTTATTTTTTTAGTATTGGAAAAATTCTTCGTTTTGAGTTTTGAAGTGAAATAATCCTTTTCCCTTAATTATAGTTCAATGGACTTTTGTTGGGCTAAGGGGTGTGCAAAAAAAGGCCAACCTGCCAAACCCACCAGAATCCGATCGAAGTTGAGTGACCCATCAAAAATTGATTTTATGATTAAGTGATTCTGGGTTAGATCTGGTGACAGGGTTGAGATTTTCTGAACCTGGGTGCACTCGCCGACTCAACATTATATTTTAATGTTTATTAAATTATTTTGTATATATAAATACTAAGTCTACATATAAAATATTACTGTATAAATATTAGATTTTATTTTATTGTTAACTGTACTTCATTGTTTCATCTCTTAACTTTATCTTGTAATGTTAAACATTTTTAATTTATGTTGATTTAGTTAAAAAAAACCTATAACTTAATATTATTTTTATTAATTTTAATTTTCAACCCGCACCTGAATTTCAAAGTTGGGTGAAATTTTTAGTCACCCAAATTAGCCGAGGTGGGTGACATTTTATCTTCACTTAGACCAACTTGCCCGGTTGCACACCCTAATTGATAAATAAAAGCTTTTTTTGTTGGGCCTTATTTCCTTGAATTGGGGACAGGAAGAAATGCCACACTTTTTAAAATTTAAAATATAAAATATAAAAGAATAAAAAAATTCCTTTTTGGTAGTCGAATCCGGAATTCATGTTAAGTTTTTGAATTTCTCAGTAGAGCTACTGCAGAAGAGGATGCAAATTGTTACTCATTATTTTTGATAAACAAAAATAATTTTTGCAGGGCCTTTGCCACTTTCTAAAATATAAAAGAAAAAAAAAATAAAAAAATTCCTTTTTCATATTTATGTCAGTTATAGAAAATCTACTTCTATATAAATGCGTAGAATTTTTAATTTTATACAAAAATTTCAACTGTGATACTCATTGAAAAATAGAACTTGCGGCTGGATTAATTAAAAGTAATTTAGAATTTTATAAATTTAAATATAATACTCATATTTTTATGCTTTTGAATTTGAATTTGGATTTTTCTTTCTCACTATCGTGAACTGAAATCACTTTGTGCAATTGAACCCCAATTTTCAATGAGAACTTGCGGCTGGATTAATTAAAAGTAATTTAGAATTTTATAAATTTAAATATAATACTCATATTTGTATGTTTTTGAATTTGAATTTGGATTTTTCTTTCTCAGTATTGTGAACTGAAATCACTTTGTGCAATTGAACCCCAATTTGAGATTCCATGGAAGGGTGTGGTGGGTATGAATGGATTGGATAAACAAGGCAAAAGCTGGCAGTGATATATTTGATCTGGCTAAACAAGTTAAAAGAATTCCAAAATCCTTTCTACAATATATACAATTATAAGAAAAAAGAACATTAGTGTGGGGAAGGGAGGTGAATGATAATATCCATCTTGAAGTATTAAATGGGGGCATATCAACATAATACGAGAGTAAAAAAAAAAGAGAAAAAATTAGTATGAGATTGAGGTAAGAATACAATTGATTAACAAAATTGGCCCTAGCTAATAGGTGTAATATTATGAGATTGAGGTAAAATACAGTTTGAATTAAACCGTTATATTTTGTCCAAGTCACTTGTAATATTATAAATAAATTTATTCAATTCAAAATTGTCAAAACAAATACTTAAAAAGAGACGCAAGGTAAAGATGTTTTGATGTCATGTTTGGGAAAAAAATCATTTTATGTTGGAATATATTTGGAAATATGTTCTGGAAATCAACTAAAAATAGAAGCAAAACAACTTCTAAAACAAATAAAGCAAAAAGTATTGTTTGAATTGGAAAGAATTGTTTTCAATGTACCAAGAAAATAAAAATTAGAAAAAAAAAAAAAAAGGCTAAATCAAATAATACATTTTATAGATCGTAAC
Source organism: Quillaja saponaria (assembly GCA_029379385.1). Classification (NCBI taxonomy): domain Eukaryota; kingdom Viridiplantae; phylum Streptophyta; class Magnoliopsida; order Fabales; family Quillajaceae; genus Quillaja; species Quillaja saponaria. Next base: position 25,002,458 of record CM055607.1, read on the forward strand.
AAAAACCAATACTTAGGTTGGTGCTTCCAAAAAAAAGGTTCACCAATTACACTCCACTACATAATTTGGTCAGAAAAGGAAGGTAACCGCCGGAAAAAGTTGAGCGGGACAGATGGCATATCATCTCGGAATCTTGGGTGGCGTAAGTAATAAAACCCCGAACCCAGTACAAAAGCCTTGAATGGGACCGCATAGAACACCAACGAAGCCATTAAACAGAACACCACAAATATCCCTGTTGCTCTCGGGTCCCTCCAGTTAAACAACGCTTCCAACCTTTCTCCTTGTGCTGCCACGTCACCTAGTAACACCTGGGCCCTCCCTGCTAGTGCCCGTAGCCTATCATACCTTATACGAACTTGTTCCGTTGATCGTGTGGTGGGAAACCCATCAAATTCTTCATCAAGCTCATCTAAACTCATTGCATCAACAAATGAGAGTCTTGGGTCCATATTGTGTGGGACCCTTTGCCGATACCGGGATCTCAACACCAAGATTAAGAAGGCGTACATGAAAACTGTGGGGAGCACAAGATGTGGGCATAAAACAATTGCCACAAGTAACACGTGCACTAAAATTGTAGTCGGTGGATGTATCCACGTGCGAATTCCATCTAACCAACGTGCTAATAACGCCGCACGTGACAGACAGCCCACGACCCGGAACCAATTCGCCTTGCTCCGCCTCATGCTCCACACGTGTGTGTCTGAGTCTAACATAAACTGAACAACCTCTTGACCCAATGGTGGTTCTGATCTTGCAAGCCTCGCTGTGACAATACGCATTGCGGTATGGCGAAGGATATCTTGTTGGGCCGGGCCCAATGGACGCACATAATGCATTCTAGGAAGAATTGGGCTACTGTAGGCCTGGATCAGACTTAGCCATGAGGAACATGAAAATCTTACAGCAATTTCTATCTCTCCCATTTTCTTGGCCCCACCAGGAAGCAATACGGTGAGGGAGTATGAATTCATGTACACCCGATTTGTTTCGAGGGTTGATAACCGTACACGTATTTTTCCAATCCGTATATCTCTGTTGGGCTTCCCTGCTTCATCGTGCTTGTACCTTCCATTATCGAACACGCCTATAGTGAGTACCGTACAAGGGTCATACACATCCCATGTGTATTGCTCATTCCACCGTGGATTAAACCGATCCAGGATTGTGCGGGTACGGACCCACTTGGGTCCATATTTGGCCACCACGTAAGCGTCAGTTGTGCCTCGAGTCCCATCCTTGGTCTTCACGGGAAGCAAATTAGAGGCCCCACGTATCCCTACCTCAAGTAAGCCAATTGGAGCTTTAGCTAGTTGTTTGGCTGAAGCTCGGACATCACTAGTCACGTGAGCCGCCTCATCAAGCACATGATATCCACCTTCCAAGCAAACCCGCATATGTATCCTCCCAGTGTATGGGCGATTCTCATCACCAACCAGATTGAACCATCTTGATTTTGATTCTGCTTGATCGTCCGTGCGCCTTTCTATGCTGGGGACGTGTACCTTAGCATGGCCCACTGACTGGGAGTTTGAGACGTCTTCAACAGTAACCACAAGGAATGGCTCAAACGGCTCAGCCGCCACAAAAACTAGATCCTCATTCCAAGTTGGGTTAGCCGAGCTGGATGAGGATGAGCCAACCGATGTCCTGCTTGTCTTAAAGACTTGTGCGCCAAGTTGAGCCTTAACATAAAGATCTGGATTTCGAACCTTAGGCTCGGATCCCGCACCTAGCTGTAAATCCTGGGTTTGGATGACCGTTAGTCTCAAATACCAAAGCTTTGGAGAGAGGTATACCTTTGCCCGGGTCTCCGGTATCAACCCACCCGAATCCGACTGCCAAGCTTCTTGAAATGCCTCATCGGCCTGAGTTCCAATCCACACAGCAAGCATGACGTCATTTCCCGTTGATTTTTCAGATTCCAAGGTGTACCACTGCGGAGCCAGAGGACTATCAGGTGGTACTCTCTTTGGTACTTCCTGCAAGTCAAACGACACCGTACCCAAACAACTCTCTGTAATCTGATCATCTTCTTTTTTCTCCTCTGTCCAAACAGAAACTTCCAGTGATGTTGAATTTAAACCCTCTTTATCAAATGCGAAAACTTGGTCCCAATCTTTGTCGGCTTGGTTTTTGGTTTTAATACTGTGAGTTCCAATTACAAGCTTCGCATAAATCGGCGATCCAGAATCAGGACTGGCTCGCTTGGCCTTCACCATTCGGACATAAAGAAATGGCATCCGATCGACTAGATCATATGCACTCCGACCCCGATTGCTGGACAGAGATCGGAGGTCAAAGTCTTTGATACCTAGATCAAGACTCGTTTGTATCTTATCTTGCTTCTTTTCCAGCTGCTGCTTCGGCTTCTCTGTATGAGCTACTGGCGGATTATCTACTTCAGCTGGTGGAGCCGTTACTGCCGGAGCCTCCTCTGTTTTCGAATTATCTGGCTGTGCCGTTTTCGGCTTTTCCTCTTCTTTAGGCGACGGCTTATTATCTTCCTTCTTTTCCTCTTCTTTCTTATCCTCCGCTTTGGTCTCGTCCTTCTTCTCCTCCTCTTTGGCATTTTCTAGTGGCTTCTCTTCAGTCGCCTCAGCTGGTGGCGCCGTCTCTGCTTCTTTCTCATCGGCGGCAGCTTCTTTAGCTGGTAAATCTTCATCGATATAATAAACTTTCAGGCCAATCTCACCTTTGATCTGAGAAAACACACTCCTTTTCTCCAACGGATAGTACACAAGTGCTTCTGAACCGGATTTCACAAAAGTGCTTCCAGAGAGTTTAACTTTACCAAGAAAAGTGCTTCTTTTTCCTGTTTTCTTATCGTTGTAGAGATTAATTTCCAAGATTTCGGAAGCCATTGACGCTGTATCATGAACAATAAATTCAAACTTTTCATCCCATTGAGGATTTAGGTCTCTGAATTTCGTCTTGGTTCTTCTTCTCTGACCGTCGAAATCCATCATTGCATAAGCACTCGCCGTTCCTTGACCATCTTTGGGCATCAAATTCTTGGCATTACAGATCTCAACTAAGAGCTTCCGAACACTATTTTCTGCCATTAATTTTTTGATCTAGAGCTCCTTGAGCCTTCTGCAAATTGATCTATTTCAGAGAGAGGGTGCGTGTGAGAGAAACTGAGGAACAGATGAGGCTCTGAATGTTTTTTTAGAAGTCGCTTTTTTGCTTTTTGGTTTGTGAGTGGGTCTGAGTGGAAGAAAAAGAAGAGGGACGTTTAAAAAGGGAAAGGGGGAGCGTGGACACGTCAGGAAAGACACGTAAGACAATAGTGGCCACGTGGATAGATCTCGGGGCAAGAGTAGCGTGGGTTCACTGCAGCGAGCTGAGCACCGTGCCTGGTGGTTGTTATGCTTTGGTTTGGTTCGGTTCAGTCATGGAAGTGAGGATTTTTAACAGGACTGATATTTAAGTAGGCATTGATTTGGTCACTATTAACAGAACTGCCATTTGTTCCTTTTTTCATAATAAAAGCGTTGGAGTCTTGGGAGCTTGGAAATGTGGAAATTGTAATTGCGCTTTGGTACGATATCAATAATCAACGGACATTCTTTTCTTTTAAATTTCAGTAAGTCATGCAGTATTTGTTGTTAAAAGGCTGCCACTGCCATCCATATTTATTACTTTCAATTGTTATTATGGCCGTTAGGAGATTAATATAAATAGAAATTAAATTCCATTTTATATTATATTTTATTTATCAAAATGTGTTTTGTGTTTGTTTTTTTTTTTTGCCTATGAGTTATAGCTTAACAGTTAATAATGACTAGCTGAACTAAATACAAATCATCTAGATCGTCTATGTCGCTTGAAAGAATTCAAAAATTATTTATTTTTATCGCTGTCAACTCATTAGAGTCTCTATTATATAAAACTCATTTCTTATTAGAAATTTATCGTGTCCAGAAAAAAATCTTTTCATACATTAAGGTTTTTTTTTTTTTTTTTTACCAATTATAATTATCTCAAGCCCTTGTAGAAAGAAGCTAAGGGAGAGTAGAAATGAACAAAAAGTTGAACAGACATAATTGGTTGAGAATTTTACCAACTGTAAAATTATACCAGCAGATCTTATTATTTACTAGTTTTAAATCTTAGTTAATGTCATTTTTGGTAATTACACTAAGTGCATGGACATTTATTAAAGTATACATGTGCTTCTCTTTTGTTTATGGATCAAATGTAGTAAATCGAACAACTTGAGATAATTTTAAATCTTAGTTAATAAAAGAAAGTGGTTATAACTAGATACTATACGTAGACGAAGATACTCCTAAAATTCAGTTCACGAGGATTGTTTAATGGCAAAGTCAGATATTCTTCCGTTTGCTTTGTATTTATTTCTCTTTAATTAAAGACACAAAATAAATTGCCACTTGCAGCCTTCTGCAAAAATGAACGTTGCTTTGTTGTTGTGCTTCATAATAGTTATCTCTGTTTGTAAGTGTTTGTCGATCGGCTTCTGCAAAAATGGACATTTATTAATTGTGAATTTATATTTGTATTTATTTAGGGTCGATTTTAATTATGTGATAATAGATTATCGATTTAATGAGTACTTAGTATGTTATTACACTTTTGATTATTAATAAAAAATTATTTATTGTTATTTCATATGATTTTATGTGTTGTCTATGTATACGCATAGTATGCACTTGCAACCTTTAATTTCTCTCTCCTCTCAATTATTTCTATCTTCTTTTCTTGCATGCTTTCCTAATTACTGTTTTATAAGCTCTCCTTCATTTCTTCTACTGTGTCTACACTAATTTCCTTTTGTCAGCCATGGTCCTATTTAGCTCTATAAATACAATCCTTCACGTCAAAATGATTAAAAATATTTAATTAGATAACATTAAGTATGTAAGCAATTAATTAAGATCATATTGAGAGAGAAAGAAGACACAATAGGCTGAGTATACACATGGTTCGGTTTGGTTGTGGGCCTAGACCCAATTGAATTGCCTAGGTCAATTGGCAAAAAGCTTTATCTGAAAATGTTGTGATTTCTAATCGGTTTTTTTCGGTTATATGGTTACGGGTTGGTCGGTTTGGACCTTATTGATGGGTTTTTAAAAACTTTGACCTATTTAATGTTTTAAACCTATAATTTTATTTTGAAAAAGAAAACACAATATTATCATTAAAAACATAGCCCAAATTGAAGAAATAAAACCCAAACGACAAAAATTAAAGAAACAAAACCCAAATTTAATTAAACTCAATCATGAGTTCTCTGAACTCAACAATTCCTATCTACAGCTACTCAATAGACAATATCATCTCCAACTCTCCACACACAAAAAATTGAATAAAATCCTACATAGTACATACAACTCACTAGCATCTACATAAAAAAAAAAAATTGAACGAGTATCTTGCATTAAGTTCCACACGCTAACACAAATTCAGTAATAAGTTCTTTGAATTCAACAATTCATACATACAGTTGCTCAATAGACAATATCATCTCCAATTCTCCACACACAAAATGAATAAAATCATGCATAGTGTGTACAACTCACTAGCATCTACATACAAAAAAAAATAAAAATTGAACTAGCATTTAACATTAAGTTCCACACATGTACACAGTTCCTTATAAAAATACAATACAGTAAACACCAAGTAACCTTTGTGAAATCATCAGTTCAGTACTCACACTTTAAACACACCCAAAAAGTAAAATTCTAATCAAAGTATGAATCTAATCAGATGCAAATCTACAATCAGTACTTAAAAACAGTAAACATGTTTCCAAGTTTTCAACAAAACATTCAATAACAAAAAAAATCATGAGATTAATACTGAATAAAACAAAAGGAACCAAAAAAAAAAAAAAAAAAAGGAAGCATAAATCATGTATTCATCCTTGCAAGTAAGCAAAATAGAATGTAGCAATAAATCTGCAACCAGCCAGCCAGCCAGGTTCTATAAATCAGGTGTTACGACCTGCAATCAAATAACAAGAGTTTAAATACAAAGTGTACGTGTGTTCTAATGAAAATCTGAACACAAAACTACAAAAGGCTTATTATTTAAAATTTACCACAATAAATGAAATACACAATAGTTAAACCAAGTTCACATCTCCATCATTGTTCTACTGAAAAGCTGAAATGAAAACAAAAATAAATATATATTTAGGTGTAACTAAAAATATAAGATTAAAAAGAAACATTATTAAAATAGCTTGAAAATACTTATTCTATCTTTTCAAGCTGTTCAATTGATTCTTCCATATCTATAGGTACAATAGTGCAACGAAGCCAATTTTGTAGACATAAAAGTGCCTCCATTGTCTTTGGAGATAACGAGCTTCTATAAGGATCAAGAATGCGACCTCCAGTAGAAAAAGCAGATTCTGAGGGTATAGTAGTGATTGGAACAACAAATAGATTATTTGCTAACTTTTCTAACACCTTGTACTTACTAGGGTTTATTTTCCACCAATTTAGAATGTCAAAATTATCAGAAATGCTTCGTGAGACTCCAATAAATACTTGTCAACCTCAGATTTTTCTTCCATAAACTCTTCTTGGCTTAATTCTCTCAGAAAATTCTTTGCAAAGTTTAAAGACTCATTTTCAATGGAATCTTTATCCAAAATAGTGGTTGTTTGTGTAGATTCACCACCTTCAAATACACTAGTAATTGTTTGTGCAAATTCACCACCTTCACATACTCTATCATCGGGATTTAGTTCAAAAGTATGAAAATAATTATATAACTGAACAAATGTCCTCTTCACCCTACCAGCTAATTCTTTAGCCATCACTTTTCCAAATATACTCTTAAAACTTCCATTTAACAAATTTCAATTTATATCTAAGGTCAAGTACCACTTGAATAAAATAAACGTGATTAATTTTGTCTATATCCCCCCAATATTTGTCATGCTTCACCTTCATTTTCAATACCATACTTTTCAAAAATATTTGATCTCTAGTTAAGCACCTAATTATTAAGGTTAATAAGGATAGTGTGATATTTATGAAAATAACTACGTGATGTGACATACGAAGATCGAGAAATTTTGTTAGTCACATCATATAATATTTTCAAAAGCTTTACAAAAATTCTAGCTATTTCCTAATCTGCATTATTAGGAGGATGGTCTTCATTGACACCGAAATCTATTAATGTCTTAAATTCTGAATTAAAGGCTGCATCTTGCTTTTCTAATCTACTAAAAGTTTTGATAACTTAAAGCTGGCCCCAACATATAATAAATAGAATTCCATCTAGTTGGAACATCTAATGCTGGTAGAGCTTTAGTAGTCAATTTGCACTCCTCCACACAATTTTTTAAACTTTAGTAACCTAGAAGAAGAAGCTTTCACATACTTCACATCTATCACACCCCCAAATGGAGGTATGACTTGAATATGCAAACAATGTACATCATGACTTAAAAAATGCATTGTAGCTAATACTATCAAAATATTATAGAGTTAAAATAAAATACGGTACCAACAATTAACATAAAGCGATTACTGAAAATATCGGCAGATGTTCCCCCATACGATGGAATATGCCCATAATATAACAAATATCCTAGATTCACGTCCATAATAAATTGTGACATCATAATATATAGAGGAGCTCTACTCCTAACAAAACAGGACGACATCCACAATAAATACAATATGTACTACAACCATGCATGACACCCTAGACAACTGCAAGTACTGCCCTTTAAGCTCCAAATGTGCGATTTTCGAGATATACCTTGTTGCAGTAGAATCGGCAGGTAACACTTTCATTTACGACCTGCAGTGAAATCCCTGAAACTAAAGAAAACAACTATAAGGAAAGAATGAGTCAAGAGGACTCAGTGAGAAAATCATGTACCCTAAGGGTACCAGCATCACACACCACATATATCATAGTTTAAAATTTATATTTAAATTTATTTATATACATACGTGAATATCATGATCATATGATCACAGTTCACTCAATTCAAATTTCAGGATAGCAAATAAATCATACAAACAACCAACAATTAGGTAATCAATTAACAATCAAAGAGCCAACAAGTAACTCAGCCCCGCATAACAATATCTTCCCCCCACCTGGCATTTACATGCCCACATAACAAAATGATTCTCCATATACAAATCCTTCAAAACAAATGTCGAAATCACAATAACTCATATCCACTTTCAAATTCAAGTAGCCTAGGTGCACCTGGACTTTGATTTAAAGAAAATGAAAACCATTTTTTAGAAGAATTTTAAGTTGTTGGCTCTTATCAACCACAGTCAATGTCAAATACATACCATCTAATTAAATCACTGAAATCACTTATTTACTTAATTTTTATTATCACACATCATTCTAAATATACACATAATTGCACCCAAAAATTTGATAACCATAAAGCACATAATTCGCTCACAGCTAAAGTACATAGTTTGTCGTTCCGCTGATCCTGAGACGGGGTCAGAATGCCCTCGATACGCTCCGAAGTTGAAAACCACCAATTTATATGTTATTTACAATAATCATTTCAAAATTAATTCCTTGATTTGCTAGTTCTATATGTATATATATATGTGTGTAACATGTTATTTATAAACTAATTTATCTTAAACACTTTCCGAATATCCTGATAAATACTATTTAAGATAAAATTATTCACTATAGCTTATTTGCAACTTCTATTCCATCAATTTAAATTTTTATTGATACTTCACAATGCTTAACTAATTACTACCTTTCCTTTCTTACTTGAACTAAAAGGGATTCCCAACACTTCACCTAAACTAAGAAACTTCCACCATTCAATTTACATGAACAATTTAACTGAATTAAGATTCAAGAGTAATAATAATAATAATAATAATAATAATTATTATTATTATTATTATTACTATTATTATTACTATTATTATTATTATTATTATTATTATTATTATTATTATTATTATTATTATTATTTATTATTTATTTTTTTTATTTTAAAGAAATCCTTCTAATGCTTAAGTTAAAGATTAATTCAAACTCCTTCAAATTTTTCCTTAACAGTTATAGCAGCATATTTGCTGCTTTAATTCATGCTTCAGCCGTACAACATGATGGAGGGCCAAAAATAAGTATGGGATGGCTGGTTCTGTTCTACATCCTCATGGTTTTAACATCCCACAAATAGAATACCATAACAGCACCTTGTTTCATCCCCTTTTAGCTTTCAATCCGTCCCACTCACGCCATGCCCAAAATGACTTCACCCTCACGGCTGGAATTCCAGCCTAACGCTAGCTTACAACGATCTTTAAAGCTCACCGTATGGATCAATTTCATGGCCATCCTTCCAAAACAGACAGCCATCAACAATTTAAAGAGATCACAAACCCAACAAGAAAGAGAAAAAACCCACGGTCAAGAAGAAAAAAAGATGTTTTACCTTGAACTTAATTTGATCAATATAAGAGTTAGGGATTCTTAGGCAAAGGAAAACAGGAAGTATAGCTGGTTGTTCCCCAAGTACAAGAAGCAGAGGATTTCGGCAACCAAGTGAAGGGATCGTGGGGTGCTTCTAGCTGATTTAAAACTCAGCTCCTAACCTCCTTCAACCACCACACCCACGACTTACTTGAAAGAAGGAACAAGAATCACTCAAAATTTGAACTTAGATGGCAAAGCACAAGGTTCACGATGCCCTTTCTCTCCAAAATTCCAGCAAACCCAAGCAGTAGGAAGCACCAGTCAGTCTTACCACCAAGGAAAATGGCAACCAAAAGAAAAAGAGAAGAGAAAGAAAAGAACTTAATAAAATGACGATGGAAAAATCATGTACCACAAACTTTTGTTAGATATTTGTACAATTATATATATATACATAACTTGTCATTTTGTATTTGTAACATGATTATTAATTCCTCAATTAACATACGCTAAATAAACTCCACTCTACATACTTCAATTTACCCCATAACCGGAATACATATATATATATATATAAATAATATTATTCTTATTATTGTTCACTTTAGTGTTCATTCATTTAAATGTTTAAATTTTCCTGAAATTACTTTGTAATTGCCTAATGACACACATTATGTACCCATTTTAAGATACATGTTGACGTCAGGTTATTACAACATCAATTTTTATTTTTTGTAAAGATATGTCAATAACTTTTAGTCATCTCCCACAATCAGACTTAGAATATAAGCATAAAACCTATATGCATTAGTTCACCTTGCAGGACACATCCATTCCAATCATTCACTTTTCTTTGTAAATACTCTACTTTTATATCATTTGTAGATGCATTATCCACTATCACACACATTACTTTATCTAGCCTCCACTCTAACGAATAATTGTCAGTGGTTTTCTCTATTGTCTTACCTCTATGGTCATTAACTTGACAAAAATTAATCATCCTTTTATGCAGTTTTCAACAATAAAATAACAAGTGAAACACAAATAGCTTTGATTTTAGACAGATGTCCAACAATCGTTGGTAAGAGATACCCTAGGTGTGTTAGACTTAAACCACCTCTTCGACTTTTATTTTTCTATAAAATACCGTTAAAGGATATCCCTTATAATTGTCCACCTAGAAGGAAATACCATTCTTTGACAAACAATACTTACAAATAACTTAAAAACGCTCTCCCTCAACATTCTTAAATGACAACTCATCAGTTACTATATATTTAACCAATCAATCCATACTTGCCTTTTCATTATATTTCTCACTAACAGTAGTCACTCCACTTTTTTTATTTTTCCCCTTATTTTCTAAATCATCATTTTTGACAGGTTAAAAACCGAGAACTGTTTAACAAGCATCCCAGTTTGGATGCAAGTGCTTAGGGAATTTCTTGCATTGATTCTTTAAGTGATGGATTAAGTTACTTATTCCATTATTTTTTGTATAATTAGAATATGAGACTCAACAAAAATTATACTAGACCTATAGTTTACACTAACAATCCCTTCTACATGAGAAAAATATTCCAACACCCACGAATTATTGACTTGATTCCTTACCTTGTCCTCCACATGTGCATTTGTAGGTCTGCTGTTGCTGGAATCTTTTGAATTTGTCTTCCTCTTCTTAGCAATACCATCACAAGTAGTTTCAGCAGCTCTTCTTTTTTCAGTTTCTTCATCAATGATAACAACCTCTTCAGCTTAAAGAGACATCAAAATTAATAGTATCCATCTAATAAGCAAGAAAATGAAAAAGAATTATAACAATAACACTATGAATATAAGATTAAATAATGTAATTTAAATAAAAATAAAACTAACATAAGGCATGGAAAAAATGATCAATATTAATTAATAAAGCTCATAATACATCAAAACCTCAATAGGTCAATATATATAAGCTCAACAGACAACAATAACATAAGTTACATAATGCTTAAAGTCTTAACCAACAAAACTTAAAATTAAATTAGAACAATTTACCTATTCCTCCACTTATGCTTCATCTCATTTCCATAAATCAGACATCAAGTTCTTAGGAAAGTGTACACATTAATTCATTAGGAGATTCTTCAAGTTTGAGGTTCCATGTGTTTTAGGGTTAAGAACAAAGCTGGCACCACATAAATTGCATTCATATATATATGCATCTTCAAAAATTCCCCTTTGTTTAGTGAAATATCTTATCACCCACGATCTTGTTTTATATTTCTTTTTCCTTGAAGAACCCTCTCTATTTGTTTCTTTTGTACTATCCTTCTGCATAAACAAAAGATTTAATCTATTGACTTGCTGACTTTAAAAAACCTAGTGATAGATAAACCAAGTTTAATTTGAATGACTATTAGATGAGAAGTATATAACATCTATAAGTTTAACATTCCTTGCATAAGAAAATTATTAGAATAATTTCTGGTATTTATGTTTAACAGATCGATACAGAGAATATATGAAATAAACACTAAAAGGAAACTAGACCCAAACTAAAAGCAACATAAACTAAATATATATTAGAAAGTCAGGTCAAATAAGTTCACACATCATGTCTCACATGTACATAAACATTGAAAGAAAAATCGGATAAATACAAGACTTAAGCCAGATGTATATAGCTTTGAATACTTTAAGGATGGTAAAGAAATAGAGAATTATACTACCCATTGAAAAACAAAAGATAGCCATGACACCCATATAGAAACTATAGAGAAACTTCAAAAAAAGGAAATAAACTGAAAGCAACAGAATAGTAGAGATTCAAAAGCTAATAAGGGATAGAGATTACAACATCAACTATGTAGACAAAAACTAAAATAAGGACATATTAACAAAGAACCCAAAAAAATTGAGACAAGAAAACAAAAAGGAAATAGGATAGAATGCATAGGAGATAGAGCAATAGAGACTTACATCAGAATTCAGAACTTAAGCTTTCTGGTTCTGGGTCAAATTGAAGCAACAAAACCACCAATAGATTAGCTACTGGTTAGAGAGAAGCTTTATGGTTCTTTGTCAAAATCAGATGGTCGAGTGATGTTAGCCTGAGTAGTGAGCAGATGGCAAAAAATGAGAAGAGTGTTGAGTTGTGAGAGAAAGGTAGAGAGACCTAAGAAGAGTCAAGAGAGATAAGAAGGCTAAGATTTTCACGTGTCAGAAAACTTGAAAAGTGAAAAATAATTATGAGAGAGAAAAAAAAATTATTTTATACAGATATTTTATTTTGTATAAAACATTAAAACTAAAAAAATAAATAAATAATTTGAAAGCTTACTTACACATATTTTGGTTGGCTTGACCCACTTCAGCCTGAAAAATTTAAGGCCCGCAAAGCTCAACTAAATTGCTTCATAGACTAAATTTGTAACCGTTTCTCAAAGCTGCAACTTCGGCCCAATTGCGACTTCTCAATTTTTTTGGCCTATATGCTCAGTCATACATAATATAAGAAAAGGCATCATCAATGGTAATAAAAAGAATTATATATAAGCTATCGTTGATGATGACTATCATAGAGAATATTTGAAGCTTCAGAGACATGATCAGTTAAACTAGATACGAAAAAAAAATTAATCCCTTGTCGCTAACAAGTATAACCATGTCGCTGACAAGAAACAAATTTCGCATCAAAATGTAGGAAATTATCTGCAACAACTTGTTTCTTTTTAACAACAGTACATGATGTCATAGTTGATGTTTTAATTTTTAAGTGTAATATTTCTATTAGCGATAAAGTTTAGTGATAGGAACCGTTGTTGCTGATATTTTTCCTAATTTTAAACCCTACCTTCCATCTTTCTTTCTCTTTCGTAAATTTCCTCTCATCTCTTTCTCTTTCTGTTTGAAATTTCTTCTCTCTCTCAAACCTAGTTTCCTCTAGTGATGATTATCGAAAATTTCATCTCTTTCTTACGTCGTGGTGGTATGAAGTACGCTCTGTCATGGTGATGGATCTGGTAGTGCTCATTTTCCTTTTTGATTTATGTTAGGATATTTCTTTGATTTAGGTATATTTAATTCTATTTTTTTTTTTTTTAGTTTTGTGTGTTTGAATTTCTTTTTTGATTGTAGGTTTTGTTTGAATTTTGATTTTATATATGGTCTAAGAGAAATTTTTTTTTGAAAGTTTGAAGTTTTAGCTAACAAAATTAGGGCATGAAAGGAAAGAAGTAGAGAGAGTACGAGAGAAAGAAATAGAGAGAGAAAGAGAGTTTATGTTTTGTGTATGGTTTTTAGTTTTTCAAATAGGGAATGGGGATTTGGTACATGTCAAGTAATTTGGCTTGCAATTGTAGGGTGGGAATGAATTTATTAAAACAAAAGAGATTCTATTATATATAGATGTGTGTGTACTTGATAGCTAGCTACCAACTTTGAAAAAGTGATGCTGGGAGGAAGCGATACAAACAAGGGTTGATTACGTCGGACCCTTAAAATATCATTGCGCATAAGAAAATTATCAATCTGGCAAACCAGAGATATAAAATCTTTAATTGATAAAATGATTATGTTATTGGATGGTTTGAGAACTCAATAGAAACTTCTATTTATATAAGTTTCATGTACTAACTAGCTCATATATTAGCTATATCTTCCTTGAGTTTAATAATTTAAGCTGATATCTTACTTTCCATATGAAAAGATATTTGGAATACTTAAAACCTTTTGAGTTATTCTTACATTAAAACTTCATAATATCAGCATCTCAAATATTCTAGTTGACTTTCAACTCAATTAATAGATCAGTCACTTTGCCAAGTATTACTTTAATGCTAATGAAACAACCTCTAGCAATAATTGCAACTAGTGGGTTTAGAGAATTCTGAATAATATGCTTAATTTGATAGTATTCTAAGTGATCTATTTTGTTTTCAAAAATATTAGAAATAACCATATTCTTTTCTCCCCCTTTGATGCATTTTTCAATTTTCACTAAAGCATCTTCCTGTTTATCACTTGTGTCTTTTGCTTCTGCTAACACAATTCGTTGATGACATCTTCATTAATAGGATGGTAGATAAGCTGAAAGTCTTTTTGAGTATCTTCTGTCAGCACATCCTGACAATCTCTTGCATAGATTAACATCATCATATTGTAAATAAACATCAAAGGTTGCTAATTGACTGTAATAATATTCTTCTAGTTTATCAAATCTATGGTTAACTCGTATTTCCATCTGATATAATATGTCATCATATAACAAAGAAACAATTTTAAAATAATCATATTTCTTATTTTTAACCAAGAATGAAATTTTCTTTACCTTGTAAGGCTTTATAGTTTTGTAAACTATTTTACCAAGTTGCCACATCATAATCAAGTTTACAATATGCAAAATTCAATTTAGGATCTTCGAGAATCTCCGTACCCTCAAAATAAAATTTGATATTTACTAACCAGTTCGTGAATTGTTTTCTGAAAAAGTTACCATCAAGAACTGGAATCTCATCATAGGTTTATTGCCTATGAAGACTTGTCGGACCGCATCAATTGATAGATTGGACTGCAAACATAATCTCTGACTTAATTGTTCCTGCCATCGTCATGAGCTCTATTGGTACTATCCAAGTAGATGAGAAAGTCGCGAGTCTCATGGAGCTCACAGGTCATCCTCTCCTATTGTGTCCGTAACCTTACTGAAAGGGCCTTCACCTCACGATCAACATTGCTGAGATGGTTACCTCAACCTTCCTCAATTGTAGGATCGATTCCTTACTTTAATATTTCCTTACTTATGACAAAAACGAAAATACTAGATTCGTTCTAGCAAACTCCCTTGACAAAAGGAACTTAAATTCTAGCACACTACAATTAAATTATAAAATAGATACGAGTCTGAAATTTTTATATAATATGGTGAGTTTACAATTAAAAGGAGAACCTATATTTATATAGGTTCCAAGGCTCTTACTCTTTCTATCTAAGCAATATGAGACTAAATATAAACTTCTTATTTGTACTAATCCTAAAACATAACTACTCTTTTTATTTTCCATGAGGGGCTAAAGGAAAACAATAAATAGAAAACATATAACTAAACTACTTTATCTTGGATTTTGCTAGATCAAACTTCTCCATAAATTCTTAGACAATATGCTCCGTATCAACCCATGTACATCAGTTCCTGATAATGTTTGAGCGGCAGCACTTGAAATGATAGATTCTTCCAACAGAAGAGCTAAGGTTATTGTTGGTTCAAGTAATTTTAAGAGATGTTCAAATTTTGCTTTTGCATAAGCACAAGG
Source organism: Quillaja saponaria (assembly GCA_029379385.1). Lineage (NCBI taxonomy): Eukaryota > Viridiplantae > Streptophyta > Magnoliopsida > Fabales > Quillajaceae > Quillaja > Quillaja saponaria. Next base: position 25,018,174 of record CM055607.1, read on the forward strand.
TAGGAGCTACATATACACATGCACATCTTTGTTTTCATATATGTAACATTCACATATTTATATTGTGTTTTTCATCCTTTGCTGATCACGAAAGTAACATTTTTGTTGGAAGTTATTTATAGTTAATAATGTTCCTTAATTAGTTTTTATGTTCATAATTTTTCTTAATGTTACTTTCATGAATATAATATGTTCAATTTTCTCTTTACATTTTCCATGTATATATATATAGCTTAGAATTGTCCATAACTTGCAATAATTAATCAACTAAAACAGGTATGCAAACTTGGATAAGATAACCACTAATTATGACAGCTTATATGAGAATATGAAGGTACTAAAACATAAATTGGAAAACTTAACTCATGGATAATTTGACATAAAGAGTGAAATTGAAGAATTGGATTCAATTCCAAGTAAAAAGCACAAGCATGAAGTTGAGACTTTGTTGAGAGATGTCAAACAAGGGAAGCGACAAGTTGTTGGCATTGAAACAGATATAAAGAAATTGATGCAAGAAGTGGAAAAACTTGTATAGAGAGAGCTTTTTGAAAGTCTAATGCTAGATGATGCTGATCAGTTGGAAGAAGACGACCTTAACAGTGCAATAACACTACTAAGAATAAGTCGTAGTTTAGAAGATTTTGCCAAGAAGAAAAGGAAACCCTATAAAGAGAGCTTCTTATACTGTGCGTTTTATCTTGGAAACGAAAAAAACTAATACAGAATACTTGATAATAATATTGGGTGATGAAGGACTTGTAGATGGAACAATGAGTTTGGAAGGACAGTTTAATAAAGGTCTGAACATATTACACCAACTTGAGAACCACAACATGTTGGAACTTGGAAGCCATGATTGGGGTGGTAATTAGGTTCGCATGGACAAAATGTCTAGAGGCATAACAATGAGTATTATCGAAGGTAACTGCAAATTCTTAGTAAGAGTTAATATGGTATTCAAAATGATACCTTACGAGATCGAATATTCAAAGCATGTAGAGAATATGAAGAAGGTTTCTTTTATGAATAACGAAATAAATAAAATTTCATTGAGAAAATCGTCACCTAAGCGATATTAATGATTTTTTTTCTTTCAAATGCCTACAATTAGAGTTCTTGATTTATGCTACACAAACATTACAATTTTGCCAGATACAGTTTTTGACTTGAGGAGTACTGCTTTATTGCTTTCATATTGTCTTGAACTTGAATATGTTCCTTGCTTAGCAAAGCTACAAGCACTAAAGAGATTAGACCTTTCTTATACGATAATTACAAAACTACCCTAAGGTTTTGAGACGTTGTTAAATCTTAGATGGCCTCATCTCAATGCTTTTATACAAGTTGGACAAATTAACACCAATGTTTGTAATGTCAAAATTGACCAAACTTCAATACCTTGCTTTTCCTTGCAGTCCAAACTTAGCAAAAGAGAAAGCAGATAATGTAAAAGGCTTGAAGATGTTAAAAACTTTTATAGGCGTCTTCTACGATTCACATCACTTCAATGCTTACTTAAGAACTAAGCATGAAGTAAATTGCGGTCTCAAAAGTTACATTCTTAGGTTGAGCCATGACAAAGAGTACTTAGATCTTCTGTCTACAATAGTGTTAAAGAAAAAGAGTAAAAATGTAATAATTGGGAACTTGGATGTAGAAAATTCCCTTTTGCTCGTAGTTGATGTTCGAAAACTGTATATACCAAAGCCACTTGAATTAGGGAAAGCTTGTGAGAAGTATTCTAGTGCACTACTATTTCATTGAGTTTGCTTGATATTAAAGGCTTTGGTGAGAATGAGTACTTATTTTGTTCTTCTTGTTCCTTCAACACCTCTCTCCAAGGCCTTAAAGAATTATATCTTCATGATCTGGAAACCTCATCCATCATTTGTAAGGAAAATGAAGCCTCATGCATGGCACCCGCTTTGCCTCCAAGTGGAATATTTAATTGTTTAAAAGAATTTCACATCTACGATAGCCACAAAATAAAGAAACAGTTGACACCTAGTTTTCTATCATGTATCTAGAATGTACAAAAAATTAAAGTTAGAAATTGTAGGTTTAACAATGAGATATTCTCGATATCATCGTCCAAAAAAGAAGTGGAATCACAAGAAATATGTACTAAAAAAGAAAGTTTTGGTGGTAGCAGCTATGTTGTTATTAACAATACTACTCACATTGTCGTAATTAATATCACTTTTCGCAAGTTAGTGACCTTGATATTGTTCAACCTACTAGAATTGATGAGCATATGCCAAGGAATAATAGGTTATGATTCTCTCACAGATTTTGGTGTCGTTAATTACCCCAAACTAGAGAGGCTGACACAGACTATAACCCCAATCAATATAAACATTAAACACAGTTTTTAAAAATAGGTTTTCTTCATTTTGTTTGATAGAAAAAAAATTTGTATTTCAAATTGGAAAGATTAGTAAATTTCTTTTGAGTATTCTAAACTCTCTAGAATTTAATTTTTATTTTTATTTGTATAATGTTATGACATTGATAATATAAGATTGTACAAATCCAATCAGAATAGACCACATGGCATAACAGTATAATCCAAAATGTAACCAATCTTATCATTTTTCATTATGATTGTAACTAATGTCATTCTAGATCATTATTATTATAACTGATATTATTATCATCTATTATTATTATAACGGACATCATTACTACCATGATCAATACTCCAACATAAATCCTATATAAAGTGGCTCAAAACCCCAAAACAAGCTAGATTGTTCTCTTATACCATAACTCTTTTATAGCTTTTTAGGTTATAGCTCTTATTATACTAACTTAATTGTTAGAGTTTTCTCAAGGACCGCTCAGGAGCCACATGAAGGACACCTTAGCTAGTCAAATATAATTTTAACATTAGCACCATCCGTGAAATTCACCATTGAGTTCTCGGCCTCACACATCTCTCCATACACAACAACCATCTAACCGCACCCAAAAAAACCTCCCATTCTAAGTGTTGAAAATCCTTCTCGGATTTTCACTTAGGTTCAAGTTTCGAAGTGCCATGACAGATCCTCTGCAACATTGAAGACAACCTCTCGGTTAGCATGCTTAAATCTCCCATTAATCAGAGCTAAAACATGCTAACATGCACCTCCAAGACTTCAATAAATATGATCTACACATAGCAAGCTTCTCTATCAGTTTTTTGCAATTTTAAAGAGCCATTTCAATATCTTGCAGCACTATAGGAATAAAACACAGGTTACCTTTCCATTTCAATACAATTCCACAAGACTTACACTCACCCATATCTAAATCTTTTGGCTTCATTCATTCAGGAAGTTTCAAACCAAAATGGTAAAGAAGATTTACAAGTTCCATCTCAAGATTAGTGGATAAATAATTGGCTTCATTGGATAATAATTGTGGCCACAAGTCAAAAAAGCATATCTGACTTTCATGTTTTAAAATGGCTCAATCCAACTTGGTTTTTCCTACTGGCTTAAGCAATAAATAGATCTAGTAAGTTTCAATTTTTTATTTTATTTTTTAAAATAATAAGAAAAGACACAGACTAACATATCATATGTTAGTTTATTAGATGGACCATTTGAGGCCATTGTTGGCATTTCTCTAGAAAGACAATTAGTCATTAAAAATAACTGGGCCAAATCAATTTATATGCACACTTTATGCAATGAACAAAATGTGTTTATCCAATAACAAGAAGTTAAATATTAAGCTTTTGTCATTGCATGATTTTCTTTTGTCATTGCTTAATTCACTTTTGATTTATTCACCAAATTGAATTACTTTAATGTTAAATTTCTCTGACAAAGAAATATGTTAAGGTTTTATATAAGCGAAGACCATTTTGGGGTATAAAGTTCTACGTATAGTTGGATTCCAATTTTATGATCTCTTAAATCATATGTTATAATTTATAGCTCATGATAATATAATTTGCTACAATATAATTATTTGACTTACAATATTGATATTAGATCGATGTACCACAAAAGAGTGGCTTTGATGTCACTTTAATGATATCTTGTATTTGTTGTGATCATCTTATCTTTTTCTTATAAATTTATGCATAAACTATAAAAATTTACAGCCTTATTGTAATACTACAAAATAAAATAGTGTCTGCCATTGATTGTGTGGGGTGTAATTGAATTGTTTATAACACACAATGACCAACTACCAAGTATATTTCAACTAGCATTTTAACCTATGTGATGTGGGTTGTTGACTTTTTTCAATATATTTGGCCTAATTAGGCTTAGGGCATTACAAATGGTATCAGAGTATTTACCATTTCGTGGTATGTAAGCTATGTAAGTTGTGCATCCTCAATGCTATCCCTGGTTTAGAGGGGAGAGATAAGGGCTTCGAAGGATGGTGGTAATGACATGCTGGGCTGGGCCTATGCCTCCAAAAACCCACTTCACCTAAGGGACGATCCTGATATTGGACATTGATAGGGACATCAAGGATTTAAGTGAGGGAGATTGTAATACCCCAAAATAAATAATGTCGCATTGATTATTAGAAGTGTGATTGCATTGTTTATTACACCTTAAGCCCAACTAACCCAAATACCTAATCACCAGCCTTGAATAGGACATCAAGGATTTAATTAGGGGAGATAGTAATACCCAAAATAAAATAGTGTCCTATATTGATTGTGGGAGGTGTAATTATATTGTTTATAATCTACAAAGACCAACTATTAAGTACCTTCCAGCTAGCATTTTAACCTATTTGGTGTGGGTTGTGAACTCTTCAAGTTACTTAGGCAAGTTAGGTTTATGGGCCATTAAACTTAAATAATTATTAGTTGGTAATTGGTGTTTAGCAGTTGGCAATTGTATATGTGCATGATTTAGCTATGCATTGCTTGATTTAATGTTTTATAAAAGTTTATTGTTTCCAATATTTATGTGATTTTATATAAAAAGTGTTTATTTATTTCAAACTTAAGTTGACTATGACAGAATCATATTATTTGTTTTTGACTAATATTTTCGAGTGATTTAGTATACATTTAAGCATAGAAAAACAAAAAAAATATGGAAGTTATATAACTCCCACAAAAGGAAAATATTTCTCCCATACATTGCAAGCTACATATAGTTTAGGGTCGAATCTCTAACTCAAATGGTCAACACTCTGTAAACGGTTAACCAAGAGTTTATAAAAGTTAATTTTACCATATTATTATTGTTATTTTTAGAAAAGATATTTTTACATATGCAAGACAAATCTTCGTGCAAGAAGTCACCAAATCATATAAGCTCATCACCTTCAAACACATAAGAGGCTATTACCTACCATCATAAGAGCTCAAATGAGCTCATACATAACTTTTCAGCTGACAATACATGGGAGGAGTGACATCAAATATGTCCCTCTTGCAACTATAAAGGTCTGGAAAAATAACATGCAATCAAGGAGAAGCAATAACAACTTTTCAGCGAGACTCCTTCGAACCAAATCGTTAAAGGAACTGAATTTTCACCTGACTTGGAGAAAAAGCTCAAGGAGATGACACACGGCTATAACGCCTATAGTCATATTTTGGGTGAGGTAGCACAGGCTAAAAAGCTGGTGCTTAGGAAAAGTTCACAAACAAATCAAGTTGCTATGAAACCAATACATCATCAACAATCTCGGGTTTTCACCTAGAATGCTACAACATCAGCAAACAATCTCAGGTCGTCACCCATATTGCTCAAAGTAAGATATGATATTTATTTCAATATGGTTTAAATACAACTACTTATTTGTTCTCGATCAACAAGCAAAAATTTAGTATCAACTGCTATCACAACAAATTTGAACTTTTTAGTGTACAATAAAAAAATATGGGAGTATTAAGTGGACTTAAGTAGAGTAGGAGTGGGGTAAGTTATAAGGTGGAACATAACGTGTACACATAACATGCATCATACCAGTGATAAAAAATTTGTAATAAAAATAATATACATTTATTTTTTAAAATTTGATAAAAATATATATATAAATGTTTATGCTTTTACAATTAAACTCTTAAAATATCTTATTTGAACATTAGTAGATATTTAATAGAAATAATATGGTACATTTGCCACTACACATAAAAATTATAGTGTATATTATTGTCTCATTCCAAATTCAGAAAATAAAAATTTGAAAAACAAAACAAGAGGAATGATATCATCTCCTCACCCTACATTTTTTCTATCCAAGTAGATGCTAAAGTATTAGGGAAAAAAAAAAAAAATTCTATCCATGCTTGTGATTGTGATTGTGATTGTGATTTAAATAACCAAAACAAATTACATGGTAAAATTTAATGGATATGCTTCACATGCGCAATTATACGCATTTATTAAAATTTATATTCCTATTACATTTTTTTTTTTGATAAGAATATATTCCTATTACATTAAAAAAAAAGTGAATATTCAAAAATATTAAACTAAACTACCCCGCCCTCTTACCCCACGTACACATCCCCAATCCCCAATCAAGTCTCAAATAATAATTTATTGAAAAAATATTAAATATTACATTGCATTTGAATTCGATATTTTTATATTTGTAACAAATAAATTAGTGTATAATTTAAATAAAATATATTTAAAATTTATAAATTAGTGTAAATTTTAAATAAAAAAAATCTAAAATCTACATTTTATTTAATTTTAAATTCTACACCAAATAAGTCTGATTTTATTTTGTAGAATTCATTTGATATTAATAAGTAGCAATCACACCTTAAGTGATAGTTTTTCTCTTACTAGCCACATGCATATGATTTTGCACATGATTATGTACATGTCAAATATATGTATATATATATATATATTTTAAAAATATAAAGTAGTATTTTTAAGTTTTTGAGTCTTGTTTAGATAAAATATGAGTTAGTGTGAGTAAGAGTGAAGTGTGTAGTTAGTGTCTTATTTGATAAAAAAGAAGAAATGTGTAGTTATTAGGAAGTTAATTGTTTTAATTAATAAAAAAACTATTTAATTTATGTGAGTGAGTATGATAAGAGGAGGTTATTAAGAGAAAGAAAGTAAATTTTATTATTTTTTAATTAATTAAATGAATTAATTTATACTTCTTTTAAAGTAGAAGAGTTTTATGACTTTTATAATAGTATAGATGTATAAAGGCATATACTTTTATCTTAAATGACATTTTAACACTTATTATTTCGTGCACACCTTAAATAATAATTTTACACTCACAATCTTAATATTATTTTTCACACATTAAATGATAGTTTTGCCCTCATTTTTTTATTATACTTTGCATGATATTTTCACCCCTATTATTTCTCATATTTTAATTGATAATTTTATCCTTATTACTTTTCACATCTCATTATTTCTACTGCTTAGATGACACTTTTACCCTTGCTTATTCACACACCTTAAACAATACTTTATATCTTAGTTCTCACTTCTTAAATGATAATTTTTCGGTCAATATGTTTCCCGCATTAGATAACAATTTTACCTTTCCATTTCTCACATTTTAAATGACATTTTTCTCTTATTATTTATCATATCTCAAGTGATAATTTTATCATTAATATTTTTCACATCTCATTATTTTTCAATTTAAATGACACATTTACCCTTATTTATTTTCATATTAAAATATACTTTATCTTTCTTATTTCTCACTCCTTAAATGATAATTTTATCCTCAATATTTCTCTCACATTAGATAACAATTTTACTTTTATTATTTTTCATATTTTAAATAACATTTTTACCCTTATAATTGGACACATAAAAAAAATCTTGTTATTAAAATTAATATTGAAACTATAATAAATTATTGATATATTACAAATAAGAGAACTCAATTGAATTATATAATTATTTTATTATATTTTAAATATAAAAATTAATTTATTCAATTAAAATAATTTTATATATTTTTTGGTAGATTATATATTTTTGTTTGAAAGACAAACCCTTACTCTCTGAGTGCCTTTAAAAGAAAAAGAAAACTTACTTCTCAGCCATCAGGGCTTAGATTCGCGGAATCGGCGGGGCAACTGCTACTAGTCCTATCCTACTAAAAAGAGCCAGCATATCCACGAGGAGTACCAACATATTCAATCTCTGTTTTTTCTTTCCGGCGATTCTAACAGCTGAATATCTCGAAATCTAAGTCTTCTCCGTCGCCGATCAAATAAGGTAACGGACTTGCGTTTAATTCACCATCGGAACTCTGATTTTTCGGTTTCCGAACGCGACGGTACCACGACTTGGACAACAGTTCCAGCTCAAAAATAAAAAATCTCAGGGAGTTAGCGAATTCTTGTAACCCTGTTATATATAAAATAGAGTTGCACTAGTGTACAAGAATGGTATTCTGTTTACATTGTCAACGACATGTTGCTGGAATGCGACCCGACGATGATTCACTGTGAGTACCTGAGAATGAATTTTTTTTTTTAATTAAGCCTTTGCACCGTCTTATGGTGTGTTGAATTTAAAATTGCTATTTTTGATGTGTTGATACAGCTATACCATATCATATTTTACTTGTTTGGGTCTCCTTCTCCATAGCATGGTTGACATTCTTTGCAATTTTTGTTTTTTAGACACTGTAATTTATGTGGAAAGGTGTTGGAAGACCACAATTTTTCTCAAGAACCCACCTTTGTAAAAAATGCTGCTGGTCAGGTATGGAATTGTTGTACTCTATAATGTGATTTATAGTTTGAAACATTGCCTGATGGAGTGTCTGTTTTTGAGTATGTCTGTGTGCGTGTGTGGAAAGTTTTTAGGCTATTTTCTAATTATCTATTTATATTATACGCAGAGCCAAATGGCAGGCCATTATGTAAAAACTATTCAGAGTGATCACTCTACTTCACGTGACAGGACAATGTATAATGGTATGTGTGTTGAGCTTTGCTGATGGTCCTCTACTACTATATACATCAATATTACAACTCTTCCCTCTTCTTTTTTTTTTTGGGTGAAAGTAGAGTATAGAAACTCTGCTCCTACAAAAGCATCTTAACTGAAGTGACTTCATTGCACTCGTAAATGTCATTTTGCTAGCCTCATAAATTATAGAGGGAAAGCTAAGAGCTATGGGGGAAATCTTTTCATTGTATGCCGTATCCCTAAGGGATTGCAGAATACCGCATATACCTCATGGAAGTCTGCAACTTGTTTTTAAGAGATGAAAGAGTGTACTTAATAGTTCACTTTATTTCATCATAATAGTCTATCTTTTATGAAGGTATTAGTTGTTTCAACCGGCACAGTCTCTTAGTGTTGTATACCAAGACCTGGGATCGTATTCCGCCTTCACCTGGGATGGGTGGTTTTATGGGAAGGGAGAGAGTTACCTTCCATTGTGTAGCTCATAAGCCCAACAGGCTTCCTGTGGACCAAATTTTTTATTTATTTATTTTTTTAAAAGGAGCCTATCTTTTATATATAACGGTAGGTCAAGGATCCTTTTAGAAGTATAGTATTTGTTAATGTAGTTATTGATGGGAGAGGAGAAGTATTAGGCTGTATGAAATTTTAACTTAGGTCTTAGTTTAAAGTGATGAACACAATTCAAAGTTCTTATCATATAGTGAAAGGAATATTGGACATTGAATTTCTGGGCAGGATTGGAAACCAGTTGCTGGTAGTAGCGAACTTCCTGATGATTCTTGTTATGGCTTATGTGTAGTGTTGGTATGTTTAGGAGGACTAATTTTTCTCCCCTAAAAACTTCATCGTCTCTATGTTTTTGGTGAAGGAGTGTTAGTAGAAAGCTGCAATGACCTGTTGGGCTAGTGGAGCTGACTTCCTCCAATAAGTGGGAGGTCCCAAAATTGAGATCCCCCAACAGCGGCTTTGTTGGTAACATGAAGGAAATGTCAATAGAAAACAATGATACTCTGATGATTCTGGAAGCACATATTCTAGCACATTAAAGTGACGTTTGCCATGATGATTTTGATGGAGGGAGAAGAACTTTTTATAATCTGTCATATTCTTATTGTCAAAGCTATAATGACTTTTCTGTTATATTTCTTCAGTTGTATTTAAAGAACCCTCACCTAACTATTCTTAATTAGGTCTTGTTATGAATATTTGTCCAGTTTGTTTCTGATCTGAAGTTATACATCAGAAGATGTGGTAGTTATCATTAAGTTTCATATTTTCATGTTCTTCTTTTTGTTTGGTTTGCAGCTAAAAAAGAGATATTATATTTAAGTAACAATCTTGGAATGGATGATGGGAATTTAATCAACCAAGCTCTGAAATTCTATGAAGTATGTTGCTTGATTAAACTTTGTAGTAAATTCTGTTTCTCTTGTACCTACTTGTTTATGAAATAATCTATGTGTTTGATTTCTTAAATCCTTGAATATGCCTAGTGAAGATAGCAATTGAGCGGAATTTCACCAAAGGGCGTAGATCAGAGCAAGTACAGGCTGCTTGTCTTTACGTTGCATTTCGGTAAGGACTTCTTCTGCCATAATTTTGTAACTTCATCTCTCTTAATGTAACCATCTTGGTAGGTATTGGAGAAATGCAGTGTTGGTGTTGTATAAGCAAAACTTTGATTTGAAAACTCTTGGAGCTCCTTGGCAGCGCCAAGGAAGCAACCTCAATATAAATAGTCAACTAAAAACTGATGAATTACTCATTTTAATGTTGTTTATGTATAAAAAGGTAGATATTAAGCTTATGAAGTTATGTCATGCTGGCAACAACCAGCTGGCCTTCAGGTGCCAATTGTGTTAAGTACTTTGGAAAGAGTTATTTATACAATTGTTCCCCCCCCCTCTCCTCTCTCTCTCTCTCTCTCTCTCTCCCTGATCTTACTCAATCTGCAAGAAGATAGATACACAATTAGCTTGTATCTCCTGCAAAGTTTATATAACACAGGTAGTATGCTTATGTTTAACTTGAAGAAAATGAAGGATAAAAAGGATTCATTTATTAAGAATAGTACTAAGAGAAAACCTAATTTGTGTGTGTTCTTAGCTGTATTTCTCTTTCTTCTTTTCCCTTCAATTTTCTACTATTGTTGCTTGTGAGGTGCTGTGCTCAAGTTCTACAAGTGGGGGCATATTTTTGGGTTTGTGTTTTTTTTTTTGAATTTGTAACTGACTGATTGTACTTGAGACTTTGACTGGGATGGTTTCTCGTGAAAATTGCATATGGTGCATGTCTTTGAGAGACCATCAAATTTGAGACCTTAAGACCTACATCAAACTGCACATAGTAACATTGTTAATGTAGTTGAGACCTCAACAAATTTGTTTTTCTTCTCATTGAATTTTGTTAATGTTACATCTAAAGTTGGAATTGTCAAAATTAATAGCATTATACTTATAGCAGAAGCTTAATTCTGAGCTTAATTCTATCATTGACGAGGTTGGTCTTATTTGTACTACAGTATCCAACTTTGGTCTAAGGTATTTACTTATGGTGTTATTTACTTTCTTTTTGTAGGGAAAATGATAAGCCGTTCCTCCTTATAGATTTTTCAAATCATTTGAGGACTAACGTGTGAGTAAGCTACATTTTATTAGTGAAATTTTTACACTTGTACCAACTTTTTTCCTTGCTTTTTTTTTTTTCTCCTTGTTAAAATGTAACTTTGTTTACCACAGTTTTTGCATTTAAGATGTCTATTGCTTCTCATGGTAACATTGTTTTGCAGTTATATCCTTGGAGCAGTATTTTTGCAGCTCTGTAAGGTTTTAAGACTAGAAGAGCACCCGATCGTTCAAAAACCTGTTGATCCTAGTCTTTTTATTTACAAATATACAAATAGTAAGTATATTGGATAATTTTGTTCTGCCTTATTGTGTTATTTGCTTGATGCAATTGGTGTAGGCACATAACTGGAGATCTTCTCTCTTTGTTGATCAATTGCTTCTTTTAGATAAAAATGAATTTTGGTCTTATAGTTGAATAGAATAGACTCATAGAACCTAATAGAGAAGAGGAGAGAGAAGTATCGTGGGTGAATGGGGAAGTGGGCATTTTCTTAAAAGAAGAAAATAATTTATTGTCTAAAAGAAAGTGTTCATTTAAATGATACTGAAGTAACACATGTACTCATGGAGTCATAGTTGCAAGTTGAAAACAAACCTAAGAAGCAATAGAATAGAAAATTTTATGGTTATTTTTGGAACATTTTGGACAAAAAAAGGCAGATTGAAATATGAGTTTGTTTAGAAGATTCACTGTAGTAGATTTGGCATTGCAAGACTAGTCAAACTGAAGGAAATGCTTCTACTGCCCTACTATGATGCGTAGGTTTGGGAAAAAATGAAGTTATGAGTAAGTCAAACTTGGTTATAAGAGTGTATTAATATTATTGAATTTTTGGAACTCATTATTTCAGAGTATGAGGTTTTAATCTTATATGTAAAAGAAATAGCTGGGGATTTTCATAAGTAATTAGTTGGACTACTATTAGTTTGTCTAGGTGCCTAGGTCTTGTCACTTTTAAGGGAATGGAAATGCTAACATGTGTTTTTTTTTTTTTTTGATAAGAAAAGAAGATTTTATCGAGAAAGGAAGAAGTATGAAGGAGAGACCTAAGTCCTTGAAAGGAAAAAACAAAAATACAAGAGAAAAGTAAAAGCTTAAAACATTAAAGCTCTCTAATCACGTTGCATATGTTTTTATTTGTGAGAAATCTATTTCATTGTATATTCAAAACATGAACATCATAGAATATATACTTTACTAAGAGTAATTACCCAAGCATCTTTATTACAGGCAACTATCCCCCTCAAGATAGTACATAAATATCTATCATGCCCATCTTGTAAACAATAAGATGAAAATCAATATTACTAAGATCCTTTGTGAAGATATCGGCCAGTTGGTTCTCAGACCTTACATAAGGTATACAAATAAGACGAGAGTCTAGTTTTCTTTAATAAAATGTTTATCAATCTCGATGTGCTTCGTATGATCATGCTGTACTGGTTGTGAGTTATGTTGAGAGTTACAGTGTTGTGACAATATAGAAGAGGCTTTTCTCTAGTTAATCTGAGTCTTCTATTAATTTCTTAAGCCATAACAACTCACAATTTCTGTAAGTCAGCGCTACGCTGTCTTGGTATTAGATTTAGCGGCCATGGTCTATTTCTTGCTTCTCCATGACACTAAATTCCCACCAACAAATGTGCAATATCTTGAAGTAGATCTCCTATCATCAAGTGATTCATCCCAATTTGCATATGCAATTTGCATATGTATAGGCTTTCAACTTCATGCTTTTATAGTTTCCAAAGAGGAGTCTCCTCCCAAGTGTAGATTTCAAGTATCACAGTATGCGATGAACTACATCTAATTGCAGAATGAGGATCATGCATAAAATGGCTAACCATGCTGACATCATAGGCTATGTCTGGACGAGTGTAGGATAGATAAATCAGCTTTTCAACCAAGTGTTGGTATCTTTCTCTATCAACTCATTCTCCATCACCATTTTATAACTTGTAGTTTGCTTCAATAGGTGTGTTTACAAGCTCATATCCAAGCATACCTATCTCCTCTAACAGATCAAGGACATCTCTCATTTGAGATAGAAAGATACCCTCTTAAGAATGAGCAACTTCGATCCCAAGGAAGTAACTAACTTTTCCTAAATCCTTAATCTTAAATTCCTTGGCAAGATGATTTTTTAGCTTGGATACCTCTGTAAGATTATTCCCTGTCATAACTATATCATTAACATAGACAATAAGAATAGTAATCCTTCTTTTGCAATGTTTAATAAGCATGGTGTGATTAACATTGCTTTGTCGGTACCCAAACGAAAGCATTGCTTTCTGAAATCTATCAAACTAGGCTCGAGGTGACTATTTGAGACCATAGAGAGACTTCTTGAACTTGTATACCTCCTTTTTAGTCTTTTGACAAGATAAATCTGGAGGAATCTACATATAACTTTATGTGCAAAATCTCCATGTAAGAAAGCATTCTTCACATCCAATTGTTGCAAGTCCCATTCAAGATTCACTAAGATTATAACTTTGATAGAATTTATCTTGGCAACTGGAGAAAAAGTTTCTTCATAATTCACCACATAAGTTTGTGTGAATCTTTCGCAGCAAGTCTCATTTTGTATCTCTCAACATCTATCATCTTTCCTCTGAATGATAAAGACACATTTACAACTAACTTCCTATTTCCACTAAGAAGACTAGCAAGTTCAAGTATCATTTTTGGACAAGACTTTCATTTCCTCATCCATGGCAGCCTCCCCATTTGGGTTGCAGCAAGTGCTTCCTCCTATCAATGTGGAACAAACACAGATGACGGAGAAGAAATAAGGCTCTATATGATAGAGACAATGATTTATAGGAGACATGATTAGAGATAGGATGATGAGTAGAAGTCTTACAGTATCTGATGACGTATATAGACTGCTATAATGTTTAGTAGCTTTTTTTTTTTTTTTTTTTTCTTTTGATAAAAGAAGAAATTATATTGACGAGGAGTAAGTAGAAAGTACAAGGACAAAGAGAAATCCTCCTTTAAGAAAGTGAGATAAAGTAACGAATAAAAATTAATACAAAATAGCCTTCCAATCCCTTCTGATATCATCTAAAGAAAATCCTAAAAAGACCACCAAAGCAAAAGCCCAAAGAAGTGAAAGAACAACTCTATCTCAAAGCAGCTGTAATGTCAAAGATTGATTCTTGATTGTGATTTTCATGATTTCAGATTCTTTTATGGTCCATTATTTTAGGACTTCAATGATAGGATTGATGGTGATTTGGTGGTTGGGTGAGTCTGAAAATGAAATGAGGATAAGGGGCTTGTGAAGCTACTCAATAGTATCAAAGGAAAGTCAGGGAAGACGAAATAATAGATGAACACTTTAGTTATTACCTTTGTGCATTATCTAGAAAAAAAGAAGGGAATTTTGACCTGGTTATTGGTTGACCAGCTGGCCAACCCTCTTTTGCTGTGCAAAAGATTATGATTAATGACACATAAATTATCTTTCATTAAATCTGCTTTACTTATAAATATATATATATATATTCCTAATTTTTAAAAACTTATGTTTGTAACTTTGTATTGTCTGACACATCCACATATTTTAACAACAACGTTTTGATATCAAGTCATTTTGGCTGAAGTCTGGTTCTTTGAGAGATACTCGGTTTTCTATTGTATGAAGACATAAGTATATTTGCAATTCTATATTCGTTACTTCAAACATATTTTGTTTTCAAAGTAATTGGATGTGTATATTCCTCTCCATCTTCAAGCAAGGACACACAATAACACTGATTTAGTTTTCAGATTTGTTGAAACAAGGAAATATGGATGTCACTGAAACTGCACTGAGAATTGTAGCCAGCATGAAACGGGACTGGATGCAGGTATTTTGTTCTTTTTTTAATTTTTTTTTTTTCTGATAGTTTCATTGAAAAGAGATATCCTGGATGCTGTTTTGGCATTATTCTTAGTTTCTAATTCTTAAAGTTGTTAATGTATTACATTGTTTTGGGAACAGACTGGGAGAAAACCTAGTGGGCTATGTGGTGCGGCATTATACATTTCTGCACTTGCACATGGTTTCAAGTGTTCCAAGTCTGACATTGTAAGCCCATCTCTCATTTTGTGCCTTATTATGTGATTAATTTTACAATTGGACATAGATAATGCATATATTCTTTCTCCTTTATGTTTTATTGGAGAGTATAAAAATCCAACAAGCCTTCATTGCTCAATGTGTAAGGGGCATGCAGATGCTATTATTGATAACTGTTGGAACCTTGATCTAATCCCTTGCCTCCCTTATTCTTTGTATTTGCCTCTATTAAATTCAGAAATATGTGGTTAAGGCTGGGGCACGCAGGAAGGATACCTCTTTTACTGGTTGAGAGGATAAGTTTTCCTAGTGGTTCATTTTTATGTATTTGGCCAACATTTTGATCATATGTTATTCACTTGAAGAAAAATAATGAATCCTATAGGCATTAAATGTTGTTGACATCTCATGCCTACAGAAAAACTTTTTTTGTTTTTTATTATTTTATATTTTAAATATAGATATAAATTTAATTTACATTTAGAGATAGATAATTATTTACTCAAACTTGTTTTCACTAAAACAAGTTTGCCTAAGTGGTAGTAGGTCCTGCCTCTTACTTAAGAATTAAGAGGCTCAAGGTTTTATACTCTCATCATTGTCAAGTATGGGATCATTTTTGAGTGAGTGGTCCAGAAGCATAGAGAACTTTCTACATCAACAACTTAAAATTCATCTAACAAGCTAAAGCCATGAGCCCGTGACACTTCCAATCAGTTCTAGGGATGGCAAAGGGCTGGATTGGGTTTAAATCTGGCCTGACCCAGTCCTGATCTGATAGGAAGAACATGCAAACTGATCTAATTTAGTGATCTAACTTGGTTTTGTTGCAGATACCTAGATCTGCTTTGATGATTATGATTATTTTATCTTTTTAACTTATTTTTGGGAAAATGATGGACCCAGAACCTCTATATCAAACACAACTGTTAAAATATAACTTTATAATAAATTAGGAACAAATCATTCACTAGGTCTTAATGGCTATTTGTATGAGACTAACAAATGATTGTCAAAATTGGAAAATTTATAATTAACAAATGATTCTCTTGATCATTGGAAAAAAGACCGGTCTTAAAATTCCCTATAATCAGAATAAAATACTTAACAAATGGTTGTCAAAATTTGTATTAGCGTATGCTAGAGAGCTCTCCAACCTAACAGTTGGCAGTTCAGAATTACACATCAATCACATCATGTTTGTGGCTGGGGATGATGGAGGTTTCATTTCCGGGTAGTGCCACAAAAACAGAGATAAAGAGAGAACTTTAATTAGTAATAGCTCCAACCTAACAGTTGGCAGTTCAGAATTACACATCAATTACATCATGTTTGTGACTGGGGATGATGGAGGTTTCATTTCCGGGTAGTGCCACAAAAACAGAGATAAAGAGAGAACTTTAATTAGTAATAGCTTGTGATGTTTGCAGTCTGCTTACACACAGATCCATATAATTAACAAATTATCTCCCATTGCCTCTTCTTTGGGATAAGATTGTTTTTCATGTTTCTCTGTGGTGCTCTGTTTCGGGAGTATTTCAGGGTGTGTCTTTAGTTGACATGCAACGTGATTGGCGTGCTCTTTTGTATTAAGGCGGCCTTTTTCATTTTTTCATTTTTTCTGTGTAGGAGGACTTCTTGTCCTTCTCATTGTACTTCAATTCTATCTTAATACAACTTTTTCTTTCAAAAAATAAAAGATAAAAAATTAACAAATTAAGGTAAACTTAACCTAGCTGATAACTGACAAGTCATCACCCTAATTTCATAGCAATTGGGAATTGAATACATATTGGGTACTAATCATTCATAAGAAACAAATTAGTAATACACCATTAGTTTTCGAGATAGCAAGTTTCACTTATCAAAAGAAAAACATAGCAATTTTTGAGTCGTCGTTAATTGAACTACCTCTGTCTAATTAAACCAAAACCTACTGTCTACCACAGACAAACATACATATACTTCACATTCTACAGTGCCATTTTGGCTCTAAACCCATCTGATAAATTACTACAACAGAAAGAAAAAGGTTTCTAGATTACTGTATAGATTATATGATATATCCTGCTGTATTTATTATATGATATCTCCTTTCATCATCACAAATAATAGTAAACCACTTCAGAGTCCATAATATACATCTTTAGGAAAGAGTTAGGAACTGCAGCTATGCCTTTGCCTACTTTGAATCAACTTGATAACTATGGATCTTCTTATTCTCTTTTTTTTTTTTAATTTCTCTTCCTTATCATTTGAAACAAAAATTCCTCTGCCTAGATTTCAACTTCTGCATATTATTGCCTCATAAACAAAAACTTGAGTCAATTAGTTTGGATATGTATAAAATGTGTGTTTGTAAAATTAAAATTGAAGCATAATAATAATTATTAACTTACAATACGTACAAACAGGTTACTGTAGCTAAACACCCTTTCGCAGAGTTTAGAAATTCAAACTTCTCACGGAATTAATATTTCACAGAATAAATAAATAGAATAAAATAGGGATTCTTGACATAGGCAGAAAAAATGATAGACCAAGAAAGAATAACTGAGAAAGAGAGATGTATTGTTTGTGTCCAAAGGGTGTTGGAGCACACGCCACACATATTGGTCACTAGTACTTTAGGTTTGCTCAGATGTTGGTGCTTCATGGTGACTTGACCTCTTTTTGATTAACCCAATCAAAGGTAATGGGTCCCAGTTCTGAAAAAATAATTGGTAGTATGATATGCAAAGATACGTTATGTGAATTCTGAATTCTGATACCATATTTCATTACCATTTATGCATGTCATTCCATAAAAAAAAACATTAATATCTATATAATTAGGCATCTCATAATTTTCTTTTTGTCAATATACTCTCCCATATGCCAAAGCACAGTTCTCATCCAAAAAAGGATCCTTTTTTTCAATTTTTATTGTCATATAAGATTTGGTGTATAAATCTTTACCATAATTTTGAACTTTTTTTTATATTTGTCATCCAGCTGAGAATTGTGCATGTATGTGAGGCAACGTTGACAAAACGATTGGTAGAATTTGAGAATACAGAGTCTGGGAGTTTGACGGTAAGTTCCTTAATGCATAGCAGTTCATATAAATAACACTGGTTAGCATGTGACAATTGAGATATCTTTTATGTGAATTAAATCGTGGGCAGTTTAGTAGAATTATCAAACTTATTGTTTGGATGTTGTGAACATGGGACTAAAGGTCAATCATTTTTCTATATTTGGTGAGAAACAAATAACTTGGAATCAAAGTTTGTCAGATTACAATTAGATTTTTTTATTAGCACATTATTAGAGCTATTTTCTAGATTTTCTCAAAAGATATTTGTGGAGTTCGCTCCCCCTTCAAGTACAGCTCTATCCATCCATAAAGTGATGGAGAACCTAATAATATGATTTATAACTTAATTGTATTTAAATTTTATATAAATTATCTAATATTATAAATAGGGATCAATTAGTAGTATTTTATTATTATTAGGAGTTATTTGTTTTTCTTCTATTAGGACTCTAGGTTTATCTTAATGTCATTAGGGTTTCTTTTTTTATTAGAGATCTAGATTTTTTTTTTATGCCATTAGGGTTTTTCAGGGAGTCTAAATAATGACCTAGTGCTACATTATTATTTAGCTTTGAGATAATAATATTGTTGCCTTTCAGATTATTGTCTCTTTTGATTAAAATATCATTTGGTGTTGCATCAAGTTGGTATCAGAGCCTACGCTTTCGTCCCTATTCAGAGAACACATATCTACCACTAACGCTTTTTGCCATCACCCACCACACTCTGCTGTCTTATCACCTGACCAAGACCACCAAAGTGTTCGTTATGTCATCTCGACTCCAAACTCATCTATCCTGAGCCTAGAATCACTAGAATCCTAAAAAACTATCCAAGACACCCCATCACCACTGAGCCGCTCACCTTATCGAGACACTACCTTTCAGACACTTTTTACTGAATCACTCCACCAATCTGATCGGAAGAGCCTGATTTACCAGATCCTAGAATTTCATGCCAATCAAACATCAGAAGGAATCACATGCACCAGACGTGCCTCCAGGCATCGCGCGTGTTACAGATATCCTTAATCACGCACCTCACGTGCCAACTAGATTGCCAAATTCGACCTTGACCCAACATGTTGTTGCCAGATTTGACCCGAGATGTAAACCTAGTTCTAACAGCCCACTCGTGATCCCTACTTAGCCCCAGATTCATCCCAACCCGTTTTTAATCCAGCCCATACCCATCCAGATTTGCAAGCCTACAACCCAACACCTGTTGACCTAGCCTATCAGTCAGACCACCCAGCAACCCACTATCTAGGCCCAATACCAGATCCGCCTAGTCTGCCTTTAACTTTGATCAGACTGGTTCCCAAACTTTGGCCGGTCTGGTTCAATGCATTTTGACTCAATTTTTGACCAACTTTGACAACTTTTCAAGGTATTTTGGCTTTTTGAATCAGATTTTGGTGTCCAATTTCTCAAATTTTACTTTGAAATGCTTGTTTTGATATGTTATAATCTCTTGCATACTCAATTTCTCCTTGATTAAAATTTCATGAGCAAGAACAAGGACTTCTCAATGTTGGAAATCGCCTTATAAGTTTACTTGAATGTGTTGAGGAGGTATTGTCAATTCTCTACAATTTGTGACGTTGTTTGTTGAAAATAGAGAATTGTCCTTCCATTTTTATTCGTTATGCTTTATTTCCTGTGTTGCCACTATTGAGTTATAGCCTTATTGGATATTCTTAGAGCATCCAAATGAAGATATTACTATTGGTACCACATGCTACCTTGTGAAGATATTTAGGATTACTTTTCTAGACACTCCATTTGAGAAATTTTATTTGCATGACATATTCTCTGTTAATGCTTCATCATTGGGCATTTTGATGGAATGTGATGACTACGACACACACACACCAAGGGCATTATTATGCTTGATTCTATGATTGAGGTTGGTTTAGGGAAACACATGATACATGTTTAGTGTGATGATTTAGTTTTTGAGATGTTTCCCCACTTTTTAGGGCAAAGCATATACGTATTACTTTGAAACTCGGATCAAGAGTTGCAGTGATTATAACTTCTGTTTTGAAAACTTTTGACATTGTTCCACCAGAGCTGTTATTTTCCCTTCTGTCTAGTGTTTAGCTTATTAATGCGCCTTCTCCAGGACATTTGGGTATTTGAGTTTTAGTTCTTAAACAGGTTGGTGAAAAGCTTCCCTTGTATGTTCTTCAAGATTTGACTTACTGGGTACTTCTATAGATGATTATCATGTTGTGGTTCATTCGTTTTTTTTTTCTAGATACTATTTTGTCTGTTGATTATTTGGGATGAGATGGCGAGTCGTATCAGGAATACGGCTAGAGAGGTGTTAGGAGAAAGAAGAGGACGTGGACCTCCGACTAAGGA
Source organism: Quillaja saponaria (assembly GCA_029379385.1). Lineage (NCBI taxonomy): Eukaryota > Viridiplantae > Streptophyta > Magnoliopsida > Fabales > Quillajaceae > Quillaja > Quillaja saponaria. The sequence continues at coordinate 25,039,213 of CM055607.1, forward strand.
GACATGGTGGTGGAATGAAGAAGTTCAACAAGCTATTAAAGTTAAAAAAGAGTGTTATAAAAGATTACACAAGTGTAGAAATGAAGATAATTATAAATGTTTTAGACAAGCTAGAAAAGATGCTAAGAAAGCGGTTAGGGAAGCCAGAGGCAAGGCTTGCGAAGGATTTTACCAAAAGTTAGAGACAAAGGATGGATAGAAAGATATTTATAGGATTGGCAAGCAAAGGGAAAGACGAACTAAAGCCTTAATTCGTATTAAGTGCATTAAGGATGAGGCTGATAGGGTTTTAGTTAAGGAAGACGAGATTAATGAGAGATGACGAACTTATTTCGATACTTTATTTAATGAAGAGTCAAGGGGTGATCTTGGAGACCTTGATAACACCTTTAATGATACGAACCGTCGATTTGTTCGTCAGATTAGAGCTCAGGAGGTTAAAGAAGCTATGCATAAGATGGAGAATGGTAAGGCATTGGGCCCAGATGATATTCCAATAGAAGTTTGGAGATGCCTAGGAAATATTAGAGTAACTTGGCTTACAAATCTTTTTAACAAGATTTTAGTAACCAAGAAAATGTCATATGAGTGGAGGAAGAGTACGTTGATCCCTATTTATAAATATAAAAGAGATATTCAAAGTTGCTCGAATTATCGAGGTATAAAACTTATTAGCCATACAATGAAACTGTGGGAGAGAGTGATTGAGCGTAGGTTTAGGAATGAGACTTTAGTTTATGAGAATCAATTTGGCTTTATGCCAGGAATATCTACAATGGAAGCTATTTTTTTACTTGGGAGATTAATGGAGAAATATAGAGAAAAGAAAAAAAGATCTTCAAATGATCTTTATTGATCTAGAAAAAGCGTATAATAAAGTGTCAAGACAAGTCTTGTGGTGGGTACTCGAGAAGAAAAAGGTCCCAACTAAATATGTAGAAGTTATTAGAGATATGTATGAGGGAGTAATGACTAGGGTGCATACCATAGATGGTATGACTGGAGAGTTCCCGATCACGATAGGTGTTCACCAAGGTTCATCCTTAAGTCCTTACCTATTTGCTTTAGTCATGGATGAACTTACCTATAATATTCAAGATAGGGCTCCATGGTGCATGTTTGCCAATGATATCGTATTGGTAGACGAAACTAGGGAAGGTTTAAATTCTAAACTAGGAATGTGGAGGAACGCGTTAGAATCTAAAGGCCTTAGATTGAGTCGGACAAAAATTGTATATACGGAGTGAAATTTCAGTGAAACTAGAGGAGGCCCGAATGATATAATTTTAGACGGTCAGACAATCTATACAAAGGATGTGTTTAAGTATTTAGGATCATTTATACAAAAAGATGGTGCAATTGAGCATGATGTAAACCATAGGATTAAGGCATGGTGGGTGAAGTGGCGGAGTGCTTTGGGAGTTTTATGTGATCCTAAAATCCCGAATAGATTGAAAGGGAAATTTTATAAGTCAGTAGTGAGACCAGCTATGCTGTATGACACCGAATGTTAGGCAGTTAAGAAGCAACATTCGCATAAGATGAGAGTAGCCGAAATGAGAATGTTGAGATGGATGACAGGACATACAAGATATGATAGAATAAGGAATGAGGAGATTCGTAAGAAGGTGGAAGTAGCACCTATTGAGGAGAAAATTAGGGAGAATCGTCTACGTTGGTTTGGACACATCCAACGTCGGCTAATGGACGTAGTAGATAAGTAAGGTGACTTGGTCCAAGTGCCAGGTGTTAGACGGAGAAGGGGGAGACCGAAACTTACATTGGGGGCAGTCATCGAGAAAGATATGGCTGTGCTAGGAATTAATGAAAATGTTGTCTTGGATCGATGCGAATGGAAGAAAAAGATTCATATAGTCAATCCCAACTAGTTTGGGATTTTAAGGCTTAGTTTAGTTGAGTTGAGTTAATTCGGAAATTGATATTTGTGTTGATATTGAAAGCACATTTAGTTGAAAGTGCATTTACTTGAAAGTTCCGATATGACAACTATACAAGAGCTAATTATATTAGGTGTTACGGTTCAAGTAGCAACAATTGACGCACTTATAAGGTTTTCATCACCGAGTTAGTACAAGTTCAGGTTGCAGAAGAGCCATCAGTTGAAGCAGAGATTGAAGTAGTTGTGGTTCTAGAGTGTAAGTAGATAATTGACACTACACCTCCTCTATATGTTGAGTACGCTGATTTTGTCATTCTGCTGAAGTTCCAGGTGTTTGAGATTCCCAACAAAGTTCTCTTTGCTAGCTTCCTACCACCGTTGTTCCAGAACTTGTTGTAGGATTTGATTCCGTAGGTTCTCATTCTCCTTAATTTCGAAATAGGGGTCGAATTTTTTTTCAACCAGAGGAGAATGATGGAGAACATAGTAATAAGATTTATGAATTATAATTTAAGTGTATTTAAATTATATAATATTAGAATTAGGGATAAATTAGTAATATTTTAGTGTTATTAAGACTCTAGATTTATCTTTATTTCATTAGGGTTTTCTTTTTCTTAGAAATCTATATTTACCTTTTATGCCATTAGGGTTTTTCAAGGAGTCTATAACACTAGTGCTACATTGTTATTTAGTTTTGAGATAATAATATTGTTACCTTTCAGTTGCCCCTTTTGGATTATTGTCCCTTTCAATTAAAATACAATTTGGTGGCGCATCGGTAAGTTTCGGCTTGCATTGCACATTTGGTTTGTCAAAGCAGTACTCTCTTGGTCATCAGCGTGTTATGCACTGTGTTTGCATGATGTATTGGACTGAAGTTGAGAGGTCTTTGTTCAATTATGCTTTTCCAAAATTTCAAGTTTTGTGGAATAAAATAAAATGAAATTATTTTTGGTAGATTTTTTGGAGTTGTTTGTATGGTGGATCATTAATAGAATTCTGACATAATTATCTCTTGCGATTCTAGATTAACTGCCTTCATCCGTTTATTTACCTTCTTTATTGAACTCGTGTAAATGGGAATCCATAATATTTTTACCATTATCTTCACATGGCCAGATTGATGAGTTGAATGCGATGGCAAAGGAGCGTGAGAAAAGTCCAACAGAAAAACCAAATACTGGACTGAAAGAATCTAATCCGAAAGATCTACTCTGTAAACACAAGGGCTGTGATGTACCCTATTATGCAATTGGATTATGTGAAGAATGTTATAAGGATGTGAGCCCTTACTTCCTTATCCAGACTTCTATATTTTAGATTCATCCTCCATCAATCTTATTTCACAGTTTTATTGATGGTGCAGTTTGTGAAACTTTCTGGGGGCCTTGATGGAGGTTTGGATCCTCCAGCTTTCCAGCGGGCTGAGAGAGAGAGAATGGAAAAATCACTTGCCAAGGAAGATGCTGATGAATCAAGTGATGTAAGTTACATCATACTTTGTTATGCTAATTGATTGTATGGATTCCTGTATCTATATATTCCAAGTTGAATTAGATACTCATTGGAGAAAACAGAATATGCGGGGGATCTATGAATTAGGCTTTATTTTCTTTTACCATTAATATTTTTTTATGTTGCAACATTTTTCATGTACAACTCCTGTAAGCTAGACTGTTTGATCTCCCAACTGCCTAGTTATTTTAGTTTTTGTAGTTTGTTACTATGAGCTAGGGAAGTGTTGTTTGAATATATCTGCTAGTTTTTCAGATGAAAAGATGAAAGTTCATTTGCGTAAAGTCATTAAAACCTTCCTACTACCTGCTACTATTAGTAAAGAGAACCATAGATGGCTTCCAATTTTTTTTTTTTTGGGGTGCAAGTACTCAAACATATTCTGCTATCTATGACTTCTATTTCATTTGAAAACTAATTATTTAGTTAATAACATTAACCAAAATGGAATCAACCATGTTGCAGAAGTACCTCATGAAACACTTACCAGTTACCACTTTCCCTGTCTTCATTTGATACCTGCTAACCATCCATTGCCTATAAAATGTGCTGCATCCCGACAAAGAAAACACAGAACTCCTTGGAGCCATTCTTTTTTACAATGGAATTGTTCCTTACCAATTCTCCAAATTGTATCTACCTAGTAATTGGGATAAAACCAGCTGTTGATGTCTTTGTATCAGTTCCAATAAAGGATCTAGCAATACCAAGTTATTCTTTTTCTGTTGTGTTTAACCCTGATATTGATGTGATGCGTTTCTGGCATAATGAGAGTAATGAGCATCCCTTTCTGCATTGTCCTTCGGTTTGGAATTTTTGGAGTAGGCTTTGGTATTCAACATTTCTTGGGTTTGTCCCAGCTCCCGTCATGATCTTTTGTTGACTCGTTACTGAAACTCGGGGAAATAAGGATGTTAAATGTTTGTGGAGCTGTGCTTTCTTTGCAGTAATTTGGGGAGTTTGGTTAGAATGTAATGTGAGGATTTTTCGTGATTGTTATCTCCGATGGCCTCTTCTCTGGGATAAGATTGTTTTCCACTCTTATCTTAGGTGCTCTGCTTTGCAACATGATTGACAAGCCTTTTGTATTAAGCTCACCTTTTTCTTTTTCTTCTTCATCTTCTTTTTTTTTTTCCCCTTTCTTTTTCTGTTTTTGTTTACACAACACACATACACACATACACACATACACACACATACACACACACTTGGAGATAGTTCTTTCTGAACTTCAAAAAAATATGTGGTATGGTGGAATCTATAGGTTGTTCTTCTTTGCAATACAAAATTTTGTTAGACAGGTAAAAATCGCTGTAAATGTATCTGTATGAAATTCAAATGCAATTGATGTCATAATTATCATTTTGTCGCTCTAGATAAAACATTTATCCCATATATGCGTTTATGTAATTTGCAGTTTTTTCTCTTTTTGTTAGTTAGCAAATGAATTAAGTGGTGCTTGTCCAAGCAAAAATGAAGCTATGCACTCACAAGGGCCTGAAAGTATCGGTGGGTCACTTAATTTTTTTTTTTTCTTTTCCTTATCTAGTTGTTTTGTTCTGTTCCTCGAATGATAAATTATTCATTTGGGACACATGATTTCAGAAGATAATGTTGAGCATGTGGCTGCTGAAGATTGTGGATATGATAAGTTACATAGTGATGATGGTATGAGTAACAAAGCTCATGATGAGTCAGAAAGCCTCTCCGATATTGATGATCATGAGGTGCACACCAACCTGGTTCTTGTCTATGGCTGTTTTTTGAAGTAGACATGACAATGACAGTCTTTATACCTAACATGACAAATCTTGTCTGTAAGGTTTATAACTGAGAGTGCATATCTTTTGATTTGTTTTGATTTTAAGAATATCTATTATAAACTATGGTACTTTATCTAGTTCCTTGAACTGCTAGCATTAGGATACTTCTTTTCACGTGTCATTTTTCCATCAATTCAAGGTGCTGAATCATCTTCTTAATCAATTAAAGGAGAATTCTGGAAGGACACCACTGTATATGTTTATCTTGGGCATGCAACTTCATACCGATGTCTGGTTTTTTTGTTTTTGCATAGTATTGCTCCAACCATCTAAGTAGTGGAAAAAGATTCTTGGCTACTCTGTGTTCTTAATCTCTTCGCTTGTTTTTTGAAAGAAAAAAAGATAGATATTGCAAAAGTTTTATATTCTGGTTTTAAACTGCAACATTTCTTCAGATTTAGGATTTTCTTTTCTTCCTAACGTCAAAGACACTGATGGAAAATCGGATGTGAACAAAAACTGATACATAGAGTTACAGCATGTCCTCTTTCTGTAGTTATTGTATGTTTGAGGTTTAGTATCAGTGAAACTAACTATCCTGATTGCTGCTGGAAACTCAATCATGTTCACCTATGTTTTCTGTGTTTGAAATGTTGTTTGGTTTCTATGTGTCTCTATTAAGTCATGGTCTTATTTGATATATTGACACTTTTCTCACCCTCCCCATATTTATTTGCTGCATAGGTTATTGGCTACCTTCACAATGAGCAAGAGAAGCATTACAAAAAGATTATTTGGGAAGAAATGAACCGGGAGTATCTTGAGGTATAACATTCTATTTTAGGGTGCAGAGATATGTTACATTTTATTATCTCGTTCTTGATTAGTTTACGTAGCCAGAATTCTATCTTAAGCAGTATGTAGTAATGAAATTACAGGAAATTTAAATTTATTGCCACTTTTTGCCAGCTGTTTTTATATATTGTTTGTACTTTTTTCTTGTCCTGTCCCCTTCCCTGGTTGTTATTTGATAAACTAGCTTGAGATGTTGAATTAGACTGATATGTAGTAGGTCTTAGTTAAGCTGTAACTCTTCTCACAGGAGCAAGCAGCTAAAGAAGCAGCCGCGTTAGCTGCCAAGGAGGCTTTTGAGGCCAGTTTCAAAAATTGTTCTGGGGACTTGCAAGCAGCAAAGCAACTTGCTGCAGCAGCAGCTGCAGCCTGTGGCTAAATCTAAAAAGGCATTTCCTGATCATCTATGCAAAGGCTGCCTGATATCTATATCTTTTAGTTATCATAATATTCTCTGTTGTTATTAACATGAAACGTTGAATGTAGATTGTAGGCAACAATTATAATAGCCAAAAAATCAGTTAGCGAAATTGTTTCCTGTTTAAGTAGATGGTTTTGTAAACAAATTTTTTCCTTTTTCACGAATGTCAAAATATCATAAAAAATTGTTTTCCCTTTTATGTGCCACAAAATGGTATGTTGTGTTTTTGAATTGCCATTCATTTACTGTGCATGTCTTTCTGCATGTTAAAATTGTTGAGTCCATGCAAATTAAACTACAAAATAACATTTATATGATGTAGATTAGGTTTTATTTGAAGGACTGAGTTTTTGATAGAAATTTGAATGACATCAGGGTTATATTAATGCCATAACATTCAGAAGGATCACAAAATTCAATTGCCAGTCTGCTGACTTTGGTGATTGGTATCTTTCTGAAAAAATAGAGAAAAACAAAAATTAGGTTCCCTTTTGGATTCCACAAACTTCCTGTGCTATACACTTCATTGTATTTAAATCATCTACTTGTGAGGAAGGTGGTCTTTCTTTTTTTCCCAATTGGAGGTCAGGTTTTACATTTTTGAAATAGAGAATCCAAATAACTTTTGAAATTACTGATTCTATAGCTTCCTTCTAGTCTGAAGTGGATTTCTGTATATATAATGTAATTTTTGATATTTCAATGATTCAATCCGACTTGTGATGTAACATACAATCTAGGGATGCTTTGTATCTAAGTTATACAGGTCTGTATACTGTTCGATCATATTGCCTTTTCAAATTTTGTTGCATATTAGTGTTGCCAGCCTTCATACTCACAAATTTGATTGGTTTTCTTTGAATATTCAACTAGGAGAGGCAAGAAAAACGATCTCAAGAGGCAAAAAATTCAACTCCAGCCCAAACAGCTGCAGAGGCCACACGGCAAATTTTGATTAAGAAGGTATGGTTCTAGGATGGGCATTTGACTGCCGTAGTGATACGTGACTTATCTGGTATATTTTATCAACAATGAAAATGTTGTTGACTTGTTGTCACATTGTTTCTTCCTGATATATTTTCTTTAGCTCAATGGAAACAATGTTGCTTAAAACCGGTAGGTCTAGAACTAGGTTCTTAGAGCAGCAGTTTGTATGGAAATTGTAATTTATATTAAACTAAATATCTAGTTACTAAAGTACTGATGCTTAATCATGATCTTCATATTAGTCGCCATTCTGACTTCTAGTTTGTTATGACTGGGAGAGAGTAGAGACCAAGGATCTGTCTCGCTTCCTCTCCTTTTATTTTATCTTCCTAATAGTTACTTCTCTCAGTTTGTGATATTGTTATCACATCCTAAAAATTTCCTTTTCTTGATATTTCTGTCTTTCTGCTAAACTGATATCTTCCTTAACCTACCAGAAACCCTGGATCCCAGAGGCCCTTTTTAGTTATGGAAAATGTTTTCCATTTCCATTTACCATCTCCAAATATTTGGATTGAAAACATTATCCATGACTCTGCATCTGCTGCTCTTAGGACATCAAGAATTTAATCGGCTTTCTCCTCAATTCCACAAAGTACAGTTTTTCAATTTCTTCAATAATTTTTAATGTTGTGCAAAGACATTACCCCAGTGATTTTGCATGTTGAGCAACAGATACAGAAGAAACTGTAAGCATGTCATGTGTAGTAAGATCCTAGCTGATCTGTTTATTGATTGTATTAGTGCATCCTATCAGCATCATACATTCTTGATAAGCACATGGATATTATTAACAAAAAACTGCCTTTTCCGAACTGCATGAATTTCAGACTAGTATGACCTTTTCTTGGTTGAATGTTTATGATTTGTTTTTTTCGGTTTTTTTGATAAGAAAAGAAATTTTATCAAGAGAGCAAGAAATACAGGGTAGGACAAGAAGTCCTTCTATGTAACGGAATAAAAAAAAAATAAAAAAAGAAAGATGCGAGCTTAAAACAATACTTGGTTATTTGGGACCTAATCGGAGAGAACGTCTTTGAATGGTCCAAATATGATAGATGACAAACAAGAAGTGTCCCTCTTTGGATGGGTAATCAATTTATGGAACCTGTCCTCCTATATTTCCGGATGTACCATCCACAAGAGTTTTCTGGGCTCATTTTCTTTGTGATTTGGTTTATCATTTGAAGCAGACCCACCAGGTTCATGGTTCTTTGTGTTTGTCTGCATGTTTTCTGTTATCAACTTGGTGCAGGATCTGTTGAAAATGTTGTGTATATAACTGATGGTGGTTATACATATTTCCTTTTGCAGAGACTTAGCTCAAAAGTCAATTATGATGTTCTCGACAAGCTATTTGAGGAACCTGTATGTCCGCATGCTTCTGCTTTATATGTTTATGGTGTCTCTCTATTTCTGCTCAATTCCGATTTTCTCTGTTTTCATTAGTTCTCTTATTATTTGTTTTACAGAGCTTAGCATTTTTCTTGTCATTTACCTTAATGGATTCTTGAGTTTCAGATGTGTTTGTCCTGATCTCTCATATTTGTTTCACATCCGTTGATGATACCAAATTAAGTAGATAACATGACAGCTGCTTAAACACTACTATTTCAATGATCATCTCAACTGATTTCATATTATTTTTATTTTTTATTTTTCATGTTATTTTTTAATGGTGGATGACAATGTATGTTATGTGCAATAAAATTAAGCAGAGTCGATGATACTTTATGGTGAACATGAAGAAGTTATTTGTTTTGGTATATCAAGCTTTTCGGTGACCTGTGTGTGAATGTCATTCAATTTTATCCTAACAGGCGTCTCCTGAGAACCCCAAGAAAATACGAACTGATAGTCATGATGAAAAGGGGCATGCATCAAAGGAAACAAACAAATTTGATGAACAGGTACCAGAGGATGAATATGCAGATGAGGGAGATGGTGGTGATGCAGAGATGTATGAAAATGCAATGTTTGATGAAAATATGGATGAGACATATGACTATGATGATTACGATGATTATGGTAATTCTGGTTGTGATCGTTTCTGAAATAGACAGATTTTCTTGCTTTTTTTTCTTCTTCAAGATTTCTTATAAAGTAGCTGGAATAATGTGATCACTAAAATGGCTGATTCGACATAAATGGTACCCTGTGGGATTGGTGATGCATTACGAGGCTGTAAGTAGTATGGAGTTTTATCATTAGAGTATCGTAGCATTGTATAATTATTTCTAAGTGGAAACGTTTTGGGTAAAAAAGTGTTTGCACTAATTACTTAGAGGATTTTTTTTAATTTATTTAATAGTCATACTGGTTTTGCAAGGTTATAATTTATTCTTCAGTTGAATTGTTTTCTACAATATTTCCCAAAAAAAAAAAAAAAGTGTTTGGGATTTAATTCATATTGCGTCTGGGTACAGAGCTATAATAATTTTTAACAAAAAAAGGCAGGAGAAAGACAGAAAGATTCTTAAATGAGAATCTCTCGAATACACATACCAATTATTAAATCTCAGTTCTCAAGTGTCCACAATGTTTAATTTTACTATGAAGATTGTCTATTTAGACAAACTTAAAATATACCTTATTTAAATGTTAAAAGGAGAGAATTAATTCTAAAATAGTTGTACAATTTTATTTTTGTCAATAAGCTCTGATTAGGTTTATAAGTTACGTAATGAGAAATAATTTATACCCAATAACCTTTCTATTCTTGGTAAATGCAAGATTGAATTCCATGATCTTCACAATTTCAGAATAGTAACTTATACCCAATTCTTTAATTCAATATTAACGAAAAGACAAAAAAAAAATAAAAAATATATAAAGACAGTAAATGATACTTATTTTTTTCATTGACAGGTAGAATAATAGGATTTCAAAAGGATGGTGGACCGTTTTTGATCGGACTAAAAAGTAATTAGTTAAGATGAGTGTAATTAATAAATTATAAAAAAATAAATAAATAAATAAAATTAAATATAACTAATAGGAAAAGAAGACTTTGTTCTTTAATTTTGAACAAATTAGAATTAAATACTTTCTTCTACAATTCTCATAACTCAAGATAAAATATATGGTTAGGTTAAATGGCATCTTTTAAAGCTATAAAACATTATACGACAACTTATACTAAAAGTTTCTCCCTTTTTCAGAAAAAAAATAAAAAAATGATCTTACAAGAAATCTTATACCAATTTTCTGTAAGACTTTCTGTTTTTGTACATACAACTATAACATTTTCAATAGAAGTCACCCTATTAAGAATTTGCTTCAGGTACTTTTCCCATATTGCAGTTATTGACAGACAGTGCGCCTATATTATGTAACTAGTCCAAGATCACAGCTTAATTATGTTTTTTGACCATTCGTTTTACTTACGTACCTGGATTGGAATTTGCCTAATTTGAAGTTCTTTATTGCCATGCCTACAATTATGCAATTTTTTATCAAGTATGTCCGGGCCAGTTTTCGACTAATCATCTCTATAGTTTAGTCAAAGACATGCAATCCATGTTGGGACTTGAAAAATTTATGAAGATTTTACTTATCATAGTCTCTTCTAAGAAGATTCAAACTCATGAAATTAACCAATTCAAAAAAACATACATTTTTATCACTAGACTAACCTTATTGGGTTCACAATTATGCAATTGAATTATTGTTCTATTAGGGAGAGGTAAAAGTACAAAAACATTTGGCCTACAAATATTATATATATATATATATTCAAAACAACATGAGAGAGAGAGAGAGAGAGAGAGAGAGAATGGTATCGATAAAATAATAGAAAGGTTGTTCAATTCTTCCCATGAAAGTTGTGATCATAGCTTAGTGTGTGCTTACCATTTTTGGCATAGTGTATGCTAATTCATATTTTAAGTTATCTTATAATCAATCAATTTCCACAAATGATGATAAAAAGCTTAGTAGTATTAGTTAACTCAGAAGTCTTTAGTTTTTCCGTATATATCATGAGAGTACTTGAGTACTCTAATCTTCTTGAGAAGGTTTGTTCTATAATTATAACAATGAAGGCAACATATAGGATGACTCTAGTATTAATTAACTTTTCAAGAAAGGATAAGAAGGATGTTACGTGTCTATTTAGGAGTTTGGAAGGAGAGGAAAAGAAATGGGAAGAGAGGAAAGAAAAAAATTTGTTGTTTATCTCATTTAGGAGTTAAAAAAATGAAGGGAAAATAATTCTTGTGTGAGAGATGAGTGAAAAATAGACGATAGAATATGTAATTATTATATATGTTTACAATTTTTCTCTAAAAGTGTTAGACAAAAATTATAATGCATTTTATTATTTTCATTTAAATTCTCTCTATTTGAAAAAAATTAAAAATTAGGGTTCGGAAGAAATTGGAGGGTTACATGTACAGCTACATTTTCTCTCTCTCCTCTTCTTCCATTATCCTCCAATCTAGTTATAAAGTTTCTTGACTTCACTCCAAAAACATGAGATCGGATCCTATTTTGATGCAGAATGAAGCACTTTATATATGAATTGAAAAAGAAAAAGAGTACAGTTAATGACCAAAAAATCAAGCACTTAATTGTTCATTCATAATATATATATATATATATATATATATATATATATATATATATCACAAATAAGAGAGTTAATACCTTTATTTATTTATTCAAAATAGAATGAACTTCATGAATTATATATATTGTTTTGTGTTACTATTGTTTATTAAAAAACCAACAATATATAATGGTTTATGTGTATTCCATTATGACCAAAATCACGATAGGTTCAATGAAGATGATGAATATGGGAGTGGCATGATAGATGTTGTTGGTAAAAGGCCACCCTATTGTGGAGAATTGAAATGAATGATGAAACAATTTGACAAATGGATAATTCCAAATCTAATCCTTGGGGTGGCATTCCAGTATGGTTCCACTACTGACTATATTGCCGACTGCAACAACCCACATAAATATATATTTAGAACTTAATTTGATGGGGGTTGGGGAATATATATACTAATTAATCAGATCATTTTTTTTATTTTTTTTTTGTCATGTAAAGTTAGCTCTTGACCATGTTTTGATTTATGTTTCACAATTACCATTGATGTTAGACATAAGACTTTTTTTCAGTGGTGTTCGGATTAATTTACACGGATCTCGACTAGTCATTTCTCATTCACACTAAGACTAAAAAGTTTAATTATAAAAATTTTATTTCACATGATTTTCCTAAAAATGATATAAAACTTTAATTATTCTCTTTATTATTTATTAACTAGTAAATATTAACAATAAAAATATCAAGTAGTCGTTTACTTGATTTTTATAATAATTAAAATATATATTTGCTTCGATTACCTCATTCATAAACTGTAATATTTATCTCTAATTATCTCAATCACCTTTAGTTACCTCAAACTATAACCTTAAGAGGTCTAACCTTATGCCTTCCAATTGACTGTACAACTATTTTCTCAATAACCATTCATAACATGATTTAGAAATACATCACTTTATTTGAGATCAAACTTTCGAACCACTAAATTAAAAATATTTACAAAAGAATCGATTTTAATGTTAATTTATTTTTATTGTAAATAGTATAGATAAAAAATTTATCCCCTATTCTTTTATATAAATTATTACAAGCTAGTACCCACTTCTTTTGTTTTTTTACATTTCACATTCAAAATTTGCGCCGACAAGCCTCCCTCCATCTTCTATAGTGTTGAATGAAAATAATAGAGATCAAATAATTCAAGTTTACACTTGGAGTTTTAAGCTTTTGATGTGAGAAGGGCAATGTTGATATTTTCTAATGATATAAGAAGCTGACTAATTATACTCTAAACTACTCAATGTAATTATTCATGAAATAGGAAAGTATGAACACAAAAGAAAGTCTAGTAGGTTTTGTCAAATATGGTGATCATGTTTAAAAAAAGAATTTAAAAGGTTCTTGAGAGCTTATTGGCTACAACTACGAGATCCGATGCATCTACACTAAAACACTATAATTAATCTGTTTGATTATGTTTTTAATTATTAATTAATATGCTTTCAAAAAATTAAATTCTGTTCAACTTTAGTGTGTTTTGTCTATTTCCAAAATCTATGAATGAGAAATGGACTTTACTAATCAACTTCCAGCATTTGTTAAGCTTTGGCTATTAAGAAAGTCTCCCCTAAACCAAGTTGACCTTATTACAATATTGTCAACTTGTGTCAAGACAATTCAATTAGTGCGTTGGAGATTATCACCTTCCATATAAGTTGGGTTTGTCTACCAAGTCTTAAGGGTATTTGTTAAGGTGATAAATATAAATTTTTTTATATAATTTATTATAATGTTAATTTGGCCATGATTTTAATTGTATACAATAAATGATTTATTATTCTTGCAATGTTTAAATTTTAAAAATTATATTTATTATATACATTATCAAATACTTTTAGGGTACTCGTTAGACAAATCCCATTTATATAATTTCAAAAAGAGGTTAGAAGACGAATAAATTCTATCATAATTTATATTAATTAGTGAGTCTTTTATATAATCACTAAATATCATCCATTATATATATATAAAAGGCTGGTTGGAACTGATGAGATCTTAGTTCAATAATTAAGCTGGAGTTAACGTGATAATGAGGTATTAGGTTCAAGTATATTCAAGTATAATGAGGTATTAAGATTGAGCCCATAAGTATGCTAGTTATAGCTAACTGGCTTGACCAATATCAAACATATAAGTTCTATTATCCTAGTGGTAGGAGTGGCTCTATTCATACTTTTTCACAAAGATAGTCACCGCAGATCCTTTTGGTGTAAACCTAATCTTGTTCGGGATTCGTGGCTCCCATTCTCCACAAGTATTTTCCTACGACCTTGAACTCCTAACTTTGCTAAGACTTTTCAACTGCTGAGCTTAAGCGTGTAGTGAATTTTCTCAAATTTTAGTCCCACAATTTTTAGATGTGTAGTGAATGTTCTCATTATTTAAATATTTTTCGTATTTTATGTGTGAATATTTTTAGTTGTAATATTGTTGGTTGTTGAATTGAAAAATCTATAATTGATGTAAATAATACATCTAACAACTTCTTGTGCTTATATCTTATATATTGTTGTTTTATTGTATTTGTCTCTTTTTTGTTAGGTAATATATTCCAAAAGTGATTTTTGATCAATTTCAAAAGCAGTCCCTCTCCATTTTAGAGATTTGGAGGAGGATGACCCTCCAATTCGACCCAACCCGACCCAATCCGACCCAATTGAATATCAAAATTCGACTGATGTAGTATATTTTATTTAAAATAAAATAAATAGAGAAACACAACACCAGCAATAAGAGAAGAGAAGGGATGAGAAACACATAATTATTGGATTGGATCTGTTCATCTTTCAACATGAAAATTCTAAAGTAAAGAACAGATATTTGATAATTGTAATGAAGAGATGAATAGAGAATAAACACATAGCTGCAGGCCTCCTTTACAGTACATACTGTTGAGAAAAGACAGTCTAGTGTATACAAGAAAACTTGCTAACTATTTTTATTGGGAGTTAATTAATTAAATAATTAATTAAGCTCTTCCAGGTGATTTTGGGTCATGATCTTTATTAGCTCCTGTCCCTCCATAATCATTGATTTGCAAATCCATCCTCCTCTCCATCAATTCTTGATCCTCCACATCAAACATCACCTCCATTAATGAATCCTGCTACAATATTATTACATATAGACCTCTAAATCAACTCATGCAACAATATTAATAACATATACAAATTACAGAAAAGGGAAATTTGGTAGAGACTAGAGAGAGAGAGGGACAGATGACTGACCTGAGCTACAGAAGAAGGCAGAACTTGTTTGCTGAATTTCTGGGTTCCTATTAATTATAAGTATAACCAATTAATAAAATTTTGAAAAAGAAAAAAAAAGAAGAAGATATATATATATATATATATATCATTACATAGAAGAAGAAGCAGGGCTTACTAGTTGTTGGAACAGCAGAAGCAGCACAGATAGCATAAGAGAAACCCAGAAAGATAACTAGCAGTCTAAGAAACCCTTTCTGCAGCATCATGAAATTATTTATATAAAAATATATAAACTGGTTGATTAATTGGAGAAAGAAAGAGGAAGTGGTAGAAATACGGCAATACAGAAATAGCAGCAGCCTTTGGTAATGGGAAGAGTAAGCCTGAAACTATTGGTGCTTAAATAGGTGGGCGTGGGCGTGGGCGTGGGCGTGGGCATGTACTAGAAACTAGAAAATATGATAGAAATTGTACAGTTAGAAAATTGAAATTAGTACTGCAAACTATATACAGCATTAAGTCAACTTGTTATTTTATTATTTTTTCTTTTCTTTTATGCCCACTAGCCTAACTTCATCATCTCCTCCACAAACAAAACTTTTTTTTGTCTCTTCTTACAAAATTTTTCTAATAAGTATTCAGCTTATTAAACTATAATAATATATATGATATTTAAAACTTAAAATTTAAAATAACATTTTATTTATTAAATAATATTAAAATTATAATAAATTATTTTAATAAATATTATAAATTTTATATTTATGAAATTTTAATAGATATCCTTAGGGTAGTAGTTAGAAAAACATTTCTTTAAATAGCATGAATTATTACAATTTGAGTTTTATAATAACTATACTTTATTTTGTTAAAATGTGATAAATATAATAACTGATATTAAAATTATTTAAAAAATAAAAATCACTTATTGCATTTTGAAAATTCTTTTAAACCAACCATTAAAAAAAGTCCATATATAGTTTCATATAATTATCTCTTTGTAAGAATCATAATCAATGATAATATATTGAATGTGTAGAGAAGGTTCATTATTTTGATATTGCATCTCATACAAGTGGTCAAGAGTTTAATATTTACAACTACTTTTGTTCTCACTAGTATGCATATTGATACGATTTTCTTACGCAAGCGCATGTATCATCCTCAAGTAATATAAATAGAAGTAGAGACCGTTATATCAATATTTATGCAACATAATCTTAATCAAGTCAATGCAAACTTCAAGTTTGTAAAAGAAAATTATGTAAATTATATTAATTAACACTTAAGTTCACAATATCCCTCACATTTCACCTAAGTTTACCTTACCTTAATTTAATTCATGTAATAGTCCAAATATTAATGTAGATCTCTTAAGCAATTACCAGCATATACTTATGATGTCTAGCAATTGTATATTTCTCTTAGTCTAATTTACTATATTCCTATGAGAATTATTCCAAGACAAATTCATTAAACACCAATCTATTTCGGTTACTTGTGGTTAAAGAGAATATTTCTATCTCTTTAATAAATTAGATTATTCAGTTGAGATGAACAATCCAATAACAAGTTATGTTACCCAAGGCTAACCCTAAAATTGACTCTTCTAAGTCAATCCCAAGATTCCTAATCAATCTAACTAGTGATCAGTCAATTAGAAACATTAAGAGCAGGTCAAAATAAATATTAAAGCTAAAACATGCATTAAATCAATTCAAATGCTACATAGACTATTTGTGAGTTCAATTGTAACCATAGAATACGACTACTCCACTAACTACAAAAAACAATAACATAAAAGAAATAACCATTACAAGTAAATAAGAAAATAATAAGAAGGGAGTAGCAGACTAGAAGTTTTCATGGCTTCGGGTCTTCACTAGCTTCTTAGGAATTCTCTCTCCTGAGCTCTGGTATATCCTTCGACTTTAGCCTTCATCTCCTTATATAAACCTCTTTATCCTAGTTTAATTGAAGTAGGAATTCTCCAAAAACACGTAGCGGCGCCGCGGTGCTCCCTTAATTGGCGTTGTGGAAACATTGCCTCTGTGTAATCCGTTTAAGACTCTATCTGCTCACGTCACAGCATTTCATTCACTGGTTGCTTACGAAGTTGTCTTGCTATGGCACCGTGGTTTCGTCCTTAGGGGAGATGTGGCACAATGCTTTCTGACTTGTTCTCTTTTTTTCTCTTTTTGGGATGTCGCGACATTAATTGGTATGGCTCTACGGCATTTTACCCTTTGACCTGTTCAGGGGAATTATGAGTTTAAGGAGCTGCGGCTCACGTGTTGTTACACTGCAGTGCAGAGCTCTCTGCCTGATTCCTTGAAATCTTTCTTTAGATGCCATGACACAAGTATACCTTAAGTCGCGGCGCGGTCTTCAATGCTTTTCTTCTTCACCATCGACTAGAACATTGCAAAGACACTTAAAAAACAAATTAGATAACAAAGCAATAAAAACTACTCCTAATTAAATTAAAACCCTATAAACTCCTAAACAACCTAGGCTAGATAAAACACTAAATTAAATAGAATTCTAACTTTAAACTCTAGGACTTAGCACAAAATAAGAATCAAAAGTATAGTAAAATAACTCTATTTTACAGAGTTATCATATATTAATATATTATTAAAATGACTAACAAGGCGTAATTTAAGTAGTAAGACATGCTTCAGTTCAGTTATTGAGAGACCTTTACAATGTCAGTATTGCTAGGATTCGATCCCACATGAAAACACTTATAGGGAGGGACAACAATGAATCCCGAACCCCAAGCGATATTAAGTACTCACCCCAAAGGGTGTGAGACATTTTAGGAAACTTAAAAATTTTTTAATTAAAATTTATTTTCGTGGATCACATCTAATAACTTTATTTAGTATTATATTGATTAGAGCAGAATTATTTTCATACTAAAATAGGGGAATAGTTTCACATCATTCTCAGAATAAGACTCATCATCCATGCAAATTATTATTTAATTACAAAAGTTATAAATTGTATTTTTTAAAAAAGTTTTAATTAAATCATAAAGTTAAAAGCTAGAACAATATACTTCAAGTTATTTAGTAGCCTAGCTGATGAAGTATAGTATATAAAACTACTTGTTATGTAAACAAAAAATAATGCTACTTGATTGTAGAAAGTCATTTGCCATATTTAAATGAATGAAAGAGCTAAAAAGAACTTTCAGTTTAACATACTTATTTCCAACATACTTTCAGTTTAACATACTTAGTGCTGATCTCACTCATTGGTAGGACATCAAATGTGAAAGAAATTTCTGCTTTTATTTTTTTATTACTACTTTATCTCACCAAAACCATGTGCCAGTTGTTAGGAGCTATAACCTTTTTTAAAACTAACACAAGTAACAAGTTGTTGCATTGATCACGTGAAATGTCAAATTAGTTGTTTCTTTTTTGGTTTAACTGTTTAAATTAAGAATTGATAAAAAAAATAAAAAAATAAAAAAAAAACAAGAAAAAGAGAGTTGTTTTTGGAATATGCTTTGATGTGTGGTTTTGGTTTTTGAGGTACAAAAAGCCTTAAAAAAGAAGTAGAAGTTGTAATTAATGTATCTCTTACTAACCAAACAACTTATTTGAAATATCTTGTTCAAACTGGGGTAAAAGTCTTATCATACACACACCTAATTTCTCAACAAGAAAATGATTCTAATTTTTATTAAGTATGAACTTGTGATGTTTTTCTTCTGTTAAAAGACAAAAAAAAAAAAAAAAAACCTCTGTCTAACCAACTTATCATGTAAGTATAAAAAAATATTTCTCTTGATCTCTCTTATATTAAAATAAAATGTTATAATAAATTTTAGAATACATGATTCCAAGCGAATATATATTTTGCATGTCCTCTTTTTCCAGTACTATCATGAAGGAAACAAAAATTAATATTTACTTTATCCGGTTTTCAAGCGTGTGCTAACAAATAAATTGATAAGGAACAAGTGGCAATGGGAATGCAAGAATAAGAAGTCACTTTTACTTATTTATAACTAGCCTTACATGACTTTTTCTGGATGACGATGTTTCATTCAGAGCATTGATGTCGTGTGTGACTATCTTTTCTTCATTCTTTGATACATCCAACAATCATTCTTAATTGTGGTTTTCTTTCTCGTTTGTCTTAATTTTAGGATTTTTAATTATTCATAACATACTGATATTCTATATATTATGACTTACCATTGATAATAAAAAAACAATTTCAATAAAATTATGACAAGGTTGGGCCACCTATATCTGTACCTAGCTAGGTTAACATGATATGATTTTGTCTAAGTTGCAAGAAATTAATCCAACCCCAAAAAAGTTGTTAAAAAAAGGGAAAAACATCCAAAAATTTGATATTGTACATGGATTTCTTCAGGTACACTTCAACTTTTCACCCTTTACTTAATATATACATTGGGGGACTAATTAATAGTTGTGCTAATTGGATGAAAGACAGCTTTGCTTTCAATGTTGACGACACGTGAGTTTTAATTAGTTGGCGTAATTTAGGATCGTCTTTTTACATGCATGCTCCTCCATTAAGGCTTTCTGCGATATAGCTTGACACCCACCCACCAACCCACCCACCCCAACCCACTATTGATGAGGAACATATTAAAGGAAAGGCAATTGTAGGTTTTATGTCTTAATTTACTATCTAAAGGACTGGAATATAACTGGTGTCTTTACAATGCAATGTGATCATGATTAAAGTTATATATATACCATGGGAAACAGCTTTAACAGAATCAATTGATTGTTATGGTATTGTAAAGTCTATTTTTTATATTTATATTAAAGTACCTCATATCATAATATATATCTAACACAGAAAGTTTTGGTGAGTACCCCATTTTTATCTAAAACTTGATCAAAATAAACTTTTACTTGCTCATTTTACTTTTAATTGGACAAAACGTATTGAATAGCATCTTGATTCATAGTGGAACTTAATTGGAGGTTTAATAAATTAATTTAATGTATAAAGCATGAACTTTAATCGATAAGAAGGATTTATTGATTAATTAAGATTCATTGCTCACATGGTTTTTCTAGATGGTTCATGTCCTAAGATGTCTGTTAATACCCTTAGTTTATTCTTATTAGTTTATTTGTGTTTGCCAAATGTAGACGCATAAAAGCAAACACAGTAAGATTAGACTCAGATAAAATTTTATACTTCTGTGTAGACGTAGAATTTATCTACATCTGTATATCTGTTTCTACTCCCTAGACACAAAATATAGTCACCAATAATTGGGAGTACCACGTATTAGTGTCTGGGTCCTAGACGCTGAAACACAGACGCATATATATTACGTCTATATAGCTAACCCAGCTAAAGAGATGGAGATTATTTTACAATTTTTGTAAATTATTTGCATCTGCATCCTATAGACTGCAATAAAGACAAACGCAGATTCAAATGACCTAAAGTTTTTAAATTATTTTATTATTTTATTTTATTTTAATACATGTAAATACCTACTTCAAAAGATTTTTTTATTATTTAAATCTAAATTTTATATACAAAAAAAATTAATATACAATAATCATAGATCTTAATAATATTATTTACATTAAATAATAAATGAAAGTAAAATACATAAATCTAAATACCGGCCTCATCTCCAAATCCTAAGTCTTCGTGATCATCTCCAGCTTCTTTATTAGCATGATTTAGGTGCGAAGACCTGAATATAGGAGGTGGAACTTGAAATAATCACAATAAATGTGTTATAAGTTATATATACTTATAAATTAATATGCATATAAGTTAAAACTCTAATTAATTAACTTTAACAAATTAAGCAAAATTTTCAAAATTATATTTTATTTCCGTTTGTTCATATAGGTCTTATTCAGTCCTTACGGTCATTCCCGGTACTCGCGAAATCCTAAATGGACTAGCTTTTGACCGTTTTGTCCCTGAACCCAAACTTGGTAAGTTTTTGACTTGAAACTCAAGTTTTGTCCTAAAATCCCTAACCGTTGATCTAAATAAATTTATGACTTTTAGTCTTATTTGTCTCCAAGGTCATTCTGGTACTCCTAGAATCCTAAACGGGTTAGTTTTTAATTGTTTTGTCCCCTCGAACCCAAACTTGGCAAGTCATTGCCTTGAAACTTCAAATTTTGTCCTAAAATCATAACCATTGATCTATATAAAATTTTGGACTTTTTCTACAAGTCTTATTTGTCCTCATGGTTGTTCTGATAATCCCAAAATCCTAAATGAGCTAGTTTTTGACTGTTTTGTCCCCATAACCCAAACTTGGCATGTTTTTGCCAAATGTTATCCTAAAATCCTAAATATTGATCCAAATAGATTTTCAGATTTTTTTACAAATCTTATTCGTCCTTACGATAATTCCATTACTCTCGGAATCTTAAACATGCTAGTTTTTGACCTGTTTTGGTCACTAACCTAAACTTGGTAAGTTTTTTCCTTGAAACTCAAATTTTGTCCTAAAATCCTAACTGTTGATCTAAATGGATTTTACTACAAGCATTATTCGTCCCCACGGTCATTTAGATACTCCTGGATTCCTAAACGGGCTATTTTTGACCGTTTTGCCTACCAAACTCGGAATTGGTAAGTTTTTGCCTTGAAACTCAAATTTTTATCCAAAATTTTAATCGTTGATCTAACTGGATTTCTGATTTTTTTATACAAGTGTTATTCATCCCCACGGTCGTTCTAGTACTTCCTAGAATCCTTAAATGGGTTTGTTTTTTATCGTTTTACCCCCCGAACCCAAACTTGACAAGTTTTTGCCTTGAAACTCAAATTATATTCTAAAATCCTAACCTGTTAATCTAAATAGATTTCTAAATTTTTCTACACTGTATTATTTTTCCCCACTGTTATTTCGGTACTCCCATATCCTAAACAGGTTAGTTGTTGACATTTTTTTCCCTGAACCCAAACTTGGCAAGTTTTTGCCTTGAAACTCAAATTTTTTCTTAAAATCCTAACTATTGCCAAATGGATTTCTAGTTTTTCCTCAAATTTTATTTGTTCCTAGGGTCATTCTGGTACAATTGGAATCCTAAACGAACTAGTTTTTTACCGTTTTGCCTCTTGAACCTAAACTTGACATGATTTTGCATGTAAAAAAAATGAACTAAAACTTTTGCATTATGAAAATGAAATTTATATAATACGTACTCAAGATGGTTAGAGGTGGTGGATGTATCCAACTTTCTCCTAATGACTTCTATATAAGCTCCATCTACTTTAGAGTGAATCCCACAAGATGGAAATGTAGCAAAAGCAGTAGTGGAGCTGTGAGCAGTGGTGGCAGAAGCTGTGGACTCGGTGACTTTACCCAGTACTTGTTGGGAGTAGATACAACCTACAAAGCCATAGATAGGTCCTTTCCTCTTGTTGTTTGCTGGCTTCACAAAGAGAGTTGATTCGCTAACAGGGGCCCGATGTTAGATTGCCCTAGCTTCGCCTCCTTTAAAGCCTTAAACTTGTCTTGAAAATAAAGACAAGTTATGTACCTAAAAAATAATAACAATTATGTAAAACAAAAATGTTGATTCATACTTACGCTAATGGCCTTCGAATTTGTGTTAACAAAGTCATCGGCCTTTCTCTTGTGAGTGCGGTTGAAAACCTTAATAATTGTAGGTTCTCGACCCTAACTCTTACTCTTGTAAATTTTTTAAAAAATAATACTAGGTAAAAATGTTATGATACAAATTTATAACTAATATTTATTAAATAACTTATTACTAATTAGTCGCTTCTGGTGAATAGCTATGTTAACGGAGCCAGAAGCATGGTGAATATGTTCATCACCTATTCACCTATTTACGACCATCGTCCGAGAGCCCTTCTGGAAGTCAGGGCTCGCCCACTCGTCAACCAAGGACTCACACTAATTCTGTGGGATCTAATCTGGGCGCCCATCCTCTTTCCAAGTGAGTAGGCCAGATGAATGCTTCCTCTTTTATTCTGCATGCAGTTTCTGGAATACATTGTTGTATCTCTTCAATGCAGCTGCATCAAACACAGCCCGAGATACATCTTTCTCCTTTGAGATGATCATATACCGTCTCTACAAGCATAAATTATAAAACAAAAGCAAGTTTTCAGTAATTTAACAAAATATTAAAATGAAATTAAAACTTAGACAATAATAAAATTGAACTTACCATAAAATCATTATAGCATAAAGTTTTCATTTATTCTGAGAACTTCTGGTACTGAAAGAGCGGATTTGAAAGGTGCTTCATGATGATACCAGAAATGGAATTTTTCACCTTCGTATTCTTGGTATTGTCCCCAATAAATGCTTTGCAATACAAACAAAAAGAAACTAACATTAGTAAAATACAAAGTATATGAGTATAAAATTATAAATGTAACTTACTTACTTGTCTCTAGCTATGTAGATAAGTGGGCGATCCTCCTCAACCTTATAAGGAGGGGCAATCTTATTCTTGCCCCTTTTCCCTATTTCTATGCCCATAGCACACTCAACGATGTTGCTCTCTTCAAGGGGGACATTGACCTTTACGCGGGGCTCAAGATCAGCCTCATGCTCGAGATCCTGATCATGACCTATAGCTGCAATACAATTTAAGTAGCGTAAGAACACTGAAATTCATAAAAATTTAATAAATAACAAAATTCATCATCAAAGTTTGAAACTGTAACTTACATGTCAGTGCAGATCTTGAGTTTGATGGGATCTTATATAAGCCTATGTTAGAAGGGTCCTGAACTTGCTTCGAGGATAAAGCAAGTAACGGAACACTAGGAGGCAGATCTCCAGTTGTAGAAGGAGGTGGAGGCTGTACTAGAGCTATAACTGATGTGGTGGACGAAGATGCAGCCTATTTGATAGGCAAAGACAATGAAGCTACAGGATGTCCTTGAAGAGGAGTACGACGTCCTTTAGGCATAACTATGTAACAACAATATAGAAACTAATAAGTCATTGTCATCTACCTAAGCATCTTAAACAGAAAGCATAATCTAACAATTAGGCATAAAATTATAATTGACATCATTCAAAGATTCATTTCAACCAAAATATCAAACTATTAAGTGACACACTTTTACAAATATGAAGGTTGTTAAAAGTAAGGCTTGTAACTACATGGTCAAAGAAACCATGTAACTATATTAAATAGAATCTTAAAATCCAAGAACTTGAACTTTTAAATGAGATTTCAGTATGCATTTTAATCTTCTTTTAAAAATAAAATAAAAATCTAATGACTAGAAATACACTTGCAGGCTTCAAACATACTAAATAAGTAAATATAAAATCTTAATAGTTTCACCTAGGGATATTTTCACTATGCATTTATACTTGTCTGGTAAAAAAAAAAAAAAACTAATTGCTTGGTATAGCGGCCAAAAGTAACACCTAATAATAACATGGAAAAGGAAAAAAGAGCAATCCAACAGTATGGACCCATAAAAATTCCATCTTCAAGACATCATTTCTCATTCAATATAGTAGTATTAAAATTGAAACAACCCATTAAGAATTGTCAATGAAGTACAGTCTTCAAACAGGTGGAGTGCATATACAAGGGACACACAATTATAAGTTACCATGCACTCCATTTTATCCTTGGAATCTAACAAAGCTTAGCAAAAATAACCATATTCAATATATCAAAGAGAAAGAGTTTAGAAAAGGGCAAGTTTGGAATTTTCAATCTTCTCAAAATGTTTAAATCATACTATCTAAAAGAAAAACAACAATGATGAACAATTTAATTAGTTTTAAGAGGAATCAAGTTCATGTTCATCTAAATGATATTCTATGCCAAATTCAAACAACCTAGTAAACCGAGTTAAGGCATTTCTCTGTTACTATAGTGCAAACATAAAAGAAACAAAATTTTGAACCAATATCCAATTATCAATGTCAATAATATAACAATGGAAAAGTGGTGGGGGAGGGGGGGGAGGGGGGGGGGGGGGGGGGTGTAAACAAAAACAGAACACAAGCAAACTTTAAAATCTTATCTCAACAAATACAATTCAAATTATGAAATTCAGTTTAACTTAGATATTAAATTCGGTTTTCAGAAGCCAAAAATACCAACTGAGCTTTCTTTCATATGCATGAAAAGCTAACAGTAACCCTCAAAAATAGTTCTTTGCTTTGAATTTGATGGTTTAATACTTTGATTACAGCAGTAGTCATAACATTAGGGGTTGTTCAGTTTAAGAAATCCTAGTTTTTTCATGCATGGTATTGAATTCTTGGCAAAACCTATCAAGACGACAAGGTTTATTTTTTTCAAGGAAAAGGAATATTGATTTATAAAAGTCTAACTGGTCCTTCTAAGCCAAACATACAACATATCGCATTAATAGACTCAAAGTCAATTGTCAAAAGACATTAATTTCAACCATGGCATCTGCACAATCTGGTAAAAACGCTAAGAAAAGAAGAATATGTACCTTAATCTGAGATGCAAGAGGCAAGTAAACTACTCCGGTGAACTGGGAACGAGTACTATTCCAGTGGCAAACTTTCAAAAGCAAAGTGTTTTCAGAGAGAGAGATCGAGTAATTTTCAGAAAGGCTTAATTGTTGCAAAGAAGAGAGGAGGAAGGAGAGAGAAAATTCGTGGGCTAGGTTTCAATTTGGAGAAAAGTATCTGTATCTGCTCATCCAAACGCTAATACATTAAGTGACAGATGGATATAACAACTAATAAAAATTCTATATCATATCTACGTGTACACGGGTAGACGCAGATAAATCAAACGGCAGACATACATATCATTATTTTTAAAAAGTAATTATTTTTCATATATGAGTCTGCAACAACAAACTCAGATAATAAATTAGCAGAGGCAGATAAGTTCACGAAAGCCAAACATAAATCAGTATATGTATTTATAAAATATTATCTGCATCTATGTTCAAATTTTTAAGAACTGTTCTGTGTTTGTCATTTTGCAGACATAATTACATATATTGTAATTGCAGATAGTAGTTATCTGTATCTGTTTTATGAGCCGGCAGAATTGCAGATGTAGATGCAATAATTTCTTATAGTGGTTATGTCTTGACCACACAATTTACGTTGAATTTTCATATCTAAACTACATAATTTATATTGACATAATCCTCAATTTAGTATCAATCTTACCCCTTGTCGTGGAATATTGAAATTCCAATTTTATTATAAACCAAGCGGAGGATGAACCTAGTCTAAAAAATTATAAATTAAGTGGATTTGTTGTGAGACCTCTGCATTTCTGGAACAACTTACTTCCATCAATTGCTTTGGTTTACCAAGTTAGTCCTTCCACTGAGCTTAAATCTCAATTCCATAAACTCAAATAATTTTTAGTCACAAAGGGAAAGCCTAGAATCTTGACACCTCCTTCATATATAGGTAAAATGACAACATTTCAGTATCAATTTAAAAATCCAGTTGGACAACCCATTTAAGGGTGAAGCAAAATCCAATTCTTTGTCTAATGATGAAAGTCCTAGTTTCTCACATTCCAAAATAGAACCAAGAAAAGAAAATGGATTTCAATCCTAACTGGAATCACACCAGTAGCTTGTAACGATGGTTTTAGATACTATAAATTTATGAACGTAGTGTTAGTTTTTATTTGCTAATTATGGATGATATATAATGTTGAGATTTGAATTTTGTTGCCTTTTCACACACAGATTTTAGATATGGGTTACTTAATATCCTTCCAGCTCTAAAATCCTTCCCTTTTGTTGTACCATATCTTCACATTGAGAATAACATGTCCGTAAGAAATTCAATGCCATGAGAAAGATCTGGCATATTCTAGATAGTGCATATGAGTGGGTTGTTATTGAGAAATCTTGATGCTCTTCCAAGGGCGATCTTGTTTCTTTGCTTGAGAAAGAACCAAAACATGCAAGAGTTGAAGGAGAAGGAATAAGGACAAAATTACAAGCATTCCATATACTAGGGGGTGAAAAAAATAAATTCCAAGTTTTTTATTCAAGTTGCATTAGCATACTATAACAAGTAACAATGACACATGTCTATTTTATGTGACATCTGTCTCTTTAATTCGGGTATTTAATGCCTCATTTTTATAATTGGACACTATATAATTTACCTTTTGAAATTATTCTGTTAAATGTTATTATTCAACTTAAAATGTGATATAAAAAAAGTCAAATTAATGATTATTCTTAAAATACATTTAGTAAGAACAACTTCATATCTTTTAACAACTTATAATATTTTATAAACATCATTTTTATTAATTTTGTAGTTTATCACTATTTTAAGAATGATCAATAAGTTAATTTTGGTTCATGTTTTATTTAGTTTATCATTATTTTAGGAATGGTCAATAAGTTAATTTTGGTTCATATTTTATTTTAAGTTTAATAATATCATATAATAATAAATTAGTCTAACATAATTAAAATCATATGTCTCTTAATAATATGACTGTAAAGATATTCTAAGAATTCTTTTTCTTAATTTTTAACGATTTGGTTAAATTTTAGCTTGTTTCGAAGTTTTAATAGAGATTTGTATAGGTTTTAAAAATAGAGGAAAAATTGGTATAATATGAGTCTATAACTAGAATGATTTAATTTCATTAATTTAAATAAAATAATCGGATGAACTATAACTTGTTTTTGAGTGCTAGTTCAACTGATAAAGAGATATGATTTAATCTTATTAATTTGAACCAATCATTGAAAATTTTAGTAGTGATGGCAGGGTTTATCTCCACTCTCCCTCCCCATGTGTCCTTTAAAGTTTGGCGGATTGGTATTAATGATGTCGTTTGTTGCGATATTTAAGGAGCATGTTTGAGTTTTGAAATTTGAATTATCTATCTTGAACCACTAAGTTATTCACATTTGTCTGATCATCAAATTTAGAACTGGAGTTCTTGGCACGCCACTATTTAAGTTGCCAATAACAATTTGGCACGCTCAATTGGGATGTTTGGTTTGAAGATGTCCAAGAAAGAATGAAATCAATCTATGGTTGCACAAGCCATTAGGAATGAGGATTTCTCAGCATTGATTGAAGTTATGGAAGGCGGGCTTGTACCAAGGCCTAATATGGAAGTTAGCATGGAAAATCTGGTAGAGATTCTAATAACCGCTACTCTAATAGTTACAAATATGTCTTCAGAGAAAAATGCATGCCAGAGTAAAGGAAATAAAGGTTAAAGAACTTTATATGTTAGGAAATCTAGGGGTCAAGCATCGTATGCATACGCACCAAAATTAAATTTTTTCCTAACCGAGAACAAATGTATTCAATTAAGTATATATATAACCAAAGCTAAAACATAAAAAACTAACCACTTGAAGCTTTCCTTATGCGGCTAGTTTGATTGTTTAGCAAGGATGCTTAGAGTTCTTCTACAAATCGTCAAAACGATTCTCTCAATCAAACAAAAAGTATGACCAATGATTAGTAAGTTATTCAAATAAATAAGTCTATAATGAAATAGTTCACACAATTGATTGGTTAGAACCTTTATATTTTTCCTCAAAGATTCAAAAGAATCGATTCTCCCTTCGGATACGTGCTAACTTCCACATGATTGAATCGTCAAGATAGGATTGACCTTGAAGTAGAAACTCATTTGCTTTAAGAATAGAGGTCACAGCTAAGGGGAGGAGATTTTTAAGAACTTTCCTTACTTACAATCTCTCACAAGGCCAAATGTCTCTAGTCTTGCTTTTTTGCAACTCTATGGCTGAATTCCCTTTAGCTATTCTACATATAGAGTGTAGCTAGGGCTTAAGAAATTATACTCCTTCCTTGTTTAGGATTTGATTAAACTTAAAGCCCAAGGTCTAAGGTCCAAAACCTCTTTAGTAAGCCATAATCTTGTTATGATTTCTAACTAGCCTTTAGACTCCTATTGGCTTAAATTCAATTACCTTTTTACCCTTAAGTGCTTGGAACTTAACTATTAATTCCAAGACTTCATTATCCTTCTAGGTTCTTAACCTAAGTCAGTTAAAATGTATAGCCTATTAGATTATCTCGTACGTTGACAATAAATGTAATTAGATAATTACTAAGAAATACAGTTAAATTAAACATTTTTAATTTAACTTTAGTTTTACTAAACCAACTAACTTACATTCATAGATCAAGATTGACATCTAGCAATGCATCATAACTACCCAAGTGCATGCGAAGTTACTGATCATTGATCAAACCTTTCAGTGCTTGGTTATCGTATAATTCAATCCTTTCATCAAACATCCCAATATAGACATAGGACATGGATTCTAGTGTCAACCCTATATTTGTCAAAATCTATTTGTACTTGAAACCAAATTTAGGTTTTGTTCCTAAAAGAGATTCAAGAAAACTCTTTTTTTCTTAATCTCTTTCACTTTGCAAAGTATTCTTAGAACAAAACATACTTGTCTTAAGAGGCTATGAGGTATTCATCCTCTTTACTGAGAATGATGAATTCTTTGTCTATCATTCATCTACCTTCATATGCTTCACTACATGTCTAATAATCACCCATGTATTATCCTTATTACAGGATAAGGGAAAAGACATCAAAATACATAGATTCACATATAAGGTAATAAGATGATCTCAAGTCAAAGAATACTTACACCACCAATACTTTGAGAACTTCTATTGACACGTGAGTAGAGATTGTACATGATTTCTCGTGTTGGGTTAATTCAATGTATTTGGTCAACTAACAAGCACCCATATGTTTGTCTCACAATCACCATGCTTGTAGTTTATGAGATCACTACTCTCTTTATAAGAGAATGATGCAACATATACTAGTCTCAAAGAATTATCAATATCTCTACTCTTGATGATTCGTTGACTCGGATACTTTTAGAATAATACTTCGTGTATGTTATATCTCATAATTATGATCAACATCATAATTATACATACACAATATTTATTCTAGAGATTTTATATATCATTGTACTAAATTTCATTTAAACAATATAATAAAAATTGTTTAAGCAATATTATTACATGTATTAAATACAAATAATGTGTCATTACAACAAACCACTGATTAACTCTTGAACACTAATACTAACATTATCTCCGCAAAGTACAACGACTAGAAATTATGGTTCACATGCCTCATCCTTGTACAACAGGGACTACTGATTCAATGGAAAAATAGAAGTTCAAGGTATGAAAGACTTCTTTAAACCCGGACTCTAACTACGGAGCGATTTTTCCTCCTAGGTGGAATGAGATAACTACAAATTTCCAAATGCAGTTAGAGAAAAACATTGAGTAGTTAGCTTAAAGAATGTAACTGCCTTTAGAGAAGAAATTGGAGAAGAGCCAAAGACAGAGCCATATTCGGCAAAGGTATGCCGAATGGTTGGTTTGAATCATGATAATGCTTTTATGTGTAACACATCCATTATCAATTTAGGCCAAGTTCTTGGCCAAATTACTTAACCACGTGGAACGTATAATGTTACACCTAGAGAAAATATGGTCTCCTCCACTTGGATACCCTCCATATAATTATACAAAACAAGTAAATAATAACCTGGGTTATTTACTAATACCAAATAAGGTTCAACAGAATCAACAAAATGGTAACTAGAACCTCTATGGTTACCAAAAATCAAATCTCATTAGTCAAAATAGATTAGAAATTAAAAATAAAATAAAAAATCTATAAAATGGTAACCATAATCCTTATGGTTATTGTAATCAAGTTCCATTCGATCAAATTAGACCGATGAGAAATCAACAAGGTGATTATGGAGTTTATCCAAGTAATTTTATTCTAAATCAATTTAATGGAAAATTTCTTCCAAATATGAATTAAGGGGAAAACAACTATGGTCATCTAGATCCAATGTTTAGACATTACAATAAATTGTCATATTTGCACCTGTTTTTTGGAAAACTCAGACACCCAGATGCAAATAATTTTTATATGCATCTATATTTTATATCTGTGTCTGCATAAGTGCAGATGCCGATACTTTTAGAAAAATTGAATGTAGATGCTGATAATATTTTGCAGATGCTATAATGGTTTAAGTTTGATGCTATTTTTCTCAAGCTCAGCTGCGTCTGACTTATTCATAAGGGTAGACACAAATATAAACATTTATATTGTTAAAATATTTTTGAATCTACATTTGCTACTTAATGTACTTGTGTCTGGAGGGCCAGACATAGATACTTTTCCCATATTAAATCCTTAACCCGCTAGTTTCCTTTCTAGTTTCATTATCTTCCTCCATCTCTGAAATTCAAACCTCCATCATCCCTCTCCTTCTAGAACCATAGCCCACCATCTTCATTGACTCTGTTGCCACCATTAACAAGGTACACTGTTGTTAAGGAAGTCTATTTCCCTGTCCACAAGGAACACTGAGCAACTTCAGTTGGGTTAGCAATTTTCATCATTAGCTTTAGGTCTCTCTTCCTGTAAATCAGTAGAATGCCAAATTATAAGACGACTTCCCATTGATGATTTAAATTTGCTTTCTAATATTGTATTTTCATCTTATTGGCTTGCTTTGGTTTTACATAGTGGAGTAGTTATTACTAATATTTTCACTTAGAATGTGCAAATTTTATTTCTTGCCAATGAAAAGGTTTCCCATATTAGCTTTCATTGTAATATGAACATTTAATCTTTCACATGTATAATATTGTTTTAAAAAATATAATAGCAAGCAATGTCTTTCAGTTAACTTCTCCTTTCATTGGGAAAAGTAGTATGCCAGTTGTTCAAGTCTTCAATTATTAAATTTTTTTATTCTGCATATAATAAACTAGGAAAAAGAAAAAAAAAAGTATATTACAAAATCGTTACTATAAACACTGGAACTGAAAAAAATAATAATGATAGC
The DNA here is from genome assembly GCA_029379385.1 of Quillaja saponaria. NCBI lineage: Eukaryota > Viridiplantae > Streptophyta > Magnoliopsida > Fabales > Quillajaceae > Quillaja > Quillaja saponaria. The sequence goes on from CM055607.1 coordinate 25,071,359, forward strand.
AAAACTGGCTTTAGACTCCCTGAATTATGCTTTGGTTAACCAACTAGATAGGATATATGTATATATCAGTGGAAGCTTCACTAGTAGTGTGCTGGTTTTGCAATTCTAATGGTTGGTTGGTTGTGTTTTGATAAGTTATACTCTAGGATAGGAGAGACAGCTTCAACAAGAATTCACTGTAAGCATGCAAAGAGAAAAAGAATTTTGAAACTTTGGTTTGATCAGAAACTAATTATAAGTATTAGTAAATTAAAATTTTTGAATGTCTATTAAAAAAAGTATGTAAAACTGGTGAACAATCTAGGAAGAACTTTATACATCAAACAGTTGGAATTTTCATGTCAACATAAAAAAATCAAGATGCTTGGAAACCATGTGTTATATAAGCTTACTATAGAAGATTCCAATGTCCTTCAGTTTTCAATACTTTACATTTTCAAATAAGCCTTATATATATGTATTGAGGGTGGATAGGAAGAGAGAAAAGTACTAGTTAGCCGAGTTAGCAAGGACAATTACCAGGTTGATAAGCAAATGCTTTCCCTTAGATAGATAGTGGGTGAAAGATTTGCCTCACTTTTTTTACAAGCAAAATTCTTTAATTTGGGAGAAAGGGTAGGCCAACAGTCAATGGAATGACTTGTGTCCCTATGAAATATAACAAAATGTTTACTAAGTTATATATGTTAGGATTTTTGTGTATATATTACATGTGAAACTAACACTATAAGCAATCTCTCCCCTATTTGATGTCATGCTGGACCTATTATTATTTTTAGTGTTACCATTTGCAAAGGGCTAACTAGCAACTCATTGTTGACTAATTTAAAAAGATCAAAGGCTAGCTTCAAAGAGCTCTACACTTTAATAGGATGTGGAGACTTTTGATGCTTTAATTACCAAAGTTCATCAATTTAAGTAGGTGGAATGTTCCTTCTATAACATATTAGACCTCTTACTGGTCTCTTTTCAAGTATTGGAAGAAGCTCTATAATTTTAGGACAACAAGACCATGCAATGGAGCAACATGGTTGAAATTCAAATTTTGATAGAAAATCCTTTTAGAAGATAAAGATTAAGTGCAATAATTTTTTTATGGAATGATCCATCTTTAGTTGTGTTATATAGCTTTATTTTGATATTTTTCCTTTGCTTCCTTTCTTTTTCCCATGTATGCATAATGCATGTGATTTGTTATCTCTTTTCTCTCTCCTTATTTTGACTTGATCAAGTATAATCTAACATATCAAGTTTTTTTTTTTTTTTTTTTTTTTTATGTGTGAAGTTTGACATGTAGACTTTGTTTTTTTAACTTTTGTTTCCTATAAACATAAGGCTACTTCATGTTTCTAGTTGTGTCATTTATAGCCTTAAACTGCAATTACATTTTATATATGGATCAACATTTTTATCATTTTATACATACTTATGTGTTCTCTTTTTAGATTTTGTAGTCCTGACGAGCAAAGTTTATTGTTTGCTTACCATTTTTATTATTACAAAGTATATCATTTTCCCTTTAAATGAGTAGAAAGAAGCCATCAGGACCCGTCACTTGGAAGGAAAATGGGAGCCCAGATTGGAACCCACAAAATTGGTAGGAGTAGTTATGTGACAAATGAGCGAGCTCTAACTTCCAGAGGCGCTCTTGGACTATGACAGTGAATAGGCAAGTGAGTGGTGAGTTTGGTCACCACGCATCTGGATTCGTCAACATAACTGTTCACTAGACAAAACGACTGGTTAATAATGTTTTATTTTAGAAATATTAATAATAAATTTGTATTTATTGTTTTATATTTTTTGCAAATGAGAAAGAGTTGGGTCGAGAACCTATAGTTATTGAGGTTTTCGACCACATTCATAAGAGAAAATTCGTTAACTTTATTGACACAAAGTTGAAGGCCATGAGCATTAGTATTATATGTCTTTTTGTTTTACATAGTTGTTTCAGTTTTACATATATAACTGGTTTTCATTTGACAAGAGAAGTTTAAGACTTTAAAAGCGACAGAGATAGGGAAATCTAGTACCGGCCTGCTCAGGATAATACTGATATACCTACAGAGGCTTCCATGAGTGACTTAGCTCTCTTCCCTTTTTGAGGTATATCCACCACCATTGACACCGCAACCATCTCAGATTAGTATTCTTTTAATTTTATTTTCATAATACAGAAGTTTTAGTTTATTATAGTTTCAATGCAAAACTTTTGTAAAAACTTTAAAATTTTGGGTTAGGATATTAGGCCAAATTTTGAGTCTTAAGACAAAAACTTTGAAAAACGTAATTTTGGGGAGGAGGGTAAAACAATCAAATACAAGTCTGTTTCAGATTCTAGGAGTATCATCATAATCGTGAGGACGAATAAGACTTGTAAGAAAAAATAAAAATCTATTTGGATTAACGGTTAAGATAGTTGGCCAAATTTTAAAATTTGAGTTTCAATGTAAAAACTCTTAAAACTTGGGTTCGGGAGACAAAATGGTCAAATACAATTATGTTTTGAATTCCTGTAGTACCGGCACGATAGTGAAAACGAATAATATATGTAGGAGAAAACAAGTTGGCTTAACGGTTAGGATATTAGGACAAACAGTTTTAAGGTAAAAACTTGCCAAGTTTGAGTTAATTTTTCCAAGTTAGAGTTTTAACTTATATGCATATTAAGTTAAATGTAACTTATAGCTTATTTATTTTGAATATTTCAAGTCGCACCTCTTACATCTGGGCTTTTGCACCTTAGTCAGAATGACAAGTAAGCGATGACGACGACTTAATAGTAGGAGATGATCATGATTATTATATTTATGTACTTTAAATAATATTAGTTACAATAATTTTTGTATAATATATTTTTTTATTTATAAAATTTAGAATTTAAATTTAAAATATACTTTTATACATTTATAAAATTAAAAATTAAATTATTTTTTTCCATCTACATCTATATTATGATTCATTTTCATCTTTCTTTTATAGATGCATATAAAATTAAAAAAATATAAAAAGATTTACGTCTGTTTTTCTGCATCAATACATCAGACATAATTATATCTGGGTTTACATTTTCCGTGTCTATATTCCAGACTCAAATATGTGATAAGCAATTATTAGCGATTACATGCAGAAAAACTAATGCAGATAAATTTCGTGTTTGTAAAATGACTTTCTGCATCTGTAATTGATAGACACAAATAACACCATTTCTTATGGGGGCTCTCATAAGATGGCCCATTAAGGTTCTGGGGTTGTGGGGAAAGAGGAAGGAGTTTAAGGAATTAGAGCTGAAACTAGAATTAAAGAAAGCTAAGAAATTAGGATTTTAGAGGAGTAAGAAGCAATAAAAGAGGTTAAGTTGAACCAATTAGTAGGGGAATAAGTTTGTGTTTAGACTTCGATCGGTATAGACAGTTGGATTTTCCTGGGGTACACTTCAAATTATACTTCATTCTTTACACACTTAAGATTTAAAACTTACGATTACAAAATCCCTACACATATTTATAATAATTTTTTTAACGATGCCCTAAAGACACGTATTAAGAATCTACAAATAGAAAATTTACAACTTTTATTATGATAATTGATTATGATTTTATTGTTATTTCGGTTTATTTCTTTTTTTAAGAATCTTTAATTATATTCATATTTTTGTATTTAATTGTATTACCTTGTATTTTACTTACATGTGTATCTTTTTATTTGTATTGTAGATTATTCATTAGGGATAACCCAAGGATATGAAGATGGGCATTACTATTTTTCGATATAATCATGAACCACCTTTTAGGTTCGGTATTACACTACTAGAAGTTTTTTCAAGTACACAAATACCTTATGCTATAATGATTATATTATTATTAGTCAAATATAAGTTCGTTTCAGATTCCAGTAATACTACCACGACCGTGGTGACGAATAAAAGTTGTTAGGATAAACGAAAATCTATTTGGATCAAAGATTAAGATATTAGGCTAAATTTGAGTTTTAAAGTAAAAATTTTGAAAACTTAGGTTTGGAAAGGGGGGGGAGGGAACGGTCAAATACAAGTCTGTTTCAGATTTTAGTAGTACAACATGAACGTGGGGAAGAATGACACCTATAGCAGGAAACAAAAATTCATTTGGATTAACGGTTAGGATATTTGGCCCATCGTTACTAGGATCATGGTACACTCCGGGACTGTGGTACGAGGGTACTGCTACCTAGCAAAAATTATGGTACAATGGAGGTAGGCTTAGTTGGTTTGCTATTTCGGAACGTGGTACACTTGAAGTACTTAGTTGAGCCACTTTACTATATTTTGGTGGTGTACTTCACTTTAAATTCTACTAAATAAATAGAATACATAATATTTAATTTATGGTACAAGAAAGATAATAACTTACTAATTATATAAATACATACATATATAAAGGAAATAGGTAATAATTGATATAGATTGAAATTGTGATCATACTTTTCTATTTTCTAGGTAAAAAATCTTAAAATTTTGGATTAGCTAGTTTTAATGACCTGAATTGCTAACAAAATGATCCCAGTATACAAAAGAACCACGATTCTGGAACAAAATTTCAAAACACGGAACGCAGGGGGGTCAAGAGATCTCAGTAACTATGATTTGGCCAAACTTTAAGATTAACGGCAAAAACTTTGAAAATAAGGGTTCGAGGGGTAAAACAATCAAATTAAAGTCCATTTCGGATTTTAATAGTACCGGCACAACCGTGGACGTGAATAGATTTGTAAGAAGAAAGTAAAATCCTTTTGGATCATGGGTTAGGATATTAAGACAAACTTTAAGTTTCAAAGCAAAAACTTTGAAAACTTGGGTTTAGGAGGATGAGAAACAGTTAAATACAAGTCAATTTATGATTTCAGGAGTACCGGATTTTAGGAGTACCGGCATAATCCGTAAGGAAGAATAAGACCTAGAGAAAGAAACAAAAATGTAGTTGGATCAAAGGTTAGGATATTAAGCCAAACTTTTAGTTTCAAAGCAAAAAATTGACAAGTTTGGGTTCAGAGGCAAGACGGTTAAATACAAGTCTATTTTGGATTCTACAAGTAGTAGTATGACCACGGGACGAATAGGAACTTAAAGAAGAAAAGGAAAACCCTTTGGACCAACTTATTAGGATATTAGGCCAAATTTTTATTTTCAAAAAAAAAAGTTGCCAAGTTTGGGTTCGGGGTGCAAAATTGTCAAATACAAGTCCATTTTGGATTTTGAGAGTACTGACATGACCATGGGGATGAATAAAACCTGTAAAAAGAAACATAAAACTATTTGGATCAATAGTTACGATATTAGGCTAAACTTTTAGTTACAACTTAAAAACTTATCAAGTTTGGGTTTAGGGAAAAAAACGGTTAAATACAAGTCCAGTTTTGAATTCTTAGAATACATACACTATTGTAGGGATGAATAAGACCTGTAGAAAGAAACGGAAAAAATCATATGAATCAACTGTTAGGATATTAGGCCAAACTTTTAGTTTCAAGGCACAAACTTGTCAAATTTGTGTTCAAGGGGCAAAATGGTCAAATACAAATTCATTTTAGATTCCAAGAATACTGCAATGATCTTGATGATGAATAAGATCTATAGGATGAAACAAAAAACCACTTGAATTAATAGTTTGGATATTAGGTCAAACTTTTAGTTTCAAGGCAAAACCTTGCGAAGTTTAGGTTCGAGGGGCAAAATAGTCAAATATAAGTCTGTTTCGGATTCCGAGAGTATCGGCACGACCGTGGGGATGAATTAGATTAGTAGGAAAGAATGAAAATATTTTTAGAATAACAGTTAGGATAGTATGCGAAAATTTAAGTTTCATGGCAAAAACATTGAAAACTTAGGTTTTGGATCCAATACTAGCACGACCGTGAGGATGAATATAATTTATAGGAAGAAATGAAAAATCATTTGGATAAATGGTTAGGATATGAGGTCAAATAATTTCAAGGCAAAAACTTGCCAAGTTAGAGTTTTAACTTATATACATATTAAGTTAAGTATAACATATAACTTATTTATTTTGATCATTTCAATGGTGACATTTAAATCAAATAATTCAGATTCGAATTCGAATTTGAATTTGAATTTGAATAGTACATAATCCCGATTTAATATTCGATGACTAATTTGAAATAGTATTTGAATTCGCATTAAAATTCAAAATAATATATGTTTTTATTAAAAAAAATTATATTAAAAAGTTATTTTTTTATACCAAAATACCATAATTTCCTATTAAGTTCATATAAGTATTTGAATTCGAATAATGCCCAATTCGAAAGCTATTCAATTCGAATTGCATCTTTAATTTTAAGTTGCACCTACCATACATGTGTCTTCTAACCTCAACCAGAATGATGAGCAAATTTAAGATGATGACTACTTAGGAGTAGGAGATGATCATGATTATTAGTATTTTATTTATTTATTGTAAATAGTATTGTTACGATGATTTTTGTATAATATATTTTTATTTATATAAGATTTGAAATTTAGATTGAAAATATACTTTTACAAGTAGAAAATTACAAGTTAAATTAATTTTTCCACCTGCGTCCCCATTATTATTTGCTATATATGTCTTTTACAGACAAGATAAATTAAAAAGAAAAAAGAAAAAAAATTTCTTTGATTTTCTGCATCTGTACCACAGATTCAGTTTACATTCCACCGTTTAGGAATTCATACTCAGATACGTGGAAAGCAATTATTACGTCTTCCATGCAGAAGTAAGAAGACAGACTCAGATAAATTCTACGTCTGCGCAGACGCAAGAATTAGTATTTTAGTTTAGACTTATTGTGCTTTGGTAGCAAAACCATATGATTATATGCATTTGTAATATATGACATTTTACATTTGCATTTAGCAGATGCTGATAACTCCATTTCTTATAGCGAGATATTAAATGACTACAATTATGAATAAGCAATTCTGTTTTGGAATTCAACCTTTAGTAAGATTGATGTATAGGAAACCATATCCTTAGTGGATAGACTACTACGAATGCCCTTGATCAGTATAATGAGATGTGCCTATTTATTCATCTCTTGACTCAAAATGGGAATGGGTTTGAAAAAGGATCTTATAGTGTCTAGAGTTAGATTAGGAAGGTCTCTTAATGCCTTCTTTTTTCTTCTCATCAGAGTTATTTCACAAGGACTTGTCATAATAAGGAAGAAAGAGGGAACAAGCACATTTGGAGAGCGCAGTATAACAACGAGTTGTATGCTGCTTTGAGAAGGATGAATCACTCCCTAAAAGGAATCTATTGATTCTTTTCCAATTGGTTGGACTATAGGTGCGATGATTTACCTCACGGATGAGGTCTCTGGTTCAAGTCCAAGATGGCCGGGCTGCACCAAGGAAAAGAATAGAAGAAGCAGCTGACTCCTTCATGCATGCTCCACTTAGCTCGGGGGGATACAGCTCAGGGTTTTTTTTCCTTTTCCTAGAGGGTTAAAGATATCAAAGTTTTCCACCTTTTGTAGAGAAGTTAGCCAGTATACAGTAAAACATATTATGTTAAGCTACAATTGTTTGGAAATTCCTTTAACATGAACTACTTTTAACTTGTATGTCTTTTTACCCATAAATTATATCTAACACACAAATGGAACAAATGTTCCATTCACAACTTTATAGGACCTAACTTGAGGTAAACATGGCTGACTTAGCCAAGATTAAACACATGGATGGAGAAATGGCCGAGGACTTCATGGCTAGGTTTAAAAAAGCTAGGAATAAATATTTGTCTTAGATTCCACAATGGAAATTTGTAAACGTGGCAAAAGGTGGTCTAACCTTTGAACTTAGGAAGAAGTTTTTAGACTGAGAATTTATTGACTTATTCCAGTTGGTATCTTGTGTGACCAAGTATGAGTATTTGCTTAAAAAAGAAAAATAAAGAAAATTTTCTTCAAGAGTAACTTATTATAAAGATCTTAATTTGGAGATAAATGAGTTAGACATCAAATTTTTTTATTTTTTTTTTTCCTGATATTGACGAAGAGGTTGAAATCAATTTAGTCGAACTTTTACTAGAAAGCCATACATTTGTAATTTGTTGTCTATGAATGAAAATAGTCATCTTAGAGTAAATTTGAATAAGATTTAGAAAACGACCAAAACTATTAAATATTCCTTTAATATATTTTTAAGGCTGCTCTGATTTTCGACCAATTGGTTAAAGATTGTTGAGGCTATTATAATCTGTTTATAATTTGACATTAACCTATTACTGTTGTTGATGATTACAAAATAAAATACAATGAATTACAAATAGAATAAACATATAATAATAACTTAAATCTTATTTTCTTAGTGGATTTGCTAAAACTCAATATCTGAGATTAATGATCCAAACTAAGTTGAAGCACATGTTAGCAGCAGAATCATTAGTAAGAAAATACTCATTTACAAAGATTAGTAAGCAGTACAGTGCTCCATTTAATGATATTCACAGCACTAGTAAAAACTTAGTTATTTTTACTCATGAATCTAATTCATTGAGAAAAAGTTTTTTTAAGGTTTTCTCTTTCAGCTAAAAGGTTCAATAGGTCTTTTCATCTAAGAAAAACGACTGTAATTTGGTCAAGCCTATAAAGCATGAAGAGAAAACTGAAAAAGACAAATTTTTGAGATTGAACCCTTGTGCTATCATCTTGATCAAGCTTCAAAATCAATCCTAGAACTCTCTAAGCCTGAACTTTCATATTCTGATAAACTCTTTTTAGAACTGATCCTATATTGTTAAGACCTTGTGATTAAGTAAATCACTAATTATAGTAATTCTTCTTCCTTTCAAGGAAAAGAAAAGCGAGTTAAAGTATTGTAAGTCATACTTAATACCATGCCTCAGTAAGCATATGTACTAGATGAAAAGAAATGATGATAGAAAAATTATCAAGGTGGAATGGATTAGGAAAGAAAATCATTTCAATTTAATTCAACTCCTTCTTTTAGACTACATTGAACAATATAACCTTATGTCCAATTATATTGAGTGTAAACATCTAGCGAATGAAAAAAGTTCAAATTTTGTGCAATTTACAAGAATACACTAAAATAATGTAAAACATCTCATTCAAAAGAGAGTTAAAGCATCTTATTACTTCATTTTGGTTGAATGTTTATAAATTTTCAGAACAAGTAGAAAAAGAATATATTTACACTGAACCTTCTATAACATAACCATCCTCCACAAGTAAGGGGAACAAGATCACTTAAAACCACTTTCCTACAATGACATGATGCATGTAGTGTCATCTAAGACAGGGACCGCTACTTACCTTTCGATACAAACCTTTAAAAATAAAAGTAAGTTACGGATTCTTAAGAAGTAAATTAAAGTCTTTCACTGAATATAGCAAAGTTATCTAGCAATTCTAATAATACCCATGCATAAGTTAATTGGTAGTATTGATTATACATATCTAATCAAATCAGATAGTAAGAGTTAGACAAAGAAACAGAGCCTAAAGTTTGTTTAAATTGTTTGCTAGTGTAAGTTTATTATGATCATAATCCATTAATATATATATATATATGTGTGTGTGTATGGATATCAAAGTAGGTGTTTTAAACTAATGGGTGTTTATTTTATTCTAATTTTATTAAAACATTAAATATATGCAGAGAGGAACTACTTGCTTTGGCCAAAGGATAAGCAGCAGCTAAGAAAGGCTAGTTTGCTAATAATTTAAAATACTAATTTTGAACTTTTAGACCATGTTTCCTTTATCTATCTGCTATTGTATTTGAAGTAGTATCTTTATGTTATTCTTCTTCCTAAGGTCTCAAAATCCCCACCTAATTCCTCATCATTCAAAATCAAAATCCCCACCTAATTCCTCTGGTATAAGGAAATGCATGTAGTCCTAAAATGTTAAAAACAAAAGAAAACTCTACTCTCTAGCAAAGTGGAGGATAGATTTGGTTAGTGGGTCCCTTTCATATCAAAGTAGTCATCCCTTTGTGTTTAGGCAAGTTTATTAACTTTCACAAAAAGCCATGTTTTTAAGTTACTGGTTCCTTGCCCACTCAGTCACTACAATGGTAATATTTCTTTCCAAATGATGTTGATTAGCACTATTGGATTGTAACATTATTTAATCTATTGTTTCCTAGCTAAATTCTCCTAGTTTTGAATTGCCTTTACAAGACCCCAGTTCCTGGTCTTCTTCTTAGTCATATATCAATTAATTTTTCTTGTTTCCTTTATTGCAACTGTTATTGTGTTGTTTCATTCATTTATTGTCCAAGGACTTAGAAATGATACTCTTGTCTTGCTTTTTCTAGTTTCAACTTCAAATACTGTGTCATCTTTTTTTATTCCACTTTTTCTCTATTTTTGTTTTTTTTTTTCTTGTTTTCATTTTTTTTTTTTTATTATTTTTTTTTTTGGACTTTTTTTTGGAGACAATGTTCCCTTGGCTATCTTCCCTTTAAGAACATGGTGAAGGTACTTATTACAAAAAAAATGGATGGAGCAGGAATACCAATCAAATCAAGAAAATATTGAAAAAATAAGGGTTTTGCTAAGTAGTGTTTTTAATAGCATATGTTTAACTACTGTTTTATTTTTTCTAGGGCCTAGAAGATCATCTGGAATTCAACATGCACCATTATTCTACGTGCGCCATTGCCAGTAGTCATTTTTTATCCTTTTCTTCACTTTTTTTCATTTCCTTTGCACCCTCTACTGTTATTGAATATTCTACATACACATTCTTGTCATTTATTTCCATGAATCCTTTCTTTAATTTGTTTCCCATCTCAGCTCGAACAATGCCTTTAGCTTAAACTCCTTCAAATCAGAGGGAATAAGTACTTTCTTCTCTAAATGAAGAATTTCTCTCAACTGTTAAAGATTGTGAAACATCACCAGTTTTAAGTTGGCTACTCTTTTTCTCCTCCATCGCTATCTCTTCGATTTCAACTTCATTTTTCTTCACCTCCTTCTCTGCTTCCCCTGTTTTATCTTCACTTTTCTTTAGTAATTTTGAATTGTATATTGTTTGAAGCACACTTTGTTCATATTCTAGATATTTAAAGTACAATCAATATTTTAAGATATTGTTATGGCTTTAATTATGCAATTACTATATGGACATTGTTTTGTGTGTGTATAATCCACTAACATATATATTAAATAAAGTAATTTATTTTTCTCTCATTTGTAGTAGATAGTGGATAGTACTGTAGTAGTATTTAGATTATAGCGAATCGTTCATGAATATTCAGCCACTAAACCTTGGTGATTTTAATATATAATAAAGAGTTCAAAAAAGGTAATGTGTACAATCATTCTTTTTCATTTTTGGTCTTTGTTGTGGTCTGATCTATCAATCATCATTCTTCATCTTCTATCTGGTATAATTACATTATCCAGTATGTCTACATTAGTTCTATTGCATTGCATATAAATAGTTTTCAATTAAATTTGATTCATTAATTTGTTATACAAAAGTTAAGATTTGTTGATGTAGATGTTAATTAGACTATATATATTCTTAGAATAATTAGTGATATAGTTAATATTTTTAACATTTTACAAAGACTCAAAACTTGGATTCTCGTTAAAGAATTCATTGCTAATCACAATTCAATTATATTTTTCATTAAGTTTCACAATATTGAATTACCATTAACTAACGATTATTGAATTATTCAAAGTGGACAGTTTAGAAAAGTGACACATATCATTCACTACAGTAATCGCTTAATTTGGATTTCCGTTAGTTTAAATTTTTGTTTCATTTCTTTACTGTTCTCCGGATGCATACGTAGACACATAGTAATAAAGTTTTCTATGTCATGTACTTAGGAGACAACAGAGAAATGCTATCGAAATTTTGCTAAGTTGGAATGAAGGATTGAGATATAATTGGAATAAGTGTGTTATTTTCCTAAATGGGATATAATCATCTTACCCTTAAGAATGAGTTAAAGGTTCACGCACACATTATTTATTTACCTAGAATATGAAGTTCAAGTGATGAAAAATTCGTCTTCTGTGTTTGGTTCAAAAATGTTGCCAGATTGTAGTTGGATGTCTAATAGAAAGAATTTTTGTGTGATAATAGATGAATTTAAAGATGGGGTTGAAGAGTTTATAAAATTTGCAACTGAAAATGGAAAAAAAAAATTATTTGTGAACTATAAAGTATGCTGATGAGCCTTTATAGGAAGGTTGTGATGAACAAAGTATATTGTCTATAGTTTCACAGCTACTAAATTTAAAATCTGAGATCAATATGAGTGAAACTAATTACGATTGAATGATGTAGATTATCAAGAGTATGCTATCGAAAATAGAGATGTTACCTGATAATTTTTATCAATCAAAGAAGTTGGTTGATGGACTGGGGTTGAAATATAAACTAAATACATGCATGCCCAAATGATTGTACCTTATACTATAAGAAAGATGAAGATAAGATCGTGTGCCCTATTTATAATCACCAATGATATAAGACTAAGAAAGCCCATAATCAAAACAGAAAGATATTCCTTACAAGGTATTAAGATACTTTCCAATTATTCCAAGGCTTCAGAGATTGTATATGTCAGATAAGACTACCAGAAATATGAGATGGCATATGGAAGGTGTTCGTCGTGACCCAAACTTAATAACTTATCCTTTGGATGTTGAAGCCTAGAAGAAATTTGATGTTTCTCACCTGGATTTGCAAGTGAGATTCGAAATGTCCATCTTGGGCTTTCTACTAATAGATTTAACCTGTTTGAAAATTCAAGTGTACTACTTACTTGTTGGCCCGTTTTTATTACTCCATACAATTTTCCGCCAAGCATATACGTGAAACGAACATCAATATTCTTGACATTGGTTATTCTTGGTCCTAATTCACCAAAAAAGTACTTAGATGTTTACTTGAGACCTTTGGTAGATGAGCTAAAAATTTTGTGGGATGAAGGTGTCTTCATTTTTAATGCTCACAAAAAATAGAATTTCTTAATAAAGGCTTCAATTTTACGGACAATTAGTGATTTTTCTGCATATGGGATGTTATCTAGGTGGAGTACCTAGGGGAGACTTGCTTGTCTGATTTGCATGGAAAGAACTAAATCATTTTATCTCAAGAATGACGGTAAATATTCTTAGTTTGATTGTCATCAACAATTCTTGCCAATGGATCATCGGTTTTGAAGAAACAAGAATGATTTCAAAAAGGGAATTGTAGAGAAATCACCCTACCTCCACGATTGAGTGGTGCAGAAGTCAAGAAACAAGTATTTAAGCATCTTCAAATCACATTTGATAAAAAAAGTGATAAGCAGAAACTTTGTGGATTTGGTAAGGATCATAATTGGACAAAGCGTAGTATTTTTTGAGAGTTATCGTATTAGGAAACTAATTCAATTCACCACAATTTGGATGCCATGCATATTAAAAAAAATATTTTTGATAATGTGTTCAAGACCCATTTGAATGTTAAGGGAAAAACAAAATTCAATCTAAAGGCACGTGAGGATTTACGATTGCTATGCAAGCGTCCAGAATTAGAGTTATGAAACCAAACACTGCATATGTTTTAACAGATGATCAAATAAAAGAAGTTTGTGGGTGGCTAAAATAATTGCATTTTCCATATGGTTATGTATCCAATATAGCTCGTTGTGTTAATGTTACCAACAAGAAACTGTATGGTATGAAAAGTCATGATTGTCATATGTTCCTGCAGAGATTGTTGCTATTGGCTACACTAGACTTTTTGCCTAAACCAAATTGGGGAGTACTAACAGAATTGAGCCAATTTTTTTTATAGATATATATTCAATTGAAATACCAATTGATTATATGCTCCAACTAGAATATGTCATTGTTGAAATCTTATGCAAGTTGGAAATGATATATATTTCTCACATTTTTTGATTCAATGGAGCATTTAACTGTCTATCTACCATACGAGGTTAGAGTTGGAGGCCCTATAAAATATCATTGGATGTACCCATTAGAGAGGTGAAGTTACATAACTTGATATATCATTTTTAAAGTCATAAATTTGAATACCTTTTGTGATACTGATATTGATTTTAACTATTAGGTGCATGCATGATTTAAAAAAAAATTGCATTAAAGCGCGAATAGAAGGGTTTATATATGAAGCATACATGTTAGAAGAGGTGTCAAATTTTTGTTCAATGTATTTTGGACCGCATGTTCCTACAAGATGCACAAAACTCTCTTGGAATGATAATGAAGATCAAGAGATTTCTCGGACTACTTCATGTCTCTCAATTTTTGAATATCATGGGAGATATTTTGGTAGGAGTTGGACTAAAAATCTACTAGATACAGATGTGAAAGTTGCAGAGACATATGTTCTCTTAAATTGTAATGAAACTGAGCCATATATTAAGTAATTTTTTTTTAATTCACTTCTTAACTGATAACCTACTAAATATAAATCATTCATTTATACAAATTAATATCACTTTTAACAAGAAATTTGATAGCATGTTGAGCGTCATCGATCCTATTATCAATGCTCAACAAATTGAGAAGGAAATGAAGAAGGGTTTCTCAAAATGGATGAAACTTGTGACTATGACAATTTAATATTTATTACTAAACATTTTATGCTATTAATAAGTTATAATTAATTATATTCTTTAACTAATGGTTTAATTAGGCACATGAGAAGCACATTGACGATTCTCTAATACGAGATATGGCTCGTGGTCCTTAAAATTATATTAAATATTACAATGCTTTCATCGTCAATGGATACAGGTTTCACAATAAAAATTATAGGAAAAATAAGACAACAATAAATAGTGATGTTTGTGTTTTAGGCACTAACTATGGTAATGATGCATTAGATTATTATGGGATAGTAGAGGAAATTTTACAATTCACTTACCTACGTGACAATAACAAGGTGGTTCTATTCAGATGTAAGTGGTATGACCCGATTAATGGAGTTAGAAATGATAAGAAGTATGGAATTGTGGAAATCAATCACAAATCTAAACTTCGGTCATTTGAGCCATTTATATTAGCTGAACAAGCCTAACATGTGTACTACACAAAATATCCAGCTTCTAAAAATAAAGATAAGGTTGATTGGTGCGTTGCATACAAAGTTAAAATCAAGGTATATACTTCTGAGGTGTATATGGAGGAAGAAAATCATAATTATTATCAGAATGATGTAGGAAGCTACCTATTCATTATTTAGATTCCAATCTGATGACATTGAAAAACTAGTTGTCTTGTTTGATGGAGGCATCGTGGAAGAAGTGAATTTGAAAAAGTTAACACCTCGTACAAAAAAGACGAAGCAAGAATGAACTCAAGAAAATGTTGATATGGGAGATGATGATGATATAAATGATGATGAAGATGAGGCAGAATGGCAAGCAGAAAGTTATGATAAGGATACCATTTAAAAGGGTTTTATGGTAATATGTATATTACGTACTAGAGTTTGAACTGATAACATTAGGTTATTCACAATGGTCTGATGATCAAATTTATAACTTGAGTTCATGACAAGCTGTTGTTTAACTTGTTAACAACAAAGTTATAAGGAAATACCAATAACAAATTCACATATAAAATGACCACTTTCATGAATGCAACTTTCTCTTGTGTTGGACTGTAACATCCCTGAAATTCAAGTTATTGTCTGAATATATGTTTGTATGACTTTGTACTTGCATCTTATGCTAGTGTGTTTGAGATGCTTAAGATTAGTGAAGTCATGATTTAATTGTGAATCTACTATAACTATGAAAATGAATTATATTGTGAAGTACTTGAAAATAACTTGAACAATGTTTTTGTGCTATTTGTATGTATGATATGTTGATGATTGCATTAATTGCAAATATAAAAGTGAAAATACTTGAACCTATGATGATAGCATAAAACTGTTTAATTAGACATGTGACCTTTGCTAACATAGACGCTTATATCTTTTGATAGAAAAGCCTAAATGTAATTCCAAAATAATTTGGTGGAAAATAGACTTGTCTAGCTTTAAAATGGAATATCGTTTGTAATATTTGGACTGGTGGATTACTCTAGGTAATTAATCAAAGTAAGGAAAAATCCTAAAAATGTAGGATTTTGGCATTTTGACCCTTCAGTGGTTTAATTAGTATAACTTGAGCTAAGAGAATGCAAATCATGATCCATTTATTGGATAAATCAGTAGACACATATAGCTTTCTATAAGTGTATCAAACATTCTAATTGAATGTGTAAATTAATACAGTGAATTCTTAGAAGTGAAGCAAAATTCTATGAAATACAAGATTTTGACAACTCTGACTTTATCTTAGTAATTTGGCCTTAACTTACTCTAGGAAGATCGAAATCCAATTTCATTTCTTGGATAAATTAATGAACATATATATATGTTTCTAAACATGTATCATATGTATTATTTGGATCTATCAATCAATACAGTTTATTGTTTAAAGATTAGAGCAAAAATCTTTATACTTAATGATAAACTAGTATGGTGCAAGGTTATAATTGAAATTCTAGAAAGCTTGTCCAGGGACCTAGATGCAAAATGAGAAAAAGTTCTTTTTCAAGACAGGGACTGAAATAAAAATAAGCTAGAAGTGGGGATTGCATGTTGAATCTTGGATTTCAAAGGGTTTATAATGAATTTTGGATGGACTTGTGGTGTCTTACTTAGTTTGGTAATGCTTTTTAAGAAGATGTTTTAACTTTTAAAAAGCTACAGTACCTAAATATTATTTGGTTAAATATTTTTTTTTTTGGGTGCTTTTACTATTGTTTTTAAAGAGTCATGGGTGCTTTTAAGTGTTAAAAATATCACTTAAAAGCACCTTAAGTGATACTTTTAAAAGCTAGCTATCGCTTTTCAAAATTAAAAATACAAAAATCACCTTATTAATTTTAGAAAAATTACCAAATATATCTTCAATTATTTTATAAGCTATTAAATTTCTCTTCCTAAATATAACTTTAATAATGATGTCTATTTTTTTCATTTTATACATTTACAGCAGCTTATGATTTGTTTTATCAAACATCTTGTTCATTGCTTTTACTACCCACAACAATGTTTATAATAGGGTTGCTATAACCTTTTGACAGCTACTTTTTCATAGCATGAAAGTTACAGCATTACCAAACTAAGCCTTAGAACCACACTTCTCTTCACAGGCACACACACCCCACTTTCATTGTCACGAGTTCATGGATTAAAAGAAAGAGAGCTTGAAACTTTCTCCTTCTACGGCTGATCTGAGAAGGAGAGTGTTAATAGCTCTCGATAAGGAGAGAAATGGGAGAAAGGGTGAAAGGACAGGCTAATGATGCCCAAAACCTTTGGGTTCTTGTGTCTTTTGGTAAAGAGGAAATCAAAGGACTACTTTGGGCCTGGAATTGTGAAGTAGGAAGAGTGACCAACAGGTACAGGGTTACTTGACTCAAGGTTGTAAGCTTGGGGAAACATAAATTGATCCTGCTTGGCTTGATTTCATGAGTATTAGATAAGGAATGGTGAGCCGAAATGTGTATAAGGCCAAAAGTTGAGAACTCGGTGCTTCATTCTGAATTTTAGTTTATGTAAATTGGGTATTCAGTCCTTGCTTGGGGCTGTCTAGGATAGCAAATTGAGGGGATAAATCTGAGCTTCAAATTCTGAAAACTTGTTTACTCAATTGGTGAATGTAAGAACTTGGAAGTGCATATTTTATGGGCTACATTGCTTGAAAAGGAATGGACAATTTTCATGCTTTAAGGGGAAAACAGGTTGGTTGTTGCTTGTGGTAGAAAGACAATTTTGAAAGAACCTTGTCCACACCTCTTAATTGGATGAATTTGAATGGAACTTTATACATAAAATAGGAGCAAATAGGTAGGAAATATATGAATAGTCTTCACAATAAAAGTGAAACTAGAGACTTTAGTTGATAAAATCAATTAGATATACAAAAGAACCTAATGCTAGTAACTTTCAAGAAGAGTAAAAATGTTATAACCCGTCACAATTCGATATTTTTACGTATATTTAAAAAAAAATATTTGTACGTAATTTGGTGAGACGAGGTGAATAAAAGTTTATGCAAAGAAATAATAATAAATAAATAAACAAACATTGGTATATTTGTACATGAAATTATGAATTAATCTTTATTACATTATTAGGTAACTTAAAACTTGAAAAAAATGCTTATGTAAATTTTATTGTTGAGTGAAAACTAAAAAGAAATCAATTAGAAAATAATTATAATATACATATATATATACATAAATAAATTTAGACCTTAAATTTTCACCTTTTAATTTAACAATTTTATATTGTGGTGTGTGTTGTTTAATTATTTATTCTTTTGTATCTTTGTACCCTACAACTGACTTAGCTTTAGGGAGGAGGAGATATTTTTTTGTTTGGTGCCGTGAGCTTCCTTCCTCCCTTGTTCTAGACTCTTCAGAAACTGTTCACTGGGAGGGGGCCTAGTTCTTCTTTCTTTTACACTATTTTCTGCCTTTTAATCCATAGAAGCGTATTATCCTTCTTGACCTCCATGAGTCGCAGCCGTGTGGTGCCCCGTTTCCTTAGCTACGTGAGTTTTGTGGTGCCGTCTTCTATGTATGTTGTTTTCTTATTTTTCCAAACCATCTCTGCCGTGCTCTTCTTTGTAATTCTTCCATGGAATTTACCTCATGCTCAGCTTGAATCCAATGGTCCTGGAAACGGAAATCAATTCCTCTTCACTCTAAGGGATACCACTCTGTTCTTGGCTTTCCATGTTGCCTCTGCTCCTCTTGTCTTGCTACCAAGAAGTGTTTTGGTTTTGTTGGCAGTAAGCTTCTTTCCTTGTAGCAGCACCTTCTGACTTTTGGTGGATAAACCTTTGTGGTTGGGGTGTGGTGGTGTTAGAGAAGGAATTGAAGTGAAACAGGGACAACAGCTGAAGTATAGCCGTGCCCTGTCTTGGCTGTTTAGTGGGGTTGGCAGCATTTCATCTTTTGACCTTCTCTTCTGGTTGCCGTGGAACATCCCTGAAGGAGTGCAGCAGCCGAAGGTGGGAAACTGCTCTAGGAAAACTCAGCTAAGAAGGAGGGTGTGTAAAGCAGTAGCTCTGCCTTTGTGTGGGATTTGATTATTGCCTTGTACCCTTTGATTTAAGGGTAAACTTAAACTAGTGAAGGAGCAAGGTATACATATGTTAATATACCCAACTTTAGCATTTTGATCTTTATAATGTTATTAATAATGGATTAGTTAAGACTTAAGAATGAATTGTATGGAAGGTAAAAGTTTAAGATTTAATTATGTTAGGGTTAGATTGGTATAGTTAAATTATAAGATTACTAATTATGATGAATTTTTGATATAGGCTTGAAATTGAAATTTAATAGTTAGTTTTTAAATAAAAGGGAGAAATATAGGCTTAGGGTAGATTGGTGATATATAGATATCTACAATTATAAAAGTAAGTTATTTATAAGTTTTGGTTAAGATGAACAATAAAAATTAAATGTTAATAGTTGCATGTAATTTAAATTATGTAAGCATCTATTGTTAAATATCTAATTGGAAAATATGAAAGTGAATTAGTTTAGTGAGAAATTATATAAAGTAGAATCTTTGAATAACTAGATATATGAGGAGTATGAATTGGAGCTTGAAAGTGTTGGGAAATGAAGTTAAGTGGCTTGTGAAGGGTTGCAGGGTTAGATTCCGTGGATGAGAAAAATAATGTAATTCAAGTGCCTTCGGGGCTGAATTAAATTAAGGGTTCAAAAGAAAAAGTGAAGCTTGGGATCTTGAGATGTTTTCTACAAAATTTCGTATCTTGGTTTCAAGTATGTTATTAGTTAGAGTTGTTAGAGTACAGCTAGGTCCCTGCAGGATTTTTAGTACCCTATTCTTGGTTCATGTAAGAAATTGAGTGGGTTCATGACAGATTTTAGGAAAATTTTCTAAATAATAAAGATAGATATACTTGTCTATTAATAAACCCAATAAACAGAATCCGATTTTGTTTTACCTAGGGAAAGCTATGTTCAATTAACTACGGTCAGGTCAAAGCTGTCAAAAATCCTGCGTGTTACAGAATTTGATGTAACTTCAAACAATAAACTGTATTGATATACAAATCTAAAAATTACAAATGATATACCATTATAAATCTACATGTGTCTAGTATTTTATAAATTTTACAAAACTGAATCTGGAGTTTCACGGAGAAAAATATGACCGTTAAAGTGGACACTGGTCCAAACCTCAAGTTTGGACAACTTTAACATTTTTAACACACTAAATGCTTTTTATTCTTTTCTAATGGTTTCTCCTATTATAGGCTTTGTCAAGATATTTAAAATCCCTCTTCATTGATAGCCTTATCACCTAAGGTCTAATCCATATTATAGACATGTAATAGTTTAAAGGAAAACTTTATAAATAAATCTATAAGTTGAGATATAAGTTTAGTAAGTAAAAGAGTATAACTATAATATTTATGAACTAAGTAGTATTTGGAATTATGAATTTCAGTTCTGGATTCCAATGTGAACCTGATGAGACGGATGGACACAAGTGTGAGTGATAAATGAAATGAGTAGCAGGTGAGTGTTAATTGCTGCCTTTATGAGCTAGATTATTATGTGTGATTATATGTTTATTTGAATATGTGTGATATATGGAAAGTAAGCTAGTGAAGTATTTCAGTAATTTACTTGAATAATGTTTGCTTGATATTGGTTACTGTGATTGACATTGATTGTGTTTGATAAGGGCCAACTTGTGAACATTTTCTGAAAAATAATTTTCATTTCTGAAATTAAAAATCCAGGTGCACTTGGATACTCTGATTTGAAATTATGAGAAATCTTGATTCTGATGAATATTTTCAAAAAGAATTAAGTGCTCAGCCCCGGTGGGATGTATTGTGTACGGAAAATTAATTTGGTGTGCGGGCGCATAAATGCCCAGCATGGGGTGATATTGGTGTGCGGGGCTGGGTTACTCGTTGGCCCTTTGGTTGCTTTGTTTGATATCATTGCTCTGATAAATTTGTGATCTTGTGTATCATGTAAATTGTGAATTTATGACCATTACAATGTATACGTGCAATGTGAATTAAGATATGAATAATGTTACACAGTGTTATTACGTATGTTATATGCTTGTGTTGTGTGATGCTAGTACCCTTTGGGTACGATTTTTCACTCACTGAGTCCGTAGGACTCACCCCTTTTCTGTTGTTATATTTTTAGTAGCAGGACCTCAAAAGAAGTTAACCGCTAATGCTAGGTTTTGCTAAGGATTTGACGACAAGGTATACCTTGGAATCTCATACTTAGAGTCAAGGATGAAAGTTTGCAATCACATTAGAACTGTGGGTGTCAAATGTGGTATTGATGTAATATTCTAGTACTAGTTTTGTTGATGATGTGAACGGAGCAGAGCTCCTTATGGTCTTTGTATTATGTTGAGTAATAAAAGAGTTTATAGGATTGTATTTTAAGGCATGTTTCATGTTATAAGGGACCTCTGCCGAAATTTTCAGTAAGTGTGATTTGTTGTAATCAACCAACTTTTAATGTTAACTTTTGTCTTTATAATTTCTTGGTCGTTCCTTTATTTGAGTCAGGGTTATGGAAGGTTTGGTTACCATTCCTCCGGCCAGTCATGCCTCTATGAGGGGGTGTGACAAAAAAGGCTAAAGCACTATTAACTTAAGGGGTCATTGAGTTCATATATAATAAAGTATAGTTGTTATTGACTACCTTATACTATGTCACCTAATAGTTCAATAGTGCATTAGTAATCTTAACAGTAAAACAACTAAAAAGGAACAAAATTTATTCAGTGACAACTATTTCCTTTAATACAACCTTTTATCATGTTGCCTTCGGAGTTAAAAGTCTTAAATAGAGTGATGTAGATATTAGTTATTACAGAATTAGCCTTTGGATCTTGAAGAAACATTATAGATTAAGGTGTTGGAACCATATCTGGAGCTTCTCCTAAGCTAGATATGGCTAGAGAAGAAGTTATGGTTATTTTACCAAACCTTGTTTTTGTTTTGGACTAGCCTGCAACCTCAGTCAGCAAGAGTACTTTGCTTGGGTTTAGAGGGAGAATTAGTTCAGGATTTTTGAAAACAACTTTTCCCTTATACATAGAGGGATAGTTCTTAGGGGTTTCAAGGGTAATTATCCTCAGAGACTTCTAGGAAGAACTTAGAAGTTAGTAGCATGTATTCTATATTGTTTTCTGTACCTGATATCTTGGGTCATGGATTTAGAAGCCTTAAAGGCATAATCACGAGCTAAGAGCTAAAGTTGAAAATGTATTTGGGACATTCTAGAATGTGTTTGCTCAATGGATGAGTTCATTTGGATAGATAGAGCTTTGTTATAATAGTGGACAGAGACAGTGCTATTTGTTCTCCTGTTTGGGTTACAATTAGTTCTGAGTGAGCTGGAGCCATAATTAGAGAAATATTCTTAATCAAATATGTAGCTAACATCTTGGATATGATGTATATGCTTTTCTTTATTTGATTTGATGAAGAATGTGAGTTGTAGCTTGGAGTTGAGGTAGGCAAGTTTTATCCAATTTACTGCTTTATGAACTGTTCATACGCTTTTATATCTTGTGCTAATCTAACTATATATTAGATGGTTAACTGTGGAATAAGGATGTCTCTTATATGTGTGGCTATGGATATATAAGAATGATTGTGTAATGAATTATGTGTAAGTTATGATTTATTACAAGAAAACTGGTTATTATTGACTAACCATTACTAATTGACCACAATTAGTTGGTAAAACTTGTTAATATCAACCAACTTAATGACCAACCTACCAAAATCCAACATCAATTCATTACCAACCAACGGCCGGTCATTATATTGTTCGGTAAATTGGCGGGATTCAATTAGACGAAAATTTACCGACCAACTTTTTGTTGATATGTAATACATTTTTTTTGTTTTAGTATCGACCACCTTTTTGTTAATATGTAGTACTTTTTCTTAGTATCGACCAACTTTGTATTAATATTATAAAGACGGACTAACTTTGGTTAGTCGGTGTGAATAAGACGTTTTGAGCATTTATTCTTACTAGGTTAGTTGGTGAAACTTTTACCCACTCCCCCTATTGCAAAGTATAAATTGAAAGTATTCCTTTCTCCCCTGCAACATCGTCTCTCTCCGGGTTTCTTCTTATGACCCTTGAAACCTTAGCCCTTATCCTACTACAGGAGAAGGGTCTGAAGGAGTGGATTTCCCACCCCGCGGACTAGTGTGAGTGAGGTGATACAAGAAGGACTCTCTAGGTATCGGTAATCAGTCTCCTAGGCACAAAGGCACTATGATTCTTAGAAAGAATTTGAGGGAGAACTATCTCTTTCAAAGGAATCGCTTCAATTAGTTCATACCGAGAGAGTCTTTGTCCGGACGGGACTGGACGACACAGAACAACACTCAAAATTGACGATTCCATCTCCTCCGTCGACCACCAAGAAGCTCCATCAGCATACTTTTCTCTTCTCATCGATCTGCCTCGATGTGTACAGCTCTCATGTGCTTAGGCTAGAAGTTTCCTGCTGAAGCTACTCTTCTCTACTGATCTTAAAACCGAACAATTTTGCAATCTCAGGTAATCGTACAGCACCTCAGAACTGTATCCTTTGGTTGTGCTTGTGCCCATTCTTGGTTATTTTTGTTCCTCCATGGCACCAGAAATCTTTCCACTACCTATTTAAATGCCACCTAGGGAGCAAAAGTATTGGTATGGGGAACAGTACGTTATAGATTCTTGTATATGCCAATTCTTGAAAATTCTAGGGCACAGGAATGTTGGTGATACATAGAATGAGTAATTTTATTTATGTAGAAAATTAATAGCATTTTAAATTATATAAAATCATAAAAAAATGGTTTTTTATTATATATTATAGGTTGTTTATTTGAGAAGTAACCACTGCATAGCGCTGAGATGGCCAGGCTGAAGTTAGTTTACTTCATACTCATAGAGAAAGAGAGGTATAACTTATAAGTGACTAGTAACTTGCTTACACAGAACTGTCGAGCTTGAGAGGGAGGCAAGAGTTTAAGAGGGAAGATAGATGAAGAAGAAAAGGGCTCTTGTGTAATGGGTGGGCTGGTGTAAGTGGCTGAACTGTCCTATAGATATTGAAATAAACTCTTGAATTTTTTCCCTTCTAAAGCAACACATGAAGTATGAAAGTGACTATATTGAGTTATTCAATTTGACACTTTCTGTGAATTTCCCTCCTGTATTTATGAGCAATGCAACAATTGTATTATTCAATCGTCTTTCTGTGATTGATGGCTCTTTCTAATCAGACTATTAGGGATTAGATAATTTAACTACCTATCTTGATGCACTGGTTACTGGCTTCGGTGTTTCAACATGACATAATCTTTTAGGTACTATTGCAATAATTTAAGATTTTGAGGAAAGATTTAAGAGCAAGGGTGGTAGAAGCTCTATCAAATCAAATTATACCAGTTTGAAGATTTTATAATACCAAGTACAAATTAAATGTGGTGGCCAAGTTGAGTGATTTACTTTGCTCAATATAGTAGGTGGGATATATATATATATATATGTATAAAGTATTTCAAAGTTCTGTTTCGTTCTACATATGTCCTTGTTTTCTGTGTTTTTTATTTTTTTATTTTTTTTATACATATATTAATTTATATGTTTACTTGCTGTGAAAAAAGAAATTGGTAAAAGTGTCTTTGTGTCTTGCATCTCTTGTCCTTTCTAGGCGTCCAAGTATGTTTATTTATGGTAAGACAAATACCTAATTGGTTTATGATAATTTCTTGATTGTTATTTTTTTTTTAAAACTTTGTATGCCTAAATATGTTCTTCTTTTTTTCATTTAGGTGAAGTTGAAGCATGTAAGGTGATTATAAATAAAACTGTTATGATCATATTCTCAGATTTACATGATTTCGTGGCTCATTGTTAAATATGCACAAGTGATTTACTCTTTATAGTAAAATCATAATTGCTAACTGAGAACCCTTTATAATACTTCTATTGAATAGTTAATTTGATTGTACTTCTTTTGCAGACTTTTCTTGGGCAAATTCTCCTGTCAATTACTTCTATTGGGAAAAGATATAGAGATAACCAATTACGTGGATGCTTTCTTGTATCTATTGGTGTAATCTTTACTGTAGTAAGGTCAGTTGACATTTCTTTTTTAAGATATTAGATCATTGATTAGTTAATTGTTTGAAAAAGAGCTTGAATTTGCCTAAATGACCTTGAATTTGTTGAAATCCTGAATATTCAAGGTTTTAATTGTTTGTAGGTGCCTAAAGGGAAAGTAGATATGGGCTGGTTTGTTTCTTTGGCAATAGAATATAGACAATTTCTTTGTGGAAGTACTGTTGCTATCATGTTGATGCAGGTGCAATAATAAGATCCAAACTACTGTTTTGTTAGCAAACCAAAAAGGAAAATGTCAATAACTCAAGAGTAATAGAGAACAAAAGCAAGTTATTGACTAACAATTTAAAGTATTAATTTACTGCATGCCCCAAAATTTTATATGGTCCCACATATAAACTGTACATGATCACAAGCATATTCTTATGATTCGTAAGTAGTTCCTACCTTCACCATTTTTAATAATCTGACTTGCGATTCAGTATCTTTTGAAGTATACTCCAAATTTTTCAGTTGATATTCTGAAGTTTTCCAATACACTGTTTTTGGCAGGTTTCTTTCTTTCTTTCTTTTGTTTTCCCTTTTTCTGCTTTCTTTTTTTTTTGTGTTTTGCTAAATGAAGTAATGCTTTGTATTTTTTTTTACTTAATATATATGAAAATAGTATGGTGCTCATCTTTGAAACTTATGCACACCCATAAACATGTTTTTTTTCTTTTCCTGGTATGTATGGCAATTTACATATAATATAGATGTGGGCATTCATTTACAACCTTTTAGCATAAGGTACTTTGTTTGTTAGATCATCTCACTCTAATTGGGTGGTGCCATTTACTTAATCTTCTTTTTTTCTTTCTCCATTTTGAAATGCCTAATTATTTACTTCCTTTTGAACAGGAAAGGGAACAAGTCATATGTGAATTTCAGGGCCTGCACCCACTCTTTCACCATTAGCCATCGCAGCACAGTCACATACTCACAGGTATTGATTCTTGTCTCATTTTAATCTAAGGATCTTTGATGATATTGGATTTTTATTCATGGATAATCTTAATTTCAGGTTTCTTAGTATGTTTGTGACTTTGCTTGATGAGTAAGAAATGCAAGAGACAGATTATATATCAATTTGCTTTACTCTCTATTTAAGGAAATAAGAATAATGTAAAATAGCAATTATTAGAACCAATGAGATCCACTTGAAGGATGATAATTTTTGTTGTTAGTTGGTTCTCTTGGTGAATGTGTTAGACTAAAAAAACTGAGATCTTCTGCTGGCATTACTTCATGGCCAGTTCATTCGTCTCTTAGCCGTGATATGTTCTTATTCTTTCACAACAAGCTTAATTTAAATGTATGTTGTCTCAGAAACTACAATGTACTACATAAAAGTCCATTCCATGTTAAAGCATTTGTTTGGAATCTAGGAAGCAAAATGTCTGTTTCTTCAGTTGTCCTCATTCACTCTCTATCTCTCTCTTCTCTACCAATGTTGTAATTACCCATGTCTATTGCTGTAGGCTCCATTACCTTGAGTTATCAAAACGATTTTCATCTTCTATTACTTGATGTAGTATGTAAATGCAAGCATAAATTCTTTTCCTCTTCACTGCTATCAAATATTGAAAATTGAGATCTTAGGGGGAAATTAAGTTAGCACTAGTATGTGTGATAAATTTCTGATATGTGTAAGACTATAAGAAACTTGATTTTCTTTGACTAGATGGTTTCATGTTTATCGATACTACATTCAAGTTTTTGGAAATCACTCAATGAATGCAACAAGAGCAATGAAGTGTAGTTCTTCTTCTGTTATTTGAAGCATGCCAAAGTTATTAACACTATGAGATCATGCAATAACAGTGTATACAGTTTCTAATACCCAAAGAGAGGATAAAAACACCAAGATAGTAGGAACAAGTTTTAATTCTTATTTTTCTTCAATAGTTTGAAACTTATCAATTTAAATTATAATGTGAATGCATAACATGTCTGGCTTATTTTTCTTCAATAGTTTGGCTTTTAGAAATTTCATGCAAAATACTTTTCTCATACAGAAAACCCAATTTAATGCAACAAAAAAACATGGATGCCTAACTTCCCAGATTGTGAGTGCATATCTGGGTTCAACTTGTACATCCCCTGTTTCATCATATAAATACACTACTCTCAACTTATGATCACAAGCATAGATACTCAAATAAAAATCACAAGTCAAACCCCAAATATCCACCCACGAAACATTTCTATTCAGTGAACATCAACTCAATAAGTATAGATCATCAGAACTACATTTACGAACACAATAATACTTCAGTTTGAATCACATTGATCTTGGGGGCAGGGGGTGGTGTTACATACTTGTAGTTGAAACTGTATTCCTGCTTGTTTGATTTTTGAATCACATAGGTCTTCAGTTTGAATTGTCATTTTTTTGGAGACATAAGTATAGAAAAATTCTTTATGCAGTAGGCTCAAGAGTAATATTTTGGATGTGTTCCACCTCCATTAGATGCTTTAAAATGAAAAACATTGTGGTGTATGGGCTATATGGAGCTAAATGTTTCCTTAAAATATGACGACTTAAATTTTGTTGGTTTATGTTGATTGTCCTTTATCACCAAGACATAAGCAATTTTTATCCTTTCATGTTCTTGACACATACTTTCTATTATTAAAGTTTCAAGTAAAGTGATAACAAGGTTTTGCATCGAAGCAAAATCTTATATGAATGTGACTTGTCCACACTTTGCAGTGTTCTTGGCTGATCCTCTTGGTGAATGGATTTTTGGCTCATTTTACCTATCTTTCGAATAGAAATCTTTCCTTTTGTTCAATGAATTGAAGGTGCCATAGTTTTGGGCTTGTTATGTTTTAAACATTTGATATATAAACTATTTTGTGGAATCTATGGGTTTCCAACAGAAGCCTTTTTTTTTTTTTTTTAGAAAAAAAAACAAAGAAGAATTTTATTAAATACCATATGAGGTCTTGTCGTCTTGATTTACTGGTACTGTTTCCTTTTCAGATTAGCTGATCTGCTTTAGGTGCTTCTGGTCTCTGGCGTCAACTAGTTCTGAGGTTTCTTTTACACTGAACCTGCTTCTCTGTCTCCTGTATCAGCATCTTGTAATTCTGAGATAAAGGTGTGTGCTTACTTTGCTTACTCTGCTTACTCTGCTTACTCTGCTTATTCTTTTCCTCTTTAATGCTATAAAAGTTGTTGTAAAGGGTGAGGATGAATATATGAATGTTGTCTCATATAATACTTTTTGGCATAGTTGATTTTTTAATGCTCAATGCAAGTTTTAATATAAGGTAATTATATACTCATTGTCCTTATTCTATGTTAATTAGTTATTTTATTTCCACAGGGTCATGTGGGGGTTTCTTTTCTTGGTGGAAATCAAGGTGAAGTTGATTTGGGACAAAAAGATGCCGAAAATGATCAAGAACATG
The DNA here is from genome assembly GCA_029379385.1 of Quillaja saponaria. Lineage (NCBI taxonomy): Eukaryota > Viridiplantae > Streptophyta > Magnoliopsida > Fabales > Quillajaceae > Quillaja > Quillaja saponaria. The sequence goes on from CM055607.1 coordinate 25,100,029, forward strand.
ATGAGGATTTTGATGAGTAAAATTAGCTAGTAGTTTTTACTTTTATTATGTATTAATGGATAAATATTATACGATATTATAATTAAGCATATTACATTGTGTTGATTTATTATCGGCCAACTACATGGTTGGCTGGTAATTACTGACCAACCCAACTGGTTGGTCGGTAATAACCTACCCACCGCAAAGTTGGTCGGTAATAACCTACCCACCGCAAAGTTGGTCGGTAATAACAAACTAATCTTATTTTTCTGCCAAAAAATGTTTCACAAACCCACTTTTTGGACCAACCCTTTGGTTGGTCGGTAACAGTGACCTAAATTTTTCCTATCACCCTTTACTGACCTTACTGACCAAAAGTTGGTCGACAAAGACAAAATCTATACCAACCAATTTTACAATCATTACTGACCAAACGAGTTGGTAGGTAATGAACAATTGTCTTGTGGTGATTGTTATAAAAGAATACATTAAGTATATTAGTAATATGACATATTCATGCCCCATGTTGCATTATATCCTTGTCTACCGAGATGTAAATTTTATTCTTGTACATCCAATAAATTTTGGGTGACTATAAGACTCATTGGTAGTAAGTGTGAAGGCTTGGTTATGAAAGACTTGGGAAAGTATGATTATACTCATTTAAAGAGTACAAATTGGCTATTTAATAGTTGATAAAGTGGTAAAGCTTTGTAAATGAATATGAACTAGTTTAATAACAAATTCATAGCTTGGTTTTGAAATTAGTAATGTGAATGTAGAAGAAAAAAATAAAATGCAATAGTTAAACCTAAGAATATATGTGTAACTTAATAATCCAATGAGACTATTGCTTGCTTGTATAAATGAAAGAAATTTTCCAACTGTGTTAAATTATTAGTAAGACATAGTTTTAGTAATACTTGTGAATGAAGGTTTATGAGTCAAATGATTTAATAAGGTAATTTAGAATAAACTCAACCAAGCAAAGTTTCACTTAAGTCACAATATAAGTTTCTTTAAAATGGTATGAAAACAAAATGAACTAAGTAGTTCTACAATTCTATGCAAGTACAACAAAAGAAACTCATGAAAATTTAATAAGTTAATTGACATTTCAAGCCTATAAGATGAGCACAGGACAAGATTTACATAGTAAGGCCTTAACTTAGAGGGGTTCTATTACTTTGTTAATAAATTTTATGGTTTTATGCTTGGACCATTATTGCACTATATTTTTCCAAGATAGTATTTTTGGTTCGGGGAGCTGAGGCAAGCCTTAGTCAGTTATAGCTACCATGCTAGTCATGAATCCCAAGATAGTATTTTTGGTTCGTGAGAGCTAATGAATAACAGTACCAAGAAACATAAATACTAAAAGCCTATAAGATTCTGAAATTGATGAGTAGGGGCCTTTGAGGGACTAATCTCATTTATTAATAATTTGTTACAAGTTAAGCAACAAGTACATATGTGTTGGTGCTTTATCATGATGATCATAACACCCATTAAGCTGGTTGCTTGACACCCACCTACCAATAAGGTACCCACCCTTAAACCCCTTTTATGATATCATTTGGGGTTGTTTGTTGGTTCTAAACCTCAATTGTTAAGACAAGAGGCTCAAGCTACGATCATTAAGGACTGTTTGTTTATTACAATGTCATTAATACTTAATTATAGGTGGTCAACAATTAATGGCACCCTATAATATTAAGCACCAACCATGCGTTATGTATCGCTTGGTATCACCACCGTAACAGTACTAAGAATCTAAAATAGATATCCTACGCGTTTTGTCAAGCTTTGAGGACAATGTTAGGAGTTTCCAAACAAGATGGCCATTAGTTTTGTGTAACTAAATTTAGACTTAGGAATCTAATGTAGAAAATTATAAAGATATTTTTATTAATTGAATTAACAACTAATTAATTGTCTCATACTCGTCCAAAAAAATATATTTGCCATCTCATTAGATTTAAGATCGCTCTCAAACAACATGTGCTGGCATATTAAGGTTTCGGTGTTTATTTGAAAAATTTTAGAAAATAATTTATCATGTATAAGACAATAGATCTTAAGGGGTCAGGTTAAACTGGTAATCAAGAATGTGTGCTTCATTTAGTAAGTCTTGGATTCAAATTTATTTGTAAAAAGTCGTGTAAAGTAAATTTTCATAAATTCTCCAGTACTGACCTAGATGGTTCAGGAAACACATTACAGCTAAATCAAGAAAAGAAAAACAAAAAAAACAGAAAAAAAACAAGACAATAGAAAATAGTCTTAAGATTTACAAGATCCGTTAAAAAAATTCAAGTAGAGGCACCACTTTTAGATTAAAGAATAATATGACATTTTAATATAAATTGACATTTCAAAATATAAAATATATTCTAATTAATGTCGAGCAACCCACTTATATTGTTCCTCCTCAATGATGTGCCACTACAGCACTTTCGACAAATCTAGTATAGTATAAATAGAAAAGTTAACACATTTTACTTAATTGATCGAGCATCGTAGTTGAGTTTTGTAAAATAAGATAAAATAAGAAATGATGAAGTTAGGCAATTTGGAAACCAATCATACGAAATATAAAAGCAACAACAATAAGAAGAACATACCTAACAGTGGTAGCACCATAATATACTTGTATAAGAATGACAATAGGAATATAAGATCCTCCCATTGGTTAGTACTTTTATTGACAACAACAAAATACTATAAATTTAATTATTTTATTAACTTCATTTCATGTTATGTATGACAGTAATAAATTATCAAGTAAAAAGGACGATGATATAATGTAATATATATATATAACTAATAATGTCTAATAGATTGTAAAAATTTATACTATCAAGCTTATATAATAGGTCAAACGAACATGTAATGTAGTGTATATATAGCAGTGCACTCACATATAATTCCTTTTGCATAATATTCAATTCAAATATACTATCTTGGATCTTCTATAGAAGCAGCATCCCTACACATGTACACTATCTCTTGCTATCTCAAAGCTTGTCTCTTATTTCTTTCTACTTTCAGTTTTCAGATCTCTGTTGCTGATCACTTTGACATCATGGATCTAAAAGCCTTTCTTGGAATAATACTGGTGGCAACTTTTCTTGGTCTCTCCTATGTTTTTGAAACAGCTGCTGTTCCTGCAATTAGTAAGCTTCAACTTTTAAGGGAGTTTTACCATTAATTAGGTTTCATTTAGTCTCTTTTTTATCTTTGATTTGTTCACAGAATTTTAAGGATATGTCTTATTTGTCTGGTTAATAATAGGAAGCCAGCTCATATCCAGTATGGATCCGGCTATAGTGCAAGAACAAACGGATCATCAGGTCAACCGACCTAATTCTCTTTAATTAGCTTTCTCACAAATACTAGTAGTATTCCTTGTTATTTACCATGAAACCATCTGAAGTATATGTGTTATACATATTTTTAGAACTGCTACTGCCCTAACTGACAGATTGAGTTTGTGTTCAATTAAGCAAAGTGATTCTTAGGTGATCATTAAAAGTAAAATGATCAAATCCATATAGTTTAAAATTACTATCCCAAACCCTACTTAGTTGTGAATTTTTTTTTTTTTTTTTTGAAATTGAATTTGCATGATGTAGTGAATCTGGTGAAGGATAGTGGGGAATTGACTGACTTGGAGCAAGGACTTCTAAAGAGCAGGATGATAGTGGAAATTATTGCAGACTATCCTGGACCAGGAGCAAGTAAAGCACATGAACCAAAAAACCATGAAAAACCATGAATGACTTCTTCAAATTCTGAATCCATTATATATTTATGAGTGGCTAATAGATCAAGGCTTCTTCTTGTTTGTCTACAGTAAAGCCTTAAAGTATAATAGAGTTTGGAATTGTTCTGATTTTCCATATGTTATGTAAACTACTGTTGAATGTGTTTGTTTGTTTGTTAGCATAGTTTTGTTGATTTTCCGGTGAGGTTGTAAGAGTACTCTTGTGTAGGATAACATGAGTTGTAAGCTCTAACTTAGTCCAAATAATTTCACTATGTCTGCATGAAAATCAACTTTGGAGGAGATCAATATATATAGATCTTGGTTTAATTCTTATACTTTCCGTATATTTGGCATCTGTATGTGTGTGTATCAATTACAAGGGTGTATCTTACTTTGTGACAGTTTTAAATTGCCCAATGCTAATAATACTTAACTCTATTGATTAATAAATGGAAAACAGGATGGATGGCTGTTTATATGGTTATGAAGAAATAGAAAACAAATTAAAATTATCCAATCCACATAGAAACCATACTGAGTACTCCCAAAAACATTGATTTTGCTAAGTATGATCTTCAATTTGAGGATCAAAATTAAACATTTGTTTTTTGGTAGAGACGAGGGTTCTTATGCTGTATGCTGGCAGCCATAATGTTGCACTGTAACCACATCAAACCAAAATTGCGTTAAGCTAAAATTCACGAGCACTCGAATCTCCCTAAGAGTCTGCGAGCCTAAATTCAACCTTAAATTTTGACTCATTAATAGCTCGTTAGACATGTCAAATGAGCTCACATACACCATGGTCTACAATCTATATGAGATCAAGGTTTTTTAGTTGTGGTCTGATGACTTTGTTATAGTCACCACTCACCAATATTGCACCGCAATTGCAACATACCACAATTGTGGTGAGACTCTTGAATCCACAACCGATGTTGTTCATTGTGACTATTGCATCCATTACGTACAGCCTTGGGGATGCGAACTATATTGGAGCTTGAGTAGAGTTTTTACAACTTCGGGCACAACTTGTTATATTATGGTTAGGGTGAATTCGGCTTGTGATTATCTAAAACACGAGTCTAATAAAAGGACTACCCCCTTTGCAGGTTAGTTATATGGAGTACAACTTAGAATGATCAAAACCAGCTTTAACAACTCTCACGGACAGAAAATTAGATAAGCCCACAATAGCGGATACTAATAATTAAGAGGAAACGAGAACGGGTCCAAATTTTATAACACCTAAAAGCTCGAAGTAGTGGGAGTACAAACTCCATAGAGATAACAACAAAAAATAATGAATTACCAAACAAGAACCAGACATCAAAGCACTCAGATACAAAGACTCTGAGAATGAAGATGTCGAGCATCTTGTCAGTAATGTATTGACAAAGTGGGACTAAAAGAACAAGATAATCATCTCGTTTGATGAACAACTATTACATTTACAATCTTGACATTATAGAAAATGAATTTAGTGGAATTGACGATGATACTAAGAACTTTAGAGATAAAATGGAAAGTCGTGGCTCAGACGAGTGGCATGAAGCCATGATAGATAAACTAAATTCAATCGAGAATAATGACCTATGAATATTAATAGAATTGCCCAAAGGTGGAACCCTAGTATTTGTAAATGGGTCTTGAAGAAAAAGTACAAAGGTGGCGAAACCTTACATAAGTAGAAAGCTAGATTAGTAGTAACAGGATTCACACTAAAGCCGAGTGTGGATTTCATTGACACATATTCACCGATGACAAAGTTTTCCTCAATTAGAGTAATAATGTCTATTGTTGCAAAATTAGATCTAGAGTAGCATCAATTAGATATGAAAATCGCATTTTGGAAGGGAGAACTAAAGAAGACATTTCTATGATGCACCCAGAAGGTTTTGGAGAGCAAGGACAAGACAAAGTTTATCACTTAAAGAGATCTCTGTTAGTAAAGCCATTCTTATGACAATGGTACCTAAAGTTTCACCAAGCTATCTTATAGATAGGTTATGAGATGAGTTCGTTTGATCATAACATATATGTATGGAAATGTCAAGACAAGCTATCAATACTCTCATTATACGTCGATGATATATTTCTAGCAAGCAATTTTTGAATATAATTAAAAGTAGAAAGTCATACTAAAGTTTGACATGAAGAACATGGGACAAGCATTCTATGTTTTGAGAATAAGGATCACAAGAGATATGAAATCAAAGCTGTTATACTTGAATTAAGAGAAGTATCTAGAAAAGTTACTCAAAAAGTTCAATATGGCTTCTTGCAAACCCGTTAGCAAACCAATTATAAAGGGAATGATATCAAGTAAAGCAATGTATCCAAAGAATAAAACAGAAATAGAAGAAATGGAAAAGAACTCTTATGCTCATACCGTGGGCAGTTTAATGAGTGGCATGACAAGTACTAGGCTATATTTGTCATGTAAATGGGTTAGTAAGTCAATATCAATCTAACACAGGAATGAAACTATGTTTTGGAAAGGACGAGCTAAAAGAGAATTTAGATACTTAAAAGGAATTATAGGAATGAAACTATGTTTTGTAAAGGATGAGCTAAAAATCATTGAATATTTCATATGTGGATTTTGCAAGTGATTTAGATGATAGGAAGTCCATAAGTGGGTACATCTTCCTATTTGGTGGAACAATTGTTTCTTAGGCAAGCAAAAAACATGGATCTGTAGCGAAACATAACATGAAAGTCAACTATGTGGCATGCATCACACGGTCAGCATAACAGTCTAGTTGAAACAATGCATAAAAATTTTGAAGATAGATATTCCAAAAAGAACAATCAAAGTGTTTTATGAAATCAAGTCCGCCTTCTCTTTGATTAAGAGTGGGGCAAATAGTTACAAGGGTAGACACATTGAAGTGAAGTATTTCTACATATAAGATGTAGTAGAAAAATGTAAGACTAAGGTCGACTACAACTCATTGGAAGAGATGTGACCAATCCTGTGACTAAGATTTGACTCTGGAAAGGTTTATAATACATGTGGCCAGTGTTGTCAAGATCGCGAGTCGGAACGTAGGATCGTACGATCTTACGATCTGAAGCCAGCAGTCCGAGTCGTCACGGCAGCAAGATCGGTGTCTTCAAAACTCGGAAGCAAGATCGTGAACTCGGCAGCAAGATCGTGAAATCGCGAGTTTGTGGCGAGTTTGAACGATTCTGCAGAAAGCTACATGGGTCGAATTTTTAATTGGGCTTGAGAGACCCGAATCGATTTTGAAGGGAAGATGGGTATTTGGAATCGAACCCTCTTTTTTTCCAACCCTTGAAGCTTAGAAGGCAGAAGGCAGAAGGCAGAAGGCAGACTGCAGACCGCAGACCGCCGACAGCACCTCATCCCATCTTCATCTCTCGAAGCAAGATCAGCCATAACTCACGGATCGAAGTTGCGAAGCAATACCGGTAGCTATTGGAGTGTGATTTGGCTTTCGGTTTGCCTCTGCAGAGCAAGAAAGGAGTGGGCTGGAGCTCGCCGCGTCAACCTGCAAGTGAAGCTTCGAATTCCAGTTTGACGAAGAAGAAGCCAGAAGGTATTTTTTTTTTTTTCTTTTTCTGGCTAATGGGGGATATTCAAGTAAATATGTAACAATATTGAAAAAAAAAAAAAAAAACCAATTTGTGTAAATGTAAATAAAATGTACTGTGTACAATTACTTATTTAGTGTATTACTAAATATGTATAATGTATTAAAGATTATTTCATCCTTTAAATTACTTTTTAGTTGATTGGAAATTATCATGGTAATAATATTGAATATATATATATTTGTATGATATGTAAATCTAATATACCATTTGACATATACAATATATTATAATTTATATATGTATTAAATGGTTATATGATATATCATCTAATTGGTCATTTTCACTTCTTATTCAAAATGTTATTTATCATTATCATGTATATTGCTATTAAATTGGAATCATTATTTTAGAAAATGCCATTCTTAAATATCTAGGCATCTGGCAGCTTGCATAACACATAATTATAGCATGTAATTCATCAATTGAATTTACCAATTATATCAAGTATTCTTTCAAAAAAAATAAAAAAATTTGATGATGGTGCATTTTTGTTATTCTTTATTTCTTTTTAATTTGGATTTGTTGGATAAAAATTATTTATTACTTGGTTGCTAATTTGATGATGGTGCATTTTATTTGTTGATGACTTCTTGTTTTAAAGGAAAATGTCTTCTTCTAAGAGTAGAAAAAATGCTCCGGGAAGTAGAACTGATGTGGGTTGGGAATATGGTATCCCAATTGAAGGGAACAAGAGAAAAGTGAAATGCAAGTATTGCTCAAAGATTGTAACGGGTGGAATTTTTAGGTTCAAGCACCATCTTGCAAGCACGGGAGAAGATACAATGGCATGTGTGAGTGTTCCTGATGATGTGAAAGATAAAATGAGAGTTGTCTTGGATAAATTAGAAGTGAAAAAAGTGAAGAAAAAGAGAATTTTAGAAGATAGTGAAGGTGATAATATGGAAGAGGTAGAAATTGTGCGAACAAGTAAAGGGAAAGAAATTAAGAGATATTTTGTGCAAAATTCTAGTGGGGTTGGAAGCAACAAGACACAAACAACAATGAATCAATGGGTGAAAAAAGATTTGCGAGAAGAAGCATGTTCGAAGATAGCTCAATTTTTCTACACAAGTGCTATCCCTTTTAATTGTGTGAAAAATCCTAAATTTGCTGAAATGTTAGAAGCAGTTGGGAGGTATGGCTGTGGGCTCAAAGGTCCCTCTTATCATGAATTGAGGGAAAAATTCTTGAAGATAGAAGTAAGTAAAACTATGGATCTTCTTGAGGAGTACAAATTAGAGTGGAAAAAAAACAGGTTGTTCTCTAATGTCTGATGGTTGGACAGATAGGAAACGACGTTCTATATGCAATTTCTTGGTTAATAGTCCTAAAGGGACTATATTTTTATCATCAGTGGATACATCAGACTTCTCTAAAACTGCCGTTAAAGTTTTTGAGATGTTAGATGATGTTGTGGAGAAGATTGGGGAGCAGAATGTGGTGCAGGTGATTACTGATAATGCAGCAAACTACAAAGCAGCTGGTGAAATGTTGATGGAAAAAAGAAAGAGCTTATATTGGACACCATGTGCAGCACATTGCATTGATTTGATGTTGGAGGATTTTGCAAAAAAATTGAAAGTGCATTCTATGACCATTGAAAAAGGAAAGAGAATTACTACATACATTTATGGAAGAAACATGCTCATTGCTATGTTGAGGAGTTTCACCAAAGGGAGAGATTTAATTAGACCTGCTGCGACGCGGTTTGCTACTTCATACTTGACTTTGGGGTGTCTTCATGAATTAAAAGCAGCATTGATGAGAATGTTTTCTTCTCAAAAATGGAAAGCAAGCACTTTTTCAAACACAGAAAAAGGAAAGAAAGTTGCAAGCACTATTCTAAACAATGACTTTTGGAAGAAAGTTATTGAATGTCTTAAAGCTGCTAATCCGCTTATCAAGGTACTCAGGTTACTGGATTCAGAAAGAAAACCGGCTATGGGATTTATTTATGAAGAAATGGACCGGGCAAAAGAAAAAATACAATTGAATTTTGGCAATGTTAAAAAGAGGTTAGCTTTTGTTTCTTTAAACTAGTAAGTAGTAACTTCACATATTTTCATATCATTTTTTGCATCAACTAATTCTAAATTTCTAATTAACCTTTATAGGTATGAGCCTATTTGGAGCATTATTGATGGGAGATGGGAGATGCAACTTCATAGGCCTTTGCATGCTGCAGCTTATTACTTAAATCCTCAATATCATTATAGTCCTAACTTCAAAGCTGATTATGAAGTTAAACGTGGACTTTATGGTTGTTTGGAGAAATTGGTTCAAGATTCAAATGAGAGAAATACAATTGATTTGCAACTTGAAGAGTTCAAAAATGCTAGAGGATTATTTGGAATCTCAGCTGCAAAGGCAATGAGGGAGAAAAAAACTCCAGCTGAATGGTGGGATTCTTATGGAGACGAATGCCCTGAGTTACAAAGGTTTGCCATTCGGATCTTAAGCCTGACTTGTAGTTCTTCTGGATGTGAACGTAATTGGAGCGCATTTGAGATGGTAAATATAAGTTGATAGTATCTATTATTTTGTTTTTATAATTCTTATTTCTAGTATTGATCTCTTATAAATATTTTACTACTTTTTTAGGTGCATACAAAGAAAAGGAATCGTTTGCATCAAAAGAAAATGAATGACTTAGTTTTTGTCATGTACAATTGCAAGTTGAATGAAAGGCAAACCAAAAATCATTTGGGTCCAAACTTGAAATTGGATGATCTCTCCTCAGATGATGAATGGATAACTCCAAAAGAAGATCTTGTAGATTCTTCATCAAATGAATGGCTAAGTGTTCTTGATGGTTCTTCTAATGCCAATGATGATGTGATTGATTTAGATGCTCCATTAGATGAAGATGAAGTGCAAGTGATGCAAGATGAAGATGAAGATGGAGAGGATGATGTTGGTGTTGTAGGTGGTGAAGTTGATGAAGTCATGAGTGTTGATAGTGATGAAGGTGGAATCCCATTGACAATGACAATAGTGATTATGATGTTGGCAATGGAGATGAGATGGAGAAAGCTATGGTGATGAAGAAGATAATTGTGATGTTTATGAAGAAGGGACTAATTTTGGTTTAGACTAAGTTATGAAAATTGGATTTTAATTTTGTGGCATTAAGAATCTTTGTATGGATATTTTGGTTTATGAACTTATGTTTGGATTACATGTTATGAAATTAATGTTATAAATTTGATGTTGTATTGGATGTTTTATGTTTGTACTTTATTTTATCTTATTGATGAAATGGTGAATATTTTGCTTTAGAAAAAAATATAGTTGGAGCTTATACAATTTGTGCTTGTTTATAACAAAATGCACATATTTACAAAGTACAATAAATCATGTACATAAATATATACTCTAATAACTATTTACAAACATAGTGGCTATGATGATAGTGAAAAACCTATAGGGAACAGTACAAAAAATGCGACAAGGCATAAAGATATAAATTGAGATCCAAATAGGGGGCGGTATTCTTGCATGATTCCACCAGGGTATCCTATTAATCGATAAAAGGTGGAAGGTATTGGTGAGACACCATCATAAAGGTAACTATCATGACCAAGTTTAGTTAGCGTAGTTCGAACTCAACATAGAACAAAAGTCACGGGTTTTATTCATTACGAAGGCATACAGTACAAAAGACATCAATTGAGAACCGTAAAAGTCCTAAACCTGATGGATGAGAAATCCATGTAAGAGGTAGTTGAAAGTTGATGTAGATTATGGGGAAGAGATGAAACCAACATACTCGGTTGAAATCACTATGGTGCACAAGACGTGAACATTAAGACCTTAGCATAGAAACATGGTGTCATTCAGTTAAAGAATGTGACATTCAAGCATATATTGGTTGACTGATAATATATGTAGTATGAATGCGTCTAAAGAATGTGATATTCGAACATATATTGGCTGACTAACAATATGTGTAGTATGAATGCGTCTAGATATGAAAAAAAACATGCACGTATTTTGAATGTATGTCTGGTGGTCACCACAAGGATGAAAGGTATATGAGTACTTTTGAGCTTCATGAACTCACAAAGTATATTATAGCCACTAGTCAAAAGTACAAGAGTTTTCATACAAGTCCGGTGTGAGGGTTAATAACATTACTTTTGCACCTACTCCTATAGGGGGTGTATGAAGAGACATATATGTCTCCTCAATAATAAAGAGACACAAACTTAAAGACAGTCATATCCCATGACTTTTAGAGACATCCATTGGTAGTCTATAAATAGACCCAAAGCAATTGAATATAACTACTTAACAATCTTAGTTCTATTCTCTACATATTATTATCTCTCACACTCTGTGTGATAACCAGACTAAAGTCAAATCATATTTTACATCTACTTTATTTTGTATTCACCCTAAACCTTCATTACTGTGTCCTACTTTAAGTTGCCTTCAGGGCTATGTAAAGAACTTAAAAGTATGATCGCAAGGACTTGGTGGGTACAGATGGAATAAGAGAAAAAAAAAAAAAAAACTACATTAGATCAGCTGGGACACTTTGTTTAAACAGGAGTTTAGGTGGTATGGGGTTCCAAGATTTAGAAACATGTAAATATGCTTTTTGGGGTAAGCAAAAAGGTTGGCGTCTTGTCAAAGGAAATGAATCTCTTTTTTACAGAGGTTCAGAGGAAAATACTTTCATTCATGAAAGTGTTCCAAGTCACTGCTTATAAGTTTGGAAAAGCCTGGTGGCAAATTATCCAAAAGGAATTATGATGGAAAATTGGGAATAATAAGTAGATTGATACATAAGTGTTCCAAGTCACTGCTTATAGGTTTGGAAAAGCCTGGTGGCAAATTTTCCAAACGGAATTATGATGGAAAATTAGGAATAATAAGTAGATTGATATTTGAGCCTCAGCTTGGCTTCCAATTGTGTTCCGTTTCCAAGCTGAGAATTGTGTTGAACAGGAGTCAAGTATGAATTGACTGCATTATCGGTGACTGAGTACAACAGGAGTCCAAGTCTGTCTGAATTGACATTATGGGAGAGATGGAAATTATTCTGTCAAATCCGATTATTAAGAAGCCTATTCAATACACCATCTGAATGGATTAACAGCTAAACTAGAACCTCCTGGAGCCATATGGGAAGTTGTTTGGAGTCTGAATATTCCAAATAAACTAAAAGTGTTTCCTCTTGAGGGCAGCTCGCAATAGGTTAGTCGTTCTGGGTAATTTATATATATGTATTGCACAAGTCTCAGCAGTTTTCTCAGTCTGTAGGTAAGTTGAGGAGAACAATTGCATTTTTTAAAATAATGCTTCTTTGCACTGAAATCATGGATGACTGATCTCATTAATTCTTCGCAATTCCAATCTCATTCTTTTCCAGAATGGTTAAAGGCAGCTTTTAACTCTTTCCAAAAAAAAAAAAGGAAGTGACGAAAAATGCGGTGCATCTTCTTTGGCACATTTGGAAAGCCCAAAATGACGTGGTTTTTTAGAGTAGATGATTGACATTGTATGGTGTTGTCTAAAATGCTACCAATGCATAAAACAGAGTATCAGGCTGATGATACATCCCATCAGTCTCACCAATTTGAGGAGTGAGTAGTTTGACCGATTAAAATTTAAGGCCTTTGCAAACCAAATCAAACATCCACAAATAACATATACATAATCACAAGTTTACTCTACAGGTGAAAAATAAGAGAGTATTGAATAGAGAGATTTGTTTAGTGGTTTATAGTAGTTCATCAGTCCCTCTGGCTAAGTCCATTACTCAAGCTCTACTTCAGAGTTTAATCCACTATCAATTGATTTCACATGACTAAACAAAAACTAGACAACAATGAATTGCAGTGCTCAGTAACATTTACAAGTTTCACAGAAATTTTCGAGTAGAAGTTTACCAAGCTTATACCGAAACTCGATTTTCACTTGGAATTCTCACCCAAAAAAAAAAAAAGTGACTAAAAAATCACAATAACCACTTAGAATACAAAGATAATCAAGATAATAAAAGTTGAAATATCTGACTTGAGTAAACGGAAAAGAAAATATTAAAGTTGGGGTATTTCTTTGTTTTAAAATGAATTTGAAAGTTGAAGTTTGTGAGAAGAAAATTATAAAGGATCATCTAAAAATTAATGCAGTCTTACAATGGAGAGCAACCATGTATGTTTTGCTCTGAAAAAAAACTTGATCGTGCACCAAAAAGTTTGGCTTAGCAGGCATAGTATGTTCAGAGCAGAGGTAGGGGCACTTATCTTATCCACTAAGTTGTCATTGTTTGTCAGTATATGAATTTTTGCACAAAGGATAATTTTGAATTTGCTTACCTGAGAAAGAGGATAAATAGTTAAAACAATTTGACAATCTTCCAGAAATGACTTCATTTTGTTAAGAGCTAATTTCTTTAGTTGACAAATGGCCTTCAGCTTTTAAACATCAACTATATGTTCTTGGAAAATGACTTCGTTTTATCTTGAGTGCTGGTAGCTCAGCTGACTAATGTCTACAATTGATTGTAGCTGACTGTAAAATGAAAAGTTATGTTTTGTAACTTCAATTATCTGATCTTGATCCAGTAGTTTGCTTTAGCTGACTGATCTTTAATTGAAACGTTGTGTTGGAGCTTAAGCTTTTTTAGGTGATATCCACTGTCGGACTTCAGTTGATCCAATAGTCTTGTTCCATAGACATAGCTTTAACTAAAGAATTATCAACTGACTTGCAAATGTCGTCGTATTGAAACTCAGCTAACTAGATGATCTAGTAAGACATCAACTAAGTGATCACTTCAGCTGATCGTCATTAAAGATTCAGTCATTGACTTTTGTATTTAACTCATTCGGTTATATTTGAAAGACAAGATTTTATAAGTTAATTAATTATTTAGTTACTATAAAAAACAAATACATGAGTTGAGCCTTTTCTGTCAATATGTAACGTGAGCCGTAAAACCAGCGGTTGTGCAATCTTGCAAAGGATAGCAGCCATGTATGTCCTTTCTCTGAAAAACTGGATCGTGGATTGAAAATTTTGGCTTAGCAGGCATAGTACGTTTAGAGCAGAGACAGTGGCACTTATCTTATACTATGACTTGTCCTTTTTTGTCAGTATGTGAGTTTCCGCAAAGGACAACTTTGAGTTTTCTCAACTAAGAAAGACGATAAATAATTGAAACAATTCAGCAGTCTTCCAAAAATGACTTTCATTTTGATAGGTGCTGAGTTTGTTTAACTGACAAATATCTTCGACTTTTGAACTTCAACTGACCTGTTCTTGTAAATCAACTTCATTCTATCCTGAGTATTGGCAGCTTGGCTGTCTAAGTAATGTTTTCATTTGATTACTTCATTTAATTAGTGAAATGAAATGCTACGCGTTGCATCTTCAGTTGTCAGACTTCAACTGACTAGTCTCGTTCCATTCATAGAGCTATAATGATTGATTGATGAATCAAAAACTTTCAATTGAATCTTTCGATTGGTATTTTTGCTTATCTTTGTATGCAAGCATTGATTGAAGAATCTTCGGCTAACTTGCCAACATTGTCATACTGAAACATCAACTAATCGATCGGGTGATCCATTGAAATGTCCACTGAGGTGATCACATTAGCTAATTGTCTTCAAACCTTCAGTAGTTGACTTTTTTTGTTTAACTCATAAAATTATACATGCAATAAAGACAAGAGTTTTTGAATCAATTAATTATTAAATTCGCATTTAATTCAATAAACTGCTAGACATAAAAATTACAGTAATATATTCTTTGTAACTATAATATCATATGTCATCCATTTAACTTGTAATGTGGGTAGAAATGTATGTAGTCATCTTATAAGGATGTGTAATTGGGCGGCTAATGTGTGGCCAAGTATGCCATTTAATGTCCTCAAATTTGTAAAGATATGTTAGCTTTAATAGATAGGGTTAAATCTAAGCTCCAAGGAGCATAAGCTTTCTATGTATTCCTTCTCCTTATTAATGAGAATTCTATCTTTGAAAAAATAAATATTATGAGAAATTCTATCTTTGAAAAAATAAAATGTTGTGCATATTGAAAATTTTCAAAAAATTAAGTGGAAACTGTTAAATTAATGGAGGAAGATCAATGTGAGAAACTTACAATTGATAAATTATTGTACATATTGAAAAAAGAAAGGAAAAAGAGCTTGGATTATGTCTGTTTGGTTTAAATAAAAAGGTTGTGCCTTTTGATTTAACAATAGAAAAGTATCTTGTTAGGAAAAAAAAAACCAAAAGATTATGTCTTTTGGTTTTAAAATAGAAGATCTTGTCTTTTGATTTAGATTAAGACTTTTTCCTAAAATTGTTACTGTTAGAATTGTATCATTTATGAAAAGAAACAACCTTTCACAAGATTTTCTTTGAGATATATAAATACCAAACAAGTTTTCATGTTTTATGATGAAGTTTTAAGAAGTTACAAATATGTCTTTCTTCTTCTAGTCTTTCTCTCCATTTCGTATATATATTTTATGTCTACATTTTGTCCTACAACCATAATGTAGAAAGTGTCTATTTAACCTTGGGAGGCAAATTTGTCATAACCCGTTTGCAATATAGGGGTGTAAAATATTGTCTTAAGGAAAGAGTGTTCACATTTGACTTAGGTTTACAAGTTCAAACCTCATTTATTGTTTGTAATTAATGATAATTTTCAATTGTGTATCCTTGCAAAAATTAAAAACCACGTTTGCAATGTCTGCATCCACATTTTGACAAACAACATAAAATCACTATGAGACTTTCTCTGCTATCGGAACCTAAATTTGAAACCACGTAGCAGATTATGATTTTCATGTGTACAACATAGTTCATGTGCAATTAATTCCATAATTCATCATAACTAATGACATAATTAAGCATAGATAACAAGTTGATCAACAATACTTTTCAAAAGGATTTCCATGCTTCTGCATACCAATTGAAAATGCAAGTGGAAGTTAAAGCCTTGCTGGCTAGTTATAAGTATTAACCAATTCTTCATTTCTTAATTCAGATTTATAACAACACTTGAATTTTTTCCTTACAAATAGAGTATTTACATCAATGACATATCATTATAGAACGGGTTCAACACATTTTAATTTGTTGTTCAAGAATTTTTGTTTAGGTAGTTCATATTGAGCTAGAGCACTCAGGCTTTCGAGCCTCTGCTTATTGGCCGGGTCAGTATATGAGATAAGCTAAGTTTCTTCATAAAGTTGTCTACTGGATGGATCTGAGAATGCATGTATAGTGTCAAAATCTCCTTAAGGCAACCTTTTTCACCTATAATGGAAGCAATATCTCTTAAGTCGATTCAACGTTTATTGCTTTATTGATTGTCTTGGCACCTTGATTGTAGACTACATCAGTGCCTTGACCATCAACTATATCAATTCCGATAATTTGTTTGCTTTTATTTTAATGAATATATCCCCATTCCTTATCATGATATAAAAGATATTTTAGAGGCTCATGCACAAAGGTCCATTTGCAAGCCATGGCCATAAATGCCTATATAAGATCCTAATAATGAATCAAATAGATGAGCCAAGCCAAATGCTATTTCATTCCATAGGCAAAATACAAAAAAAGATTTGCTAGATCAGATGTCGTTGTCTCCCATTTCTCTAAGGGGGCTTATGCACTCCACAATTAACGCTCTTCTTATTCAAGATTATGTTGTTCACAGGAATCCCGCCACTAATAACTTTTTCCAGATATGGTTGTAGGATTCTTCTTTAACTAATGAAGAGATCATAACAGAATTGCCATGTATGAAATTGAGCAAAATTTTACAAAGAAATAGCCAGCTTGTTTCTCAAGAAGAGATGGGAAACAATTCTCAATATCATTTGATTGATAGTTGATGTAGGGCTATTTACAACTAACCAATTAAGAATTCTCAAATGTAATAGTTATAGCAAAGTGCATCTTTGATGCAGTCATCCATTATCTAGAAAGGCCATAATTATAGCAAGCAAACGTATTAATGATCGACAAAACAAAGCATATGCTAAGCAGATCTTTACCAAATCCATAGCCAAGATTTAGATCCGGCCTCTACCCAATTTTTTTTGTTTCCACCACCAACATTTCTCACTTGTCTTGTTGTATGGTTAATGTTAACCCAAGAAGGAGAACTAGAAGGGGGTGAATAGTTTGTTTGATTGAAAACACCCTCTTTTAATTTCAAAAATATAGCATATAACAAGCAAGCAATAAAAAATACTCAGTAGAAATAAATAAAGTGAGCAAGAGATAGAGAGATTGCTTGGTAGATTTATAGTGGTTTACCAGTTCCTCTGGCTACGTCCATCCCTCAAACTTCCCTTGCAAGTTCATTCAGCTAATAGTTGAATTGCAGGGCTCAGCAAAAACCTTTTACACCAGCTGAATTATGGGGATCAACGAAACCTTTTACAACAGGTGACTTATGGGGGATCAGCAAAACCATTACAACTATTTCCAAGGTTCAATAACCTAGCTGAATTAACACAACATGAACTTTTCCAAGTTTAACTCTAAGCTATACGTTCTCACTTGCACTTTCTTATAGAAAGATATCGGGCTGTGATTTATCTTAATCACTCAAACTCTCTATACAAAGCTTTTATAAAGAATTGAAAGTTAGGAGCTTTGCTTTTGAGTTTGATCAAAGATTTGAAAGTTGTGGCTTCTATTCAAAGAGTAGCGTATAAAGATTTGATAATGGTCTCTTCATTTTCTTTGATGATTTCAATCACTTCTTTTTCTTGAGCTCCCTCTATCAATTTTGTAAGAGCCACAATACTAGCCTTTCTTAGACAACGAGTAGATTGTTTCTCCCTCGAGTCCTTTAGCAGTATATGGAAAGCTGGAACAGATACATGTTGTCCTTTCTTTTGATAACACTGGTAATCAACGCAAATTCAGGAATGTAGTGCCTAGAGATACTTTCTGCGTTCTAAACATAGTACTGCACATTCTTAGGACCTTAACTATTTAGTTTTGTCTTTTCTAAGTTCTAACACGAAAAATATTTCAAGCTGAATAAGAAGATGAATAATTGATAGTGTTATCGACACTTCAACGTATATCTTGTCAATTGATAGAATTTTTTTCAACTCTTAACTTCAGTCCATTGAGTTAGCAAAAACGACTTCGTTTTGATTTGCGTTTAAACTCAATTGATCTTCTTTAGTCGATCTTGAAACACTCAGTCTTTAGCTGACTGAAATAAAGTTCTTCATTTGATCTCTTTCAACTAATGATACTTTTGAAATGGTATGCTTCTTCTTCTACTGAAATACTTTTAATGACTTGCAAAGATCTACGATTGATAACTTCAGTTAACTAGCAATGGATAAAATGTTGTATTGTTTCTAGGTTAACTCAGTTGATTGATCAGTAGTACATGCAATAAAATAATATTTTTGAAGTTAGTTGATTATTGTAATTTAACTTTAATTAGTGAATTAATTTTACAATTGATTCAATAGTTAAGTTATAAGTTTTACTCAATGGAATCTGGCATATCTAACCAAACCTTTTGCATGGGTTTGTCATGCATTTGTATGGTCTATAAAAAATTTATTTCTCTTACAGTTTAGGTTCTTTACCTATATTTGGTTTTATTGCGTGTCTACAATTCTTTCTAGTATGGAATGAGTCAATCATCCACTTTGGTATCTTATTGAACAAAAATGGAGATACTGTTCGTCCATTGATCAAGAACTTTGATTTATGGGAACAAGTTACATTTACATAGCAATATTGACATGTTTAAGGCAATGCACGAAATAATTGATTTGAATTCACACGAAAGGGAATGAGGAATTCTTAACCCAAAAAAAAAAGTTCTCTTTAAACCAAACATGAAAGTAGTTCTTCATCAGATGACTGGAACAAACAAACATTGTCCAGCAAAGCACCAAAAAATCCACACATATTGTGTGCTTGGAGCCTAATAAAAAATAGAATTCATTTCAATTGCAATTAAGTTAATTTGAAATTGATTCTTTTATTTAGAAAAATAAAATGAATGATTATATAATTCAGTTTAATTCTCTTGATTAAAACATATGAAGAATTCATTTTAATTTCAATATTTTTCAAAACTATCCTATTTTTTATATTATGATAAAATGTTATGTCCAGTGATATACTTATGGACCATTTTATTAGTCACATGTACTTTTACAATTTGATGATCATCATTTGATCTAATCTTATGCAACTATATTTGTAATGCAAAATGTAAAACTGCAATTATCATAAAACACGAGATATATAACCAACAATTAATAGGAGATACTAACTACAACAAATTTAAAATTTCAGCAATTACATTAAAAAAATTTGTATGGTCATAAAATTATTGAAGTTCTCAAAAGACACATAAAATAACTAAATAAGTTTTCTAAATTACCAAGTTAAGAATTTTTCACTACATACAAGAGTAAGATAGTCATTTAAGATGTGAAAAATAATATGGATAAAATTATTATTTAAGGTGTAAAAAATGATAAGGATAAAAGCGTGAATAGTATAACAATATTTTAGGTTAAAATAATGGGAAACGTGTGATTTAAGGTGTGGAAAATAATAAGAGTAAACTTAGCACTTAAGGAATGAGTAATAGGGTAAAGTGTCATTTAAATTATGAAAATAATACGGGTGAAATTATCATTTGAGATGTGAAAACATAATAAGGGTAAAATTGTTATTTACGATATGAGTAATAATAAAATGTGACAAATAATCAAGGTAAAATTGTCATTAAGGTGTGAAAAATGAGAGAGGCATAAGCGTTATTAAGCTATTTTAAAAAATGGAAATAATAAGCGGTAGCATTGTTAATTAAGGTGAGAAATAGTAAGAATAAAAATGTCAATTAAGGTATGAAAAATGATAAGGGCAAGAATTCCATTTAAGGTGTGAGCCACTACTTACTAATTTCAAAAGAATTCCACAACATAAAATTTGACCTATTTTATATAGAATCAAAATTTGAATATAATATAGTTTTAAATCTGACTCAAATGAATTTTAAATTATTTCATTTATTCCAAACTTAAACAATGTAAAATTCATTATAAATGAAATGATTTTATGTTTTATGTTTCAATGCACATATAAAGTGGGAGAAACAATTCACAAACTAAAAAGAATAGCCACACATAAATCGATTGTGATATGTGGACCTAAGACCATAGGATTCCAGTATTTGTCCTTGGTTTTATATGTTTATAATTTATGGATGGTTTGATTAATAACTTTATACTTAAATACTTACCTTCTTCAAACATTACCTAACTGAATTATTGTACAGTTTACAAAAAATATCAATAATTAAAGGTGATTGCCATCATAATATATAGTTTATAAGGTTGATGTTCGAGTCAATTTGCAACAAAGTCACTCAATTGTACCCATAAAATTCTCACTAATCCATATTAGCTTGAAGACTCTGACACTTCACGTGTGTCTATGATCACCTAGATATTTTGTTTTGTTAGTTAATTATCTCCCACTCCAATGATGTAAGTATTTAATTCCAGCATTATTTGATCCAATTCTAGGGAGTCTCTTTGGATTAGAGGTGAAGTGAGACGAGCCATCATTTGAAACTATAGTACTTCTAGCATTTTTATAGTGTTTGGATTGTATAAAATACTCATATATGGTCTCTTGAATCAGATTTATGTGTAAATTATTAAAAATAATATTTCTTAATTAGAATATATTTTTTGGTTAAGTTGATATATTTAGAGAGAGAGAAAAAAATGACAAAAAGATTATTAGGGGAAAACAAAAAAATGGTGGTGGGATCAGGTCCTCATGCAAGCCAAGAAACGTCTTCTAGACTGCTTCTCAAATATATGGCGTGGTGTCACAATCCAAGCTTATCCAGTGTATGTTGCACATGGCCGCTTGCCTTGTGATGGGCACATTGTGGGTAGCTAGGCATATGTCATGACACAGTGTGACATTTTTGTAAATAGGTAGCCAGGGGTAGTAGGGCAACTGGGAAATATGATATTCTCTCCTGTCAGAGGGGTTATGACACAGAAAGCTCTTTAGGGGGGTGTATATATGTGAGAAAATCAAAGTTGTACACGAGCTTGTCGGATGAGTGTCAAAGGTGTTGGTGTTGCTTGTAACTCCCCCTACACCAAGCTATTTGCCTATGTCGTAGCCATGTCGAGAGCATGTCAAGAGCATTTTGATAGTATTGTAATTTGATCGTTTTTTAATTAATGAGAAGTTGAAGCCCTTTCTTGCAAACTGTGTTATATTTGCTTTCTTGCTTACATTGTTACGCACTAGCCTTGCAGGATTGACACCCGTGGGGCATTGGAGAAGCTGACTTGCTACCCACGAGGGGTTAGCAAGTACTACATAGACGTCTTTGCGTGCTAGCAAAGTCGGCCCGTGACACGTGGGATGCGTGAGATCCAGGTCACGACAACCCATGGTGCGAGACGTCCAGCATCCTAGGACGCAACGACCTACACGCGTTCCCGGACATGTACCCAAACGAACTACACATATCCTTGCTTTGTGTATATTATATATTGTTTCTAGGACCGAGATGGAAAGTAGTAAATATGATTTTAGTGTATACAGTGAAAGGTGGAAAGACTTATTCTTCTTGTTTACAAGTAGTACGTAGGACCAATTAAGGATAACAAGGTATGATTATGTCTACTTGAAAGAAGAATCTTTTCTTTTTGGTACAAAAAGAAGCATCTTTTAATGTCACTTAAGGATGTTAAGTAGATAAAAACTACTGTTACTTTTAAAAATAAATCCATACTTCAGTGGAATTTTGTTTTTTTTTTTTTTTTTTTTTTTGGAATAAATGAAACTCCATTTCACTTAAATTTATTATAATAAAATGATAATAATGTCCAAAAATTTAAGAACTTTGCCAATTCCTTAATGAAAGGAAAAATAAAAATTTTACAATTTTTTTTTAAAGTATTAAAATCTTTCATAAAAATGGCCAAACTAAAGTAAATTTATTAAAGAAACTGAAAGAGTTGGACCAGAAAGAGAAGTAATATGAGATTATATATATATATATATATATTAGAGTAAAATGACACTAACCACTGTGGGTAGTTCACTTGACCCCAGGCTTTAAGTTCAAAAAAGATCTCATCCACTAAGAGTGGATCTCTAAGGTGATTGTCGGCATATTATTCCTCTACCCAGTTTCATGTCATATGCCTTGTTTTTCAGTTATCATTACCCAAATAAGATATAAAAAAAAATAAAAAAAATTAGCAACTTTGAGATTTCTACCAAATATTCAATTCTACTAACATAATTACCAAGTCAACAGCCAAGAGTATTCCAGTCTTAGAGTACAAATTAATAGTGTTTTTGTAACAATTTGTAAACAAATTTGTAAACAAATTTGTAATCAACTCAACTTGAACTTGGTTCATTTCTAAATGAGGCGAACTAGAGATTTATTTTAAAACTCGTTATCAATATTTTATATAAGTTTATAATAAATATAGTTACATGTAAGGAAAGACTTAAAAAAGTGCTTTGACTTTTTGTTAGAGAGCGCTTTAACGAGCCGAGTTCAAGTTTTGATTTGGACCCGCGAACTCTTTACGAATTTAGGTTTGTAAGCTTTAGACGAACACAAGTTGAATTTGAGTCCATTTAAAATATAACTAGCCAAGTCGAGCTTTAGAAATACTTGATCAAGCTCGACTCACATCCCTATCCTGTCTCACATAAATGACTACATATGTACATGCAATGAGTCTGAGGTTTGGACATAACATGAATGATGATGCTTCAATGTTTTGTTGAATTTTTTTTTTTTTGGATCAAACAACTTAGAACTACAATCCATGATCATAGTCACTCTAGGCTACTTTCCCAAACATTTAGGCTGAGTTTGGATACATGAAATTATAATTGGATTTGAAAGTAAAATCAATTTCATGGATATATATAAATCTGACAAAGACAACCCACTTCTCAAAGGAGAGGAAGAACCGACTTCAAGAAAGTGGTATTCCACTCAAGTCAGTCATCAATGACGAATTGGATCAGTATAGTTCCTCGGGAGCTTGGACTCTCAATGGTTAGTCTTTTGCCTTCATTACCGCAGTTGTCCTTCTGATATGACATGAATGAATCAAGCAAGAGAGGAGTTCTATTAGAACTAGAATGAGTTAGATTTATAATTTATGAGTTTGGATCACATAAAGAATTACAATCGAAATTGTGCTTCAAGCACTTGGCCATCGTGTCCTGCAAATCTTGACTTTGGTTGTCATCATCTCCAGAGAATCTTAATAGTAGTTGTCTTCGTCTCCGACGAGTCTTAATGATGGTTGTCATCTCCAGCATGTATTGATAGTGCCTGTCCTCCTCTCTGACAGGTTTCAACAACAGTTGTCTTCATCTCCAGTAGATCCCTGATAATGGTTATAGTCATCTTCAACAAGTCTTACAGGTCGTTACCATTGTCTACGATGTTTCCTGAGGTGGTGATGGTTGCTTTTGGCGAGTTTTGAAAGTGGCAGTCATTGTAGTATTAGATAGGTCAATGGTGGTAGCCGACAGCAGTTGAGGAGGTTACCAATAGGTAACATCCAACTGTGGGTAGAGGAGTTGCCAGTAAGTAGTGGCCGATGATATAACATGATATGCTACTATAATTATGTGACGCGCTACCAATTATAGAAACAAATAATTTAGGATGAAAATTATTTGGAATTGTAATTTTTAAGGTTTATTCATAAGAAGTGAAGATGGCATTTTATAGTTGTTTCTCAATTTCTTAGAATTGAGTTGAGAATTTCAATTCCAATTTTTTTGTCTGGATTACATTTTAAATTAAAATTGGGATTTTCAACTCACAATTACAAAACATCATCTTCAATTCTTATAGGTAGATCCTAAAATTTATAATTATTGTGTATGTGTTATTCTTTACAGCTACTTACTTATAACTATACATCATGCTATAACATTGGCCACCACCACTGACAACCTCTACCACCCTACCGCCAACACTTACCATAGGCAACTTCGTCCACCTGCTGTCAGTCGCCACCACTGCCACTACCATCATCGTCAGGTTGTTGAATACTCTATCGACCACGATTAGAACTCTCAGAAGATGATGACGACTACCGTCAAAGACCATTGTGATCTGTTGAAACAACAATAATCATCATCAAAACCTGCAGAGACGATGACAACCAATGCTCAAACCTGTTGGAGACAACAACAACTACCACCTAAGACGATGAAAACCATTATCAAAAATTACCAAAGACTATGGAAACCACCGGAGACAACAACAATTTCTATTAGAATCAGAGGTGAAGCTGGCAACCACCACCAAGTATTTGAAACACAATTTCGATTATAATTTGTATGTGATCTAAACTCGTATATTTTAACTATAACCTATTCTAATTTTAGTATAATTGAAATTAATTTTACTAATTTTAATTCTAATTTAATCAATCGAAGCACAAGCTTAAAGAAAATGACATTAAGTCAAATTAAGATTATAATGCTATATTATTCGAAAAAAAAATATATATTGAGTTGGTTAATGGGTAATTTTTTTATTTTTTTTTGAATACGGGTTAATGGGTAATTGATTATGGGTCTCTTAAGCTGTATGATTATTTTGTATCTTTGAATAAGATTCAGTAATATATAAAAAGTATTAGAGTGCTACAAGAAAATTTGTCATTAGCAATAGACCACTACATATTAAATGGATTTAGATTCTCTAGAATTTTTTAGAAATTTCATCTTAATTTTTGTTGAACAACAACTCTTTTAAAATAAAAATTAATAAAATTAGGATTAGAATTAAAATTAAAATTAAGGTTAGAGTTGGAACTAGAATTAGAGTTAGAATTAGACTTAAGATTATGTTTAGACATAGACTTAGAGTTAATATTAGATTTAAGCTTAAGGTTAGGATTTGAAATAGAAATAGTGTATATCTTATAATATAATATTTAATTTCTTAATTAAGTAAATTAATAATTTAAAATTAAAGTATTTTAATGATTGATATTTTAAAAAATAATATGAATGATTAAAAAATTTTAATTGGTAAAATTTTAGAAAAGTCGGATATACTAAATATATATTTTTTAGTGAAGAACTAATTGATTTTTTTTTTCCTTTATCATGCCACAGTACATTTAATTATTTGAAAGTAAAAATATCTATTAAGTTCTCAAAGTTTACCACATGTTTCAATTTAATTTTATACATTTATAATTGTATTTGATTAACGGTTTCTTTAATTTTAATTTTAAGACTAAAAAGGTACTTTTGCCTTATTTGAAAGCCCAATATTCTTTTGTGAATGCATTGAACAAAAACTATCAATTTGGCAAAGTGGCAACAAAAGCTTGGATCTTAATGATACAGCAAGCAGGGAAGGATGAACGAACATAAACACCACTTGCAATGAGTGTTAATGACCACCCAATTGCAAATTGCAATTTTCAATTATTATTGTTATTATTATTACCTTAGTTTCTTCTTTTTAAACAACGGTTCTTATAATTTCATGCTGTTAGTCCAAAAAAAAAAGCATTTATCTTTATTCCTTCAAATTCTTGTTCTTTTGCCTACAGAAATATTAGGTGGGACCAAACCCAGGCAGAAGCAACACTACCGTGGCAAAGACATTGAAGGCGGCGTAAAAAGCGAACCCCCAAGTCGGCATCACTTTTGTTTTCTCTTTTTCTCAGAATGGGCCCCACAAATTACCTTTACCTTTTTCATGTCTTTCTTACGTCATTCCCATTCATCCATAGCCACTACAATTCTTGGCTCTGAATCACTCCTTGCTGATTCAGAAGCCACCTGGCACCTCCCTAGCTTTCAGTATTCACCCCCCTCCCCACAAAATCCTCCTCTCAAACAAATTACCAATAAAATGATTCAGTTTTCAGACTTCAGCTTAATAATGTCAAAAGAAAATTACATCAATTGTTTTTATAATTCAGCATCAGATTGGTCTATTTTCTAAATACTCTGCAATTACAAAATACAACACAGCAAGTTTTACATGAAAATATATTTTCACCAAGTATGAAAAGGAAAACACTTTTCAATAAGTAAAAGGAAAAATAAAAAGGATAAATGGAAGCTAAAGAAAGATTAAGACTTTAAGAAAAACAGAAAAAGAAAACAAGCGTAAAAGATGGTATTCTGATGCCTCACGTTCTTTGTGCTTTTTGCAGGGACTTTTGCTCTTTTAATTTGCTTAAGAGGGTTTTGTGGGTTTTTAGTGCTATTAGCCTTTGTAAAGTTTTCTGGGTCCGGTGGGAAATTAAAAAATAACTTTTTTCCCTCTGCCTATCTATCTAATTCTCTATGTTTTGTGGGTTTTGGTGCTGAGCTCCAAAGTTTGCAACAGACTACGTGTATTTTCAGAAATAAGTGAGAGGTGGTGGTGGAGGAAAGAATATGGCCGAGGCTAAGGATACAACTATCAAGCTCTTTGGCCGGAAGATTCCGTTGCCGGCATGTCAGATTCAGGCTAGTTCTCATTTGGGTTCTCAGATTCCGGCCAAGTCCAAAGTCATGGTACATAATATACAATTAACCCCCTTCTATTTTTGTTTTCATTTTCGTTCCTTTGTTCATGATTTCTTCATTGAATGAAATTATGAAATTTCCTGCTCCTAAATTTTTGACTAATTTATATTAACTATTTCGGGATTGAACTTGACTGAACATAAATTCTGGATTTTAATGTTAAAAGGATATTAGCTCTGTGAGATTAAAATTATCTGTTCTCTTCTTACGTTTTCTTTTGTTCTGATTCTGATATTAAGTGAAGCCTCTTCAGAGTTGATATTATTTGGAACAACAAATATTTCATAATGTCCTGAGCCATTTTGAGATTGACAAAACCAAAAGAGTTCCTAAATTTCGTGTTATATATACTGGAAACTAAACATGAATTTTTCTGGTTATGTAAATCTGGCTGAAGATGTTATACTCATCTTAAATTTGGTTTAACTTGGGGTGAGTATATCAACTTTCTGGGCTCTTGCTTAAGAAGTAAGAACTTTTTTTTTTTTTTTTTTGGTAAAATTATCAGTTTACATCTGTTTAGTTTTTGTTGTATTGTTGTAGTCGAAGCATATTTTACCAGCAAAATATGGGAACAATTCAGTGTCAGACGAACTTAAAACAGATTTCTTTTGCTCGTTGTATTTCAGATGAGAGATTTGGCCATTAGGATAATGTTCTTTACTTTTCTTTTTTATTTTGGTACAAGGGATAAAAGTATTATTCATCAATAAAAGTTGTTCCATCTGAAGGCAAGCAAATTGTCCATGTAACTAGAAGAATTACTTGACCAAATTTGTTCTTGGGATTCTTTCTGTGTCTAGACTCTAGTGGTAGTACACAAGAAATAAACTTACATGCTTTACGGCGGACGTTAGTCATTTGTAGTGCTAATTAGAAGTTCAGTTTGGAAGTGTAAATCATGGTAAAATATTTTGTTGCATTATATCTTATCCTTTTCAAAGAAGTCAAATATTCTGTGAGACGATGAAATGGAGGAGCCAATAGGTGGAAAAAAGTGGCAGGACATTGATGCGTTATATAGTCATAAATTTCCAGGAGTTACTGTATGAATGGAGATAAAAGCTGATAGTTATTCTGACTTCCAAGCTCTGTTTTTCACCATTTCATATATTTCAATTTCTGTATTTACTTTCTTCTAAGAGCAGATATAGAAGGATAGTAGGTACCGTCTGCTTTCTATTTTGTTTGTTGCCATTTCTTAAGTTCACTCTCAATTGAATCTAGTTGTTAATGATTATGATTTGAAACTCAGGATGCCTGCAGCATCATAACAAAAACAGAAGTGGATGGCCCTTGTGCAGATAACGCTGGTGATCAAATGAAGTCCTCTGGTTTAGGGAACAGTACGGAGGAACACCCAAGTGATGTGCAGGTAAAAGAGCGGCAAGTAAATCCCAAACCTGAAGAAGACAAGGCAGAGACCAGTAGCCCAGATGAAGAAAAAATATTTAAGAAACCAGATAAGATTGTTCAGTGCCCCCGATGCAACAGTTTAGATACAAAGTTTTGTTACTTCAATAATTACAATGTTAATCAACCTAGGCACTTCTGTAAGAACTGCCAAAGATATTGGACAGCTGGTGGAACAATGAGAAATGTTCCTGTGGGTGCAGGGAGACGAAAGAACAAGCATCTAGCCTCTCAATATCACCAGATAATAGTATCCACTGACGGAATTCCAACCACCAGCTTAGAGGCCACAGAATCTGCGAATCACCAACTTATCTCCACTCTAGAGTCTTCGGTTGCTTACAGGTCTTTAACAGGAAATGGTACTGTGTTAAAATTTGGTTCGGATGCCCCCCTGTGTGAATCCATGGAGAGTATGCTTAATCTTAGAGACCAGAAGAGATGTGTTGACATGCGTTCTGTAAATTGTGCAGAAACCCAAGAGGAACCATCCTTGTGTGGATCTTCCACCACCACTTCTAGTACTCAGGGAAATGAATTACCAGAACTTGTCATGCAACGGCAGCAAGCTGTTTCTATTGAACTTAATACATCATATCCTACACAGTATTACCCTGTTCCACCATGGGCTTTCCCTTGGCATCCGGGCTGGAACAATGTTACTTCTGTGGCAGCTGAACTTCACTCTTCTGAGCACATGAGTAACCCGAATAACACAAATCCCAATCCGGTTCAGTGGTACCCCACACCAGTACTGGCAGTTCCTGGCACTTGCCCACCAAGCGTCCCTTTACAATTTGTACCAGCATCATACTGGGGTAGAATCCCTGCATGGGCTGCTGGGACACAGGACAGTGTCAACAGGATCTAACGGTTGCCTTTCTCCATCATCCACTACAAGTAACAGTTGCTACTCAGGTGGTTCACCAACCTTGGGCAAACATTCCAGAGACACAAGTTTTACAGATGAAGAGAAATCAGAGAAGTGCATTTTGGTCCCAAAGACACTAAGAATTGAAGACCTGAATGAGGCTTCAAAAGGTCCTCTATGGGATACATTAGGTATTAAGCATGGCAAGAAGGAAACTGCATCAGAAGGTACCATTTTCAGAATTACAGAACCTAAAGGTGATGTCAAGGGCCATCTATTGGGTGCCTCTCAGATCTTGGAAGCTAACCCAGCCGCTATTTCACGTGCTCATGTATTCCAAGAGAGCATATAATGGATCCCGGCTTTGATCTTGTTTTCTCTTCAATGAGCAGTTCAGTCATACAATCTTCTTAGCGCTTCTTCGAGCAGAAATATATGTTTCCAGCTTTTCATGGAATCCGTTGTGGATATTTAATATGAATCCTGTACTCAAGTCTGGTTGGATTATGCATGCTGAAAATGATGAATTGATGATTACTGCGAGAAGTTAAAAGCTGTGACGGTAGGCAACCAGGTTCTCAATGCATCCCACTTCCTTTAACTGTAAGTAGTACATTTGAACTGTGAATGATTTTTAGTCTGTAGCCTACCCTGTATCAGTTTCATGTCATACACTCATTTTATCTGTCACATTTGATTCAGCAGAGTTGTAAGCAAAAACACTTTATCTGATGTTCTACACGGTTTAGTCTCTTTGTCTACATTTCTTGTCTGCCATTTATGCGTGTTGTTTTAATTTGATATTCAGAAGAAATATCTTCAGAAAGATCAATACCTTTGTTTTTATTTTTCTCAAATAGAATAAATATTCAGAAGAATTATGCATTTAATTCTTGGGATCAAGACCAATAGCTAATCCTATAAAAATCAGTGAAATGAAGGTCCCTGGGCCTCCATTCTGATTTCTTCTATTTGAGAATTCTAAGGACCTAGAATCTGTTGTATGTTTAAATGATAGCAGGAGCAATATCTTCCATTTATAATGCTTTCCCTTCTATAGCCATCAGCAATAGAACACGAAAATGAAAAAACTCTCATGCCCTACAAGATACAAGTTCCTGCTTTGTTATTGAGTGGCAGTCCTGTGATTTAGTTGAATATGAATTTTAGTTTACTTTTGTTTCAAGTCATTGTTGTTCATGCTTTGTAGTGCAGTTCTCAGCATGGAAAACTGGAGAGACTTTTTGCACAATGTGCTTTTTACTTTCTTGGCTTTTAGTTTATCTTTTTGACTTAACGAAAAATCCCTTTCTTAAAAGCCATGTTTTGAGTCCCTACTTTTCCAAGGAAGAGGAAAAGGTCCTTTAATTAGCAAGTAAAGATATTAACTTAAAGGAAATTATCCACTTTATGACTCATTTCAACAAAGGTTTTTTGTTTTTTTTTTTTTGGTGGGGGTTGATAAAATATAGACCCACATTCCTACTTTTATAGTTTTTGAATTAATTGTACAATAAAAAGTCTTTTCTATTAAGAATGTCTTATTTATTTATTTATTTTTATTTTTATTTTTTTAACAAAAGTGTAATCCCATAGAAAAAAAATAACAGAATCAGGTTATAATTAATCAGTGTAATCCCTTTATGACTCATTCAAGCAAAGGAAACGGTTTCAACAGTTTTTTTGATAAAAGGCATTATTATTGTTTAAACAAGATAAATGTAGACCCACATTCCTATTTTTAAAGCTTTTTAAATTAAGAGAATTATACAACACCCAACTAGTACCGTCAATTCTTATTTATTGAACTACTACCTACCGTTCAATCTTTATGACCTGTTCCGGATTGCACTCTTCTTGTTGTGCCGGATTGCACTTTTTTTGTTCTTCAAATTTGGTTTAAAGTGGGGGTGTCGAGCTCGAACTCGAGCCGATATCACTTAATAAATATTTGTATAAATTATCACTAAATTAAGTAATAATTTATGTTAGTTTTTTGTATATAAATAGATTTATTTAAATGTATACATAAATAATAAAAAAATTAGTAAATAATATTAAACGAGCTAGCTCACAAGTCGAGTTTTGGAAAGATAGAGCTTGGACTTGTTTTACTAAACAAATTAAAAAAACTAGCTGAGCTTGATTCGAGCTCTTAATGAGTAGCTCACAAACTGTTCACGAGCTATCTCGACTCATTGTTATCCTAGTTTAAACCCACAATGAGTTTATATAATTTTCTTTTTGCCCCAATATATTCTTCTACAATTTCACCCATTATTGATTTTAGACAAACTACACTTTTGGTGCTTATAGTCTGCCTCGAATTTCACAGTCCCTTTATAACAATATTTTTTTTAAATTTTGCCTTATGGCTTAATTTTTGTTTTTAAATGAAAAAATAAACTCTAACTTCTTGTTAAAAATATATAACAATATTTTTTAAAATAAAAGAAAAATCTCTACAACAAACCACCACCTAGTGCCTCTACCACCCATTAGACCTAATTTGATCCGATCTAATGACTTGTATTTATTTTATTTTAAAAAAAATTAACATATCCCTATAAATTCATAAAATTTAAGAGCATTAAGCCTAATAATCCATTAACTATCCGTTATCATCCAAATTAAGCACATTGAAAACTCTAATTATTGTTACAAATATTTAACAATATTTTTAAAAATAAACAAAAAATCTCCACAACAAACCACCACCGGTGCCTCTACCACCCATCAAACCTAATCTAATCCAATCCAATGACTTGTAATTATTTATTTATTTTTAAAAAAAATTGACATATCCTTATAAAATCATAAAATTTCAGAGCATTAAGCCAATAATTCATAAACATGTATCATTCAAATTAAGCACATTGTAAACTCTAATTTCTTGTTAAAAATATCTAACAATATTTTTTAAATAAAAGAAAAATATCCACAACAAACCACCATCGATACCTCTACCACCCATCAGACCTAATATGATCCAATCCAATGACTTCGTATTTATTTAAAATAATAATAATAATAATAACATATCCTTATAAAATCATAAAATTTCAGAGCATTAAGCCAATAATCCAATAACTATCCGTCCATGTATCATCCAAATTAAGCACATTGTGTATTGTGGTTTAACCACTTTCATGTAGGGTTAGAATGAAACTAAGAGAAAGACTTTTGACTTAGTAAGTTCACTCACGTCTCACACTCTCACTCATTAGCAAGCAAAAAAGAATAAAAGTAAAGGCATGCATGAATAATAGGCCTTTATTACAGTTTAAAATAATTATTTATTGTTTAATGCATGTTACTTAAACAAGTAACTTCACTAGGTCTAAATAAACCTATCAACCCAATCCAATACAACACATGTTTTATGGACTAGGACTTGCTCCTGACCCTATATGGATTTTATTAGTTTTAAAATAATTGGAACTGAATTAGGCCGATTGGTTCAAAATTAGTCTTGAAACCAAACCATCTATTTCACAAATATCTCTATTGTCTAGTATTATGTATTGCATGTAAATAAAATATAATATTTTGGTGGGGTAGATTAATCAGTTCTTTTTTCGTGGCCTGAAAACCGACACGACCTAATGCTGGTATGTAATACCCAAACTAAAAATATTATTTTCAGATTCAATCATTAAAGGTAAAGTCGGTCACTTACAGGCTAGTTTTTCGGTTTTGATGGGTGTTATTGCTCACCTCTTGTTCTAGAATAAGAATCTCTACATATTTTAGACCGTTTATTCTCAACCTTAGCCCAATAAAACTAACTCAGTATGCCCACAACCCATTTTCAAAACCCAACCAGTGAACCCCCTAGTGCCCAAATTGCCCAAGCCTAGAAACATAAAAAAGGTGGTAGCAGTTTTGATAATTTGTGTGTGGATGGAGAACACAAAAAAAGGAATTGCACCTTTTTATTTGAAACTTTAGGGACAAAATTAGTTTTGAAAAGAAATACATTTTTGAGGTCAAGATTATAAATATAAATAGTTTGGATTTCCTTTGTCATTGCCTAATTTTTTATATCTCACATAATTTTTGAAGGCATGTGCACACACACATGGTCCCCTTTCATTCCGGCACTGAGATTATTACATTTTTATTTTATTTAACGATCATATATGTATGGACTAAATTTTAGTGTATATTAATTTGTTATTTCTTCTAATCTAGGTTAACAACATGTTATTTATATCGAGACTAGAAAATTTATAAAAATTTTATTTTTCACGATCTTATCAAAGAGATTCGAACATAAAAATTTAATGAATGATCACACTTTCTTTAAACTAAGTCAAGTAAATAAAACAATAGTGTCATTCAAAGAGAAAAATATGTGCAGCAAGCTTATCTGAAAAGAGAATAGTAAGGGTGAGCACAAAAGACTTGTCAAAACCGAAAAACCAATGCATAATCGACCGATTTCACCCTTAACCGATTGAATCCAAAAATAATATTTTTAATTTAGATATTATGTACAATTATTGAGTCGTGTTAGTTTTCAGGCCACTAAGAAGAATTGATTAACCGATCTCACTGAAATATTATATTTTTATGCATTAATGCTAGACAATAGGGATATTTGTGGGAAAGATTGGTTCGATTTCAAGACTAATCTTGAACCAATTTGCCTAATCAGTTCCAATTCTTTTTAAGACTAATCAAATCTATACAAGACTAGGAACAAGTCCAATCCATGAAACAAGTATTGTATTGGATTGGTATGATATGATTATTTAGACATATTATTATACAAGTTACTTCACTAGAAAAAACTGTAATATTGCCGACAACATCATGCTGTCATGTTATTGGCAATGAATCAGCCTTGCTCACTATGACAACACCCTATCGACAAAAGGCTATCAAAAATGTTGTTGTCGCTAGAGTAGCATAATGCTAACAAGCAATTGACAGTAAGAACTAATGACAACGTGATTTTTCCCATTAAAGAAAGTTTTAAATAATTGCTAACACCATTTTGTTGGCACTACAATGTCGGTAATAAGTTCTATCGGACAGCAAACTTGTCAGTAGTAATTTAGTGCTACCTATAGTTGTGTTGTCAATATTAGGCCGTCGATAGTAAATTTCTATGATCTATGGAAAGATTTATCACTTGGTTTTTTTGGGTATCTTGTTTTTATACAATAAACCTAATGAAACATATTATAAAATAAACTTTTGTGGTTTTATATACCAAAACTCACAATATTTATTCAAAATAATTATTATTCAACAATCATAAATACAGCTGAAATACAATAAATCCGACATTTGCAGCATGTTCATCATCTGAAAACACTCCACCACTGTGTTAGCATTGGCATTTGAAGCAACTGAGGAATGCAATGCCCATTATCATTAGCAAAGAAATAGTTTTAATAATATAATCAATTGAAGTTATAATAAATAACAAGAAAATATGTGTAAATATGTATAAGTGACCTATTAGTCTCCTATAACCCGAATACACCCAACATGTTAACATGCATAGTTTTTTCATTAGATGTCCAAATGACATTCTATTTCTTTCGAGAATTCTTATTTGACATTATGAATGTTGCGGTATGGTCAGACCATCCTAAGGATATGTAAAATACCATTTTGCCCCCTCATAACCCAAAAATGACAAAATTTACACTCATAACACATTAGTTTGTGTAGTTTTTTCATCGAATGTCCAAATAATATTTTGTTTCCTTCTATAAGTCTTACTTGACACTACGGACACTACATATGGCCGGTTGTCCTAAATATGTTTAAATCACTATTTTGCTCCAATAACCCGAATACACCCAACACATTAACTTGCGTAGTTTTTTCATCGAATGTCCAAATGACCTTTTTTTTTTTCTTTCTACAAGTCATTTTTAACACTATGGACACTGCGGTATGGTTGAATATTCCTAAAGATTTGTAAAATACCTGTTTTTCCTCTTAAAGACCCCAAAAAGACTAATTTTACATGTACAACAAGTTAACTTGCATAGTTTTTTCATTGGATGTCCAAATAACGTTCAGTTTCTTTCTACAAGTCTTATTTGACACTACAAATCTTGCAAGATGGTCGGCTCTTACTAAGGTTGTTTAAATGATTATTTTGCTTCCTACAACGGGAATACACACAATATGTTAACTTGCATAGTTTTTTCATCGAATATCCAAATGATGTTCTATTTCTTTTTACAAGTCTTATCAATGTTGTGGTGCCTTTGCATGTGTTATCACTAATGTGATGTTTTTTTATTTTATTTTTTGTGATTATAACCTAATGCTTTTTGCATACACACCTTATAACCACTTTATTACACCATGTACCTACCATATTTAGTGTGAACTGACAAGTTCGGGCTTGTAGTGATCGGAGTAATACCGATTTCTCTTGTGATGGGGTATTAGTAATTAGCAGTGTATTAAACTGTTAAAACTGTGCAATAAATAAATTTTGTACCTTCCTTAGAGGTGTTATTAATATGGGTGAAAACCTTGAGATCTTTGATGATCAGGGTGAAAACCCGAGATTTGGGTAAGGACAATGATTGTTGATAATCTAGGTGAAAACCTGACATAGTTGATGAGCCACATGGGTGAAGCATAAGAGATGCATGTGTTCCTATAGGTTTTGAGCTGCATGTAGCTAGCTTAATTGACCAACGGTTGGTATTGAATGGAAATTAGATTCCCAATACTTGCATTAGCTGATTTAGCGACTTACGAAGATTTACTGTATAATTTTTATAATTGCGGCTGAGAAGTAGAGTTTAAGAAAAGCTTCATTAAATCTGTATATATGTATTAAGTATAGATGCTTTTGTATGAAAAGCATACAAATCTAGGGGAGCTTTCATCATTTCTTTATTAATTTTCTTTTGGTGTGTTTAAAAGCATATATATCTATTCCAAAGATAATGAGAATAATAGAATGACCAAGAAATGTATGACTACAAAAGGATATAAAAAAAGATTTAATTCATACTTCTTATTTCCCTTAGGGATTAAAGAATAGTAACTAAAAGAATGCATGTAGAAAATCAGTATCTTGGAGCTAGGTTCCTAAATCATTTATGAGGAGTTTAGTTAAAATTAGTTAGTTAAAAGCCCTGCAATTTTTTCTGATCTCCCCATTACTTCCATCTTGAAGGTTCCCCATCTTTATCATAGCATTTGCAAAACTCCTTTGGAAAGAAGCACCATTTCTTGCAAAATTAGAAACAATATGTGCCGAAGATCTATCCACAGTAAGCTGTTGATCATTATACAGTACTCCTTTCTTAGACAAATTTGATTGAAGAACTGGTTATCAAACACATTCCTTATGCCTTGGTCCAAAAATGTTGAACGATTATTAGTAGCAGGATTAGATGATGACCCACATAACTCAAACAAGCTTCCATCCAAACTAGGATCCATGGTGGGATCAGTATTTCCTCCATTAAAGCTTGACAACCTATTTTGAAAGAAACTACAATGACTAACACCAACTGTGTGTGCATCTAAAAGAGTGACCATGTCATTTAGTGTTATTCCCTTTGAATTGAAAACTTGAAATACTTGTGACACAGAAAACGATGGTCCTGGTAAATTTCCTTCCGAAGCATCAGAAACTAGTCCTAACAAGCCTTCTTACGGGAACATTATATCTAGGTCCTCCTGCTAAAGCTACGGCATCTCGGGTTGTTAGTGTTATGATATTTGCACATGAAACTGTTGATGGACAAGCAATTTCTAGTCTTGTCTTAATCTCATCGATAAACTCATTTCCCCTAACTGTCAAATTTGGACCTGCATCTTTTTCAGACCTTCTCCCATTAGTGGAATCAATCAGAACAGATGCATCACAACCCTGTAAACATATAACATAGGTTAGAACTTAGAAAAGTTCAAGCTTTACAGTTTTGATACAAATGCATTAATCATGGAAAGAACAAAAGAAGTAAAGAACTGAATCTTACCCTAACAAAGCAATCATGAAAATGTATGCGAAGCAACGCTATAGTAATGGATCTATCACTATTAAAACGATACTACACAACTTGTCGTACAATGGACTTTGCCTGTGGGCAACTAGAATTGTGAAATCCCAAACGTAGTTGGGCACTTGCAAAAGGAAAGACAAAGAAGAAAACTAGTAACATGATTGACAAGTTGTTGCTTTTCATTTTCTAGCTCTTTCTTTATTTGTAAACTTATGAGTGTTTTGGCTAATTTGAATTTGGTTTGATGGGTCTAAAGGAATTTAAAACCCCTATATATATATATAGAGGCCAGGAAATGAACTTTGAAGCATACAAGTAGCTACGTAGTTTTAGTCCAAAATGACATAAACTAATACAGCCAAAACATTCGCTTTCAATTGATCTTATCCAATCAGATTCACGAATACTATCTAATGCACGCGTTGAATTATTCGTTCATACATGAAGCTTTAGTCCAACAAAGTTATTGTAATATTATATTATTTACTATTTATAACTTCTATTATACTGAAGGTTTTTGTTCGTATTTGCAAGTTGCTTTAGTAAAAACACATCTTACCTGCATAATTGCATACGTAAACGCGGTACTATGCTTCAAAGATTACAGTTACTTTTTTGCATAATCCAGTTGTATTATGAAATTCTGGAAAAATCTACATTCTAATTTTAGTACTGGTGCAAAATGGGTATAAATTTACAAATAATATATGATACATCTAAATGTAACACTACAAGTAAATACGAGAGTGATATTTATGCATGTGAGAGTTAATATTTAATTCTCAGTACTGTAAAGAGTTTTTTACTATTAAGAATAGGATTATGTCACATCAACACAATTATTAACATCAAGAATGGTGGTCGGTGTTAGTGACACACATGTCACTCTATTATTTATTGACAATATAAGAATTAGATACACTAACAATGTACCAAATAATAATACAATGTTTTATAATTAATTTATACATAAAAAATTTTATTAAAAAAAATCCTATAAATTAATTCATCCACCGTCAATAAAGAGAAAAGCGTCGTGTTTTTAATATCAATCACCACTTTTGACTTTAGTAACTAGGTTGATATGTTATAGGCTTAACTATTAGTCTCTTAGAATTACTCAATTTTTAATTTAGTCATTCATGAATGTTTTCGATCAATTTCAAAATTTTCAATCAAGTTAAATTCTCTCACTTTTATTGTCACACCCCTCATAGAGGCATGGACTGGCCAGAGGAATGATATCCAAACCTTCGTAACTCTGACTCAAATAAAAAAAAAATGACCATGACTCTTGACTCACCAATGAGTAAAACCAAGAAATTATAAAGACAAAAATTAACAATAAATAAAAATTAGTTGATTACAACAAATCACACTTACTGAAAATTCCGACAGAAGGTCCCTTACAATCTGGAACATGCCTTAAGATACATTCCTATAAACTCTTTTATTACTCAACATAATACAAAGACCATAAGGAGCTCTGCTCCGTTCACATCATACAAACAAGTACTAGAATATTACATTATACCACATTTGACACTCACAGTTCTAATGTGACTGCAAACTTTCAACCTTAACTCTAAGTATGAGATTCTGAGTCGAAAATTGTACCCAAAAGGTACTAGCATCACACAACACAAGCATATAACATACATAATAACATTGCGTAACCTTATTCATATCTTAATTCGCATCGCACGTATACATTGTAACGGTCATAAATTCCTAATTTACACGATGCACAAGATCACAAATTTATCAGAGCAATGATATCAAACAAAACAAGCAAAGGGCCAACGAGTGACCCAGCCCCGCACAACATTATCACCCCCTACTGGGCATTTACGCGCCCGCACAACAAGTTAATCTCCGTACACAATCCATCCCACCGGGGCTGAGCACTCAATTTTAAAAAAACATTTATCAGAATCAGAATTTCTCATGATTTTAAATCAGGGTATCCTAGGTGCACCTGGATCTTAATTTCAGAGATAAAAATCATTTTCCAGAAAATGTTCACGAGTTGGCCCTTATCAAACACAATCAATGTCAATCACAGTAACCAATTTCAAGCAAACATTATTCAAGCAATTTACTGAAATACTACACTAGCTTACTTTCCATATATCACACATATTCAAATAAACATATAATCACACATAATAATCTAGCCCCTAAAGACAGCAATTAACCACTCACCTAGTTCGCTGATTTCGTTCATCGTCTGGCTTAGATTGTGGTGAAAGTGTTGATAAATCCTTAACACGCTCCTAAGTTGAAAATTATAAATTCATACATTACTAATTATAATCATTTCAATTTATTCAATAATTCAGAATCCATACTTAATATTAGCCTAGTCTAATTTCATATTTCTTAATTTACTTAATTTCTCAAGGAAACCTACATAAATTAACATCTATATATATAATATATATATATATATTAACATTTAATTTCTTGTAAACATTAGTCAATCATCTAGTACTTATAGTTTACCCTAGTTTGTGAGTATGTGTTCTTATGTATATATATATCTATATATACTTCCCAATAAGCTCAACACCATCCCACTGATTCCTATTACCCACAATCTAATTATTTAAATCAATTTAAATGAGTTATCTAAACTTCATAAAGAAGTTGAACTATACCTATCTGTCTTTAACAAAATTTAATTCCTAACTCTTCCTTCTCCAATTCACATAATCGTCTTATACGTTCCTTATTATTATTATTATTATTATTTTATTAACTTTCATTTCTATAATTTCCATGCATAATCAATTAACATTACACCTTAACTAAATTCTTTTACATTTCTAGTTAACTTAAAAGACGTACAACTAGCTTACCTAACTAAAATTTATCAATACTTAAAATAGTAGCATGAATATAATTAAATCAAAATTCTAAGACATTAAAAAAATTTATGCACTTGTTACTTTGTTATTCTAACACCTTTCGAATAGCACTTTCAATCAAATTAACCTCTCAAGAAACAAGTTTGAACTTGAACTTGAGAGTAACTCAAGCTCCACCAAGGCCCACGGCAGTGTATAGGAACATGCCTGTTGTCTTCTCTCAAGTTACTCAAGAGATAGCAGACAACTTCAATTAGGACAAGGTGACGGATTGGAATACAAAAACCCTCCTTCCTCACGGCTGCAACCAGCCAAGACAGGGCATGGCAGCCTTCACCCATAGTTGCTGTCAACCTTATCCAAAACTTACCCAAGATCACTCACTCGGTCACACACCCACCCCAGCAATATTAAAGCTCACTGCAACAGCCTATACACACTTCACCTTACTAAAATTTTGGCTCAAAATAGAGCACACCAAGCCTAACACATAATACTCACACGACAAGAAAAAGGAAAAAAAAATTAAGACTAGGAAGAAAAATAAAAAGGAAAGCATTTTACCTTCCCACTGCAAGGCAGCTCACCGTTTCCTAGCCACTTTAAGGATAGACAAAAGAAAACAATTCAGCTCTAAACAGTGGATCAAGGTGGCTGGCTCATGTTGATGCTTTAGGGAGGGCTGTTACACGGCCTCACAACACCCACCCCTCAACGGCACCAACAAAAACAAAAATAAAGGGAAAAAGATGGCTGCCACAAAGGGGTTCTCTCCATCCAAGGAAGGTTTCACAGCCAAACATAAAAAAGAACAGGGCATGTGCCAAGTCGGTGGCAGAGGTAGAACAACAAGAAAGCAGAGGCGGTGGAGGGCCTAAAGAAAAGACAAAAAAATGAAAAGAAAGAAAAAAATCATAGTCAAAGTCAAATTTTTTCAAGTTGGTGTTGTGTGTTTATGTACACAACTTTTTCTTTGTTTAAGATTTATTTTACTAATCAATAAAGCTTACCTACGTCAAGGTCCAATTCAATCAAATCCCAATCAATTGTTTATATAAATTATGTATATATATATATAGTTATTATTATCATAGTTATTT
The DNA here is from genome assembly GCA_029379385.1 of Quillaja saponaria. Classification (NCBI taxonomy): domain Eukaryota; kingdom Viridiplantae; phylum Streptophyta; class Magnoliopsida; order Fabales; family Quillajaceae; genus Quillaja; species Quillaja saponaria. Next base: position 25,141,262 of record CM055607.1, read on the forward strand.
ACTTTTTATGCTTGCATTAAAATTTACACCAATTGATCATAATTAATATTTATGTTGTGCTTAAATAGAATAATTATAGATAATTTAATAATAAAATAGCCAAAACAAGCTTTGCAAGATAATACTACAACTTATTTATCTTATTACTTTATGTCAAGTATAGTTATTTTGTCAATCCATAACATGTAAACGGAAAAATGGAAAAAATTTTACATATTGAATGATAAAATCGGCTGAGAGAAAATTCTTAGAGCACCGTGCTGAAAAATAATATAATCTTAAAGAACCAAAACAATAGATAACCCAATGTTATAAGTTTATTTATTAATAATGTAATTTTCTTTACACTGATAAGGGATCAAATATTCACTTAATTATTACGTATCAAATATTCACCCCACTAGTACGTTCTCTAAAGAAAAAAAGCACTTTTACAATGAATTAAATAGAAAAAAAGAATTCTAGGCACGATAACGATAATAATGATTTTATTACAAATAAAAACAATTTAGCATATGGTATATAGTATAAAAAAGTTGACATTCCCGAATCAAACTTCGGATTATCCCGCATAATCCATTGGAGGCCTAGCTGTAAATGATAAATAGACTCATGCTTTTAGTATTTTGGGTCCTACCTTTTCGATATTGATATAGTTAAAATTGGAGGGTCCTTTTCTTTTAGGTGAAACGAATGGACTATTCTCTGTTCAGATAAGCTTGCGTAACACTATTGTTTTTTTAATTGACTTAGTGGTGTAGAAAGTGTGATCATTCATTAAACTTGTAGAGTCGAATATTTTAAATAAATTTTTTACTAATTCTTTAATTCTTATATAAATACTTTGTTTTGAACCAGATTGAAAAAAATAATTAATCAAGATATGCTTAAAACTTATCCAGTCGTACGTTAACTAAATAAATAAATAAAAAAGGTTTAATAATCTTAATGCTTGTACTAAGGGGACCATGTGTGTGTGCACATGCCCTCCAAAAATTATGTAAGATATAAAAAATTAGGCAATTTGACAAAAGAAATCCAAACTATTGTACATTTTTAATCTTGACTTCCAAAATGTATTTTGTTTTTTTATTAATTTTGTCCCTAAAGTTTCAAAAAAAGTGCAATGTCTTTTTATGTTCTCCGTCCACCGAGAGATTGTCAAAACTACTACTATATTTGAAGGGAGAATGGTCCATTCATTTTTCCTAAAAGAAAAAGACACTCCAATTTTGACTATATCAACATCAAAAGGTAGGCCCAAAATACTAAAAGCGCGAGTCCCTTTATCACTTACAGCTGGGCCTTCCATGGATCATGCGGATAATCCAAAGTTTGATAGAGGACTGTCAATGTTTTTATACTATGTATCATATGCTAAATTGTTTTTATTTGTAATAATTAATTCATTATTATTTTCTTAGTACCTGTATTTTTTGTTCTTTTAATGTACAAATTATTAAAAAATCGTGTTATTATTTGATAACTATTATTGTATTTAATTCTTTTATTTTCATTGAATAAGAGATTGACATGTATCACTAATACCAATCACCACTTTTGATTTAATCAATTGTGCTAATGTGACATGATCCTATTACTGAGAGTGTAAAACTCTTTACACTATAGTGAATCAAATATTAACTCTGAAAAAAACAGCACATGCACAAATATCACTCTCTTATTGACTTATAATGTAAAATTTAGATATAGTGAATCAAATATTATTCCAAGTTTGGCACTGGTACTCAAATAGAACGTAGCTTTTTTTGGAATTTCATAAGTACAACAGGATTATGCACAAAAAGTAACTGTAATTTTGAACCACAGTACCACGTTTATGTATGCAATTATTCAGGCAAGATGTCTTTTTCCTACAGCTAGTTGCTATCACAAACAAAAATCTTCAATATAATATAAATAATAAATAATTTAATAATAATTTTTTATACTAATTGGGAGTTTGGAGGGAGAGGAAATGAGAGGAATAAAAAGAGAGAAGAGTGGATGAGAGGATACACTTATCCTCTGTCTTATTTAGGAGTTAAAAAAATGAAGCAAGCGTAGAGTAAAGGATAAGATACATTTTTTGTTTCGGAGTTGTGAGGAGAGAAAATGAGATAATCTATTATTACATAATTTTACTATTACACTCTTAACATGTTTTTATTATTAGTAAGTAATTAATGAAAACAAGTTGGGATATATTAGATCCCAATTTGGAGGAACTAAAAAAAAGTAGGCTTTGAAGAGATTTGGAGGGGTATACTATTCCTCCAATAACTCTCCTTCCTTTAAAAAAAAAAAAAAAAAAAAAAAAAAAAAGACACCCTCTCATATAAGGAAAAAACGTACCTACCATCTCCTTTGCTTTCCTTTCCCTCTGTTCCCTTAATCAAAATAAACCTAAATCTTCATGTGAACCAATAATTATTCAACGCATACAATATATGTATGATTGGACAAGGTCAATTTAAAATCAATAATTAATTTCTGCCTTTATGGACTAAAAACTACGAAGCTACTTATAAATCTATGTTCAAGGTTCATTTCCTGGGCTCTATATATACAGGGGTTTCAAATTCCATTAGACCCGTCAAACCAAATTTAAATTAGCCAACACACTCATAAGTTTACAAACAAAGAAAGAGCCAAAAAATAAAGAGCTAACAACTTGCCAATCTTGTTACTAGTTTTCTTCTTTGTCTTTCCTTTTGCATTTGCTTAACTACATTTGGGATTCTACAGCACTAGTTGCCCACAGGCAGAGTCCATTGTACGACAAGTTGTGCAGCAGTGTTTTAATAGTGATAGATCCATTACTGCAGCATTGCTTCGCATGCATTTTCATGATTGCTTTGTTAGTTTAAGATCCAGTTATTTACTCTCTTTTTTTCTCTCTCTATTTTTTTATTTTTTTTATTTTTTTATTTTTTTTTTGTTCTTTGCATGATTAATGCATTTGTGTCAAAATTGCAAAGCTTGAACTTCTAAGTTCTTACCTGTGTTATATGTTTACAAGGTTGTGATGCATCATCTATACTGATTAATTCCACTAATGGGAGAAAGTCTGAAAAAAGATGCAGTCCAAATTTGACAGTTAGAAGGTACAAGTTTATCAATGAGATTAAGACAAGGCTAGAAATTGCTTGTCCATAAATAGTTTCATGTGAAGATATCATAACACTAGCAACCTGAGATGCCGTAGCTTTAGCAGGAGGACCTATAATATAATGTTTCCACAAGAAGGCTTGATGGACTAGTTTCCGATGCTTCAGAAGTAAATTTACTAGGACCATCATTTTCTATGTCACAAGAATTTCAAGTTTTCAATTCAAAGAGAATGACACTAAATGACATGGTCACTCTTTTGGGTGGACACACAGTTGGTGTTAATCATTGTAGTTTCTTTCAAAACAGGTTGTCAAGCTTTAATGGAGGAAATACTGATCCCACCATGGATCCTAGTTTGGATGCAAGCTTGGTTGAGTTATGTGGGTCATCATCTAATCTTGCTAGTAAGAACCCTTCAACATTTTTGGACCAAGACACAGGGAATGTGTTTGATAACCAGTTCTTCAATCAGGTTTTGTCAAAGAAAGGAGTATTGCATATTGATCAAAAGCTTGCTGTGGATAGATCTTCGGCTCGTATTGTTTCTAATTTTGCAAGAAATGGTGATGCTTTCCAAAGGAGTTTTGCAAATGCTATGATAAAGATGGGGAACCTTCAAGGTGGGAGTAATGGGGAGATCAGAAAAAATTGCAGGGCTTTTAATTAACTAATGTTAAGTAAACTCCTTATAGATGATTTTAGGAACCTAGCTCCATGATACCGATTGTCTACATGTTTTCTTTTAGTTACTGTTCTTTAATCCTTAAGGAAAATAAGAAGTAAAAATTAAATCATTTTTTGTACCTTCTTGTAGTTATACATTTCTAGTCATTCTATTATTTTGATTATCTTTTGAATAGATTTGTATGCCTTTAAACACCCAAAAGAAAAAGAATAAAGAAACGATCATGAAAAGATCCCCTAAATTAAATTTCTTTTAAGTACTAAACCAAACCAACTAATTTTTGATATGGTAGTAAAGCTGTACGGCCACTTTTATTAACCAAGCATATGTTTGATCATTTTGTCTACCACTCTTTTCATAAGTAACTACTTTTTTGACTAGGACTGGCTTTTCGGGGAAGGGGCAAAATGCAAAGTTTAGTCATTTGGGCGAGGGGGAAGAAGGATATATAATTTTATTTATTTATTTATTTTAGGGTAGGGGCCATTGCTATAGGTAGTTTCTTGGTGGATTTCTTTAATTATTCTTCAATCCATTCCTATTTAGTATAGAGGTTATGCTTAATCTACGCTAACTTTCAGGGATATCTGTACTATTGAGTAACTGTCACAACCTATAAAGAGCCAAAGAGCAAAAGAGCGCATTCGATTCCTATTCGTCTACTATTATCTTCCTTGCAAATAGAACAGCGGATATGCCTACTTTCTGATTCACTGTAACAAGCCCTTTGCCCCTGCTTTTTGAATGAAATTGTAGTTAGTCCATAACTTTTAATTAGCTAGGCATGGCAATGGTTGAATCATGAACTGAGCCGATTTAATACAAAGTTAACTCAATTCTAATTTGTCAAATCTTATACGGCCTGGAAATGACCCAATTTGAAATAGGAACTATTTGATTAGACTCAAACCCATTAAACATGACATGAACCAGGGCTATCTCGTCTTTTTTGGTTCCTTAACTTTCTACATTTTATTTGGTGTGCTTGTCATAGATTAATCGAAATCGATTCGAACTTAACAGATTTCACGAGGGAACATATAAATTAATATATTGGAGTTTATTTTTGTAATAGGGTTTGATTATAATTATGTATATTATATTTAAGATTTGATAACTAGTCATTTATAATTAGTACTTTATTAGTAATTTTCCTAATTAGGGTATTTAAGGTTATTCACAATTTTGTCATAGGATTTTAAGGATGATTATATATATAGGCCTAAGTTGTACTTTTTTAGAAATCTTTAATAAATTGAATATTGAGAATTAATAGTATTTTGTTAGGATAATTTAGGCACCCAATTCCACTAGACTATCACCTGAAGCACCAGACACAATTTACCACTACACCTCCTCCAAACAGAACCTCCATCTGCCCTTACACGAGTCTACATGCTCGATCCTCAGATCTGAGATAAAATCCACTTTCCGGTGATAAACCACCGCCAAAACCCCCTTGCAGCATCGACTTGAAAATTTTAGTTACTCCACAATCGGGATCACCACCACCAGAGTTGTAACACGGGGCTGGATGTAGCAGTGTCGTCTTGCCACTTAAACAGCTCGATCCAGCTATTTCCACACACCCTCAGTCGCCAGTTTGGGACTTTGGGTAGGTTGCCCTGTAACAGCTCGGCTTGGCTTCTTAAATCCATTTCGGCTCGGCTCCAACTACCAAACTCTTCTAAAATCTAGCGGTCCAGCCCAGACCCAACATGTTTTAAAATTTACTATCTGGTCCTTATACTCTCACAATTAATAAAAATTACTCAAAACTGCCCCTCATAAGTGCTATCTAGAGCCACATGAAGGATATTTAGCTGGCCAAATCCAAACTTAACAGCTACCAATCTTTGCTAGGATTTTTCTATTATATTTTGTGTAATATTTCACACATATTCAAGTGTTCATCATATTAGAAAAGTTTTTTATTTTAGCCGTCAAGTAATAACCTGGGTCAGTTTTCTCAAATATTGATCAATTCACCCTTACTCGATGAAAATGATAATGTTTTAAGCCAACAGTTAGATATTTCAAATGTCAATAGTGGTAATAAATTTGTTTTAAAGCCAGCGGCCCAGAGAAAGCAAAAAACTTATGGTCTGTGATAACGTCTAATGATTTTAAAACCATGGGCCCAGCCCAAACGGTAAATTCTAATATATAAGTATAGAACCATGGATTGGACTTGAAATGCTGATCGCTGATTGTTTCCCTTCAGTTCTTTTTGTTTATTTGGTTTTGCTTATTTCTTGTTTTTATTTATTTATTTTTATTTTTGAGGTATGGCATACCGATTAAAGATTTGGCCAAAAACAAAACAATAATGGATAAAAATAATTTTGTTCCAACAAATTAAAAATCATTCTGCTAATTGTACTCATAAAAGATAATTAATTTTATACAAAATCTGTACAGTCTTATTTGTTATAAATTAATGAAACAAGACTTAGAGTTTGTGTATTGACGTTTTAGATTATCGATTACGAATTTTTGATAGCAGATTTAATGCGTTTGGGTATTTCTACATATTCACATGAACGAATCAATAAGCCGACTTGCTCAGGGGGATATAGTTGCATATTATGTTTTTAATAATTTCTAGTCCCTTTAATGCTGAAGCTTTTGTTTTGATACCCTAATGTCCGTTAACAAAATTAAGTAATTTACTAGAAAATAGAACTAGTGAGTCGAGCTTTTGTTGATTAATTCCACGTAATATTCACAGTAAACCAGAAAAACCTAGCTGGATTTGTCAGAAAAATAATACAATTTTGCGCTCATTTCAAATTAATCATGAGCTCGATTAAACTGTAAACCACCCACATTGGATTTCCAACTTGGTTGACTGACCTGTTTCCTGGTCAACAAAATCTATAAGCTTCACCCCCATTAGAAAATGAAAAGAAGAATCTAACATAGAATCAGATGCAAATAATTAAATATTAAAATACATAATAGACATGGTATGCCAACCAATAAAACTTTAATAAAAGTATAATAATCTCACATGGTATTTCTAAGTAAATGTGCCCTCTAATTATTAATTATAATAGTCTCAGATTAGTTCAAAGAAGAAATCTGAAACAGACATCCGTCTCCTTTGGATTGGTTACATTGGTCGGTGTGGAAGGCCAAGTTGGTGAGTTCTCTTTGAACTTTGGGATTTCTCTTCATTAAGGAATCCACGTACTCGCCATGCACTTTCATCAACATTTTTTTAATTTTATTTTTATCAATCTAACACATAAAACATGGATAGACAATGGGTTGTTCTTTTACTAATTTTAAGAATTTTATAGATCATTGTTAAATTTGTATTTGTGAACACTACTATTAGTCTTAACAATTTCTCTTTCATCTAATTCTTGACCTCTTTCTATTATTTTTAACCCCTTCCACATGTATTAAGGTTTGATTTGGTATTGCTTTTTAAGAATGTACTTATGTTTATAAAGAGCATAAGTCAATTTTTTTTTTTTTTTGGTAAAAAAATTTCTGGGGTGCTTCTGTTTTAAGCTTTTAAAAACCAGAGGTGTTTCAATGGGTGTTTTTAAAAGCTAGTTTATGCTCTTCAAAAATTTAAAAGTCTAAGATAACTTTAACTTTTAATGAAAAAGTCATAACATTACCAAACTAAGCTAAATTTTGTAGCTTCTACTTATTGATAGTAGTTTTACATTATTACCAAACACAATAATGTGCTCTCCGAGGCTCTTAGAGCTATTTTCAAGAAGTCACAGCAGTAATGTTGATAAAATAATATAAAAACTGCTCTTAATAAGTAAAGTCACAAAATTAAGGTTAGTTTGGTAATGTTGTGGTTTTATTTTATTATTTTATTATTTTTAATTTCAAATTAAGATTTAAAGTTATATTAGTTTAAAAAATTTTGAGAACAAAAACTAACTCTCAAAAGTTAAAAGCACCACTAGCTTTTAAAAGTTTAGAGCATAAGCACTCTAACCTTTGTTTTTATTTTTATTTTTACCAAACATAAAAATATTGATTTGTGCTCTTTATAAGGCATAAGCACTGTTTCAAAGAGTATTACCAAACCAAGCTTAGGTCATCTCTCATAATTATAACATCCACTAACTTCCATTAAATATGTTTAAACCACTATAAATGGTTCTATCTAATTTTCTTTTCAATTGGTGCAATCTCAACCTTCTTATGTATCGTATTTTTATCAATAACAAGATGTTTGATGTACTGTATTTTAATTTTTCACTTTGTTGTCATTTTTCTAATTAAAGAAATTTTATGGACTTAAAATGAACTGCTAAAGTGCAATGTCAAACGGGTTTATCATGCTTCTAAAATCAATATTGTGTATGGATTTTTATATAGTTAACTTTTTATTTTGTGTACTAATTTAGCTGTGCTTATAAAGCATTAAAAAGGAAACAGTTAAACTCGATTAAATTCTTTTTGTTAATCTAAAGGTTTTGTTGGTGTTTAAAATTGTGTTCTCAAATTAAAGTTATTTTTACAAAAAAAAAAAAAAAAAAAAAACTTTTTTTCAGTTTGTTTTGGTAGCTAGATATGGGAAGGAAAAAAATAAACTACATATTTTATTGTTGATATTAAGAAATAGTGGGTTATTATGTGAAAAAAATAATAGACTTATCTACTGTTTTGGTCTTTCATGATTATATCAATTTTAGTTTGGTCTTATAAGAATTTTTTTCCGTCAATTTTATCCTTTAAGATTCAAAATTTATCAATCAAGTTCTATTTTTCTATTTACATTTTTCTGAGTTAAATGAAATAACCACATTTAACATAAAAATGATAACGTACATAAGTTGTTTTATATATTGGAAAATTTCTTTTGGTCATTTTACTATTAACTTATATATAATTATTGTATTTATGCATAACATGAGAATGAGAGAATATAATTTGATTAAAAAATTCTAAATTTTAGAAGATTAAATTGACTGAAAATATTTTTGGAAGATTAAATTAAAAATTAAGACAATCACTGAAAGAGTAAAAAAAATACGCAATTATTATAGTCTATATTCATATCGTTCCATTAAGATGTAAGATATGCACTACTATGCCTAATGTGACTTCAAAATGGTTAGATCATGATAAAAGTTTTTTTTCCCCTATTTGGGGCAATATTACCTTTAATAAGAAAGTAATTCATATTAAATGAGTATTTATATATTAATATTACATTAATTGAGATATGAATTAGTAAATATATAAATATTATGTCCTATTTATAAAATATTTAAATGGCCATAACTAAAAAAAGTGTTAATATAATTTATAAGAAATAGTGATAATATATAAAATTATTTCAACAACTATATAATCATATATATGATATATATAGAAAACTAACAATAATTCTAAAGAATAAATAATAAATCATTTATAAAAAAATATTTTTATTTTATAAAATATAAGTTATACTATCTTCTATATCTATATCCATCTATCTTTACTTACTATTTTAAAAGGCAAAAGGTCTTTATAGTCTCCTACTTTAGAATAAGAATATATTAATTTATTTAAATAAAATAAAATATATTTTCTTTCTTAATAATTATTAATTATGCTACTCACTCACATAAATTAAATATTTTTTATTAATGAAAAATTTTAATTTCTTAATAACTATCCAGTTCACTCTTACTCATATAGTAACTTATCTTTTATCTTTTCAATAAAATTTAAAAAATTTAAAATTACCATTTTTTATTTAAAATAAATAAATAAATTATTTGATAGGTGTGTAAATATGTGTATTTAAAAAAGGTAGAATATTAATTAATATGTATCCAATGTTAAACTTATATTTAATACGCAGTTTTTTTTTTTTTTTTGATACAATATAGTTATTAAATGATATAAAGAATACAATAAATTAATAAGATAGAATACTTAGTAATGGAAAGACGATATTGATGAATTTGAAAATAGAGAGATCAAGTCGAATTAATTGACATCTCAGCTGTTTGGATTCAAATCAACATAGGTGAAATGGAGTTGTTCTAGGACATACAAGTATATAAAACCGACACTAGAGAAATCTTATGAAACAAATTTTAAGAACTCAAAAACTGTTAACTTCAAAATAATGAATATGATAGTTATTTCAGTGTGAGAGCATGCTTTCACTTTTTCTTGTTTTGGCTAACAAAAACATTCTACAAATATCCTAGTTTATTAGTTTCTGGCTGATTACACCTCAGTTTGTGGATTCTTGAATATATAATTCTCTTAAATTTGTTTTACGGCCTATTGTGATCAATTCTTCAATTGGAAAATATCTTTCTACAAATACTTGAATTTATCCATTAAATTCATATAATATTTTTTTCAGATTTCGTACCATCAAAGAAAAAATAAATTAATCAAGCTTATTTGATTTAAATTTTTAGAAAAATGAGTTTAACATAATGTATCTCTATTAATAAAAAATATGTATACAAGAAAGTTACTTAGGACTCTTTGGAAGGAGACAATTAAAAATACGACTTAATAGTCATCTGAAAATAAGACAAGACTCTTTGTTAGTTTGAATTATAAAATCGGAAAATGTTATTATTTTTCTAATATTATCTTGTAACTTCATTAGTTTTTTATTCAATGGATAAGAGTGTCAAATTTCTAAATTTAGAATCAGTCTCATTTTACTAAATTTAGAAACTGTAATTTATAATTTAAGTTATTAAATATGGACGTACTTTAAGCTTTAAGTTGAATTGAATTTTGAATTAAAATTTGTGAAATTCCTCATCCCCTCCCTTTGATTACACACTAACAAATTTACAATATCTTTTTTCATTTTTATTCAATCTTTTATGAAAAAAATTTATATTAAACTTTTATTTAACCATAACACAACCCAATTAATACTGGTCAGTCTTATCATTTTGCTGGGGGAGATTGTTTCGTTCTATTCATGGCCCTAAACCTTAGTCCATTTGGATGTTGGGGAATGGAGGGAGAGGGAAGGAGATGAGAAGTTACATACTATTTTCTTTCATTTGCGAGTTTTTTTTTTTAATTAAATGGGGTAGGAAATAGAAGAATACATGTATCACTCCAAATCCTTTCATAGTTAATTTTTTTTTTTTTTAATTCTTCCAAATGGGAGGATTTGAAAGGATTAGATGATAAAGTAGTTTATTATTATTTCTTTATTGTTTTGATTAATAAACTCTTATTATTTTTATTAAATACCTACTAATGTATAAATAAAATATTTTAAGAGCATAATCGTAAATTTATATAATAATATATCCTATCTTCTCATTTCTCTTCAATTCATAAACAAGAAATGTACCTTATCTTTTTCTCTCCTTTCCCTTTTTATGTTTTTGAACTCCCAAATGAGACAAAAGATATGTGTATTTTTCCTCTCCTCTTTTCTCCTCTCTCTTTAAACTCCCAAAAAGACTCTTAATCTCCCTCTTCCCATCACAATTTGCAAAACACAATCATTTTATGTTTCCAGCTCACCCATTTCATCCTCTATTTACTATTTGGTGTAGATATTTTTCTTCTTCGACTAAGAATTAAAACTTTTACATTTTTGTTATACTTCATATTCCAGTAGAAGAAACTAGAAAACTCAGGACTTATTTTCTATTTTTTTTTTTTAACAAAAAAGATTAAGTGATTGTTTTACCTGAATAATGTCGAAAAGAAAAATTAATTTTTCTTACTCAAATACATTTTTAAGAAATCAACAATGGATTTGAATGAGTTTATACAGAATCCTCAAATATTTTATTATATTAATTAGTTTTGATTCACGGGATTAATCATAATTAACAACTAATGGAATAAAAAGATACCGTTCACAATAGGAAGGTTCGACTGGAGCGGAGAATTTCCAAAAAATTTAACTTGCTATTTCAGTAAATATCAGTAAATATTGGGAGAGATGAGTGTAATTTAATTTAAAAATTAACAAAAAATGAGAGTAGTGTGTTGTAAATTCGAATCCCACTTCTGCCACCAAGACTCCATCTTTTGGGGCCAAAAATTAGGCATGACAAAAAATGTAACTCCAAAGGTCAAAGAGAGTTAGATATGTTGCCAACCATGTTTACTACTTTTAGTAGTTTTAGTTCTTTTGTCTTTGAATTTCTATTATGCATCTTTTCAACAAAATAATAAAGAAATAGAAGTAGTTCTACTACTTTTAGTATGATCATATTAATAAATTAAAGTTCAATGATTAAGGAAGCACAAGCAGAAAGAACTGAGTGAATATTCATGGAAATTACTTACAATATTGCTTCATCAATTAGAAAATATATAAGAGTATAACATATATAGGTTGTTATCAAGAGAAGAACATAAAATAAACTGAATTGCTTAGGTAAATATTGACTCTTATAATCACATATAATAGCACTTTGGCCATGATAAAAGGAAAAAGGAGAAGAGGAAAAGAAAAAATATATATTAGGAGAAACTTATAGTGGGAATGCTCCTAACTATATATCCTGCTGCTGCTTCATTAATTCCCACTTATGTTGGTCTTGAAACCTGTAACCAAAATCCCATGAATTAAAGGATTACATAACATTTTCTTTTAATTTTCATTTTTTCCCTCTTGAGGAGGAGACTATAAGGAGACCTAGCTTGCTTTACGTTTCCTATAAATTAAGAAAATTAAAGTGAAATCATAATTGCAAACCTTGAAGGACTCCCAACAGAGTTTATATGAACTATGATGTCCTAAAATACACATACACAATCACACAATTGAAGATCTCAGAGTAGCTATCCAAAGTAATCAAAATGTTGAATAGTAAAAAAACATAGAAATTAATTGTTTTCCACCATTCTTTTAATCACTAATGAATGAAAATGAACTCCCTAATTAGAAAGAAAGAGATTTCAAAATCTTTGATTTTTTTTTTATTATTAATTTTTAATAAATATAAGAAGACTAGGATCATAGAACAGTATGAGTACTGTGAGTGAATAAATAAAAATGAAAAAGTAGTATGAGTTTAAATTAATGAATTAAATACCAGAAAGTAGCTTTCACCATGCTGCAAACTCTGCAGTAAGAAACCATACTCATTGGTAGGAAGTGGAACTCCAGAGGAATGAACCAAAACTACGTCTGCCCCAAACATTGTTTTCATGTCCAGTGGTCCCCTTGGAACTTCTGTTGGAACCCCATTCATAAACACTGAGATCAATCCTGAATCATTCATTAATGGCCCCAAACCCAAAGTAAAACAAAATTAGTACATTGACAATTAGTTCTATATTTATGGAAAAAAACATTACCCTGCCACAATTAATGTTTTCTACACACAGAGATGGGGGACATGGTGGAAAAAGAAAAAAATGGTAGATCTAGGGTTTGTAAAATCAATCTTTATGAAATAAATTTTGATGGAAAAAGTTGAGAAACTGAAGCGGAAAAGTAGCCTCATGATTTTCCGGGAAAGTACAATATTCATGCACTTCAAAGGCAAACACTGTCACATCATTAAAAAGTTGCACATTTTTATTATATTCTTCGGCAGTTTTTTTAGACGACCTAATAATAAATCAACCCCCAAAATACGAACTTTGACATAAAAAATTGTAATCAAATTTGGAATAATTTTTGAAGAAGCATCCTGAAAACCATATCTAATTGAAAATTCTGTAAGTATTATTAAAAAAAATAAAAAATTGTGATACTGAGCCATGCAATTACCAGATTGGTAGTGCAAATTGGAAGCATCAGAAGGATATAAAACTGAAGAAGTTGCAGCCGAGTTCTGATCAGTTTTCAGGAAACCCATTTGACAAGATACAGAGGAAAGGCCGTCAAGACTTTCATGTCCAACGCCTCCGCCGCCTCCACACGAAAAAGAGGAAGCACCACCAACAAGATAATTTGACATTGAATTAGTTGTGAAACAGGGAGAAGCTGCACCACCAAAACCCATGGCTGCGCCACTAGCCAAGTTTGTAATTTGATACTGAATTGCACCACCATCACCATGGAAAGTACTATGACTAGTACCAGTACCAGCAGCTGCTGCTGAAACTTGTGCTTGCAGCTGGATATTATTTCTTTGCTCAAGATTAGCTTGCATCTGGCGCTGTCGGCGACGAGATCTGGACCGTCGGTTCTGGAACCAGTAAAAGACATTTGCATCACCAACGGCACCGAATTTCTCAAGAAGTTTTCTTATTCTGACAGTTTCTTCTTTGGGAGGGTTTACCATACCACTGTTGAAGATGGACTCAAGTATGAGGATTTGCTCTGGTTTTGGAGTCCACCTTGATCTCACGGGTTCGCTAGTTCTCTCGGAGACATGGTTTGGAGGACTATTGGAGTCCTGGCCCTGACCCTGAACCTGAAGATCTTCCATTCCGATGAACCAAAAAACAATGAAGAAATCAGAAAATTTTTATGGACTTGTTGAAACTGAAACCTAGGTACAATAATACTAATTTAGAGACACAAAATATATCAATTAAAGTACATGGAATACAGTAAACTTCTTTTAAAGGGATTTTTATAAAGAGGGGGAGAATGTTGGCCAACAAAATTACAATTTGGCCCTTTGTTTTTATTTTCTCTTTTTGGAAAATAAAAGAAAGAAAATGAACAGTCCTTGTAAATTGATATTTGATTTACTGTCAGTGACCACTTTTCCAGTGCGCGGCACTTTGAAATACCTGTTATTAACAAGGTCTAAAATTTCACTCTCCTTGAAATGTACATCATGATAATTTTCTCTCTAAATGTATAGAAATTTGATTTAGTAAGTATCATGTCATTATCATATTTATTGATAGTACAGTATAAATTTTTTATACACACTTTAAATTAAGTTTTGACTCTAAATTGTTTGATCATGTAAGTTTTAATTTGATTTTGTGTTGGTTGATGAAATATAGTAAACTTTAATTGAAGAAATTTATACCTCTACACAAGTTATTCCAATTATATTTTAGCCATGATGATCTCTATATCAATCCTAATATTACTCTACATTATTTTAATGTTTAATTTGGAGGATGAAAAAGGAGATGAAATTATTTTAGGTTCTTTGAAAAGGCTCCAGATGAAGACTCAACTTGATGGTTGATTAGCATGAGAGTATTATCTCATCCACCTAGTTCCTCATCCCCTAGTAGTCTAGTTCCCCTCATCATTAATGTAGTTCCATGGGTTGTATAAAAAATAAATATAAAAGAAAAAAACTATAATTTTAAGACTACAAATTTGACTTTTTAGCTTTACTATATTTTATTTAGGATAATGTAAGTGGGTGTAATAAAAGAATTAGATAATTTTGTACATTTCAATTTTTTTCTTCTCACTGATTCATTTTTTTTTTTTTTTTGGAACAAACAAAAGAAAATATTTTATTTATTTTATTTTCAAATAAATATTTGATATGATGCTAGTGAAATTAATTTTTACACGATCAATAAATAAAAAATGACATGTGTTATTAATATTAATATCAAATTTGTTTTTAGTAGGTGGACTGATGTGTTATAATCATTTATATCTTCAATGAAAAAAAAAAATGCAACTCATGATTGTATTTTATATCCTTGTGCAAGGAAACTTGTGTTTTAATTTGTTATTAGACGAAGAATGACGGACAGGATAATAGGATTGGATATCTATTGATAATATCCTGATCTAGTCCAATTTTAATGTTCATCTCTATCTTTGGCATTATACCAGTAAAAGGCTCCTATGACAATTTGTTGTGCAGCAAAAATTGGGTGTGACTACATGTAATTGAGTTGAAATTTGAGAATTAGGAGAATATGATGTTGACACATTATCAAGATACATATCTAATATTTTGACACATAATCTTGTCACATCATCAACTAATTCGCTTACATCTCTCCTAATTTAATTATATAAAATATAAATTTGTACTTTTTTTTAAATTTAATTTCTATTATCTTTTCTCTCCCATTTTGTTACATTGATTTTTTTTTTTATATATTTTTCTCAAATCTTTCTCATATTAGTAGTTTTATTTGGTATTTTTAAAATATTTTTTTCCTAAACAAAAAATTCTTAGTTTACTCTCACTCTCTATACTTTAAAAATAATAATATACTTTACATGTAATAAATAAACCTAATTTAAGTTGTCTCCATTTATAAACAAAAATGACTTGACTTTAAAAAAGAAAATATCAAAAAATTATTATAATGATTAATTTTTTTTATTGAATTTTTCATTGCTTATTAGAACTAATCAATTGTTGAAAAAATAATTAGAGCAAGTCTATGTTTAAATCAAGTCAAAAATTAGTACTATGCTTTTTTTTTTGGATTAAATGGAAAAGATATATGCATATTCAAAATTAAATTAAAATTCTATGTAATAAAATATTTTTTTAAAGTTAAAACTTCACATTATATAATTTTAAAAATAAACTAACAAATATAAATTTATAATGTTGTTAATAATAAATCTCATAAAATAGAATAAAAATTTAAAATAAAATAAAAAAATGTATGCATCACACGAAGGATAAATAAATCTAGTTTATTAAAAATTCTCATGATGCGGGCATTGTTAAGCAGCTAGAATAAAACTACATGAAATATTTTCTAAAATATTCTCAATAAGACACCAATAATTGTGCAATTGTTTTTGAATAATAATCACTTTTGTTTGTAATTTGTATATACAATAATTGCATGGTAGGAAAAAGGTTGAAAAGAATGGTCAAAATAGTCCAACAGAAAATGTACAAGAAAAACAAGGTGAAGGGGGTGTGAAAGATGGAGAATGAAAACTAGGGCTTTGGCAAGCAAGTACATGTGAAGGTTTGCATGGAAAGGCGAGTCAGTGTAAAGAAAGAAGCAAAAATGTTATCTTTTAAAAAACTAATAAAATACAAACAAGAATCCAAATGGATGGTCAAGAAACCGTGCAATTATTTATTAGCTGTGACGATAAGCAAACACAGAGTTACAGTCCCCCTGCTCCCTCCTCCTTGTCCTCCTTGTCCTCCCTTTCCTCCATCTTGATCATTTTCTCTCTTTTACTTTTTATATTAAACGAGAGGAGGGAAAGGGGTCGTAAAGGTTGGCTTAAACCTCGAACACTTTGCTGCCAAAACTATTTCTTTATAATTATGAGTGTATGAAATACAATGTGTTTTGTCCAATATTATATTACCAATGTGAACAAACATAACCGTATTTCTGCTTCTTAAGCGCTGGTTTTTACATTTGTTGTCTTTCCCTATTCTATGACAACTTTGGTTTTTTAAGGGTTTCTGCACAAGTGGTACGTCTTTTTTCATCTAATATTTAGAGAGAGAGAGAGAGAGAGAGAGAGAGAGATGGCATGACCGTGTTCACTTTGATTGCCATCTCAATGTGATCAGAAGCTTTTGTAACTTACATGAACACAAGTCAAAGGTGCAAATAATTATATGTATATGGCAGCCTTGCCTTTTAATTTGTTTGTTGTTGTGAGAAACAAACAAGATTCTAATTAAGTACTTAACTAAGGCCAAATTAAAAAACTTTGTTTGTTTGATGCTTCGAGCTGACTATTTTGTTAAATTAATTAGTAACTATGATAGCTTGTGAAAAAAGAACTTAGTGGCTTTGATGATTAATGTTGATAATTATCAAATGAATTAAATGCATTGGCACTACTTCACCTAAGATTGGTGTTTATAAAAAAGAGAAAAAAAAGATACATCCATTGTGTAGCTCATAGGCAAGATAGGCCTAAAAAAAAATAAAATATATTCAAATATGAGGAGAGTCCACCAAGGATGTGGTGCATCCGTGGTGCGCATTTTCATTTTAGGAAAACACTTACCATCCACTTTAGAAGTTCCTTATTTCAGTATCTTCTGATATATTTTTTGTTTTCAAAGCAGTCTTAAGATAGAATATTGTATAGCATAATGATATATATATTGAATAATATGTATGTATAGTGTTCGGTGTTGAATATATATGATATACAATAGATAGTATAAAAATGTCATATCTATTTGTTTTTGTTTTTCTAGACCATATTTCCTTGAAGAACGTTATCATTGGGAACCTCTTCTCCCCTAACAACAAGAGCAAAAGTCTCGCATGCTTCTTTCTAATCAATCAGAAACTCACTTTCAAATTGGGAAATAGAATGGAAAGACCTTCCAATATCCACTGTATAAGTTTTGCGTTTGTCTTCACTTTTCTCTGTTGGGAGTATGGCAATTTTCAATCATTCCACCAAACTACAAATCTTTTCTTTCTGACGGTAAGTTGCATCAATACATCATGTTACCATTGTCATCCAAAGAAAGTATGAAAACATCGATCCTTGTCTACTACATCACAAATAATCTCATCTTTGTCGCTGTTCCGAATTGAAGTTTTCATCGCCTTAATAGTTGGGCCATTCTTGATCAATTCAGTTTCATAAGGTCAAGTACTTTTGGTAGCTTTAGCTGCTTTGCTAACGCCTTTGAAACTATGCTCTCACAACTTTAACAAGTTATATTGTGTTTGAAAGATTTTCTTGCGTTGAGATAAATATTCATGTCTTGGAGTGTATAACAACTTGCGTTTTACAGAGTTTACATGTTCCTCATCTTCATCTTCTCACCCTTTGAATCATCATCTTCGTCTCTGATAGATACCATATATAACATTGTCCAGTCACATGATGACACATGGCAATGTAGCTCTAATAACTATGTTTACACTTAGCATGACACATGGCATCCAGTCATTGGCCACAACATACCATATCAGACAATGCATAGCTCCCAAAAAAGTAACAAAAAAACTTACTCTCTTTAGAATGGAGAGATATTATTATTTTACTAAAACTCTGACATAAGTATCGAAGTGTCTCCAGGTATTACTTGGTCACCCCATTTACTATTTTACATACTTATATAATCAAAGGATTGACAACTGCAGTGCCACATTAGTACAGTCAAATTGAGATTTAATATTGCTACCGTCCATGTGAACACCTAAAATATTAGTTTTAAGATTTTAAGAACCTTAATCCAATCTACTAAACGATATGGCATAGGATAGAACTGAAGCTAAGACACCTGCATTGGAAAGTAATAGAGGATACTAGGATACTTGAGGACAGGCAGGGTGATGTAGTAGGAACCCTGCTTATCGGGAGGCAGATGAGACTCCAAAGACACTGGATGCCCTGATCATGTAGTGCCAGTGTGAAAGGTTGATGGGGGCTAGGTGGCCTTATAAAAAAAAGTAGATGGAATCTCCCCTCAAGGTGAAAAGAGATTTTGAGTGAACAAACTACTCACTGACACATTGACCCGTCTAGGGGAGAGTTGTTTAAAGGGACGGACGGACTAGTATAAGCTTCAAAGGCTAAGAAGGAGAAGGCAGTTATGGTCTCACTTTATGATTCTCCACCGATCGACTGAGAGTAATCAGAGAAGCATGATCCACATGTAATTGTCCCTAACTTGGAAACACCATTCACAAATGAGGTTCTAAGTTGTCCAATTCCGCGTGGGGTGCAAATGCTCACATTAGAACTTTATCACGGGTTGATTGACCCAGATGACTTTGTCACTGGCTTTACTTCCCTCATGACCTTCATGGGATGCTAGATCAGGTGATGTGCCTAGTATTTTCTTTGGTTTTAAAGGATACAACTTAGAGATAGTTCTTCTGACTCCAAGTTTAATCGATCTCCAATTTTGACTAGTTGGCATCATTCTTTAGAAGACACTTTATGACAAACAAGAAGCAGAAGAAGGGTGTGTCGAACCTGACAACAATTAAGTATGGCAAGTGAGTCATTAAAGGAGTTTATGGCCAGGTTTAGCAATGGTGTGCTAGAGGTAAGGGATGCCAACCTTGAGGTGGTGATGACAACCTTGAAAGTTAGTCTGAGGAGTTCACAAGTTTAGATATTAGCTCAATAAGAGGACCCTATCAAGAAGGAGGACATGTTACGAATTGCAGAGGAGTATATTAATATGGAGGAGGCAAAAAAGGGGTTAGCAGATCAATTCCAGTACAAGAGCAAGCGAAGGCATTCCAATGATACTCGCTTGACCTCCAGACACCATAACTCTTCGAGGTCAGACAGAAGGCTAAAAACATCTCTGTGACCCTAGCATGACAATTATAAGGCTCGAAACAAGCCCCGGTCTATGATACTTATAGCCATAGAATGGAAGGATTATGTTACTTAGCTGGCCGCACTGAAGAGGAAAACTTTCAAAGGGGATGACAGTAAGTACTATGCCTTCCACAGAGATAATGGGCACACCACAAATGAGTGATGGACATTGAAATAAATAATTAAGTGCTTGATACAACAAGGTTATCTCAATGATTACACCTAAGATTCGAAAAGAAGGGGAGATAAAACTGGGGGAAGTAGAAGTGGTAGAAAGGGGAAGAAGGTATGAGAAGGGAGATCGGTCAGGGAGAAAATTGGAACCCATAAAGGATGACCACGAGACCAGGTTGGAAAAATAGGACCCTACCATTGGCACCATCTACATCATATCAAATGGTTTGATAGTGGGGGGAAAATATGCAAATACAAGAAAGAGATATGCCAACTGCCCAATTATGATAATGGAGGTTGGAAAGCAAAGTAAGGATACTAGAATGGATAAGAGAATAACATTCATTAGTGATGATTTGAGCCAGTGGAGAACCCCTATAGATGTCTTGGTGATTTCTACAAACATAGGGGGTTCAATGTGCAAAGGATACTAATCGATAGTGAGAGTTCTGCAAATGTGATATATTACAAGTGTTTTGAACTGATTGGGATATCTAAAGAAAAACTAAAATCATCCGAGGTAACCTTGGTGTATTTCAATGGGGATCCAGTCCTGATAGAACTACTAGTATTGTTGGAAGACAGAGACAATAGAAAGGCTATGATAGTGAATTTCTGTGTGGTCAATTTTAATTTTACGTACAATATAATATTGGGTAAACCTTTCTTAAGTAAGACTCAAGCCATTCCGTTGACATGGCATGCATGTATGAATTTTTATCCTCAAATAGGGTAAGAATAATAAGGGGGAGTCAGAAAATAGCACATCAGTGCTATATGTCATGCATGCAACCTAAACATGCAAAGGTCCTCTTTACGGATGACCCTTGATATCCTCGACCGAGAAAGATACCCAAGAGGTAGGAGAAAAGGAAGGATATTAGCAAAGTCAATCCCGTCCAATTGTTTAAGGATGACCCATCCAAGGTTGTATCGGTGGAAATAGAAATTGACCCCCAAACAAATGATATGCCAGCCGTTCAACATTCATGTGGAAGGTGGAGGATGTGCCTAGAATTAACCCTGAAGTGATATGCCATCATTTGAATATCTCGATCAAATAACGAAATCGGTAAGGCTGAAGAAACAAAACTTTGCACTAAACAGACAACAGACTATTGATGATAAAGTAAGAAAATCACTCATTGCGTGATTTATTAGGGAGGTTCGCTACCCAGATTGGTTAGCCAATGTGGTTATGGTGAAAAAGAAAAATAAGAAGTGGAGAATGTGTGTTAACTACATAGATTTAAATAAAGCCTACCCTGAAAGATAGTTTTCCACTCTTAAGGATCAATTGGTAGATAGCTCTTTTAGGAATGAATTGTTAAGCTTCATGAATACTTACTTAGGTTACAACTAAATACAAAGGGTGAAGGACAATTAGGACAAGATGACTTTCATAACAGAAAGAGGGTTGTATTGTTACAAGGTTATGTCATTTGGTCTTAAGAATGTTGGGCGACCTATCAACTACTAGTGAACAAAATCTTTAAAGATCAAGTTGGGAAGAACATGAAGATATATGTTGGTGAAGAGTACAATCATGGATAGCCATTTAAAAGATCTTACGGAAGCATTTGAAGTCCTGAACATGCATAGTATATAAGTTAAACCCTATAAGTACATGTTCAAAGTCCTGTCTGGAAAGTTTTTGAAGTACATCATCACCGCTAAGGGAATAAAGGCCAACTCAGGAAAAATAAAGGTGATCATTAACATGAAAAGTATAAAGAATGTAAAAGATGTTTAGCGATTGGCTGGTTGAATCATTGCCCTATCCCAATTCATGTCCAAGTCAACTAATCAGAGTTTTACTCTCTTTGGCACATTGAAGAAGTTTTTTGAATGGACTGAGGAATGTGAGACATATTTCCAATAATTAAGGTTTATCTTTTTAGGGTTCCCATCCGGGGAGGCCAATTCTAGGTTAAGTGTTGATTTTGTAACTAGGTGTGTCGAAAGTGGCAGTTAGTTTAGTTTTGGTAAGGAAAGATTAAGAAGTACAACAGAAAAGATTAAGAGGACATAAAATTAGATATCCATATATTATAAAGTGGCATTCTCTGTACTAGTATTCGCTAAGAGATTACGACCTTATTTCCAGGCACACACTATCGAGGTATAAACCACTCAACCAATGAGAAAAGTGCTAAACCAACACGACACTTCAAGCAGGTTGGTATAATAATCGGTAGAGTTAGGAGAATTTGACATTAAGTACACACTACGCATAGTTATAAAAGCCTAGGCCGAGGAAAATTTTATGGCAAAGTGTATGAAGCTAGTTGAAGGGGCTTACGTGTGGATATATCTTGTAATAAGTCGGGTAAAGGGGAAAGAGTTGTATTGGAGAGTCTTAAGAGCATAGCAGTTGTATTGTGCATTGAAGCTAGATTCTCGGTCACTAATAATGTAACAGAGTATGAAGCTTTGATTACATGTCTGAAATTGGCAAGGATGATAGGATTTCCGAAACTCAAGGTGTATAATGACTCTCAATTGTGGTCAACCGAATTTGGCGGAAATATTCAGTTATGGGAATAGCCATGACTTAATATTGACAAAAGGTGAAGATTTTGTGCGGCCAGTTTGCCAAGATCAGTGTAGAGTTGATACCCCAGCAAGAAAATTTCAAAACAAATGGATTATCTCACTTAATAGGGACAGACAATTAGGTGAAACAAAATGCAATTTTCACTGAGGTGTTCAAAAGCCCAGGGTATGAAAAGCATCAGGTAATGAATAATGAATGAAACACGTCGATTAGATGACCCCTATCACCAAGTTTTTAATGTCGAGTGTTTTACCAGATGATAGGGAAGAAGCCAAGATGGTGCAAAGGCATTTTGCCAAGTATACACTGTTGGATGGACACTTGTACCATCAATTAGCCGTTATGTCATACCTCAAATGTTTGTCTCAATCTTAGAAGGTGTATGTTTTGGATAAAATATACTTAGGGGTATATAGGTCACACATTAGAGCTCAGCCTTATCTAGCAATATACTAAAAGAAGGTTATTATTGGTCAACCATGTTGAAGGACTCAGAAGAGTGGGTCAATAAGTGTGATAACTGTCAGTAATCTGCTTGGATACCTAAAAGACTAGTTACTTAGCTCTCTACTATTTTAGCCCCTGGCCTTTTACAAAGTGGAGGTTTGATATTTTAGGACCTTTTTTAGTAGAGAAGAATAGGAAACAAAAAAAGTTCATTTTTGTGATGGTTGACTATTTCACCAAGTAGGTTAAAGTTGAACCAACTTATACTATCACTTCAAAAGTGATGAAAATGTTCATATGTAAAAACATTGTATGTCGCTTTGGCATACCGAAGCTCATCATAACCGATCATGGGAATCAATTCTACAGCAAGGCTATAAGATATTGCTGTAGGGAGTTGAGGTAGACATTAGGTTCTCATCTGTAGGCTACCTGCTGAGCAACAGACATGTTGAAAATACAAACATGATGATCACTTAAGGATTGACCAAAATGCTTGACTGAGAAAAAATGGATTTGGAAAAGAAGCTACAATGGGTTTTGTGCTTGATGAGGATAACGCCCAA
The DNA here is from genome assembly GCA_029379385.1 of Quillaja saponaria. Lineage (NCBI taxonomy): Eukaryota > Viridiplantae > Streptophyta > Magnoliopsida > Fabales > Quillajaceae > Quillaja > Quillaja saponaria. The sequence continues at coordinate 25,164,922 of CM055607.1, forward strand.
GGTTTCAACAGGGGAAACACAGTTTAGTTTGGCCTATGTGACTAAGATAGTTATCCCTGCTGAGATTCGTCTACCATCATTGCAGACAAAATATTTTGATGAGCAGGATAAGGAAGAAAGTCTGCAAAATAGCCTTGATCTAATAGGAGAAGTACGAGACAAGGCAATAATAAAAATGGCAAGGTACAGTAGAAAACTAAACAGCACTTCAATATTTAAGTGAATGAGCATCCTTCAAGGTAGGTGATCACGTGCTGCATTTTAACCAGTTCGGAACCAAAAATGATTCTGAATGGAAGTTCAAGAGAGGTTGGGAAGGACTACCAGACCATCCACATTGTTAGATCGGGTACATACCATCTAAGAGATGAACATCAACTTGCGATACCGCACACGTAGAATGCCTTGCACCTAAGGAAGTATTATACTCTCAATTTCATGTATTTAATTTCATGTTTCTCATTATCTAATAAAAATAAAGTCCACTCGCACCATGCATAGACTCTTACCTTCATATTATGCATAAATTATTGCTTATAATTTTAAAGTCATGAAGATGGGTACCCACTCAAGCTCTAAATACTGGCCAAGCAAAATAGTAAATAGCCTTTTAGCTAGACATTCATTGGGAGGAGTGGCATTCATATATCCCCCCTCACAACTATAAAGGCCCAGATAAATTAACCTGACTCTAAGGAGTGGCATAAGCAGCTATTTAGCTCTCCTCATTTTCCAATGGGAGCCTTTTAAATAATAAATCTCCAAAGGTACAAATTTTCACTCAAGCCGGAGAGTGAACCTGAGAAGATAAGACACGACTAGAATGGCTATAGTCATACTCGGGGGTAGTACAAGGCTAAAAAACCGGCGCTAGGGTAAAGCCCCAAACAAGTCAGATGGCCACCAAGCTAAAATATTGACAAACAGTCTCGGCTTTTCACATATAATCGCTCAAAGCAAGGCTAATCTCAAACCATGGGCTAAAAAGTTAACTCCTCGATAAAAATGAGGTTTCCATTACAATAGTACGAGCATGGTCAGCTTGAAAGCCAGCACCTTGACAAAGAATATCTAAGTAAACAAATAGTGAACAAAATCAGCTACAAGCCAACACTTTGATTACAGAAATATTAACAGGTAAATTACAAGCACAAGTAAAGACAAAATGGCAAAGCATGTCATAAAGGTTTGCAACATAGCATACGAGCCTCATATGGGAAATGCCTCAAAATACAACATACATAAACAATACATAAAATAATAGCATCGCATAAGAAGCATCCAGTGTAGCAAAAGGTAGATAAACATACTACCGTGCATAATTCTTATCGAATGATATAAAGTATAAAAATAAAAGCTCGATCAAGCTAACACATCAAAGCTATAAGTCTTACCAATTGGTACTTCATATAATCCACTGGACTAGCTTAGGTACTTGGCTTTAAACATGTTATAAAGATTCACCCATACCCTCTCATAATAGTTTTAAGCTTGGTCCGTTTGATTATCTTGATACTCTTGGGACCCCTTATACGTTGTGACAGCATTTTGACCAACGGTGGACAAAGCAAATTTAGAAGCAGTTAGAGCAATCTCAACATATTTTGCTTTGTTTTAGCATTCTTCTCGGCTGACTTCATCTTCTTTTTAGTGGTTGTTTTACCTGGATGATCGAGTTTATTCCATTCTTGAGTACAGTCTCTGGCAAACCAGAGTTCATTTATTCCCAGTTAATGGGAAGCAAGATACCTTGCAGTAGGATGTAAGGAGCGAAGGGGAGTTAGCCATAACACTCTCCTCCTAGCATCCTAAGATGTACCAGGGATTGACCAAGGGTGAGGATACATGTCTGGGAGCTCTGCTCGATCTGCTATGTCCGACCTGGTCTCGAACACACTTTCCTTGTTTGTCTTGACCTAAAGCTATCTTAAGAAGACTACCTCTAGCTACAAGCTGAGGAGAAATTTCTTTAAAATTAGGAAGTGGTACTTTAAAGCAGGATAAGGAGTGCAAAACAAAGGTAGTGGATTCTTGTATTTCAGTTCGAGAGGTTCTAGTTATGATATCATAAGTCCCATATTGGTTGGGTAAAAGGAGAAAGTCCCATATTGGCTGGGAAAGTACCTTTCAGCTAGCATTTTAACTTATGTGGTGTGGGTTGTTGACTTTTCAAAGGTACTTGGGCCAGTTGGACTTGAGCTCTTACAAATATAGTATCAGAGCATTTACTCTTTGTGGTGTGTAGGCCAGGATAAGGCCACATCACCTAAGGAAGATCCTGATATTGAGACTTGACAAAGACATCAAGGATTCTAAAGGGGTGGAGTAATTGTAATACCCAAAATCCCATATTAGTTGGGAAAGAGGAGAAAGTCCCGCATTGGTTAGGAAAGTACCTTTCAGCTTGCATTTTAACTCATATGGCATGGGTTATTGATTTCTTAAAAGTACTTGAGCCAGTTTGACTGAGATGTTACATTGGCTCCTTTCTCTTGCTTTCATTTTCTCTTCTTAGCAACTAACATCCTTAGCTCATACTCTTTAGTCTTAGCATCTATATTTACAAAGAAACATAGAAAAGCGAGAACATAAATGTACATATATCAACCATACATACAAGAATACATTTTATGAAGTCACAAACCACATCATTCGGTAGATAACCCAATGGCCATAAGGTGGGGACTAACAGTATAATGCAAAACATTTAAATGTTTTGAAGGTTAGTCATCATGGTAACATTGGATCTTCCCTAAGTGAATTGATTGGTCATGGGTAAGGTCAGGTAGTCCAGTTAAACTGGAGAGAATGACCCCTCATATATACTTCAATCTTATGAGGACAGCCACTCTTAAAAATAAAATCTTAGTCGCCATTTCTTGTTGTTCTCTGAGGCTTTATAAATTAACTTCTTTATATCGTGGAAGAACACCTATCCACCAGTATGGCTCTTAATTTCAAAATAATTACAGAATACAAGAATAGAAGTGGGTACCCCTACAATATTTGACAGACTGATATACTGAGCAGATCCTTCATAGCGTTCAGTACAATCTAAGTTGGACATATTCCTAAAAAATTGCATAATTTCACTATGAAATGGTGGAAAGGATAACGAAGCCTAACCTTCACCTGTTCCTCGTAAATGGACACACACTAGGGTAAGGAATTATATGGTTATAAACCTTGCTAACACTATCTCCAGCTCATTTGTCAGGAAAAATACTGATTTCATTTTTATAAGTTTACCTAGTCCTAGTGTATTCCTAATGGGTTTGAAATGAGGCATATTCGGTGGTAGGGGTAAGTTCATGAAACTCTTGATTAGGTCGAGTTCAGTTATCTTCATTTGAAATTCCACCATTGCTAAGTTCATCGTACGAATCAAAGCTACTCATATTTATATAAACTCCACCCCGCTAAAAACTCGATTGAACGCCTGTGATATTGCATTTACCTTTCCTATGCCCAGGATGACCGTATACTTATGCACCATTCTCAGCTTCACAATCATGATCACTCATTGCCTTATTGATATATCTTTAAAAAAGAGTTATTTTAAATTCTTTTACTCATATTAATTTAGCTATGTTTTAGAGTTTTAATTGGTTTTTGCTTAGGTTTAGTTGAATTCCTAATTGAGTTCGTATTATATTAGAATGTTGATTCCTAGTTGTTTTAGGATTTAGATGTAGGTGTTTTATAGGAGTTCTAACTTTTTTTAACTTAGTCTTTATGTTTTTAAGGTCTAATATAAGAAGGAGTACAATTGGAGGTCAAATTTGAGCTCAAAAAATCTCAAAATAGTGTGTGCTACCTAGGAAATCGGTGCCCTCAGCACTAGAAAGTTATAGCCCCAGTGCCAAGAATTCCCAGGAGACCGCTGTGGAGCCAGAAAGCTGAGAACGACGTGCACAAGCCACTACTAGACTTTCTAGTTTCATGGATTTTCAAGGACACGGACACTTAGAAGCTTAAGCTATGGCACCAGATTGATTCTTAGTCTGAATTGAAGTGAAATTTAGGGTTTTTTAAGCCTATAAAAGAGGGACTGCCTAGAGGATTTATGTACACAATTAGAGACACAAGTTAGCAATGTTTTTCTTGAGTATTATAACTTGTCAAAGGTGCAAGGAAGCAAGAGGGCAAGGATCGTAGGAGCTCGAAGATCAACAACCTTCATAGCTTTTTCTATTTCTGCTCATTCTTTACTTTTACTGTATTCCTTTGATGTCTTTTATTTTTGAAACCATGCTTACACAAAGTAGCATGGAGTAATGTCTTTTCTAGAATTGCAACTAGAACTCAACATGTAGTTTAATATTATTTTGTTTATGAATTGCTTAGGCTTTGGTATATGATTTATCTAATTTGTTTTATGCTTAATGCTTCTAATTGACTGGTCATCTCTTAGATTGAAGTAGGAAACCCAAAAGAACTTGGGAATGAGAATTTAGATTAAGCTTTGAATGAATTAGCACTTGTTTGAATTCTACAAATGTTGTTTAGTTTGATTTATGTATAGGATAGAAATATACCTATATATATTGTGTAACCAATTTAGGTATGATCTTAATGACTTTTTTAATTTAATTCACATAGGAATATAAAGAATTAGCTAAGTAAGATATATTTATAAGACATAGGAATATGCTTATAATTGATAAAGAACCCTATGTTAATACTTCTTTGTCATAATTAAGCTAGAAAATGTATTAATAATTCAAGTGAAGTGTTAAGGGAAGTTGTAGTTATAGGTTTATCTCCAGTTTATTCGTTTGTTAATTTACTTTTAGTTTATAATTAGTTCATAATTTATCAAAATCTCATTTGTTTGAATAAAATTGGAATTGCTAATTTAATACTTAGCATAATATTTGAAAACTTCTCGTGGGAACTGATCTCTATTTACTCTATATTACTTGAGGAATATACGTGCACTTTTGTAAGTAAAATTCATATCACTTATCAACAATACGATAGAACTACAATGATAATTCACTAAAATATTCAAGAAACTTGGAAAGTTCCGTCAGGTCAAAAGACTTCAGGAGGACTGATCGGACCAAGGGAGAATTTGGCTAGATTTTTTTGCAAAAACTTGATCATAAGATGTTTTATTGGTAGAGGAAGTGTGTTAGGGGATTGGACAAGTGATTTTGGAAGGGAAAACAAGAGGCCAATTAGCTTAAATGAGACCTAAAGACCGATCGACCTAATGAGAGGTTATTAAACAATCGATCAATGGTTTTCTACAGATGACCGATCGGCCAAAGCTTGGCTAGGAATTTTTCTTAGCTTTTTTGTTTGGCAAAGATGTGATTAATGGGTGAGGCTAAATAAGGACCTTTGAGGTTATATGGTGGAGTAATGGGGTTATGACCATTTAATCTCCCCTTAAGGAATGACCAACAGGTAGAAGAAAAGGTGAGTGTAACCAATCGATCACTATGGTAGATGGACCGATTGGTCATTATGATGTCTGGCCGATCTAGTGAAGGAGGCTTGATGGTTGAATGGTTTAATTGGCCGATCTGCTTGGTGAGAATTGGTCGATAGTTAAGGATGAATGAAAATCTTTGGGATTATGACCAACTAGTAGAGGGAACAATGAGTATATCTGATCGATCACTTTGGTGAGTTAGATTGATTAATTGAAGGGTGGCGTAGTGGATTATTTGGTTTGGGTTCTTGGTGTGGTTGATTTATATCTTAAAGTGGTTAAGATTTAAAAGCAATGGGATGGTATGAAAGAGGACCAGTTGAAAAAAAGAAAGGAATCGATTAGTCCTTGTTGGCAAAATCCCCTTTAGACCCATCAGCCAAGATGGAGACTAACTGATCTATGTTACACTTTCATCCAAATAAAGAAAAATTAAGAATTGATATGGACCCTATAGAAAAATTTACTCTTTAACATCTACATGATTAAATCATTCGAGTAAAAAGGTATACTTGAAAAATAAGGGGTTGAAAGTGATAACTCTTGGAAAAAGACTTATTTCACATCCTTTTACTTGTATTATTTTATCTATGTTCTAGAGTTTTAGTTGGTTTTTGCTTAGTTTTCAATCAAATCCTAGTTGAGTCCTTATCGTATTAGAATGATGAATCCTGGTTTATTTAGGTTTTGATTACGTGTTTATATGAGTTCTTACTTATATTAACTTAGTTTTTCTGTTTGGAAGGTTTAATGTTTAAAGAAGTCCCATTGGAAGTCAAATTGGAGGTGAATTCAGGCTTAAAATTGCAAAACAATATATTATTGCCAGAAGCCATTGTGTTACAGCACCTAGAGGATTCGTGCTACGGTGCCAAGGCCAATGTTGCGGCACCTAGAATTGGGTGCAACAATGCCAAGCCCTTTGGCAAGGATTCCAGTTTCATCAATTTTTGAGACTACAGAGCCAGGAAGCAGCAACAGCAGTGCCGAAGCGATTCCTAGCCTGAATTGAAGTGAAATTGAGGGTTTTTAAGCCTATAAAAAAGGTACTAGCTTGAGGACTAAAAGCACACAAATAAGCTAAGATTTTCTGGAGAAAAAGAAAGCCATCAAGAGTGCAAAAAGGCAAAAGGAGATTGGATGTTAAAGAATGAAGACTGACAACCTACCAGTTTTCTATTATTATACTCATTCTTTACTTTTTTTTGTATTTCTTTGATGTCTACATTATTTGAGTTTATGTCTACTCTAGGTAGCATGAACTAATTTATTCTCTAGGATTACAATTGAACTCAACATGTATTTATTGATTGCTTAGAGTTTTGGTATATGATTTGTTTATTTCATTATATGCTCAATGCTTTTAGTTGATTATCTACCAATTAAATTGATGTAGTAAACTTAAACAAACTTGGAAAAGAAAGTTTAGGTTTAGCCTTGAGTAGTGTAACACTTGTTTGAATTCATTCACATGATTATTTGAATTTAATTCGTATATAAGATAAGAATATACCTATATGTCTTTTGTAGCCAATTTAGGTCTAATCTTAATGAGTCTTGCTAGACTGAATTCTCATAAAAATATAGTGAATTGGTTAAGTGAGATATATATTTATAAGCTATAGGATTATGCCTATAATCAAATTAGAACCCTTACGTTAATAATTCGTTACTATAACTAAATATGATAAAATAATGATAAGTCAAGTGAAGTGTTGAGGGATATTATAATTCTAGGCTTTTATCCATTAAATTATTTAGTTTAATTTTTCATTAGTTAATTTAGTTTAAATTAGGTTTTTCAACCATAATTCTTTTGTTTGAATAAAATTAGGATTGTATTAATTTTAATACTTAACTTGATATTAGTCGTAATTTCTCGTGGAATCTACATTCTACTTAGGGGTGACAATGAGCCGAGCTAGCTCGTGAGCTATTCGTTAAGGGCTTGGATTAAGCTCGGCTCGTTTTTCAAACTTGCCGATCTTGAACTTTATTTTAAGCTCTTTTAGTAAAAAGAGCCAAGCTTAATCTTTCCAAAGCTTGGCTCGTGGGCTGGCTCGTTTAACATTATTTAATAATTTTATTATTATTTATATATACATTTATGATAAATCTATTTATATACAGAAAACTAAAATAAATTGTTACTTGATTTAGTCATAATTTATACAAATACTTACTAAATGGTCTTGGGTTCAACTCTCCTTGCCTATAAAATATTTAGAATTTAAAAAAAAATCTTTAAGAGCCCTTAACGAGCCGAGCTAAGCTTGAATATTTGATCACGAGCCTGAAACGAGCTATAGCCTAACTCGAGCTTGCCTAAAATGAGACGAGAAGAGCCAAAGCTCGACTCAATCTTAGCTCGTTGACAGCCCTAACTCTACTTAATCACTATATTACTTGCAACGAAATGTGCACTTGCATTACGAAATTCGTGTCAGAAAGCTTATGGATTATGAGAAGACGCAAATATTGTAGATGATGGCTCCTTGAAATTTCCATCTTTGCTTATACACAATTCTTGAAGTACAACATGCGAGTCCGCTCAGGTTCAAAGTCAGACTACTTGAAAGTAAGTAGCAGGCTTCAATAGTCTAAGTCTAGTATTTCTTACACTGCTTTTTTTTTTTGGGGAGGGGGGGGAAGGGAGGAGAGGGGACTAGTGATAATACCAGATATAGCATTGTCTAGTCACATGATGACATGTGGCAATGTAGCTCTAATAACTGTATGTACACTCAGCATGACACATGGCATCCAGTTATTGGCCACAACATAAGGCAATGTACAGCTTCTAAAGAGGTAACAAAAAACTTACTCGCTTTAGACTAGAGATGTATTATTATTTTACTAAAACTTTGACATAAGCATCAAAGTGTCTTCCGGTATTACTCGATCACCCCGTTTACTATTTTACAGATTCACTATGATCGAAAGATTAACAGTTGTGGTGTCGCATCAGTATGGTAGATTGAGATTTAATACTCTCCTTCTGATGTTCTCAATTGTTAAGAAATGTACTGTTTTGATATTGAATTGTGAAAACTGTTTTGATATTGAATTGTAAAAACTGTTTTGATATTGAATTATGAAAATTGTTTTGATATTGACCAATTACAGGGCTATATGTGGATGTAGTCAAATAACTATCAACTAGGTTGATGACTAATTGACTCAGTCAAAAGCCTATTAATAAAAAAAAGCCTATAAGTGCCACATCTACATTTATTACTATACTAAATGGCTTCAAACTCCATAAGAAAATTCTGTTATCAAAGGTTCTCATTCCTCATTCTCTCACTTTTATATTACATACAATACAATATATTCTCTTAGTATAATACTAACTTAAGTTTTGAGTGACCCAAGGACCTAGCCCTATCCTTTGCTTTATGCCGTTTTGCAGGTCTTAATTAACTAAGAGCTAAACCTCCAACTTGCATCGTGTTAACCAGTCAACCGTTAACACGTAGGGTAAATAATTTCTACTTTAATATTGGTGCCTTCTGTGAGAATGACATTCTTAGTTCCTTAAATCCCACTACTGAAAACTTTTCCAAGAGAACAGCCCACTTTCTATGGCTCCAAATGGAGATGACTACTCTTGAATAGATAAGGACAAGTACCACGGGACAACCTGGTCATCCAAGTCACATCAGTGCCTCAAGACAACCTAAGCACCCTATCAGGTTTGCTCTAAAGAGGTCATAACCCTCAGAAGCTTGGGTCCCCTAATGCTATTAAAAAAGCATTCTGGGCATCTGGTCAGGTTTAGCCAAAAGAAGCTTTGGTCCCTAGAAGGCTATAACCCTATCTAAGTGCCATAAGGAGAAAAATGTGAGAGGTAACACCACATATGGTAATCCCCACAAAACAAGACATCATGAAAGGTGACACGCCTTTGAAGTAAACCCTATGTAGAAGATAGTGTGAGTGGTGACACCTCCCAGGGTAAACCTCACGTGGAAGACAATATGAATGATAACAACTCTTGGGGTACATAAACCCCACATGTAGGGAAACCTAGATGGAATAAGACTTAGACATCACCTAGTACATGACACTTGGGGTGCAAGGATTATGGCCCCTGGTGACTGGGATTGTCTATGAGATGGGCTACATAAAATATTAACCCAACGTGAACCAAGGAGGATAACAAAGAAACGTCTTGGCTAAATGTCCACTCTTTAGACACAAGGCCATGCTCAAAGAGACTCCTATAGGTAGATATCCCCTGGAAATCAAGAGGAGACTCTCCAGGCACAAGGCCATGCCTAAAGAGGTGCCTAAGTAAACATCTATTAGAAATTAAGGGAGACTCATTGGCATAAGTCTAAACCCAAAGAGGCATCTTGTGTGGAAGTCCCGTGGAAATTAAAAAAGACTCACTAGGCACAAGTTCGCGCCCAAAAAGAGTCCCCTGACAATCAAAGGAGACTTCCTGAGCACACAACCTTGACCAAGGAAATGCTCTAAGTAGACGTCTTTTGGCAATCAAGGGAGACTCCTTGGGCACAAACTACACCTAAGGAGAAGCCCCAAGTAAAAGTCCCCTAGCAATCAAAAGAGACTCCTTAGGCACAAGGCCACGCTCAAGGTCTACCCTATCAAAATTTCGTCAAGATACAATTATTTTGAGTATGATTATATAACTCTTTGAACAAGACTAAGAGCTACAATTATTTTTTCCTACAAGATAAAAAAATGATGTTAGTAACAATTTTTTATGAAGAACGAACTTAGGGAGCCCTCATAGTGTACGCTCAACTTAGGCATGGATGTATGGTTCTTTACACTGGTTGTTGATAATTTATGCTATTTCTTGGTGTTCCATAGGTCACACAACATGTTGACAATTAATGCATCTTGTACAAATGTGGTTAAAAATACATAGCACAAAATTTTGAAACCTCCTCTAGCATATACTCCTCACAAATAGATCTCTCAATTCATGACATATTGCATTTTTTTTCTTTAAATCACACATGCATCTATTAATTGTAAAAACATGGAATTATTATTGAACTTGCACATGTTTTCAACTATTACATCTTCTAGTTGGAGCATATGCTCAAATTCTATCTCCGTAGAATACATATCGACAAAAGATTGGCTCTTGTTTTCCTAACCTATATTGATTTAGGGAAAAAGTCAAGAGTAACCAATAGCAACAACCTTTGTCGGAATACAAGAAAATTGTGACTCTTTATCTCGTAAAGTGTTTTTTCATCAATATTGACACTACAAGATAATGGAAATATAACCATTGGGAAAGTGCAATTTTTTAATCCATTCACATACTTCTTTAATTTGATCATTTGTTAAGACGTGTCACGAATTTTCTTTTCATCAAATTGCCATCATTTAATTGCAACACTAATTAGGGAAACTTACATAACAATATCAAATTATCACACCTTTTGGATTATCTTTTGTTTGTCCTTAACATTCATGAGAGTGTTGAATACATTGTGAAAGATATTTTTCTCAATATGCATAACATCTAAATTATGACTAAACATATTAGCCCCTACTACGGTGATTCCCAAAATATGCTATTTTCACCCAATTATGTTCCTTACCAAAGTCACAAATTGTTTTCTTAACACTCGTTTTTTTCAAATGTGATTTATTTATGTTTAAATACGCATTCCTATACTTGTCCTATTTCAGATCGGATTGGTTCGGTTGGTTGGTTTTAATCTACCCTTGCGCACCCTAAAGTAGTTCATCTTCCTTTCATCGTAGGGCATTTAAAGTCTCACTTGAAAGTGGACGACATGGCAAGTGATTTTATGGTATTGTCACGATCATTTTTCAAATGAGACGATTATAATATGAAAAGAGATTTTCTACAACTGTATGTCGGTTCAAAATTTAAATTAATCAATTAATTATGATTATTTAATAATAACTTTGTAATTAATTGATTAATTATAAACACAGTTTTGCTTAATTTGTTTTCAAATACGAAATGATTCTTAAAAGATATTTCCTTTCAAGTTTCAAACTGCTATGTGAAAGACGTGAGTTCTCACACCGAACTCTATAAAAACACTTTTTTCATTGAATCTACATAACATTTTTACCACCTTCCCCTATATATGTTCGGCAATAGAAAATTTATTAAATCTGAAGTCTCTTAAAGCATAACAAGACTACAAATGTATATAGATTTTTTATGTTTTCTGCTATGTAATCCCTGGAGAGTACTTAATTGCAAACTTTTTAACTATGTTCTATTACTTGTTTTTGGTTAAAAGTTTGTATTCAGATCCCAAATGTCTTGAAAGTTTTAGTGAAGGGTTGATCCGAATACAAGTCTTGTGAAACCTTCTATGGTAACTGAGCGAGTAATCATTAATTATGTTACTCAGTTTCTAGCTAAGATCCAAGCAGTCTCCTATAACAAAAGAAAAAAGAACAAAAAAGTTAAACATTCCATTTCCTTTTTCCATTTTTGCTTTTATGATGATGAACTCGTCAAAGGTGAGCAAATAAAAAAGGTAAATGCTAATCGCATGTGCATGCTTCCTAAAGAAAAACAAGATGTTAGTCGGTGTCTTTCTTCAAAAAATAAAATATTTGTGACAAGAATATTATGGAAACAGTTTCTCTTTTCTTTCCATTTATTTTTTATTAGATTAGAAAAAGAGAAACAAAGAAAAAGTGGGTGGGATTTTATGGGACTCTGGGTGAGTTTGATAGGGTTTTTTTTTCTAAGTTGAGTACAGTTTACAAGGTTTCCTTGGTGGTTGGAGTTTAGCCAAAAATAGAGAACAGCTTGCTGCAGTTACCGACTCTATTTTGGATTGATGTGATAACCAAGGGAATCTCCACTGTGGACTGCTGGTGCCGACAGTCTCTCGTGTTTCTCGTACGGAACACTGTTTCTTGCTATCTACATGGCTGGCTACTCATGCAGGCCAAACCAGCCTTTGCTCAGCTGCCTCCTCTTCTGCCCTGTGTCCTCTCTCTCTCTCTTTTTCTGCTTAGTTTTCAGATTTCTCCTTTTCATTTTTGGTTAAAAGAGTATTCATAGCTTAGCTGGGGAGACGAGCATTCATTGATTTGATGCATCTGCAGGCCTGCAGCAGTAGCTACTACAGAAAAGCTTCATAAGAAACCTCAATCCTACCTAGTACAATACAATCGTAGTACTAGGTTTTAGGCAGTAGGCAGATAAGTAAGAATAACAAATAATTCTTACTTTTCCTTTAAGATACCAAATAACTTCTACAATAACTTTTCATTATCACAACTCTTTTTTTTTAATTTTCTTTCAGTCTTAAATTTTATATTAACACCTTTTTATTTCGTTTTTACTCTTATTTTTATTTTTAAATTTAAAAATATTAATTTAGTAGACTAATTTTTTATATTAAAAAACGCATTATTTAATATAAAAAACTAAAATTTATTATTTAATAATTAGTTGAAGAATGAAATTATTATATGATCATAATAAAAAAAATCTAAAAATTAATAAAAGGTTCTCATCACCTCCTTTCATATTTTCCTAAATCATTTTAAAAAATATATATTATTTTCAAATTCAACTTGAACTATTATCAAATTTTTATTTTATTTTTATAATAAGAACTAAAAATAAATAAATCTAGATTATTTTAAAGAAAATTAACAATGAACAAGTGACATACATATAAATTTAAATTTAATTACAAAGATATTATTTTTTATTTTTTGAAAAACATATTAAAGGGATGATGAATTCTCATTAATTTTGTTATTCTTCTAATAATTATTAAATTGTAATTTCAAAATTTTAAATTAAATAATATGTTTTTTAAAAATTAGTGTACTTAATTAAAATTATTAATTTAATACTAAAAATAAAAAATAACTGTAAAAATGACATAAAATTGTCAATATAAAATATAAGATTTATTTGGAAAGAAAATTTGAAAGTAGGATTTGCGAGAAATGAAAAATTATTGTATAACTTTTTTGAAATCTCATAAGAAAAGTAAGACTTATTCTTACTTTTTTTAGGTATGTGATGATTCCACCTTTTTAGTAAAATTAAAAACAAACCATTTATTTATTTATTTATACTATTATAAAAGCCAAAAGACCATTATGGTCTCCTACTATATAATGTCCATATATTTAAATGTTTAAATTATTTAAAAAATAAATTTAATTAATAAAATTCATCCGATCACTTGGTAACTACTAAATAGTAATCTTTCCACTTTCCTACTCTCCAACTCTCTCTCATTCTCCTACTCTCCTAATCTTTTCCACCCTTTTAATATATAAATATGTTTTTACCAAATTAAATTAATTAAAAAAAATAAGATTAAGGTAAAATATATATACAGAAACACTTATGTGGATGCAGGCGACTAGTATGTATATATGATTCATCATGTAGTATTATTCTCTTATTTGTCTTATTTTTATTTTTCTTTTGAAATTTATAAATACAAAAGTATGAATTAATATATGATATAGGATATATAATTGTTACAAGTTAATATGAGAGTGACTTACGGTACTAATACGAACCAACATTCTTGATTTTAATCAAATGAACTGATGTTTACTATTATATAGATTTATACGATGACAATTAATAACTCCAAAAATACATGACAATTTTTCTTTGACATTAAGAAGACCCGCGAGATAATGTAGCGGAAATTGTTTAGTTTTGACTAAATTTTGAATCTACGAGACTGGAAGTTAATTTTTATTTTCATCTCCAAGGCTCAATCATTGATGGAACCTAAACAAAACGCTTCTTTTTTCTTTATGAACTAAGCAATTTTACTCTTTATAATTGCTCTATTCCAATGTTCTTTTATATATCTAGCAATAGAAGAATGGATATTGTCGTTTTTCACTCTCTTTATCTCTCGTCAAACAATAGAAGAATGGATCACAAAATTAATTTTACTCAATATTCATACTAATTTCCATTTTCTTTTATTCCTTAATTTGTTCCAAACAACTGATATTGTGATCCTCTCGTGGAAGGTGTTCAAAAAATATGATTGGAATTTATTTAAATTAATTGAAAATAATTGATTATTCCAATCATATTTTTAATTTTACTCTCAATTAAGATAATTATGTATTAAATATTGTAATTGATTGAATTAGACATAATTATAAAAATAATTATAGATACAATTAGCTATAATTATATTTTAATTCTAATACTTGTGATTGTCTTGTAGGCTATAAATTGAAGGTTTTACCATTGTAAAGTGTGATTGAGTGAGCTTCATATACATGGAATAAGCATATTACCCTTCCTCCCATAGAATAGGTCCAGTGGCCTAACCACTTATATCACTATTTTTCATTTGTTCATTTAATTCTAAATTTCTTCAGAAAGGTTGGAAGCTGAAACGTCTGAACTAAACGGCATGAAAGTTTGGCAAAACATGGAGACATCTGTCCACAAAGATTTTGAAAAACACTCCCTGATAAATGAAGACCTCGACAAAAAATTTGCTAATGTATTATAATACCACGTAACAATTAGACAAAATAAATAAATTAAGAAAAAAAAAAAAAAAAAAGAAACAGAAGAGACTCAGAGATCAAAATATGTATTACCTATTATTTTCTCATGTTGAGATCACTTAAGAAACAACTCGAGACATTAATTTTGTGATTTTTTATTAAAAAGTATTAATTAATATCCAATATTTTATAATAAAAATAAGTTATGAGAATGACAAAAACACAAGGCTCTATACTCAAACAAGTTTTACAGAATTTTATCACTACTGTGTATCTAGGACCATTATTAAATTACAAAAAATTAGGGGTATATACTAGTTGAAATTCTCTTAACTAGTTGTTACACGCTTGCAGTTTGGTGATTGTTTCTTTATCTGGCTAGTGACTACTCTTCTGTAGTGGGTAGAACCGTAGAAGTTCTTTACAGGGGAAAGGGTAAGAAAGAAGAGGTACTTCTTTAGTTCTTTTATTTTTCATTGCTATGACTAAATTGAACATTAGTTAGCTGTTGATATGAACTGGCTTGTTAGTAGTGCTTGTCTGTCCAGAACTTGTTTGCCATTTTCTTAAGTGAAATTATGATTTGGATCCTATTCTATCAACCAAAACATCTTTATTTGAAATGAAGTATATACCTATGGTTAACAGTGTTGTATTGTATTTGTTGCTATTTATATATAGGGTGGATCCATGCATAAAAGGGACTTCTAATTGTTTTAATCTACCCTTGTGCACCCTAAAATAGTTTCTATTTATTAGCGTCCATTTTATAATTATCAGCGATACTTCCTTTTCTTGTAGTACAATTCATTTCTGACCAACAAAGTCCATTAGATATCTACATATTTTAACAAGTTTGATGCTATGTTGAATGTGTATCTTCTCAATTTGTGGAGCCTCTCTGATGTGCAATATTGTTTTTAATTCATGGTATACCATCTTTGGACCTTTGCTTTTGATTTCTTTTGAAAGTATTTATGGATCTGCAAGAAATCACCATTAATGCCAGCGGCTCTTTGGTCTGACTAAATACTAGATTTTCTTATTTCTTCATGTGTGAACAAATTTTTGCTCATCCTTTTTTTATTTTTTATAATGATTTTTCATTTCTGATATCTGTTCCCTTGGATTTGTTTGGATCTTTAGTTTTGGAATACTTGTTTCTTAAACCTGAGTGGCCAATTAAGTGTAGGATAACTTTTTTTTTTTTGTACATGCTTGAATACTGTAACAAATAGTGTACATTCAAGGAGAACTCAGTTGATTGCAAAAAATTTGAGACCTCAATTTGGGATTAACATTGTAATGAACATATGTGACTTCAGTGTCCATAATAGGTATGTTTGTGTTGTTTGTTTGTAATTGCATCTTAATCTACTCATCATTTTTATTGGGAGCTGTTGTTAACTGCTTTGTAGGGATATTCATTTTCAATTGGAATGTAACATTCCAGGAGCTGGTAAAGAAATAAATAAATATATACGAGCATAGGTAGATGTTGATTTGGAATGAAACCTCCTGCCATGCCCATTCCTTTCTTGGAGCATGCATTCCTTTCTTCATGGTTTCCTGGACATGGAGCTTGAGTAGAGTGAAAATCAAGGTTATTTAAATGCTTAAGTTATCCTGCTACACATAATGACATAAGCCACAAAAAGAAACATCATGTTGTCTTTTTAGTAAATAGAAAATTGGATAATTTGGAGTTTAGCTCTTTTAGATTCTCCATCTGTGAAAACAGTATGATAAGATAAGAGTTGTATGGTATTAATGGGGTAAGTAGGATTATTTGGTATTTAACATCAACTACATATGTTGCATGGTTATACAAATAGTACATAGATAGCTTTATAGTATAGAAACAAGATAATTACTTCATAACTGTGAATTGCACTTAGAGCGTGCATTCCTTTTGTGTGTTGTTCTGTTTCTTTTGTTATCTTTAATTTTATTTTTTTTATTTTTTTTGAGCCTGCAATTTTATCAATTAGGTATAAATACATATACATAATTAGACTCTGCCATTTTACTAATTATGCTTCTTTTCTTTGGTTCACAATAAGTTAATTATATACTCACTTTACATGTTATATGTTAACTAGCTATATTATTTCAACAGAGCCATGTGGGGGCATCCTCTAACAGTGCACATGGTGGTCAAGTTGCTTTGGGACAAGATAACGCCGAGAATGATCAAGACCACCATGAGGATTTTAACGAGAATTTTTAGCTAGTAGCTTTTATTTTTATGATATATGTGACAGTTTAAAAAAATACTTCAATATATTTACTTTCCATTATTAGTTTATAAATTAATAATTGTAAATGGGGTTTGAAAAGGAACATAGATTATTACCAACCAACCAAGGGATGGTCGATTCAAAAAAAAAAAAAAAACAATAATCCAAAATATACCGACCAACTTATTGGTTGCCTGTTAAATACCAACCAACGTAAAAGTTATTTGGTATTTACCAACCAACCATTAAGTTGTTCAGTAATTACCGACCAACTTCATCCCATTTGTTAAAATATTTTCTCCAAGCAACATTATCGACCAGCTTTGGTCATAATTACCAACTAATTGTCCAGTTGGTCAATAACAATTATTTAGATTTTTCCTACCACCCTTAATCGACAAAAGTTGGTCTGTAAGTCATTTAGATGAACTTTGAGCTCATTACTAACCAATTTGGTTGGTCAGACATGAGTAGTTTTCTTGTTGTGTGTTTAAATTATAATTTGCATATCTCGTAAAAATACAATATGTTGGACTTATATACGTCTCATTGTAATATCTTACCTACTATGAACTTGTACTTGATAAACATTTTCAAATTGGTGCAAAGGTCAAATAAATGCGGGAATCCCCACATTTACTTGATTGCTATTACACCATCAACAGTATACTCAAACAAGAGTAATAGATTTTAAACAAGGTATGTCTAATTTTTCATTATTACATGTTGACTATATACATACAGACCTAAAGAGTCTTATGTAAAAATCGATTATTCGGTCATAATCATAGTTGCAGGATAATTTTCTCAAACAATTTGCAACACCATCAAACAAGCAACATTGAGCTAATACACAACAAGGTTGTGCGAGGTAACATCCCTACACCGGGATATGCCCACAGCCTAGTTGTTGTACTAGACAACATCCTTACACCGAGATATGCCCGCAGCCTAATTGCTCTGCGAGGTAACATTTTTAAAATGGGATATAGTCGCGACCAAAATGTCATGCAAGACAACATCCTAAAATGGGGTATGCCCACGATCTAATTGTAATAGGCAATATCCTAAAACAGAATATGCCCGTGGCCCAAATGTCGTGTGAGACAACATCCCTATAGCAGGTTACGCTCGCGGTCATGAAGACCAACACAATTTCAAAACGGGTTTCTTAGTAAAAGGGTAAAGTACCCGACATCGAGCAACTATATGAATCTATTTTATCACATATGGGAAATATCAAGTTTTTGTCATTATATACTGACTTATTCTAGCTATAATTCTTTCTATTAAATGCACATGTCTCTTGCCTATACTTTAGTAAAAATATTACGAATGAGGTTGAGCAACCTCCCTCGTAAACGAGGTCAAGCAGGCTTCCCTCATAAACAAGGTCCATAAACCGACTTCCAACTTCCTTTTACTCTAACTTCCAACAGTTTTATAGTATTCTGTATCTGATAGATACCGGGTTTGGCATCAGCTTCCAATAACTCGCCATATATACAAAATTACTGACTTCAACATATCAGACACCGAAGCCCGGAATATCCTCGTGCGTCGCTGAAACACGTGGCTCCTTTCCTCTTCGCACAACAAAGTCAGATCCGGTTTCGTTTTCTTGCCGGAGCTCTGCTGCCACACTGGCCATCCACCGTCACCAATAGACGATCAGGTTGACTCCGGACCTGGGCAAATATGGCGAGAATGGAGATATTAAGTGACCGGAAGCTCGGAATATTGACCTCGATAATGACTCGATCCGCCGTCATCTGGCGATACATCAAGCCATAGACCCTCCTGTAGCATCCTCCATGGTTTTCCGATCCATGTGCTGGAATCGTACCCCACCGGAGGTGGAATGCGCCTACAGGCGCCTAGGCAAGTGACAGGTTCGTTTTTGACATCAAAGCCCAAATTTTATTTTGGCTCAGTTTCCAGCTGACGATTATAAAATCGAAGTCCAATTTCGGCCGTTGGAGAGGGATCAGGAGCTTGTCATTTGAAATGCAAATTGAATTGCACCGGTTTATGACTCATGGACTTCTCCTAGTCCAATTTCGTTTCAGTCTATTGGACCGTGGGTGGCCTAATATTTATTAGAATAAATTACTCAAGAGGTTAGCAACACTAAAATTTAGAAAGAAAAAAATAATTAAAAAAATCAATACTTCTCTCTTTGAAATTGATGAAAAATTAGCAAATTAACAGTGTTATAAGATAATTTTAGAAAAAATTCTTTTTTTACTTAAAAATATCAAGAAATTCTATTTTTTTTTAAATGAATCTTAATTACTTACTTATACTTTTTATATGTTTTCCTCCACTTCTCTAATTTTTTTTCTTAATATTATTATGTTAACCTTTATTTATTTTTATTTTAACATATTAAATTTAATAAAATAAAAAATAAAATATTTGAGATATGTATAAGTAGAATTAGATTTGAATATTAAATAAAATAACATTATATTTTTCTTTAATTTTTATGATATGAATGATATAAAAATATAAATTTGTATGAATTTAAAAGATAAGTTCAAACAATTGAAGTAAAAACGGGCTATTGATTTATATAAATTTACTAATGAATTTTTTTCTTTAGTTTTTGAAATAAAAAATATGAAAGGACAAGATGAATATATTTTTCACCTTTTTTAAATTTTAAATTTTTTATTCTTTAATTATTGATTATATCATAAAATTTATTAGTTTTCAAATTTTATATTGTCCTTTTTTTTTTTAAATTCTACGTAACTAACATAACAAATTAAAATAATAATTACAATGGAACAAAATGGTTAAAAAAAAGTTTTAATTTATAAACCTTATTTAGAATGAAAATCTAAAAAATTTGACATATTTGTCTTATAAAGTTATGATACAGCTTATTAAATTTTAGTGATACTTATAAATTCTATTTTTCTTTTTGAAATTTATTTATAAGGTTTTATTTTACATATATATGTGTGCAGTATTCTCTAGCCAATTTTATTAAAAAAATATATTAATATTAAATAAAATTAAGGATAACATAATATATTGTTATTAAGAAAAAAACTAACCAATGAAAAGTTTAACTTTATTTTATTTAATATTCAAAATATTTATAAATCAATTTTCTGTTATTTTCAAGTTCTAGAATTTATCTTCAAATTCAAATTTTTTTTTTCATTTCAAAATAAAAATCAAGCTTTAATTTACTAACATTTGATCTTATTACTTATTATACATTTGTCAAATATTTTTTTATTAAAAAAAAACTGAGATTAACATAATATATTAAATTAACAAGAAAAGTAGAAAAGTAGAAAAGTAGAGAAAAAGCATTTTAAAAAAAAATATTATTTTTGACTTATTTAAAAACACAAATTGAAAAATAAGATTTCAAGGTAATTTTTAATATAAAAGTATGACTAGTATTTTATTTTTTAAAATTATCTTATAACAACATTAACTTTTCATCCATTTAGGGGAGAGGGGAATATTGTTTTTCTCAAATTTTGAACCTTACTGTTGTTTCAATAAATCTCAAGAGAGCGTAATGTAATTTACTCTATTTATTATATTAAAAATATAATTTAATCATTGGACAAATATTAATTATGTGTTGCCATCAAAAACACTTCCTCAAACATTTTAGCATTAAGGGGTGTTTGTTTCGGTTATAATATTTTTTTTAATCGTGAAAAATGCAGTTAGGAATAAATAATGCCAATGTTTGTTTCAAAGGTTGAGATTTTTACCCTGAAATTTTTTTTCCATTGTTATAATTTTGGCCAAATTTACCTATAAACACGGGAATGTTATACCCTCTATGATAGGTACCTATATTTTATTTCCACACAGGAGGGAAAAAAAGAGAGTAGACAAATAACCATTTTGCCTGCACGTAATGCTACAGTATCAAATGAGCTGAAGCAAAACCCGATTATCTTCTCCATTCTTCTTCATTCTTCACCTTCTCCTTCTCTCAGTCTTTCCCATCTCACTGTGAAGTCCTCAACCTAGCTAACGAAGAAAGGGATTGTGAACAACAAATTTGTGCCTAAAAGTAACTAACAAGAAAGCGTGTAGAAAAATAACAATTGTATTATATTTACAAAATAAATGATACAACCTCTGAATTAATATTCTTTACAATAAAAAGAATAAAATCCTCTAATTCAATTTCCTTGAAAGCTTTACTTGATCTCAGATGAATTGATGAACTTCTTTCAAAGTGATGTTGTGGGTGAACGTTGGGAAATATCTTATGATTTCTATGGGCACTGGGCTTGTTCTCAGGAATTTGTGAGTTGCTTGAATCTCTATTATTTGAGAGAGAAAAGCGAAAGAGTTTCAAAAGCTTTTGTGTCTTGAGCTTTTTACCTATCTTCCATTGCCTATGAGAAACTATTTATAGGAGAATGCTAGGGTGGAAAAGTTGTAAAAATTTAAATGTAATTGTGAGTAATTGAATGGAATGTCAGGTAATTAAAAGTGATTTGAGTTTGATTGAGATTGATTTGAGGTGATTTGGTTGAAATAGGTGTTAATTGGCAATTTGTGTCAATTTTTTTAATTGATCATTTAGTGTCTAATTTTTAATTTGTATTTTGATTAATTAGTGTCTAATTTGCCAATTTATTATTTAACTAATCGACCCTTTTATAGAAAAAAAATACCAAAAATTTGGTGCCTACGGATAAGGCCTGCACTCAGCTCGAAGAGTCGTCCCGCCATCTGCTGAGAACCCCGAAGTTGATTTCTTCCATTAGTGCTCGCAAAGGTTCAAGATGAGTTCATCTTTTGCTGTCAGTCTAGGGTTTTAATCGGGTAAGTAACTGTTTTCTTTCTTTTATTTATTTATTTTATATATGTGGTACTGGTACGGAATGTGGGTATTTGGGTTCGGGTCTTCCAAATTGACTATCTCTTTCCGTCTGAAATTTGCAGCAAAACTGACTGACGGTTCCTCTGCAGTTTGAAGCTGTCATAGAAATCTCTAGCCTCCAAGGTTCAACGATTAAACGACAAGGTCAAGGTAATGGTTGTAATTCCATTCAGAGTGTGCTATTCCTTTTTCACTTCGAATTTAGAGATTGGATTTTGGTTATTTGAGCTGTTTTCTAAGAGTTTTGGTACTTCATATACTGTAATTTGTATAAAATCCAGCAACTTCACCTATCTTTAAGCTTTATGGGAATCAGTGATTTTAGATTTAGAGTGAAATTCCATGCATATCTACTCTTTATAAGTATACGTACTCCAAATAGATTAGCTATTAGTCGTCTGTACTGAGTTTGTGGATAAATAAAATTGTTTAGGTTTCAATTGTGTGTGCGTGTGTTTTATCACTTGATAGTTTGGTTTTTTGTTTGTTGAGAGAGTATGAATTTCTGTATTGTAATTTTAGTGAAAACTAAATTGTAAAAGAAGATATTAAGATTGGCGTTAAATATATAAAATAGTCCTTTGTGTTGAAGTGTTGAAACCGCTTTCCTTCCATATTCTTTTAGTTTTGGGGAATAAATTCTTTGCAAATAAGGGTGTGAATGTAGTTCTGCCCTCACCCCAACCCCAGTTTTGAGTATAACCCCTTGTCTGTCTCAGTCATGCCAGTTGGATTATGAGTTGTTTTATGAGAAATTTAACCTCTTTATGATTTGAATTTTTTGATACTGAGATTGGGTTTCTTCTCTTTAATTTCAGAAGAAAGTTCAAGATGATAAAGTTCTCATAGGTTTGCAGATGCAGAGGAAAGAGAGTAGTCAAATTCGTATGTTCGTTCTAGAGTTTTTCTTCTAAAATTTTTGTAACTGAGTTTTCTTTTCTGTTGATTTGCAGAACAACTCTTCGAATCACTGATGCTTGGGCTGGAAAGTGATTTAACTGTGGATCAAAGTAGGAGTGCTAATTTCTCTTTTCATCTAGCTAGTAAAATTGATTTCCTTCGCTTGCTTAGAGGAAAATGGATAGGAAAATTAATATAAAATTGAGTTATAATTATCATAGGATGTGTAGGAGTTATAATTATCATAGGATGTGTAGAAATATGGTGCCACTTTCTTAGAAAATAGTTCTTTGCAATTTGTTATTAAATATAATTATCATAGGATGTGAAGTGCTCTCACAATACTTTGTATCTTTTTCTACAGGGTGCCACAATGAGGTGGTTTACTTAATTCATGAGAAGCATGTGGAAGAGGTTGAGAGTACTAATAAGAAAGTTCAAGATAACCTCCCGGCTTCCATCTTTCTATAAGACATTATGTTTTGTATGCTGCTATGCCCATGAGAAGCATGCTGGGCAGCACTTTCAAGAAAAGATATCTTTATGAACATTGAAATAATAATAATTATTTTTTTTTAACATTTTTTGCAGAGCTCTTAAGGGAGAAGAAAGGCAAGATGGGGAGACTTAATGATTGGGGTATGAGAAAACTGGCATACAAAATAAAGAAAGCTAAGAGGGCTAATTACATATTGATGAACTTACAGTTGGATGCTAAATGGATTAATGACTTCAAGAGCTTGTTGGACAAAGATGAAAAAGTCATTCGACATATTGTCATAAAGATGGATGAGGTAATCACAGAAGATTGTCCTCATGCTCCCGAGTTTCACACCCTACGTGCAAATATGGACGATGATGAAGAGGAACGTGGTGATTATGACGATGCCCGTGAGGATGAAGATCATTAGAAGGATGGCAATGATGAAGACACTGAAGATGGGATTATCTTTGTAAACAGTGATGATGATGGTAAAGAATATAATGCATCAGCTAGTATAAGACAACCAGAAACAAAAAAATTGAGAGCTGAGAAAGTAGCTAGGTAGATAGTTGTTTTCTTCTTTCTCCATTGAATATTCACTTTTGTTTTCAATTTGAGGGATGGGAAAGGGTAGGTTACAGTGTGTTACCTTGTTTAAGTATGTAGAACAGTCTTAAGCTAATTCTATTATATTGGCAAAGACGAGTTTTCATTCAAATTTGTCAATTTTGTGACCACAGGGGCATTTATGTAAAATTTCCTGGGAATAGGTTTTTTAAACCAAACAAGAGAATTGAAAATTACTTTTATTTCCTAGATAAAATTTGGTATAACCAACCACAGACAAAATTTTAATTCGGGAAATATTTTTCTAGAAATATGTTTTCCAGGACACACATGTCACGAGTATTCTTATGACCCAAAACAAACAGCCCCTAAATCTAATTTGAAGCATAAAAAAGGCCAATATATTTGCCTACAAGTAGGTTGCTAAGCTTTTATATTATATGCCACAAGGGTATTCTTATGACCCGAAACAAACAACTCCTAAATCTAATTTGAAGCATAAAAAAGGCCAATATAATTGCCTACAAGTAGGTTGCTAAGCTTTTATATTTTTTAAAATTGTCTAATAATTTTGCTTTATTATGAGTCAGCCTCTAAACTTGTATATTTTTATATTATTGCCTAATAATTCTATTTTATTGCAAATCGACCCTTGCAATTTTATATTTTCATATAAATTTCCTAGAACATTTGTATTTTCATGCAAATTGTCTATAACTTTTGTATTTTCAAACAAAGTTGTCTATGCTTAGTACACATAAGCGGATTTATGATTTTTATTTTATTTTTAAATCAGCTTTTTCAACCGTAATTGTAAAAGCTATTGTTGAAAAATTTTAGTGCATGGAATCACCAAATTGAGTACTAGGTACCCATTCGTCATATAGTGTTAGCCACTTACAACTTGAACTACTAGACATCTTATAGCCCATGAGAACACATGCATCTCTTATATTTCACCCATACAATCCATCGCCCACATGGGCGTCTCTTATGCATCAACCATGCAATCCATAGCCTTTGGGAACACATGCAACACTTATGTTGCACTTGTGCGGCTCATCAACAATCTCGGGTTTTCAACCAGATCATCAACAATCTTAGGTTCTCTCCCAGTACATCAACAATCTTGGGTTCTCATCCTCAACATAACAGGGTTTTCAACCCATATTGTTACCCCTCCAAGCAAGGTAAACAATTTATTTAATGCATAATTTTAATAGTTTAATACAACTGTTTAGTAGTGCCCCTTCATAATAAGCTCGAACTTGCTAGCTCACACTCGAAAAGGTAGGAGTAATAAGGTGAAGTAGCTAAAAGGTGTAGTAGTTAGGATGTGAAGTACTTATAAGGTTTGCATAAAATGAAAAAATATAGAAGTAGTATTTTCAATAATATCAAGTGATAATCTACTCTCATAAAAATTAAAACATCAAATTAGTGATAATACTATATTTTTTTGTATAATAATTGCACCCCACAAATGGGGAACAAGCAAGTAAAAGTATCCTTCTAGTTCAAGTTTTTATGTTCCTTGAACTCGTTTTTTTGGCGGGAGGGACTAGTGATAATACCATATTGGCAGTATCCAATCATGAATGGACACATGGTATAACGGTCTAATCTAAAACATAATTGGATTGTTACTTTCGGAACACTGAGCAAACGTGCATAATTTTTCCCTCCAAACCCTG
Source organism: Quillaja saponaria (assembly GCA_029379385.1). NCBI lineage: Eukaryota > Viridiplantae > Streptophyta > Magnoliopsida > Fabales > Quillajaceae > Quillaja > Quillaja saponaria. The sequence continues at coordinate 25,190,630 of CM055607.1, forward strand.
CTTCTCAAGGGTTTTTCTTTGAAATGCAAACCTTGGCATAAAATCCTAACCTTTGAATCAAATTCTATTTCGCCTATTACTACGAGTCTTATTCATCCCAACGAACGTTCCAATAATAACAGTAACTCCGAGCAAACTTGTAGTTCTCAATTTTGGGCCCCAAATCTTGGTTTTAATGGTTTTTAATGTACCAAAATGCATATTTAATTACCAATGTATACAAAGTAATAAAATTGAATTAGAAAATATACGTATCTCAGTTGGATCAGTAGAGGTTGCTGTATCTTGGCTCTCTCAAGCTCCCTCCTAACAAGTTACTCCACCAACGAAACAGTATCTAGTGTTAATTCAGGTGTTAGTGTTGCGGCAAATATCCTGGTGCTATCAACAGTGTTCAACCCAACTTTTCTGACAACTTGCTGAGAGTTGATGCAATCACTGAATCGGTAGATGTACGCTTCTTCAAGTACAATATTAATGTAAACACATGACAACTAATCAAGAAATAGATTATACTAAAATGTAATGAACCAATTACTATATGCTCTCTACCACCTTCAACATCGTCCTAAGAGTAAGATCATCCTATCCCATTTTGAAAAGTTACACACTCATTCTAATGATATGCTTAATCTTTTCATCTGACATTGGAGAAATTTGGACATCATTTTGCTTTGGTCTCCTAAGTACACAACATAAACAAGTGATCACTGTGTCTAAGTATGTACCCGGTGAACACAGAGAAATGTAATCGAAATTTCAAACAATGAACAGATAGTTAAGCATACCACAGTAACAAATGGTGTGTTTGCTTTTCTAAATTATCCACTTTGGACAATTCAAGAATCATTTAAAAATGAAATTATTATATGTTCTTCATGTTAGAGGAACATATATTAGCCATTTAAAACGATTCACAAATGGGTTTATAAGTGAATATAATATATAGTAAAAAGTTACTTCTAACCAACCATGAATTAAACACATAACCAAAAACTAATTAGAAACACTACTAACCTTCAGGAGAGAAAAAGTTGGTACAAATCCATTTCATCTACTAAATCATACTTTAACTCATACATGTTCTGTGTTTAAAATTAAAGCAAGAATTAAAAATAAAAAAATAATAATAATAAAAAGAAGAAAAACCAGACATACCTAAACTTGGCTGGAATCGGTCTGAAAATGGAGACAATCAGAGTCAAAGGCATAGTGGAGCACGGTGGGCGGCAGCGGCACAACTCAACGACGGCATCGACAATGGCAGTGCTGAAGATACGTGGTGGGTCTAGACGAAGAGGGAGGAGGGAGGTCGGAGCAATTTCAGAAATGGAGGAAGAAAGGGAAAGAAAATTTGCAGGCTAAGAATTTAATTGCAGAATGTATTTACATCTGCCACTGCAAACTAAGTAGCAGACGAAGACAAGCTCGCGAAAAATAGTGTCAAAATTAAACTAGTATTTGCATCTATAAAAGAGTATCAGCATTTGTGTTCAAATTTTTCAATAGTTTGTCTACTTCTACAAGGTAGATGCTGTTTTTTTTATGTAGTGCCGTGAGCGAAGCTTGATTAGATTGAATAGTCTAACCCCATGTTTTTTTGGGCCATGGGAAAGGAAGATAAAGCAAAAGTTGAGATATGAGGAGTTGAGTTGATTTTTTATTTTTTTGGTTCTTGATGGTGGATCCATCGAGAATGATCGAATATCAATGCATCTTCTTTTCTAATTTGTTTTGTTTCTTTCTTTTATTTTTAAGTTATTATATTTTCATTTATTTATTAGTATTGCATATTTTTAAAACATTTACTTAAGTTTTATTATGCTAATCTCTGTTTCAATGTTTTATTGATTGCCATTTTATGTAAAGCAAGTCATGTCATGATCTGTTTGTCATATTATAATTTAACTTTCGTTACATTATTCTTAGATGTAATGTGACTCTGAGAACATAAGTGATTGATTTTTAAAATTATAAAAATTAAAATAAAAAACATTAAACTGTAAGGACAGAAGCAAATTTTTGAGTAAAGTATAAGTAAGAAAAATATGATTTAGCCTAAATAAAATAATTTTAACAGTAGAGGAAGTTTAGGTAGATCTAGACACATGCAAAAGTGACCACTTTGAAAGTTGAAAATTGAAATGCCACTCTGTTTTTGTACTGACCAAATTCAGTAGAAAACATAGAAGTGTTACGTAAAATTGATGAATTGAAATCACCTAGATAATATGTTATTCTTAAAAATAAAGATCAATTTATGGGTATTTCAATTAATTTTTATTTTTTTATTTTATTAAATTAAAGATCAATTTATGAATGTCAAATAAAGAAATTCATCAAAAGTTTATTCCCATAACATTTTTCAAGATTTCAAACCTAAAAAATTAGAAAACTAAAAAAGAATGAACATATCATTATAACCTCCAAATCAACACTTAAAGTCTTTTCTTTAATGATTTATTGGTAGGTATACCTTTGTCTTTCATTTGATTTTTTAACATTTTTTTTTTCCAAAAATAAAACAAGAACAGCTTTTGAAATTTGGGGAAAATGATTAGAATATAATATTGAAAAAGCAATTCAAACCTTAATAGGCAACAAATTAACATGATACCTTTTTGAATTAATTGTTAAGGGCATGTAAAACACATGGTCAAACAAAGAATAGAAACACCAATGACAAGATGCAGCATTGTAAAGTCCTTAAAGATGGGCCGGTTCAGTCCCTTGAGTGAGTAATCCAAGTGAGGCTAATACAAAATGCCGAAAGTACTATATCTCATAAATCAGAATAACAAAACAAAGCCACTGCTGTTGGCTGTTGGCGATTGTTGGGAATAAAGTCAGTCCAAACTTTAAAGCCAAGAGCTTCATAATTTATTATATTTTGGATCTCATACCTACTCATAAACTCACTCTCTCTCTTTTCCCCCATTCAGTTTTTTTATTTATTTTTTTTCTTTTCTGTAGTTATCTTTTTTTTATATTAACTGTACATGAGGGACTAAGATAAGATGAGCTGCAAATCCCCTACTTTGCAGCACAAACTCAGCTTCCTACACCTCTTACCATTTATCCCCTGCCTTTTAGTAAAGCTCTGCAACCCAAGCAACTCTAGTCTATGCAGCTCCCACCCCAAGAAAATCAATGAATTGCATGTTAACCTTGTCATTACCAGATACACTTTCCACAAACATTGAGAGATTGTTCCTGTTGGTGCCAACTGACTCAGATACTGAAAGTTCTGAGTTTGAGTCTGAATAACCAGACTGGTCCACACCACGCATAAGCTTTCCCATGGATCCCTTCTCATATAAGCCATTCCAAGCTATTGGCACCACAGTTTCTCCAGATAAACCTGCAATCCAACAACACCAACAATAAGAAATGAAACAAAATCCTATATAAGACAATCAGCATATGATAAGAAAGAGAGTTCTTAGTAAAATAAAGTAAAAACTAAATCGAATACAAAGCCAAACATACCCATCTGTGATCCATGAGGTTTTTGACGCTGAAATGGACTAACAGTAGGCAATACATTAGGAGTTAGTTTAACTGAAGAGGGAGTAAGGAACAGATTAGTGCAGGTTGAAACAGATTCATCCCTAGTGCTTGAGATGGTTGATTCACTGGCTGCATTGTTAGATAAAATCAATTTTAGTTCCTTTGGAAGGACTTGAGAAGAATTGGGCTTTCTCCTCCTGTAAACACAAAATTGTTCCCTGTCTTTCTTAGCCATGATCACATGCCAATGGTTCTTGACTGCATTATCTGTCCTGCCAGGGAAAAGCCTGGAAATCATAGCCCATTTGTTTCCATACATTCTATGAGCAGCTAAGAGTCTTTCCTCTTCTTCCTCAGAAAACGCCTTTCTGTTAATCCTAGGATCTAGCTGATTAAACCACCTCAATCTGCAGCTTTTTCCTGCAATCATGACAATGGAATTAAAATTGGATCATCCTTCATTGGGTTCTCTAATTTAACAATGGAGATCAATTGCATAAGATTCAAATAAGTTTAGCTCTTTTTTACTTTCCCATTATCACAGTTTTCAAAGCACCCAATATAAGAAAAAGATCGATTTTTTTTCTCATTTTTGATAACTATTCCACTCTCATTACCAAGATTACATCAACATTTTCCCCATAAAATGAACTTAGGGCTCTTTTCAAAGAATTGAGTTTTTGATTTTTACCTGATCTTCCTTCGAGACTCCCAGCGACCAAGTTCCAATTTTGAGGACCAAATTGAGCTACAAGCTCTTTGAGCTTAGCATCTTCAGCTGGCCTCCAATGGCCTCTAGCACACAGCTTGGTGTGCCGATTTTTCCCAATAGCAGAGCTCTTACCTGCCACTTCCACATCCAAGCCTTTTTGCTCAAACCAACAAAATCCATCACTCCCATCATTAGTTCTTTTTGTTCCCATGCTCTCCAATGACTGAGTGGTAGGACTGAAAATCTGATAACCCATTTGGGATTCCATATACTCCTTTTCATTAGAATAAACCATAACCCCAGAATTGTTTGAGAGAAGTAGAGAGTCTAGATGGGGAGGAAGAGGAGGAGGCAGAAAGTTCAAATCTTGATATCCATTGGAACCATCATCATCATCCATGAGGTTCTGTGAACTCATCGTGAGTGAAAACCCAGAAAGCAAACTGGAAAAGATGAAAAAGGATAGAACTTTAAAACCCCAATGAGACTGTTCACCAAAAGAACTTAGACAAGGACAAAGCAGAGGAAAGCAGATATTTTTGCAAGAGAAGAAGAAGCAAAAACTATTGGAAAATTAAAAAGGGAGGAGGCTTAGTTGTGTTGTTTGTTCCCTCTCTCTCTCTGTTTCTGTTACCCATATATGGGTTTGTTTGGCAGAACAGAAAAGTAGAGAAATTAAGGGACGAATGAATGTGGGTTTTGTAAGTGGAGTTGAGCAAGAATCAAAGCAAACAAAGAACGTTATAAAGAAGGGGAACAGAAATTGGTATGGTTTTTGGTTTTGGCTGTTCAGAAAGAAAGAGAGAGACGAGCAATAACAAAAAGGGGAGAAGGGAAGAGCCCACACGATTCTCTTCACTCACTACTCTCTGTGGAAAAAAGGGAAAAAAAGGAAAAAAAAGAAAAGAAAACAAAGAGGTCACAGTCCTTATGTTTATTTTTATTTTTTGGTAGAAATACAGTCCTTATTTTGAGACTGATCTCATCTAATTATTTCTTTCTCTCTCTATATATGGAAAGATAAAAAAAATTTCTATCTCATGGAAAGTCTATCATGTGCATGGAATTCGAGAAACGCTCGTGTGGGTGGTGGGAGTCTCACTAAACAAATGCTTGGTGTTCGAGCTTTTGGAGTTGTTGGTGCTCTGTTCTGTTCTGTTCTGTTCACTTTTACTCTGTTTTCTCTTGCCCTATATCCGGCTTTGGGCAAAACCAGAATCCGTTTGTCTGTTTCTGAAAACTTTTGCTTTTACAAAGAAACGGAAAAAATATAAAATGACCAACCAGGATCTTAAACATCCCACTACCTGTTCTTGATGCATTTATACAACTCTCCCACTCTGAAATACTATTTTACAGTTTATTATGCTATATAACAAAAATATGTCACAGCCTTGTAATAAATAAATATAACAAAATAATTTGATTCATGGCCAATAAGCTTCTTTTTTTTTTCTCCCCTTTCTTTTCATCATGGAATTTTCAAAATTGAAAATAAAAATGTTATTAATTTTTAATAACTAAATCAATTAAAGAGGTGAATTAATTAAAATACACTTAAGTTTATAGAAATATGGGGTAAAATTTATAAAAAAAAAAAATTAGGCAATTGTCAAAATATTGTCTTTAGATTTTCTCTATATAACCTTTTAGATACATTTTTGTGGTTGTAGGCTTCAAGTTCAAGACTTAAGAGATGAATCTCTTTTGAAAAAATGGTTTTAGGAGCAAGCCTCAATGTAATACAAATAAAACCATTTCAATAAAATTTTCACATTGGTTAATAATTTTACAAAAAAATAGTTATTTTTAATTATTGAAAGATATGGTGTGTTTGGGTACCATTTTAAATAATTATTTTAGAAATTATAAAATATCAAAATAATTAAGAGACAAAATATCAAAACATTTATGACAAAGTAATTAAGAGTACAGAAGTAGGAAAAAGAAAAGCTTGGGAAAGGTGTCGCCAAAAATGGTTTGAGGAAAAATTGTGTTGTGTTGAACGGCAATGATGGGGATTATTTGTTTGACTGTTGAAAAGAAACAGAGATTATTGATGATACGTTGCAGGTGGACACGAAATGCATTTGCAATTCAATCATTCAAACAGACTTGATACTACTATTTCGTTTGTATCCATTTATTCCAATTACCTAACCCGATATAGGATACAGCTAGCGGGATTTATTCACAGAGTTGGATATATATTCCTACAAAAAAAATCGATTAAAATTTGATATTTAAAAATTTTATTATAATAAAAAAATATAACAAATTTAATAATTCAAAAAATATAATAAAAATTTATACACTAGAAAAGATGGTAAACAAAGTTTTACTTACTTTTTTAAATAGAAATTTTTTTCTCTTCTTGAAATCTTGATAGTGACCTTTCTCTAATGTTAAAAGGAATTTTTTTCAAATTGTTTTTTTTATTAATTGGTGAGCACAAAGCGAAATAAATTCCTCACTTAATAAGTTTATTAATTTTTTTTTTATATAGTTGGACTAGAAACGCGCCGCCACATGCCATCTTGTCATTCGCTTACTTCGCAATGCGAGTTTCACGCTCAGTGGGTTTTCATGTCGATTTTCAGTGTTAACCCACAGTTTTATATAATTACACGATTTGCCTAAAATTCAATAATTTGCAGCTACCAATACTCTTATATATTTATAAATATGCCCTAGTTCTTTAGAAATTCATATTAATCGCCTCAATACTTCTGAAGAATTGCACACATGTCCCAAGTTTTGTATTCTCAAATAAATTGCTCAAATAATTATGGAAAATTATATATAGTTATATTTTCATATAATTTGTATAAATAATTTTGGAACTTTACAAATATAATCTTAGATTTTTATATAATTTCCTTAAGCTTATGTTTACTTAAGTACATGATTACATGTTTATTAAAAGTATAGTAGTAAAATTTATGCAATTATCCTAGTTAAGGAAATATTTATGCATCATTATTTGAAGTATAATTATATAATTGGATTTTAAATAGAATAATTTTAAATAAATACGTAGGGAGTAAGAAGATAATGAGCTGAAAATTGTATGCTTACTAGTACAAACTTTTTACATGTTTATGATAATGAGATTAGACAATCTAGTTTATTGAAACACCTTAGCATGTAGAAATCATAAATAATTATGTATAAAATTAGATTGGGTAGAACACCCTTATGATATAAATTTGGAGCCTTACAAATAATTATTATCTCCATAGAATACCATTTCATCTTTATGGTAGGTGGTGTTTGGAGGGTTGGTATATTGTACCATTTTTTTTCGAATTTGTACAAATTTGTGTTTAACTACGGCCATTAGAAATAAAAAATAAATCATGTATTATTCTCAAAACTCGATTCCACTAACGATTGAGTCATATGCTTATTATTTGATACTTGAAATACTTGATAAACATTTTCAAGTGATTTATCATAAAATTTAAATAGAAAAGCAAAGTTTAATACGGTAAAATATTCTCCCACATCACAAGTTACATATAGCTCAGAGTCGAATCATTAACTTAACCGAACAACACTCCGTGAACAGTACAATAAAAGTTTATACAAGTGATATTAAAATTATTATATTTTTTTTTTTCCAATAAGATTACTTTAAATATTTTCACATATACGGATTTAATGAATCTTCTATTGAGCTCGCTTTTTAGATGCAATTATGAAAACTGAAGCAAGAAAGTCTTCTTACATAAATTAAATAAGTTAATCACCTTTCAAAGACATAAGAGGCTATCGCATATCATGACAACACCAGTAAATCGCTCCATAAGCTAATACACAGCTTTTCAGTTTACAGTTTTTGGGATGAGTAACATTAAATATGTATGCATTCATGACTATAAAAGATTTGGGAAAAATAACCCACCTTGAGGAGACAATAATAATTTTTTTAGCGAGACCCCTCGGATAAAATAGCCAAAATGTACTGGCCTTTCTTATGACCGGAAAAGAGAGATGGAGGAGCTTACAGTTGGCTTTTTAGCCAACAATCACACTCAGTGGGGCAACACATGCTAGAAACAAGGTATGCTATTTATTTTAACACAATTTTAAATACAATTGCTTGTTAATATCTCATCACATGGGAAAAAAAAAGTATAAACTCATATCGCATCAAGCTCAAACTTATTAGTTCACCAAAAAAAAAAAAAAAAAAAAGGAAGAAAGGAAAGGAAAAAATAGGGAGTAGTTATAAAGCGGAGTAGAGTAAGTTATAAGGTGTAGCACATCTAGTCTTAACACAATTGAACTTGCAGATCAAGCAAAAAATGGTGTATTCATATGATATCTCTTGAAGAAGAGAAAATGGTAGAAAAGTGTATCAAAAAGAAAATAATTTTACATATCAAATTTAATAGCCTAATAAATAAAAATTGATAGAAAAATTACTTTCGTCGCAAGTAAAACTTTGAGAGAATGACAATAGTTAGATAGGAAAAAATAGAAGGAAAAAAATGAACGACCAAAAGAAATTAATATCAATAAATATAATGCTTAAAATTAAGTAATGAAGATGAGTATGTTAGATTTATAATATTAAATAAAAAAATTGTGATTAGTAAATAGAGTATTTAATATTATGACTTGATATTTTTAGCAGTTCATAAATATGATGTCATCTTTATACATGCACTTCCATTCTTCACTTGTTTAGCTAAAATCCATATCTTAACTTGGTTTGAGAATACTTTTTGAGAGAGTGATTATGTTTATGAAAAGCATAAGTTAATTTTTGTATGTTTGGTAAAAAAAATAAAATAAAGTTGGGGGTGTTTTTGCTCTGAGCTTTGAAAAGCTAGGGGTGCTTGCTTCTGCATTCAAAAATTAAAAAGACTAACATGACCTTAACCTTTAATAAAACTTCTTATTTGTCCTTTGATTAATTAAGTTTTCTGGCTTTCAGTAAGTTAATTATCTCTCTTTTAATTATCAATGTTTATTATGGTCTATTTAGATCTTTGGAGCAATTTTACAATAAATTTACTAAACACTAAATTTGTGGCTTTTACTTATTGAGAGCAACATTTACATTATTTTATCAAACACAGTTATGGCTTTTTAAAAGCATCTCTAGAATAACACATCACTTGTCAAAAAGTCACAACATTACTAAACCAAACCTTAGTACTCGGCTTAGACTCCTTCTATTTTTAAATTAAAAAAATTAGCATAGCATTTAGAAAAAAAAATATTAAAAGAAATTAGATGTATTAGATTATTTTATTTTAAGATCTTTTAAATTTAGAGATTTTTACTTTTCTTTTTAGAATATAATAATATTAACAACAATATTTATTATATATATTATTAAGTCTTTTTGTGTCGTATGAGTTATATATTTTTTATATATATATATATTGCTTTGACTGAATTGTTGTGAAAAATAATATTTTAAATTCTTAATTTAGATTTAGATTATTTCCATCAACAAGATTGTTAATTTCACAATCTACAAGCGAAACAAAAATGTTTACTACTATCAACTAAAAGCATGTTCCAATTGAATTAGTTTGATTGGTGCTTTAAGGGTTGTAATACACTTGATAGCACTCAAAATAATCAGAAACTAACATACTAACATCAACTAACATCATCTACTAATATTTAGAGTACACTTCAATATGTACACAAAATTTAGAGGAGAAAAAAAAAAGTCAGAGTAATTACTTCAAATATATTAATGTAAATAGATAGAAAACTAAAATTTTCTCAACTACTTGTAATCCTATCACTAATTGTTTAGTGAATATGACACTAATATATTTGTTATTTTTGCCATTAACATAGAACCACTACCCAATCCCTTTCTCTCTAGTTCTCCCTCCCTTCCATCACATATCAAGGATGTTATTAAATGAAACTTCACCTACTTTTTATTGTCAATATCATATATGTTACTTTATTCAACCTTCACTAGAATAACCAACACAACAAAAGAAAATTAAATAATTATGACCATGAACTTAACATGCCATAGTTGCAGAAACTTCAATGTTTCAATGTCATAGATTCAATCCCTAAAATTTAAAAAGTTTCTTAAATACCTAAATTCAATAATACATATTATCCAAATCAATTCCTAAAAACCAAAAATTCAACATATCCAAATTTATTCTCTAGAATCCAAAACCTTTCATAAATACACAAATTCAACAATATTATCCAAAATCAATCTCTAGAATCCAAAAACTTTCTTAAATATCCAAATTCAATATCTATAATCCTAAAAATTTCCAAAATACCCGAAATCAATTCTAAATTTCAAAATTTTTCTAAATACCCAAATATATTCCCTACATTCCATAAACTTTTCTACATACCCAAATTCATTCTCTAAAATTAAAAATATTTTCTAAATACCCAAATTCAACAAAATTTTCCAAAGTCAATACCTAAGATCCAAAAACTCTCTTTAATACCCACATTCAATCTCTAGAATCCAAAATAAATCTTTACAATTTAAAAACTTTCCTATATATCAAATTTCAAACCTTATAATCCAAAATCAATCATAACAACAAATAAATTATAAAATACATATCTAAACTACAAAAAAATATGCAAAGGACAAAATTTAAGCTATAATTGAAAAAAAATTGGAAAAAATCAGAGCACATACCTGAAATTTAGCGACAGCAATGGATATAGGGTTGGTTTTGGATGGCGGTCGATTTCCACGACGGAGATAAAGGTAGGCTGGATGGCGACAGAGGTAGGCTAAAGGGGCTAGGTCTGGACAGAGAAGGTTAGGTTTATCGGCAGAGCTCGAGAAATCAAAAATAGAGGAAGAAGAGAAGTAAAAATTGAGGGTTAAGGATTTAACAGGGAAAGGTATATGTGTCTGCCACTGCAAATACAAGTATGTTAAGTGGTAGACAGCAGATACTAATTATTTTATTTTTTAAACAAATATTGATTATTTGAGTTTGTCATTACAGATGCAAATAAAACAACACAGACGTAGATAAGTGAAAAAAATTTGGAGCTAAAATTTAACTAATATCTACTTTTACGTAATAGCTTTCAACGTCTGCGTTTAGAATTTTTTACGTTTTATTTGCATTTGCAAAGACGTTGAATTTTTTACGTTTTATTTGCATTTGCAACATTGCAAATGCAAATAGTACAATTGCATATACAAATAGTAGTTTTCTGTGTCTACACAATGACACGTAATTAAAATAATTTCTTATAGTGGGGTGTGTGACATTTAGATTATACCAAATTTCATAAGCAAAACACAACTAGAGCATCTATTGATTTCATTAGCGAATCACAAAATAACAAGTTCATAACTTCAAAATTTTTATAAGATAGAACCTTTTCATCATCTATAAATATGCTTCTTAGTTATGTAAACCTACATCCAAAGTCCAAAATCCAGATTCTTCGAGTTGGCTGAGTTAACTGGGATCGAGTTATGTTTTAATTATTCAACTTATTGTTAATCATCCGCACCTTGCTCCTTCTCTATTTTCTCAAACAATTTCCCTTCAAATCTTTGTCAAGACACTTAGATTGATAATGGTCATATTATTTACCGCAGTCAAAACAAATCACATAAAGGCCTTCATATTCGACCCTTCTCCAATAATTTTCCTATTTTCATTTTTGGAGTAAGAGATTTCTTCGAAGATATCCACAATTTTACCAAGACAATATAATCTTTCTTTCTTTCATTCATTCTTTTTTTTTCTTTTTTTTCCTATTAATTGCTTGCTTCGGCCTCTGGGGCAGTTGGACTTATACTGGTTTTTTCTTCTTCTTCTTCTTCCTTTTTCATATAAAAGGATAGAATAGCAAAGTTTAATTTGGGTTTGGAAACCATTATTTTTGTTCTTGGTTCCTTAATGCTTTTGCTTTGTTCTCAAATGATGACTAATTTACTACATTTCTGATAAGGATAAGAATGAAAAACAAAAATAATTTTCTATTTTGTTGCTACCTACTTGATTATGTGCATATCACTTTGAGTATCACCTAAATCCATGTATATCTCTATATCAATACTCTGTATATGTAACTACTGCCATAAATACAATTACTCAACTCATCCCAAGATATAAAACAAGGGATAGAAACTTTCTTTTGTTTACCATATTCCTTTATGGTATAAGAGCTTCTTCTAGCTTATACATCTTCTTAAATGGCTTTAAAGACGTCTTCCACTTTCCCTTCCTTCCCATTTCCAACCAACTTTAATCATTTAGTCCCAGTTCATCTAGATCGCAATAATTTCCTTTTATGGCGATCTCAACTAATTCCTATCCTTAAAGGACATAACCTGATGAACTTTGTTGATGGATCATATTCCTACATACCTAAATTCATTGCATCCACCGCCTCCTCACCAAATGCTCTGAAACCTCTGACAATTCAACATCTACTCTTACTAAAAATTCATAATATGTTACATGGCAATGCCAAGATCAACTTTTATTGGGCTGGATTCTCTCTTCCTTCACTGAATCTGTTATTGCTTAAGTTGTTAGTTGTGTCACATCATTTGATGCATGGAGTACTGCAAAATGCCTTTATGCCTCTCAATCTCATAGCCATATCATGGAGCTATGCATTCAACTCCAAACCACTAAAAAGATGGTCTATCCATCCAAGATTATCTTCAAAAAATGAAATCCATTTCAGACAATCTTGCTGCCATTGGACAACCTCTCTTTGAACTAGATCTTGTTCTTCACATTCTTTCTAGCCTTGGAACTGAATATGATCCTTTTGTAGTGGCAATCTACACTTGTTCAGATCTCAATCAATGACCTTCAAGGTATACTCTAGGCCTACCAATCTCAGCTCGAACAAAATAATGTTTCCAAAATTATTCCATGCTCTATCAACATGACAATTCGTACACCATTCCAAACCAATCATGGCCTAAGAGGGCAATCCTCCACAAATTCTAGTTGCAGACATTACCACGGTCGTGATCATGGTAATCCTTAACCACATCGTTCTTCCTCACAACAACTTGTCTCTCTATCCAACAAACCCTAATGTCAAGTTTACTTGAAATTTAGGCATTCTGCATTATCTTGTTATCATCGTTTTAATCATAGTTATCAGACTAAATCATCACACAATCTAGCTGCAATGATTGCTATTTCCTCTACTTTGCCCTATGATAACTGGTATCCAAATTATGGTGCGAACACCCATATTACATCTAACCTTCATAATAAGGCAAATAACTCTAAGTATCATGGCACAGATCAAGTCAAAGTCAGTAATGGCATAGGTTTTCCTATAAAACATATTGGTCATTCCAATCTTTCCATTCCCTCTTGTTGTCTCTCTTTAAATAAAATTCTTCATATTCCTCATATAAAAAAATAAAAAAATCTCCAAAGTGTTTCTCAATTTGCTATTAATAATGATGTCTTTTTTGAATTTCATCCTTTTCATTGTGTTATGAAAAATCAATTATTAGGCTAGGTCCTACTCAAGGGGGTGCTCAATGATGGTCTTTATTGTCTTGATATAAGTTCCAACCTCAATAAATCCAGTCCTCAGTCAGTTGCCTAAGCTTTTCTTGTCGAACGAGCATCGATAGATGTCTGGCATCAGGGTTTTGGTCATCCATCACCTCTTATTGCTAGGAAAATTCTTTCTACAAATACATTACCAGTTCAAGGGAGCAACATTATTTCCTTTTGCTCTGCATGCCTATTAGGCAAGTCTCGTAAATTACCATTTCATCATTCTAGCCACGTTTCTTAAGGCCCGTTAGATTTAATCCACTCTGATGTATAGGGACCATCCCCGATATATTCTAATAATGGATTTCATTTCTATGTTAGTTTTATTGATGATTTTAGCAATTACACTTAGTTCTTTCCTATGAATCACAAGTTTAAAGTTTTTAAAATTTTCCAGACATTCAAAATTCAATTTGAAACCTTTTTTGAAAGGCAAATAAAGTCTATGCAAACTAATTACAAGGGTGAATATCGAAATGTCTCACAATTTTTAATCTCCGATGGTATTACTCACAAAGTTTCTTATCCATATACTCTTGAACAAAATAGATCCGTCGAATGCAAACATCCACACATAGTTGAAAATGGACTCACTCTCATGGCTTATGCATCTATTCCTCTTTCATATTAGGATGATGCTTTTACGTCAGCTATTTTCCTAATAAACAAACTTCCTACACCATTACGCCACTATAAGTCACCATGGGAAACACTTTTTCAAAGACCACCTGATTATTCACTACTTAGTTTTTGGTTATGGTTACTTTCCTGATTATTCACTACTCAAAGTTTTTGGTTGTGCTTGCTTTCCTCATCTTTGAGCTTATAATTCGCACAAATTACAACCAAGATCTCTTTGATGTGCTTTCATCAGGTATAACCCTCATCATCGTGGATACAAATGTCTTCATCTTGAATCTAGTAAAATATTTGTGTCTCGTCATGTTATTTTTGATGAAATGAGTTTTCCTTTCTCTGAAGCAAAAGTCCCAGCTTCCATTCTTACATCTACTCCAACTTTTCCAATTACGTATACACTCCCATCTTGGTCCACCACCTCTTTTCCTATCCACTCTAACTCTTGACAGCCATTATCCCATACAGTGTGATAATCAACAACTTTCTTTAACTTAAACTACTATATCTTCCTCCCAAGAGATTCTTCCTCTTCCTTTCTCTAAAAATTCTAGTCTATCTTATCATTGAATGATCACAAGAATAGCTGACAATACTAGAAAACCCAAACTCTTTCCGGACCATGTCACCTATATATCAACTCGTCACCCACTTCAACTTTCCTCTTTTGTTGAAATAAAGCCCACTTGCTTTTCTCATGCTAATAAAATCCATCATTGGAAAGCTGCCATGGTAGACAAATATAATGCCTTACTTCACAATGGAAGTTGGTCTCTTATGCCATCCTCTGCCAATCAAAATTTAATTGGGTGTAAATAGGTGTTTCGCATCAAACATAAGCCTGATGGATCTGTGGAACGGTACAAAGCACGTCTAGTTTCTAAAGGATATAATCAGGAAGCTGGTATTAATTATATTGAAACTTATAGTCCAATTGTTAAGCCTACAATAATTTGTATTATGCTCACTCTAGCCTTATCCAATGGGTGGTCTCTAAGACAACTTGATGTAAATAATACATTCTTGCATGGCATGTTGCAGGAAGAGGTTTACATGTCCTAACCTCCTAGTTTTATTGATCCATCTCGACCCAGTCATATATGCCACCTTCATAAAGCCCTTTACAGTTTCAAACAAGCACCACAGGCTTGGTTTCATCTATTAAGCAATCGCCTTCTTGAATTGGGTTTTATTGGCTCCAAATCTGATACATCTTTGTTTATTTGGTATCTCCATGGTGACATTATCTTTCTTCTTGTCTATGTTGATGACATTATTATTACAGGGAGCAATAAAGCCTAAATATCCAAGTTAATTCTTTATTTGGATGCTTCCTTCAAGTTAAAAGACCTTGGTTTGTTACATTTTTTTCTTAGTGTGGAAGCCACCCCTACTCCAAATGGGCTGGTTTTATCTCAGCATAAATACATTCAGGATCTTCTCTTTTATACTAAACTGGATGGAGAAAAACCTTGTGCAATACCAGTTGCCACTGGTATCCAATTATCTAAGTTTACAGTGACCCCTTTCAAGATCCCACTTTATATCGCAGCACAATTGGTGCTTTACAATATGTCACCATCACCAGCCCTAAAATTGCTTTATCTGTTAATAAAGTCTATTAATTCATGAGCAATCCCATTAAAGAAGATTGGATTGCTGTGAAACAACTACTATGGTATCTCAAGTATACCATTAATTTCAGTCTTTATCTTAAATGCTCAAAGACTCTACCTTTACAAGCCTATTCAGATGCCAATTGGGCTGGTTGTCTTGATGATCGTCATTCTACTAATGGCTACTGCATTTTCCTTGGCCCAAATCTAGTATCCTAGAATTCCAAGAAGTAAAGAAATGTTGCTCGCTTAAGCACTAAGTCATAATATCGTAGTATGGCATGTGCAGCAGCTGAGCTCACTTGGATTCAAAGTCTTCTTGGTGAACTTCATGTATTTCTTTATAATCCTCTAATATTATAGTGTGATAATTTGGGAGGGAGCTACTTATCTCACTGCTAATCCTGTCTTCCATGCTCGAACTAAACATGTCGACATTGATTTTCATTTTGCTAGGGAAAAGGTGGCTCACAAAGACCTTCAAGTTTTTTTTCCCTCCACTGTTGATCAGATTGTTGACATTCTGACAAAACCCTTGTATTCTCAATGTTCTTGTTTTCTTCAAGCCAAGTTCATTGTTAGGGGTGTGATAAGGATAAGAATGAAAAACAAAAACAATCTCCTATTTTGTTGCCACCTACTTGATTATGTGCATATCACTATGAGTATCATCTAAATCCACGTATATCTCTATATCAATACTCTATATATGTAACTACTGCTATAAATAGAATTGCTCAACTAATCCTAAGATAGAAAACAAGGGATAAAGGCTTTCTTTTGTTTACCATATTCCTTTAACCTCCATTACATGTGTGAGTAAATCTTGACTGCTCATGTGTATGGTGTGGAGGACCTTGATGTCTATGTTGTATAATACTGGTGCAATTGTTGTTGCTAGTTTTAAAACCATACAAAGCAAGTAACAACCATTTGGGAAAGGAGTTATCGAGTCAACATTTCATAGCATTTGTATGTATAAAAATCTAATTAATAAATCAATTGGTTAAATTCTTTGAGAATGAATGTGCCTGTAATATGAGATGACAAGTTTATGGAAAGATAGAAATATATCTTACTATGTAATTCAAAAACTCAAGATTGAATGTTTCATTGGTCATGTAAATCCACTTGCACCAAATAAGTCTCCAACTTTATGAAAGTTCAACCAACTTCTATACACTATTGCATCATAAATTGCATCGCATCTCTCATAGCATCAATTCACATGTCTAATTGTAAGTTGAAGAGAGCTTCTCCATATGTAATAGTATTGTTGACCAATATCATAATAAATCTCACCTAAACACACTATTAAGTCATTATAAAAAAAAATGACAATTTTATCAAAAACATGTGACGTAATTTCAACTTGTTCATTAAATACATTTTGCAAACCTAAAATAACATATGTAAAGTAGATCATGTCAATGTGTGAACTCTCATATTGCTAAGGCTAGAGGGCTTCATAATCCTTATAAGTAAATGGGCCTCTCCTCTTGTAACCAATTGATTGGTTTTCAAGAGTAAGGCTCTAACATGGTATCAGAGCTAGGCCCACAACTGATGGGTCGTCTTATTATACCCATACTCGACGATTAATCAATGTGTGAACTCTCACATTAGTAACCCCTATAGGGCTTCATAATCTTTATAAGTAAATGGGTCTTTCCTCTTGTAACCAATTGATTGGTTTTCAAAAATGAGGCTCCAACAGATCAAAACTTTTTTTTTTTCATTTAGTAAATAGCCTTGGAGTTCAACTAACTAGTACTTTCAACACCATCATATATTCTCACCTAAATAAGCCTCTTTTACAAAATTAAATATGAACAACTTTATTAGAAGTCATTTAAAAATCATGAAATACTTCTTTTTTTCTCTAATGATATTGAGAATATATTTAAAAGAGAAGAATTTTAAAATAGAGCCTTTTGCTTCTTCTTTTTTGGATTGGATTAAGTTACAGGGAACTGGAGTAAATTAGACCTAAAGTTCATATGGCCCTCTTATATTTTGAGGGTTGATTTATAATTCTAATACCATATATTAACTGTTGTAGTGAAACCAGATGATTCAATTTGAAGAACCAAAAACAGGAATAAAGTTGTAGATTAGATTATGCATGCATCTTTACAAACGACCGACAAAGGGAATAAAGGTACCAATGATTAGTTAGGCATGTTGCTTTACAAAGAAATCGAAATAAAAGGCAGCCTTTGTTGAAAGTGGAGTTGGCTAATGCATCTTTAGTTACAAATTTGGTTAACTCACCCATTTCAACAACGACCTTTTGGCCAATAAATTAATGTACCTAGTACTACGTAATACGTATACTAATTTTCTTTTCTTTTTCCATATTTAAATTTTTCTATTTTTAAAAAAATAAAATACAAATTTTAATCAGCATAACTGCCAAATAACATACAATAAAATAAATAAATCAAAATAATTTTAGATTTAGTATCACAATATAAACTCTAACTCTTTTTTCACCAACTAGAATTCAGAATTTGATTTTACTAATATGACATGGGTATCATCATAAAAATTAATAACAAAACATCTTTACTCATAGATCTGCATCAAATGTGCTATAGCAATCTGAAAGTAGTAGTAAGTCAAACTGAAAACACAAAAATTCCAAGAAAAAAAAAATTAAGGACAAAAACTTGCAAAAAGAAAACCTTATTCGAGACAGAAAGAGACTCAAAGTTTCCATAAAAATAATGCAATTCTAAGTTTGATTATACAAAAATAAAAGAAATAAAGGCTAAAAACAAAAAGAAAAAAAGTAAAATCTAAGGATTGTTGCCAAGAGGAGGCAGCAGTCAACCCCTGAGTATAAGTTCTTTTGAGAAAGGTTGAAGGGAAAGAGGGAGAGAGAGCCTAATTAAAAAGACACTCCAGCTATTAAAAAATAAATTATCGTGTAGTATAAAGTCCAAACAGTCTTCTAATAAACATCTCCTACTAATTATATAAACATACAAGAAAAATAATATTTTTGTTTTCACTAGAATGACTAATTTAGATGGAGGGGAATGGAGGAGAAGGAAATAAGAGAAGATATGGTACCAAATTCTTTCAAATCCCTTTAAAATTTATTTTTTTTAAAATTGTTTTCAATTGAGAGAATTCAAGAAAATAATAAGATACATTATAATTTTTGTATATTTTAACTAATATACCCTTATTCTCTCTATTAAATACATACTAATACTCTAATAAAACATTATAAGGGTGTAATTGTAAATTTATATAATAATATATTATCTCTTCTCATTTTTTTCTCAACTCCCAAATAAAAAATGTAATTTATCATTTCTTCTTCTCTCCCTTCATTTTTTTTAATCTATCAAATAAAACAAAATATAAATGCTATTTTTCCTCTCATCTCATCTATTCTTATCTTATTTCATTTATTCAGTTCTCTTCTTCTTTTATTTACTCTACCACTTTTTCCCTATAAACTCTCAAATAAGCCCTAATGGTCTATTTAGGAGTTTGAAAGGAGAAGAGAGGAGAGCAAATTGAAAGAGAGGAGAGTAGAGGAGAAATAACATTGATGTTTTGTCTCATTTGAGAGTTTAAAAAAATAAAGAGAGATGAAAGAAAATGATAAGGTACATTTCTTGTTTGGAATCAGTTGAGGTGAAAGGAAAAGAAATAATATATTATTACATAATTTTAGGCTTATGCCTTAAATTGTTTTATTTAGATGTTAGTAGGTGTTTAATAGAAAGAATAGGGATATAATAGCCACAATAGGTAAAAATTATAATGAACCTTATCATCTCCTTCCAAATCCTTCCAATTTGAAATAATTATAAAAATAAGTTTTAAATTGATTTAGAGAAGTACATGTACCCTTTCATTTCCTCTCCCTATTTTAAATAAAAACTATCAAATAAATGAAAATAGTACATACTCTCTCCTTTCCTTTTCTCTCCTTCCATTCCTTTCCATCCAAATGAACCCTAAATGAAGAACAACGAAACCATTAATATAAAAAGTTGGAGAGAATAAATCATTCATAAAAAAGAAAATGAAAAATAAAGAGAAACATATGGTGTTGTAGACTCTGGCCGAAGAATAAAAAGGAAAGAATTGAGAATTCTTCATTGAAACAAAGCTATACAAAAATATTAGCTAAAAATTAACAAGTAAAAAATAAAAAGAGAAAATGATTGTATAAATAATTAAGGGTCTTGCTAAGAATTAATTAAAGTATTGAAAATATGACCAAATTACAATTCTCAATAAAAAATTATTACAATTATCTTCTAATTATAATTAATGAGAACATAACAAGTAATTATCACTTTATCTTTTTTATTTGATAGACAAAATTACCCTTAACTCCAACTCTAACCCTAACCCTAACCCTAACCTTGACCCTGACTCTAACATTAACCCTAACCCCTAACCCTAACCCTAACCCTAACCCCTAACCCCTAACCCTTAACCATAACCCTTACCCTTACCCGTACCCGTACCGTACCCGTACCCGTACCCGTACCCGTACCCGTACCCTTACCCTAACCTAACTTTACCCTAAATCAAAATTTTATTGTTCTTAGAGGTAATTTTGTTTATCAAATAAAAAAGATAGAGTGATAATTAATTATTTTCTTTTCATTAATTACAATGAGAAGTTAATTGTATTAAATTTTTATTGAGTTTGTAATTTGGGTAGATTTTCAATAACATAATTAATTCTTAACCAATCCCATTAAGGCACCAATGCCGTTAGGGTACTAGTCAGCAAACTTCATAAATTAATAGTTTATGTTTAAAACATGTGCTTAATTAATTTTAGGAATTTGCTAACCAACGTCCTTAGGGCACTGGTTAAAAATTAATTATGGTATTAAAAATCTACCCAAATTACAATTCTCAATAAAAATTTAATACAATTAACTTCTCATTATAATTAATGAGAGATAACAATTAATTATCACTTTATCTTTTTTATTTGATAGACAAAATTATCCTTAATAACAATAAATTTTGATTTAGGGTTAAGGTTAGGTTAGATTAAGATTAGGGTTAGGATTTGGATTAGGATTAGAGTTAGGGTAAAATATATATACATATCAATAGGCTTATTAGTCATTAAGGGTAATTTTGTCTATCAAGAAAAAAAGAAAAATAGAAAAATGGATTTATCTAGCTGGTGTCCAAAGAGCACTTGTTAAGATTCTATAAATAAAAGTTTATAATATTTATTACAGTAGTTAATTATGATTTTAGTGCTATTTATTACATAAATTACTACTTGTAGAAAGTTTCAATTTCCAATGACTATATTTATTGTAGCTTAACAAGTATCTTTTGGACACCCGTTAAAAAAATTCATAAATAATTAATTGTTATCTTCTCATTAATTATAATTAGAAATTATTGGTATTAATTCTTATTGAGAATTGTAGTTTGGCTATATTTCTAATACCATAGTTAATCTTTAACTGGTGCCTTTGGTTAACTTTTGCAAGTCATTATCTACAAGCAGCATGACCAGCAAAATTTTAGTTAATTTTGGGTCAAACTTTTCTGTCTTACGGCTTTTAGTTGACTCTTATTTTGTTCCATTTATATGAGCATGCATGAATATTTTGCTTTATTTGCTTTATTTTAGATGTAATGGATGGAACAGATTCTCTTCTTCTTTTTTTTAATTAAAATAGAGAAAGCAACTTTGTGAACTTCAAAAAGAAGTGAATGAGATAATTTTTCTTATTCAATCACCTAATGTTATTTGAATAATTTCATAAAATTATAAAATTAATGGTTAAATTTATTATTTTTAATAAATAAAAAAATTTGATGTAATTAATATAAAAACCGTAGATTTCATACAAATGCAGCATATATGAAAATGCAAATTAAGCAAAAGACTTAATTAACCAAAAAAAAAAAAAAAAAAAGCAATACGGTTTATAGTTTATTGTGTTTTCTAGGGTTATGCTAACGACCAAGATTGTCATTTACTTAAGCAATCTTGTTTTTCTCATCAAATCTCTATCTAATTACATTTTCCAAGAATTTTAGAACACACTTTTTGTTTTTAAAAAACTTCAAATTAGTCTTGTTTTTAACAATAAGAACACCTGTACCTCAATCTCAACAATGCTGAGCCGTCGGCTATCATTCTCCGGAAAAAAATAAAATATTTATGTAATAATTTTTTTTATAATATAATTAGTAAAGATGAATTAAAAATCACAATCACCATTATTGTAGTTACATGGTAATCGGTGTTTCAAATAATATTTCGAGACTAAAAAGGAATCTAATCTTCAATTTGTGTGCGTAAGCTTTTGTTAAGTATTCTTAATTATAAATGAAATTGGACGATAACCCTTCTTTAATTTAATAATACAGTGGAGCCCATGAAAATCTATGTACAGTTTGAAATATGATTTAGTGGGGTAATTCAAAATTAAAGGCCTTATGAAAGCTAAAGGGAAACAAAAATTCGAGTAGAAAAAGTGACTAAAGAAAAACAAAGTTTAATTGATTTTATTTCGTTTCCATTTTAACGAACTTGATTTTGCCAGATACATGTACCTTTCCATCTTGACACTGTTAGAGATGATGAAGTCACATCCTTCTTGCTTTTCACTCTCAATAGGCAATTAATTAATTTTATATTGCAAGCAATTTCGATATCATTCAATGTATTTAGCTTGTAGTTCCACTTCCAAGGCATTAATTTTAAGTTCTAAAGCATACAGTCCTCATAATTTATGTGTCCGCACATACGTAAGCTAAGTTGGAAAAAAAATAATAATAAAGATTAGTATTCCTAATGTAACACTTATCAAACTCATCCTACAAATGTAATTTCTGATCAGTTTCGTCTTAAAAATATTTTGTAGTACCTAGGAAAAATATCTATCCAAAAATAATGTCACGTGATACAAATAACATATATATATATATATAACTCACAAAATACATAGATTATAACATAATTATCTTAACAATATTATAATACATATTATAATATTTTATTTTAATTATAATATCTCCACAATTATTCTATTCAATATCATAACTGCTCTATTTTATCATTATATAAAAGGGAACAACTATCAAGAAAAATGAGATTATATTCTCTTATCTACTCTTAAAGACATGTTTTATCTCTACATTTCTCTGAATTTAGGATCGGAGCTACCCAGGAGATTTAGCCCAGGACCTTTGTTTTTATATTGTGCAAGTATCCTTGAAGTTTAACCGATATAAGAGACATGTGGACCAATTAACAATCAAAATGTGGGACAGACAAATCCCACTTTAACATTGACACCGTCCGTGAAAACCGATACAGTTTGAGTTTCTAATATTCACAAAATTCTCCAAGAAGAACAAAACAAAACAAAGAACAAAAGCAAAGCAGTAAGCTCCCAGCCAAATTTTCAGAATCTTCGGTGATCCAATCGGCCACCGTACCCTCTATAATACCGGTAACATTCCTCCCGTCATTTCGTCACTATGATCGCCGTAATCAGCACTTGAACGCGCGCCAAGCACTTTCGCAAGCCGTTGGTGTGCTTGGCTAAATTGCCAATTATAAATCTTCATTTTGAAATCAGTCCCTGGTGCGTTAAAATAACAAAAATAGATCAAAAACAAGCTGTTTTATTTTCAAGCTTTATGTAGCTCATGTTCGTATTCAAAGAAAAGACAAAAGACAAAAGTGTTTTATTACTTTATTTTACCTTAATTCCCTGGGAATTCCTAAGTTAAAGGCGTTAAAAAGAATAAAAAGAAAGAGACAGATTGCCCCAAATATATTGTTAGTATTATATTTCTGTATTAGCCTATATGCATTGTATCATAATGATCTATTCAATTCACATTATAATGCTTAATTACTCATTGTTTTTACGTTTTAAATTTTCTAATTGCCTAATTTTATAACTGTACATTTGATTAAATGCTAATCAAAGAAAAATAATTTGTATTTATATTAAATTAATTAAGTGATTTATTTCTTAGAAAAGAGAAATCAAATATCTCTTGAAATATTATTGGATAATGGCTTACTTCAATTCAATATTATTTATCTAAATTTTATCACATGCTTGCATGTGAATTTTAAAAAATTTCAACTTCACAGCATATAAAATATTGTAGAAAATTTACTACATGGTCGGTACCCGAGCATAATAAATTAGTATGGAGGATTGAAAGAATAAAAGGCCAGAAAACCTTACACGCATGTCTTATTTATTACCCGCTATTCAGGATTGCTCATTATTTTACAACTTGATTGTAAATTCAAAATCAAGATTTCAAATAAATCACAATTTAGAGACACAAAAGTCCTAACTTGTTGGATTGACTTTACTGTCCAAGCTCAGTCATGTTACATATTGACTTCCATTTAATTTATTTGGACATATTTTTGTTACACTTTGGTAAAAATATTAAACACTAACTCTTTGTTATTATATGATATGCTCCGAGTTTTACACCTTTATAAATTTACATGTAAATTGCATAAATTTATGAGCCTTACAACTGTCTCCTATACATTATTGGTGATCTGTGTATATATATAAATGCATGATTTTGATATTCATTGCTAGAATAATTTCTCAAAGAAAATGAATTGTTTTCGATAGGAGATAATTCCTCACCTTCAAAAGCTACATACAGATCAGGATCAAAACATCAAACTCGAACGGTCAATATATCGTAAACGGTAAAACTAAGAGTTTATATAAGTATGTAGTAAAAATATTATTGCTTATTCTTTTTGGCATGATTGCATTAAATGTTTTCACATATGCGTATTTGACAAATCTTTTGTTGAACTATGCTTTTTAGCTACAATTGTAAAAATTATTACAGGAAGTCTTCTTAAAAGGGCTGCAGCACATAATCATGTGAGGTAACACGTCCAAAAAAAAGGGCAAACTAAGAGCTACTCTCAAAAAATAAGCTAAGAGCTCATCAAAAAGAAAAGGCAAGCTAAGAGCTACCCTAAAAATAAAATAAAGGCATGAGCTAAGAGCTACCCTAAAAAAACGAGCTAATAGCTCATCAAATGAAAGAGGGTGAGCTAAGAGCTACTCTTAAAAAATGAGCTAAAACTCATCAAAATGAAAGGACGAGCAAAGAGCTACTTTCAAAAAATGAGCTAAGAGCTTATCAAAAAGGAAAGACGAGCTAAGAGCTCATTAAAATAGAAGGGCGAGCTCAGAGCTACCCTTAAAAAATGAGCTAAGAGCTCATCGAAAAGAAAGGGTGAGCTAAGAGCTACCCTAAAAATAAAATAAAATAAAAGAATGAGCTAAAAGCTACATTCGACAAATTGAGCTAAGAGCTTATGTAGCACGCAAAAAGCACACAAAACAAGCTGAAAACTCAAGTCTGCAAATGAATTAAAAAATAGATCAGTCCTTGTAAATACATTTCAATTTGTGAATACACGCATTGGTTTATTCGGGGACAAGTGTTAACATAGGAAAATACTCATCCAATAATAATATGTCACGTGACACAAATGACATGTATGCATAATTGACAAAGCACATAAATTATAGCATAATTATCTTATCAATATTATAACGTCTCCACAATTATTCTATTCAATATCATAACTGCCCTATTATATCATTATATAAGGAGGTTATATTCTTTTATCTACTTCTTAAAAACATATTTTACCTCTACATTCCTCTTACTTTAGCATCGGAGCTACCCAGGAGATTTAGCCCCGAACCTTTGTTTTCTATATTGTGAAGGTATCCTTGAAGTTTAACCTATATGGGAGACATGTGGACCAATCAACAATCAATATGTGGGACAGACAAATCCCACTCTCACAGTCCCACTCTTTTCTCACTCCTCTTTCCCAAAAAATCTAAAAACCATTTAAGAACATTATTAATATGTTCAAATTTCTTGTTCCTCATTCATAAATCAATACAAAAGCCTAGAAAATTAGATAGATTTTGTCAATTTTGTTAAATTTCTACATTATAACAAACTTTTTCTTTTAAAAAAAAATATACATTATAACAAACTTTTGTTTCATAATTATTAGAGAGATTATCCGAAAGAGGAATGAGAGAAATGATGACTAACTCGTTAGACTAAAGATTGTAAAAATCTTGAAAGTTATGGGACAAAAATGACAAAAGTGTGAATAAATGAAATTATCCTTTACTTTTTCTCCTATATTGTTTTCTACTTTTTGTTTTATTTTTTAAACATAAATATTAACCTAAACTATTTTTAATTTTAATATGTTATTTATTTAAAAAAAATAGAAAATAAAATATTATACACATGTAGAATTAAAACTAAATTTCCAAATTAAAATAAGCAAGAATAGTTTTTATATTTATTCATGATATATGAACTCTAAAATGGAAAATTTGTACATTGTAAGAAAAGAAATAGACAAGTAATATCTTCTAAAGTTTTATAAATTTAATATTTTAGAATTCATATCATGGATAAATAAAAAAATTGTGTACTTATTTAGTTTAAAATGTTATATTGTGTAAAATGTTTTCTTTTATATTTTTATGTATAATATATGAAAATATAAAAAATTGAGATTAACATAATATATTTTTATTAAGAAAAAATAAACTAAAAAGTAGAGTGACGATAGAAAAAATAAGTATTCAAAACTAATAATTTTGTTAGAGAATATTAAAAACAAAACTTATTATTGGTATTATATGACATGACAAGCTGGTCAAGATTTTTCAATACTTCTTCTCAGATTATTTTATAATTTTTGTTTGTTTTCCTAAATTTTAGCACCTGGAATCATTTTACTAAATTATTCTTATTATTATTGATCACAAGACTCATTCACTCATGAGCTATATTTTTAGATCCTATCAGATTCAAACCTAAGATGTCTAATAGATAGATAGATAGATAGATAGATAGAAAGGGGAATATAAATGGTCTATCACTTATGATATGGCGGTAATTAATTATTATCCAATGTAGAAGCTCTTATTTCAAATCTTCGACCTCCAATACTTATCTTGTTTAAAAAGTATATATATTGTCTGTATAGTCTCAATGCAAAAGAAAATGTCAAAATAATTTTATTTTTTTTATTATTTATAAGAATGACATGATATTTAGGTTGTATTAGGGTAAACACATAAGCATTTTGCAAAATTCTCAAATTCAATAAAAATGTTTTAAACATTTTCTTAAGGTGACACAGGGTTCGTTTGGTACGACGACGAGGCAGAGACCATGGTTTGAAGCTATGGTAAAAAATGATTGAGGTCACTGTGTCTCAAAAGTGTGTCTGTTTGGATGGCCCAAAAACTATGATCTGTGACCATCGTCAGAGGAGCTATTTTGTGTAAAAATTACCAAAAGGGCATTTGAAATGTTTTGTTTATTTCCTGATTAAACTATTTTATTTTTAATTTAGTTTTTATATTTAATTGAAAGTAAATTTATTTTTTATTCAGTTTTTATTTTAATTGAGATTAGATGTAACTAAAATTGCATTTGAAATGTTTTGTTTATTTCTTGATTAAACTATTTTATTTTTAATTTAGTTTTTATATTTAATTGAAAGTAAATTTATTTTTTATTTAGTTTTTATTTTAATTAAGATTAGATGTAACTAAAATTAAATATTTAATTTTACTTGTAAATAAAAAACTTAATTAAAAATTATACCTCTAATTAAATTTACAAATTACAAATTAAGACCTAAAATTAAGATTAGTTACATTTTAAGATTACAAAGAAGACTAAAAATTCAATGTCGTCCAACTAAAATAACCTAATCTTTGATTATATCATAGGCCTCTCCCATTCAGGCTGGATGTGGATCATTCGGTAGATTTTCATGCAGTCCTTGTCTCTAAAGTTCTCTTTCTCTAATGTACTCCTCTCAGTAAGTGGTCGGGCAAAAGATCAGGATCATTATCATAAGGTTGAAACTCTAAATCACCTAAAGCTTCCTTTCTAATGAAATTGTACATAACCATGGTAGCAACTATGATATTAACTTGTTGTTTGAAGGAATATGTGGGCATGCCTCACAATATGGAAAAATGTTTCTTCCAAATTCCAAATTCCAAACTCCAAACACCCTCTCCACTACGCACCTTAAAATTGATTAGTGGTAGTTGAAAATTTCCTTGTCATTTTTTGAAATATTTGTGGTGTCGTGGAAGTGTGGAAGATGATACCTTTCACATTTGTAAGGTGGTAGAAATCCATCTATCAATCTATATCCTGAATCAACCAAATAAAATCTTCTCGGAGGTGGCATTGAAAAATTTGATGAAGGATTTGTCAATGCTTCTCCAAGTACTCAGTTGTTATAGGTAGTTCCATCCCATTCGACTAAAACATAAGTAAATCACAAGTTGAAGTCACATGTTGCAATAACATTTTGTGTCGCATATCATTTTCTTCTAACAAATTCTGTTTGCAGCTCTGAGGGAACATGACATGCAATATGAGTGCCATCGATGGCACTAATACAACGTTGGAAGAATGGCATGTATCGTCAATCCTCTCTTATTTTGCTTGGAATAGAATTAAATTTGGGATCAATTGGCTTGATAATGTCAATTGCTAACAACATGACATCGTGTAATATACGTTTAAATAACTTTTGTAATGTTTCTCCAAAGCGTTGCATCCTTTCTTGCAATGTACAAATTGACGCTCCTTTTCCTACCAAATACAAAAACATAGCAACCATTTCTCAAATATGAGTATGTTTTTTTGTTGGTTGCAATTAATACCTTTATTCAAGAATTTGGCAGAATCTCAAGTAGCATAACATTTTTATTCTGAAATTCTTGTGACAATAAATTTGATTGCCACTTAACACTTTATCTACCCATATGAGCCCTTTTGTAGAGAGTTTCTACAAGGTAATCTAAAATGATTGTTGTGGTTGCTAGAAAGTAGTTGTTAGCATCTGCCTCATTGTCATATTCATCATCATCATGTGGCAATGTCATGTCTGCAATTAAAGCAAGTAAAAGTTCATTCACAAAATATAATTTGATAATAGTACAATTAAAAAATATTAAATAAATTTCAAATTACAATTTCATAATAGCACAATTAAAAAGAAAAATTAAATATAGTGAAAGGTAATCTCCAAAATCAAAGTAAAACACAAAATACAATTTGGTAATATATTTGATAATAAAATAAACATGAGAAAAGTTTATTTCTAAATTACTACTAAACAACGTAGCACAATTTTAATAAATGGAATATACAGAAAGTTAATTTCCTAAATATATTCACACACAAAAAAAAAAAAAAAAAAAAACAAACAAACAAACAAAATCTTGTAAATTTGACAATAAATTATAATACCTAAAAATGAGGAGTTTCAGTAATAAAATCAACTTAAAGGGAGGAAAGAAAAAAATTAAACAATATGGAGTAGTTTGGAAGGTTATCTGAATGTAGAAAGAGTTAAGAATGAGTATTTATAGAGATAGTTATAAAATAGAAAAATAAAAAAAATATATTAAATGAATGTGACCGTTGCAACCTTAAAAAAAGTTATTTATTTGACCATTGGCCACCACCAACGGTCAAATTTTTTGTAAAGGAAAAGGATATAGATGGAGATTTTGGTATAAATTTTGAAGACATTTTGGTAAAATTAGGCTAGAGATAAGGTGGTACTTATAAAATCAGGACAACGACAAAATGAGGAGGAAAAAAATTCACATTCTTTGCCGCGCCACAAGCCATGGTACCAAACAAGACCTCAGTATTCTTGTTATGACCATATCCGGTTATCAATGTCAAGGTAATTAGTCTAGCTAACTTTAAGGTGTTTTTGAAGGTGGATGGGCAAAAATTTAGGTGAACTCATGGATCACTGCGATGCTCAAGTTAATACCTCATCAGAGAAAATATATTGACAAAGAGAGAATAGTAAAAGTGATTCTATCTTTCTTGTCATCTGTACCATTTAAATATAGTGAAACAGTGATAAATGGGAACACACCCCATGTCACGGGTAAAAAATGGAATTACTATAACTTCGTCTGTCCACATGCCACTTAAGGATTAACAAGCTTTAATAATTTATTTTTGATTCCATAATAAGAATTCACACAAAAATATCATAATATGTATTACTTGAAAATAGAGTTAGAAATAGCACGACTTGAACTGAGTTTCAAATCTTATATTTGAGTTTGAGCTCGATCTCGAATCTAATTTCAAACTCGAGTTCGGCTTGAACATAGAACTCAAGTACACAAACTTGTATCTTAGTACTCAAAAATTTTATATATTATATAGAAATATATAATTTAATAATATATACAATTATAAATAAATAGATTTATACATTTATTTGGTTAATATAATTGATAATATTTTAAGAAAAAAAATATAGAATTACTTATTCAATAATTTATAAGTATTTTATTTATATTTAAAATTGAATACTCAAATTAAATGGGTTCAAACTTGGATTTAAGTTTGGTCTTTTTAGGTGGATTTCAGCCGAATAGTTTTCAAACCGAATTTACATGAAGACTCAAATTGCCCTGCTTGTTTCCGATCCTAGTTGTGGGATGGCTTTTCTTGGCAAACAAGATAACCCAAAAAGTTAAAGCCAAGCCCCAATCCCCCATATACAGCACAAATAAGTAATAAATGGTACTCTTGGATCATTTTAGGGTTCTTGTAATAACTTTAATGAGGATCACAACTTCCAAGACAATGGTCTCGGTGAGTGTCAGGGACAGACATCATTCATTTGGGATTGGTTAGAGTTTGTCACTTATTTGTAGTACGAAAAAGGAACATGAAACGCAGCCTTTATTGAAAATTTGACACCTCCATTTACTGCTTTATTTGACTGAATATTCATTCATATGTGATCTGTGCATGCCTAGCTTGACCAATTAAAGTATGGACAGAACTTTTTTAAAGAGCAAAGTATTAAGTTCCACGTATTGTTAATATAGGTACTAATTAATTAGTCTTTAAGGCTGTATTTGCTATTAATTTATAATATATATATGCACGTGAATAATTATTTTTCAGAATATATCATCATCGTAATTCTCTTTACTAAAGCCTACTACAAAGTGCCAAACCTACTAATTAGTTAATTAATAAACATCTTAAAAAGACCGACTTGCCCATGCGTTGGAATAATGATGTATTATTTCATTTTTCACACATTTCTATATGTCCTTTTATCTTTATATCTTATTTTTCAAAAATAAATTAATAAATAATTTTCACATTTACAAAGATCACAAAATTTGAATTTATAATTGTATTAAGAGTCAAAATCATGACAAAATTGTACAAAACCAAAAAGTGTTGAGTGTACAAAAGTGTCCTATTTTAAAATAAAAAACCAAGACCTACTTGTACACGGTGCACCTAACATTATTGATAATATACATAACACCATCCTTAACACTTATTTTCAATAATGTTCCATCCCATGAAAGCAAAATGGGAATCTGTACAATCTCTAAAACTTTATCAACTTCTTTTGAATTGCCAACTACACAGTTTTTCCACTTAATTAATCATAACTCGATAGTACAACAACACAATTTGGGTTAAATCCTCTACCTAACTTAGAGATGTACCAAAATAATAAATAAATAAATAGTTACCTCAAGATTCCTTATCCCTATTGAATTGCTAATTGGAATACATCTGTTAGGCCTTAAGTTCATTGCTAGCCCCAACAAACCCACTTTGCAAGGCCCAATTATCGACTTTATATACAAATGAATTCATAGAAATACCAAGGATGAAGGATGTAAATAACATCCCCGATCAGTACAACAGTAGCCCAATACATACAGAATTCAAGAAGTTCATCTGAGACCCAATGTCAAATACGGTCCTTTCCAAACCATGTGTATCAAGTGGAATTCTTTTCAGGCCTATTTGGAATGCAGAGAATCAGAATAAGAGTTGAGAATTGAATTGTCAATTTCAACTTTTTTTAGTTTGTAGTTAGTTTAGAATTAAAATTCTGATTCTCATCTCAATTCCAAATAATGAAGTAATAAGTATAGTGCTGCTATATGTTTAATTGTATGTAGATTCTAACTTAGAGTTTCAATTTATTTTCACCATAAATCAATTTGTATAATATCAATATTAATGGCCACTACCCATGTCAGCTTATTGTGCTAGACCTCCACCCACCGGCCCCGCCTAAATAACAACTACGTTTCTGCGTCACACTGAGTTTATCAACAACCATCATCCCGTGGAGATCACTTGCGGCAAACACAACGACCACCAACTATAATAATGACTAGTGTCTGTAACCACCAAATATGACAACAAGCACCGCTGGAAATAATAATAACAACCGTTGGAGATAACAACTATCATTATAAGAAACGCCGAAATCAATCAACAACTCCGTTGGAACTATCAAAAACAAAAATTGTCACCTTTACCATCTTGAACAGTCAGAATGACAAATGTTATACTTGGAGATCGCTGGAAGCATTAACAAATTGTTAAAAATTGTTTAAAACTCAATTTCAATTGTAATTATTTATGTGATCCAAGTTTATGAGTTGTAATTCGAATAAAATTGAAATTGGTTTTATAATTTTTAGTCTTAATTCTAATTGTTTGCACCAAACAAACTGAACAAACCGTTTGTGTATGTACGCCTTTGTAGTTAGCTTCTCCAACCATGATTGAACTAATAATGGCCCATCCCATGTAACAAATTTTTATGGTATATTTCAAATTGAAATTATAAAACTAATATCAATCATATTACAACTGAAATGGCTAGAATTATAATTAAATAAAAAAAAAATTAACAGTTAGGATTATAATTTATAAGTTTGAATCACATAAAAATTACAATCAGAACTATATTTGATGTACTTGCCCATCATCTCTGACGGTTCATGATAATGATTGTCGTTATCTCAGATGAGTCTTGATAATGATTGTCATCACCTCTTACATGTCCCGGCGATGGAGTTGTCATATTTAGTAGATCTTGACAGTATTTGTCATATTGTCCAAAGAATATTGATTGCCGTCATTGTTTTCAACGAGTCCAGACAATAGTGGTCATCATCATATTCAACAAGTCGATTGTGGCAATGGATGGCGGTTAACATTGGGTGGACGAGATTTGTCGATTGGTGACAAGTGGCGGTGGATGGAGGAAGTTGCCAGTGAGTGGTGGTTGCAGTATAACATGATGTGTTCTCATAAGTACATTGCTACCAATGATATCATATACACACATGATTTAGAGTGAAACTTATTTAGTATTGTAATTTTTAGTTTCTACCTATAAGAATTAAGAAATGAATATGGTGTTTTGCAGATATTTTATAGTTTATTGGAATTGAGATGGGAATTCTAATTTCAATTCAAAACTTTAAGCCAAACTTTAAAAAGTAAAGAAAAAAAGATGACAAGGGGTTGATGCCGAGGAAAGGGATGGCTGCCCCTTTAAAAAAACTTTTAGAAGGCTTCAAGGAAAAAAAAAAAAAAAAAAAAAGAGAGATGTAGAGAGCTAATTATACTTAGGCATACTTGCAATTTTTATTGTTTTCTTAATGAGGTGATTGTGTTGAAAATTCTTTTCTAATTATATCCTAGTTTCAGTATTTTAAATTTTATCGCGTTCTCTCGAATTTGTTGCATCTACGAGTGTGTCATGCTATAAGAGCTGTGTTCCTGATTTGGGAAAATTTTATACCTGACATGAGTATAAAATTTATGGATTAGAACCAGAGTTTCTACAAAAACAACCATCCAGTACAAAATTGATGTTAGATAGCATATAATTCGACAAGAATAGACAATTCAAAGGATATATCTTTTTAAGTTCTAATCCACATACATAATTACTATATAGAGAATTGCTATGTGTACAAAATAATTTATTCCGCAATCAAAAACTCTTTTCACATAAAGTGAATTTCGAATTTCGGGTGAGGCTTACTCAGTTTAATCAAGCTGTTCCAGGAGTTTTTGGGTCATGGTTGTTGTTTGCTCCTGTCCCCGGATAGTCTGTGCTTTCCAAATCCATCCTTCCTTCTACAAATTCTTGTCCCAAATCAACTGTTGATGTTTGGATTGATGATTGTGATAAGAGGCTTCCTAAAGACCAGAGATATGAAATACAACATCAAATTTCTGAGGAAAAGAAAACCAGAAAAGACATGCATCAATTCCATAAATAGTTGCTGAAAGTGAATCCCTTTGTGCCTTACTAGTTACTGGTACAGCAGCAAAGGATACAAGAAAAGAAAAGCACAGAAAGAGTATCATCAATAATTGCAAAACATCCCTGTGCTTGTGCACCATGTTGAAGAAACACAAAACTGATCCTCAAGCTCACTTGGAAAAGAGGTGAGAGGTAGAATTGAGGAATGGTGCTTTTATATGTGTATATATATATATACATATCATAATAAATTGATCAAATTTAATTAACATAGTTTACAGTACAATAATGGAATAAGTCTAATGCTTGAAATCAAATTCAACTTTTGCATATTTAATTATCATATTTGTTAGTGCAATGCCTTCAATTTTTTATTTGTGTGGATGTCGTTCCAATTTTCTAAACTTTATCTTATTTTATTTGTCATTTTTCATGCCATTAAAATTGGATTTATTCCCAAGAAATCACGGGTATAATTGTTAGGTATCGTACATAGGCTCAACTTTGGGATAATGTCTATAACTTTTACAGCTTCCAGTCATTCGGTTTTGCATGTTGACTTAGAAGAGAAAGGAAGTGAGATAAAAGCAATCTTTTAAAACCCGAATAGACGGTGACACAGAAAAATCTCAGGGTCCTGGGTTATTGGTTTTATTGTCGGGTTAATTCGAATTAACCCAGACATCTTACCCTTTTTTTTTTAAACAAGACCGAATCTTCAAATTATGACTGGGTCAAGAGGTTGACTGGTCGATTCGGATCAAGCATTATTCTGTGTTTAGGGCTAATCCAGGCTCGCAATATCACCCAAGTGACATTTTGACCAGCTGGATCGATCCAAATTTTAAAACATTGGATAAAAGGCTATGAGCAATGAAGGAGAAAAAAATGAATTAATATATGTATATTTTAAAATATTCTCATCATTTTTTTATTTTATTTTTTAACTGAGAGAATTTAGAGATCAAAAAAAGATACATTGTAATTTTTTTTAGTAAAAGATACACCTCCATCATTTTTAGTTAATACATATTAATTCTTGAACAAAATATTTTTTAAAAATAATTATAAAAATATGTAATAATAAATTCTCACATCTCATTAGTACTCATTTCTCAGAAAAAAAAAATTTACTCTATCTCATTAATTTACTTTATCTTTATAATTTTAAATCTTAGATAAAAAATAGTAAGTATTATTTTTTTTCTCTATTCTACTATTATATTCTCTTCTTTTATTTTTTAGGAAAAAAATAAAGATAAGTTCTACTTTTTCCTTTACATTCTAAATAAGTCCTATAATAACTTTATATTCCCAACAACTCTTACTTTTTAATTTTATTTCCGAAATAAGTTCTAAATTTTATATTATCATTTTTATGCTTATTTTTTTTATTTTTAGTTAGTGTAAAACATTAATTAAGTAGATTATTTTTTTCAAAATACACATTATTTAATTTAATAATTAATAGAAGAATAAATTTTTAAAAAATTAATGATATTTTTATAATTCCTTAAATATAGTTCTTTGTTAATTTTCTTACACAATGAATTCAAACTTACTTATATTTAGTTCTAATTAATCATAGAAAAAATATAATAATTCAAGTTGAAATTAATATTGGAAGAAACTAATGCTCAACTGGTACTGGCTCTTCCTATCTCTCAAACTGAAAGAGATGATAAATTAGTTGGCATTTCAACCTGCGTGGCACATCTATAGTAAGTTCAGGTTACCAGGTACTGACCTTCTCTTTTCACTGAAATCATTTTTCACAATTTAGCTGGTCCTCCATCACGGGACATTTGAATTCCAGGCAAAATCAAAAACTTTATTGGCATGTAATGCATAATAGTATAGCGGTCAAGGAAAATCTTTGTAATAGAATTCGAAATTAGCGAAGCTCTCTACTCTGTGTTGTGAAATTGACCAGAAAACTAGTAAACATATCACTACAAGAAAAAACAGTATCAACATCCGTCAAAAGTAGGCACTAATAATGATAAAGTGGACGCTAATGAATGGACGGTTATAATTTACCATCTAATAATATTATCAGCATCCACATGGACGCTGAAAGTATTAGCATTCGTCTATCAGCGTCTACTTAGTGAATGCTGATAATTGACGCCAATAATCAAGCTAGTAGTATCAGTATCCACTTGGTGGACGCGGATAAGTGGAAGTTGATAGTATCAGCATCCACTTATCAGCTTCCACTAAGTGGACGCTGATACTAAAAAAAAAAAAATAATAATAATAATAATAATAATAATAATAATACAAAAAAAAGAGAAGGGGAAGAGAATATTTGCTTGTAGACAGTTTCCCACTCAAATATTTAAAAAGAAAATTTTTTTTTTTTGACATAAAAAACATATTATCCAACTTTATAAACATTCAACTATGGCATAATTAACAATCATCATTTAATGTAACTAATACATACCATATGTAGAAAAAAAAAAAAGATAAATACTAAATGTAATGAAATTTCAATAATTTCAAACTCATTCTTCAAAACTTGTTACATGCAACAAACTTCCCAACAACTAGAAAATCTTCTGTTATATGCCTCTATAGATAAGAAAATTGCAATATCAATTTATAATCTTCATGAAACTAGTTTACTCATATCACATGGGGAGACTTTCCTTTTCTTCAGGATACCTGACAAAAAGAAAAGATACAAAAATAACAAGCAAGATAGTTTTTAGCTGCAACAAAACCACGCGTGAAAGCTTAATGACAAGCAAAAGGTTTTGATAAAACATATGAAAAAACCAAGTTGAGAAGCATTTGAAAGAAGCATCACTGGTACAATTTGATTAACACAAAACATATACCCCTTAAGTATTGCTTAGCAATTTTCTAATAACTTATATCTAGTGGCAGCAGTTAACAACATGGCAACATGTGATCAATATTAGAGAAATCAAAATTGAAGCACTTGCATTGATTTCGACCCTTTAAACCCAGAAAGTCAACGCGATTATGCATAAGTTACTTCAAGCACAGTCATATATGTGGCTGGTTCATCTAATTCAAGCATGATATATGTGTTAATAATTGGAACATCAAACACAAGATCAAACACAAGTCAAGAAGTCAAAATTCTTTGTACTTTTGGAATGTTATCATAATTCTTGATAAAACAAAAATATAAACCAAGAGATGGAACTCTCAATCAAACAATAACAGAGGGACCGTAATAGTTATGACTTTAGCTACATCCACATCTTCTAGAAAATCATTTATGAATCCACCTACTCCTTATTCCTTTTCTCTTTTTATTTTAGGGAATGTCTAAGTGTTTACTCCATGCACTCAAACACTTTAATAATATGTAGATCTTATATGAAGTTTTTTATTTATGTGAACATATCTAATATATCCTTATTATATTGAAATTAAATTATACTCAAAGGTGGTTTTTCTATATGATCATAGTTTGCTGTGATAGTATGAGATCAATCATGTCAAATAGGTAGGAGACTTTATTCCTTGGCCATGGGCTATGCCTCAATTGATTAGCAATTAATATATATATTTTAGCACGGGCATATTTGTAGAAAATAAACATTGTGGTAAACCGAAATACATGACTTGGAAGCTGAGAAAGCTATGGATAAGCACATATACATTGCAAAATACATAGAAAGCAATCTTCACATACAAGTACATTGCAAAGTGGAAGGAGATACATTGCAAAATACATGGCTAAATTACCAAACTAAGTTCATGCAGTAGATGAGTTTGGTTTGAATCCTGCTCCTTGATATAAGTTTCAAGACTACATACTTCCCATCAATTTTGTTTTGAGAGATAAATTGTATCCAGCTAAACTTAATTGAACACAAAAGACCTGCTAAAGTTGACACTGGAAGGCTAGCAGCTAAAAAGTCTTTAGTGGTGTGCCACTAACGCCACTACTTGATGTGCGACATGGTAAGGGACGGGAAAGCACCAGGCAGGTATGACAATGATCTCCACGTCAATAAAAATCAGTCACTTTTAATGATAATAGAGAGCCTACAAGCAGTTAGTAAAGACATTGAGACTAAAAGAAATTTAAGTAAATCACGTTCACATAAAGTGATCACTACCTATCCAGAAAAGGAATTTGGTTGCAGGAATCAGCATAGAGACAAACTACTATCAAGTATTAACAATAACACTACTAGCTAATAGGCTAGCAAGGGGTGCAAAACACAGCATGCATGCCTGACAAGTTACAACAATATCAAAGTTACATATATACAGACATGTTCAACTATGAATGAACCCCCGTATATATATATAAATATATGAAGCCGCTAATTCGTGCTGACATATAAACATAATTAACGTAGAACATAAAGTTAATTACACCAGACATAATCAAGATTCTAAAGATAACTAAAAGAAAAGCAAGGGAGAGATATCAATTACATAACCTTAGAGCACACTCTTAACATAAAAGTCATGGTAAAATAAAAACAACATGCTACCCAGAGGAGGAAAAGAGGAAGCATATTACAAGTGGAACCATTCAACACTTTTTTCTCTCCTATAAAACAGAAATGAAAATGTTTAGGAAGCAGTTATTGCTACAAACTCCTATGGCCTTGAGGGCAATAATGCCAAAGAAAAAACTAAAAGGAATCCAAAGCAATAGTGCCACAACCAACATAGCAAAATAGGAAGATTTCGATTGAAAGCACATAATAAAGAGCCAATAAATCATCTTTAGCAATATAGGGACAAACATTAAAAACCACTATAGCTTAAAAAGTTTAAATAGTTTTCACAACAAATATACTACATAGTGTTAGCAGTATGCCCTACAAGCCAATGATATTAAATGTCTATGGTATATTACTTATAAATACAGTCTTATTCAGTAATTAATAAAATGAATATGTTTCATTATTGTATAGTATTATTATTTATCATGTACTTTAATTGCTAGTTAATTCTTTAGTATGAACATGATAAATCCCATAGAATATAAGCCATGCAAATAAGAACCATGATGTGATCATACTTATGAGATATATTTTCTTAAGCTTTGTTCTTAAATATTCCTAATCATAGGATCATTAATAATGGGAATTAATGATACGGTTAGATTAGTACATGTTATATTAGCTCAAATTTGAGGGTGATTGATCTCATGAGCAATTGTGTAGTTGACACTATAATAAACATGTAGGTGCTTGTTAGAAAACAAGTTCACTGAATTGACTCGATCATAGAATACTTATATGGACTTTTTCATGGTTGTCAATGAGTGTTCTTCGTTATAGTGGTGCAAATGATCTTCAAACCTGAGGCATCATAGATACCTTGTACATAGGTTATTATGCTTTAGAGATAGATGTTGGGTATGACTATCTATGTATGAAGGTATATGAATGTACAATAAGGGATCTATCACTCTCAGTAACGAGAGAGAATATTCTATATTATCTAATTAAGACATAATTCAGAAAGTCCTTGGCCAGGGTGGTGTGAAACTAAATTAGAGAATTTAAGTTTCACCACATTAGTTATGACTTATAAATAGATACATCAGATTAAACAATTTAGGGTTTGACATCAATCCATACTCTAAGTTTAATCAGGAACATTGAATGATGGAAAGATTGACTTGCATGATAGCTAACAACGGAAAGGTTCACAAATATATTTGTATTATCTGGGTAGTCATTACATGCTACTAGGCATCAATCTTGACTTGTAGGTAACCCGAGAATTAATTTAATTATTAATTTTCATTAATGGGTAAATCAAAATTAGTTTTGATTTAAATTAATTAGATGTGGATCTAATTGAAAATACATTAAGTTAATGCAACCTATTGCCAGTTTAATATGAACCTAAGAGGTCACACACAAATGGATGCAATTTGATTAAGAGAAGTTTTGGGCTTTCATGTAATTACAATTAAATGATATTTGAAATTTAAATAGGATTAACTTTGATGAGATTTTCCTATTTTATCTAAAAGTCTCTAATAGATATTATTATTTAGAGTTCAGTTATATCATACTTAAATAATGTTAAACCTGATAAGTAACGTACGTAACTTTTATTCAGATATCACAGAGAGCCAAAATTCTCTGCAGAGAATTATTGGCAAACTGAGTGTTTTGTGAGACGTGAGAAAATCTCATCACTTGTGCTAGCACACAAGGAGATTTTTAGCAGCCAACACATAACTCTTGATCAAATCATTCGATGTGGATACACTTAGAGGTTGTACACTATGTACAACTTGTGGATCAAAAGTTAAGATCGTCCTAATCGCTTCAAAAGGTAATATTCTATTTATAAGATTAATAGAAAAACATTGATTCATAAACAATAGATATTATCCTAGGAATTTGGTTATGCTGAATTTTTTTAATTTTTCGCTGTGTTGGTATAATCAAAATCTCTACAGTGGTATCAGAGCCAACTCTATTAATTTATGAATTGATTTGATTCCATTATTGTGATTATGATGAATTTGATTCATAGCATGAATTTGATTTAATTATCCTAATTAGATTTGGATGATTATGTTTATGATTTTATTGAAATGAGATTTCATAAATTTTATATTGTTTAAATTTTGAGATTTCATAAATCTTGGTTATTTAAACATTAGTTTCAAAGTTGTTGAAATATTCCAAAAAAAAAAAAAAATGTGAATAGTAACAAAATTGCCATGATGGCAATTCTGTAAATATTGTTAATATCAATGGCAATCCATTTCACGTTGGATAAGCCACTGCCATGTCTATTGCTTTATTCTTTTAGGTTTCTTATTTATTTAATTTAATTTTTTGAAACAAAATTATTAAGATTAGAAGAATCTTAATTAATTAAATAAGTGTTATTTTATTTTAAAATACTAGTCTCAATTTTATTTTATTTTTCTAATTAAAATAAATAAATATTATTTTATTTTAATTGGAAGGATAGAATCCTAATTGATATAAGCAAGAGTTGTTTTATTAGGAATTCTAATTAAAATAAATTAAGAGTTAATTTATTTTAATACTACTAGTAGAAGTAGGGTTCTAATTAAAATCATATAAGAGTTATTTTATTTTTATTAAAATCCTATTGGATTATAATTGATTATTATTTAAATCTAATATTACTAGGATTTGAGAAATCCATGGATATTTGATATTAAGAAACTTCATGCATAATCACAATTAGAATGGAATCAAGTTATTGTTTTTTATTTTATTTAATGCAATGTGATTGTATGGATGATTAGTGGATGACTATGGACATTAGACCTATGTGATGGGTTTTATCTTATTTTTAATGGTTGTAAAATTATTTGGGTTGTAATATTTAAATGGGGCTTGCATGCCTCGCCTTTCTATTTTATTTCTCAATGTAATTTTCTATCTCCCTCCTAAGTAATTCCCCTTGAATTTGATTCAAGGTTTCTTAATAAATACTATGTATAGATTATTAGGATATGATAGAATTTTATTAAAGAAAGGCGGCGGATCATATTTGAAGATTGAAGACCCATGAATGTATGGGATATTTTCATGTAATAATTTTACCTAGGAATGTCCTAGTGATTTATTTATGGCTCAAGTAAATAACACTTAGAAAAGGTCCATAGTCATCCACCATATTAGCATAAGATGTATATTAAAATGTATGTTGATGCATGCCTAGGTCATAGATGATATATGTGATATATGCATGATGAGACCTAAATATATTAAAATTTAACCAAAAATCCCTCTTAATCAAATATAGAAATATTAAGTTGTAATGAAATTCATTATAAGAATGAAATTCGTAGCCCTTCACTATTATAGATAATATTAGAAATTATCTTGTGATTGTAAATTTGATGTGTCACACATGATTTACAATTCTGGGATAATTTGTATTGTCTATGCATAGTATATGCTTATGAGATATATTTATTATATAGTTTTGTTGTGTCACACAAAAATTATATATATTGGGATATACTTGTTGCGAATAGTGGGAGTAACTTAACTAAAAGTTATGTAATTTGTTGTGTCACACAATATTGCATAATTTTAAGGGGCTAAATATGATTAAGAATTTCATATGATGAAATTGATAATAGTTATCTACCTATCAAATACTTTTGGTTTGTTGTGTCACACATGGCTATTTGTATATATTATGGGATCTTAATCCCCGCTAAGTAACCTTCCAACGAGGTTACTCGCTTTCCATTTTTAGAGGGAAATGGAAACCGAAGAGAATAGTGAGAGGTACCATTTAGATTAAAAGACCAAATCTATTTTGTAGTTAATAATCTGAATAAAGGCTAATATAATTTGTTGATTATTTGTAGATCACCTATTATCTTCCATTTGTTTATGATGCCATGGAGTTTCTCCACTAAATTGCATCAATTGAGGATCAAGCAGACATTTATTGGATTGGAGCTTCTTCATCAACCTTGTGGAATCATTACTTTTTGCAGTTACAAGAACCCACTTTCCTATAT
This sequence comes from Quillaja saponaria, assembly GCA_029379385.1. Classification (NCBI taxonomy): domain Eukaryota; kingdom Viridiplantae; phylum Streptophyta; class Magnoliopsida; order Fabales; family Quillajaceae; genus Quillaja; species Quillaja saponaria. Next base: position 25,233,327 of record CM055607.1, read on the forward strand.
TCTTGAATTCAATTTCTTGCAAGATTGCTTCTTTCCTTGGAGTTCTTGGAGGAGCCACAATTTTGATTTCATCCACCTCTGTCGTTAGAGTTGGAGGTTGAGGAATCATAGGTGAATTTTGGTGATTTTCAGTGAAATTGGATAAAACAGATTCCTTTTGTTTCAAGATTTCATCATCCCCTTCGTTTAGAGAGGTTAACAAATTTGACAGAGCAGAATCCTAATTTCCTTCTTCTATCGTGGGTAATATGAAACATTCATGTATTGCCTGCAACTTCATATCAGGCCCTGTGTGCACCTCCATCCTTGATGCCCTAGGTGAAGCTATTGCTTCCATCAAAGTTTGGAACTTTGAATCCATATCAAGCTTCAGTTTCTGAAATGATAAGTCCATACTAGCCTTGTAATCCTGCAATGATGAATCCAAGCCAATGAATCTTGCTTCCATGTTATCCATTCTTGGTTCCACTGATTCCTTTCAAGATTTCATTGATGCAAGCGTCTTGACTTCCACCATCACAATGCTAAGAAAGATGCTCTAATACCACTTGATAAGGATGATTTTGTAACAAAGGGTAATTATAAAAACTCAAGCAAAGTTTCTTGACTTTGGTGAACCTCTTCCCTGAGAAGAGAGTTTTCAGACTTACAGAGGGGGAGGAAGATAGAAAGAAAACGTAGAGAGGAACAATGGCTTCAGCTAATTTTCATTCATATTCCAGATAAAATATAATACAATACCTAATACAACTTTTATAGGCTAATCAATTAACATCAAAATACAAAATTACCATTTTCCCCAATCCTACCCGTATCAAAACTTGGCTTAAAAAAATGGTGAATGTGAATGCTAATGTCATAGATCAAAGGCTTACAGCCATGGAGTCGAAGATGGAAACCATGGATGCCAGGTTTTTTGGTATTGATATGTCTTTGCAGGAGTTGAAAATGGACACTACCTCCAACTTGCAAGAGATGAAGATGGATACTGCCTTGCAGCTACAGTCTATGATGGATGCTTCCAATCTGAAGTTTCAAGAGGTTATGGATGCTATGGCCAATCTGAGAAGTTCCAACACCAATCGTTATCTTCTTCCTCCAAAGCCACCCGACCTAGTGAGATCACCTATTTTTCCCAATCCACCAGTACAACAACCAGAAAATGTTGATAAACCAAATTGGTATGGTAGAGAGGCCAAACAGCCACCAAGAGCAGTACCTGAAATTGGCGTTCGCGGGGATCAGGATATGCAAGAACCTGGTGGAAGAGACTATCAGTTGCTAAGGAGAGTAGCTCAAGTAGAATTTCCAATATTTGATGGAGGAAATGTGAGAAGTTGGTTGTTTAAATGTCTGGAATTTTTTGAGATTGATTAAACACCAAAAGAATTGAAGATTAGACTAGCTGGAATGCATTTTGGAGAAAAAGCCTTAGAATGGTATCAAGGTTTTAAGGAGGAGAATAGGTTCAAAAGAGTTTATTGGGAGGAGTTTGTAGAAGAATTGTGGATGAGGTTCAAAGGAGATATGTTATCAAGGCCTGTCATTGCCCTGAAGAAACTGAATCAGACTGGTAGTGTGGAGGAATATAATGAGAATTTTGAAGTCTTGAAAAATAGATGCAACTTGGACAAGGAGGCTCTACTGGATCACTACTTGGGAGGGTTGAAGGAGGAGGTAGTGCATACCATTAGTCTGGTGGACATTAGGTCTCTGTCACATGCCATGAGATTGGCAGTAACTCAGGAGAATCTATTACTGTCAACCATTTACAAGAAAACCTACCAGAACTTCCCAAAGCAGTCACCCCATCCTAACTCTGTGCCAACACCAAGATTCAACCCAAACAACGGCCATAACCCACGTTTATCCAATTACCAAAATCATCCTTATCAAGTGATACAGGTAAAATCAAGTTCCAAGAATGGAACTCAATCTCACAGAGTAGGGGTAGAAGAGAAAGAAATTGAGGGAGAACAGAAAGGCTTCTAGCCAATTTTCACTCAACAAATCGATGATTTACAAATACAATCAGTTTCAGCTTTTATACTGTCTAACACCCTAACAGACTTAGACTAACTGATCTAACAAACTAGTTGTAACAACCTAACCAAATCAGTTACTAGCTCTATTAATTGAAACGGTGAGTTATGAATTATTATGTGGGTGGGTTCAAACCTGTGAGCTTTATAACCTGAGCCCATGAATTGATCTAACTATATCAATACCTCATTTTTCAGAGAATTCTTGCCCACAAGAATTCTAGTGAGGATATTTGGTCTTCAAAGCTTTGTAGTCTTCTTAGGTGCAGTCATCTTGACAGCTACTGCACCAAAACTTATGCTACAGGCTTGGTGGCTCTTCTTATCATTCTTTTATTAAGAATGGCCACTGGTTCCAGTGCTATTTGACTTTCTTCATTAAGACTTGGCAGCTGTTGATAAACCACCTGATTTCTATGCTATCTCTTAAGTAGAGATACATGAAACATGTTATGTATCTTGGAATCATGAGGTAATTGCAATTCATATGCTACCTTCCCCACCTTGGCTACCACTTGGAATAGTCCATAGTATTTAGCAGCTAGTTTATTGTAGCTGTTAGTGTGTATTGAGCTCTGTCTGTAGGGCTTGATCTTCAGATAAACTCAAGCCCCCACTTCAAACTCCATTTCTGTCTTATGCTTATTAGCCTGCAACATCATTCTTTCTTGAGCCTTCTTCAAATTCTGCTTAAGCAGTTGGATAATGGCCTTCCTAGTAGTTAAGGATCTGTCCACTACATCATTGCTGGAATCCTTCTTAACATAAGGAATATGGGAGGGTGGTGGCTGGCAGAACATAGCCTGATAAGGGGTCATATCAATGGATAAATGATAAGCTGAATTATACCACCATTGTGCTACAGGAAGCCATTTCACCAAAGTTTTTGGATTATCCCCTGCAAAACACCTTAAGTATGCCTCCACACATCTGTTTACAACTTTTGTTTGACCATTAGTTTATAGATGGTAGGCTGTAGAGTAATGCAATTTGGCTTGCTGAATCTTGAATAGCTCCTTCCAAAATCCCGACATGAATATGGTATCCTTATCTGATATAATCTCCTCCGGCAGTCCATGTATGCCATACACCTTATCCATGAAAGCTTGTGCTACTAAGACTGCAATATATGGGTGTTGCAATGCTATAAAGTGGCCAAACTTGGATAACCTATCAACTATCACTTGTATAACAGTTTTGCCTTCTGAACTAAGCAATCCAACTATGAAATCCATGGATATAGAAGACCAAACCTTTTTTGGTATAAGTAAGAGCTGCAGTAAACCAGGCATTGCTATGTTTTCTCCTTTAAATCTTTGGCAGACTTCACAGTTTCTTACAAAATTCCTCACACTCTTTTGCATACCTTTCTAATAGAATGTATTGCCCAATCTCTTAAGGGTAGCATGAACTCCAGAATGTCCAGCTGGACCACTTATATGGAACAACAGTAGCAGCTCTAGCTTGAGTTCTTCATTCTTACCCACTACCATTATGCCTTTCCTCCTGAGTTGGCCCTGTACCCATTCATAATGCTTGTGTTTGTTCCTGTTTTGTTGTATTTCTTGACAGATCTTCAGTAATTGATTGTCTTCTTAATAGCTTGTCACTATCCTCTGAACTAAATCAGTAGTCACAGTAGATAGAGCCAAGCAAGTGACCTCAGTATCTTCATTTGCTAGTCACTCGTGATAGTGCATTAGCAACTATATTTTCCTTTGTCTTCCTGTACTGAATTTCATAATCTAACCCCATTAACTTGCTAAGCCATTTTTGTAAAAGTTGATTACATTTCTTCTGCTCTAACATGTGTTTTAAGGCTTGGTGATCTGTCTTTATAATAAAGTGCTTGCTTGTGAGGTATTGCTTCCATTTGTTAATAGCATACACTATAGCAATAAGTTCCTTTTCATAGGTTGACAAAACCATATGTTTAGGTCCTATTGCCTTGCTCATGAATGCCAACGAATGCCCTTTCTGCAGTAGTACTGCTCCAATACCAGTTCTTGAAGCATCTGCTTCTACAATAAAGACTTCATTATAATTTAGCAGTGTTAACACTAGTGCTTGAGTCATCAGTACTTTAAGATTATTGATTGCATCTTTAGCTGCTTGATTCTAATTGAATGCATTTTTCCTTAATAGCATGTTCAGTTCTCTGCTCACCTTTCCATAATTTCTTATAAATCTCTTGTAGTAGCCTGTTAATCCCAAGAATCCTCTTAATTCTTTGACTGTTCTTGGTCTAGGCCATTCATTCATAGCTGCTATCTTCTTTAGGTCTGCAGATACTCCTGCCTCATTGATGTTATAACCCAAATACTCTATCTGTTTACTTGTAAAAGTGCACTTACTTTTTTTTACAAATAACACATACTTCCTTAACAGTTGCAGCACATGTTTTAAATATTCTATGTGTTCCTTCCAAGACTTACTGTATACCAATATGTCATCAAAGAAAACCAATACAAACTTTCTTAAAAAAGGTTTGAATATGCAGTTCATTAACTCTTGAAAGGTGGTAGGCACATTGGTTAGTCCAAATAGCATAACCACAAATTCATACAACCCTTCATGGGTTCTAAAAGCAGTTTTATGAATATCCTGAGGTGTCATCCTAATATGATGGTAACCACTTCTCAACCACTTGATAAGAATGATTTTGTAATAATGGGTAATTCTAAAAACTCAAGCCCAGCTATTCTCAGACTTATAGAGGGGGAGGAAAGATAGAAAGAAAATGTAGAGAGAAACAATGACTTTAGCCGATTTTCATTCATATTCCAGATAAAATAGAATACAATACCTAATATAATTTTTATAAGCTAATTAATTGACATCGAAATACAAATTACCCTTTTCCCCCCAATCCTACCCTATAACATTCCCATCCTCTGACGGTGTCATCTTCAAAATCCAAGGCTCCAAAAACCCTCTCCCCTCTTCCTACTCCATTCTCAACTCTCAAGTCTACAGCTAGGGTTTTTAGCTTCATCTCCTTCCATATCCGTTTCATCTTCTCTTAAGTATGGCGGGTCACACCAGGTTCTTCATGCTCCTCGCCACTCCTTTCCCTCTCCTCCACCACCGCTGCCCTTCTCTTCTTCGTCTCTCTCGCCACCACAAGCTCCTTCAACCTTCCATTTCTTCTCTCTCTCATTTCCACCACCTTACTTGTTCTCCCTCTAATCCCTTTCACCCTTTGCCCTTTCCTGTCAAAGCTTCCCAACAGCTTCACAATCAGGTGGCTTCTTCTGTCAGGGGCGACTATTTCGGAGACTCTGGCTCTACCGGTTTCTCTTTGGATTCCCGGGTTTTGCACCCATGGAACGAATGGTTGAGATTTATTGACAATCTCTCTTCCAGTGGGTATTTCAATGACAGACCCGGAATTGGCAGTGGGCATGAGTTCGTTGCAATTGGGAATTTGCCGAAGGACTTTGTGCGCGAAGCCAATGCGTGCATGGCGTTTGCTCGTGATCGAAAGAACCTTTTGAGGTTGTTTTCTAATCCAATTTCTCTGTTTTTAGCTGAGAATTCTTGGGAAATTAAACTTCTATCAAATAGTTTAGGGTTACTATCGAGATTACTGCTACAGATTTTGAATTTTCTTATTTGGGTTTAATTGTTATAGGTTGCTTTCAAGGAAAGACATTCAGGTGGTAGTTGAAAATGGTACACCATTTTTGTTCAAAGATGCTGATGAGTCAGTGAGGAGAATGAAATCATTTTTTGTGGATAGTGAAGCCACTGTAAGTGTTGAGTTTTTTTCTCTTGCTCACAAGTTATGTTTCAAGCTCAATTTTTTGTACTTTTCAGCAATATATCTGGGAGCTTATGGTTCCCTCTGAAAATTAATGTGCTTGTGTAGCCTGCTTACCTACTGATAATACACATGAATAGTAGTCACTATTTTCTTTGTTAATATTGAATTGTTCTGTTTCCAAGACTCATGACATGTTTATGGAATTAATTTTTAAGAAAGAAAATATACTCTCATTGAAATCCCGCATCTTGATGAGGCAGGTCAATTAGACTATTTGATCATGTTAATAAAACTGATCCTGCGAATTAAATTGATTCTGTGCAACATTACTACATTGAATCCTTCTTCCAAATGGAGGCTGACAAAGAATAACAGTGTGAGTATTTTTCTGCTACTATATGCGCAAGACTGATATATTGAATAAGAATTTGGTTACACACATCTTGATGAACTTCTGGACAAGAAGAATGTTTGTCTTTGCTTAAATTTCTAGCCCAACAAGTGTCAAAAATGTATATTGTCTCACCATCTGAGTCAAAAAAGTTCCCTCAACACATAGAAGATGAAAAGAATAAATTAAGACTCCAATAATGAGTCGGCTGGGCAATAAGACAAACAAAGACAGACTTTGATGACTAAAACTGATACTCACCACGCTACATGAATGCCCTGAAAACCACCACTATCTTTCAGGCTAATCCTGTTAGCTTCATGCTCTGACACAAATGTGAGCGAGAACAAAGAATCCAGCATATGTTAAACCTTCAGAGGTCTCCAATATAACTGTGCCCATTGCCACACTTTGGTCAAACAGTGGTGGGTTAAAGTCCTTGGATGCAATTGTACCAGCTAAGCATATTTGATGAAAATTACTTGTTTCACTAGAGAAATCAGAATTAACCCTAATGCCCTCCTTCTTATTCACCATCGCATCAGACTCTAAGAAGGAGCCTCTCTGTACTAAGCCACATGTAGATAAGTTAGGTTTCTAAAATCACTCATAAATGCTTTTCTTTTATCAATTCTAGTCATCATCTTGTCTATATAGGCAGTTGCAGCATGACAAATTTCCACCTTTTTTTTTTTTTTTAACTTTTAATGTTAAGATATGTTATTCAATTTGATTCTAACATAGCAGTATTTTCACCTAGACTGATGTTCTGTTTTTCACAGTGGATAAATTGCTTCAGAAATCCTGAATCTCGAAATGAAAATGTTGCAGAAGAACATTTGAATAATTTAGCTTGTAGATACTTCTAGTTTTAACTTTAACCTTTATTGTCCTTTTCTCTTGAGATCTTAATGGTGATTTGTTCAATAATATTAAAGTGCTTAAAAAGGAAATGTCTAGTGTATTTAAATGGATAAAACTGTGAAGTTGCTTAAACCCTGCATCTCTTTTTACTCCAGAGAATAGTAGAAGCATTTTATATGGGAATCTATGATGGTGTGATAAGTGATAAGTTTTTCGTATATTGTGTGAAAACAGAAGAGAAAGTGGCATCTCTTGGACAACCAGGAACTTCTTTTGTTCTATATCATACGTGTGCATGTTTAGTTTTCTGGAATATTTAGTAATTGTCATAAATATAATAGTACTAATCAATGATTCGTTTCAATTTAGGGGGCTACTGATTCGTATTGATTAAAGAATTGGTAGGTGAATCGCTATTCAAGCGTGCAAATCGTAAAATTGCACTGAATTGGTGATTCACCTAGAAAACCAAAAATCACAATTTACACTTTTTTCAAGAAAAAAATTCTGAAAAGACTAATTACTAGAAGATGAACATGAAGGGGTTCAAAGGTAGGTGGTTGACTTAGTAGACAATGATTATAATGACAAGGAAGATGAATTTCATGATCCTGATCTTGGATTATTAAAAAAAATTCTTGATTGAGGATAACATATAAGTTAGCTAGAAAGAAATAGATGATGATTTTTGCTTCATTGTGATAGTTATTTATCTTATATACTCTTATGTTCATTTGACTCACATAATACTTCTTAGAGTGTTTTTGTTGGTAAAAAGTTGTGAGATGTCCTAAGAATATTGATGAATGAAATAATATTTTGTTCTTATGACGTGATGGGGTATCATTCCATTGTTTTATGTTATTTTTATGTTCCAAGATGAATTATTTTCTAATCTAGTTTGTTCTTGACATGTTTATTTATTAATTTTTATCATGTTCAAAGAATGAACTGAATCACGATTTGTTACGATTTTCAATTCATAAAATAATCCATATCTGACAACAATACTTCATATCTGTTTTTGATAAGTTTATTAGATGGTTCACATCTTGGGTATTTAAATTCGTTGAGAACATTGATATTAATCTAGCCAAATGTGATGTAATATCTTCTTTATAGGTCCTGGATACTGATGGAGCACACACGGTTGATTTGATGAGATTTATATTGAGTTATGCAAGCAATCCATCAACCTCTTCTGAGATGAACAACCTCTATAATAGGGAGCTTATTGAAGCTTCTGTTCGTAATTTATTTGGTGAATTAGCCAAGCTGAGTTATAGTGGTGGATCAAACTTTTCTGGTACAGCTCAAAATCAATTGCCTGATAGATTCGGCCAGACAACCAAGCCTCTTGGGCAGAAAATTGAAATGAAAAGGGGTGATTGGATTTGCCAAAGGTACAGTTTTCTCTCTCCCTCTCCCTCTCTCTAATTTTGAGGGAAGGGATGGTTAGGGGTGGGAGCCTAAAAGTTCTTGATATGTGGTAACATCTCTTCTTCTTTTCACCTGCATTGAATTGTTGTACTTAAGGGAACACCATGGAAGATGCTTGGGGAACAATGTCAAAGTTGTTTTTAGTTCCTCACATATGATAAGGCATTCTGATAAGGATGTTCCTTTTCCAATATTGAGCAGGTGTAGTTTCATGAATTTTGCAAGAAATATTAAGTGCCTTGAATGCGAGGAGGCACGGCCAAAGAGACAACTGACTGGAGGGGAGTGGGAGTGTCCTCAGTGAGTATTGTGTCTTTACATTTTCTTTTCTAGGACATCTTCATTTCCAATATCAACTAATGAGAGGTTTCTTTGAAGATGTGATTTCTTTAATTACGGGAGGAACATGACTTGCTTAAGGTGTGATTGCAAGCGGCCTGGAGAGGTATCACTCGGAACCAGTAATTCCATGTCAGGCATAGAACATGGAAATGGGAGCAATACGAATAAGTCAGATATTGATAGCAGGTTGGCTGCAAATGAAGAGAAGGCACAACGGTGGTTTAGTAAGGTTTCTCAACTAGACAGTACTTCTGATATTAGTAGTGCCATAGCAGATGAGGATTTTCCTGAAATCATGCCACTGAGAAAAGGAATCAACAGATTTGTTGTGAGTACTAGGAAAACACCATTGGAGAGAAGGTTGGCCAATGCACAAAACCGGAAAAACTTAGCTAATGATGGTGGCCCTGAAGTTGGGGAGTTAAGCAAGTCTGCTGACTCAACAATGAACAGGAGTCTAGATGAGATTCTTTGTCAGCCATCTAGTCTATCTCAATCTGGAGATAAAAGCATTACTGCTGGACGTAACAATGACTTAGTTAATCCCCGTTCTATCTCTAGTTCTAGTTCACCACAGTATGGATCCCCGAAGGGAAGCAATTCTAGTTATGTCCCCTTTGTCCCGCTGCCTGCAGATATGTTTGCGAAGAAATCTGAAAACTCGAAGGTGGAGGAGAATGAGATGGAAGCATTAGGCAGTGATGTTCCTTCAAACACCAGTAATTGGACTGACAGTTCTTCTGTAAGTGATAAATCTGATATCTCAGGAGACAATTTACAGCTTTTTGAAAATCCCACTACTGACACAAACAGTGATGATAAAGAGAAGGAACAAGCTGAAAAATCTGAGAGATGGTTTAAGAGGGTTGCCGAGTTGCATAATGTAAAGGATTTGACAAGTGCAATATCTGATGAGGACTTCCCTGAGATCATGCCTATGCGTAAAGGAGAAAATCGGTTTGTTGTTAGTAAGAAAAAGGATCGCTCTTTGACTTCTCCTGCATACAAGAGACGTTTGGCCATGGATCAAGCTAATAATACTAATTTTGTCCCCTTTGTTCCCTTCCCTCCAGACTACTTTGCCAAGAAGGACAATCAGCAGCCTGATGGAGCTGATTCCATGGATAAGAAGAAGACTGTTGAAGCATCTTCAACTTCTGAGGCACCAGAGAAGTCAGATGACACTAGACCTGGGTTGCAGAGTATGGAATATGGGCAAAGGATGGAAAATCAATCCGTAAGCATGGGGAGCTGGAGTTCAAGACCATCGGGTGATAGCTCCAGCAACAGTAACACTGGTACTGTTTATGAGGCACCAAACAGCAGAAATTCAGGTCATGTTAATTCACAGACTAACAATATGGAGACTTCGACCAGTAAGTATTTTGGTAACGAAAACGAAAATGAGAAATCAAGTTTGAAGGGTAGTTCATCCTATCCAACTGATAACCAAAACATTAGAGAGAGTTGGACAGGAAAGAGCTTGGAGGGGTCGGCAGTGAAGGAACCAGATCCTTTGGACATGTCTGAGGAGGCAAAGGCAGAACGGTGGTTCCGACGTGTTGCACAGATCAAGGATATCTCTGAGCTAAGCCAGATTCCTGATGAAGATTTTCCATCAATTATGCCTATGCGAAAAGGGGTCAACAGATTCGTTGTGAGCAAGAGGAAAACACCATTGGAAAGGAGGTTGACATCCCAACAATACCGGAAAAATCTTCCAATTGTAAGCTCGGATCCTGTAAAAAAGGAAGATGAAAGTAGCTGATGAAGCTCAGAAGCTTCTCATTTGTTTTGCTTTTGAATATTAATTGCAATTCTTTTAGTAATTTTGTATTTCATGTGATGTCATCAAGTATAAATGAAGATTGTAACATTCGAAAACTTACATTTAAATGTTTTGAGATCAAAAGTATTTTCTATCTGAGCTTGTCTTGGATGAATCATGACTTGTAAAGCACATCTGATATTTCTACTGTATGACTGTACTAGATTTTGTTTGTTCTATAGTCTAATGTTGTTTTCTTTCTTCTATTCCAGTTTTGAGTGTAATATTTAACAACTCGAGCCAAAGTCAGAGTCTCAAACTACTCAGCTTGGTTTCAGCCTATTTTCTGCGTGAAGTGCTTGTCACAATAACAAGCTAATTATGTGCAAAATGGTTATTTTCTGTGTAAAATGTTAGTCACAATGGCAAGCTGATTTTGTGCAAATTGCTGGTCAAAATCCTCCGTAAATATTTTGAGTTTAACTAGGTTGTTAAAAGAAAAGACGAAAGTATCTTTTTGGTCTCAATGTTTTTCTCAAATTTCATTTTATTTATATTTTTAATTGTGTTTAGTTAGTCTGTCATTTTGTGATTGTGATTAATTAGTCCCAACTAACCTTTCATGTCTTAAAAAAAGAAGTAAAAGACATGCCTTATAATACTAAATGGAGTTATAAATTAGACTATTCCAAACTTGTAGAATGTCAAATAAATTATTTTTGCGTAAACTATGAGAAGGAAAAAAAATATAAAAATTCAACTAGCTAAGAAAATGAAACATCGAAAAGTGAAAAAGTATAAATCATTATGATAAAAAAGGGTGACATTTTAGCAAGAGATGTGACCTTGTCACTAATTTCCGTTAGTTATTAAATGGCAAAACAATGATAGATTAATTAGATATAATCAACAAAATAAATGAAAAAAAATTGAGACAATTAAAAATGTAAAAACTAAATTAAATTTATGAGAAACTTTAGAAGTCAAAAAGTACTTTCGCTGAAAAACTAGAAAATATCATTGGTACACACTAGAAAAGATTCAGTTTAATCATATGTAATATTGATTTTGCATTAATTTATGTCAAAGGTATACCATTTCATACTAAGATTTTAATTTAATCTATATCATTGATATGATTAATTGTAATAGAATTATATATTTTATAATTAGAATATGATTCTATTCTCATTATATATATATATATTATTGATTTTTATTTTTTGAATATATTATATATATATATATATATATATTTAACTATGTAAATCTAATTTTACATATAAAATAATTTGAATATTCTAATTATTATATGTATGAATATAATGAATTACAATTGAAAATTAGACGGTCAAATTTTAAGTTGACATATATTTTAGAATTACAATTAAAATTTTCAATTAAAAAAAAACTAAAACTAAAACTAAAACACGACAAACTAAAACTGAAACCAAAACCAACAAATGACAGCAGCCAAAAAAAAAAAAATCAAACAGAAGAATAAAAAATTGCAAAAGACAAACAAAAGGGACCATCTATTACCACGTTTACGGAATCGAGATCCTACGACGTGGCGGAGCATCCATCTTTCATGTTTTCATACTTGTACAATGTCTCTGTTGCTCCCATTTCCTCTCTTGTTTCTCGGTTTCTACCCATGTCTTCAGCGGTTTTCTCAGGAAAATGGCTGAGAAAATCCGCTGGAAAGCTCATCTCAATCATTACTTTCACTGTCTTCTTCATCCTTGATTTTCTTGATGCAGTTTTTTGCATAATCTATAGATATCTCGATGAATGCCTCGAAGGGAAAACCTCCCCATGTTATTGTGGAAACAGGGGACAACAAGGGAATAATGTGATTGATGGTGAAGAAGGCGAGCTTTCAGAGACTCTTTATGGGAGGAAAAACATATTCAGGGAAATGGGGTTTCTGAAATTCCCAAGAAAATGGGAAAATTCCCAGAAAAGATGCTGTGGTGGTGAGAAAATGGTGAATCGCTGGTCTGATTGTGGGTGTAACTCTTGTGTGTCATGGGTGAAGAGCAATGGTGATCATAGACTTCATCTAATTGTGAAGGAGCCCTCACTAGGTAATTTTACAACTTCAATTTTCTCTCTATATATATTGAAATGTAATGTTTGCATTTAATTTGGTCTGCCAAAAAACAAAATTTTACCAACAGGTATTCTAAACCATGTTCAATTCAGTGGAGGGTTTGTATCATTAGAACATAATAGTGAATAATGTTTGTCTTTCTATTGCTCTTAAATTTTTCATTCACAAGCCTGCAACAAGGAAAGAGCATTTTAGTATATTATGTGAAGTAGTCGTAAGGTATTCAAAAAATAAGCCAAACACTTGTAATTCAAACAATAATAATGTGTAAAGCAATTGAGGAACCTGTCTTTCTCTGTGTCTTCATCCATCCCCGTCTCTTTCTCACCCACGCAACACCGGTATATGAGGTCGGTATCCTTATCTTCTAATATTTTAATGTGTTCCACTTGTGAGATGTACAAATTTTAAAATGTCTATACTAATGTGTAATCCTTAACATGAAAATGCTTTGATTGTAATATGTTGGCTTCAAGGAGAGGGGTTGACTCTGTATGTTCCAAGAGTTTGGGCTGATTCTAGAGGATTATCTAGGATTTGTGCCTACCACTTGAACTTGTTGTAAATACATTGTTGCTACTGATGTACCAAAAAAAACAAAATACATTGTTGCTACTGAAACTTAGCATAAGATGATCACTAATAACGTTGGCAATTTATGTTTGACAGATCCCAATGAGGACTTCAAGGAAAAGCCAACTGAGAATGTCATATTTTTGCATGGATTTCTCTCTTCATCGTCGTTTTGGACACAGACTGTGTTTCCAACTCTTTTAGAACAAGTAAATGGTAATTATAGATTGGTTGCTGTAGACCTCTTGGGATTTGGTAGAAGCCCAAAACCAAGGGATTGTTTTTACACTTTGAGGGATCATTTGGAAATGATTGAGAAATCTGCTATCGAACCACTTCATTTGAGCAGTTTTCATTTGGTTGCTCACTCCATGGGTTGCATAATTGCATTGGCCTTAGCTGCAAAACACTCAAAATCAGTAAAATCGGTCACCCTTGTCGCACCGGTAAGTGCCTAACCTTTAAGCTTGACATGCAAGCTTCAAGCTTCAAGCTTCCTTCGTTCTGTTTTAGTTGTATGCCTTATGTAATTCTTTTATGGTTTTTCTTATAGCCATACTTCAGTTCTTTAGAAAATGGAGCTAGTTTAAATGCACTTGAAAGACTAGCTGAAAAGAAATTGTGGCCGCCATTATCATTTGGTTCATCATTTATGTCATGGTATGAGCATTTGGGTCGATGTGTTTGCTTTCTGTTTTGTCAAAACCACAGAAATTGGGAGTGGATTCTGAAGTTTATTACTCGTAAAAGGTAATAGAAACCTACAAATTCTTTTAGTTTCTTACATTCACTTGTAATAAGTATACTCATGGTGATGATAAGCTTGTGTTTCAATACCTTTTAGGGATCTTGATTTTATGATCTCAGACTTGAGTAGGCACACCCATCATTCAGCTTGGCATTCCATGCACAATGTGATATGTGGGGGAGCAAAATTCATGGATAGGTACCTGGGAATTTTGACCAAAGCTGGAGTTAAAATAAGTGTTGTCCAAGGTGATCAGGACCAGGTTGTTCCCATTGAGTGCTGCAAAAACTTCAAGTTGAAGGCACCAGATATAGAGGTTAATATTGTAAGAAATGCAGACCATGGCACTGTAATTTTTGGCAGAGAGGAGGATTTTGCACAGAATTTAGGGTGTATATGGACATCACTTGCAGCTGATAGTGCGAGAAAATATTAGTGTATTCTATCGTTTATTGGTAATGCATGAGATTTAAGGTTCGTTTGGTACAGCAGCGAGGCAAATATCGTGGTCTAAAGCCATGGTCAAAAAGGTCTAAGACAATTATGTCTCAAAAATACTTTATATTTGAATGGCCCAAAAACATGTTCTGTGACTATAGTCAGATAAGTTATTTTGTGTAAAAATTATCAAAATAACATTTGAAATGTTTTGTTTATTTCTTGATTAAACTGTTTTATGTTTAATTCAGTTTTTCAATTTAGTTGAAAGTAAATTTAATTTTTATTCAATTTTTATTTTAATTGAGATCAAATGTAACTAAAATTAAATATATAATTTTACTTGTAAATAACAAACTTAATTGAAAATTATATCTCTAATTATATTGACAATTAAAATTATTTATTTGACCGTTGGTGAAATTTTTTTAATAAGGGAGAGATACAATAGGGGATTTGGTATAAATTATGAGGGTATTTTGGTAAAATTAGGCTAGGGATAAGGTAGAAATTATAAAAACAAGACAAGGACAAAATGAAGAGGAAAATAAAAAGTTGCAGTGCGACAAAGAAGCTAGGAAACCAAGCTTCTTGGCCGCGGCGGCCGAGGCCATTGGAGCCTCAGGACGGGCAACCCAAACGGGCTGCAGCTTGTCCCCGATAGCCAAATAACCCCAGGCCGTGTCGCAAGCCGTCTTAGTCTCTCATCTCTAATCTCTGGTGTGTGTTTTTGACAAAGTATTTTTCTTGGAACAAAAAATACACTTGGAAACAAAATTTTAGATCCTTTTGATTTGTTGAAATTTTATGCATACAATTAGGCTATGTTTTTTCGTGTTTCTTCTTTAAAGAAAAAGAAGAATGTATTGTGTGAAGCATTTTGGACATGCTAAATTTTGGCAAAGTGCAATAAACCCACTCTGTAGTTGGTATCAGAAACATTTAAAAAATAGTGAGTTATTTATTGTTACTAGTTAGAAAAAATTTACGATTCATTTAGCACAATCGTGTAGAATTGATTAATACAAATTTATATGATGCATTATTGTATAAAGATGATACAATTGTATAAACTTATCAAGTATGTTGTATTTGATAATTACAAGGATAACATAACAGTATAACAAGGATGGATTCAGAATTTTTGGACAGCTTAGACTGATCTCATATTGATATTTTAATTAAATTAAAAATTATATTTATATATAATTTATTTAAAAAATAATTGTTTTGATAAAATATAATCAATTTCATCTTTACTTTTTATAGAAAAATATTTATTTATTTTTTAAAAGGTGAACATTAATATTTAAAGAGGCAAAACTATTTAAAAAAAATTAACTAAATTCATATTCTCTTTCTCTATTTAATCTCACCTAGTCATGGCAATAGCAATTTAGAATACGCAATTTATAATTTTCTTAAAAAATGAAGTGAAAATATAAAATTAAATGAATAATTTATAATTTTTATTTATGGAAGTGGGAATTCAAATAAATGGTTAAGAAAAACCTCACTTTCAATTTCAAAGGGTAAGATTAATGATAATTTGTGACTTACTTTTTTATTAATTTTTTATTCAATAACAAAA
This sequence comes from Quillaja saponaria, assembly GCA_029379385.1. NCBI lineage: Eukaryota > Viridiplantae > Streptophyta > Magnoliopsida > Fabales > Quillajaceae > Quillaja > Quillaja saponaria. The sequence continues at coordinate 25,249,406 of CM055607.1, forward strand.
TAGTAGGCTAGGAACGAAGTCACAAAGACATTCGGCAATTGGCATAAATTTTGTCCTTTCTACTCTCTGATATCTGCTCTCTCATAGAGGAATGATCAAACTTAAGTGTTAAATTTCTTTTCTTTTCTTTTTGTTAAAAACTATTACTTTGTATTTGAACTTTACACATTTGTATTGTATTTGGGCTTAAAAATTGGGAATTTTTTGAAGGGGACATACTAAGTTGACATTTAAAAATTATAAATATAGGCCCAGTAATTTTTTTTTTCTCAAAGACCCAGCCCCGAGCCATGGCCCTGGCTGGCTCGGGCATTGGGTCCGCCCCTACGTATAACTAATGTTGGATAGGTTTACGTTAATATCAAGTGAAAAAGTTAAAATATTTTGACATTAATTAATTACATTAGTATTAAAATTATGATCAAGTGAACCTGTTCACTTCACGCTAAGGTTCATAAAGGTAAATCCGGCCTCCTTGTTCCTCTCCCCAAAGCCGAAGCATGCTAAAAAATATAAATATTAAAATATTAAAGTTATTTATATATAACCTTAATAAGTGTTCTAAGCAAATATTTCAATTCTATGTAATAACTACTAGTGAAAAAAAAATAAAAAATGAAGGAATGACAATATTATTAATTTTTTTTAAATAAGAAATAATGGAGATTTATTACTTTATTTATAACAATAGTGTGGAAAGCATCACAAGTCACAACGAATGATGGAGGCTCCTCCAATCAAATATTATATTCTCCTAATTCAGCCAATTAACAATATTACAACTCCACACTTAAGGTAAGACAAATAATTTAATAACCACACATTAAAGAGGTTCCAAAGTTTTAGTCTGTTGAACTCATACCTCATTGGCAATATTATGCAATTAAGAATTTTAAAAAAGTAGATAAATAAATTTTATTGAAGGCCACATAAGTAAGTCATTACTAAATTTAACTTATGTGATGTGATATCATACATGCAAGAATCGTTAAGTTTAATGGTGGATTTTGACAGATTGTATAATGTGCAAATTTCACGATATCATATAAGATATGATATAGTGTAAAATTAGGAACACATAGGTGTTGGTAAATCATCAATGAACCTATCAAATTTTTTGATATATTAATACTGCCACATCATCAAATAATTCTCTCAGATCTTTTAAATTATATTATTTTGTCACATTACCCATTAATTCTTTTACATATTTCTTAAATTAATTATGTAAAATAAGTTTATATTTTTTCAATCTAATATAAATTAACTTCTCTCTCCCTCTTGCTCTATATTTCTTGGCATACGAAATATTTCAGAGTTTTTTCTGTTTCTCTCTAATTATTCTCATTTTTGCAATTTTATTTGATATATTTTCTAAAAAAAAAATTATGATATTCTCTATACTTTTTCTAATGCTCTCTATACTTTACAAACAATAATATACTTTACAAGTACATGAATATCCCAATTTAATTCGTCTCCATTTAAAAACAAAAATAACTTCACTTCAAAAAGAAGAGAATATCAAAAAATTATTATAATGGTTAATTTGTGATCACTGCTTATCAGAGCTGATCAATAGTGAAAAATTAGAACAAAATTTATATAAATCAAGTCAGCAAGTAGCATATTGATGACAAATTTTATTTGTTTACTTATTTATTTTCGCTTAAACAGAAAAGATATATGCATAATGCAAATTCTAACAAATGTTTCTTTAACAATTAAAAATACACAGTATATAATATAATTAATAGAAAATAATATGCTGACACTGTAGCACAAGTAAATAAGCTGGTGCATCAATTAATATTTTAATGTCACTTCAACTTAATATTCTCTCTCAAACTAATACATTTAAATATAAGTTAACAATGTTGTTAATAATCTCATAAAGTAAAAAAAAATTAAATTAAATTTTTTAAAAATATTTGAAAATAAATTTATGTAAAAAAAAATATTATTTCTTTAATAGTTAAAAATTCACAATATATAATATAGTTATTAGGAGAATAATATGTTAGCACAGTAACACGTAGCAAGATAAGTTGACAGATCGATTAATATTTAATTGTCACATGAGCATAATCTTCTAATCCAAACTGATATCTTTAAAAAATTTTGTTTTGCCAACCTATAGTTTTCAGATCATCACTTTACCCGTATGAAATTAAAGCAATTATCAATTAGCCCACTTTCAGCCATTTTCCATCAATTTCTAAAGGACATTTGGCATGTGCTAGACATGTGGTCAACAATATTTTTAGAATCTTTTTAATTTTGAAGCCTCTTTATTTTAAAGACTATTACTTATATATGGAGGTTGTGGCTGGGTTTCACTCGGGCACTCAAAATTTCAAACTTTCTTTAGTCATGCTCCACTTAACTTTTTTGTTTTGGGTTTAATTTTCATGTAAACTATTAAATTTGGTAATGTGGGCATTGAATTTACATTTTGCTTACCTCTCTAATTGCATCCTACAATTTCCAGTCACATTTCTTTTGAAATTAATCAATTTACTAGCTTACTCTTTTCCTCCAGCTCTTGAGATTGTTTTGTTATATATATATATATATATATATACCTACTGACTTTTCAAATCAAGTTTTGGTTCGGCCCCTTTTCTTAATAACTAGCTCCATGAATAGGTAAATGTATTATTTGGAGATATTTCAAAATCAAGCATCTAAATATTTTTTAATACATGCCTAATAGATGACATTTTTTTTTTTTTGTTAAAAATGGATGAAAAATGAATGGAGGTGGGTTAAGTGATAATTGTCTTAACTTCAAGTAGATAAAGTGATAGTCTGAAAATTACATATTGACAAAGTGAAATACATGTAAATCACATGTAGATAAAGAAGATATTTTCTCTATTATTAATAAAATCTTATAAAATAAAATATTTGAAATAATTTGTGTATATGCACTAATGCCAAATAAATTTAGTATAATAAAAATATACTACACAAGCTAATTGCTTGCCATGTGTATGTGCTACCTTAATAAAATTATGTGACATGAAAAAGCATGTACACAAATGCCAGTTAAGAAAAATAATCAGAGAAGTACAGAATTCAATGTGTTTTAAAAGATTAATTAATAGAATTTAAATAGTTTCATATTTACATCGTAATTATGGCGTGAAGACTTTAAAACGGACATCAATCAACATTTATACTAGGGGTGAAAATTTCTTAGATATAACTGATGGATTGGACTGAACCGATCTAAATTTTTTTTTATCAATTTCGGTTAAATTTAGTAGCATATCTTTTTTGATTTCTTAATGGATGAGCTAAACAATTTAGTTCGGTTATGTGTTTGTATTGGATATAAATGAAACCGAATTATGGGCCTTCAATTTGTTCTGGACCTATCCAACTTGAGCTAGCCCACTGCTACCCAATGCCTACCTTACTACCCGCACAAAAAGACACTCATGGTCAGACAAACTCATTTCATTTTATGATTTCTCATTACCAAATCGAAAATACCATAACCTAATGGCTAGTCTCATCCCTCTCACTACAGTTCACTCTTCTCTTGCTTCAAACCTCAAGCCTCTGTCTCTGCCAAATCAAAAAACCAAACTAGTAACCACTGTATCAGACTTTGTCCCACAGACCTCAGTCCTTCTATTGACTCTCCTATCTCTTTTCTTAGTATATACCCTAGTCAATTAGCACTCAGAAACTTAGTCCTTCTTTGTTTCAACTGCTGAGCTGAAATCAATCTCTCGACTCTCCGATTTCTCTATTCTTGGGATTCGGTCTTCAACTGCTGAGCCCTGAAGTTTCAACTTTTTTATCAGACCTGATCAGTCTTGCAGCTCAGTCCTTCTCTGCCATTGCCCACTAGCACTTCGGCCTTCGATCTTCAAGAACACTCCAAAGTCCAAAATCACTAGTCAAACAACTATAATTTTGATTTACGCTATATTTATACTAAGGACATTTGGAAATTGAATGAAGATAAGAAGGGAAAATTAAAACACTTGCTGACTAAATCAAGACAGATGCTTTGTCTCACCACTAACACTTGGACATCTAATCATAATTTGAATTACACGTCACTTACAGCACACTTTATTCATGATGAAATTTGCACAAAAAAATTCTAAATTTTTGTAACATAGATAGTCATAAGGGTGAAGATATAAGTAAGGCTATTGAGAAGTGTTTTATAGCTTGAGGAATTGAGAGAGTGTTCACTATTATAGTGGATAATGCTAGTGTTAATACAGTGGCAATAACCCACCTAAAAAGAAAAGTATCTACTAGGGGGTGCAATTCTAGATGGTGAGTATATGCACATGAAATGTGATGCACATATTTTAAACTTGGTTGTTTCGGATGGGTTAAAGGAATTGTAACCATCAATTATTGCAATTTGAAATGAAGTAACTTATGTGCAGTCTTATCCTTCTAGGAATGCCACATTTGCTAAGTATGCGGAGGGTGAGAGAATGAAGAGTAAGGGGTGGGTTTGGCTTGATGTTCCAATTAGACGAAACTCTACTTATTTCATGCTTGATAGTGCTCTTAAGTTTGAAGCAACTTTTGAATCAATGAAAGAAGAAGATGAATCGTATAAGAAATGATTTAAAATAATGAAAAGTGTCTAGAAAGATGACAATGAGATTCAAGACAAGATGAAGATGAAGATGAAGAAGGGAGAAGAACACCTAATAAGAAAGATTGGGCTACTACTAAGATTTTGTGAAATTTCTCAAAGTTTTTCATGATATAACTTTGAATTTTTCAAGAACTTTGCATGTGACATCTAATAATTGTTACAATAGGATCGGGGTGGTGGAAATGGAACTAAACTAGTGGTGTAATAGCCAAGATAAAGTGTTGGAAAGGATGGCTAGAAGTATGAAGTTGAAATTTGACAAATATAGATAAAATCAACCCTTTGATGTTTGATGTTCATTGCCATTGTCCTAGATTACATACAATATCTCTTTGAAAGTTCTTATCGTTTTACAATTGTATCGGATATGAGTTTTCAAGTTAAGAAACATTTATTAAAATTGTATGGAGCTTATAATGAAGCAATTCCCAACAGTGATAGTCTAGAAAAGGATAGGAATTGAACTACCGATGGTCCACTTATTGATGACTCATGTGATCATGATATTTTTTTCAAGTGCAGTGAATTCATGGATGAGTAAAGCCAATAAGCAACATAGGGTTGAAACAGAGATAAAGTCAAAGTTGGATATTTACTTAGATGAGACCACCGTTAGGGAGGGAGATGATTTTGATATTCTTGCATGGTGGAAGGCTAATGCTAGCAAGTATAGGGTTCTATCAATGATCTCTTGTGATATTTTAGCAATTCTAGTTTATATTGTGACTTTCGAGTTTGTCTTTAGCAACAGGGGCCGTGTTCTTTCAAATTTTCGAAGTTCATTGCATTGGGAGACTATAAATGCCTTATATGCTTGCAAAATTGGATAAGCCCTACTACTTACGACTAACACCATTGAGAGTAAAGAAATTTTGGAGAAATTGATATGCTCAAAGGAAGTTTAGGTAATAATATTTATATTTTTAGTTATATTCTTTCTTTGTAATTCTAATATTTAATAATTGTGTCATTAATCTTAATGTTGCTTTATTATTATTATTATAAAGCCTTTAAATTCCTACAAGAAGCAAAATGAGCCTTTGTCCATAAAAGTGTAGCTTTAATGGGGAAATTATGCTTCTTATGTGCATTAAAGTTATAGGTCCCTTCCATCCATAAAATTTTCAATTCATCTGCTAAGGACCCTAAGTAAACATCCAAGCTATTTTTTGAGGATTTAGGATTAGAAATAACCAGTGTCAGGAATATAGAAGTTTGTTTCATGCACATGTTAGGTGGAGATTATATGAAGTAACAAATATAGGCCAACATGTAGTTGAGGTACTTAAATTACCTAACAGATTAAATCCATCAACAAATAACCCTAATCAGACATTTCTAGCCTCACTTGCAAACTCAGGATAGGTAAGATCAAAATGCTTCCATGCTTCTCCATCTTCCAAGTGAGTTATAACATTCATATCCCAACGAACGCTTTCCTTGTGTCATGTGATGTGTTTTGCAGTCTTAGGCGACACGTAAAGTCTTTTGTAGTTATAATTAAACAATAACACAGAGACTTGTATGAAACATTTTTTATTTTTTTTTAGAATATTGTGTTTTCTTAAGCTTGTATCGATGATATTTATTGTCTTCTCATTACTCTCATCCTTATCATAGTATAAGTTACAATCATTAGGACATACATCTATCTATTTGTGGTCTAATCCGAGTTCATTAATTAATTTTCTTGGTTTGTAAAAATTGTCTAACAACTTCACCAGCTCAAGCAACATAGTATTAATAATGGATATCATTCGATCGTAAGTTTAGCATCTCACAACATGGAATGATGTTTTGTATTCTTAAACCATCCAACTTGGGCAATTCAATGATTGATGATAAATTAATTCAATGTGTTTTTATAATTAAATAAACATTAACTTATAAATTATTTCTATCAATCGATCATCGAATGAGATTCTAAGATTTTCATGATAATGCATTCTTGATATAAGTTTCATCGAAAATAAATTGGTAGAAAAATATATCAATTAATTAATGTGTATAATATCTAACTACCCAAGGATTGTAAATAAAATGAGCTTAAATCACCTTACCAATAAATTTGGCATATCTCATTACTTCTTACCTAACAAACCAAATTTTAATTCAATCAACAAGAGATGTTTTAGCAAAATAGGGACTCCAACAAGCAATATCAGAGGATAAAGATTAACAAAATATATATATTTTATTTTTCTAATTTCAATAGTATTATATCAAAACTCTTCTCACGAAAATAATTAAATTTTCGGTAATTCCTACAATATAGTTGAAACCAATTTTTAATATATATATATATATTTTAAATCATGCAAAGGAAGGGCTAAAACATTATTTATATTTATTATAAGCATCATTTATAAAGTGAAAAATTGTTTTAAAATACATATTAATTTTACAATAGGACATATTCAGACTCAAATTTTATTATTATATATGATATGTGATTAATAAATTAAATATTAATTATTATATTGAAGCTCGAGAAAACATGAAATTAAAAAATAATTTAAGAATATAGGTGTAATATGTTTGATTTAATTAAAACAAAACAAAAAAAAAAAACTATAAATTATATGATAGTTTGATTAAAAAAAGAAAAGAAAAAGAATGTTATTCACTCAATTTTGGTTAATTACACACTGTAAATTAAATTTGAGTTTATTTTCAACTTTATAGTTTCCATAGCGATAATTGGGTTTCTCCAAGTTTTAATTTGATGTAATTGGATCTTTCTTATTAAGTGTTGTTCAAATAACACATAAGCCAGTGAAGTGGTTAACAAGATATAAGATGGATAATGCATGTGGCATAAATAGCTAATAAAAAACGGGCATGTGACATTTAAAAGTTAAATTAAAAAGCGTAGCTCTTTTAAATAAATAAAATAATAATATTAAAAAGCGTATATTATATATATTTTTGAAAAAGAATTCTCTTCTTCACCACTTTCCTTGTTCCTCCCTAGCCCAAATTCTGCAATTTGCTTTCGTCTAAAATTTCCTCTATTGGCTCAACTTTCACCTGCTCAAGATTCAATAATTAAATATTTTAGCTATACATCCCTCTATCTATATGCTACCAATCATGAAATTGATAATTTTGGATGTGGAGGATGAATCCAGGGGTTAAAACTTAGTTGGGGTCAAATAGAGCTAATTTTTTCGAATCTTTGATCATTGAGATCTTGATCAATTCTTGGTCATAACTTTGTCCGTTTATAAAACAATCATCAATGAATTTGTAGTTGGTCTAGGAATTCTTTGGCTAATGAGGTTTTCAGCCAGATTTAGTAATTTTTTGATCTCTATGTGCTGCTATATTGAAGTTAGCAGCTATCATAACTGATTGAGCAAAAACATAAAGAAATTAAGAGGTGGTGAGAGTAATAATCTTCTAGTGATATGGGTTTTTTAGCACATAATTGTCAATTACAATCTTGCATTTAACATCATGGAATAGGATCAGTAGGTATATTGTGTCTTCTTTTCATCATTTTTTAATGGATAGTGTGTATGGAGAAGTGCAGGTATTGTGGTTATTGAGGAGTGAATATAAGAGAAATCTTTGCAGTGGTGAGGAAGAAAGGGAAGAACAAAAAAAAATAAAAATAAAACTATATATTTTTTATTTTGTCTTAATGTATTTTTATTTTTAAATTAAAATTTTTAAACAGCACTTATGTCCGAAAGTACTCATTTACATCAAATTAAAATATGGAATAATCTAATTACAACAAAAATTATAAGGATGAAAATAAACTTAATTTAATTTATAGGACCAATTAAACCCTCAAATTTTTTTATTTGCATCGGACAGTGTAGTTGTTCGTAATTTGGTCAACCTTATCGTAATGAAGCCGGCGGTCCAGCCAATGCAACCGTTGAGCAGATTTGAAATGAAACCACGTGCGCAAGCCCAGTTGCCAGTGGCCACTCAGATAAGAGTTGAAACCACGTTCTGCAATCTGGGTAGCCGTTGGCCGCAGATTTTGAAGAAGAATTTGGCTGTTTCCTTGATACTCTTTCCTGCCATTCATTGATCGTTAGTCAGATATTAGATCCTTGAATCACTTAATAACTACTCTTCTAAAACACTGGGTTTTTGCACTCAAAAAAAAAAAAAAAAAAAAAAAACTGTTTTATTTTATTAATAATAATACTACCATATTAGTTTACCTTTTACCTAATAGCTCAGAAATCAATATTGTTACATCTTTGTCATTAGTATTATGTTTATTAATTTTGTACTTCTTTGGTGCTCAATTATTGATAAAGAAAGCAACCTAAAGTGTTTCTTTATTTTGAAGGTTGACTTGGAGTGTTTGTAAATCTTAAATCAGTTTAAACTTAATTTGATAATAGACTGAATGTGCTAATTTGGTTTAACTAATTTGTTTCATAATATAATATAATAGACTTTATTAATTAACCAAATTAGTGCATTCGCTATAAGTTTTTAGTACTTGCTTTCTATACTCAACATCGAGTTCGAGCATTGTAACCAAAAAAAATAACATATCAGCAAGTAATATTATTTTAAAATTATTTTGATTTTTCAAAAAGTGGACTGATGTGCTACCTTAATTCTCAGCTGGGTTGGTGCACCAGATCCCATTTTTTTTCATAATCCGCCTCCAAAGACCAAAAACTCTCCTCCACCTACCAATTTTCTGTGCACTTTTTCTTCTTTGCCATTGATTCTATCTGGACCAGCGGAGGATATTTATTACGAAAGACCCAAGCACCGGTCTTCTTTACCGGCCATTTAAGTTGTTATAGTTGTTGAATCTCCCATAAATCTACCCTCTGAAGTTGAGAAATCAAATCATGGATTTCTTAGAGACACCAGATATTCAGATTCTACTGGGTGTAGCAGTGGCTCTTGTAGTCATTGGGGCCAGCGCTTTCTATATCTATGCATCTAAGAAGCCCAAAGGTTTGACTTCTTATGGACAAGCCTTCAGTTTGTTAATGTTGTTTACCGATTAAATTTCTCTGCTTTTCTCCTGAATAGAGGTGATAATACCCATGATTAATGAATATCTTGGGAGTTGGGGTACTGGGTTTTCTAAATACTATACATAAAAGTGTTACGCTTTGTAGCTCTACTGCATTAGTGGTTAGGATTTTGGTTTATGTATGGGTACGATTTGATGTCACCATGTCAAAGTTACACATTCAAATTAAGAAATTGAAGCTATGAAAACTATATGTGGTAGCTCAATTCAAATGATGTTCTGTTTGTCTTCGCTTATAGCCATTCTGATTTGGTTTGCTTCATTGTAAATAAAATATTACTATTTCTTCTATGTTGTATGGATGCTCGACTGTGTTTCTAAAATATGTTCGTAATCTTTCATGGTCAAGTGCATTGCTTTGTAGTCAAAGTCCTTGACCATTTTTAGACTTTCCATGAAGGACAGTATGTCTGTCTAAATGCTGGTGTACTTGATCATTTGATGATCATTTTCTGGTTAATTTCATAAATTTTTAGAGCCATTATCCATGCTGAATATGTTAGCTATCTTTGATGTTGTCATCTCCATTATTTTGCTAGCTGACCATATTGTGTTCAGGAATTACATGTCTTATATATGTAGTTCCTTCTAAATATGAAGAAACTTTTCAGTCACTTCTATTCCTTTTTGGAAAGAAAAATAAATGAGAATAGTTCTTTTCTTTTCTTTTCTGTTTTAAAATTTGAATTTCTACTTATCCGTTCATCAATGACAATTAATTCCCCTTTAATATTTCTATTCATTGTATTGGAAGTATAGTTGTTTACATTGCGCATGTGCTTATAGGCTGCTTAGACCCGGAGAATTTCAAGGAGTTCAAACTTGTCAAGCGTACACAGCTGAGCCATAATGTGGCGAAGTTCACATTTGAACTTCCAACTCCTACTTCAGTTTTGGGTCTTCCAATTGGGCAACATATAAGTTGCAGGTCTGGCTTCTGAATTTTCCATGCAATCAATACCATTTCCGATGATAGTTATTTGTGAATTTTCATCTACACAAAATGTAATTTCTTTCCTTTTCTTAATGGTTATGGAGAACTGACTTTGCAAATCTCAATGGCACTGACAAATAATATGGAGCACTTCATCAATGTTTTTGTCCATTTTCTTCTTAAAAAAATTTAATGGCTGCTTTCTTGGACAGGGGTAAGGACAGCCAAGGAGAAGATGTTATCAAACCTTATACCCCGACTACTTTGGATTCTGATGTTGGATATTTTGAACTAGTTATAAAAGTATATTTTGAATCTGAATATGTTGACTGATTTTTTATCCGTTTTTTATTATTTGAGTATGTGTGTGTTTGTGTATAAATTTAATTCCTTTATCCTCTCTGCACTATGTGCGGCTTAGATGTATCCACAAGGAAGGATGTCACACCATTTCCGTGAGATGCGTGTTGGAGATTATTTTGCTGTGAAAGGACCCAAGGTACATGTTTCTTTTTCCTGTATTATCAGCGAACAACAATTCTGAACCTGCCTATTTTCTTTTGCTTAAATTAACATTTGATGCTTTTTCTTTTTCCAAGTCCACATGATGTTGTTTTTCTATGGGTTTGGATGTTAAGTTATTTGATATGTTTACCCTGATCATTATAGGTGCCATTGGCATCAATATTTTACAAGATTACAACAGGACAGAATGATCATTCTTATGATTGTGTTGGAAATTTCTAACATTTATCAATCTGACGTTGCATTGTTTTCAAATACAATTTGATTGCTTTTTAGTTTTTGCATGAATTGAGTGATTAAAACTGATATATATGTTAGACTAATACTTAGGATTCCCTTTAGAGGGAAAGATCATATGAAACCATTATCCTAAATTAAAATACCAAGTCATCCATTTATGCTGACATCACACAACCATTGATATGCCTATTAGAATACATGATTTGTCCTCGTCTGATTCTTATATGGATGAGTGAACCAGAGGATTGCAGTGTGCTTCCTTAGCGAAATATACTAAATTGGTTCTGTTGGTCAACATGATTGTACATATTACAAGCACAATTCTATTATTGAGGGAAACAGAAGGTTCTTATATGAAAGTTGTGTTTCCAATTGAAATTGCTACCAGGGCCGTTTCAGGTATCAACCTGGTCAAGTAAGAGCATTTGGTATGCTTGCTGGAGGCTCTGGAATCACTCCAATGTTCCAAGTATGTTTACTGTCTAAGACATCTGTATTTTCTGTTTTGTATGTTACTGTGTTTCATTATTGATATATTAGACTATTGCCTTTAGAGAGTTTTCTTTGTATATTTTCACCGAAGGCTCTAATACCAAATAAATGTGTTTTCCTTTTCTTTCCATTTATAGGTTGCTAGAGCCATATTAGAAAATCCAAAAGACAAGACAGTGGTGCATCTTATTTATGCCAATGTTACACACGAGGACATTCTTTTGAAGGTGATTATCATACATCTCTATATTATCAACTATGCATATATTTAATAGTATTTCTCACTCCACACAAGAGTTTCTATGATTGAGACTTTTATATCTCTGAGAAAATTAACCAAAGTTTTACCACGCACAAGATGTTGATATTGATTGACTGAGGCAATCCAATATCTCCAGTATGAACTAAACACTGTGATCTCGTCACATCTGTTTCTAAGAGTAGCCATGCTTGAATAACCATTCCACATTTTATTGTAAGTTACTTATTCAGCCAGTATAGACCTTCTCTATCTGTGGTACAGACTAGTGAGTAACAGGTACATGAAATAGACACTTAATTTGATTCTGCAGTATGAAACGAGGACTAGGTATCTAGAGAATTTCTGTTCTCCCAAAATGCCTACTTTAAGGTCATTTAATATAATTTGAAGTCATTCTTGAGTGGAATTATAAGTAGATTTGTCAATAAGCAAGTGGACACCTAAAAGTAATCAGTAATTTGTGTACTTGTATGTCCAAGTTGTTACGTAAATGCATGAAGCATCCAACAGTAAGTAACCCTTTTTGGAGCAGTTGGCTTATTCTTCAATAGAGATTACTTAGTTTATCCATTGGAAAGCAATTGAATTATCTTTTAGGGTTTCCGGATTATAAATAGCAGTGACTGGGGAATGTTTATGACTAATCTGTCCTCTTCCTACGTTGTCACAAGAACTTATGTTTCTCCATACTATATTCAACTGAGGAATGGTGTCATACACTCTGAATGGTTTCCCGAGAAACAAACTTTTTAATGATTTTTCTAATACAGAACTATTTCTTTGAAGAACACTGTATAACTGACTCAATTATCTCTTCTTCCCTATGTTTCTTCGGAAAAGTATGAATGCTTTTCTCTTCAAGTTACCAATAAGTCTTAAAATAACTTCACAAGAATAATAAGTTCTACTTGTAAAAATTCTTTCAAAATAAGTCCTAAACTTAAGATTGAGATATCTTATGCCACTTTTATCCTTATTTTTTATGTTTTCATTTTCAATTTGAAAATATTAATTAAAGTAGACCAATTTTTACAAAGTTTACAACGTAAGTATAGAAAATCAATACGTTAATGATGTAACCACTGTAAAAACTTTTAAAAATTAATAAGATGTTCTCATCATCTCTTTTCATTTTCGTTTTAGAAAAAAAAAAAAACTAAAATAAATTATTATTTTCATGAACTTTATAGGTACCTGAATTTATCTTTAAAACTCATATAAAATCTATTTGTATAGGTGTCAATTTGTCATATCATGAAGAAATAAGGAAATTTCTAAATTATTTTATTTAATCTTCTAAGTTCATTTTATGTAAAATATTTTCTTTTCAATTTTATAAAAATAATTTTTTTGAAGAAAATACGAAAAGAAAATGATGAGCATATCTTGTTCATTTTAATCTTTTAACTAATTATTATATATCATAAATTCATAACTTTTCTAAACTTAAGTTATCCAATTTTCAAGAATTGGTCTAGTTAATTAATATTTCCCACTTATAAATTCAAACATAAAAAAACAGGGGTAGAAGCGGTATAAAATATCTAAATCTAAAGTTTGGGACTTATTTTGAAATAATTTTTTAAAACTATGACTAGTTATTCTTGTAAAGTTGTTAAAGGACTTCTTGATAACTTGAAGAGAAAAGTAGGATTTTTCTATACTTTGCTCTTGTTTCTTCCAATCAAATTTAAGAGGTGTTGAGAAAACTTTCTGGCCCAAGCACACTATCCGCTTACCAAAAGGAACTTCGTTTTTGGCTTTCGAAATTTTAGAGACTCTGTTTCCATTTGGTTTATTCTTCAGTAAAGGTTTAAATTTTTCATACTTGTACTTAGCCTCTTTGATGATTTGTTAAATTGATATTTTTCAAACTTAAAAAAATTGAAAAAGAAAGGATTGGCAATCAAAAAGGTGGAAGCCAAGTGCCAGGACTTCCTCACTCTTTCTTTTAGTTAACGCAGGCTGTTGCTTTGCTCTTTATGTACAATTACCAACCAGCCAAGGTAAGATGAGACTAAGCTCTTAGCTTGGATTTGTTAGATTATATTTGCCACATAATTTTTCTTGTCCATGAATAAATGGTGTAAGATGCTATAACTCGTCAGCCAAAAGAAGCATGAATAAATTCTGTAAGAAGCTATATCTCTTCAGTCAAAAACTGCATGACTAAATTCTGTCTGAGAATCTATAACTCTTCAGCCCAAAAAAATAATATAATAAACTGTAAATAAAATAACAAGATATAGCTCAGCTTATTAGGAAATAATAAAGCTTTGCCTGTCATGTGATCTTAAAGCGGTATTTGAGCAAACATAATCAAACTAAAACCCAACTTAAAATAAGTTTCAAGGAAAATCTTTTTTCCCTTGCCGAAAAGGAAGTGCCTATAACCTGGTGTAGCTACAGAAAAAACTATATAAATCCTTGCAGAGTACCTATGAATACACTTATTTGTTTCTCAGTATTAGACATAATTAATCCTACTGTATTTAATTTTATTTTAAATTTACGGATTCTAAACATGCTGATTAGAGGGTTGGTGACTTGGTAATGTAACACCTATTGACCTGCCCCAAAGGAACTTTTATTCAACCTCAATTGTACTGGTGATTAGGATGATCATATGGTAGGAAAAAGGTTATAGGCTTTTTTCGGGGAAAGCATTAGTCATCTGTTGTGAAACTGTGAATAATTGGTCCATAGATGAGGTGTCCCATTTACATATGGCAGAAATGATGGATGAATAAGTTGTTTTCCACTTCCTTATTTTCAGAAAGAGAGCGCGTCTATTTGTTTGTTTGTTTTTTATTTTATTTTTTTTCACATGTTTCTAGGTCCAACAATTAGAGCTTTACCGGGGGAGTTTTCTACTTTTAGAATTTGTTTTTTGATTTGTATGTGTGTGGGGGGAGAAAGGGGGCCAAATTAGACTATTCACACAAATCACTTTTGCTTTGAGAGGATGTCCATCTAGTGTGAACAAATAATCAAAAAATAGTGACAAATTGTATATGGTAGAAATGGTGGATTTGTAAGTCATTGTCCTTTTCTTTGAATTCATATTGGGGTCTTCATAGTTTTTCTCTTATGTCTGTCACTTAAATCTTAAGAGCTTAGGGGCAGATTGCATATCTGTTTGGGCGTTTTTCTGGGTCAATAGCATGACAGAGATGACCATGCTTTTTTAAGCATCAGTTTGTAAGGAATTAGACAAGGCTTGATCATGTATATATAATAGATGTTTTCGTACCACCCAATTCTTAGGAATGTGCAGTAAAATAGCTTCCTTAAAATAATATGCTCAAACACATCTCACCTGCACATGCTGTCAGGCAATTTGCTACTAATGGTTTTCTGCATAAGATTATTTAATTTGCAGCCTTTCTGGCTGCATCTCTAATCAAATATTTCATTCTATTAGTTTCCAAAAGAAACCCAAGAGGAAAAAGAAATGTACAACCACTTGTCCTTTAGTTAAATCTGATTTTATTTTAATTGTCTCTTAACTCAGCTCAACTCAACTTTAAAACCCAAACTAGTTGGGGTCAGCTATATGAATCATTTTCCTTCATTTGCATCGATCCAAGACATCATTTTCAATAATATCTAGAGCAGCCATATCCTTTTCAATGACTATCCCCTAAAGTTTCGGTCTCTCTTATCACGGCTAATACTTATCACCTGCACCAAGTCACATTTCTTAACTACAGCGTCTATTGGCCAACGTTGGATTTGTCCAAACCAACGTAGACGATTCTCCTTCATTTTCTCCTTGATAGGTACTACCTTCATCTTCTTACGAATCTCCTCATTTCGTATGTTACCTCTCAAAATCTATTTTAATTTCAATTGCTATCATGTGAAAATTGTTGTGGAATGTAGATAAAGTACAACCAAAATGCTGGTGTGTGCTAACTGCTAAGATGAGACATGAAGTAAGAAATGCGACATAATTATATTTATCTTTAATGCATATGGGTCCATCTCAATTGTGTGCAGAATGAATTGGATGGTCTTGCAACTAACTATCCGGATTGCTTCAAAGTCTTCTTTGTCTTGAATGAGGTAAGAGACGCCACAGAGAATATGATTCTATTGAACTTGATCTTTATGGTTTTTTATGCACTTTAATTGCATAATAAAAAGAAGATTGGCTTTAAGATCTTGCAATGTTGTACTTCACTTAGTGACTGCATCATTGTCAAGACCATAGTTAGTATTATATGGGATGGAGAAAGTGTGGTACTTTATATGTATGAGTATAATACGCATTGTTTGTTGAAGAAAACCATTGAAAGTTCACATAAAAAAGTTTAACATATACAGATTAAAATGTGTACGGGTATATTACGTTCTTAATGAAAAATATGTGACTATATTGTGAGATATTTCTCCCAATATACATCTATAAATATAAGCTTCTCATAACTATGCAACTTCTCAAACTTAAATGTATGTATTTTTCTTATGCAATTTCTTTATGAAGAAAATAATAACATTCCATACAAAAATTAGTTGACTTAATTATTTAGCATTATCAATCTAATATTGCTACTTAAACTTTAATGGAGCACCATTACTTCTTATTTTCCCAGTTCACTTGTTATAAAATTAGCCAAAACCTGCATCTTCTTGTAAAAGAGTCTGATTCCATAAAGGAATAATAAAATTAGAATAGGGGCTTCAGATGACCGTGAGTAGATAGGGTGAGGAAGGTGGAGGTAGAGAGAGCTACCTGATAGTCTAAAATTTGGTGTGGTGTCCACATAATGCCACTGCTGCAATTTCCAATAGGGTCCTCTAAGTTTCAAAACATGTAAACCCTTAATTCTACCACTAACTGCTGAAAATTTCAGCATCTGCAACAAATTATAAATCAATGTTTTCTTTCTACCAAAAGTTCTGAGCACTGTTATTTGTATTAAATGCCTTATTTTTTTTCCCTAAACCTTCTATCAAATCATAAATAATTATAAACATCAAGTGCAATACTCCATCAGCCACATTTGAATAATATCTCATTTTCATCTATACTTACCATATTTTCCTTGCATTTATTTCTTTCTACCAAAAGTCATCATCACTTTTATTTGTATTGTATCAAATACCTTATTTTCTACAGTAAATTTCAGTTTCCAACAAATTATGCATTGACTTTTTTTTCTTTCTTTTCTTTTCTTTTTTCTATCTAGCAAAAGACCTCAGCATTTTTATTTGTATTGAAGGCCTTATTGTGATCTTAAACCTCAGTTCTATCACCAACTGTAGCAATTCAGCCTCTCTAACAAATTATGCAATTGTTATAGCATGATCAACAAATTAAATCACTAGGTGCCATTGACAATTATGCAGTAATTACCTTGTTTCTACTATCTGTCTGTCTGAGCACGTTCTACCTGAAGTATTTTACATGACTCTAAACATTCAACTGCTGTCTTTTATGCGAATGTCGATGAGGTGAATTGGAAAATACTATTTTGGTATTCTTGTCATGAGAAAAGCTAGGATGATCTATCTGAAGATTGCATGCATCAGAATGTCATCCATACAGCATACTGTTAGCCCCTGACCTTGCACATCAGCTTCCCTGATGCATGCACAATCTCATTATTGTCAGGCTAACTGCATCTTAACTTGAATGTTCTGTTTCATGACTAAACACAGCTTTTTTTTTACGGTACTTCAATCAATGATGCCACCTCCTCAGTCTGCATCCGTACTTGCATGTCATGATTAGTGGTCACTCATCTGATGGGTATTGCCTTGAATGGTGTATCTTTTCAGGCTCCTGAAGGATGGAATGGTGGTGTTGGTTATGTAACCAAGGAGATGATTCAAGCCCACCTGCCTGCAGCATCACCTGATATCCAGGTAATGGGCTTATTTTTCCTTATTTGTCCAATAATATCCAAAAAATCTTTCAGGTGCTATGTTCTTGCCATTCATATATTTATGAAAAGATAAAGAATTCAATGCACAACCTAACCTTTTTGATGGCCTCTGCAGATTTTGAGGTGTGGCCCACCACCCATGAACAAAGCCATGGCTGCTTACCTTGAGGCCCTTGGATATGCCCCTGAAATGCTGTTCCAGTTCTGATAATTTATAAGGTCTTAAATGGCTTCAACTCTCATTTGAATGGGTATTTGTGAGTTTCGCAATGCTCTTCTTTGTTTTGTTCTTTATCTTCTTCTTTTTCTTTTTCTTTTTTAATTTCGATGATAAACATTGTAGGTTTTCGTGCAATGTGGATCTAAAGAATGCACAACTAGATCAAGTGAATTGTCAACTTCTCTTCTTTTAGTTTGTGTAGGTTATTTACTACTATTTCCTTGTTCTGAAAGTTTCAGCAATACCAGTCAGTAACTGGACAGTGAAGAAATATTTTAGTGTTTCCCACATTTGAATTTTTTGCTCTTGTAAGCTTTGATTGTTGTAATCCTGTCCTAGAATTTTCAGAGATCCGTCCTGGCTCTTGCTGCACATTAACATGTAGCAAAGTTCTCAATTCTCAGTCAATCTTTCAAAAGATTTTAATTTAGATCAAAACATGAACAACCTAGAAAATCATAAGATTTAACTTGAAGTCTCATATTAAGTGAAGTGAAATAATCCAGATCTAATAATACAGCTTCACATTTATAAGGATGCTGTTAATACACTCTTGACATATACAATATCATTCCAGATCAAAAGTGAATTAAAAGTTAGTAATCAGCATTAATTACATTTTAAGATCTGACCTTGGATTATTAAGTGAAGAGGAAGAAAGATATGAGATTGGAAGGGAGTTTATCAAACTGATGTTGTGTTCATTCACATGCTGTCCTAGAATCGAATAATATATTCGTGCGGGGTAAGTCAATGTTGTTTACTGCTTTGAAGAATTTGGATCCATAGTTTTAAAAATTCTTCTTTATTTAAATATTTGATTAAATTATATTTTTAATTTCTTCAAAAATCACTTTCGTCAGTATATTTGCAATCGAATACTTATAGTTTCAAAATTGAGTCAATTTTTTCTATGCCAAAAACTTCCATTTAAATTGATCCCTTACTAGAATTGTATGATTTATGGAATTGTTTTCCAATTGCAAGACCAATAGCCTCTATAGGCATATTATCGCCAAGTGGACACAGAACAGATAAATTCGAATTAAAATCAAAATTCTTGTATTTATAATCCTTTTTACATGGGATTTTTCATTGATTGGATCATTCCATTCCAAGAAGCAAAACAAGAATCAAGATAACTTTACTATAATCATATGAGGAATCTCCTCCGGTAACTAGGCTCAGATCTATAGAGATTGAAATTTTGTGCCCGATTCAAAAAGATAAGTGATGTAGACCCACCAATCAAAGACACTAGGAGTAGGACTAGGATGTAGACGAAGGAATTTATTTATTATTAGTTTTGTTTTATTTAGTTGATATTGAGACTATTTTATATCAATACATTTTAGGGTTATGTGTTGTTGTAAGGTTGTTATATAAATCCTAAGTGATATTGTAGAGGTAGCTTTTGATAATTGATTTTGAGACCTAATATTTTGATCCCCTTTTCTCTCTGTCTTCCCTTTCTCATAATTTTCTCAAAAACATCTATTGTGATACACCAAAGTATCATAGCCCAAACTTCGATTCTTATGCCACTATTGCTAGTCAAATACCCTTTGATTTAAAATCATACTTTGTCAAGAAAAATTTCAAAATACACTGTTTACCTTAAAAGTCGTTTCCAAAAGAATTTTTGTCAGAATCAACATCTGAGCACACCAATAGGATTGCCACAAAAAGCCAAGACAAATGCTATAAAAAGCACTGCGAATGAAGGATGGACACACCCTAACGCGTGGTGGGTGAAGATAAGCCACGCCAGTCAAGCAGCTTTCAACCACGTCAGCAACACACGTCATCATACACGTAAGCCTTGATGCCACGCGTTGGCAGCTCAAATGGCAAAGGCTTATGTCAGCAGCCACATTAGCAAACACGTCATCACATCATGTTCAGCATTTTCTGCCCATCGTGCCATGTCATCACACCACATCAACGACACTTTAGCACCTTTGTGCCAAGTCAACAGAGTTAATCGATTCTTAAGGTTTTTCGGAGGTGTAGAATCCAAATTTAGGGTCAATTTTACAAGAAACAGCTCAAAAGTGCCTTATTTGCTTCGTGTAAGGTAAGGATCCTTACTTTCGATTTAATATTCATTGACATAGGTAATTAGGTCTTCGCAATAGTCCAAGTTATTTCTCTGCCATTCTACCATTCTACAATATTACAATAAAAGTGGAGAGGGGGGGGGGGGGGGGGAAAGTGTTAAGAAACACATTTCTTTTATCTTATCATTCTTGTGTTTGAATTGTTACATTGTCTACATTCTTTCATTTTTTGATCTAGCATTGCTATTGTTGCTATTGTGCCTTTATTTTTAGAAAGATTACATGCATTAAATTTGTAAGTCTTACATGTGCATTGTAACGAGTTAAATCTCGAGTTCGTTGTTATATTTTCTAGTTTCGCCTCGTTATTGTGCATTTGCATTACCTATCACTTCATGCCTACTTGTATTAATTTTTCTCACCTACCATGCCCCCAAAAAAGAACCAACCACTTGAACCTGAAGGGGATTTTGTTAACATAGCTACATCCAAAGATGACACTGACCATAAACTGAGTGAGTTAGTACACCAAATAATCACCCAGTTAGATAAACAACACCTCGTGGAAGAGGTTAACGAACCCTAGAGACGCCCCCAGACTTCTCAAGTTAGATTAACACAAGGTATTTCACTTATCTCTAGCATAGGTAGTAAAATTCCCCCTTACATTTTCACAGGTCTTAGTATGTTCAAGAACTAGTTCTAGATGACGAATTTAAGAGTGATGAGAATCATAGTCGAGATCTTAAGCACATTGGTGCTCAGAGACCACTTCAGACTTATCCTCATAGACAACCTACTTAAGATGCTCGAACTACCATGCCTGCATTATAGAAAGAACCTTAATAAGTGTCACCACCAGAATAAGCGGGCATAATTTTTCGAAGCACAATGAACAAATATATCCCTCACCTGAAGAGTTCCCTAAGCACAACCACTTACCTACTAGGCATGTTGATAAGGGTTTACACTATAAGAATGATCATGATGATCCAAGGAATCTATTTGCCTAGTTAAGCTTGATGTGCACTCTTATGATGGTAGGCTTGTTCTTAATTATTTTTCTGATTGAATTGATGCACTTGAGGACTATTTTAAGTTCTATCATTTCACTCTACCTGAGAAACTTCGTTTCACTAAGGTCAAATTATCTAGTGCTGCCAAAAAGTATTGGCAATGGGTCCTTAAAGATAGGAGAGCTAGAGGTATGTGAGAGATTGAGACTTGGGAAGATATGAAGGAAGTCCTTATCAAATCCTACACCTTAGGCAAACTTCCTCTATTGTCACTTATAGGGAAGAATTTGTTAGCCTTCTTGTTAGAGCCCATGTCCAAAAAGATGAACTTCGAATTGTTAGAAGGTTCATTAATGGTCTTTGAATGGATGTTAGGAGAGAAGTGGATAAAGATATCATTTATTCTTTGGAGGAGGCCTATCAAAAAGCTTATACATGTTGAACGCTACCTTATATTTTATCCTTAACCTAATGTTGTCATGGGCGAAAGGCACCTCTAAGGCGATAGGTTTCAAAATAGCTTAAGGCGATAGGCGCTAAAAAAGTGATAGCCCAAGCGAAGAAAATATAGAATTAGACTAAATTGCATAAACAAATGATTATATAAGCTATATATAATGAATTAAGTTTCTAATTAAAATATATAATGAACTAAATTGAAAAATTAATTACCAAATTTTTTTTTTTAACATGTATAAATTATATTTTTTAATTAATAAAGCATATAATAAATGGATATATCTATATCTAATTGACTTAATTTTAATTAACAAAAGTATACAATATATAATAATTATATAAGATAAAAGGAATGACTACAAAAAAAACTAAAAAAAATTGAAAATTGATGAATAAGTAAAAAAAAAAAATTATTAAAAAGAAAACAAAAAAGGAGTCTCATTAATAACATATAAGGACAACAAATAATTTTTTTTTTTAAAAAAACAGAAAAATTTGTTTCTTCTCTTTCTTCTTCTTCTTCTTGATGCCGCTGCCGACTCCTTGCTATTCCATTGCTATGTCGCTAGACTCTGGCTGTTTTCCTGGCAGATTTAACATCGCTTCCAAGCTCTAACAAATAGCAAAGGTTAGCTTTCAATATAAGGCTAAAGAATCAAAAAAATTCAGAAGTTGCAAAGCTCACCAGATCTGTAGGGGCTCACCTTTTCCGTTTCTCGACTTGACTAAGGTGACTCCTAAGGAGAAAGAGAAGCACGCCTCTGTACTACTGACTCGTTTGAGGGGTCTTCAGGTGGTGGGTCTCTGCCTCGCCTCACTTGAGCACCTCCAGTGCCCGTGACATCACTGCCTCAACCACGCACTTTCTTTCAAGATAGTGGATCTCATCAATCCCAATTAAACTCTCAATCTAGAAGTCTTTTACCCCCATTTAGGACCACTTCTGATCCTAGTCTTATGCTAAAGTGTCTTCGTCTATCAATCGTCTTAGTGCTTCAGTTCTTGAATATGTACCAGTACCATCCCCGTTCAATGTTTTACTTCTCAAAAAAAGTCAAATTGCTTTTCAATGCCTTCATTAAGCGTTAGTGCTAGAGGGAGAGTCGAGTGACCTTTAATACGATGAGCTTCCCATCTAAATTTTCTTGCCTCTAAAGATGATTGTGTTGATGCCTTGGGTGGTCTCAACATAGATGAGCGAGGAGAGTCTTGTTCATGGCTATTGAGGATGGTCAGTGGAAATGCACAAATCTCTTCATGACTTATATTGAGTGTAACAATAAGAGTTGTTCGATAGTCATTGATGATAGTAGCACCATGAATGTCATTTCCAAGGTAATTATGGCTAGATTCAACCTTAAGGTCAAGCTCCATTTGAAACCATTTAAAGTCGCTTGGGTAGATAACACTATTTTAGCTATAACCCAATGCTATATAGTCCCCATTTGTTTAGGCGACATAAGGATGATGTGTATTGTGATGTGTTACTCATGAATGTTGCACATATCTTATTAGAGTGAGCCTGGATCTATGACTTAGATGTGATCCTTCATGGTAGGGATCATAATTGTGAATTCAAGTTCCAAGGAAAGAGAATTATTTTAATTCTAGCTAAACCCTCCAAAAAGAAGTCCCAACCTAAGTCTAGCCTGAATGTTATGTCCCAATCACCATCTACTAAGAGAATCAGTCTTTTGAGTGGTAAAAGTTTCACCAAAAAGAGTCAGGACAACACCTTTTGTTTAGCAATTATGACTAGAGTGGCTTGACATGAACCTAGTAGCCCATAGAGACCACCTGAGATAGAAAACTTACTAGTTGCATTCATTGATGTCATACCAGATGAGCTTTCTGATGAACTTCCTCCCATGTGAGAGATTCAACATGCCATAGACTAAATCTTAGAGGTCCCAATTGCCTAACTTTCCCCATTACTGATTGAAGCCTAAGGATCGTAAGGAGTTGAAAATAGGCAAGTCATTGAGCTCTTAGGGTAAAGGTAGAATCTGACATAGTCTTAGCTCGTGTGATGTTCCTACTCTCTTAACCCTAAAGAAAGATGGAACCTACAGGATGTACATCGATAGCAGAGCCATTAGTAAGATCACTATCAAGTATAGGTTTCCCATCCTTAGTCTTTGTGATATGTTGGATATATTAGCCAGTTCTGGTCGGCATTCTAAGATCGAGTTGCATAGTGGTTACCATCAGCATTGTATTAGACCGAGTGACGAGTAGAAAATAGCCTTTACGACTCAAGATGGTCTATTTGAGTGGCTAGTCATGCCCTTTGGATTATCCTAATGCTCCCAGTATTTTCATGCAAACTAGGACCCACATTCTTAAGCCTTTCATTGGTAAATTCCTTGTGATTTATTTTGATGACATCCTAGTCTATAGTAAGTCCAAGAGCAAGTACTTAGATCACCTCCATAGTCTGTTTGTTATATTTAGGAAGGCAAAGTTCTATGCTAATCTTAGAAAGTGTAGTTTCCTGCAACCTAGTGTGCTTTACTTAGGTTTTTTCATTTATGCTAAAGGTATAACAACTGACCTTGAGAAACTTAGAGCTATTAAGGAATGGCCTGAACCTAAGACCATCATTGAAGTTCATAGCTTCCACAAGTTAGCTTCTTTTTTATAGGGGTTCTATTAGAGGTTTTAGCACCATTACTGCTCCCTATGACTGAGTGGTTGAAAAAAGGAGAATTTAAACCCTCTGCAACTACTGGAGCCATCGTCACTGTTAAGCAAAAATTGATTGAAGCACCTGTCCTTCTACATCCTGATTTTCATAAGGTATTTGAAGTCGCTTGCAATGCTTCTGGACTATGCATATGTAGAATGTTAAGTCAAGAAGGTTATCTCATAGCCTTCTTTAGTGAAAAACTTTCAGATGCTAAGTAGAGATATTACATTTATGACAATAAGTTGTATGATGTGGTTTAGTCCCTTTTTCTTTGGAGGTATTACTTGCTACCTCAAGAATTTGTACTCTATTATGACTATTAAGCATTACGATACCTATAGTTTCAAATCTCTAAAGTGTAAGCATGCTAGGTGGATTGAGTTTTTGAACGAGTACACCTTTGTCTTGAAACACAAATATGTGGTGGAGAATAAGGTCATCGATGGCTTGAGTCGGGTATTAGTTATCCTTAATGCCTTAAGCTTTGGAGTTATTAGGTTTGATAGACTCAAGGACAAATATTTTACTTGCCAAGACTTAATTTTCCAAGAAGTAAGTGAGGGACATTGACTTCTTTATCCATGACAGCTACCTATTTCGGTCTTCTAGATTATGTATTCTTCTCACTTCTCTTTTTTATTTTGGGAGATGAATGCTAGTAGCTTAGCAGGTCATTTAGGTCACGATGAGACTATAACTCTTTTAAAAGACAATATCTATTGGCCTTCCCTGAAACAGGATGTTACTATGATTGTTTCCCAATGTCGAACATGTCAATTGGGGAAAACTAAGAAGCATAGCCTATATTCCCCGCTTCCTTTACCATATCAGCCTTGGCAAGATTTAAGTATCGATTTTTTTTTAGGGTTACCCGGCACAACAGACGTGATAGTGTATTTGTCGTAGTTGGCAGGTTACCTAAGATGGCTCATTTTATCCCATGTTCTAAGATAGTTGATGTATCCCACATAACTAAGATATTCTTTAGGGAAAAGGTCAAATTGCATGGTTTTTCTTCTATAATAATATCTGATAGGGATGTTAAATTCATGAGATACTTTTGGAAGACATTGTGGAAGTTATGTGGCACTATTTTGAAATTATCCTCTGCTTTCCACCCACAGACTGGTAGTCAACTTGAGGTTGTTAATTGTAGTTTGGGTGATCTTCTCAAGTGTGTTGTGGGAGAAAAGCTAGGTAATTGAAATTTGGTTCTTTCTACTGTTGAATTTGCATATAATGACTCTGTTAACAGGTATACGAGAAAGAGTCCTTTTAAGTGCATCTATGGTTACAAACCCTGCACCCTTGCTAATCTTGTTCCTTTTCCCTCTATGCCCGTGTTTCTTTACATGCTGAATCATTTTCTATACACATTCGTGATTTATTTGCTGAGATTAGTTGAAAAATTACAATGAGCTCAATTGATTATAAACTTGTTGCTGATGTGCATCGTAGACCTAAAAAGTTTAATATAGGTGATTCTATTATGGTTCACCTTCACTTTGAACTTATACCCCACACCTTATCTAAGAAACTACATGCAAGATCTATTGGCCCTTATCTCATCATTAACAAACTTGGACCAAATGCAAATGGACTTAATTTACCTTTTCATTTGAATATTAGTCTTGTTTTCAATGTGGAAGATCTAACCCTTTATCTAGGTAACTTGAGCCTCTTATGTTTTCTTCTGGTGTTCCTTCAGGTTCAGCTGTCCCCAAAGTTCCACCATTCTCATCCTATCATAACGAGATTGAGATCGTGTTAGTAGGTACAATTTAGGATGGGTGTCAGGGTTTCTTGTTCATTAGAAGAGTCGGCCTGCTTCTGATGATGCTTGGATTTCTAAAGGTGTATTTTGCTGGTTAGACCCTCAGTTTTTAGATCATTATATTTTACTGAACTCTATGGAGTGTTTGCTAACGTCATCCTTTCTAGCAAGAAACCTATTGAATTCGAAGGTGAATGATAGGGACGCACCAATCCAAGACTCTAGGAGTAGGGCTAGGAAGCACAAGAAGGATTTAATTTATTATTAGTTTTGTTTTATTTAGTTGATATTAAGACTATTTTATGTTAGTATATTTTAGGGTTATGTGTTGTTGTAGGGTTATTATATAAACCCTCAAGTGATATTGTAGAGGTAGCTTTTGATATTTAATTTTGAGGCCTAATATTTCAATCCCTTTTTCTCTCTTTCTTCCCTTTGTTATTCTTTCTCATAATTTCCCCAAAGCATCTATTGTGTTACACCAATAAGGCTTTGGAAGATTTAATGGCTGACCTAGGAATAAATCGGCTCTGATTGAGGTGGTATAACCCGCTAATATGATATATGAAATAGTTGATAGATAAGAAAGAGGATAAAAAAAATTGTGATGGGAGTTTAGTGGGATGGTGTTTGGTGTATGTACCTAGAAATGAAATAAGGAAGGAAGATGGGTTAGGTGACTTTATGGTGCCTAGCTGTTGTTCTTGTTACTACCGTGGTCGTCCACCGTTGGAGTTTTGGTAAAGGAGACATAAGACTGGACATAAGAAAGAATTTCTTTTTTTTTTTTGTTGTTAATTTTTTTTAACATGTTTTCCTCATGTCACTACATAACTGGTTGTTATTGACACATCAACTATGTTAGTCTACTTCATCTTTTGTTAGTGTCCACCTCATCGCATGTTAAGTCAATTTAAGTGTAAGTTAACGACATGAACTAAATTGACTCAATCTTAAAACTATAACTACTCGATTACAATATTTTAAACTATATGGATGAAAGTGATTTTTAACTAAATTATAGACACTAAAAGTAAAATTTAGTTAACAATAAATGATAAAAATTATATCACCTTTTTTTTTATATATATATATAAAAGTAACTCTATTAAGTAATCTATTAAATATATTAACTTTTAGTTTCTTTTTTCTTAAAGTGATAAATCTGATAACCTGATAAATAGCTACAATAAGAAAGAGATTCTTTAAATACAAGGAGAAAGATGGAGAGAAAAATGAAGGAGTGAGGAAGGAAATTGTGAAGATGCCAATAATGGTGAGAGTGGCAAAGGGGTGTCTCCTACACCACTAGATCTAGTCCTACTAGTTCATGTAGAGATGATATTATAGGAGGCAAACGAACGGTTATTCTTGAAGATGTATATTCTATTGAAGATTCCTTCGGATGGCCGTATGAGCTCAATCCTCATAAGAAGAAGGTGAGGATTGTCCTTCTATTTTCTTTACTGAAAGAGGAGAAAAACACAATTACTATGTCGTGGAGAAACTTACTAATTATTAAAACTTTTGGTAAATCTGTTAGGTATGTTATCTTAAATCGGAAAAGTCAGAGCAATTTGGCTACTTACACATAAAATCCAAATTATAGATTTGGGTGGGGACTAATTTATAGCTTGATTTGAATCAAGTAACGATATAGGAAAGGTAATCAATGAGTGTCCTTGGTTTATAAGAAGACATTTTTTAATGCTTAGATGGTGGATTTCAAGATTTTGAATCTCTGAGGCAAATAAGATTGCCACCACAACCATCTGTGTTAGACTTCCTAGGCTACCTATTAAGTGTTTTGATAATTCCAAAGATCGGAGTCAAATTGGGTACAATCCTAAGAATAGATGCCAACACAGGTAAGACTTAGAGGCGAAGATATTCCAGGCTTTCTATTGAAGTTAATTTAGATAAACCTTTTTTCACCAAAATCTGCATTGAAGGCAAAGATCGCGAAGTCTGGTATGAAAATATATACGCATTTTGTATTGTAGGAAAATTGGACACATGGAAGAATTCTATAAACTTGAGAAGCCTATGCCATCACTTTCAACTGCTTCAACCATTGAGACTTCATTAGGCCAATAAAAAACAAGAAGAGCTTTTTGAACCATGTATCTTAGTACAAAAAGGTAAGAAAAAATTAAAGAAAGTTCTTGTGGATTAGGATGCAATGCCTTATAAACAGACAAAAAACTTTATTATGTCTTCAAATCTGGCCTCACAAAGAGGAAGAAGTAAGTTTAGATAACGCTTCTTTTGGCAAATGAAATACAACAAAGATCCTAGCACTCTTAGAAAAATTAATTGACCTTCTAAACTTTTCAATCCCATCAACACCAAAACCTACAACAGTCGTTCCTTCAAGTAGTGTAAAGAATGAGGAATTTGTTCAAGAGGTACATCAACAATGTTCAACCTCTATTTATCAACCTTGCCTTAACTCAAACAAAATTACAAAGGCAATTTCAAAGGTAACACTTTAAGAAAAATGCCAAGGAGGGGGAGGGAGAAGAGGCTTCAGGAAAATGAACCAAAGGCTCTGAGAAAAGAGGGATGAGAGATTCACATTTTTTTCTAGAAACAGAAAAGCAAACCTACCAGATGATACTTCCAATCAGTAGGAATTTGAGTCTAAACACGTGCAGCACCAATAACGAACTGCCAGTGAATCACTCAATTGGAAATGAGCTCACTAATAAACATTACCTCAGCCTAGATCCAAACTGGATGAACAAAGTATCACAGATACTACTAATTGGAAATGAGCTCACTGATAAAGATTACCTTGGCCTAGATCCAAACCTGATGAACAAAGTAACACAGATACTATTAAGTGCCAACGGATAGAAAAAATATTCACAGCCAGAAGAAGCCATACAATGATTTTGGAAGGAGTTAGGTGGTTAAAAAGGACAATAAATTGCATGGATCGGGGCTTCAGCTCGAACAAGGGGGAATGGAGTACCAGATTCTATCTTCCAAGGAATCAGTTCTAGGAAAGAGAACGATTTGGAGCTAGGATGACTTGAGGAAATATCGAAGCAAATAGGGTCAATAGAGATATCCCCACAAAACCTACAAAACCCACAAGAAATACCTTTTATGAATATCATTATATAAAATTGCAGGGGAGTTGGATGATAGACCTCCCGTAAAAGCGTTCAGGAATTAATGAGAATACATAACTTGACAATTGTTGGTACTAAAATTATAGTATTTGGTTGGACAACTAGTGTTGTTATCTCTTCTCTTCCTTTTGATGGTACCAGCATTGTGGATGATGTAGGCCACTTAGATGAAATTTGGCTTCTCTGGAATAAAGCATAGGTAGATATGGATCTATTTAATAAATGTGACTTGGAAATTCATGTAGTGGTAAAGATAAGACCAGCTAATTTCTCATGGCTTTTTAAAAAAAAAAAATTTCTAGTATTTATGCTAGCCCCTTTTTACATAAATGCATATTATTGTGGGATATACCAAAAGATTCAGTTCAATTTAATTTGCGTGGCTGATGCTATAAACTTTAATGAAATCTTGAGACCAATTGATAAAATTGGAGGTAATACCATTAACTAGACTAAGGCTACTGCTTATGAAGCTATATGGATTTTAGTAATCTTATTAATCTTGGCTTTTCTGGTCCTCGTCATACTTGGTCTAATTGTAAACAAGA
The DNA here is from genome assembly GCA_029379385.1 of Quillaja saponaria. Taxonomy (NCBI): domain Eukaryota; kingdom Viridiplantae; phylum Streptophyta; class Magnoliopsida; order Fabales; family Quillajaceae; genus Quillaja; species Quillaja saponaria. The sequence continues at coordinate 25,279,327 of CM055607.1, forward strand.
TGGATCCCTTATCCTAACTAGAATTGATTGTTTTTAGGCTAATGATAGTTGCATCCATACTTTCCTTAATAATTATGTAACTCACATTCCTAGATTTAAATCAGATCACTCCTATTTGCTCATTGATATTTGGTTCACAGATAATTTTTTTTATAATGTGTGGAATGGTTGCCTGAAAATGTCTCTGATGCCTACTTCATTTTAACAAACAATTATAATGAGGAATTAAGAGATTTTTGGAAACTTATTTCAAAAAAAAAAAAATCTTATCTAAGCTTCATGGTGTGCATAAAGCTCTTTCTGAGGGCCCATCTAACTTCCTTTTTAATTTGGATAAGCTCCTTAGAGAAGAGCTTGAAAAAATTCTTGCTATTTGAAGTTTACAAAATGTAGAATTAATTGGCTTACTTATGGGGATATCAATACTAGATTCTTTCATACTTTGACTTTATGTAGAAAAAGAGCTAACAAGGTTCTTGGTTTGAAGAATGAGGTTGGGACTTGGCTTACTAACTCTAATGACATTGTGTCTATGTTTAAAGAACATTTACTAATGTGTTTTCCTCATCTTTTGAGAATTGTTCATTTGTTAGAACCCTATTTGCACTATCTTTCGTAGCATCTCTAAGGCCAATAGGACCTTCCGTTATAATAGGGTGTTTATATTGGAGATTAGGAATGCTCCTTTTCAAATTAAACCTTATAAGGCCCTAGGGCCTGATAGTTTTCATTCCCTGTTTTTTCAAAAATGTTAGGAGATTATGGGCAACTCTGTCTGTTATGATATTGAAAAAATCTTTATTAATGGTAAGATGAAAGGATGACTAGAATAGCACCCTTATTTGTCTCATACCCAAAGTGGAAAACCCTGAATCTATTAGCCAATTCAAACCCGTTAGCCTTTGTAACACCTTGTATAAGGTTGTTACTAAGGTCCTCTCCAATAAACTAAGACCCTTGCTTAATGACCTTATTAACCCTCTTCAAAGGAGTTTTATCCTTGGTCAAAGGTGCAGTGATAATGTTATCATAGCTCAAGAGACCTACCATTCTATTTCTAATAGGAGGAGTGGAGAAGAAGTAATTTTTGTGAAAACTAACTTAGATAAGGCTTATGACAAACTTGAATGGAGCTTTGTAAGGGATGTTGTCACTGCTTTTGGTTTCCTTAACACTTGGATTTCAGTTCTTATGTCTTTTGTTAACTATTAGTCTGTTTCTTGTTAGAAAAAATAGTAAAGGATAAGACAATTTGTAGACTTTGAAGCGTGTTGTTCTATCAACACTATCCTTAAAAAGATATTGCCTGCATATCCTTCTCATTTAGGGATTGCAGACAAGTCCCTTCCAGTATCCAACAAAGTTTCTTAGAACCTTGTTATTCATAATTATTTCTACTGCTAATGGAAGCCATCTATATATAAAAAATGAATAGTCATGTATTAATAATCATGACTTTTAATATAATAATCTATAACTTTTAATTCATTAGTTGTGTCTCTTGGCATAAATAAATTGCAACTTCTAATTTTTATTTTTTTATTTTTGGTTGTCTTGTTATGATAGGATTCCTACCAAATCCTTGCTTTCCACCATGGGTTTAATTATTAATAACTCTTATAGTGGGTGCCCTAGTGAATCGGAAACTTCTATGCATATTTTAAGATATTATTTTTATCAATGAGCAGGCTTGGAGTCTTTTGAGCATCCCTATCACCATTTCTAATTTCTTCACTCTCAATAGCTTTAACTGGATACATAATTCTATCATGCTTTCAAATATGCTCCTATAAAAATTCCAAACTACATTGGAATGTTATTTTCCTTCATGTGTGTTGGAAATTGTGGAATAATAGGAACTCTAAAATCTTTGAAAATCAGGATCATAACTTAATTAGACTCTATCATAATGTCCTCTTTCCTCAATGCTATCCTAGTTCTAAAAATTATGTCTTGGTTCCTATTCAATGGATATCACCTCGACTTGGGTTTTTGAAATTGAATACAGATAATTCATCTTTGGGCAATCCGAGAAAAATGTGCAATAGGAGATTTGATCATAAATGAATTTGATTGTGGGTTTATGAGAAATATTGGAATAGGTAATTAGGGTTGAGCAGTCAATCGAGTCGAGTCGATTTCGGGCCTTTTACCAACCTACCTGCCTATATCAATTATCAAAAATCACCACTCGATTGACAACTGACCTAGTTGGTTTCTAGGATTTTCCAACCACCGAAAAATTAGTCGATTTTGATTGAGTGATTGGTTAATCAGTTGTTCATTTCACAACTCTCAAATTTCACTTTTTAGATCCAAAAACAAAAATAAATCAGTAGAAGAACACAATGAACTACATAAAAAATACATAATTAGATGAAATCAATAGCTATGAAGTTACAAAATACATAGACTTTCTAAAAAATAATACACAAAATTCATAATATTGAAAAGGAAAATTATCAAATCGACTACAATTCACATCAATCTAAAGAAATAATTTCAGATCTAAAGAAATAGAAAATGGAAGGAGCTCGGGGAGGAAGCACCAATAATATTCACAAATCTGAAAACACCACAAGCTTGACACAAATTAGTAGATCGATAACGACCCTTATAACAAATTATAGTTGTACACAAGCGAAATGAGTCAAGTAGGAAGCTTGATTTGCTTCAAGGAGCAAAAGGGTCTTCAACTCTTTGATGATTACAGTAGCACACCATAAATTGGAGGAGAGAAATACATATATTGAAAGGTTAAGACATGAGAGCTTAAGAAGTTAAAGGGGTGATAGATACAAAGAGGAGGAAGTTTTGGAGAGATGCTAATGGTAGGGATGGTGTGGCCATAAATTAGGGATAATGGGTTTGGGCTAAAGACTAGAATTTTGAAATTAGAGGTTGAGAAAATTTAATACCTATATTATGTAAAAAACAAATAAAAAATTAAATACATATATAAGTCAGTTGTGTCAGTTATATCGAGTGAGAAAAGTCTTCAACAAAATTATTGTGCTGACTCAAAATTTTAAATCACACCTCAACTGTTTTTTCAATGGGCCTCTTAAATTTGGTCGGTTTTGTCCCAAATCAGTAGGATTTAGGTCGTTGGTTTAGCGGTTCCAATGCTCAGCCCTAATCTTGGTATAGCTGGTGCTGGTGGTATTCTTAGAGATGACATGAAAAATTGGGTACTTGGGTCCTCAGAAAAAAGTGAGAGTTGGGTCAATTACTCTTGTGGAGCTTTGGGGGCTTAAGGACATCTCACTTGCCAAAAACCTCAACATACAGAAGTTAGAAAATGAGGTTGATATATGCCATGGTCATATTTCATTTGTTTAAACACAACGTTGACTATATATAATATACAGCCATATGGTACACTCATTGAGATTGCACATGCTTATTGAACAGTATCCCGAGAGTAGAATTAAACACATCTATCGTGAAGCAAACATATGTGCAGGAACAAAATGTTGATCCAATGTTTATGACCATATCCCAGATTTTGTATTCGATACTTTCATTTCATATCTAGATGGAACTAACTCCCCTCATTTTCTATTGATTAATAAATTTAATTTATGAAATATATATATATATATGAAAGAAAAACAATGTATATATTTTAAAATTTTAATTTAATTTATTGAAATAATATGATGAAAGCGATGATGAATTTTGTACAAAATGAAATATTTCAGAGTGTACTTATAAGGTCCCCATAATGACTTCATTGAGAAGTATGAATGTGTAAATTTTATATTCATATTCCATTGTGACAGGGAAGATTATTATTATAATTTGTTTTATTGAGAAAATAGAAAGGTAGGTAGGGTATCTCACATATTCTGGCAGGTATATTACGCCCACATCATTATCACCTTATATCTGGAAGAATCTCCACTGCATCTATGTTGGGGCCGAAACTAAATTTTCATTTGAGTTATAATGGTTATTAAACATGTTCATATTTATATAAATAACTTTTTTATTTTTATTTATTTATTTTTTCGTGTATTGAAAAAAATAAGATGAAACAAGAGAAACGTTATAAGGTATATATAATATCTATAAGAAATAAGCAAACAATTATAAAATTATTAAAATTTATTAACTAAAAGGAATTCAATTAATGAGAAACTTATTGCAATTCTATTGTTATTAAGAGAGTAGTAAAAACGATTAAGAGTGATATTATGTATTAAAGTTGATAAAGAATATTTAATAAAATAAAACAACTTCACCTATCCAAGTTTTTAAATAACTAGGCACAGCCATGTGCTTAAGCAAATGTTGAATGATTTTTTTTAAAAGTACAAAGTTGTCATTTTAAGTTTCTTAATCTTATCTAAAAGATAAAATATAAACGAGTTGTAATTGGTATGAGTGGTTTGTAATGGATAGTTTTTAGGAGACAAAAATTAATTTTAATTAATTTAATTTAGTTTGAAATTAATTAATTTATATTATTTTAAATTAAAAGACATTTTTTGACTTTAAAAATAAAGAATAATATAAATAAAAGTAGATATAGAACTATAAATATATTATTATTTCTCTACAAATAGTTGCCAAAGAGCACTTTAATAACTAGATCTAGAATACCAACTTAAAAAATTTTAGATTCAAATTCCTGTAATTACTATGAGGGTTCTTGATTGAGCTTAATCTTGGTATTTTAACAAGTTAAAACTATACATATTATTCGTGAGAGGTCTTGTTATTTGGATAATACATCCAACTTTCCTTATACTCTCTTTCTCACATAATCATGGTTGAGTTAAAACTTAAAGTAGTAATTATTCTTCATAAAAATTTCCCTATTCAAAAGCACGAGAAGGAAGACTGTATATCTAACGAGTCCGCTTCCACAGTTTGACCCTATTCCCACGCTTCTTCCAATTCGTAGCAAAGAAGAAGAGAGAGAGAGAGAGAGAGAGAGGAACTAGCAGTGTTCTATGACCAGTAACTACTACTGCAGCAAAAAATCTCTACCCTGTACCGGTAAAAGTCCCCGTTATATTCTTATTCCATTGCTCTCTTTACCAAATTATATCATTCTCGAGCCTCTCCTTTTTTCGGTTCTGTCATTCTTCATTCCTCAGTTTGTTAGTGCTTTATTTCCATGAGTTAGTCAGATTGGATTGGATTTTATCTGAGTTTCTTGAGCTGATTTTAATGGCGGGTCTTTCTCTTGGACAATGCTTAAAATGGGTATAGTTGATATAACAATGAGGAGATCCGACCGTTTGGTTTTCTGGGTCGTTTGGTTTGTTTGATTGTCTTTCTTGCAATGTGTATTGCTCGAGGCCATCTTACCCGTTTGATATTCAAAACTTTTTGGCACCACATTACAACAATCTTAATACATAATTTAGTTCAATGTGGTCGGAAAATGGTTGCAGGCGGTATTCATGTCATCTTCACCAGTACCTTTCCTTTAATTGAGGAACTTCAATCTGGGTTTCATGTTTGTTACCATATTGTTCATTCGCTTGGATTCTCTTTCATTTTCATAGAATTCCTTTTACATTCGTCAAATAGCGCTTTTTGATTACTTACAAATACAGAAAATGAAAGCTGATATAAGGCACTGTTGATTTCTTTGAATTACTTTTGCAATGGCTGAGAGAAATGGCTCATCCATTGTGGTTATTTCTCGAGGACCAATTTTTTGTTTGTTTACAATGACATCAGTCCTGTTTGTATTATCTTGGTTCTTTGTCCTGCGTTCCACAGGTCGACCTCATTTTATTGATCAAAGCTTATTACCCAATTCAAATATTTTTTCTACTGGTGATTCCAGTTCCGAGAAGCAGAGGCAAAATGTTGAACCCTCAATTGGTAACCGAGCTATTCTTGTGGATAATGAAGAAGCAGAAGCTCTGCAGGAGACAGAAACTCCCCAAGCAAAAGATGACTTGAAATGCGATAGCAATGATAAAGTAGTTCTTCAGGTTTTTATGTATGATTTGGATCCAGAGTTCCATTTTGGTCTCTTAGATTGGAAACCCGAAGGAGGAAGTGTTTGGCCTGATGTACGAAACAAAATACCTTCATATCCTGGCGGTTTGAACTTGCAACACAGCATAGAATATTGGCTTACCTTGGATCTTCTTGCTTCAGAACTTCCTAACGCCCCAAATGCTCATACTGCAATAAGAGTTCACAACTCTAGTGAAGCTGATATAATTTTCGTACCATTCTTTTCTTCTTTGAGCTACAACCGATACTCCAGAATTAAGCCACATGAAAGAAAGAGCAAGAACAAGAACAAGAACAGGTTACTACAAGAGAAGTTGGTGAGGCATTTGACGGCTCAAAAGGAATGGAAGAGATCAGGGGGACAGGATCACTTAGTTATAGCCCACCATCCGAATAGTATGCTAGATGCAAGAATGAAGTTGTGGCCTGTGACATTTATACTATCAGACTTTGGGAGGTATCCTCCAAAAATAGCCAATGTTGAGAAAGATGTGATTGCACCTTATAAACATGTGATCAAAACCTATGTCAATGATTCCTCTGATTTTGATAGCCGTCCAACATTGTTATACTTCCAAGGAGCAATATATAGAAAAGATGTATGTCCTTTCCTCTTCAATTCCTTTTTTATTGTTTCTTTTAGATTTCAAGCTAAATTTTTTTGAGAATTCTTTCTTTATATTCTGAACTTAAAAAGTTTTGGATCTGTTAGGTCATTGATAAAAATTCTTTTCGTGCTCTTTTTTTTGCCATGTCATGCTTTAGAAACTTATGAGTACTGATTGTCATGGTTAATTATCCTGAACCAAGTTCTCAGGAAGTCCAACTTTTAGAGAGTAGCTGAATACATTTTTTTTATTTTTTTTTTCTGAAGAGCATATAGTAAAAAATATATAATATACTGGATTCACAAGTAATAGCTACTGCTTTTTGAATCTAAAGATAGATCCATTTTTGTGCAGTTTAATATTCATGTATCTTTTAGTTCCCAACTGATGCTCAAGTATTCCGTAATCTGTATAAGCCAACCACTTGCATAATCTCACACAATAACCGACCTAGATTAGACTTTCAAACATTTTTGCAGCCTTTTTCATGATGAATGTAAGAAGTGATTTTATGACTTGAAATTTATATGTTTTCCACTCCAAAACTATTTTCTTACGGCCTACAATTTCCTTCAAGTTCTTGGATCCTTTATTGATGTATCTGACATATCAAGTCTGTTATTCCGATTCTTGCATGTTAGATGTGGCTAACCTACTGAGTCTATTTATTTGTATTCAAGAATTCTAGAGAAAGGGGTAGAAATTTTGTTCCTTGTCAGCCTTTTCTAACAAATCACCAGAAGGATAATAGTTTCGGTAAATTGTCATATAATTGAATTTGTCCTTCCATAAAAGAATGGTTCACTTTTCTATCATTCTTTTAATATACTCTATTTTGTAGCAATCATATAGCACCTAAGTAGGCATCATTTCATAAGACTTTGAAGCTTATCTAATAAACAATTCAATAGTTTGACAACTTGCTTTATAACTAAACAGTAGGGTCACGCTCTTTAAACGACCTAAGAAGCTTAAGTCATCGATTCCAATCCGATAAAGGGATTATTTATTTTCACGAAACTCCTGCTTAGTCTTCATTTTTCAGCAGAGGATATAGATATGAAAAAAAAAAAAGAAAAAAAAAATGGTAACCGCCTGGCGAGTAGTTTTTTTATTATTTTAAGTGGAATATTGTTCATTCTGATTTTTACTTATGCTTTTCTCATGCTCAGGGAGGTTTCGTCCGGCAAGAGCTATTTTATCTTTTAAAAGATGAAAAGGATGTGCATTTTGCATTTGGAAGTGTTCAGAAAGATGGAATCAGGAAAGCTACTCAAGGAATGCATTCTTCTAAATTCTGCCTTAACATAGCTGGCGACACCCCATCATCAAATCGCCTGTTTGATGCCATTGCAAGTCACTGTGTCCCCGTAATCATCAGTGACGATATTGAGCTGCCATATGAAGATGTCCTTGACTACTCTCAGTTCTGCATATTTGTCCGTACCAGGGATGCTCTCAAAAAGAAGTATCTCATAAATCTCATCAGGGGTATTGGCAGAGATGAGTGGACCCAAATGTGGAACAAGTTGAAAGAGGTCGAAAATTTATACGAGTTTCAGTATCCATCTAAGGAAGGTGATGCTGTCCAAATGATATGGCAAGCTGTCGCCCGTAAGGTTCCTGCTATTAGAATGAAGTTACACAAGTCTAGGCGATTTACTCGTACTCTTCCCCGTAATGTAAGAGAATTAATTTCAATTCCTGCACCAGGTAACTTTTGGTGAGACAAATCATATTCTGTGTCATTGCCTCCTAGAGTCTTTCGGATCAGACGTTGGATTTTCTGTTTTTGAAATGTGAGAACTGTTGTGATTCTCACTCCAAATTTTGACCCAGACAATGTAACATTTTCCAGGAAAAAAGAGAAGAAAATAGAAGGCAACTCAGCCAATCGGCTTCCTCTTAAGATTATGGATATCTAATTGAAGTTTATAATCTATCTTTCCATTCCATATAGATGATATTTTCACAATATCAACTTGCAACACACCAACATCAAGTTTAGGACCTAGTTTCATATTTGTATGTAGATGATCTTATACTTGTGAAAAAGAAGAGGAAGTTGTGACATGGAAGAATATACCGTCATAATGGGAATAAACTAGATGTCTTTTGTTTTGGGGAAGCTCGCTAAGGGGTTGTGTATTCGGATCCAACTCATCTAGGATTTATTTGGGAGTTTGAGGAAAAAAGATAGGAGAGTTAATGGAGAAAGACTGAGAGTACAAGAAAATTAACACTTATTCTTTTCTTATTTGAAAGTTAAAAAAATGAAAGGAGAGTAGAAGATAATGCACATTTTTTATTTTGGAGTTGAGGAAAAAGGAGATAAGAGAATAAAATAATCATATTTTTACAATTTTGTCTTTAAAATATTTTAATTGAGTATTAATAGATATTTAATAAAAAAAGTTATGAGTATATTTTGTATTTCAATAAAAAATTATAAAATATAATTTAGAATAATTAAAATTTTAAGCTTTGGAAGGGTTTGGAGGGAGTATCCCTCCATTTCCTCTCCCTTACTCTCAAACAAGAAAAAAGGTGCATTATCCTCTCCTCTCTTTTCCTCTCTCTTCATTTCCTTTTATTCAAATAGACCCCTAAATTTCTTACAGGTAGAATTCTTAATATTCTTTAAATATTTTTTGAAAAAACAAATGTTCAAGACTAAAATTGAAATTGAACAAATGATTTTCTTTAATTAGTAGATCAATAGTTATGTAAATTGTATTTTCATGTATTAATATTTTTTTATCTATAAATATGAAATTAATTATTTTGAATTTCGTCTTAATTTAATAAATTTGTCTTAAGACAATAAAATAAAATAAAATCTCAAATAAATTTGTCTCAAGACAATAACTTTAGTATAATTTTTCAAAAAAAAAAAAAAAAAAACTATAAATAAGCAATCTACTTTTTAGTCTAATAAAAAAAAAAACATCTTTATTTTTTATTCATATTTATTTAAAATTAAATTATTTAGATGATTGAGGATAAAAAGAAAATTAGTGGAAACGAATATTAAAAGAATTTTATAAATTCTATTAATAGAAGAGCCGAATCCCTCTTTCAAAATTCAAATTCTTTTGGTCCTTTCTTGATTTTATTAGAGTTTCCGTTAGTTAGGTTTTGTCTTTATACTTTTTTTAATATAGTAAAAAATTTGTATATAATGTTGATCTGCTTCTTCTACCTCGTCGCTTCGTCACTCCTCCCAACGGCATCGTTTCTTACACCTTAAAGCTCCTAATCTCTCCTCCATTAATGTTGCTTTACGTAGTAGGCTTGTCACTGTTGTCTCCGCGAAAGCTTCATAAGCGGTCTACTCCACCTTGGAAGAGCTCGACTCTGTTAACATTGCCGACGACGTAACCCAGGTTCGCTCTCAAGATCCTTTCCCTGTAAATCAACTACACTAGTATGGCCATTACCAAATTATGTAATTGATTACACTTTCCAATCAAATACTAGTGCTTATTTCTCTATCTGTTTTTTTTATTCCAATTTCCAAGTTCTAAAATAACAAAGCCTTTTAATTTTCCTTTACCCTCAAGTTTTGCATTTCCATTTCTGTTTTTGACTATGTTGTATTCGTTCCTTTTTAATAGGTAATTCAACCCAATTTCTTAAATTTGGCATAGAAATGTATAAGCCAATATTTAATAATGTTTCTTTAGTGTTCAAAAAGAAAACTTTGACGTGATTATGATCCAAGATTAAGACCATATAGTGCAGGCAGCTTAGAACCTTTGTTTAAGTTATCATTTGGTTTCCTAATCCTAATATAAAAGAGTTATTTCATTGTATGGAACTTTTAGATAAGGCGCCCAGTATGGAAATTTGAGTTACTTTCATGGTTTCATCTAATTTGATTAATTAATATATCTTATAAATTGAGAATTTGAAGAGATATTAAGATAAAAATAACATACATACTAAGAAAACTTATATTGAAATATGGAGTTCAATGTGCATGTTTACATTCTGAATGCTTGTCAAATTAGTTGCCAGATATCCTTATATTTGTAACAGAAAGATTGTTATTAAACAATAAATTCAGTTTCAAGATCCCTTTATATGGTACTGAATTCTGCATATATCATTATAATAATGTAGTTGATTGGGAGTACGCCAATGGTAAATCTCAATAAAGTCACAGACGGATGTGAGGCAAAAGTTGCTTCAAAACTTGAATCAATGGAACCTTGTCGAAGTGTCAAAGATAGCTAATGTGTCAGACAATAGCTTTCTACACAATTTTTTCCTTCCTTCCAGTCTACCTTTCTATTTGTATTTGTGATGCTGTGGTGTGTGTTGGTACTTGATCCGTTAGATAATTGCATTAATTTTATTGAGAAACTTTTGGACATGGTATATGAGTAACTAATGCATTTTCTTCTCTCAGTGAAATTGAAAGAATGTTGCCTCATATGTTGCAATAAGTTTTTCACCTGCTGACTGGAGATGTGTTTTAATTAAACTGATGTTATTGTTCAACATGTCAGAATTGGCTACAGTATGTTAACTGTTGCAGAGGAAAAAGGAACAGTTTCTGCTGGGGAAGGTAAGATGCGAGAATTTGCTGGACATGTTAATATATTCTTTGTTTCTACATATCGGTGAATGAGAGATGGATTCTGAGATTGATTTGAATTTCCCATACTTCAAATTTTTCGGAGTATCTTAGTTGAACCAACAAGTGGAAATACAGGACTTGGCATTGCTTTTGCTGTACCCACTAAGGGGTATGAACTTATAGTCACAATGCCTGCATCTATAAATCTGGAAAGGAGGATCCTTTTACGCACCTTTGGTGCAAAGATTGTTTTGACAGATACAGAGAAGGGTCTGAAAGGCGCAGTTGATAAAGCTGAAGAAATCGTTCTCAACATGCCCAATGCTTACATGTTTTGACAGTTTGATAATATTGCTAATACCAAGGTTAGTTCCGTTTATCTCATATCATATCTCCTGACAAGTTTTTCTTCTTTTATATAAAAACTGGAATTAGCAAAACATGAGATGCCTAAAGACTTATACTGCAATATTATATAAATATCAATACAAGTATAGTAGTAAGATTTACATAATGGAATTACAGATCCACTTCGATACTACAGGGCCAGAAATATGGGGGGATACCATGGGTAGCATTGACATATTTGTTGCTGGGATTGGAACGGGTGGTTCTGTTTCAGGCACTTGACGTTTCTTGAAAACGATGAACAAAAAAATAAAGGTTGGCATTTCTCTTTTAATATGTATCTAATTGTTGTTGTTTCTTTTATAAGTATATGTATCTAAGTGTATGTCAAATATGGATAATGATGACTTATGCATAATCCTTCTCTTATTGGGTTAAACTCTTCCCATGTGAAATTCAATTTGGTTAACTACTTTCTTCAACATGCCACATATTGTGTAATGTGTCACGAAAATGGTTATTCACTAAATGCGCAACTATAGTACAAGACAATTTTGCAGGATAAGTTCCTGTCAAAAGGAAGGCTTACTCAAATACAGACCAGCATACATTTTCACATGTTTTATTCCTTCCCAGCTACTATTTGGTTATGAGGTGACCTCTCCATGGTCTTCTCCTATGTACTGGACTAGTATAATTGATGCTTCAAAATGTACATTTTTATGGTATAAACAAGCTAGGTTCCCTAACTTTTCATTGCAGATACCTGAATTACTGAAATGTTGCCACTTCTTCTGAACAGAACCAAGTTACTAACCATCTTGAAATCTCTGGTTACGCGAATCACAAAACCAGAACTTATAGTACTAATGTGTTCAGAAACAACAAAACCTGGAGTCTAGTTTATTATATGTATTTTATACATATAATTATATTTCAGTGTTGAACCAAAGAAACCTTTAACTATGCCCCTTGGGTAACAATTTGAATTCTGTAAATGAAGCCTGTGGTCATGATATTCTGATGGATTTCTAGTAGTTGACCAGTGGATTTATTTTGGAATCGTGAAGTGCTGAAGGTTGCACTCACCAGTAATTAATAATATCTACCAGTTTTCAGTAAAATTGTACACTGAAAACTAGCAAATGGAAATACTTAAATTTAATACAAATTCCTATTTATTCTATATATTTATATCTATCCTCATGTGTATAAAACTCTGTTTTTATCTACTATTTTTATGTATAAAATCTTATTATACATGGGCTGTTTCTCTAATGTGGCCTTGATGGGTGGTAAGTGTTGCAAGTTTGCAACTGATGCTTCCTCTGTTTTATTGTCCATCATCTAGGATTACTGCATAATTCATATTTTTGCTTCCTTAGGTGGTTGGTGTGAAGCCTGCAGATCGAAGTGTAATATCAGGAGAAAACCCAGGTGGATATCTTTGTGCATTTTTTTTAATCTAGCTGTGTGATGAAAAGTCTCCATCTTGCTATGTTCAATTTCTTGTATGGTTTCTTCATTGGAAAATTTTCTTCCCCTCTGCTTACGGTACAAAGTACTTTGGTGCAGGTTATGTGCCAAGCATTTTGGATGTCAAATTGCTTGATGAGGTTATCAAGGTAAAGGAAAAGGAAAAAAAATAAAAAAATCCCCTTGTTATTTTCTTCCGTTGTTGTTCTTCAATGTCTGGTCCATAATAATTTGTTTCTGTTAATACTTGCTATCTAATGCCAAAGTTTGTTATTATTTATACAACTAGGTTTTTGCTTTGTGCTTGTCTTTTTCTTTATCAATACATTCCCGAGTTTCCGTATTAATTTTGCACGAACTAATTTGACTGAGCGAAGTGAGATGTTGTACTTGGAGTCATGAGCTTCTTGATTCTGGGCTTTATAATATAATACAGCTAATTAAACAGAATAAGTTGAATCCTTTTTTGTTCTAGGGTCATGATTAGTGGAAGAAAGGGGATTCCCTTGAGTACTATAATTTTAACTAGGCTGAAGAACTTGGAATTTTGATAACATACTGACAGTACCATCTCATTGTATTTTGAAAAATACTTACTCTACTTTGTTCAGTTATTTTGGAGTCTCGTAATGTAGCATTAGTTGCTATGAGTGGAAAACTGTGCTAAAAAAAAAAGAAAAAAAGAAAAAAAGAAAAGAAAAAAAAAAGAGGGAAAAGTAGAAACATTGGGGAGAATATCTAGCTCACATGCTAAGGCTAGCCATTTGACAACATAAAATGGAGACTAAGCTATTAATGAAATGGGAAAAGGAAACGATTAATCTTATTCTTTAAGTTAAGTTATGCACATCAAACATCATTAGATAGGCATGGAGTTTTTGGTTTATCAGTGGTGATGCTCAAAGTAAAAGAAGGACATATGGAAAAGGAGTGTCAGAGCAAATCACTCTTCTTGGTATACTCCTTGATTATTAGCTTGATTGTAGGAGGGATTTACTCTATTGTACTTAGCTTTATTTTTGGTTAGGTTTGTTATATAGTTAACTAGCCTATATATACAGGCTTTCTCTATTAATCAAATCATCTCATTAACATAATAGAAATCATCATTTGATTCAAATTAGTATTAGAGCTTAGGTTATCTAAAAGTTTTTCCTAAGTGGTTGCCACCTCTCCTCCTTGGTGGCAATCCACACCGCAACCTCACCATCAATCAGGGTTCTTCTAGCTATTGACTCCTTTCTTTGATATTGATATTTTCATATTTTCCTTTTCTACCTTGTCCTTCATTACCGAGCATGTTTGATTACATAACGAATTCAAAAATAAAAACCTTCTAAATCTGATATGATCAAAAATTTGAGCTTGATATTTGCTCATCTTATCTCACCAACCTAGCCAATCAATAGATCTTATTGTCTTCATTTCAAAAATGAAATAAAATGATTTCTTATAACTCTTTGTCCCTTAGCACGTACTGGGACTGCTCTGGGTGAGACATCTCTGATCATGGTCATTGGAAATACAATCCCCTACTTGTTACACTTTGCCTTACACATACTAGAACAAGTATTTTATGTACGTCCCTGAACACGTACTCAGGTTGCCTTACGTGAGATGTCCTTGAACATGGTCATGGGAAGTACAATTCTCTTACTTTTTACACGTCGGCTCACATGTACCAAGATAAGTATTTTATCTACGGGAGACACTTCATCAATTTGTTTCATCAATTTGGTTTCCGAGCTCAAGCTAGTTTAGAGTCAACCACCTGAAGTTTAAGATAGGGGTGTCAGTGTATATCACAGTCCTTGATTATTAGCTTGATTGTAAGAGGGATTTACTCTATTGTATCTAGCTTTATTATAAGTTAGATTCATTATGAAGTCAACTACCAAGTAGCCTATATATACATGCTTTCTTTATGTAATCATTTCATCCTATTCACATATAATAGAAAATCATCATTTGATTTAACATAGTATCAGAGTCACTCAGTAAAGTTCAGTTCTAGGCCCATTAGCAGGGCACATTAGTTATATTTTGACCCAAGCCACCACAACCCAAAATTGTGTCAAAACTCCATGTTCCACGTGAGGGCAGTGTTAATGTGTATCTCCTACATTGTTAGCATAATAAGTATTCAGAAAATAAATAAATAAACAAGTCACACTTCCTAATGCTTGGTTTTAAAGGTGTAACTCTAATAAGGAGAAAGAAAAAATAGACTTCAATTGCATTTGGATAATAATTAGTACACGATGATATGGAGAAAAGGGTCAATACGGGGACTTACTCATTCTAGATGACCACTAAACTCAAATGGATCTACTTGGGGTACTCTCTCACCCAAGGTCGAGACTCACTTATTAACAAAGAACCTCACAAGTCTAAGAGTTCATATATTGCAACAAGAAAATATCATAAGCTAGTCTCTCTTGTTAAGGTAAAAGGACCCTTATTGTTAAAAGAAAACAAAGAAACAAAGTAAGGCAAGTAGCTGTTGGATTTATCCAAGATAAATGAAGAAGGTAACCGTTGAAATGGAATCAATCGTTGCACCAATGTAGTTTCAAAATAAAAACTAGTTATTGCTTATCTCATGGAGCTTTCCCATGGAATTGGAATTGACCCAGTTTTCAATATTGCCGATCTTTCTGCTGTCATGGTGATACTACTCTGCTAGTAATTGATGATGAAAATAAGGATCTTCCCCAATGAATTCTCCCAAATTCATGGAGGTGCTTGATTGAAGAACCATCACAACTAGGTCTGGAAGCTACTGTTGATACCCAGTGGAAAGACAAACCTAAATGAAAGGGATTTGGTATAGTAAACAGGAATTGGATCATGAAAAAGCATTCAAACTTGAAGACAATTTCTTTTCTCAAGAGTGGTAGAATGTTGCAGCTGCTAAAATTTTTAATTTAATTCAAATTGGTGTATTGGCTAGTTTTTTATTGAAGCTAAATTGGTGCAACAATTGATTCAATCCCAACAGTTTGTTTATTTGTCTTTGACACATTCTAACTGTTTCTTTCCTTAGTTTTTTTTTTTTTTCTTTTCTTTGTTTTCCTTTAAATAAGGGTCTTTTATGTTGAGGAGATTGACTAATATCAACTTATACAAAAACATAGAAGCAACTTTTGATTTAACTTGGTATCACAACTTAGGTTATCTAAACGTTTACCCTCAGGCTCGGGCTACTGCCTCCCTTTTTTGGCGGCAGCCCCCAGTACTATAGCCTATTAAATCCTTTAGTCATACTTAAACCTAGAAAATCACAAAACACCCAAAGCCTACTGACAAACTTTATAATTACTGATCTCTGCAAGAAAAAAAAAAAAAAAAAAAAAAAACTTTTGCAGCCCCAATCAAAAAACTGAGGCCACCAACAGAACCGCAAGGGGATTTGGAGTGATCCGACTTAAAGAACGCCAGAAACGTAGGAAAAAGACAACAGAACCGTAAGGGAATTCTGAGTCAAAGAACACCAGAAACGGAGGAAAAAGGCCACCGTTTGCACGCACATGCGCCACCTTCACCTACGTGTGTAGTCCATGCTCCCTACACCCGCTAAACAGAGCTTTAGGTGTGCCATGCCATGATTCTAACACTTCAGCTGCCATATCAGCATTCCTACCAAATCAAAATCAGCTGCGTCAGCACTCTAACACGTCACCTACAAAGTCAGACACTTCAGCATTCCTGGTCAGAATCTTCCTAGACTTGGTTTTTAAACTTAACATTGTCTCAAGTCAACTACCTTGAGTTTGAAAATGGAGAGTCATAGTAAAATAAGCCAGATCTTAGGTCATTAGGCCCTAATTTATTTTTGTATTATTATATAATTAGCTAGGTTGAGATAAATCATTCTCATTGATTTACTCCTTGTACTTAGCTTGATTCTAGGCTACATTCATTGTGTAGGTCAACTCTAATATAGCCGATATATACATGCTCTATTTTAACATCCATCAACTTAAACAAAATATAAGATCAACTTTTGATTCGACTTAAAGAAAAAAAAAAAAAAAAAAAGACAAAAATTTACCAATGACTAGCTGATGATATCTGCTTGCTGCAGCCTATGAACTCTTTTAGTTGTAAGGTCCTTTGTTGGAAAGTGAGTCCGTAAGTAGACCCATAGTTTACTGGTCTTCTATAGTGAGTTCTTGTATCAACCCTATTATCCATTTTTTTTGCTAGAAAACCATATTATCTTCTACTAGTTATTCCATTAATATAATCGGAGTTTATTTCCTCATTTATTCATATTTCCAAATATCCTTATTTTATGATCAATTAGATAGATGCACGGAGGAAATATACCCTTGAATCAGATATGGGTTCTTAGAACTGTATGCTGAAAATGCTAATAGTCTACAAATTTGCTTTGTTTTACATTATCCCAAATGTGATGTCCTTCACCACATTTCAAAAGTTCGTTTGATTTTCTGTTTCATAAGTACAAATATGAAAAAAGTAATTGATTGAAGGCCATATTTTACTGAAGAATTTACGTAAGGGACATGAGACATAAGTCTGTAATTAGAAGATATGTGAAAATTATCCAAGTAGAATTAGTAGCACTATTGCAGCTCTCTTTGTAATCTTATCCTTATGATCCATACCGATATCATACAACATTTTTCAGCTTTTAGCATACTCTGATCTCTTTTCTATTTCAGTTTACTGAAGTAAATCTGTAACTTTTGCTAACTAAGACTCATTTCTGATGTGGTTCGTGTATTTAATAATAGGAGTCATCTAGTTGGTCTTTTCAAGTGTTTTATTTGAAGCATCATTATTGCGTATATAGATACTTTGTATTGTTGCTTTTAGTTATTTTGTCTGTTTGCATAAATTGCTGTCAAGTTAACACACGAATATGTAGGTTACCAATGTGGAAGCCGTTGAAATGGTAAGGAGATTAGCATTGGAGGAAGGTTTGCTGGTAAGTTGCATTTTGCTAATCTTTTCAAGTTGAATATAATTTATTTTGTGTTGCATATTCAATTTAGCTTTCATACGAAATTCATGTTGAAACATTTAGCCGAAATGTATTTATCCTTATAAATTTTTGTTGACAATTTTTCACAAGTATTTCTCTTTATTGCATCGAATTAAAATCAAGGAACAAAGTTTTGTTTCAAAGGATTGGTTTGCTAAGTCTGGAAATGGAAACAATTCGTGAAACAACATGAAAATAGCTTTAAAACACAAATCTTTTGGTGAAACACATGAAAATATATAATGAAACACATATTATAATAATTATAAGTATCCAACATGAATAATTTAATACATAGAATACTATTAAATAATACTAAAATAAAAATCTTAACATAAATATAGAAATTGAAGACAAATGTCAAATTACAATTATATCTAACCAGCTGTGGAGTGTCTAGCAGGTACATATCATGAATATTGAAATTGTTTAAAAGGGAGTTGATAGTATTCTTTAACATAGCTACAATACTCATCATAACTCATATGATGATAAAAATGTGTCTCATATTCTCTCACATTTGTTAACATTGTATTCATAATTCTGAGTTTATATATCATATCCAGAAGATGCATCATAACTATAATTAGAGGATACTGAATCATAATTGAAATTAAAAGCATTATATCTAGATGATTGAGATCCATATCCATATCTAAAACTATAAATGGAAGGATCATATCTATGCATATTAGTCTCACCCAAATAAAATTAGAACAAGTTTGAAGTCAAACTCTTAGCATCCATCATCATTGTATCTCTATCATCTTTCATTTGACTTTCATAATTGTTTTTCCCTTAGACCATGATGCTTTTCATTTTCACGCAAATGTCGATATCCATGATCAGTATCTTGAGTACAATACTTAAATCATTACTTTTTGGTAAAGAATACTCCACCTAAACTTGCACCTCTGTTGTATTCTCTTCTATTTCCTCCATCATCCTTATTATTACTTCCATCTCCACTATCACCACTATTATCACTGCAACTTTTGTCATCATCTTCTTCTTCAGTATCAACATATATATGTGGATACGATGTTAAGTTCCTCTCATTAATTTTTCAAACTCTTCATCATCATCTGTTGGGTTCTTCTTGTTTGCATTCCTATAACATGTGCTTATGATTGATCTATGTCTGACCAACAATTAACAAAAGTGACTAATAAACCTTTAGCCTAGTTGGTTGGCCATTATCGTTTCGTTCGTTCATCTAATAGTGCATATCCAAATCATCTAATTGTTCAGAAAGATCTTCATTTGCTTCAAATACAATGGTTAAATTTATTGCTTTGAAATCAACATTTTTTCGACTTTTCTCTTTCATAACGCGTTTCAATTTCAATTTCAATCTCATTTTATATTGTACATAAACAAGTTTCTCTAGTTTTTTGTAGTTAAGCTAGTTACGTACTTTTGTATGAACAAGAGCAAATGCATTACAATTTCTTTCACACCCAATAGATGAACTTTTATGTGGCGTTACCTTTAATGCAAATTTTCTCAAATTTGAAGCATCAGTTCCATTAAAAAAAATTACCTTTTAGCTATGAAAAATATATTACTATTATATCATTAACTAAAATTTTAAGTAATGCAATAAATTTATCAAAATATCAAGTTACCTAGATCTGTTTTTTCTCTTTCTTTAACAGCTATTCGACTTGAAAACCCATGTATGACTTTCCAAATTTTTTTAACCTATTGACAAATATATTGATAATTCTCAATTAACAGCAAGTATATGTATGATTTTCTATTGTTGAATATTTTTTATTACTTCTATTAGTGCATGAGAAGCTATTGTATTGCTTGATTCAATTCTATTAACTAAATCTTTAAGTACATTTATTAACTCTAGTTGATCCCAAATACTTTCAATATATTTAAATGCGGGATTTAAGTAATATGTTATTTTGTTTAAACAAAAATGAAAATATATCATAAGTTAGTAATCTAGTTAAAATATCAAGCCATAAACAAAATCATACATAATTAGAATGTATGTTCATTACTTACCTACTATATGAGTACGAAATATTATCTACTTCCAACAATGATCATCAATGACATTAATATACTTTTTACTAAAATTGGGACTATTTTTTGTATTTGTTCCTTTGCCTTGATCATAGTTACATTTATGTATATACCAGTTACTAATTTCTCTCAATCAACCATTCTCAGTACTTTTGCAATTGGAGCATATATATCATATATTTTTTTAGCTATTTCCAGAATTAAAATCAATGAGAGTTTACCGAACTTTCTTTCCAATTGGATCATTATTAAATACGCTAATTGCTCATTCATCTGAAGTCATTATTTTTTTATGTCATTCGTATGTTGTAGAGATTTTCAATAGCAATATAATTTATGAAAAATCTTGTTTGAGCTGACAGTATCAGTTTGCATATGCAATGCTGTCTCATCAAATGAAGAACCTGTCTGTGATTAGAAATTTTTACACCTCTTTGCTTGTTCTAAGATAGGTGTTACACTTTTAAATTTCATATAGCCAAATCAAGAGAATGTGTAACATGCGATGACCAATATAAATGTGGTATTCTTTATATCAATAACTCTTTATATAAATATGTAACATTTCATATTAAGATTGATTATCTATGATGATTTGAACAACATATTTCTCTCCAGTCTCTTGAACAATCTCATCCGTCAACTAAAAAAAATAATTAGTATCTTTGTTAATTCCAGTTGTATTTACTGATTTGTGGAAGACAATCTTTCCATCATAATAAATTAATTGGTTCGTTATTGACAAATGAATTAATGCTCATCCATCACGCATTAGAGTCACCCCATAAACCTCTAATTTCTTTTTAAATTGATCAATATATTCTTTCAATTTCTCTATCTCATCATCCTCTATAATTGGACCACCAATTTCATAAGAAGTAGGTCCTTTAACTCAAACCCCTATTCAATTTCATCAATCATACGCTAATAATATGACACTTGTGTGTTTGTTAAGTGCAATATTTTGATAAATAAAAAACTTTCTAATAGCATGTTTTATCGATTTTTCCTACTTTTTTGAATTCCGAATATTTTTCAACTTTTGTTGGTAAACATCTTGTTGACTATATATATTTAGATCCATATCTTCTTTGCTTGGGCCCTTTTTCTCCTAATAAACATTTCAAATCATTTTTCACACTCTAAGTGCGAGTTAGGGCTAGCTTTGTCACGAAGGAATGATCATTCTATTTCATGCATGATTCCATGAAATAAATATTCTTTTCTTTTGTATCTATTTCATCTCAGAATACTTGTTACATTCTGGCTACTTTATTCCATAGAAGTAAGAATCTTTAAACCCACCTATGGAGGTGAGATTCCTCATTCTTACTTTTATAAATCGATTTAATTCAGTTAAATAATAAAAATATCATTCTATCATGTAAAATAAATAATTAAATAAAAAGTTGTAGATTAATAAAATAATAATATTATAAATATATTTAGTTTAGTCAAATGACAAAAATACCCTTTATATCAAATTAAATAATATATAAAAAATGAAAAATAATAATAAATTAATTCATTTTAGTCAAATGACAAAAATACTTTTTTGTATCATAGTAAATTATATAACTATAATTAATTAATTAATGTAAAATAAATAAATTCGTTAAATAATTTTAAACTAAAATATTATTATTAATAAATAATAAATAATAAAAATAAGAATAAGAAGAAGAAATTATAAAATAAATATAAGTAATAATAATTAATTAATTAATAATATTGAATTTTAAAATAAATAAATTAAGAAATATATAAATTTCATAAATTATGTTACAATTTTATTATTTTACCTATTTAGGAATATTTTTGATATTTTAGCATAATTTTAATATTATTTCATGTCTAAAAACTACATCGAAAACAAATAAATGGATGAAATGAGTATTTCTCACTAACTCTACAAAACAATATAATCGAATGATCATTTCATTTCCTAACATTTCATTCTCATTCCAATTTTAAAAAATTCATTTCTGCGTACCAAACTATCCCCTTAAATTTTGGGTTCGTGTAGACTCTATCCTTGAATGTGAAACTTGTCTATATTCTTGTTCTGTCATATGTATATCATGTATTGATAAATTTGTTGTATGTATGCTTATGTCATCATCTGTGTCATTAGTGCCTTCTTTTCTAATCTCGACACTCCTCCTTGTCATGCTCAAGGAACAAAGTTTAGTTTCGAGGGACCGTTTCGACAAGCCCAGAAACAAAAATGATTCGGGAAACAGTATGGAAACGGTATGAAAATGCTAATTTTTTAAGAAATACATGGAAACATATAATAAGACACATATTATAGTAATTGAAAGTATCTAACATGAATAATTTAGTACATAGGGTACTAATAAATACATATTAAAGTAAAAATCATAACACAAACATAGTAATTTAAGAAACATATTAAATTACAATCACATCCAACCAGCTGTGGAGTGTCTAGCAGGTGCATATCCATAATATTGAAATTGTCTAAGAGGAAATTGATAGTATTGTTCAACAAAGCTACAATACTGATCATAACTTATGTGATGACAGAAATGTGTCTCATATTCCCTCATATATTTTTGAAAATCTTTAATATTGTATCCAAAATTTTGAGTTTGTGTAGCAAAATGACCAAAGTGAGAAGATAATGATTGTGTATCATATCCAGAAGATGCATCATAGCCATAATTAGAGGATAATAAATTATAATTGAAATTAGAAGCATCATATCTAGATAGTTGAGACCCATATCCATAACTATAACTATAAGTTAAAGAATCATCTCTATTCATGTTAGTTCTACCCAAATGAAATGAGAAAAAGTTTGAAGTCAAACTTTCAGCATCCACCATCACTGTATCTCCATCATTTTGCATTTGATTTTCATTCTTTTTTTTTTTCCTTCGACCATAATGCTTTTCATTTTCACGTAATGGTCGATATCCATGATCAGTATCTTGAGTACAATAATTAAATCGTTGCTCTTCAGTTAAGAATACTACACCTAAACTTTTACCTCTATTGCATTGTCCTCCATCTCCTTCATTATTACATTCATCTCCACTATCACTACTATTATCACTACCACTTTTATCTTTATCATCATCATCTTCTTCTTCTTCTTTAGTATCAACAGATATATGCCTGGAACGATGTTGAGATTCTCTCATTAAATTTTCAAACTCTTCATCATCAGCTATTTGAGTTCTTCTTGTTTGTATTCATATACCATGTGCTTGTGATTGATCTTATATGTCTGACCAACGATTAGCAAAAGTGGCTAAATAAGCATTTGGCCTAGTTGGTTGGCCATGACCATCAAATTCATCTAATAATATATTTCCAGGATCATCTAACGATTCAGAAATACCTTCGTAATCTTCAAACACAGTGGTTAAATCTATTGCTTTGAAATTAACATTTTTCCTACTTTTCTCTTTAATAATACTGCTTTAATTTCAACCTCATGTTGTATTGTGCATAAACAAGCTTCTCTAGTTTTTCATAGTTAAGTCGGTCACGTACTTTTGGGTGAATAAGAGTAAATGTACTTCAATTTCTTTCACTCCCACTAGATAAACTTGTCTATGACAATACCTTTACTGCAATCTTTCTCAAATTTAGAACATCCGTTCCATACAAAAACTGTCATTCAGCTATGAAAAATATATTACTAATATACCATTAACTAAAAATTATATTAATGAAATAAAGTTATTAAAATAAGATCAAGTTACTTGGATCCATTTTTTCTCTTCCTTTAACAGCTAGTCGACTTGAAAATCCATGCATGGTCTCTCGAAAAATTTTAACCTATTAACAAATAAATTGTTAATTTTCAATAGCAACAAGTATAGATAAAATTCAATACTATTGAACATATCTTATTGCCTCTGCTAGTGCATGAGAAGCTATTGTACCGCTTGGTTTGATTCTATTAACCACATCTTTAAGTGCATTTATCAACTCTGGTTGATCCCCAATATTTTCACTATATTGGTATGTGGGATTCAAGTAATATACTATTTTGTTTTAAAAAAATAAAAATATAACACAAGTTAGAGTTATGTTTAGAATATCAAGTCATAAGCAAAATCATACATAATTAGAATATATATTCATTACTTACTTGTTATATGAATACGAGATATTATCTGCTTCCAACAACGTTTATCAATGACATCAATATACTTTTTACAAAAATTTGGGGCAATTTCTTGTATTTGTTCTTTTGCTTTTATCATTGTTGTATATACATATGGCATAGTTGCTAATTTTTTTTCATCAACCATTCTCAGTACTTTTGCAATTGGAGCATGTACCAATTTTTTTAGCTCTTTCTCAGAACTTAGAATCCTTAAGAGTTTGGCAAACTTTCTTCCCAATTGGATCGTTACTTGATGCACTCATTGCCTATTCATTTGAAGTTATCATTCTTTGTAAGCCATTCTTATGTTGTAGAAGACTTTCAAGAGCAATATAATTTGTGACAAATCTTGTTTGAGTTGGCCTTGTTAATTCACATATGCAATGTTGCCTCATCAAATGAAGAACTTTTCCATGATTGTAAATGAAATTTGTACACTTCTTTGCTTGCTCTAGAATAAGTGAAACACTTTTGAATTTCACAAAGTCGTGTAATACCAAATCAAGAGAATGTGCAGCACACGATGTCTAATATAAATGTGGTATCCTATCCATCAATAACTCTGCAACCCTTTTGTATGAAGATTGATTATCTGTGATGATTTGAACTAAATATTTTCACCAATCTCTTGAACAACTTCATCTATCAATTGGAAAAGATAATTAGCATCCTTGTCAATCCCCGTTATATCTACTGATTTGTGAAAAACTGTCTTTCCATCACAATAAATCAAAAGTTTGTTATTGACAAATGAGTTATAGATGTCCATCCATCATACATTAGAGTCACTCCATAAACCTCTCATTTCTTTCAATATATTCCTTCAATTCCTCTATCTCATCTTCCAAAATAGGACCACTGATTTCATAAAGAGTAGGCCTTTCAACTCCAACCCTTGCACGTGCAATTTCATCAATCATACACTGATAATATGACCCTTGTGCTTTGTTAGGAGCAATATTTTGATAAATAAAGAATTTTCCAATAGCATGCTTTGTTAACTTTGCCTACTTTTTTGGATTCCACATGTTTTTCAACTTTTGTTGGTAAACATTTTGTTGCCTATATATGCTTGGATCTATCTCTTTCTCTGCTTGGGTCTTTTCTCTTATAGTAAACTTTCCAAAACCTTCTTTCACACTCTGAGTGCGACTTAAATTTCGAGTTCATGTAGGCTCCATCATTGGACGTGAAACTTGCCTATATCCTTGTTCTGCCATATATATATATATATCATGTATTGATAAATTCGTTGTATATAGAAGGTCTTGTCTTTCCTGTATGCTTATCTTATCATCTGTGTCATCAATATCTTCTTCTCTAATCTTCGCTCTTCTCCATGTTCCGCTCATTAAATTTTTTCTCATCTCACCTATTATTTCTTTCATTTTTTCATTCTCTTGTTTCTTCTCTCTTTAGTGCAATTTCACTTGTTTAGAAATTTCCACAAGACATTTCTCACACTTTGCCACATTTGAATAACCTCCAACTAAATGTTGTTTGCCTCGAGCTATACCTCCTCCCTTAATTTGTTTTTTACAAAAATTGTAAATTACTTGCTGACGATTATCACAAAAATTTTCTATGAAGCAAATTAATGGAGGAGGTATTGCTCAAGACAAATAACATTTAGTTGGAGGTTATCCTAATGTGGCAAAGTGTGAGAAATGTCATTTGGAAATTGCAAAACAAGTGAGATAACACGAGAGAGAAAAACAAAATAATGAATAGAATAAAAGGTGAGATGGGAGAAAATTTTAATGAGTGGGATAGGATTGAGAGTTTGGATTAGAGAAGAAAATATTGATTGTGCGATGATGATATGAGCATATAGGAAAGACAAGATTTTTGATATGCAATGAATTTATTATTACATGATATACATATGATAAATGAATGATACAGGTAAGTTCCACATTCTAGGATTGAGTCTACACGAATTCGAAATCTAACTTGCTCTCAAAGTGTGAAAGAATGATCTGAAAAGTTTACTAGGAGAGAAAGGATTCAAACAGAGAAGAGTTGGATCTAAGCATAATGAAAAATGTATGGAATCCAAAAAAGTGAACAAAGTTGGCAAAACATAATATTGAAAAGTTATTTATTTATCAAATTATTAGTCATAAAAAAGCACAAGGGCCATATTATTGGATGTATGATTGATGAACTTGCACATGCATGAGTTGGAGTTCAAGGATTTACTTCTTATGAAATCGTTAGTCTCATTTTGGAGGATGAGATAAAGAAAGAAATACATTGATTAATTTAAAAATAAATAAGAAATTTATGTGGTGCTCTAATGTATAATAGATGGACATTTATAACTCATTTGTCAATAACAAATTTTTTGATTTCTTGTTATGGAAAGACAGTTTTTCACAAATCATTAAATATAACAGAAATTGACAAAGATGCTAATTATCTTTTTTAGTAGAGGAATGAGATTGTTCAAGAGATCAGAGAGAAATAAATTATTTAAATTATCACAAATAATCAATCTTCATACGAAAGGACTGCAAAGTTATTGATGTAGAGAAAACCACATTTATAATGGACATCGTATGCACATTCTTTTGATTTGGTAGTACATAACTTTGCAAAATTCAAAAGTGTAGCCCCCATCCTAGAACAAGTAATGGTGTTTAAAAATTTCATTTACATTAAAAAAAGATTTTTCATTTGATTAGACAAAATTGCATAGGCTAATTGATATGGCTAGCTCAAACAAAATTTATCACAATTTATATTAATTTTGAAAGTCTTCTACAACATAAAAATTGCTCACAAGAAATGATAACTGCAGATAAATGAGCAATGAGTACATCTAGTAAGAATCTAATTAGAAAGAAAGTTTGCTAAACTCTTCTTGATTCTAGGTTCTGGGAAATAGCTAAAAAAAAAAAAAGAATTGTTAGCATACATGTTCTAATTTTAAAAGTACTGAGAATAGTTAATGGAGAGAGATTAACAACTATGTTATATGTATATGCATTAATGATCAAAACAAAGGAACAAACACAAACAATAATCCCAAATTCCTATAAAATGTATATTGATGTTCGTGACAGAAGTAGATAATATCTTGTATTCATATGACATGTAGGTAATGAACATATATTCTAATTATGTATGATTTGGTTTATGACTTGATATTCTAAATAGATTACTAACTTATCATATATTTTCATTTTTGTTTTAACAAATAACATATTACTTGAATCTTGTTAACTAGTGAAAATATTATGGATCAACTGGAGTTGATAAATGAACTTAAAGATGTGGTTAATATAATTAAATCATACAATAGCTTCTCATGCACTAACAAAGGTAATAGAAAATGTTCAACAATAGAGAATTATATATATATATATATATATAGTTGTTGTTAATTAAGAATTAACAATCTATTTGCAGATTAATATTTTTTTAGACTATGAATGGGTCTTTGGGTCGACGAGTTATTAAAGGAAAAGAAAAAAAGGGATCCAAGTAACTTGATCTTATTTGATAAATGTATTACACGGCTGTAAATGGTATAATTTTAATATATTTTTCATAACTGAATAGTAGTTTTTATAAAAAATGGATGCTCCAAATTTAAGAAAAAATACATGAATTATATTCTCACAGACAGGTTCATCTAGTAGGTGTGAAAAAATTAGAGTACATTTGTTCTTATTCACACAAAAATATGTAAATGGCTTAAGTACAAAAGACTAGAGAAGTTTGTTTATATATAATACAACATGAGGTTTGATTTGAAGCACTTTATGAAAGAGAAAATCTGAGAAAATGTTAATTTCAAAATAATAGATTTAATCATTGTATTTGTAGAAAATGAAGGTATTTTTGAATGGTTAGAAGATCCTGGATATGTTTTATTGAATGAATTAGATGGTAATGGCAAACTAACTAGGCCAAATACTTATTTAGTTACTTTTGTCAATTGTTGGTCAGAAGCATAAGAACAATCATAATCACATGTTATGGAAATGCAAATGAAAAGAACTCAAATAGATACTGATGAAGAGTTTGAAAACTTAATGACAGGATCTTAACATCATACTTGGCATATATTTGTTGATATTGAAGGAAAAAGTAATGATAAAAGTGGTAGTAATAATAGTGGTGATAGTGAAGATGGAGGAGAATATAATGAAGATGCAAGTTTAGGTGGAGTATTATTTACTAAATAACAATTATTTAATTATTGTACTTAAGATACTGATCATGGGTATCAATCTTTACATTAAAATGAAAAGTATTATGGGTGAAGAAAAATAATTAATAATGAAAGCAAGATGATGGAGATACAATAATGGTGGATGGTGAAAGTTAACTTCAGGCTTTTTCTCATTTTATTTGAGTGGGACTAACATGCATAGAGATGATTATTTCACTTATAGATTTAGTTACAAATATGAGTCTCAACCATTTAGATATGATACTTCTAATTTCAATTATGATTCATTATCCTCTAATTATGGTTATGATGCTTATTTTGGATATGATACATAATCATCATCTTCTCATTTTGATCATTTTACTACATAAACTCATAATTGTTGATATAATGTTCAAGATTTTCAGAAATATGTAAGGAAGTTGTTGTGTGAGGAAAATATGTGTGTTTTCATAATATTCAAACAAATGAACAAAGTTCCGTTTTGATAAGTCCAGAGACGGAAACGATTTGGGAAACAGTATGGAAACGGCATGGAAATGCAAATTTTTTAGGAAACACATGAAAACATATAATAAAACACAT
Organism: Quillaja saponaria; assembly: GCA_029379385.1. Taxonomy (NCBI): domain Eukaryota; kingdom Viridiplantae; phylum Streptophyta; class Magnoliopsida; order Fabales; family Quillajaceae; genus Quillaja; species Quillaja saponaria. Next base: position 25,308,304 of record CM055607.1, read on the forward strand.
ATTATAGTAATTGTAAGTATCTAACATGAATAATTTAGTATATTGAGTACTAATAAATACATATCAAAGTAAAAATCATAACACAAACATAATATTTCAAGAAAAATATTAAATTACAATCACATCTAACCAGCTATGGAGTGTCTAGCAGGTGCATATCCAGAATGTTGAAATTGTCTAAGAGATATTGATAGTATTGTTCAACATAGCTACAATACTGATCATACCTCATGTGATGACAGAAATGTGTCTCATATTCCCTCATATATTTTTAAAAATCTTCAACATTGTATCCAAAATTTTGAGTTTGTGCAGAAAAATGACCAAAATGAGAAGATGATGATTGTGTATCATATCCAGAAGATGCATCATAGTCATAATTAAAAAATAATAAACCATAATTAAAATTAAAAACACCATATCAAGATGGTTGAGACCCATAGCTATAACTATAAGCGGAAGAATTATCTCTACGCATATTATTTACACCCAAATGAAATGAGGAAAAGTCTGAAGTCAAACTTTCAGCATCTATCATCATTGTATCTTCGTCATTTTGCATTTGACTTTCATTTTTTTTTTTCCCTTCAACCATAACGCTTTTCATTTTCAAGCAATGGTAAACACCTATGATCAATATCTTTAATACAATAATTAAATTGTTGCTCTTCAGTAAAGAATACTGCACCTGAACTTTCACCTTTACTGCATTTTCTTCCATCTCCTCCATTATTACCTCTATCTCCACTATCATCACTGTTATCACTACCATTTTTATCATCATCATCTTCTTCTTCTTCTTTAGTATCAATAGATATATACCTAGAACGATGTTGAGATCCTTTCATTAAATTTTCAAACTTTTCATCATTAGCTATTTGGGTTCTTCTTGTTTGCATTCTCATACCATGTGCTTATGATTGATCTTGTATATCTTACCAACAATTAGCAAAAGTGGCTAAATAAGCATTTGGCCTAGTTGGTTAGGCCATGACCATCAAATTCATGCAATAATATATCTCCAAGATCATCTAACCATTCAGAAAGACCTTTATTATCTTCAAACACAATAGTTAAATATATTGTTTTGAAATCAATATTTTTCCGATTTTTCTGATTTTTCTCTTTCATAATATGCTTCAATTTCAATCTCATGTTATATTGTACATAAACATGTTTATCTAATTTTTCATAGTTAAGTCAGTTACGTACATTTATGTGAATAAAAACAAATATACTCTAATTTTTTTCACACCCACTAGATGGATTTGTCTGTGACAATACTTTTAATGCAATATTTATCAAATTTGAAGCATCTGCTCCATACAAAAACCACCATTCAGTTATGAAAAATATATTACTATTATACCATTAACTAAAAATTGTGTTAATGAAATAAAATTATTAAATAAGATCAAGTTACCTGGATCCGTTTTTTTTCTTCCTTTAATAGCTAGTCGAATTGAAAACCCATGTATGGCCTCTCGAAAAATTTTAACTTGTTAACAAATAGGTTGTTAATTTTCAATAGCAACAAGTATATATAAAATTCAATACTATTGAACATTTCTGATTACCTCTGCTAATGCATGAGAAACTATTGTACTGCTTGGTTCAATTCTATTAACTACATTTTTAATCGCATTTATCAATGTTGGTTGATCTCCAATATTTTCACTATATTGGTATGCGAGATTCAAATAATATGTTATTTTGTTTTTATAAAAATGAAAATGTAACACAAGTTAAATGAATGTTTAGAATATTATGTCATAAACAAAATCGTACATAACTAGAATATATATTCATTATTTACTTTCTATATGAATACGAAATATTATCTGCTTCCAAGAACATTCATCAATTACATCAATGTACTTTTTACAAAAATTTAGGGCAATTTCTTGTATATGTTCCTTTGCTTTGATAATTGCTACATATACATATGACATAGTTGCTAATTTCTCCACATCAATCATTCTCAGTACTTTTGTAATTGGAGCATGTATGCTAACAATTTTTTTAGCTCTTTCCCATAACTTAGAATTCATAAAAGTTTGGCAAACTTTCTTCCCAATTAGATCTTTACTAGATGCACTTATTGTCCATTCATCTAAAGTCATCATTCTTTGTAAGCCATTCTTATATTGTAGAAGACTTTCAAGAGCAATATAATTTGTGACAAATCTTGTTCGAGCTGGCCGTATCAATTCACCTGTGCAATGTTGCCTCATCAAATGAAGAATTTTTTATGATTATAAATGAAATTTGTACACTTCTTTGCTTGCTCTAGAATAGGTGAAACATTTTTGAATTTCGCAAAGTCATGTAATATCAAATCAAGAGAATGTGCAGCACACGATGTCTAATATAAATATGGTCTTTTGCCTGTCAATAAATTTACAGCCCTTTTGTATGAAGATTGATTATTTGTGATGATTTAAACTACATATTTTTCAACAATCTCTTGAACAACCTCATCCATCAACTCAAAAAGATAATTAGCATCCTTATCAATCCCCGTTGTATTTACTTATTTGTGAAAAACTGTCTTTCTATCACAATAAATCAAAGTTTGTTATTAATAAATGAGTTATAGATGTTCATACATCGCACATTAGAGTCACTCCATAAACCTCCCATTTCTTTTTAAATTCATTAATATATTTCTTCAATTCCTCTATCTCATCCTCCAAAATTGGACCAACGATTTCAAAAGGAGTAGGTCCTTCAAATCCAACCCCTACACGGGCAATTTCATTAATTAGACACTGATAATATGGTCCTTGTGCTTTGTTAGGAGTAATATTTTGATAAATAAAAAACTTTCCAATAGCATGCTTTGTTAACTTTGCCCAATTTTTTGGATTCCACATGTTTTTCAACTTTTGTTGGTAAACATATATTTTATAGAAAACAGATAAAAAAATTTTGTGCTTTAAACTATAATTATTATACTATATTTTATAGAAAATGTTATATACATGTTTAAGCCCAACCGAATATACTAATTACTGAAAAAAAAAAAAAAAAAAAAAAAAAGAAGACAAAAACAAAAATACACACTTAAACGTGCGGACTCTTCTCTCTAGCGGGACTCTTTTCTGCAAGACTGCAACTGCAACTCTTTCCAGCTCTGTAACTCTCTTTTTCAACTTCGTCTTCAACTCTGCTACTTTACACTCAGTCGTAGATCGATTCCAGGTCTACAAGAGAATCAAGGGCCACACTAATTCTTGCAATAGAACTGATTGAGATTTACTCTCCCATCCTTTTCTTCAAACACAAAAAGTTTTTCTCTTCCTTCAATTATTTAGCGTGTTTTTTTTTCTTTTTTTCAAAATTTTCTGCTTCTGCTTTTTATTCCCCTTTTCGTACCTACAGACTTTCAATTTTGATACCCACATATGTGTCGATTTGTTTCAGTTAGAAATGATAGAATCGGCTATGTTTTCACCAAAACTATAAGTTTTCACTTCTGTATATGTGATTCGCCTTCATGTGTGTGGAAACCGAATCGATTCGCAAGAAACGGATGAATCGACACAAATTTTCGTTCCTTGATTCAAACACCCTAGTAGGGTAAAGACCCAAACACCTTTAACATATACACACATTCAACACTCCCCTTCAAGATGGAAAACAATATCTTTCATGTTCATCTTGCAAACAATAGGATAAAAAACTATGCTACTAAGACATTTTGCAAAGATATCAATCAATTAGTTCTCAGATCTTACAAAAGGTATACAAATGAGACGAGAGTCTAGTTTCTTTTGAATGAAATGTCTATCAATCTCAATGTGCTTCGCACGATCATACTGAATTATGTTGAGAGTTATATTGGTAGCTATGGTGTTGTCACAATACAACAGAAGAGACTTTTTCCAAGATAACATAAGATCTTCCATCAGCTTCGTAAGCCATAACAACTCATAAGTCCTATAAGTCATCGCTTTGTATTCTGCTTCAACACTAGACCTAGTAACCATAGTTTGTTTCTTGCTTCTCCATGACATAAAGTTACCACCAACAAATGTGCATTATCCTAAAATAGACCTTTTATCATCCAGTGATCCAACCCAATTTGCATCTATATAGGCTTCTAATTTCAGGCTTCTGTAGTTTTCTCGTAGAAGTCCATTCCCAAGTGAAGATTTAAAGTATTGAAATATCGGCATCCAAATGATCTGTACAAGGGTCATGCATAAACTAGCTAACCACACTGACAACATAAGTTATGTTTAGACGAGTGTGAGATAAATAAATTAACCTTCCAACCGTTAGTATCTCTCTATCAACACATTCTCCATCACCACATTGTAACTTGTGGTTTGCCCCAATAGGTGTGTATGCGGGCTTGCACCAAACATACATGTCTTCTTTAACAAATCAATAGCATACGGCCTCTGAGATAGGAAGTTATCCTTGTCAGAATGCACAACTTCGATCCCAAAGAAGTAACAAAGCTTCCCCAAATCCTTGATCTCAAATTCCTTTGCAAGGTGACGTTTCAACTTGAATACCTTTGCAAGATTATCTCCTCTCACAACTATATCATGAACATAGACAATAACAATAATCATTCCATTGCAATGTTTAACAAACATAATTGGATCAGCCATGCTTTGTTGGTATCCAAAAAAAAAAGCATCACTCTTTGAAATTTCTTTGGGTAACTGTTTAAGGCCATACAAGGACTTCCTCAACCTATATACTTTCCCTTTAGTCTTTTGACAAGAGAAGCCTGTGAAAATCTCCATAAAAACTTCCTCAGCAAGATCTCCATGCAAAAAAAGCGTTATTCATATCCAGTTACTGCAGGTCCCAACAAAGATTCATTGCACAAGAGATAAGAACTCTTATAGAATTCACATTAACAACAGGATCAAAGGTTTCTTGATAATCCACCCTATAAGTTTGAGTGAATTCTCTTGTAACAAGTCTTACTTTATATCTCTCAATTGTTTCATTGACTTTCCTCTTAATTGCAAAGACCCATTTACAACCAACTGCTTGTTTTCCATGAAAAGACTAGCAAGTTCCCAAATATTATTTTTTGATAAAGCTTTCATTTCCTCAACTATTGCATCCTCCCATTTACGTTCAACAAATGCCCCTTCACAACCCTGAAGAATAGAAACAAACGACAAAAAGGACACAAAAGCTCTATATGATGAAGACAATGATTTGTACGAACATGATTAGAGATAGGATGGTAAGTATAAGTCCTAACTCCTTTTCTAGTTGCAATAGGAAAATTAGTATCTTCAATGACAAAGGAATATAAGGTAAGTTTAAAGAAAGAATAATATTTGAGGACTTACCAATGTAGAAGCTGGGTCTGGAGAGAACTATTGGTTAGGTAAAGCAGGCTCAATGGTTGTATGTCCACGTTGTCTCTGGCTATACTTAAGCAAATCTAGCTTTGCCAACCTCATGGCAATCTCAGTACCACTCAGTACTTCCAGTATATTCTCCTTATTTATAGTCTTGTCATATTTTGCTTTATCTCCCTTCACTTCTATTATGTTCTCAAATAACTCAGGTAGCCACTCCCTCTTATTTCCATAAGACAACTCTTCCTAATTGTTACTCTTCCCCTAAAGAGTTTTCAGGGAGAAGGAAGTAGTGGATTCATGAAAAGTGACATTCATGCTGACATCCATGCTAACATAAGTCTTTGTGGTAGGAGAGTGATAGCATTTGTATCCTTTCTGAGTAGCAGAGTACCTAATAAATGTACATTCTAGCACTCAATGATCAAGCTTGCTAATTCTTCTCTTATGCTAATGGACAAAGCAGACACAACCAAATACTTTTAGGGGAACAACAAATGAACAATTACCTTCAAGAGCATCCAAAAGAGTCTTAAAATTAACAAAGAGGCATACGATTAATGAGATAAGCTGCAGAGAGAACTGCATCTCCAAATATGCCTTAGGGACATTCATAGTAAACATTAGAGACCATGCTATCTCCAAAAGATGTTGGTTTTCTCGTTCAATTGTACCATTTTGAGCGGATATATCAACACAACTAGTTTGATGTATTATGTCATGATCTCGAAGATACTTTTGAAAATTACCTTATGTGTATTTCGTACCATTATCATTCCTCAAAATCTTAACTCTAGCATCAAACTGTATATAAATAAGCTTATAAAACATCTGAAAATAAGTGAATATTTCATTCTTAGCACGCATTAGGTGTACCTAAATAGTATGGCTAAAGCAATCAATGAATAAAACAAACTACCTACAACCAGATAGAGACACACCATAACTAGGACCTCAAACATCAGAATGAATAAGTGCGAAAAGAGTACTACTTTTATTATTCATTGAAGGATAAGAGGCACGCTTATGATTAGCAAATTCACAGGCAGTATATAGTAACTTGTTCATAGTACAGTGCTTAAGTAAGTCTGAAAACATGCTTCCTAGAACCAAAAAAGATGGATGTCCTAAATGGTAGTGTCACTGAACCAATTGTTGTTGTGAAGCATTAGAAGCACCACTTTGAAGGGCCTAATTAGAAGCTACAGTGTTAGCCAAATCACTCGAACTACATTCCAATAAATACAAGCCATTTTACTTTTTACTATAGCCAATTATTCTTCTTGTTCCTAGTTCCTGAAATTTACAACAAAAAGAATTAAAAAAGCTTAGCAATTTAAATCTTTTGCAATGGAACTAATTGATAAATGTTTCATGGAAAATTTAGGAACATGAAGAACAAACGACTAGGTTAAGGTGGGAGTACAACGAATAAAACCTTTCCCTTAAATGGGTGATAGAGAGCCATCGGCTACCCGAACTTTGTCTTTGCTGGAACAAGGTAAATAAAGTGGAGAAATTATTAGAAGTCTTGGTCATATGATCAAAGGCTCCCGAGTTAATGATCCAAGGCTCTAAAGCTGTGGTGGAATGACTCAATGAGTGCCAAAGGCATGATGAGAAGATGCAGTGGAATTAGAGGAACAACAATCAAGTTTGGCCATCAGAAACCTAAGATGTTACACTTCCTCTCTATTAAGGGCACTGGACTCTGTATGAGGTAATAACTCAGTAGATTCAAAAAAATGAGATCGTGATCTAGGTGGTCCTGCACCCCTACCACCTCTGCCTTTAGTAGAACCATGTTAACTTCCACCATATGTTTCTGGTATGGCAAGTCTTACCGCGATAATCACTCTATAGATGATCATTCTCACTACTCCTTGCAATTTCACTCCCTCTAGTGTGTGCTCCTTTAGAGTCTTTCTGTATAGGAGTAGTTATCATTGCAGACCTCTCACAAATTCTCATATAAAGCATAGCTGTCCTCTTACTTTCTTACTACTACACATAAACATAATTTTATCTCAGGTGTGGAAATAGATCTCTACCCAGAACTTGAGTTCTAATATGGTCATACTTAAGATTGAGTTTAGCGAAGAAATCATAACCCTCTCCTTATCCACCACTTTTTGATAAAAGCCAACGGAAGTAAAGGAACAACAATAAAGTTTGGCTATCAGATGCCAAAGATGTTGCACTTTCTCTGTATTACAGGCACTGGACTCCATAGGAGGTAATAACTCAGTAGATTCAAAAAAATGAGCTTGTGGTCTAGGTGGTCCTGTACCCTTGCCACCTTTACCTCTAGTAGAGCGACCATGTAACTTCCAACATGTATATTTGATATGTAGATCTTACGACAATAATTACACTGTAGATGTTCCTTCTCATTGCTTGCTGCAATTTCACTCCCTCTAGTGTGTGATCCTTTAGAGTCTTTCCGTATAGGAGTAGTTATCATTGCAGGCCTTTTATGAGTTCCCACATGAAGCATAGCTATCCTCCTATTTTCCTCCTGCTGCACTTAAGCATAAGTTTGTCTCAGGTGTGTGAATGGATCTCTACCTAGAACTTGAACACTAATCTGGTCATACTAAACGTTGAGTTCAGTCAAGAAATCATAAACCCTTTCCTTGTCCACCACTTTTTGGTAAGAGGCTATATCCTCAGGGCATACTGGCTAAAATTCTTGATAATAATCCAGCTCCTGATATAAACCACTCAATTCAGCAAAATATTGAGCAATAGTCATTTCTCCCTACTTAGTCTTATGAAGCTACTTCCTAAGCTCAAAAACTTGGACATCGTTACTAACTTGAGAGTAAGTTTGGCTCACAACAGTCCAATCTTCCAAGAAGAATCAAGCAGTAAATAACCACAAGAAATTTATGGCTCCATAGAATTAATTAATTACGAAATCACTAAGCAATTTTCAGAAATTCATGGTTCAAACAGAGAATCGTTGCTAGCTAGTTTTGTCTTCTTACCAGTAATGTAGCCATACAAACCACATGCTTTGAATAAATAGTAAGCAAGAACGATACCAAGCTAAATAATGGTTCCCATCAAACTTTAGCGGGCTAATTTGGAGGGAGGGATTTATTGTTAGGGATTCTAACCTTACTCCCACTCCTTTTATTTCCATTCCCAGAGTTAATCACTTCCTCCGACATACTCAAGTGATGGAAATCAAGGTTGTCAAGATCGAGATCTTAAGCAGGATCGTTGAGGGGAGAGCAGGATCGACTCGTAAGATCGAATCGGTAGAATCGGAAGATCTTACAAATTTTGTAAAATAGTTATTAGAGTATATATTTTATGTACATGATTTATTGTAATTTGTAAATATGTGCATTTTGTTATAAACAAGCACAAATTGTATAAAGCTCCAACTATATTTTTTTTTTAAAGCAAAATATTCACCAATTTCATCAATAAAATAAAATAAAGTACAAACATAAAACATCCAATACAAACATCAAATTTATAACATTAATTTTATAAACATGTAATCCAAACATAAGTTCATAAACCAAATATCCATACAAAGATTCTTAATGCCACAAAATTAAAATCCAATTTTCATAACTTAGTCTAAACAAAAATTAGTCCCTTCTTCATAAACATCACAATTATCTTCTTCATCACCATAGCTTTCTCCATCATCATCTCCATTGCCAACATCATAATCACTATTGTCATTATCAATGGGATTTCCACCTTCATCACTATCAACACTAATGACTTCATCAACTTCACCACCTACAACACCAACATCATCCTCTCCATGTTCATCTTCATCTTGCATCACTTGCACTTCATCTTCATCTAATGGAGCATCTAAATCAATCACATCATCATTGGCATTAGAAGAACCATCAAGAACACTTAGCCATTCATTTGATGAAGAATCTACAAGATCTTCTTTTGGAGTTATCCATTCATCATCTGAGGAGAGATCATCCAATTTCAAGTTTGGACCCAAATGATTTTTGGTTTGCCTTTCATTCAACTTGCAATTGTACATGACAAAAACTAAGTCATTCATTTTCTTTTGATGCAAACGATTCCTTTTCTTTGTATGCACCTAAAAAAGTAGTAAAATATTTATAAGAGATCAATACTAGAAATAAGAATTATAAAAACAAAATAATAGATACTATCAACTTATATTTACCATCTCAAATGCGCTCCAATTACGTTCACATCCAGAAGAACTACAAGTCAGGCTTAAGATCCGAATGGCAAACCTTTGTAACTCAGGGCATTCGTCTCCATAAGAATCTCACCATTCAGCTGGAGTTTTTTTCTCCCTCATTGCCTTTGCAGCTGAGATTCCAAATAATCCTCTAGCATTTTTGAACTCTTCAAGTTGCAAATCAATTGTATTTCTTTCATTTGAATCTTGAACCAATCTCTCCAAACAACCATAAAGTCCACGTTTAACTTCATAATCAGCTTTGAAGTTAGGACTATAATGATATTGAGGATTTAAGTAATAAGCTGCAGCATGCAAAGGCCTATGAAGTTGCATCTCCCATCTCTCATCAATAATGCTCCAAATAGGCTCATACCTATAAAGGTTAATTAGAAATTTAGAATTAGTTGATGCAAAAAATGATATGAAAATATGTGAAGTTACTACTTACTAGTTTAAATAAACAAAAGATAACTTCTTTTTAACATTGCCAAAATTCAATTGTATTTTTCCTTTTGCCCGGTCCATTTCTTCATAAATAAATCCCATAGCTGGTTTTCTTTCTGAATCCACTAACCTGAGTACCTTGATAAGCGGATTAGCAGCTTTAAGACATTCAACAACTTTCTTGCCAAAAGTCATTGTTTAGAATAGTGCTTGCAACTTTCTTTCCTTTTTCTGTGTTTGAAAAAGTGCTTGCTTTCCATTTTTGAGAAGAAAACATTCTCATCAATGCTGCTTTTAATTCATGAAGACACCCCAAAGTCAAGTATGAAGTAGCAAACCGCGTCGCAGCAGGTCTAATTAAATCTCTCCCTTTGGTGAAACTCCTCAACATAGCAATGAGCATGTTTCTTCCATAAATGTATGTAGTAATTCTCTTTCCTTTTTCAATGGTCATAGAATGCACTTTCAATTTTTTTGCAAAATCCTCCAACATCAAATCAATGCAATGTGCTGCACATGGTGTCCAATATAAGCTCTTTCTTTTTTCCATCAACATTTCACCAGCTGTTTTGTAGTTTGCTGCATTATCAGTAATCACCTGCACCACATCCTGCTCCCCAATCTTCTCCACAACATCATCTAACATCTCAAAAACTTTAACGGCAGTTTTAGAGAAGTCTGATGTATCCACTGATGATAAAAATATAGTCCCTTTAGGACTATTAACCAAGAAATTGCATATAGAACGTTCTTTCCTATCCGTCCAACCATCAGACATTAGAGAACAACCTGTTTTTTTCCACTCTAATTTGTACTCCTCAAGAAGATCCATAGTTTTACTTACTTCTATCTTCAAGAATTTTTCCCTCAATTCATGATAAGAGGGACCTTTGAGCCCACAGCCATACCTCCCAACTGCTTCTAACATTTCAGCAAATTTAGGATTTTTCACACAATTAAAAGGGATAGCACTTGTGTAGAAAAATTGAGCTATCTTCGAACATGCTTCTTCTCGCAAATCTTTTTTCACCCATTGATTCATTGTTGTTTGTGTCTTGTTGCTTCCAACCCCACTAGAATTTTGCACAAAATATCTCTTAATTTCTTTCCCTTTACTTGTTCGCACAATTTCTACCTCTTCCATATTATCACCTTCACTATCTTCTAAAATTCTCTTTTTCTTCACTTTTTTCACTTCTAATTTATCCAAGACAACTCTCATTTTATCTTTCACATCATCAGGAACACTCACACATGCCATTGTATCTTCTCCCGTGCTTGCAAAATGGTGCTTGAACCTAAAAATTCCACCCGTTACAATCTTTGAGCAATATTTGCATTTCACTTTTCTCTTGTTCCCTTCAATTGGGATACCATATTCCCAACCCACATCAGTTCTACTTCCCGGAGCATTTTTTCTACTCTTAGAAGAAGACATTTTCCTTTAAAACAAGAAGTCATCAACAAATAAAATGCACCATCATCAAATTAGCAACCAAGTAATAAATAATTTTTATCCAACAAATCCAAATTAAAAAGAAATAAAGAATAACAAAAATGCACCATCATCAAATTTTTTTATTTTTTTTTAAAGAATACTTGATATAATTGGTAAATTCAATGGATGAATTACATGCTATAACTATGTGTTATGCAAGCTGCCAGATGCCTAGATATTTAAGAATGGCATTTTCTAAAATAATGATTCCAATTTAATAGCAATATACATGATAATGATAAAATAACATTTTGAATAAGAAGTGAAAATGACCAATTAGATAATATATCATATAACCATTTAATACATATATAAATTATAATACATTGTATATGTCAAATGGTATATTAGATTTACATATCATACAAATATATATATATTCAATATTATTACCATGATAATTTCCAATCAACTAGAAAGTAATTTAAAGGATGAAATAATCTTTAATACATTATACATATTTAGTAATACACTAAATAAGTAATTGTACACGGTACATTTTATTTACATTTACACAAATTGGTTTTTTTTTTTTTTTTTTCAATATTATTACATATTTACTTGAATATCCCCCATTAGCTAGAAAAAGAAAAAAAAAAAAATACCTTCTGGCTTCTTCTTCGTCAAACTGGAATTCGAAGCTTCACTTGCAGGTTGACGCGGCGAGCTCCAGCCCACTCCTTTCTTGCTCTGCAGAGGCAAACCGAAAGCCAAATCACACTCCAATAGCTACCGGTATTGCTTCGCAGCTTCGATCCGTGAGTTATGGCTGATCTTGCTTCGAGAGATGAAGATGGGATGAGGTGCTGTCGGCGGTCTGCAGTCTGCCTTCTGCCTTCTGCCTTCTGCCTTCTGCCTTCTAAGCTTCAAGGGTTCGAAAAAAAGAGGGTTCGATTCCAAAATACCCATCTTCCCTTCAAAATCGATTCGGGTCTCTCAAGCCCAATTAAAAATTCGACCCATGTGGCTTTCTGCAGAATCGTTCAAACTAGCCACAAACTCGCGATTTCACGATCTTGCTGCCGAGTTCACGATCTTGCTTCCGAGTTTTGAAGACACCGATCTTGCTGCCGTGACGACTCGGACTGCTGGCTTCAGATCGTAAGATCGTACGATCCTACGTTCCGACTCGCGATCTTGACAACATTGATGGAAATAATTAAGAAACAGACCACACAGTTCAAGAAATTAAAGCAACCCACAGCCAAAGAGTCAACAAAGAACTCACAAGCCTAGCACTACCCACAGCGAGGAAAAAAAACCATTAACCTACAGTAAAATCACCCTGGAATTGCCAAGAAAGCTTTTGCAGCCAAAAAATAGTCGCAAACCCCCTAAAACATGCAAACAAGTATCCCATGGCAAACAAAACTCCCAAAACACCTTCTCCTTCCCAATCAGCCTTAGGGATTCCTTCCACCACTGAAATTGAAGCCAAGCAAAGGCCAGAGAGTGAAGAATCCTGCTAAATCACTTGGAAATTAGAAAATTTTCAGAAAAAAAGACCTCTGAAATGGAACTCGATCTTGACAAAACATTAAAGGTTTTGCTCACCTTCTAGGGGTGATCAGAATGGCGGTCTCCGATCTAGAAAAAGTTGCTGGAAAACACTGTACATAGTAGCGCAATGGAGGTCAATGGCAATTACAGAGAAGGTTAGGGTTTTTTCTTTGTTTGCTTTGATACCATATTGTTGTGTGAGGAAAATATATATGTTTTCATAATATTCAAATCATCTACAACCTAATATATATATTCTAGTAGGGTAAAGACCCAAACACATTCAATAAAGAAAGTACGAGACACATTTTTTGTCATCACATGAGCTATGATGAGTATGTTGAACAATACTATCACTTTTCTTTAGAATGTATTTTCTCAATTCTTATTATTTAAGATTTATTTGGTTATTAAATTGTAGTACTAAATTATATGTTGATTTACCTTACTGAATATTTCTTATTAGCCTTGTTCCAAAAAATTGATTCCATGTGTTTAATATTTCGTTTCCATATACAGAAACAAAATTAATAAGTGCTGTTTGATGTGAAATAAAAATGAATTTATAGTTATTGTCAGTGCATTCTGTGTAGGATTTGTTATATGAATTTATGTTTTGCATTTCTGTGTAGGTTGGGATTTCTTCAGGAGCCGCTGCAGCTGCTGCCATAAGTTTAGCAAAGCGATCTGAGAATTCTGGAAAGCTTATTGTAGTGAGTTTCTTCTCTGATAATATTAGGCTTTACATCAATACATTCTTAATGACTTTTCTCCAAGCACTTAAGACAAATAATGTTTTTGGAATCCACATAACTATTTACTTGAAACTTTTATAGAATTAGCAAATGGGTAAAGTGTAAACCTTAGTGCATTACAAGTATGGAAATGATGGTCTCCAAATGTAAGGTTCCTTGTTTTGCAGAAAGTGCATGATATTAATCATAGGAGTTTTAGTATGACTCACATGTGAAACTCAAAAATCAAAATAGTCCACTTTGTTCTTCTCATTATATTGGTATACTAAGTATAATATTGATTGATTTTCCTGGGAGAATATTCACTTTTATTCTGCCTTTTCTCCTTGTCACTTACTGATTCTGCGATATTCTTTTAATCTTTTTACATTTCAAGTATACTTCTGTATACCTGGGTGCGGCGCCTTGGCTTATTTAAATGTATTTTTTCCCTTATCCCTTATCAGAATAAAATTTGTTGATAGCTTGTATGGTTTATGAAACTACAAGAGCAAGTTCAAATCATAAATTATATTATAAAGGAGAATTGTACATCTAAGGTCTTTTCAGGTTAAGTGAGATAAAAGTATGGCATTGTAGATCACAACTCTATTATAACCAGGAACAGGAGAAGGCAAGTCGTTGCTACAGATATACACAAGGGTCGGAGAAATGAATAAATTAACTTGAACACCAAAGCTGATAAATCATAAACACATACAATTCTTATACTTATTGTAACTAAAATGTTGACATTGTTCAGACATTAACATTGCTTTCTGATGCCCCTTAGTCTTTACTTTTTTCTTTAAAAGAAAAATATCCGTTCTGTAATGCTATTAAAGGTTGCATTCCCAAGCTTTGGTGAGAGGTGCATACCCACTGTTCTTTTCCATTCTCTCCTCGAAGAGGTTCAGAAACTGTGATGATGATAATTTGAAGTTATTCTAGACTACTGCCTTCCAGAGTTTGAGCCATTAGAAATATCATCAAAAGAGAAAGGTGCCGCCATATACTTTTCACAGGTATTCTCTTATATTGGAGTATTTAGCATCTCAGAAAGTGGTTACTGAACCTTTTTCTCCCCCTTTTTCTTGGGATTTTTGCTTCAGGTGCATGTTTTCAGTGAAGGCAATGACTTGGATCCAAGTTATAATTTAGGATTTGGAGAGGAGCTGATCTGAAGTACAATTGTCTTGATGAAATTTTAATCTGGAGCAAAATCCGTATGAGTAAATTTAGTGTTTAGAGAGGCAATTGTATCATTTGAAGATCTAGAAGCTGAAAATCAATTTACAAAATGAGAATAGGATGTTTATGATGGTTTCATTATTCAGAAGGCTACATTGCTTGCATACAACCCATAAACTGCAGAATTTTGAGCAGATTTTTGTCCTTTCTTAAAAATTCATGAAGTGCATGGTAAAAATTGGGAGACTGCAGTTCAAGGTAAGAGTTGTATGAGGAGATTCTTTGATAAGTTCACCAAAAAAGGAACCTGTTGTTTCAGTGGTATAAGTGAAGACAGCTGAAAACTGTAATTGGGAGTATTGGACCATCTATGTGAGGAAACTCATGTCTGACTCTGGTACTGAACAACTGATTGACATTACTTCGAAGTTATAAAATGAATCATGTTTCAGTGTTCGGCTCCAGGGCCCTTAGGATGTGAAATGCAGAAAGTAATCAAGATTTTACTGAGATTTCACTTGATTTTGGGGCCAGTCATAAATCGAGGGCTTGATCTATTCTCTGGATTGGGCTTGCCACAAGCTTGTGTTTGGGCTAATTCTAGGAAGATTGCACTAGGCCACGCTTCCCTTTTCTTATCTTTCCTCCCTTCCCTTTGAAATTGACCACTCTTTTCTCCTTTTATTATTAACTTTTTTTTTTTTTTTGGAACAATGATAGATTTCTGGAGTGGGGAAACCGAATTGGGATTTTCTCCATCATTGAACACTTGATGACAAAAAGCTTATGATAATCCTAACTTGAAATCAATTAATTATAATACTAACTAATAATAAAATAATATTTCCTAATTGATAACTGTAATCAACAAATCCTACTCTAATATTACAATCAAATTCCAATTCTCTATTACAATTAAAATTAGAATTGTTATCTCTTAACTTTACATGACTTAAAAAATGAATATTGCTCCTCCATATCCCTAACAACCATTCATTTGCCACCCATTGTATTAGGTCAGTTTAAGCTTGCTGTATTGTCATTGTTGACAATGATATATTGTTTTGCAAGGTAGCTAGCTAGGTTTCAGAGTATTATTCAGTACTGGCCATATGCTTAGCCTAATTTTGAAGGCCATAAAGAAGGCAATTAAATGCTAGTGGACTTAATAAGCAACCCATTTCACTGTCCACATTTTGATTTACAGCTTTATCTCTCACACAGAGTCAGTCACAGAGAGAGAGAGAAGAGAGAGAGAGCACCCACCATAAATGTGTTTTTCAGGGTATAGACTTAAATTGCATTAAAGGCAGTGGGAACACATTGTTAATTGAGCAATAATCACAATGTATTTGGCTGAGACCCATCTCTTATTTTTCTAGTTTATATAAATTTGATTCCCTTCCATTATCAGCCAGTCATAGACTGGGGTAGCTCTAAATTAAATGGTCTTCATGTCCTTAAGGGAAATAATCATGTGTTTTCTCATTCTAATTCAATAGTGTACAATTGGGTGCTTAAACTTTGTAGGGCTTGTTGTAGTCCTATTTCTGCTAATTCTTAATTAATTACTAGTTTTATTTGCAGAATCTATTGTTTTCCTTGTTCCTCTTTTGCAAATGAAAAGAGCCCATTCATGAGGATCATAACAATAGGTGGTGTCTGTTCTCTCCTCTTATATGTCTCACATGCATGCCAGGCTTGCCAGGCTTGCCAGGCTTGCCAGCCATGAAATGTTAGGTATGGATGATAGTAATGTGGCAAAGTGATGTGATAGATTTTATTTGATTTTCAGGGTTGTAATGAGTTTTAATCTACAGTATATATCTGGCTGTGGATGCCTCTATGCCGAAAACTTGTTAAAAGACTAAACCTAACAAATTATTTTGTCATTATGTCGCATATCTAATATGGTAACTAGATTTAATGGGAATCTGTATATGCACGATCATCACTAGCTCTAGATTAGGGTTCATTTTCCTTTATAAAATTATTCATAATTCAATCAACCTATTATCTAGCTAGTTTTGGTTACTATTTGTATATCAAAATCTATTCTTACCTCCCTAAATCCTGATGTTCAATGTTTCAAGACTAAACGCATAAACATTGATAAAATCTTCGCGATTGATCCAACAAAGAAACTAGTTGCTCTTACAAGTGTTATTCATCCTCAACAACGTGCCAATAACCTTGTTTAGTCAAACGGAGGTCAAATGACTAGTTTGACTTTCAAAACCTAATTTTCAAAGTAAAAAAAATAATTAAATACTCTTTAAAAAAACAAATGCACATTTTTTATTTATTTAAATGAGATTATGTGTATTCCTACATATCTTATTTGATCCCATAGACGTGCCAGTATTACTTGGTCGTCAAACAGAAAGTTGTTTTACCATTTTACTTCTCCAAACCCTAGCCTAAACATGCATAAAAAAAATTTCGGTTAATTTAAAAGAGAAATTATTTACTCCTACAAATATTATTCAACCCCACTGACGTGTTGATATTCTCAATTCGTCAAACGGGTGGCTGTTTTACCATTTTGTTGACATAAACCTCGATTTTCAATTTTTCTTGCCTAAACACATAAACATGGTTAAAATCTTCTTAATTGATTTAAACGAGAAACAGTTCCATCATACAAAGTCTTATTTATCCGCATAGACGTGCAAGTATCCCCTCTTGTCAAACAGAGATAAATTGACTATTTTGACCTCCAGCACATAATTTTTGAATGTTATTTTCCTAAGGTCTGTACATTCACAGTCAAGAATATGTTACTTATATGAGATGACGGTTGCGGTGGTTGAGATCCTATTAATGCAGTAAGTTTCTCCCTGATTATTTGCCTAAGCAAAGTATTCATCCGGGGGTGATCACAGGTGGAGGTGAGTAAGAATTCCCAATTATTGGAGCTGCATTGATTGATAACTTGACTGTTAATGCATCAACCAAAGTTGTATTAGTACCCTTGCTTCTTCCCACCAGATACTCAAACCCACAAACTATCGTCAGAAATGGGTTGTGATCCTGGTGGTGCATTGGAAGACACATGCACCTTGCGGTTGTAAATAACTCCGACAAAATGATTAGAATTATTTTTATATAAAATATATTTTATTAAAAAAATTTAAAAATTATTACCTACGCTAGTTTTTTGTGATCTAGTGCCAACAAATTCACCTTTTTTATTTTTGTGGATACGGTCGAGAACCTCCAGTGAAGTAGGTTCACGACCCAAATCCTCCCTCTAAATAGTTAAGGAAATTTTTTTTTATTTTTCATGCACAAAGATAAATGAAATGAGATTATTAAACAAAAAATTAGAAACTACTACCAAGTGTTCTGTATGCACAAGGGTGTTAACAGACCCTTTAACAAGCTGAACAAGAGTATCAACAGAGTGTGTGTTCTTTTATGCAATGGCAGACTTCTTCTAGAACTTGTTGGAGGCCCATAAGTCACATTATATCTCCAATATTCTTGAGGATCCCCCCTGCCTTCCAAACTGGGTATCTGACCCTTTTGAGTTTCTTAATTTAGTTCTCAATATTTGGAAAGCATCGGTGAGGCACTTGTTGGCGAATTTGTAGAACACTTTTTTGGCTCTATGCGTTTCAGCAGTAGTAGAAAATGTATATAGCCTCTGTATTCAAATAACAAAATAGATTGTTATTAATAAATATAATTTATATTAATCACAATTATTAAGTTACAATTGTAATAACTAACGAAGAAATCAGCAAAGGACATTTGTTTCGCTTCATATGAAAACTTTGTGAAATAGGTCATGATAGGTGCACCTTAGCGACGCCTATAATAGTAAAGACCACCTTTCGACGTCCTCTAAATGCACTATCATAAATTTTAATATTAAAAATTTAGTAATATTGCAAGTAATAATTTATCAAAATATAACCATCCTATGTGTCGCTAGCTATAAAGATAATAATTTGATCCTCCTCATTATCACAGGCAGGGGCTATCTTATTAGAGCCCATCCCACTGCTAGCATCAGTTGAGCAATCGGTCTCACTAATTTGCTTCCCGAACCTCAAAAAGGCAAGTAAATCCCTAGCCAACTATCTTCCAACTATCAAATAATCACAAGAAAAATCTTACAATTGAAAAAACTGCATGTTACAATAACTAAGGATATTGGCAAGCGCATGACTCTCATAAAAATTGACTCTTACTGGCCATTTCGGAAAATTGTTCTCATATTATTATTATTAGATATTTAATATATTAAATATGTTTGGAAAATTGATTAAATGATGCACCTCATCGATGGTTGTCAATTGCCAATCAGAAAATGCCACATTTAGTCAAAAAGCTGCCGCATTTAATGTACCCTTCCATAGTCAAGTTACAGCTACTAGATAGCTTTCACAATTTTTTTACATCACAATAAAAATAATTATTAAATAATAAAATTACTATTAATTACTTTCTCACAATTTATTGTCAACATTATTGTTTGCCAAATTAGAGGGAAGTGAAGTAACATGGCTCATTATGATTGGTGGTGATGCCTATATATATTTAGTATTTACAAAGGCGGTGCGCAATCCGTCTAAGCAATTATTTAAGGCAGAGTGGAGCACAGCAACCTGTGAAAGTTATGCTATTTATTTGCATGGTAATGGTAATAATTGTATATTGGTATATCGGTAGATGAGGCCGAAAGGTGAAGAAAAAGTTCACATGTTTCCCTCTCAAAATTTCCCAAAAGGATGGACTATCTATGAGGCTACCATTTGCCTCATTTGGATGCAAGACTTTCGTGATACTATCTCTCACATGCATGTGTAATGCGTGTAAGACTCGCTATATCATTATTTTCTTCTTTATACCTATACCATATATAAATATATTGGAATGGCCATATAGTTAAGAATTTGTGATTTTTTTTATTTATTGATTTACTGGTTTGAAACTCTTAGAAAAATCTGAAGTAAAATTTTTATGAATTTCTTAATCGAGTAAAATTTTGTTGATTGGACCTAAAATGTGGATTAGTCGAAAGGTGAGATACTTAATCTCTAAATATAAAAAATAAATATAAAGGAAGAAACTTCAACGGTTGGCCATATATTTGAGAGTGTGATTTTTGTATTATTGATTATTGGGTTTGAAACTTAGAGGAGACTGAAGTTATAACATTTCCATTAATTCCTAAATCAATTGTATTTCTTTGACCAGATCAGAGAAGTGACATAATTAAGATCAGAAAAATTAGTAGACTAATATGGTAAGAAGTGATTTAGAGTGTTTGGTTACAAAAATAAAAATATAATGTGACACTTATATGAAAAAATTGTGTGTAATATGTGTGTACTTGTAGCATTATTCTACTTTACTATATAAGAGAACATACCCGATAAAAAAAAGAAAAAGAAAAGAGAACAAACCATAACTTTAAAATAAAATTTGTGTAACCATATATGTGTAAGGTATAAGATATTAAAATTTAATTTTGAGATTTTTGGACTGACAATTTTGTAGACTCAATATTAATGTTGTGATAGCCTACAATTCCATTTCGCCATATTTGTAATCTCAAATGCCCAGTTTTTTGGAATATTGTAATTGTTGTTAGCAACCATGATTATAACTGCAATTTAAAATTTAACAGTGATGATACCAAAATTATTTTGTGTTTGTCCTGCACTATTGACTTGGACATCATAGTCATGTCATAATTGTAAAAATCTAAGTGAGCTACCAATTGCAATTGTATTAAATACATATGTGAAATCGGAGGTCTTGTTTCTCCAACACAAATGGTGACTATCAATTCATTTTTTTTTTTTCATATTTTCTTGCGATTAAGTTTGAAACAGTTGTCAATGAATTGTTGGTTCAAATGACAAAAAAATTGAACATAAACCCATTTCAGTTAATCATTCATGATCAAATCTTGTTGGTAATTATATAACGATTTTATCCTCCACTCCCCTCCCCCAACCTATCGACTATAGACAGTTCAGGGGATGATCCATTTACCTCAAGTAAAAAAAAAAGTGTGAAATTGAAGGAATACTAATTAATTAGTACAAATGGTCAATAATTAGCAGATTATTTTGGATGAACTAAATATTCAAACAAAATTACAAGCTAAAGAGCAACATGATTAATAATTAAGCTTACCTGAGGAAAATCATTCAGGAAATCTAAATTACATTTTGAAAGATATCCCAACAGAAGGACTAATTAATAAAAACTAATAAAAAGAAAAATCAAACGGTTATCCTTTCTTTTTTCTTTTTTGCTCCTGAACTTTGGCCTTGATCACTTTCTGGTATATCTGATCAAATTCTCATATATATATTCCCAGTCCCCCATAGACTCAAGAAAATATTTATGTTCTGTTAGAACATTGGAGACAATTCCATCATCTCCTCTACATGACCAACAGTACTTTCATCCAAAAGCCACTTCTCAAGAAATGATAATGGAGGAGTACCATTGCTGTTCTGATGATCACATCTTTGTTTAATTATGTTCCTTTCTGGTATCGTGTCAACGCAAACCTTATCCTCAACAACATCCTGATCATCTGCAGCTAATTCATGAGAATCATTGTTTTCATCACGCATAGAATCACAACTGGACTTATCCCATGCTGCTGCTCCATTGTTTAAATTCTCAAATGACAAAATTGAATCAAACTCTTCATGTGAGACTATATCACCACCACATTCATGATGCTCATGATGATCAGCTTTGGTTTGGTAAGAGGACTCAAAGGTAGTAGGCACTTCCATAGAATTACCAACCTTATTTACATGATCATTGTTGTTTTGAGGCTCTTCTACTTTTTCTGGCTTTGGGGAAGATCTCATCCAACCTTCTAAAAGTCGCGAAATGTTTTCGGTGCTTGAGGCATATGAGGAGGTAGAAATATTATTATTATCCGATGTAAGGTTGTTACTGCTGATCATGATCTTATCTAAGCTTCTTCTCTCAGTATTATTACTAAAAGTCTTTGATACAAACTGATGATGGGTGGTGGTTGTTGTTGAGTCTGATAATGCCAGGTGAGGGTCCAAAGCTGATTGGAATTTCTTCAGCTTCTTCTTCAGATGGGTGTTCCAATAATTCTTTATATCATTATCTGTTCTTTGGGGAAGGTAGGAAGCTATGGCTGCCCATCTGCTCAAAATTAGATCATTAAAGAAACAAGTATTGATATTAAATTATTAAAAAGGACAAGAGCTATATATGGGTGGGTTCTGTATTCTTTGTTTAAGGTGGACAGAAAGAATATTAAAGTTTTTATTCTTCTTAGAAAATGGAAAATTTATAGGGTTTCTGAAGATTACTTGTTACCCAATAGAGCTTGCAAATGAATTATCATCCCTTCTTCATGAGGAGTGAAGTTCCCTCTCTTGATTCCTGGTCTGAGGTAGTTAGTCCATCTAAGCCTGCAGCTTTTGCTGCACCTTAACAACCCTTTTGATATGAACAAAGGAACAGGTTGATTTATAAGTACAATCAAAACAATTCTTTAATAATTCAAATTAAACAGAAAAAACAAAATTGAATAAGCTAATGTTAGATCTATCTAAGTTAACTGCTGAAATTACCAGTGTTGGTAGGCACTGATCTCCAATTTCCAGGACCATGTTCTTGGATGTAAGAGACTAAGATTATGTCCTCCTCAGGAGTCCATGGTCCCTTCTTAATGCCAACTTTGTCACAGCAAGGAGGTCTTCCCATGGCTAGAGCTTCTACCTGAGAACGATCTACTATTCTTTTTGCTGTTTAGCCTTTCCTATAGAGCTTTGAAATAGTGCTATGTACATGTGACTCTGCTTATATACTCGGTGACTTAGAAAAAGGGAAGCACTTTATTTTACACCACCATTGATCTACCTTCTTGGCCTCTTTTTATAAATGTTAACTTGCTTTAGTATAGTCAACCAAGAAACCAAAGTCAGAGGGTAATTTAAATACCTTGCGTTTCTTTCCTAGCTGGGTCACGTGCCTTTATAGCTTGTCACAATTGTTAGTAAACTTCATTGTCATTGTCTTTGTTTTTCTCTTGGCATGGAAATCTAGAACTTTCTAGTTTTTACATCTCTGAGTGGTGTAATTGATAACACATCCAAATCCACCATCAACTCCCATCTATGGGGATTAAAATGTTTACTTGGCTCAGCGGTATCTAAACACATTTATACACAATTTCCAAATCAATTTTGCACTATACTTATAATATGTGACACATGAATCAAATACACCTTAAAACTTATGAAGCAAGGAATTACAGATAGAAAATCCTAAAAATAATATCCCCATTAAAAAGTCTTATGTTCTAGAAGTACACTAATAATTTTGTTAATTAAGTTATACTGTTAAACTCGGACAACTCATTATCAAGTAAGTGAAAGTCTATGAGCTTGATTAGCTTTACAGCCCTGGAAATGTGGAATGGTTTCAGACTTGAAAGGAAGAATCATTTAAAGGTTCTAGCTTCTGCTCGATCACAGATATCAGAGCAAGTCTGCAATAGAGATTCATAATTTATGTCTTCAATTAGATGGGATCACCTGCAAATGTCAGCATTAGTGTTACCACGTATGGTATCATCTGCTGGAAACAATTTGCAGCCATTCAACTTGAACATGAGGAAATTGAAAGATATTGGAGCAACCCACCCAAACAACTAGTGTAGTCTAAGAGGTTCAATACTTCAACTCGTCATTGTCTTTGGGCCTGAGAATACAATTGGTCGGCTCGGTTTTGGGCCTAGGCCCAAAGGAGTAGACCAAGTCGGGTGACTAAATTTGCCAACCGACCAGAGTCGGCTGTCCAATTTTGCCATCCTTTTTGTTTTCGGTTTTAATTAGGGAGGGTCAGTTGGTTTGGGCCCTTCAATTGGGTTAGTCAAATTTTGGCCCGTTCTTTGCATAAGAAAACAATTTAAAAAAAAAAAAATTTATCTGATACTCGAATTCACTTTTTACCTGCAAATTAAACTACACATTTGAACTCAATAGACGATAGCATTCATATAAATTTTAAGCCTGTGAGCAGTATACAACAAAAACAGCTCTTCTCTTGATTACACAACAAAATAACTCTTCTCAAACCTGTAAAACTCAGTAGTAATATAGTATACATATCCAATTTATAGACCTGTAACAATATAATTCAAAATTAGTTTTCTTCAGGCCTGCTACAACTAAATTTATAATCACTACTTGAGTTTTCTGAACTCAATAATATGCATATCAATTGAAACTCCAAGCAAGATCCCACATAATATTCACTACTGAGTTCAGTTGTCCATAAAAAACAAATACCTAAAATTTGAGTTCAGTACTCTCAATTGCTTCAAACACAAAAATAATATTCCAGAAAGTAAAGTCTAAAACTCAGAAAATATAACTTGTAGTTCAAAACAAGGAAACAAATTCACGAAAACATTCAATAACAGATGAAAACAATAAAGCAGCAAGTATGCTTGGCCCCTAACCACGGAAAGTCAACAGGCAGCAATTCAGCAAATCAGCAACCAGCAACCAGCAACCAGGTCTGGTCAAGGAGTAAAAAATAGAAATTAGAAATTAGAAATTATCATATATGAAAATAATGAAAGAAATCTGAACATAAAGACGTAGAATCATTTAATTATGATTTACCACAAGAAATGAAGCAAATCAAAGTCATGCCAAGAAGTCTGCATCTCCATCAGTGTTCCAATGAAAAACTGGTATCAAAACATAATCATATATAAGCTGAGTTATAAATAAAGAACATGAAATTGAAAGTAAAAGTAAAAGATATTTAATTAGATTGAAAGTAACAAGTAACCTGATTCTATCTTTCCAAGCTCTCCAGTTGATTCTTCCATATCCACCAATTTAATTGTGCATTGAAGCCAATTTTGTAGGCTTAGAAGTGCCTCTGCAGTTTCCGGAGATACTGAACTTCTCCAGTAGAGAAAACAGATTATGAGGGTACAGCTGTGATTGGAGCACCAAACAGATCATTTGCTAACTTCTCCGATACCTTATACTTAGTAGAGTTCACTTTCCACCAATGAAGGATGTCAAATTTATTAGATTTTGCCTCGTCAGACTCCAATAAGTATTTGTCAACTTCAGATTTTCCTACCATAGATTCTTCTTGGCTTATTTCTCTCATAAAGTTAATTGCAAACTGGTCAGACTCATCTTCAATGGCATTTTGTGAAGATTCTCGACTCTCAATCACTGGGACTTTGTTCAAATAAACGATAGTAATCATATAACCTAACAAATGTCCCCTTAACCCTCCCTGCTAACTCTTCAGCCCTAACTTTACCAAATAGGTTCTTGAAGCCACATTTAACAAATTTCAGCTTATACCTAAGGTATATGATTAGTTTTGTCAATATTACTTGTCATGCTTCAATTTTATCATCAATGCCATATTTTTCAGAGATGATTCTTCTCTCATTGAGCACCAATTATGCAGCTTGCTAAGGATGGCATGATGGTCATGAAAATAACTATTTGATGTAACATACAAAGAACCAGAAATTTTGTTAGTCATATCATAAATAATTTCAAAAACTTCACAAAAACCTTACTTGTTTCCCAATCCGCATTACTAGGGGGGTGACCTTCATCTTCACCAAATCTGGTAAAGGACTTGAATTCTAAATCAAAGGCTGCATCTTGATCTTGCAATCTACTAAATGCTTTTTGACAACCTAGGGCTGACTCCAACATAGAATATGTGGAGTTCCACCGACTGGGAACATCTAAGCTAGGGAGAGCCTTGGTAGTCAATTTACATGGTTCCACACACTTTTTGAATCTTAGTAACCTAGAATAAGAAGCTGTCACATATTTTACAACTTTGATTTTTTGTAAAGATATGCCAATATCTTTCAACCCATCATGAGAGCAACACCTAAGGTGCATCAACTCTCCTTGCAAGACACTGCCATTGCAATCATTTACTTTTTTTTGTAAATACTCCACTCCCACATCATTTGTAGCTACATTATTTACAGTCACACACATTATCTTTTCCATCCCCCATTCCAACAAGCATTTCTCAATGATTTTTCCTATTTATGGTCATTGACTTGACAAAAAATAAGAATCCTCTTATGTGGTTTCCATTTATCATCAACAAAATAGCATGTTAAACACAAAAAGCTTTAATTTTGGACAGATGTTCAACAATCAGTTGTAAGGGACACCCTCGGTTTGTTAGACACAAACCACCTCTTCAACTTTTGTTTTTCCATCAAATAAAGGATATCCCTTGCAACTGTCCATCTTGAAGGCACTACCATTCTTGGACAAACAGTACTTACAAAAAATTTAAAACCCTATCCCTCCACATGCTTGAATGGTAACTCATTAATAATATATTAACTAATACATCCCTACATGCCCTTTCATTGTATTCGTCACTAATGGCAATCATTCCATTCTTTCCATTTCCCCATCATTTCCTAAATCATCTTTTTTGGCAAGTAGAAACCTAAGAACTGTTTGACCAACATCCCAGTTTGGCTGCAAGTGCTTAGGGAATTTCTTACACTGATTCCTTAACTGATGGCTTAAGTTACTATTTCTATTATTTTTAGTATGACTAGCATACGTGGTAACCACAAAAATTACAACTTGACCTACAATTTACATCAGCAGTCCCTTCAACATGAGTATAGTGTTCCCAAACCCAAGAATTATTGACTTGGTTTCTTACCTTGCCCTCCACATGTGCATTTGCTGGTTTACTCAAGCAGGAATCTTTTGATTTTCTCTTCCTCTTCCTTGAAGTCACATCACAAGGATTTTCAGCAGTTTCTCCTTTTGCACTTTCATCATTAACGATCATCACGTCTTCAGATTCAGAGACCTCAACCTCAATACTAGCCATAACACAAGTAGTTAAAATTGACTTATAGCAATAACAATATAAATATAAAATAAAAGAGTACAATATAACTGAAAATCAAACTGAACATAAGTCCAAAATAACACATAAGTTCAACAACAGAGTTCACAATACATAAAAACAAAACTCATAAATAACTAAGTTCAAAATACATAAAACACAACTAACAAATAACAGAGTTCACAACAATAACTCAATAATATAACTGTTTTCTCCACTTGCAATTCAACTTCAGCTTCAACTCCAACAGACTAGGAAGAAGGTGGCAACAAGTTCTTAGGAAAAGAGAGAAAAGGAAATTAAAACTTTGACTATGTTACTGAGAAATGGAAATGATTCAGTGGATCAAGGAGCCTAAAGGAGTATAAACCAACAAATAAGGTTTAACATATATGCATCAAGGAGCCTAAAGGAGTACAAACCAACAAATAAGGTTTAACATATATATAAAATAATTATATATATATATATATATATAAATGTAAAAAGTCGGTCAGATCGGTTACCGACTCCTATAATTTTCGCTACCGCAAGTCTGAATCAATCCAATATCAACATACAAACTCTAACCGTGTATGCACCTCTACCTGTTATGGTTTCGGCCCATCTCAGTTAGCCCAAATTCGGTGTTTTCGGCCCATCTGCTCACCCTAACTTACAATCAGATTATTAGTCTTGAGATACAACATGAAAAATTCTGCAAAAGTAGCGGTATTTTTAAAGAATTTACAGCTTTGCTGGTTGATGCAGTAAGTGGTCATTAATAGCTCAGCTGAAAGATTAAGTATGTGAGAGTAAATATTATAGGGAAAGGGAACAGAGAACTTTATTCAACCAAAGGAAAAACATAATGCAACTGCAAAACATAAATCCCAGGACAGATATAGGGCTAGACAGCAATTGCTAAATTTTTCTTAAGATACCTCACATGAATATAGATATAGAAAGTTAAAAGAAGAGTTCAGATTTACCTTCCAATTTAGAAGTTTATATGTCTAGTTAATAATTAATAACTGTTGTACGTCCCACCAAACGTATTGAAAAATTATCCACGAAGTATATGGTCATGAACTCATAATCGTTATGTAGGAGACAAGCTATTCTCAAATTTCTAACATCACTAGCCATAGTGTATCAAGATCATATAGCAGGGAATTAGATAATTTCACATGTAACCTATTGCTAACTGAAAATCTCAATACATTGAATAGGTGTTACTTTCTAGAAACGAATCAAATATTTATTCAAAAACATAAATATTAATCTCTAAACCACTGTATCTGAAGACCAAACACAATTCAAGCTTTTCCCGTACTAGTTCAAATTTAGAACAAGGAGCAGCTACGCATATGTTTATGTATTATATATATATATATTGGTGGAAGTTAGTTAACATTCACATGAAAATGTGGACATTGCTAACCTCCACAGACATTGGTGGAATATATGCAGCATTTTAAAACAACTAAAATCAGAGGCCCAAACAAGATAGTCTGAAGGAAATCCAACCTCTCTTGGTAACTTCATCAAGCTTGTTGTAAGAACATGTCATTTTCCTGTTGCGTGTTCCTCATCATTATTAGACACCCTATCCACCCACAAAAAAGTGACAGACAATCGCAGCAACCTTCACGAAGGATCACCTTGCAGCTTAATCGTACTTTTTTCATGTCTCCAGAACCTTACTCATCTTTCTTTGTGTCTTGTAACCCTATTAGAACTTATAACATATGCAATCAATAAACTGCGAACTCACGGTACAAAACTTACAACATAGGCTAAAATTTCCTTCTTAAACAGTAATTCGTGCATATGTAGTGCATAGTTGTTGAATCAAGATTTGACTCATAAATCAAAATTCTGATTTTGAAAACCATAAATCAAAATTTTGATTTTGAAAATCATGAATCGAGAATCGTATCCGACCATACTATTTAGTATAAATTCTAAAAATAAATATTAAATTTAATATTTATAATTAAACATCTAATATTTGTATCTTTAGAGGAGGGGAACTGAAGTGTTATAGTTATTTTATTTCTTATTGTTCAAGAAAAATATAAAAGATTGGTAGTTTTTGCTTATGAATCAAAGAAATGCTACTATTTTTTTTTTCTTTTAAATAGCAAGAATAGTAACACTAACAACTTTAAAAGATGTGGCAGGGATATTATTTAATGCCAACATCAAATAAAATTAGAAAATATATAAGTACCAATGAATTGAGTAAGCAAAAATAATGTATTATTTGTATTACCGAAAAATAGAAATTTAGGAGATTCTTTTATAGAGCTTCTCTCTTATTGGCAATAAAAAAAAAAATTGACACCTAATGGTTCTCATCCATACAACTACAACTTAGAAATAGAGGAAAGAACAGAGCCTCTTGGTAGGTGTTTTGAAAAATAAAGAAATGGCACGCGTGGCTAAAGTAAACTTCTTAGTTTCTTCGGCTGGTAAGCCTTGCAGCCTTTTGCATACATCTGAAAAAGTTGCAAGCTTTTTTTGTGTCTATCATTGTGCGTAAGGTGAAGCAAAAAAGTTTTCATGAAAAACTAGGAAAAAATTGTTCATATTTTGAATTTTTCAGATTCGTGAGTGGCTGAATCTGAATTTTATCTAGAATATTTGACTCGGTGGTGACTTGTGCGATTGAATCGAATTGCCCGATTCACCTTTGATTTAGTCAATTCTTGAACTTTTTCGGTTCACCTGTGCAATACGTATCATTTAGGTGCTAAATTGAATCGACTCGTATGACTCAAATCGTGTATCGTAAGAGTCTAATAACAGTGATGTAGTGTTTATTATACAAGAAATACAATATCTCCATTTATTGAGTTGCTCCAAACCAGTACATGCCTGAATTCCACAATCAGTTTTCCTGCAACTATTAGCTAACTAAATAACCTTGTTGGCCTCTAAAGCAGTAACCCTCTGAATTAACAATTAGTTTTCAATTACCCTGCAAAGAATTTTGAAAAGCAAATGGTAGACACACTCATAACACAAGCTTAACAGTGGAAAGTGGAAACCCAGATTGGCTTCTAGCAGAACATTCACACTGCTTTCTTGTATGAGGTCAGAGAAATTCCTAGTGAGGAAGTACAGAACAATCATTGTGCATGCTACTTCTCCAGTCATGAGCATAAGCGGGTGCAGTACCTCACCCGCCTGGTAGACCCATAATGGTTCCACCTGCCACACCAAATGGAGAATTGGAAGAGCATCTTTAGACTCTCAATGCAGTGCCTACCCATATACGATGATTTACCTTTTGTTTCCTGAACTGCACAACCAAGAACTTTACTATTATCTTCTATCCAAATGTAGAAAGATATAGTCGAAGATTGCAGGTGGAAATTTTTATATACTAATTTGTACTTTCACCAATATTGACAATTAACTACAGTAACAAAGCTCAAAGATATACAAATACACAACAATAAGCTAGTATAGATAAGAGAAGAAATGGGAAAAGGAAACATCTGCATAATTTTTAAGATGCTTGATGTTAAAGGCAAATCAAGAAATCATTTTGATTTATAAAAGAGAAAGAAAGGGGTGGGAAAGGAACACAAATTTGCCAAGATAGAGATATTCCAGTGCCCGATTCTTCCCTTTTCCTTACATACCATACTTCCACATAATCTCCAGCTATCAGAACCTAGTCTAACCCTAATAAGCTCCCCAGAGGCATTCCTTCTACTAAAATCCAATAACTACTGATAATTCATACAACTAAACAGCCATCAAGATTCTAACCTTTAAAGACCTATTAAAATCCTAGACACCAGAACTTCCCTTTAATTCATCAAATTTGTAAGTCATCCTTTTTCATTCACAAGTTTTTGTTATAAGAAAATAAATTTTATTAAGAGATAAAGATAGTACAAAGGGGGAGGACAAGAAGTCCTCCAAAGCAGGAAGGGAAAAACGAAAAGAACAAGGCAAGCTTATAACAGAAGGGTTTGGCAATCACACTGCACATCAACTAAGGACCAGACTAGGTGTAAAGGAAGGTAGACATCAAGAAAAATCCTTGCATTATGTTCCAACCACACACCCCAAATCACTGCAAAGAAACACAAGTCCACAAGCACTCAATATCTTTACTCCCCCAAAACCTCAATAACAAATCAACAAAAGATCATGCCAAAAGCCTGGACAGACACATGGAATGCTGAAAGTGTCAAGAAGTCTACACCAAAGAGCCCAAGCCACCAGACAGTGAGGAAAAAATGCTCACCGGTTTCACTACTCCGAAAACATATCAGACAAATATTGGGGGACAAAGCTTTTCAAGGCCTCCTTTATAAGTTTTATCACCAATTAATCCAAAAATGCAAGGTGGACAACAGTATTCTAATGCTCCTAATACCAATAGACTTAGCATTAACATTTTCTCTTTAGAAGCTTTTGTCCCTTTCAGTTAAATAATATTTACGGATACAAAATTTCACCATTTTGAGATGATTCCACCAACACAGACGAATAGAGTATAATTCTATTTACTTATATTTTTGTCCAGATTGAAAGAAATACAAGACACGTCGTAAAAAGATGATTAGTAAGCAATTAGATGTAGATTAGCTATTCACCTGAACTTGAGAAAATTTGATAAAGCATCCACAGTTCTCTCATTTTGGCAGTCTGCCGAGCAATCTGAGACTTTATATCTCGAAGTTTCCCAGAAACTTGACTCTCCTAATCAGCCATCCAGTGACCCATTATCTTCCTCTCCTTGTTTTTCTTGATCTTAAGCACAACAAGATAATATTAGAATCAACAAACAACCCTATTTGGAAAATCCGGAAAAAAGATTGAGTGGAGAAAAATATATTTCTTTCCTTACCTGCGTAAAGGGATTTGGATGAAGAATTGGAAATGGAAGAGTTGGCGGTGCTACAAAGAAAATCGGAGGAGAGAAGGTGGGACAAGAGAGTATCTTCGTGGGATAGGAAACGAAGGCTCAACATGAGATAAAAATATAGAAAATACAAGCATTTGGTTAATGCGAGAATTTTTCATAAGTTCATCTCCCACAACATCTTCTCTGTGATAAAAAAAATAATAATAATAAATAAATAAATAAAAATTCTCTCATCCCTTTGGTGCTCTGCGTCAAGAGTCAAGGGTTCCATTAATTGACATGCAACATCATTGGCGAGCCCTTTTGTTTAAAGTTCGCCTTTTTCTTTTCTATTTTTTCTGGTACTTAGAGGACTTCTTATCCTCCCTTTGTATTTCTTTCTCTCTTAATAAAATTTCCTCTTCTATTAAAAATAAATAAAAATACAACAAGCATTATCCCAATTGAGTTTTGGGAATAGATTACTTGATTGTTTTGCTTCTTGTTTACTAATTATCTGAAAAAAATATCTCTACTCCACACTTTGAGCTCCAACTTCTACTTGACCTCATTCAATTGCAATCAAAGTTTAATAAGACCAGATGAGTGCAGAAATGGAATTACAAGAAGTACAGCAACCAGCAATCGGAAAGTATGAACCAAATCCAAGAAGCTTATGCAATGAAAAACCCAAAACCTCACACTCGCATCAGAGCATGAACTCAAAAAATTTCAAAGTCAGCAGGGAAGGAAGCTGTGAGAGCTGGTGGAACTTTATGCTTCTATCACACCCAAAACCTTAATCTTAGTAAACACAGAAATATGAAACAATCAACAAAAAATAAAACCTTAAGATCATCACAGTAGAGTGGAAACTTCAAACCAATATCATCTAAATGAATTCTTCTGGAGATTTCATTTCAGTATGAGACTTCAAGTTATTATTCTTTAGATTCCTCGAGATCAAGTAATGAGTAGTGTGTACACCAATGTAAATGCAACTGCAATAAATGCCTAAAAACAAAAGAAAAAATGGAGCAGAGAACAATCTGTTTAAGAACAAGAAGAATTACATTGTTTATATAAAAAAGTATACTAATTATTGTGGAAATTCTTCCCAGCTTTGTTCCACTGTTTCTGGATATAATCCATGTAATCCTATCTCAAGAAGTCATAACCCACCAATTGCTTGCATTTCAGATATCAAATAAAATGGTTACTGGGAATCTGAAGTTACACAAGAACTGTAACTTCCAAGTCCTCCCTTTACCGTTTGTATATCCAGTTAGATAGGCACTATATATGTGCCATCACATATATACATAGAGAGGATCACATGTATCAACCCTGTTCTTTTGTTTCTAGGAAAAAAATAAGTTAGAGGACAGCGTATAAATAATCTTCCTAACATAAGCAAGAACATAGACGGCCCAGCTTCAAGGCCTTAGGACACAAGTTGTATAAAGAAAACACCAGTTATAATTACTCTATAAATCCAAAGCCAACACTTAGTCTCCTAAAGAACTAATGCATCCAAAATGGTTTATTGAGGAGGACATTTGCTTTCATATAACAAAACATTTTATAGAGTTATAACCCAAGGGCAAAAAAGAGTTACATTATAACCAGATGTTTGTAAAGCTGCTACACTATCTGATCCAAATACTGGATGATGAGAGAGTTAAGTAACCGCAGAAGGACATGAAAGTCATGGATTCATACCTTTACCACTTCTTCTGCCTATCAAAGCATCGGTGTATCTCTAATATTTAATATCTCCCTCTAAATGGGCAGTTCAAAACATCATTAAATTTGTGGCTGTCCCAACAACAAATGGTTCCATTAATAACCGAGTCAAGAAGTAAAAGCAGACTCCCAATGTGATAGAAATAGGGAGAGCAGGAAGAGCTTGACGGCACACGGACAACAAAATAAGGGTGCACCCTAGGCCTGATATAATTGCAAGGTAACAAGCATATACTGTCATTAGATCATACATTGCAGCTCTACCCACAAGGACACTGTAGAAAACAAAATCTCCAAGACCAAGTTTAATACCCCTGCTAGCCATCTCCATACCATCCCTTCTTGCATGCTCGCTTTGATTCCCCAATCCAATCATTTCAACAAGGGGAGACATTTCCTCATCAACTATTTCAGACTCTCTATTGTTAGAATGCAGAGCTTGATTGGATGGAAGAACTACCGTTGAATACTGTGAAGAATCACTGCTGGCAGAATGCCTTTCCCCCACATTACTCACCAGCGGTAATCTCTCCCCTCCATCTCCTTGATCCTCATCCTCATCATTCTGAAAATTTCCAACTGCCACAGCAGTATACTCCGGATTAGCATGACTTTCGTTGTCATTTCCAGACATGGTGTTGCGTGAGACGGCCTGGAGTTCCACGGACCCAGAGTCAGTGACCCCAGTGACCAAAAGCCCCAAAGACCCTCGATTTTCTGTATTTTGCGCCACTGTTGGACGAGCCTCATATATCAAAGCTGGAAGCTCCTCATCCCGGCTGGAGGCCAACTCAACCAACAGCTTAAGCGGACCACCAGGTGCCAAAACAGCCACCAAATCATACACAGCCAATGCCACAAGCAAAGCCCAAGTAGTCCATTCGGGTAACTTTGTAAACCAAGCAGCCACAGTAATTCCCAAACAAACCATATATGCTTGCCTCAAGAGAATCGGTATCCCAACCGAAAACACTGATAGCACACCCACAATAGTAAAATTGAAAAGCAGCACAAAACAAGTAATTGAATCAACGGGAATTGAGAATTGCTGAATTACCGACAAGAAGATCGATCCCCCCATGGTAGCCAGAACGAAAAAAGCAGAGAAACGCATGTAGTTCTTGAGGAAATTGGTGAAATTGTAATAGTAGAGGAGCACAAGGACAAAAGTGACAACAGCGATGAGGATGATGAAGACCAATGCGTTTAGAAGCGAACCTTCAAGCTTTTGCACAGTAGAGTCCGAAGGATTCTCGAGATATACTAGGTTGGCAGCAGTTTGAATGGGAGCTGAAGAAAATGGATTGGAAGGAGTGAGTGCATAGACTAAAAGGACGACTAGGAGCATACAGATTGATACTGGGGACATCACGCCGATGATCTCTACACCGATCGATTCTAGTATGCTCGACTCCATGGTGATCCGTCACCGGGGACTTCCGCCGAGCAGGGAGTGGGTTTAGATGGAGGGGTTCAGATTTCTTTAGATGACAATTTTATTTTTTTTGGTGAAATCCAACTCAAGTATGTTTGTAAACACAAAAAAATAATGAAATTCAATCCATTTTAAATAAATTTTGTGTTTGTTATTTATAGAATTTAAATTTCTAAATCATATTTTGATAATATTTTTTTATTATAAATTCTCATCAAAATTGATATAATTATAAAAATTTAATTTAATTAAATTAAAAATATATATATACTCTTTATTTTTAATTTTTATATTCACATCTCAAAAACTACAATCCTTCTTTCTTTTCATATCCTATTTCTCATCTCATCTCTTATATTGATGATTTAAGTTATTTTTGTAAGAATTTTTTTTTATTTTTTACTAATACAAGGATAATTTTGTAAAAGTATTAAAATAAAATAAATACTATTAGTTATAATAATTTTTCAAATACTATAATTCAATTTAATTCATTTGAATTCTATCACTTGAATGATTTGTTTTAAACATTAAGAAATAATTTAAATTGAATTAAAATAAAATAAATTGAACTGAATTAAACTCTCACATGAATTTATTCCAAACCCACCCTTAATGAATTAAATTAAATTCATACATAATAACAAAAGAGAATAGTTTGATTATAAATCTTATTTTATATATATGTATATATATATTTTTATATTAATTTTTACTTGATTTAGAAAGAATTCATTTCAATTAAATAATTAAATAAATTTTCCCTTGAATTATGAAAGTAAATAAAATAAAAAATAACATTTGTCAATAATATTGATCATCATTTATCACTTAAGATAGATCAAATATTAATTATTTTTTCAAGTACATATATTTTTTTGTCAACTATTTAAATTGAAACAAAACCTACCAAACCAACGAAATTGGTTATATAACTTCTAATAGATATTTAATTTAGGTATCATCAAATTGCCTTTAGGTTTGACAAAAATATTGTTTTAGTTAGAAACAAGAATAAAATAAAACTACGAACTGTTTTCGTCAATTACCATAAAGTATGCTTCTACACAAAATATTTGTTATGTTTCGTCAATCAAAAATATGCCATAAAATTTGTTATATTTCAATTAATATCCTTATTTTAATTTATACATAGAATAAAATCTCTTAAATCAATATATATATATGTTACTGCTATTTAAAAATATATATATTTTTTATTTAAATATCAAAAGTGTTTATATAAAATATTTTGAAAACAACTTGTTAAAAAAACATTTCAAAACATATTAAATTTTAGTGATTTTAATACTTAATATATCTTTTCTTTTTTTCTGTTAAGCGGTGATTTTCAACTTTAAATATGCACAACATAATAATAATTATTATTATTATTTCTTTTTTTAATTAGAAGTTGTACATGAGCGTAAAATTATAGGAAATGTGTCAATAAAAACCAGAATAAACATGATAAAGATGAAGAAAGAACAATAATACCAAATGGTTTTTCTTGGGGATCGACTCAGACCTTTGAACAAGTATTTCCACAAGGCAATATACATAACAAAAATGGTAAGTGGTTTAAATTTTTATAGTCAAGGAGGGCCATGGTTAAGAGTACATAAAAATATTTATACAGAAAGGGGCAATCGCATGACCCACATTGATCAAACAAATTTTCTTTCATAGAGCTCTTATTCCCTTATTTAAAAATGCAAACAAACCCAGACTCAAAACACACAGATGGCAGAAGCATTCAACATTGAAAGCCCAAGATTTCATCTCATTACAACAGAAAAAAAGAATTTAACATCCACTAGCTTGTCCAATGCCAACTCCAATTAGACCATTCAAAATATACCACAATGAGGCATCAACTCTAACTACAATGTCATTCAAATACAAACACAACTCCAGCATATGACACTAAAATGTAGATCTCCTTGCTGTGCGGTAGAAGTTATAGACAACATTTTATTTTCATAAAGAATAGGAACTTCAACAATAAATGAACATAAGAGATTTAAACTTACAACCCACTATAAATATTAAATAGACACTAGAAACTATA
Source organism: Quillaja saponaria (assembly GCA_029379385.1). Classification (NCBI taxonomy): domain Eukaryota; kingdom Viridiplantae; phylum Streptophyta; class Magnoliopsida; order Fabales; family Quillajaceae; genus Quillaja; species Quillaja saponaria. The sequence continues at coordinate 25,345,231 of CM055607.1, forward strand.
TATGATTGAAAACATGTATATTCTCCACAAGAATCCTAAGCGAAAGGATTTCCTCCAATAGAAGCAACTGGCCCTTGTGGGTGGACAGTCCTGCAAAGCAAGAGACTCAAGCCAATTAATGATCATGCAGCAAAATTAATTCTAGTTTGGTTCTCACACCTCCTCCCTACCTCCCTCCCTCCCAAAGGCACAAAAAAGTTTTACTTAGCAGTTCCCTTCTACTGTTCACGTCCATCCAAGTATGCAAGTTTTACTTAAGTATTTTGATGGGCCTTCCAACGAATCAAAAAAATAAATAAATAATAATCTACTTAAGTTTACATAATATACATCCTGCAATAAATCAATACCACTAGTTTGGTTCTTCCCCCCTCCCCACACCAAGAAAACAAGGTTTTTACATAACATACAGTTACTCATTTCTCCAAGTCATCATTGTATTTGGCTAACTTTTCAACTTGACCAAATTGTGAAATGACACATTTGTATTGCTAGGTTTATCCCGTCATAGAAAAATGATACAATCCACAATGAGAGGCACGCACTGGTAATGACAATCAAATAAAATGCTGACAACTTGTATGGAGTACATATGTCAGAAAAACTACTTACGGCATTTGAGAAATTGTCGGTTGTGCAGCCATATATGTTAGGCCACCTACACAGTTGCACCAAAATCAGAATAAGAAAAGAAGAGATACCTTAGGATTTTTAAACAATGCATTTACTCATGCAAGAATGCACAAGAAGCTTCAAACTTCTCTGAAGTTACAACTCTGGCTATACTCAGTAAAAAAGAAAACATTTCTAATGGAGTGCCAAAGTTTACACTGAGACAAGTTTATAGGAACTCTACCTTGTCCTGCTGCTGGAACATAAGGCGCCACTGGATTTTGAGAGAACCATGGAAGAGCTACAGCATCATGGACGGGGGATGGCAGCTGGACGTTTGGCAGAGCAGCTTGCAATGAGCTCATGTCAATGAACTGCAATTGACACACCCAGTCACATTAGAAATAAGGAACCAGAAGATATACATGGCACTTTCCCTTTGCCCTCATGTCTACAACTTAAGGATCTAAGATATTACAATTCAGAAACTACATGAGAAAGAGCTAGAGTGTGAAAAACATAATATTGGTGTGTCTGTGACATGTTATCCTCATTACGTAATAAAAAAATGTTAATCGTTATAATGAGGTAAGATGTTGATTAGTTACTTTTGATATCCAACCTCAAAAGATAAGATCGCAATTTGCAAGGGAAGACAGGCAACTCATTACCAACTCTTTTTTTTCCAAATCTAGAAAAATAACAATACAATACAACACAACAAAAATAGGGATAATTAAACTTATAACACATCAAAATCTACTGAGTCTATGACATACCAAATCATTCTTTTCTGAGTCAGAATCATATGGAAGATCAAATGGGTTACTTGATTTCTGGTTGATTGCATGTACTTGAGTCTCTCCCTGAAAGATAGAATTATCGTTAACAGAAAAAAGTCTATAATGGAAAAATGCATAGATTAAAGGCTTAAGCAACAAAAGAGCACAAACCATCAGAGGAAGCACAGATGGACGATAGGACGGTCCACTGACCACATCTGAAGGCATGCTATTATCAGGGACTCCACCATTGGAGTCATTGTTTTCAACCCCAACTTTATCAGTGTCCTGGAAAGCAAAAGTATGTAAGAATGTATTCAAAACATATAAACTAGATAAGAATTACAACATAGATGCACCAACCTCAGAAGCTCTTAAACCCAAATACTGTCCATCAGTTGATGAAAGATTCTGAACTTGTACTCCATGATTAATGGCCTCGACAGGAAGGTGTCCACTAGAATCCTCAAATGCATTCCATGCCTGTTCATTACCAACATTCAGAACCTGATTTAGTCCATCAATTTTTTCCATGGTGCCTTGAATTTTTAAGTTAAGGAAAGGGAGAATTTTTTTTCCCTCATGGGGTATAACACCTGAACTACAAAATGAACCACTTGCCATACTTGTTCTTCAGATCCGGGATAGCTCACCTGAGTGTTTGTTGACATAGCAGAAGCTTGTTCATTGTGTAGAACGTCATGCCATGGACTAGTTATAATTGTTGAAGGTCCATCAACATTAGATGCTTCAAAGGATGGCCATTGCATGCTTGAATTTAGAGATGCAAACGGAACAGAGTTTTCAGACAAAAATCCATTACTGGTAAGTACTTCAGCAGGATTTTCCATGTAAGCAGTATATGTTGTAGTCTGAGGATTATCAAACTTTTCAGACAAAAATCTGTTACTATTAAGCACTTCTGGAGGATTTTCTACATAAGCAGTAGATGTTGTTGGTGGAGGTCTATCAAATGTCGCCCATCCTTCATTTTTAGGGATAGATAACTCTGGTGATTTGTTATCCAAAGTTACAGCTAACTGCTGCTGAGAAATATCTGCAAAGAAGTCCACCACTGAAGATTGGGAAGTCTGTGAAGGTTGATTTACAAGTGTAGATGTAGCTGAAGGGAATAAGGATGGCTGGAACAAATCCACTGACGAAGCCTGAGGAGATGCTTGTAACTGAAACAAATCAACAGATGAAGCAGAAGAGGCTGGTTCTTGTGCTACTGGTGCGTTGGAAAGATCCCAGCTCACAGATATTGCGGGACCAGATGGTTGAGGAACAGTAGACAGTTTATCCTGAAGGGACCCAGAAGGTTGCTCGAGTTCTGAGAAAAAATCCACTAAACCGCCAGAATTATAAGACTTGAAGGACAAGGAATTGCTATCCATTGATCCAAAGCTTCCTGAAGATGCAGTTCTCTAAGAAAGGGAACAACGAAATGTCAAGTGATTAAAAATGAGAGAATAAAATTTATCAATATCTCACAGAAAGAGGGCCACAAGTCACAACTCACAAGCATAGATAATACCAAGAGATCAACATGTACACAATGGAAAAGCTCAAACAATGATAAATTATTTGAATTTATCTAGAAGTCTAGAACGCACAAAAATGAGTAGAAACTCTATTTTGAAGTATAACACATTCTATGTACAGATTAAAATAACATACACATTCCCACTGACAAAGATATCACTGAAAGGAAAAGAAATCTCCTGTTTTATCTTCAGATATATAAAATATCAACCAACTCTAATCTTTCTTGGAAACTTGGAAGCAATTTATTGATTTATTGAGAAGTAATAAAATTCATTAAAAAGGGACCAAGATAAAGCAAACCAAGTATACATGTAGCATACCAGTGTGAGACCACCCATGCCAAGGTAAATTTTACTTATGAGGCTACTCGAATAAAAATTAATTAATAGCTCATGTGAGGTGAAAACCAAAACAAGCAAGTTACATTAATCCACCATGGAACAGCAGGAACCACATGTCAAATTTTTAAGGACTTATTTCAGGATCAAAGTGCTCAACATCTAATCTCACAGTGAACAATAATGTTACCACAGCTAACATGTAGAATACAACCAGAATGAACTCACTGGCAAGGTGAGGGAGGAGAGCAAGCATGCCTAAATGTATTTATTATCTGAAATGCATTGAAAAAGTTTTCATATGATATCTTACCATTATATATATGTGTGTGCGTGTGTGTGTGTGAGGAATGAGAATTCTTGGAGCCAACCCCAATGATTAGGGATCAAGGCTTCTTCTTGTTGTATCTTAAACTTACTATATATAAATATACATATATACACATGACAAGATCCAAAGACCCAAATGCATGCATCCATACACATTTTAAACTATTGTGTTGGAACTACTATCCTTCTCAGCACTCCGGACAAAGTGTGACCATTTTACAGAAGGTGCCCATGATGATCACTAATCGGATAATTGTCACTAAGGTTGCTCTAGCAAAGTCAAGGACCTGGAAAGTTTGAAGAAAACAGTAGTCCTTTACCCTGTATCTCATAGCACAGTTGGGCAAATGACATGATAAGCCCGTCTTCACCATACAACTTATCCAGGAAAAGACAAAGAACAAGTTTTTCCTCCATTGAAAATGACACTTTCAAAAGCAGGACTAAAGAAGAGATTATCGTTAATTCTTATAGAAAACATATTTAGCCAAGAGCTTTTTGAAGCAATTAGCATCAATGCTTGATTATTCAGGATTATAAGTTTGCTTATGTGTTTGTATGATCTAGTGATTCATGTGTATCATTTTGCGTTTCTCATCAAGCTAATAAGATATACCATTTATACATAATGCATTTCATAATCTTATAAGACTTCTATTCATTTTAATTTCAGCAATAGCATATCATTACATTGATGTGAGATACAACATCTGAAAAAAAGGTGTTTGCAGATACTACGACCAAATCAACTCCATGATCCAGCCAACGGCCAACTGTGTAAAGGCTACAGAAATAGACTAATCTCTTCAATTGAATCCTTAATACATCTTATACATGGAAACATCATTACTTTTTGGAAGGACTATATTGGATTATTGGATAGACATCTAAATTACACCTGGTTCACATTTTAGGAGGGTGACATTCAATTTATATTTTATCATTTTATAGAGAAAAAAGGCCAAAAAATATATAAATTCCTTGCAGCAGCACTCAATATTAGGATAAATTTACAAATATTAAACAAACAACTGACATACACGTTTTTTGCCGATACAGAAGCATATGAAATATAAAACAAACCTGTGGATGTGGAATTCGATCAGCATCTCTAGAGACACATGTTTCAGAAAATGGTTTTCTTGTTTGAGACCAAACATCTTCACTTGATCTAGCCCTTGAAGGCTGATTGGTAGAGTGTATATCAGATTTGAAAGGCTCACCTCCACTAGACGTGGAATAGTCAGAAACTATTGAACCAGTGCCATCATTTGCAAACCTGTCCTCAGATGCATGATCGCTGAAACAACCAGGACTATAAATAAAACTAGACATCTTCCCTTCATAGCTGCCTTTGTCTGAACCAGGCTTCCTGGTCAGCACAGCACCTGGTTTTCCATATCGTCGTTCTTCATATTGATAATCATAGGGTGGACTTTGTGAATAAGAATGATAAGAACTGGCCCGCCTTGTTTCATCGTCGAGGGTTCTAGGGCTCTGTCGTTCAATTATAAGAAAAAAAAAATGTTTTAGCACTTATTGTAGATCAAAGGGAGATAATGAATGTGGAACACTAAGAAAATGGTATAAATAACAATGTCTACTTGATTTCATTTGGGCTTAAAACTTTACAGTAGATACAAATATGAAGAGAAATTTAAACAGATATATACATTATATATGATTCTCAGTTTTCTGAAATAAAACCAATATATATATATATATATATATTAAATGAAAACTAAGAAATCAAGAATTAGGGCTTTGCTGGAAAATTTATCCCATGATTTTGAATCAATAGAACATCAAAATCCACTTTGTATTTTAGAATGAAATAATAGATAACACATTTCTATGCTCATAAGGTCATAAAAATACTATTATCAGCAGAAATATATAATCGTCTGAGGAAACATTGCCTGCATATCTCTTGGAGGCTTACTAGAGGCCTTTCCTCCCGCGTATCTTCTATCCACGTACACATTCCTTATAAACTCCCTTATCTTATTAACATTGCTGCAAAACAAGAATATGAAAAAAGAAATATACATAAGAAAACAGGAGATCTATCTATACTTTCATGTTAATGCTTAAATATTAGCTCTGTAAACCACATAAAATGCACCTGTTATCAGGCAATCGCTGCTTCTGGAAGTCCCAATCTTTCAAATATATTTCTCTTGCACGCTGAAAAGCAATGAGTCTCCCATAAGCGTGAAAATTAAGCCAACTGTAGTAGTGAAAGAGAATAAATTCATTCTTGTACCTGATTTCCACCATTTTGAAGTGCCTCAACATCTTGTAAAGTGAACTTTGCCATGGATACAGACTTCACACGGTGAGTAAACTCACGACTGTATGACATGAAAATGCAAATTTTCATTACCAGGTAATGGATATATTAACTGGTAGCCTCATCTCCTATTTCATCTATCCGCACTTACCAATTCATCCACCTTAATATCCTCACCTTATACTACACAATGTGTGTACACATTTCTTAGCCAACATTTTAGAGTACATTCCATGCACACGTTGTTTTGTAGCCCAAGCCCAATGTCTACAAATTTACAAACTAAATTCCCAAAATCAGAAGATAAGCTTTAACAGTTTCACCATGCAAAAGCCCTCATGATATGTTCCATGATTTATCTTCTTTAAATGACACAGGCCAGATGCAGCAAGAGAATCAGGAAATTAGACAATGAAATAATTCCAATATGGGGTCCACTATATTTTTCTCTATAGGCAAATGCTTTTTTTTTTTTTGGGGGGGTACAGGAACCTCTGGCATATGCTTTAATTGGACCTGGAAGTCTGGAACTTAAGAGTAATATTAGCAGTCAAGTCCTTAATACTAAGATGCCAATAAATATGCATATATGCATTATTCAATGGGGAGAACACTTTTTAGATGTGACGCATGTAACTCCATCACAGGTATGATGCCAATGGAACTCTAGGCCTGACACCTAGGTTATCTTCTTTTTCTTTCTTTTTTAAACCTCTGCAACATCATATTTTTTTCCTGAGTGTTTTAATATCCATAAAATTTTAGCTTTATATTCCCCAAACCCTAACTCATTCAACTAACAATACGCCATAGTTTCAAAAGTAATAAATACGAAATCTTTTATCATGCCGAAATACAGGCAGAACATAACACTTAACCATATAAAGAAAGGGTGCAGCTGGATATTAAAGACTGGAAGAGCACAAAAAGAGGAGAAATAAATGACAAATTAAATTGACAGAAAAGTGCAAAAAAGGAAAAACACTCACTGTATTCCACTGCATGTCATGCAAATGAAAGTCCAAAAATTCGTACAAACATACTGGGGACCCTGTCCAAGTGAAAACAAGATAATCAAGTGTAAATTGTCTTACAGGAGAGACAGAAATTTCATGACAGGGAATTGAAGTAGTTTTCATTTTTCCTTTTACATCTGAGAATTCATGGACAAAAAACAATAAAATTATATAACCCGCCACCGGTTGCCAAGAAAAACTAAACTAGAAAGAAATATATTGTCTCCTTCACAACTTTCTAACAATGACCCTAAAAGATTAAGAGTAAAAACCCATCTAAGCAATTCCAAACATTTGCATAGTGAACATTCAATCAAGGCATCTTCTTTTTCCCATATGATTGAAATTAAAGTTTCAAACACAATATTTGAAGCCGAACTTTCTTTTATACTTGCACACCTTCTGGACTCACATCAATCAAAGTGCTCAAAGTCTCAGACAATGATCATACCCCGCATACAGTAGCTAATAAACAGAAACATTAGCAAATTCAAATGCCATTATCCTAGGGAAAAAAAAAAAAAAAACAGACTAGATCAAAAATGGGTAAATAAACCAAACGCACCAGACTGTTGCAGTTAATACATTTTCGATTGGGGGGAAGCTTCATAAGACCTCTGATTATCTTCTCGTTTCGTTCTTCTTCCTTTCTGCTCCCCATCTTCCCACACAATTCTCAAAACAATCAGAAACAAAAACCCTAGACCAGTACAGAATTATATTGAAGTCCAGAAAAATTCACGAAATGCAGCGAAACTAGAGAATAGTAGCAGAAAGGTTAAGGCTTTGTAGGAACTCAAGGACTGAAAAATGATGGGGTTCTGAGATTCGATCTAGGGTTTTGTTGGGTGATTTCAAATTGGTGATGAAGGTGAATGAAGAGGAATCAGCTTTGAATAAACAAAATACACCCTGGTTTTCGTTCAAGGAAACAAAAGCAGGAATAAAAAAGACATCAACTTCGTAGAATTACATACTATTATATTAAATTCAATTTTTAACTTTGATAATTTCTGAGTAGTAAGGACCGGTAGGAACTGGAGGAACAACGATTGCCAAAGTTTTAACGTTTTCTTCATTCTCTTTCTTTTTGCTTTGTCCGTTTCTTTAAAGTAAGTTTGTCACTTTTGGGTCACCATTCGATTTGGACTTTAATAACTACTTGAAGGCAGCCCAAATTAATTTAGTACATAAAAATATAAAAGAGTTAAATTTTCAACTAAATTACTATTTTTCATAAAAGCTATACCTATAATCAATTTTTTAAGTTTAAGTGGAGTTCCAATTAAAATTGAAACTACAAAGCTAACTGGGCAGTTGGAGTTCACATGCATATCGGGTTTTTTATTTTTTGATAAGTCTAACTCACACGTGTGTATCATACATATATTTGTAACTTTTACAAAACTTTATTGAGGCTGATTGTTATAATTGTGGTAACGCATGCCTATTATTTATATGGAGTTGGAGCAGCAAACATGTAAACTTCAAATTGTTTTTTTTTTTTTTTTTCCATTTTTTTATGATTTTGTTTTTTGTTAGTTTACGATTAGAGTTAGGTGTTACTGCAGGTTAAAATTTGATATTTTTATTGAGTTTACTAATTTTATATTTTACCACAAATAATATGTATTTTTTTATAATTGGTGAATTTATTAAAATTAGTAATTTATGATAATTAAGATTTTTATGATAGTTAGGAAATTTATTGTAATTATTATTTTTTAAGATAAATATTTTATATATATTATAATTAGTGATTTTATTATAATTATTTTATACAATAATGAATAATAAATAATTTTTTTTGACAAAAAATATGGTTTTTAATAATTAGTTACTCCATTAAAATTAGAGAAATTATTAGAAGTATAGCTTTTATGATAATTAGTAATTTAGTTGAAAATTTAAATTTTATTGAAATATATATATATACACATACTATAAGTAGTTAATGTATTACACAAATACGGTGTGGAGTTCCAACTGCCCTGTCAGCTATTTTTGCATTGTTTTCATATGAAATTTCAAAATTACTGTATTTGGAAATATGAGAAATTGTAGTGTTTGGGTCGTATCAGCCCAACTTACCTCTAAAGCCTCTCTCTAGAAGGAGAATCTCCACCTTCTCTCAAATTTTTCAAGTCCTCTCAAAATTTCGACAACAATGGGCATCTTCTTTTCATTTTCTCTTTATTTCTAAATAATTCAATCTTAGATCTGATTATTTTTATCATAGATGTTGAGACTATTTTAGTTTTCGTAATGAAATGTATCTTTCATTTTTTTTGAGTTTTGTTGTAGTCGAATCGATCTACTCCTCCCATATTAGAAGTTTCTAATATGGAGTATATAATGAATAACAATTTTCATATTGTTAACACATATGGTCAAAATTTTCGCTAATACAGATGTTGGGTCATCGATTTATGGCAACATTCTTGTCATATTAGGAATAGAGGTAAAATTTGTTTTTTAGAAGAATAAAATTATTCTAGAATCATTAATGAAAAAAAATCTAAAAAATTAATAAAAAGTTCTCATTACCTTCTTTCATATTTTTCCTAAAAACATTTTTAAAAAATTTATTTTCAAATTCAACTTGAATTATTTTATTTTTTTTGGCTTATCTATTGTTTTGATCTTCAAAATTATATTAGTTTTCAGTTTAGTCCTCCAAGAATTTTCTTTGTCAATTTTATTCGTCAAGATTCAAAATTTATTAATCAAGTTTCATTCTTTTGTTTACATGTTATGAATTAATGAAATAACCGCACTTGAAATAAAATAATAATGTATATAAGTTGTTTTTATATCTTACAATTTTTTTTGTCATTTTATCATTAAATTATGTAAAATTATTTTATTTATACATAACAAAAAAATTTAACTTAATTGGAAAATTATGAATCATAGATGATGAAATTGATAGAAAACATTCTTAAGTGACTAAATTAAAAAAACTGAGCTAATGCTGAAGAACTAATGTTATTTTTAATAATGAGAACTAAAAATAATAAATCTAGATTCATTTTCAAAGAAATTAGTAAAAAAAAGTCATATACATATAAATCTAAATTTAACTATCAAGATAAATTTTTATTTTTATTTTTTGGATAACATATTAAAGAGATGACGAATTCTCATTAATTTTAAAAGATTTATTCTTCTAATAATTATTAAATTATGAATTTTAATTTTTTGAATTAAATGATGTGTATGTGTGTGTGTTTGTTTTTTTTTTTTTATATATATATAAAATTAGTGTACTAAATTAATATTATTAATTTATTACTAAAAAAAGGATAAAAATGACATTAAAATGTCAATATAAAATATAGGACTTATTTGAAAAGAAAATTTGAAAGTGGGAGTTGTGGAGAATGAAAACTTATTGTAAGATTTATTTTGAATCTCAAGCCATGCTACCTCCACGGATTTTGTGAATGAAGCTAGGAGTTCCTTTTATAGACAATAATGTCGGCCTAAGGTTACTTTGGTAATTCTAAAGGAAAGTGGTTTGAGCCCATTGTATTCAATATGTTTGTTTTAACAAAAACAAAATTTATATTGTTACTCGGTGGTTGTGGATCATGAATAATGATATGCCCAGCTTAGTTATATGCATTATGTTCTCGATATGATTTTAAAGATACATGTATTAAGAAAGATGTAAGTCTAGCATCTTCGGTAATTTTACAAAAGCTAGATAATCATGAATTTCTTCGTCTCTATTTTAACAAAATTTATAATACTCCTGTTTGGTTTAGTTTTTAAAACAATTTTTGAGTTTAAGTTTTTTTCCAAAACTGTTTGGTAATAGAAGTTTTATTTTTTAAGCTTTATGAGAAAATGCATTTTTGGTTTTTTATAGTTAAGGCTAAGTTTGGAAATGTTGTGACTTTTAAAAAATTACTATAACTATTATTTTGTGAAAAAACAGCTGTTAAAAAGTTATATAAACCATGTTTGGTAAATCTTTTGCATAAGTTGATGGGGGTAGTATAATAAACAAGTTGTTTAGTAAAACAAATCATAAGTTACTGTAGTTATATAAAATGACAAAAGTAACTATCATTAATTAATGATATATTTGGAGAGAAAAATTAAATGACTTATAAATTAACTAAAGATATATTTGGTAATTTTCTAAAATTAATAAGGTGATTTTTGTATTTTTAATTTTGAAAAGCCACAATTTGCTTTAAAAAGCATTACATGGGGTGCATACAAAAGCATCAAAGACTTTTTAAAAACAGTAGAAGAAGCATCCCTTTAAGAAAATTAATCAAATAATTTTTAGGTGTTGAAGTTTTTTAAAAGTCAAAGTATTCTCTTAAAAAGCATTACCAAGCTCAGGCTAAAAGTTGTTGAAAACTAAAGCTAGAAAAAGAAGCTTTTACAAATAGAAAGTAAGGAAAGTTCAAATAAATTTTAATAATTATTTTATTTAGAAAAATTTAACCATAATATTTGTCAAAATGACATTTTTAATAATTTTAATACTTAATATCTTTTATTTTTTTCAAATAAAATCAAACAATTTTTTTTTTATATCTAACAACGCTTTTATCCAAATACATTTTCAAATTTTTATACAATACTTTTTAAATAGTTCTATTTGAAAGTATTTTTACACTACTTTTCTACACAACTTAACCAAACAGACCTAATATTTTATTATTTTTTGGTTGGATTTAACTTTTGATACAATGATACACTATGATGCATGTGTCTATGAAATCACACCATTTTTTTTATTTTTTTTGGAATTTTAAGACAGTTTTATGCACATGGATTTTTAATACTTTTACACAAAATTTACACTGCAATTTTGATTTTTATGGTTCAGTCAAAACTGTAAAAGATTATACTCTTGTTGTAACTTTTTTTTGTATTTGTGCACCATACACTTGAGATTAACTTGTGAAATTGCCGATAGTAATTTTAAATATTTTATTTGTGGGAAGCCTATTGTGTCTGTGAATCATCTCCATATAAAATTATATTTTTTGATAAAACGTATATTCAATTCGAATTTTTAGTGAATATTTACCGATTGACTTACTCGAACTATATTTTTCAAGCTGTTATTATAACCACCATATTCCACCAAGTTGCCCCAACCAAACAATCTCATTCCATTCATACCATAAGAACTTGAAGAAAAAAAATCCTAATCGGGATGGTCTTTCGACAGTTAGATAATAACTGTTTCACCATTAACAAACTTAAAGTTTTTTGAAGGGCATTAATCTCACATAATTTACAAATTATATCTTAAGTAAAAAAATATTCAAAAATGTTTATAAAGGATCATGGCCCAAGTCTGTAAGGGCTCATTGGTATATTATATAAGATTGTATAGTATATGATTCTATAATATATTAAACTGTATGATTTTACAATTGTTATACTATTATCTTATTATTTTTCTTTTTACTGTATAACTTTATACTCTCAGGCTATAGCATAAAAGGAAGTTAATAGTATAATGTTATACTATCTTGTTGTTGCCAAATAATATATAAGATTTAACTGGATAATCTTATACTATCATGTTATCACTATAGGATAGAATCTAATGTCTTTAAGGACAATTTTTTTTTAAGGAAAAAAAAATTATGTTTTGACTTGATGAAAGTAACAAATTATAAATTAATACTTTAAATATTTTAATTTTTAATAACTCTATTTATTAGACTTTAATAAATAAATAAATTAGATCACCAATTGAAAATAAAAATTTATAGTTTATTTTTATTTAATTGCTCATGAAACATATATTTTGCACATATAATATTTAATGACATTAACAACTACAGTACTATACCACTAAGTGCTTATTCAAGTGGTTGGTACATATCTTTCTATCTCTAATGTTGTGTTCGAGTAAGGTAAAAAAAAAAAAAAAAAAGTTACCAAATTGAACTATAAGTTTAAAGAGACTTGAAAAGAAAATTCTTTCCCTCATTAAAACTATTTACAAATCACGTCGGCTGGAAGCAATCATATCTCCAAAACTTGCGATGGAAATATCCTATAGTCTTACTATACGTGTCTTCGGCCTGATCGCAAACTCTAGAGAGCCGCCCTTGAACCAAAAATTACGTTTTCAAAAGTGAGATAATAAAAATCTAGAACCTATAGTTTAATTTTTAAAGAAAGTAAAAAATATCGAACATGGATACAAATCGAAAATCTGAAAGGGAATTTTTATTAGAAAATAAAGAAATTTAGCTATTATATAGAAAGTGTGATACTAAAATCCAAAATTAATAATACAGTATTTAATAAAAGCAAAAATATCGAACCTCGAGATGTATAGAGAATATCAAGAATTGAGAGAGTGTTTTGTCCTAACACTCAAAAAACATGCAAAATGTCTAATTAAGACAGCATGAAATCGAAAAAGGAGAGATTTCTAGAGAAAATGAAAATGGATAGCATGGGAAAAAAATTCATCATCTCTGACGTTTATTTTCAGTAACAAAGTGAAGAAATCTTGAGAAATATATATCCCAACCGCCAATTTTGCTTGCCTCTAGAGGCTTATCTCTCATTTACTCAAGCTAATAAGAGCTTCTGTTGATATGCAGTGGCGAGGGAAGAGAAGAAATCTTTGTAGGAAGGCATGCAGGTGAGATCACTTGATAATTCCAAATAAATATTTGACAGCATGATGAAAAGGGAGAGATTTCTAGAGACGATAAAAATGGGTGGTATGGGAAAGAACTCATTAATTCTTCACTGTCATTTGATTCTACTAACAAAGTGAAAATTTTATTAGAAACCTTTCCCAGCCACCCATTTTCATTGCCTATGGAACGCCTATCTCCCATTTCAACTCAAGCTATTAAGACTTAGCAATACTATATTTCTACCTCAATGTTTTTTGTGAATTTTACTGAGTTCCATTTATAGGCAATAATGTAGACTTAAGGACACATTGGTATCTAAAGGAACGTGGTTTGTGCCCATAATATTTTGTATATTTGTTTTAATGGATGCTAAATTTACATGGTTAATTGGTCGATTTAGATTGTGAATGATGATGATATGCCAGCTCAGCTATATGCATTATGCTGGTGATAAGATTTTAAAAATACATGTATCCAAAGAAATTTAAGTTTATCATCTTGCTAAAGAAAATAGACAAACATGATTTTCTTTGGGCCTAATTTAATGGAATATACAATATTTTGTTACTCTTTTAAGTGGGAAATAAATTATGAAATAATGATACAATAAGATGCCAACCACCATCTCCCTGTCGTCGTTATTGTAACTTTCGTATTTCACCAAATTGCCCCATCAATTTTTTTAATACCATTCACTACTGAAAATGTTTAAACTTGAAAAGGAGTACCTAAAGACATACCTAAAGAACTTAATGGAAAAAAAAAAAAAAAAAAAACCTTAATAACAAGAAAATGAAACATATTAGAAAGGATAGACAGAGAAAATGGGTTTAACATGTAGAGATAAAAAGTAATAATTATGTGACTCCATAATTGAAAAAGTAAAAAGAAAAATAAGAAATAGGGAAAGAATGAAATTATGTGCTTACAATAGTCAATAAATTCCTAAAAATAGCTTAGATAACATTAATTACAATAAATTCATAAATTTCTAGAGAGCCACCCTTGAATTAAAAAGAATTAAAGTATCAAAAGTAAGATAATAAAAATCTAGAACTTATAATGCAATTTTTAATAATGGTAAAAATATCGAATGTGGATACCAATCGCAATCAAGAATCTCAATAAAGGAGTTTTAATCAAAAAGTTAATAAAAGTAGGATGTTATATAAAAATATAAAATTTATAGTGCTGTATTTAATAAAAAAAAGTATCAAACATTGATATGTATAGAGAATACTGAGAAATAAGGAAGTGTTTTGTTTTAATGATCCAAAAACACGCAAAAAAATTAATTAAGACAGCAGGAATTCGAAAAGGGAAAGATTTTTAGAGATAATGAAAATGGGTGGCATGAAAAATCATAATCTCTTGACGTTTATTAGATTACACTAACAAAATCAAGAAATCTTAAGGAAATTTATCCCAACCACCCATTTTGCTTGCCTCTAGAAGGCTCATCTCTCATTTCAACTCAAGCTAATAAGAGCAATATTGATATGTTCCACCTCAATTATATGCATTATGCTCGTGATATAATTTTAAAGATACATGTATGCAAAGAAATTGAATTTTATCTTCTTCTTAATAACGGGTCTTTCTATTCTATGTCTACTGTACACATGATAAGGAGTATTAATTTGATAAGCACTTAATATCCTTATTTTTCTTAATTTTTATAGGAATGTGTTTTTATTTATTATTCTTGGAGTCCCTATTTTAAACTAGGACACCAATACCCCTAAATTAAATTCAATATTTATTTAAGTAATTATTCCTAATATAAAAATGGCCGGAACATATTCCTATTATAGAATGGGGACACAAAGACTAATAAATAGGAACACATTTATATAAAATTTGAGAAAATAAGGGTGTCAAATGTTTATTAAAGACTCTTATCATGTACCTAGTCAGCATAGAATAAAAAAAAAAAATCTATTTAAAAGAAAATAGACAAATATTGTTTTTTCGTGTCTATTACAATGTGTTTCGAACAGATAATAATATAATTTATTTCATTTTAAATGAACTCTATAATTCAATTCATTTTAAATAGATTCTCTTATTTGGAATGAAAACTATACTTATAGAATTCAGTCTAATTCTCTTATTTGGAACACATGAAGAATTTATTTTAATTTAAGCATTTTTCCGCTACTACCCTAAATTTTTTTAATTAAACTAGCATTGATCAACTAAAATTTAAAGATAGAGAGATTAATTATTGTTAAATGAACTATAAACAAGTTGAGAGGGAAAAAAACTTATCCTTGGTTAGATAAACATTTTAGATGAAGTGGTGGTGGCTCTTTATCGATTTATCTAAATGAAAATCATGTTTAATATTAAGGATAAAAATATCATTTGAGATGGACAAAATAATAACTTATCTTAAATGAAATCTAACCTATTTGGTATGGAATTCATAATTAAATAAAATGTAAATTTTAAATGAATTTCATTTAAAACCTATACTAGTTCATTTGTTCCAAACGTAAAACGTAAAAAACGTAGAATTTATTTAAAATGAACTGAATTCTATAATTTTTAAATGTTCCAAATGCACTGTTAATGAAATATACACTATTTTGTTACTCTTTTGGGTGGGATATAAATTTTGAAATAATGATACAATAAGATGCATGTAAATTTTGAAATAATGATACAATACTTGTTTATACAAAAGGTACACTACAGTGTTGATTTTTATGATTCAGTCCAAGCTGTAAATGATGATATGTTTTTTGTATTCGTGCACCATACATATGAGATTCATTTGTAAAACTGCTGACAATTATTTTAATTTTTTTTTTTTGAGTGAGAATTCGATTTTGTCTATGAATTAGACTAAGAGGTTACTATCTCACACACATATATATATATATATAATTAATAGCATTGCACACACTCTTGCGCGTGTTCAGATATTTTTCCTTGTCTAGGGCAATGATGTAAAATTATTTATCGCATACTCCTGTACGAGAGAGAATTTGTAGTCTACAAATTTGTAAAATCGTTCGTTGAATATGATGGTAGATGAAAGGTTGCAAATTTGTGATTCTTTGAATGCCAAATTGTTGTAGAATAGAAAATCTATTACTCACCTTGCAGCTCCTAAATGATAATTAATGGGATTGAAAAAATTAATGTGTAAGAAAACTGAGAATGGATCCCATGGGCCATGGAAAGTAGTCCCATGGAAAGGTCCCTGGAGAGGGACCAAATTAAGTAGGTATGTAGGAGAGATCACTTTATAATTCTAAATAAATATTTGACAGCATGATGAAAAGGAAGAAATTTTTAGAGACGATAAAAATGGGTAATATGGGAAAGAACTTATTATTTCTTCATTTTCATTTGATTCTACGTCTAACAAAGTGAAATTTTATCAGAAACTTACCCCAATCACCCATTTCATTGCCTATGGAAAGCCTATCTCCCATTTCAACTCAAGCTATTAAGAGCAATACTGATATATTTTACCTCAATGATTTTTGTAAGTTTTGCGAGTTCCTTTTAAAGTCAATGATGTAGACTTAAGGACAGATTGGTATCTAAACGAATGTGGTTTGTGCCCATAATATTTTGTACGTTTGTTTTAATTAATACTAACTTTTTATATGGTTCATTGGTGGATGTAAATCGTGAACGATGATATGCCAGCTCAGCTACATGCATTGTGCTCGTTATAAGATTTTAATGAAATAATGATACAATAAGATGCATGTATACCAAAATCACACTTTTTTTTTCGTCTTTATAAAGAAGTGGTTTTACACATTGTTTTTGCAATACTTGTTTACACAAAAAGATAAACACTCACAACTACAACTCTAACCCCAACATCTAAATGCCCAATGATATTATATAAGCTTTTAAGTTTACCTCAATATCAAATGTGGGCAGAAATAAAAATAAATTAAAAATTGGTTTTAAAGTTAAGCACTGAAGGCAAGATGCGAAGCAGATAAAAAGGAAAGAGGTGAGGGAGAAGGGCATTGTGAGTATATTCCAAGTTCTTTTTTTTTTTTTTTTTAGGAGCCATTAATCCCACATAATTTACAAATTAAACAGTAAATAAATTTTTTTTTACTAAATCTTATAGGGGATCATGCCTCTACAAGTCTCCAAAGTTGTTATGGTCAATAATTTTATTTTTTATTTTTAAAAAGAAAATATATTCCAAGAACTGCTTTGCTGTAAGTAATAATTAATATTTCAAATTTCAATAATTCTATTAATTAGACTTTAATAAATACATTAGAACACCAATTGAAAAAAAAATATAGTTTTATATGTATTTTATTGCTTATATATATATATATATATACTTTCTTGAGTTGTTCAATAATCACTCTAATATCACAATCAAAGAAAAAAAAAAATACAAATACAATTGAGTCTGTTATCACTTATAAATCGATAAAAATGAACTACAAGTTTAAAGAGACTTGCAAGAGAAAAATAATTTCTCTCATTAGAACTATTTACAAATCACGTCCGATTTTATCCTAACTTAGAAGCAATTTTATCTGAAAAACTGAAGAGAGAAATATCCAATATCCTTACCATCCATGGCATTGGCATTATAATGATCGCCAACTCTAGAGAGCCACCCTTGAATCAGAAAATTAAATTATTGAAAGTGAGATAATAAGAATCTAAAACTTATAATGCAGTTTTTAATTATGGTAAAAATATCGAACCTGGATACCAATCGGCAATGGAGAATCTCAGGGTGTTTTAATCAAAAAGTTAAGAAATTTAGTTATTAAAAGTAAGATAATATATAATAATATAAAATTTATAGTACAATATTAATAAATAAATAAAAAATATCGAATATTGATATGTATAGAGAATACAGAGAATTAAGAGAGTGTTTTGTCTTAACGATCCAAAAAGACGCAAAATATTTGATTAAGATAGCAAGAAATCGAAAAGAGAGAGATTTCTAGAGATAATGAAAATGGGTGGCATGGGAAAAAAATTCATAATCTCTTGTAATTTATTAGATTTCACTAACAAAATCAAGAAATCTTAGGGAAATTTATCCCACCCGCCCATTTTGCTTGCCTCTAGAAGGCTTATCTCCCATTTCAACTCAAGCTAATAAGAGCAATACTGATATTTTCTACCTCAAATGTTTTTTGTGAATTAGGCGAGTTCCTTTTATAGGCAATAATGTAGGCCGAAGGTCACGTTGGTAATTCTAAAGGAACACGGTTTTATGCCCATAGTATTTTGTATGTTTGTTTTAACGGATACCAAATTTATTTGGTAAATTGGTGGATATGGACGGTGAATAATGCTATGCCAGCTCAGTTATATGCATTATGCTCGTGATATGATTTTAAAGATACATGTATCTGAAGAAATTGAAGTCTATCTTCTTGGTTATATAAAAGAAAATAAGCAAACATGATTGTAGAAGGTAAAATTGTGATCCAATCATGAAATGCAATATGGCATTTGTTTAGTACTTAAATGTCACTTTTAATGAAAAATTGTAAATTTCATATCATTTATAAATATATACTTGTGCAAATAAAATCATATCACATGTCATATATGACATCAAAAATAACAAATTTTTAAGTAAATCAAATACAAAGTTTCAGCCAATGAAGTCTTGCCACGTGACATCAATCTATCTTCAAAATTTCTATAAATAGAGAGCTCCCACATTCATTTTGGGAGGGCTAAAGAGAAAAAGAATGTTATAACTCCATTGTATTTGGGGTGTTGTACGTCCATTGCCATGAATACATAAATAAAAAATTTCAATTAATTAAAATTAGAGGGTATAAATATATATATATATATATATATATATATATATTTTGGTAATCTTAGGTCACTTATTAGTTAATTTAGATTTAGATCTTAACCCATGAAATTTTGTTATAGATAAAATTTGCACATGTATGTAAATATAATAAATTAGAAATCAATAATTATCTAACTATATATAAATATATAATGGAATTAATCTTATATCACATGTTTACAAGGTTATTAATTATTAGTAATATTTTATTCCGTTGTCTTGTTTGTTTTCTTTTCTTTCTTCATCACTCTCACCGACTTAAACTTTTAAACTACTATTCCTGCTTCTTGTGTCGGTGAATGAAGCTGAATCCCTTGGCTGGCCGAGTAAGTTCATGGTAGTTAATTAAAACTCTGTTTTCTTTGTTCTTATTTTACCAATTTCGTCCATGTTTTCACTTATTGGATTGATGGGTTCTTGCAAGTTAAATTGGTAGCCGTTGTCTTGACTGGTTGTGGGGTTGCCATGCTGTTTGGTGAGGATTAGAGTCAGGGAAAGAACAGACCTCTAACTTAGCTTGAGGTCTAGGTTGTTTGGGGTTATTGTAGTGAAGTTGAAGCTAAAATTTAGTGGTATGGGATGGTGGTGAGGGCTGTCAAGGCTACCCTGTTTTCTGGGTTCGTTTCAGCCGTGAATCTTAATGTTGTTGGCCTTGGTTGTTCAGCCATTGCAGCTCCACAGCTGCCATAAGTTAAGGAGGGAACTTGGCTGCTTGAAAATTGGCTTGCAGCTACAAAAAAATTTATGCAGACCGTGTGCCACTTCCCTGTCCACCCATGAATCGTTTTCCTTAGTGCAGCTGGCTGTGATGTGACTTGTGTGCTATTCACTAATTCAAATCTGCAGTAAGCTCACTAATTAAATAATCTTAGGTTGTAGGTTGATGGGTAGCCAAAGTGTGGACGTAGGAAGTTAGGCAATTACTTATTGCTATGTATACATATAATATATGTTCATTGGTTAGTGAATTAATTTAAGAACTAATTGAAGTGAATGAAAGGAGATTATGTGAATTAGATATAATAGTAATATCCAATTGTATTCTTGGAAGAAAAGTTTAAATTAAATGGTTAGTTATTTTGAATAATTTGTGTAAATTGAATTTTGTGGTAGCACATTAGTTAAATTGTAATCAACTTGAAAATAGTTATGCATATAAATATTAATTTACGCACATAAGTTAGGTGAAGTATGTGTTAGTTGTTGGTAAATTACTTTAAAGAACTTAAGTATCAATATTTGTATAATAATCTATCTATTTATATCTTATTATTTATATACTAAATTAGAAACATGGAAGTTAAATAAATTAACGTCAAGCTATAAAATTAGAATTTTTAAAGGATGAAATTAAATAATTTTATCTTAAAATAGTAAATAGAGTGTTTGAAAAGAGATTAGTTTTTAAGAAATATGTTAAATATATATATATATATAACTGCTAGTAAGTAATAAAAAGTATAATTTCAAATTTTAATTAAATTTTAAGTAATTAATTCAATTTTAATTCAAGAAGTGAAATATGGTTAATATAAGGATTATGACATTGTATTAAAAATAATAGTAAGGTATATACATTCTAATTAATTAACCGAAGACATATGAGAATTCATATGTTATTATATGCCTAGAAGTTTGTTCATAAAAGCCTCAACAATTAAACAGTGAATTACGAATTATGGAGTTGGCTATGAAATTATTATCTTTAGTAATATGTAAATCTATGATTTTCAGCTTGCGATCGTATCGAGAATACACCATCATATTCACAGTCTAGGCAGGAGGACGAACGAAATCCGTGAGCTTTGTAAGTGAATTATGTGCCTTATTGTTACCGGATTATTATGTGCAATTATGTATATATTTGAATTGATGTGTTATGTTGAGAAATACCCAAGTATGTTATTTTAACAATTTAATTGGAAGTATGATTACTTGATATTGAGTGTGGTTAATAAGGGCTAACAAAAAAAAATTATGAGAATTATTTTTATTATTATTTACGAAATTAAAAATCTAAGTGCACCTAGGATATTTGGATTTGATATTTGATGTGAGTTATTATGATACTGATAATTATTTTGAAAACAAATGGAATGCTTAGTCTCGGTGGGATGGATAGTGTACAGAGAATTAATTTGTTGTGCGGGCACGTAAATGCCCGATGGAAGGAGATAATGTTGAGGCGGGCTGAGTTACTCGTTGGCCCTTTGTTTGTTTGATTGGTTGTTTAGTTGTTTGTTTGTATGATTTGTTTGATATGTTAAAATTTGTGAACTAAGTGAATTGCGATCGTATGATAATTATAATTAAGTACGTGTATAAGTAAATTTAAATACGAGTTTATGCTATGATATATGTGTTGTGTGATGCTAGTGCCCTTAGGGTACATGGTTTGCTCACTAAGTCCTTGCAACTTACTCCTTCCTTTTTTGTATTTTTTTTTAGTTTCTAGGAAATAACTGTTGGTCGTGACCGAATCTGCTACCTACCGACTCTACTGCGGCAAGGTATATCTTAGAAATCGCACACTTGGAGCGTAAGGGATGTCACTTGCAGTCACTTTAAGTGTTATGCGTTGTTGTTAAATTCATATTGAGTTCACCATGGTACTTTCATGTTTTATTAGGAGCAGAGCTCCTCTGTATATTCTGATACTATAATTTACTGTTGACTTTGTAAACAAGTTGTTTATATGTCTTATGGGCATGTTCTATCTTACAAGGAACCACTGCCAATATTTTCAGTAATAGTATTAAGTTTACTAGTCAAGTTTGGATTCTATTTTAATGCAGTAATATTTTAGTAGTCTTAATTATAATGTGTTTTGATAAATTTAGAGATTTATAATACTTGAGTATTTAGGGTTACAGGGGCATAGTTACCCATTCATCTGGCCAGTCATACCTCTATTTAAGGGTGTGACAAAGAAGCTCCGAAGCTCTGCAAAACTCAAGTCTTATGACCTTGCAATCAAGATCAAGCTCCACGAGCACTCGTCTAAGAATTCAAACTTCGTGATCAATCTATACACCGCGAAGAATCCACAGCTTTAAACCCACCAAATAATCTATGGTTCTAAGATCAAACTTTTGAAGTATTTGAATCGTTAATAAACTTGGAGATGGTTCTAAGATCAAACTTTTGAAATATTTGAATCATCAACAAACTTGGAGATCGAATCATAGGATATTTAATCTATTATTGTAAAGAATAAGTAAAACATAGATTGTACCCAATTCACGAATGCATATTAATACAAATATTCTTTTGTATATGTTCTTGTCATTTATTTTACGAGTCT
This sequence comes from Quillaja saponaria, assembly GCA_029379385.1. NCBI lineage: Eukaryota > Viridiplantae > Streptophyta > Magnoliopsida > Fabales > Quillajaceae > Quillaja > Quillaja saponaria. Next base: position 25,367,928 of record CM055607.1, read on the forward strand.
AAAATCTGTGTTTACAAATTTGGCATGCCCAGTAGGACATGTTTACCTCTAATCTCTTTCTCTATCAAAAATCACTACATATGGCTATTTATGTTTGCCAATTAATTTAATCAGTGTATATTCGATATTACAAAAGTTTCAAGTGTTTCGAATCTAAGAAGTAAAAGTGGATAAGGATTTAATGTGTAATATATAATAATAATAATAATCAGTGGCGAGTATAAGTAGACAAGTTTATAAATTTTAATTAATTCTTTGGTAAAATCCAAGAAAACAAGGAACCACGTGAAAACATTGAAATAGTATTATTTATATCCGATTTAAGTAAATAATTTATTTATATCACCATCACACTAGATGTGTCCACATATTTGCTCTCCTCTGTTGCCATTATGCCTGTAATGATGATTGAAGCATCAACTGAAGAAGAAATAATAATGAAATTGGAGAAAAATATCTCGTTTCTCATAAAAACTGTTAAGGATCAAGATATCTAGATTGCAACCCTCAAGAGTAAGTTAGAAATACAAAACTATGCCAATTTAAGTGATCAAAACCTAGCTTACCTCCATAATCGAATTCCAGACATTGTTGTTGTAGAAAAAAGAAAGAAACAAATTGATGAGCTAAAAACTTCTCAACATCGCTCTCAATATAACAGTTGTAGAATATGATAACCAACACCATCCCAGTATAATACGGAGGATCATTACAAAGTCACTTCAATAATCAAAACCATACACAAAGTAGATCGACAGTGTGAAGATGTCCCATAGGTTGATGTTCAACCAGTTTGATGGAAAAGGAAACGCTAAACAACACATTGCTCATTTCATTGAAACTTGAGAAAATGTTAGGACTCGGGAGATCTTCTTGTCACACAATTCGTCTGATTTCTTAGAGTAACTGCTTTCAATTTGTACACAAAGTTGGAGCCTGAATCAATCGACAATTAGAAGCAGCTTGAATGAGATTTTTTGAATCAGTTTTACAATACTTGATGTGCGGTCAGTTTGATGGAGCTCACTCACACCAAACAATGGATAGATTAGCCCATCATAGGTTTTATCAATAGATTGAAAGCCTTGAATTTAGATTGTAAGGAACAAATCTAGGAGATCTCTGCTATTAAAATGTGCATACAAGGAATGCATTGGGGACTTTTGTACATTCTGAAGAGAATTAAGACTTGAACATTTGAAGAATTAGCAACCCCGAGCATATGATAAGGAGTTGAGCATAGTAAGTCACAAAAATCACATTGCTCCATTTCCGTAGCAGAAAAAGGAAAACAAAATTGTTGAATCCGTAAGAAATAAAAGCGATGTAATGGTTACAAGTGCTTATAAAGCAATTTTTAATAATGGTAAAAATATCAAACCTGGATACTAACCAGCAATGAAGAATCTTAATAAGGGAGTTTTAATCAAAAAGTCAAGAAATTTAGTTATTAAAAGGAGGATAATATATAAAATATAAAATTTAGAGTGCAACATTTAATAAATAAATAAATAATATCAAACATTGATATTTATAGAGAATACTAAGAATTAAGAGATTGTTTTGTCTTAACGATCTAAAAACACGCAAAATATTTAATTAAGATAGCTAGAAATCGAAAAGGGAGAGATTTCTAGAGATAATGAAAATGGGTGGCATGGGAAAAAAATTCATAATCTCTTGACATTTATTAGATTTCACTAACAAAATAAAGAAATCTTAGGGAAATTTATCCCAGCCGCCCATTTTCCTTGTCTCTAGAAGGCTTATCTCCCATTTCAACTCAAGCTAATAAGAGCAATATTGATATGTTCTACCTTAAATGTTTTTTGTGAATTGGGTGAGTTCCTTTTATAGGCAATAATGTAGGCCTAAGGTCATATTGGTAATTCTAATGGAACGTGGTTTGTGCCCATAGTATTCTGTAAGTTGTTTTAACGGATACCAAAATTATATGGTAAATTGGTGGATATGCCAGCTCAGTTATATGTATTATGCTTGTGATATGATTTTAAAGATACATGTATCCGAAGAAATTGAATTAGAGAAAATAGACAAATATTGCTGTCGAAGGTAAAATTGTGATCCAATCATGAAATGCCTTGTGACATTTACTTAGTACTTAAATGACACTTTTAATGAAAAATCATAAAATTCCTTGTCATTTATAAATATTATACTTGTGCCAAATGAAATCATGCCACATGTTATATATGACATCAAAATAACAAATCTTGAAGTAAATCAAATACAAAGTTTCAGACAATGAAGTCTTGCCACATGACACCAATCTCTTCAAAATCGAGTTCAAGCTCCACGAGCGCTTATCCAAGAATTCAACCTTCATGATCAAGCTTCTATGCCCGCAAAGAATTAATTTACAACATTAAACCAAACAAATAATCTATGGTTCTAATATCAAGCATTCGAAGCATTTGGATCAGCAACAAACTTGAAGATCGAATCACAGAATATTTGTTCCTTTATTGTAAAGAATAATTAAAACAAATATTGTATCTTATTCACTGATACATTAATACAACTATTATTTTACACATGTTTCTGGTAATTTATACTGCAAGTCCAAAATTCGTATTTACAAATTTGACAAGCCCGGTGGGACATCTCTGCCTCTCATCTCTTTCTCTATCAGAATTAACTACTTAAAAAATCATTGGATCTCATGGCTCATATGAAGAATCAAGCTAGTAGGTACATCAAGATCGTTGTTAAGACCACTGTCAGATCCATCATTGATTCCATTAGTAATAACCAAAAAGTTGGCAAGGAATCAATTACACAAGATAGCTCAGTGGCCTATACCTAACATCTTATTACATCGGTTGATCATGGTAAAGCACAACCTTTAATCTACCTAGATTTTCTAGCCACAAGAAAGATGGGCAACTCTTTTAACATGATCATGTCAGGTGGCAGTCTTTTGTGTTGCAAGGAGAAACCTTATACTTCCATCATCTTTTTTACTAGATCATTGTCTGAAATTTGTATGACAAGACTATGGATGTGTCCACATATTCATTCTCCTTTGCTGACAATATGACTGTAATGATGATTAAAGCATCAACTAAAGAAGAAATAATAGAATTGGAGAAAATTTTCTTATCAAAACTGTTGAGGATCAAGATATCCAAATTACAACCCTCACGAGTAAATTAAAGATACAAAACTATTCCAATTTAAGTGATTAAGACCCACCTACCTCCATGATCCAATTCCAAACATTGTCATTGTAGAGAAAGGAAAGAAGCAAATTGATAAGCCAGACACTTCTCAACAAACTTAACCTCCATTGCATTGCTTTCGGCACAACAGTTGCAGGATATGATAACCAACACCATCTAAGCATAATATTGAAGATCATCTCAAAATTCGCTTTTGTACTTAAACCATACACAAAGCAGATCGATAACATGAAGATGTCCTATGGATATTAACGTCCAAAGTTCAACCAGTTTGATGGAAAAGATAACCTCAAACAACACGTTGCTCATTTCATTGAAACTTATAAAAATGCTAGGACTTGGGGAGATTTTCTTGTCAAATAATTTGTCCGATCTCTTAAAGTAATTATGTTTAATTGGTACACAGAGTTGGAGCCTGAATTAATTGACAATTGGAAGCAGCTTGAACGAGATTTTCTGAATCAGTTTTACAATACTCGACGTGCAATCAATTTGATGGAGCTCACTAACACCAAACAATGGATAGATGAGCCTGTCATAGATTTTATCAATAGATGGAGAACCTTGAGTTTTGTTATAACCTGATAGTTGATCGTAAATTTTAGAATGTTCGTACGTAATTTGTTGTGATTAGGTGGATAAAATTTTACGCAAAGTAGAATTAAAATATATAAATACATGTAATTTGGAATTATTATTTTTACATTATTGGGTAACTTGAAACTTGAAATTTATTTGTGTAAACTTTATTGATGTGTGAAAACAAAAAGAAAATGGAAAACAATTATACTATGAATTTATATACATATGTCTAAAGTTTAAATGTACACCACAAATTTTCAAAGTTGACTTTGACTCTTAATAAATGCCATGTTTTTTTTTGTTTTTTTAATTTTCTTTCCCTTTAATATGGACCGCCGTTCCCCTTTTTGGAAGACCAACTAAGCTCCCCTATTTTATGCATCCTGTTATCATATTTTATCCTTCCTCTTACACCTTGGCAAAATTGTTGGTTTTCTTTTGTTCAAGCCAAACTCAAGGTAATAATTTGTCTCCTTTTTCATTCTTCTTGACCATGTATACGTCCTTTTTCCTTTTGGTTTGGTCACTACCTCCTTGAATTATGAAGGTGGCTACTATTAGATCTAGAGGTGTCTAGATATTTTAGTGAGGATTTTAGAGGAGTTCACACTTGATCAATCTGGAGAAAATATAGACGAGCTAAAAGGTCACATGATGTTGAGCTGTGAATAACTGTGAGTGAGCTGTGAGCTATAAGCTGAAATGAACTGAGGCCCTTGAAAAACAAACAGAAATCAGAGATTAGGGTTGCTCCTGAAATTCCTCCAAAGCATAAGACAGAGATCATTCAGTAATATATTAAATAAGTAGAAAATGGTTCTTGTGTCTATTTGCTCATCTTGGATCTCTATATATAGTTGTAGAACGGGTGGTTATGTTTTTCCATTATTATGACCTGAATGGTCATAACAGTCACCATATCATTTAGTATCATTATTATGATCTGAATGGTCACAACAGTTATTGTATCATTTAAATATCACTTAGGATCATATTTAAGTCATACCATTTGTACTATTGGCCTGTTAAATATGTGTGACATAACATGCCAAGTGGCTTTTTGCCATTGAAAGGATTCTTTCCTATGTTAACAGCTGCTCTGTTTTGGAAGATAACCATGAAAGTAGTCTAGTCGTGTAGGGTGTTGAGCCATTGTGAGCTTCAAAGCTCTTCATGAGTTATTTCTACATATATAGGTGTGTGTGTGATGTTTTAGACTAGAAATTCCAACATTGTGTGCACGTTTTTCCCTACCCGTGAGTTCTAATGGTTATGTGATTGTGTGTGTTTGTGTGGGGTGTGTGAGTGAATAAAAAAATAGGGCTATAAGTTAATGTAACATAGGCTGTTATTATGTCCTGCTTTTAGTGTGTTGTAGCCATGAGGTAGATGGGGAAAATCAGCCACCTCTGCCTTGTTTCATAACAATTTTCTTGGCCAAACTCTCCATGCTACCCCAAGGGTAGCATGAAGCAAGACAGCAAATATGCTGCCATACACGTTATGAAGTTTGAAGGAGTTTAAACTACTCCCTCGCTCAAGCATTAAAATAGTTGTCTTAAGAACTAATCTTGATTTTAGGGTGCTATTATAACAAGGGAATAGGTGCATAAATTTTATTACCTAGAACCTTAATTTAGTTAAGTTACTCATGTTAGTTTAGAGGTTGTAATTTCTTAGTTTAGGTGAATTGTTAGGAATTCCTTTTTGTTTAGTTAAGAAAGTGAAATTAGTAGTTAATTATGTAAATGGAATTTAACTAGGTTAAGGTTAAATTAAAGAATTAGAACTTTTAAATAATTTAGTAATTAACTTTATTTTAAATCTAATAGTTAAAATATGATTAAGGTTGAATTGATGAGTTATGTGGAATTTCTTGGTGTATGTATAAATATATATATACATACATATTCAAGGAAACTAAATACCCTTTAGGATATTCGATAAATGTTCAAGATGAATTAGTTCTTAAATAGTATGTTAAATATTTGTGTAGGATCAAAGAATCATGGAATTAACTATGAAATGATCATTTTATATGATATATAAATTTATGATTTTTAGCTTCCGATCATGTTGAGATATACCGACATCTTCACAATTTAGACGGAATGATGAATCACGTCCTTGAATTTTGTAAGTAGATTACGTGCTCTTTGGTTTCTAGATAAATATGTGAAATTGTTTATGTGTATTTGAGTAAAGTTGTTTATATTTAGTGGTATTTTAGAACATATAGTGTTTAATTTGAGTTATTTGAATTATGTTTGCTATGTGAAATTGTATGTGTTTAGTAAGGGCCAATAAAGTGAATTTTTCTCCGAAATATTTTTTTCTTCCTAAATAGAAATCCGGGTGCATATAGGATATTGTGATTTGATTCTGAGACGTGTGATTTTGAATAGTTGAGTAACTTAGCCCTGATGGGATGGATAGTTATGAAGAATATATTTAGTGTGCAGGCGCAAAAACTGTTTGATAGGAGGATATTTGGTGTGCGGGTTCTGAGTTACTCCAATTGGCCCTTTTGGTGAACTGTTGATCTGTATGTTTTGAATAAATTGATTGATTTGTTATCTTGTGCTTTGTATAATTGATATTACTCCAATTGCCTAGGGAGTCGTGACTTGCCAATGACATTACGACAAGACATATATTTGGAATCACACTCTTGAAGCCAAAGGATGGAGTTGCAGTCACATTAGGCTTAAGTCTTTATGTATATTTGTATAATAGTTTAACTTGTTTGTGATGAGATAATTGGAGCTGACCTCATCTATGTATATTGTTATTACTGTGGACTGGTTCATTATAAGCAGGTTTTATATGTTTGTATTATCGGGCACATTCCACTTTATGGAGAACTTCTGCCTAAATTTTTATTTAAAAAGTTATGTATTGTTGATAAATATGTGTTGATTTTCAGTCTAGCTTGGAAAATATTTCTCGTCTGACTATAATTGGTCATTAGTGTTTATTGTCTTGTAGTTTGGGTTACGGAGGTTTGGTTATTTATTCCTCTGGCCAATCATACCTTCATATGAGGGTGTGACAAGTTTAGCTGTAAGAAACAAATCTTAGAGATCTCTGATGTTGATGATGAGAGCCAGGACTATAAAGCTGATAATGATGAAAGACAGGATAATGAAGCTGATGATGATGTGAGCCAGGATCACGAAACTAATGATGTTCTTAACTCACTTGCTATGAATGATGTGATTTCAGTTGCAAATATGATTAAGTACGTCGACATTTCAGAGTAGGATAATGAGATTACAGTATCAGACATAATTGAGCTATCTGATATTTTTGAGTTTGTAGATGACGTTCTAGAGTAGATTATAGAGCTGACCTATCTTCAGGAGGTTAAGCATATTGATTTTGTCATCCCATTGTCGTTTTCAGATGATTGTAACCTTTGACAGAGTCCTCCACGTCAAGAACATTTTAATGCTGGCCCCGACCTTGCTGCAGGATTTTTTTCCTAAGGTCCTTATCTCCTCTCATTACAAAACTCGAGGTCGAGTTCTTTCCAACAAGGGGAGAATGATAGGGAATGAGTTTATAATTTTATGGGAATTTATTATTCTATTTAATTATATGTTTTATTATGTAAAATTAGAATTTAGGATTTTATTTCTTTGTATTTACTATAATAATTTAGTTTTTAAGTTATTTATGCTTCTACCCTAGGTTTTATGTAATGCCTATACAAAGGCTAGTATGCATTTGTTTGAAGATCTTTGAAATTTTGAATGTTGAGTATTGATTGGAAGCTTTCTCAAATCCTAGTTTCATCTATTCTCTCTCAGTTGCTCGCTTCCCTACCCATTCCTCCGCCTCTCTCTAATTCCCCATTTTCCCCTATTTTTCTACATCAATTGACCATTGTAGTTTCTTGGGTTATATATGTAGGTTCTTTTTCAACATTTTAAAAGCGAGACATTGAGATCATTATGCATTTTAACTACATTATGCTTAACTTCCTTGGTAGACATATGAAAAAAATAACAATAATAATTCTTATATTGACCTTTTGGATTATTTTTTTTGTGGAGTCTGATTGTTGTGCATTTGCAATTTGCAGCTTTCTGGGAAATATGAGTAAGCAAAGAAGATTAGAAGGCCAACATGTACAGAATTTCTAATCTCATTGATTGCAGATGATTTTTCTCGATCTAGCAATACTTATATATTAGAAAGCTGAGGTGAGCTTTATATCTGTGGGTCCTTATCATACTTTGTGTGCCTACTATTCAACTGACTGGTACACATTGAACAGGTCCAATTTCCTTGGTACCAAGTTTTTGGTTTTTGATAGTCACTTCTCACACGACTCTTTGTTCCAATCAAATTGCAAGTCGCAGCAAAGACTCTACTGAAAGCAGGTGCCTATAACCGTTGCTACTGCTAAATATATCGTGAGCACTACATCTTACGAGCTTAAAGTTCTCCGTACCCGAGGTCCAAGGAGAACATTTTTGTGGTTGGCAATGGTGCTTTGGTTTGTGCAGGTAGGTTGCCCATTGCGCTGCTCATTTTGTGCCACTGAAAAAGGAGGGTTTTAAAGGAACCTTTAGAGACATGAAATTGTTGAGCAGGTCCACGCCTCATCCATGATCCATTCATCACTTCTTGATATGTTAGATGTTTAATTAATGCACAAATTTCAAGCATAGTGGCTAATGCATATGTTATTACTGTCATCTCGCATTGTCAGTTTATCTCAAATCAAAGCCATGGTTGACGTTATTCAACATAATATGTGGCCATTAATTCATTTTATAGGTGTTGGCTATTGACGAGATATTTAATAATAGAGTGATAAAATTTGTGTCTATGGCCATGTTTTATAATTCGGACAAGTGATCAACCCAAAATTTTTATTAGATCTCCAGTTATATTTCAATCGAGGACAAATCGATAATTAGATCGGTTGATGCCATAAATATGTTTAATTATATATTTTTAAATATTATATATATTATATAATTTTTTTATTAATTATAAATACTAAATACACAATAATAGAAAAGAAAATAATTCAATATTTATTAAATAAAAAAAAATCATATCGTAAAAAGTCAAATATAGTTATTAATAGTTAATACAACAATTGATTGATCTATTATGCATCACAACATTCAAATTTCAACTTATACATTAGAATAATAAATACAGCATCAATATCAAATACAATTATTCTTATTAATCTTTAATATGAAACATAATATTTTATTAATTTTTAATAAAAATAATAATTTTTGTTTTTTTTTTAAACGGTTCAGATCGATAAACCTGACATTGGTTTTTATTAGTTTTGACCCATCCAACAACCAAAACGGTTCTTTAGTTCAACCCGATCTGAATTATCACTCGAACAACAGTACAATTGATCCGACTGGCTAGGCTGGTCCGGTTTTCAAATCATTGTTTATGACCATGAATTCATTTTACATATGCAGGTGTTGGCTATTGAGGAGGTCTTTAATAATAGACTGACAAATATAGTGTTTATGGGAATGGGTGAGAGCTAGTGTTGAACCTGAAGTCAGTTGCTTGAATAAGATTAACTAGCAACTATCTCATGGCTATACACCCTTTTTTTTTTCAAATTTCATACGTAACAAAATTAATAGCTTGATTATTATTGTTTTCTAGCTTGGTTATGCTTATTATCTTCAATAAATCATCAATGTTTTTTTGGGTACAAGAATAAATCATGTGTTTTACTCCTTAACATTTGATGCCTTATCGCTTCTTTGACCAATTAGGCTCCTTTCATTAATCTATGCCGAAGTCTATAAAGAAAAAAAAACGTTCTTTTATCAGGTTTGGTACCAAAAAAGTCTTGACATATAAGTTTCTTTCTCATTAAGTGAAATATTTTTTTTCTTTATTAGCAGAAGAGGAAACGATAATTATGTCTTAAAATATTTCTCTCGCTACCCCGTCCCTTCCTAATCTCATACAAGTGTTTCTATTATAAGTCTCACCAATAATGACATTGAAATAAAAAGCCCGACAATAGATGACACAACTCCTATTGCAAACCAAAAAGCTCGAAAATTATTGACGAAAAGAAGGAAAATTTTGCAATGGTTGTCCAATTCAATAAGTCTAATATATTAACCAACTATTATATTAACTACCTTACGTGACAATGCTTTATCTCAAAACCCATAAACCTGTTCTTTTCCCTCACCACTTCAATATATCACTCCCGCTACAAGAAGGAAAAAAAGTCCCCACGACATTACTTTAAAGGAAAGACATAAAGTTACGAAAACATCCAATAATTAATGAATTAATTTTGATAGTGAAATTATAAAAAATAAATCATCCTCAACTAATTCATTATTGAAAGTATCATCTCTTCTATTTCATTCTCATCATTATATTACTAGCTATTTAAACTGATTTGTACATTATTTTCAATATTTTGTTAGTGGAAAATAATATTCATTTAACATGAATTATTCTAACCCATCTGACGTGGGTAAATAAAGGGTGGCAAAAATATTTGTGATTGTTTTAGAAAGTTGAAATTAATTATATGGTCTATGTAGAACCAAAAAAATTTAGAACCAAGACCAAATTATTGTTCAATGAGATATGACAACTTCATGGAAAAAAAAGTATTGTACAAAAGTGACAATAAAGGTGAAATAGAACGTAGAATGTTGTATAGTCATTGAGAAAATATTTATGTTTATAATATGGTGCAGAAAATTAAGTTTGATCAATGAACTATTAGATTTGTATTAATATATCTTAATTGATTTTTTTAACTTATATAATTAAATTTAAGTATCACAATAATTAAATACAATATGTTTATATATATACTAGTCATATGCACATGTTTATACACATGCTAAATAATTTGTTTTTTGAAAGTACAAATTGGTAATTTCAAGTTTTTGAGTCCTATTTAAAAGATAAAAAATGAGTTAGTGTGTGAATGGGAGTGAAGTGGGTAGTTATTAAAATACTAATTTTTTTAAAATTTTCTAATTAATAAAAAAAATTTAATTTATGTGAGTAGGTAAGATAATGTGATGTTATTAACAGAGAGAACATAAGTTTATATATATATATATATATATATATATATATATATATATAATTATTTATATGAATTTATACTTATTTTAAATTAGGATCGAAGATCATAAGGGGTCTTTTAGTTTTTAGAATAACTAGCCTGAGGGGCACTTTTTATTTTAAATAAATGTAAAAAAAATTTATCTTTTTATTTTTTATAATTGATTGCATAAATTTTTTTTCTAATATTTTACTTTATTTAGTCCTATTTACGAGTAGAGAAATAAATTGATACTAAAGGATGTGGATAGTTACCAAAGAGTATAGTTTTCTTTATTATTATTATTATTTAGTTAAAGTTAATAAAAAAAATTAGTTGGATATCTATATCTATATTATTATAAAAGCTAAAAGACCCTTATGATCTCCTACTATATAATATAAACATATTTAAATATTTAAATTATTTCTTAAAAAAATAAAATCTATTCAATCACTTAACAATTAGTAAATAATAATCTCCTCACTTTCCTACCCTCATACTCTCTTTTACCCTCTCACTCTCCTACTCTCTCCCACCTTCTCACTCCCCTACTCTCTCATTATAAAATATATATATATATATATATATACAGAATATGTACATATGTGCATGCAGGCCACTCGTATAAAAGAAAGAATACTCTTATGGTCTCCTACTTTATAATAGTATAAATAAATGGAATATTTTTTGTTAATTTAAATTAATTAGAAAATAATTAGTTTCTTAAAACTATCATATCACTTCTACTTACACACAAACTCATTTATTCCTTTTTAAATAGGACTAAAAAATTAAAATGATCATTTTAAATTAAAAAAAAATAAAAAAAATCACTCAGCATGTGCTTAAAGACTTGCATGTGACTAGTATATTATAAGGGAGGAGAAGATCATAAAAGGCCCCCCTTTTATAATAGTATATATATGTGTGTGTGTGTGATGTGGTGGGTTGTGTATAATAATAATAAAAATAAGATATAAAAAATAAGGGTAGCTTTATTACCACAACAAAAAACTTTAAGCCCACCTCTTAATAAATATATATTTTAAATGTAGACTAAATTACCTTCATGAAATTTATTTGGTGATTCCCACTATATTTCAACTCTCACTCTTTCACTCTCTCTTATGTACGATCACTCATCTATCTTCCAACAAAACTCTATTGATTAACGCTCTTCCTCTCCAATTGGCATGTTTTTGTCCAATGAACTTCTTAAGAGGAAGCCATATTATCTTGTTTTTCCTAACAATTTTCATGAGCAAAAACTCATAAACATCTGAGAATTACGAGAAAACAGAATCTCATATTATTTTCAAGATAAAATATACACTCTAACACTCCCCCTCAAGCTGGAGCATAAAGATTATATGTTCCAAGCTTGTTGCATAGATATCACAATCAGTTTCCTGTCAAAAATTTTGTGAATAAGTCTGCTAACTGATATTCTGATTTTGCATATATAGTCTTGATTGTATTATCCATAAGCTTCTCTTGAACGAAATGACAGTAAACTTCTATATGTTTTGTTCGTTCATGAAAAACTGGATTTGATGCAATATGTAATGCAGCTTGATTATCACATACTAACTCCATAGGCTGTGAGTGTTGAAATCCAAATTCGTCTAATAGATTTCTCAGCCAAACTAACTCAGCAGTGGTATGAGTCATGACCCTATATTCAGATTCAGCACTAGATCTTGCAACAATAGTCTGCTTTTTACTTTCCCATGAAACAAGATTTCCACCCAGAAATATACAATATCCTATGGTAGATCTTCTGTCAAATTGAGAGCATGCCCAATCAGCATCGCTATAACCTTGAACTGGAGTAGAATTATGTTTATGGACTAATGTATGACCATGACCATGTCCTCGAACTAAAGTGTGCCTATGATTCTTATATAATAATCCCTTTCCGGGTGCAGTTTTAAGGTATCTTAGGATACGAATAACATCATTCCAATGAGATGTTCAAGGTTGAGAAAGAAATTGGCCAACCATACTAGTTGTAAAAGCAATATCTGGTCTAGTGACTGTGAGATAATTCTGCTTACCAACAAGACGTCTATATTGCTCAGGATTAGTCAGTAGCTCCCCCTCATCTGGTACAAGTTTAGTGTTGGGATCCATAGGAGTATCTACAGGTTTAGAATCCAACATACCTATATCACTCAAGACATCTAGACAATACTTTCTTTGAGAAAGGCAAATACCCAATTGTGATCTTGCAACCTCAATGCCCAAGAAGTATTTTAGCTGTCCTAAGTTTTTAGTTTGAAACTTAAACTGCAGGAATGATTTCAATTGTTGAATCCCATGATTATCATCACCTGTAATCACAATATCATCCACATATACAATTAAAAGAATTCTGCCATTAGGTGTATGTTTATAGAAAACTGAGTGATCAACAGTATACCTCTAAAGGCCAAAACTAAGAACAACTTCACTGAATCTACCAAACCAAGCTCTAGGAGATTGTTTTAAGCCATATAGAGACTTTTTCAATCGACACACCATACCGGACTCCCTTTGAGCAACAAAACCAGGTAGTTGCTCCATAAAGACTTCTTCATCAAGGTCACCATGTAAGAAAGCATTTTTTATGTCCAATTGATAGAGTGGCCAATCAAAAATAGCAGCTAGAGATATAAATACCCTGACAGATGTAATGTTAGCTACGAGAGAGATAGTTTCTGAATAATCCACACCATAGACCTGAATATAGCCTTTTTCTACTAATCTAGCCTTTAAGCGATCAACAGAACCATCAGGATGAAATTCTACTGTGTATACCCATTTACAGTCAATAGTAGAATTTCCAGAAGGTAAAGAGACCAGTTCCCAAGTACCATTAGTATTTAAGGCGTTCATTTCATCAATCATGGCCTGCTGCCACCCGGGATGAGCAAGAGTATCACTGGTGGACTTTAGAACAGAGATAGAAGATAAAGAGGAGACAAATGCATAATAGGGTGAAGATAAACGATGATAACTCAAAAAAAGTATAAATAGGATAAGAATTACGAGTTGAACGAGTACCTCTTCGTAAAATAGGTGGTGAAGCAGGATCCGAGTTGGGACAGAAGGTGAGTCATCAGGTACATCAACAGTGTCTGCTGGAATATCAGGTAGTGGTAAAGATAATACATAGTTATTTGGTCCAAGATAAAGAACCGGAAAAGCCTCAGAGATAGAAGGTGACTTGGGAATAGTCCAGGAAAAGAATGAAGATTTCTCAAAAAATATAACATCAGCGGAGATAAAGTAATGATTCTTATTGGACAGTAACATTTATACCCTTTTTGAAGGCGAGAATAACCCAAGAAGATGCACTTAAATGATTTGGAAGAGAGTTTATCCTGTCCAGATGTTAGATCATGAACAAAACAAATGCAACCAAAGATACAAAGTAGAATTGAATATAAGGGATGATTAGGAAAGATGATAGAATATGGAATTTTGTTATGCAATGTAGAAGATGGCATGTGATTAATAAGGTAGCATGCAGTAAGTACAGCATCACCCCAAAACCGAAGTGGAACATGACCATGAAGTAATAGAGTGCGAGCTGTTTCAATTAAATGTATGTTTTTGCGCTCAGTAACTCCATTTTATTGAGGGGTGTGAGAACAAGATGATTAATGTAGCATACCTTGAGATGCCATAAAGTTCTGAATGATGTAGAAAAATATTCACGTGCATTATCATTACGCAAAATAAGAATAGAAACATCAAATATAAAAAATAACTCAAAACGATTTTTCATTAAAAATAACCACGTGCAACTAGAATAGTCATCAATAAAGGTTATGAAATACTGAAATCCCAAAGATGAACTAACACGACTAAGACCCCAAACATCAGTATGAACAAGATGAAAGGGAGACTCTGCTCTAAAATGACTATGCTTTGGAAACGAAGCACGTGTGTGCTTGCCAAGCTGACATGATTCACAATTTAAAGATGACAGAGATGACCATCTTCTGAAGCTTAGATAGACTAGGATAACCCAATCGACTGTGAATGAGAATATGTGATACTTCTATAGAGCAAGCCACTGAAGATGTGTGACATAACATGAGAGCACGAGTCAATTGACTAATAGAAATCAGACTGAATGAACATTTAGGGACATAAAACACAGATTCTAAAGGCAAATAAGATAATGGTGTAGCTTGACTTATACCTTTAGCAATGGTTGTTGAGCCATTAGCTATAGTGATAGTGGAAAGTGATGATGGATTACTAATACTAGAAAAAAGTTTGGGATTACCAAATATATGATCAGAGGCACCAGAATCAAGAATCCAAGTGTTAGAAGGGGTCTGAGAGAAGCAATCAACAGAATTACCATGAGAAAATTGCTGGATAGCTTGATACTGTAGGAACTTATCATATTCAGTAGCTGATAATGAGACATTAATATGCTTGTCTTTAGATTGTGAAACTTCAAGTGAATTGGTTGATTGAACAATGTTAGTTATAGTAATAACAGGGGATCTAGAAAACACAGAGGTAAAATTATTAAGTTTTGACATACCGATTTTAGATTTTTCAAAGGTAGACATATCGATGAACCGTACCCTCGATAAACAATAATCGTACTGCTGGAATGAAATGCAGAAATAGAGAGACATGCTGAAATGAAACGCAATAATAGAGAGACACGCTGGAAAGAAACACAGCGGAAAATAAAAATTAAGGGTTTTTTTCTACGAAAAATAAAAATTAGGGTTTTTTCTCCCTAAGTTCTGATACCATGTTGAATATAAGAAGAATGTATATTCAGATGATTTTCAATATACAAGAGGGAGCCTCTATTTATAGGCTAAAATATTTAACCTAATATAGTGAACCTAGACTAAATATCAACCAAATACGTAATAGAAATTACACAAAAATAAGGAAACTATAAATAAGGAAGGAAACTATAAATAAGGAAATTTGACACACTAATTAAGCTGCCTATATATACACTCTAACAAACACCATCGTTGGAACATGCTAGATACAATAACGAACACCTCCACAAGGCACAAAAAAAGGACAACAACCACCATCTAGAGCCGTCAGATTGAGACCACCACCATTGTCAGAGCCATTGGAGACAACGGCAATGGTTGAGACATACTATAGATGACGACAACTACTGTCGGGACAGTCGAAAATGACGCCAACCACCATTAAGAACCATCGGAACCAACAAAATCACTGTAGTGAACCGCCAGAGACAACAACTAAGTGCTTGAAATACAATTTTGTTCTAATTTTTTTTATCTGATCCAAACTCAAATTATAATTCTAAAAACAATTCTAATTAGAATTAGAATTCTGAAATTATGTAAATACATTTTGTAATTTTCATGCATCCAAACGTACGAAATTCTGAAATTATGTAAATACATTTTGTAATTTTCTCTCTTTGTCAACTCACTTAGATGTTAATAATTCTAGCAAACTAATGTACAAAAGTTTGATAGGTAGACATAGGCGAACTCTTTCAAAAAAAAAAAACAATTTAAAATCAAATCAAATTATTCTACTCGACCCAAGATCCATGAATTTTAACCCGTCATGAGCCACATGATCAGTTTAGAAGAGAAAAACCAATCTAATGATTTGGGTCGAATATTGCTCAATTTAGTAATATCTCTGCTAGTGCATGTTATGCACGTAAATTTATATTGATTTTATTCCTCAAGCCTCTCTTTTCGGAGGAGATTTAAACCCATAAAGTCAATGAATAAAATATACATTGTTCACCACCTGACAAACCCTTGGAGTTATATATATAATTCCATTTTTATAATTCACTATTTTAATTTCTAAATATCATATTCAAATTTATGACTCTTAGAAAGAGAGGGCAGACTAAGAAATCATGCAATTTATTTCCTATTTATATAGCTTTAAGTGTCATGCGAGAAGACAAATGTAATTCTCAGCAGTTAGACATGAATAGAGAAGGGAGACAGAAGATGATTTGCTATATGTAGCTGGAAATGGTTTTTTTAAGGGAGATACAATCCTACAAAATTTGTACCATAATTTTTTGAATATGAAGTTATTCTAACCATGCAAATTTAGAAAAATATATATATATATTTTTGGTTATATTATTATTTAATAATTATTGCTAAATTTGTTTTAGTATTTTATTTTAAATTTAATAGTGCCATTATCATTAAATTAAATTAATAATACTAAAATCATACACGTCTCTAAATAAGAAAACAATAATGAAATTTTAGATATTAATTTATCCTAGTTTTTCTGAGTTTGATTAGATTTTCTTCAAATTTCAAGAAAAATTGTATAGGTTATAAAAGTAGTCTATGTAATTTTTACCAAAAACAAGTTTTCTATGTAATATCATATTAATAAGTGAGAGTTTGGTTCAGGCTATTTTATTTAGCCACGTTGTATAAGTTGTCCAATTAATGAACCAATTCCTATTCATTCATGGGTAATAACTTCAAAGTATTATCGGAGATGTTGCATAAGGAGATGTTGGTGTTGATGCTATTTACTTCATATATTATCACATATCATTCCCAAATTATTATACTATGTAGTATTATGATGGGGATGGATGACCTATCTTTGATCAGATTAGAAAGGTGAATTAGTTGAGATGTACATAAACTAACTTGAACACCACCTAACTGCTAACCAAAACAAAAACAGTATCATGATTAGGCTAACAATCATGCCACCTATTAGGGATTAATTAATCCTTAAGGTCATGACTAGTAGCAGGGGCAGATCCACATTTGTGCCGGTAAGGACAATTGCCTCTATTGGATTTTCAAAAATTTTTGTAAATATAAAATAATTATTTATAAATATAGAAAATAATTTAAATGTCTTTACTAAAATTTAGATAAACAGTTTGACACCGCTAACATTTTAATAAAATAGTTTTGTCCCCCACAATATTTGCATAAAAATGAGAAAAATAATCTGATTGAGAAGTTAAATGGAGTTAATTTTGCAGTCAAAATTAAACTTTTTTCTTTTAAAAAGCCTGCCTATTCATTTATTCATTAATTTTTAAATTATTGCCATACTTAGTCAATAAATTATTATGCTTTTGTTCAAGATATGATATATTTTGTTACTCTTGATATTTATATCAAAAAAATTCTAGAACTCTTTATTAAATTGTGTCATATACAAAAAGTGATAAAAAAAATTCAAAACTTGAATGTTACTGAAAAATTTCTCGAAAATTAGTCAATAAAGCTACCCCATTCTTTACTACAGTCACATCAATATCAGCATCTCAGACAAAAAATTTCAAATACTAGTAAGTATTGCATATACGTACAACCAAATAGGACATTATCACTCAGATAGTCTCCAATTAGTTGAAGATAAAGTTCTTCTCCTATTTAATCATGAGCTGCTATGAGTATTCTGGACAGTTCTCATGCTATTGGCATCCCTTAGTTGAGCAGACACTCTGCACAGGTTTTGGAAAAGTTGGACAGAACACTTGTCAGTAAGGTCTTATGACACATGTAAAAAAATTCACAAGATAATTTACTGTAGCTAATTAATGCATGTGCAAGATTTTTAACCGATTGTTCAAAAAGATTAATGAAAAGTACTCTAATGGTGACAATACAATGGCAATGGGAGCGAAAAATCTTTGTAGGTGAGATCACTTGATAATTATAAATAAATATTTGACAGCACGGGATGAAAAGGGAGATTTCTAGAGATGATAAAAATAGGTGTTACTAAAAAAATATTATTTCTTCACTTTCATTTGATTCTACAAACATATAATAAATATAAGAATGAGAAAAAGATATTAGCTTTTTATAAAAATAAAAATTAAAAAAAATCAGGGAATCAGCTAAGAAAAACTCATGAATCGCAAACTAATCCAGAACTTTCTTTAGTATTGTTTTCTCCCAAATGATGTCCCCACCACTTACCCCTTCGACCACCGTTAGATTAGACTACCAAATTCAATCCAACGGCCCAAGTAAAAGAAGATTCTACTGATTTCCTCTCTCAACTCACCCATTCTCTTCTCCTTATCAGACGGATCCCTTATTTCCCACCATTTTTCAATTTTGCCACCCTTATCTCTCTCTCTTCTCTCTCTGTGCTCTCAATGGCCACTGTCTTCAGAACTCCGACATTCCGGTTACCTGCCCCGCCATGCCTAAGCACAGCCATAAATTCAAAATACCCAAAATCCTTATATGGTCCTTTCAAACAAAATAGTACCAGAACTTGTCGATTGAGATCTCCACGGTTAGTAACAATTGTGCCTTTTGCTTACAACGGAGAGACCGAGACTACTGAGACCGAGGAAGTCCTAGAACCAGAGTTCCAGGTAATTTGGTTTGGAATTTATACCCTTTCCTTTATCATATTTATTGCTGCCGAGGATGTGCTTGAAAATGAAATAAAAGAAAACAAAAGAATTCTTTTGTTTCTCTTTCTCGGATTTCCATATGTTGAATTTAAATCAAGTAGATTGCATTCTTGTGCTTGAAACTTGTTTTTTAGGTTTTACTATTGAGTACTGCAGCATATTTTATTTAAAGTGAAATATTATAATAATCTTTTTGCTTGAAATTATATATCATTTCTGGTTAGGAATGGAATGGTTGCTAATGAGTTTCCGGTTAGGAATGGAATGGTTGCTAATGTGCTCAATTCCTAGAAATAACTATGAACTAAATATCGTCTATTCTTTTTTTTGGTTTCTACTTATATGCTTCTACCGCCCCTTCCCCCCCGGAGTTAGTGGTTATAGATGAAATTGTATTCATATTTATAAGCTTAATTGGAGAATCATACTTTTACAGGTTGCAGTTTAAATGTTTTGCATTTGAGTCACATTCTGAATTGGGAATGTGCCTTTCTGGAAGTTCACATTTTGATAAGCAACATGTGGTTAAAAAAGTAAAATATAGGTTGAGTTGGAAGGGTTACTTGGGACCCTCAATGAACTTTGATATATAATTGACCATTTTATTGCTATTATATTTGTTAATTTATCTAAAACAGTAGACAAGAATAACTAATTTTATTAAAATTAATAATTCCTCTTCTTTGTAGTTGTAGTAATTGGTGTCTACTTATTTAGTTTGTGATAGTTCATTAGACATGTTTCTGGTTTAGTTTATACTTTTGTTCATGTGGAGGGTACAGACTTGCAAGTAAACGATTCAATTAGAGGCTTACCACTGAATTTTTCCTCTGCAAGAAACACAGTTCTGGTGATAAAATTAAAATAAGCTGGATATGAGCTCTCAATTTCTCTTTGGCTTTGTCTTTATTGTTTTGGATCTGGTTAATCAGTTGAATGCTGCATGATTTAAGCTATAAAGAAACAAAAGGTGACAGTGTGACTGGTCACCTTCATTTTAGAAAGAGGGAACATAGTATTTTTATGTAAGATAAGAAAAAGTACTGCCCCTTCGGGTGAGTCTGGTAATAAAATTGGAATGAAAGAGAGAAAGAAAAACATCTTATGTAAGAAAAATGCAAATCATAGAGAGAAAGTAGAATATGTAACTTAGCAAGGGTAGAATCAAATTTGTCACTTCTGATATAGTATTTTGTTTTGATCTTGGGTTGAGCTCTTTTTTATTTTTCTCCTTTTCTGGGTAAATTAAATGCACTTTATTAAGCTATTTTCTGTAATATAAATAACCTGTTTTAACTGTTTCTAAGAACAATCTATACTCCTCATGGAAGTCCTAAGTTTCCAACACAATTATGATTCCTAAATTTTGACAACAGCTGGCAAAAGTATATGCTGCACGTTATTTTGCTATCAAAAAACATGGTTTATTTATTTATCTTTGTAATCAAAGCAGCTCATAAGCTCTTTGATGGCTATACCTTCCTGCAACTTTGGGGGGAGCTCTGAGATATCTTCCTGCAGCTAGATTAGAATCTATAGTAACTTCAATATGCTTAATTCCCTTCATCTTTACTAATTCGACTCCAAATCTTATAGCCTTCATCTCATGAAACAAGATGTTGTTGGGTTTATCAGTTGAAGCTAAAGCAAGCGAATCTTCTCGTTTTTCATCTCTTATCCTCTTGGGCCTCTAATTTACCTGTCAATATGCTTACTTCCCTTCATCTTAACTAACTCGAATTCAAATCATATAGCCGTCATCTCATGAAATAGGGTGTTGTTGGGTTTATCAGTTGAAGCTGAAGCAAGCAAATCTTCTCCTTATTCATCTCTTATCCTCTACAACCTCTACTTTACCTGTCAAGGATCCATCTGTTTTTAATAATCTCTCTCTGGATGCAAGTATTTGAAAGCTTTACTCATTTCCTAGCAGAAATCAATTGAAGCATTCCAAGTCTGCACTATATCTCTGGTTCAAGCATATTTTCTACTTTCAGTTTCGAGTTATATTGGTGCATATGCCACATGTACTCCAAGTAATACCAGATTTTATTCTCAGTCTTTCTTTTTTCATTACCAATTTCTAAGTAGAAATTGGTAATGAAGTTTCTCAATGATGATCTGCTAGAAATTTGTAATGATTACCAATTGTTATTTTCTAGTTCATTAGGAAATACTACCTTTTTGTTTAAATGACACTAGTGTTGTCACTGGCGGTCGCCTAGGCGACCAGGTGAGGCGGGGTGATGGATTACTGCCTGTGCGATTCACAGAGTCGACCAAGGCAAAAGTTGGTTTAGGTGAGTGCCTAACCGAACAGATCTGATCAGTGGTCAAAATGGTTTGCAGATCTGATTCAGCAGTACCTCAGCAGTCGCGGATCTGATCTGCTTTGGTTTTGCGAGTGTGCTTCAGAAAGAAGGAAGAAGAAAAGTTGCGTTTTAGTTAGTCGTTCTCTATCTTTGCTTCTTTTTTTTCTTTTTTTCTTTTTTTTTTTTCAATTTTCTTTTTGAAGGAGAAAATAATAATGAGAGTTTTATGATTAATTTAGTAAATTATTATTTGTTGTAGGATTTGATTGTAATTATGTTAAATTAGAATTTGATTTGTAATTTTAGAATTTTAATAGTTTATTAAGGACAAATTGAAAGTGATAACCGAAAGTCAATAATATTATTTCATCAAAAGCTTCTTTTAAAGTATAGCACTAGGGGTCATTATATAGACTCACCTAATAGCATAAACAGTAAATCTAGAGTTCTAATAAAATAAAATAAAACCCTAATGACAAAAAGATAAATCTAGAGTTATAATAAAAGCAAGAAAATCCTAATTAACTACTAAAATTACAAATCAAATTCTAATTCAACATAATTACTATCAAATGCTAAAACAAATAATAATTTACTAATTAATTCTAAAACTCCCATTATTAGGTTCTCTATCACTTTTTTTTTTTTTTTTTTCCTATTTTGAAAGTTAAGCCTAGCTCAGAACTCTTGTCTAAACAAGCAACAATTGCTTTGTGAAGCCTGATTCTTCCTGACCCCTACAATTGGGTAGTACGGTTACGCCTGGTAATTTAAGCTCAGTGGTTTTGGGCCTGGATCCTTGAAGAGCTGTCACAACAAACTTCAAATTAGGGTTGACCTAGAATTAGGGTTTCTTAAGTGCTATATAAACACCCTTTTATGAAAACGAAATTGTATATGTGAGTGAAGAGAGTGAGAGCTTCCGTAAACTGTTTTCTAACAATAGTGAAAGTTTAGTGATTGCCTCGGCCATGGACGTAGCACTAATTAGGTGCACCATGTAAATCTTGTGTCTTTTTGTTTTTTTTTCCCCTGTTTCTTTGTCATCGTTGTATCAATATTTGTTATCACAAACTAGGCTTCATTTGTCTTCATGTTTTGATGAAAAAAAATAATAGAATAATACTGGTGTGAAAAAGAAAAAAAAAATACAAATTCTTGTTAATAGGTTCTTTTTAACATGTACAAATAGGAAAAAAAATAAAAATTTTGCAAATATATTGTATAATGTTTTAATAAATTTTGCAAGTTACTAATCAAAGACAAGTAAAATTTTAAATGTTTTATGGTATAATAAAAATCTTATCAACAATAATAAGGAAGTGATCTAATAAATCACCATTTATACTCTTAATATTTGTGTTAACTATCTATTTCAAGTTCTATAGAATATGTTAAGTTTTTTAATCATAAAATTATGATGCTTAGCTGTATACTTCATTCAAATATTGGTTTTTCTGTGTGTAAAACCTATATATTTACTTGCTTTTGTTTTCTAGCTTAATTATGTATAGTACAATCAATATAGTTCTCAATTTAGGTATTTCGAGAATTGTCGCCTCAATTC
Source organism: Quillaja saponaria (assembly GCA_029379385.1). Taxonomy (NCBI): domain Eukaryota; kingdom Viridiplantae; phylum Streptophyta; class Magnoliopsida; order Fabales; family Quillajaceae; genus Quillaja; species Quillaja saponaria. Next base: position 25,391,083 of record CM055607.1, read on the forward strand.
GCTTGGGCAATTGTCTTTTTGGTGCCTCTCGCCTCGGGCTTTTTAGGGACCTATCACCTTAGAGATGCATTTCGCCCGTGACGACACTGTTACATTGAAGTGCATTTGTTGGGACAACTATGCAGGCTTTTGCACAAAGATGGCAAGAGCTGTGTCTTTTAACTAAGCACTTTCCCAATCAAAGAACATATAACAATCAAGTTAAGAAGGACAGTGAAAGAAAGGACTTACAAGTAAACTTTGGGGAATCACTATAAAAGTAAACAACTGAAGTAAGTTTCATGGACTTCCCCAGATAATAACATATTCATGGTTATTGTGTAATTATTTGGAAGGAACCTGTTTTTATATCGGATTCTAAATATAATACTCTTGCTTCTATTTCATGTAAGCTTCTGAAACTTGGACTACTTTTCCATCTGTCACCTTTGCACTTTCCTATTGGCTCTTGCATTCTTCCACACATACCCACACACACACACACACACACACACACACACACACACATATATGTATATGTATATGTTTGTGTCGCAGTTTCTAAGTCACCTATGCTAATCAAGACAGAAACTTAAAACTCTTGTTTTTGGGTAGGGAACACCTTTCATATCTATGACAGGATCTACACATTATTTCAAATTTTCAATATCTCCACATTTTCAGCTGGTATTTTTCCCTTGTGGGAATGCACTTAAATCGTCAACGGGAAGAACTTTGAACGTGGGGTTACATTGTAGAAATAATGAGAACACTACTATGGTGTAATGAGAACCTTTAAGGTAAGGGAAAAATATCATGGCCAAGCCTTGTGTAATTACCTATCAAACTACTCAACCAGACAAACCTTTCGCTAATTCCACCACCTTATGTTGGCTGCCATCCACCTTTCGACAATTGATAAAAGGTTATCATTCAACCAATGATTGTCAAAACTGTTACTAACTTGTTTGTGTAGATGGATTGTCTCTTTAGTTCAAGCAGCTAAAATTTGTTTTGTTCCTACCAAACAAACGAATTGTTTCCATTTACACACTAATGGAAGCGGAACAACCACTCTGAACCAAAACATCATGTTTTGGTCAAATGCTTAGCGTCTCTATTAGAACGGGCAAATCATTTCCGTAGAGAATGTGTATTTTTTTCATTTGAAGCTGAGTGAATTTGGTAAAATATTCTAGAAATAACATAAATTTTTGATTAAGTAAAAGTCTTATGTTTTGTAATTTTTTATACATAAATTATATATATATAATTTTATTTATATAAGCTTCCTAAGCACTCTTAATGTTAGGGTTGGACGTAATTATAATTTGATCTTTTCTATGTCTATTTTAATTTTTTATTTTATTTTATTTTTTACTTTGTTATGTATTTATGAGCATCATACATACTAAATTAATCATTTCCATTTTTGTACCGTTTCACGAATTATTTCTATTTCCAGACTTATCAAACTGGTGCCTCAAAAAGAATTTTAGGACCTTGCTTTAATCTCTACTAATAGTTGGAAAAAAATTAATGTAGATTACAAGCAATTATGACAGATTTCTAAGCAAAATAGATAAATGGAAAGGACTAAGTTTAACAGATTGTGGTTGGGTTAAGTTGCACTAGATACATGTTATCGCCATATTTGTGATGCAGTGGATATAAGATAATTTCCTCTTCATTCAAAATCCGTAAGTGCTATATGTCTTTCACTTTTTCACATATTCATGTTTGTTGACCATATATACTTTAACTAACCATGATCCAAAACATATATACTGTATGTAGTTATCTACTTAGATTCTTCACTTAAATATTGTATAATTATGAAAGTTTTGGCATTCATGTTTCTGTAACATAAGTGTGTGTGTCCATGTTATATGTCCTGTGCATTGTTTGACATCAGGTGTGATAAATATAATGAGATGGTTGTGTCTTGATTCAATAGATGTCTAAGGAAGTAGGGTGTTGTTTGATGCCATTATGTACACTGGAGTAATTTTTATTTTGTGGTTCAACTATTCCATTTTTAAAAATTTCTTTTAACAATGAAGATGACATTTACATATTCACATGCTTTTTCTTTAGTTTAATGCACGTGTTGTTTCACCTGTTGTTTGTATTTTATCACATTTCTTATAGAAATGCTCTCTTTACCCTAATGCGTATGTCCAATTTGTGTATGCGGCTTTTTCCTACATTTTTCAAGGTTCTCTTTTCCAAGTAAGGTTTTAGGTACCTAAGATGTAAGTGAAGTGAATTCAGTTGAAGTTTGCCCCTGATACTGGAATCTTATGCTCCGCTGAATCAGATTGATGATTGTAAAAACTTGGGATAGATACAACTATAGGATCTTTATGTCTCCCCCTCTCCTTTTCCTTTTCTAAGCATTGTTTGGCACTTTAAATTTATGAGCACTTGTGTGGATGTTCTATTCTTAAGGTGTTGAGTAGTCCCAAATGTACTGTCAAGATTATGGAAGTTCTAGTATTAGTTTCTGTTTTGACCTCAATTTTCTGATAAGTTCACATGACAGGATTCCTCTGACGGTGCCATCAATGTGCATGATGGTACAAGTGATGATGAGGTTGCTGATGTCGATGAAACTCCTGCATCACCCCTCCTAACATTATTCCAATCTTACAAAGAAGCATTAGTTAATAGTGATGAGTCCAAAGTAGCTGAGATAGAGTCTTCATTGAAATCCATTGAAGAAGAGAAAGTTGGTCTTGAAAGAAAAGTGGCTTCATTATCTGAAGAATTATTGATAGAGAAAGAGAGGATTCTGAGGATTAGTGCAGACTTTGACAATTTCCGGAAAAGAACTGAGAGAGATCGCCTTTCACTAGTTACAAATGCTCAGGGAGAAGTTGTGGAGAGTTTGTTGCCTGTATTGGATAATTTTGAGAGAGCAAAAACTCAGATCAAGGTGGAGACAGAAGGAGAGGAGAAGATAAACAACAGCTATCAGAGCATATCTAAGCAATTTATAGAAATCTTAGGCTCACTTGGTGTAGTCCCTGTGGAGACAGTAGGGAAGCCCTTTGATCCATTGGTAAGTCATTCAACACTTTTGACCTCTGCTGTTGTTAGGAACAATTTTTAACTTTGAAACAACATCCTCCCTATTATCCTATTTAAGTAATTTAAATGAGCTGGTATTTTCCTTGAACTACTCCTTAATGGACTTAACTCTTCCATTCAGTGATTTTACAACTTTCTTTCCCTCCTATCAAGTAAAAATCTTGATAAACCAAAAGTTTTATCTTGTCTAGTTTCAAGCTTTTCTTTTGGGCATAGTCTTTCTGATATGATCATTGGCTTGGTGCTGGTGGGTAACCAAGTTGGCTTGAAATTCAATCAAGTACTTGATGAACTTTTTCAAAGGCTTTATCAAGTTTATTCAGGTTTCATGAAGACCTGGATATGTTTTTAACCCAAAACAGGTCTTGATTGATTTGAGCCAACTTGGTGAGGTCCAAGCTGTCTAGTAGAAACATTTTACAAGTGATTTAAACAAAATTCTTCGCCTAAAATAACTTTTTTACTTACATAAAGTTGGTGGCTTGTGAAACGGTATGACATCATGGAACATTGTATATATCAGATACTACTTCCTTCAATTGAACACCAGACGCTTCTCTATTTTATCATGAATTTGGTTGTTTTCACTCTATGGGAGTTATTGTCTTGGAAATTTATTGACCATAATTGGTAAATTCCTTGTAAAAGTTGCATGAAGCGATTATGCGTGAGGAATCAACAGAATTTGAGGATGGTATTGTGATTGAAGAATTCCGCAAGGGGTTTAGGCTTGGTGACAGATTCTTGCGTCCGTCAATGGTAAAAGTATCAGCTGGTCCAGGTCCCGCAAAGTCTGAAGAAGTAGCACCACCAGAAGAAAAGGATACAAATGAAAGCAGTGAGGAAATCAGAGAAACAGAGTCTGCTTAAAGATCATATCCACTGCCTGGAATCATTTTTGTAAAAGCAGTAGTTATGGTAGATTGGTAGTCACCAAGAAGGTAAGATTTGGTTGAGTTACCGTTGAAACATTACAATAAGTTTCATTTGAAAGAAAATTAAAATTGTAATTGTTTTGAGGTGTATGTTTTGGCATCTAATATTTGAAGTATGTAATTTTTCAGAGTCTTGCTCGATGGTGTTTTGGGTGCGGTTGTCTTTCAGAAAGGGGCTGAGTTTCTGAATTTGTGCAATCTGAGTTCAAGTGTTTTATAGATTATTTCTTTGTAATTTTTTAAATTCAAGGAGTAAAGCTGTGTTGTAATGGTTTAAAGCTTTTTTTTATTTTAATAAAAAATTCTTCTTTCTTTGTTCTCTTTATATGTTATGCTAGATGAATCCTTTCCGTGCACAGATTAATTTTTTATTTAACATTTAAAAAAATTTATAAAAATATAATATTATTAACAATATCGTTGGGTTTTTTTTATTTGTTATTATTTGATTCAATATTGTGAATCTTATACATTTTATTTTGATTGAATTGATAAAAAAAATGACTTTTAAAATTATTTAATTATTTTGTATTTTTTACATTAGTCATTGCTAGTTGCTTGATGATTCTGAATGGACCTTTAACCTTTGCTTTTAAGTCGAAGATCCTTCCATAATGCCATTCCTACAACAAATCTAACAAATAATATGAATCAACTGGCACTAACAAACAAAGTACATTTACATATAGTCTCTGATTATGTATTTTTTTACAGGAGCAAAAGAAGAGAAAGAAAAAGATACATAAGCCAGATGAAACATATTCATAGTAAGGGTTTTTCTCGACAATGACACCAATTAGCTTATTCTTGGCCTTGATAACTTTTTGGTAATTAGGCTCACAAGTGATTAATATCACTTTGTCGTGCTTGCGATTCTAAACAAATCAAACCCATATTTTCAATCAGAAAACAAAAATGAAAATCAAGATCTTCTCAATTAAGAAAACATGCTAAAAAATAAAACCTGAACAAATTAAACTAATAATAAACAATTGAAAAAAAAAATCAAATTACAAATCAAGATCAACAAAAAAAAAAAAAAAAAAAATTTAGAACTGAAGTTTGAGTGATTGTCACAGAGTCAATGGTGGAGGGAGAGAGTTATTTACCACTTATAAGAGCAAATAAATAGGAGACCCTCACCATATTTTTCTTTCCTATTCTCTCTTATATTCACATGTAAAACCTACAATTTTGGTTGAATTCAAGAAAATGAAGAGGCAATTATGAAAATTAAGAGGTGTGCTATTAATTCAATTAGGGAAGAATTTTACGTCATTATTTACTAATAACATACTAACTCTTAAATCACTCTTATTATTATTTATATCACATACGTAATCATTAAAGTTTAAAACCGCCACTAACTCCTAAAATCTCTCTCATTATTATTTATATCACATATATATCAATCGGTTATCATCAAAATTTAAAACCGTCACTAACTCCTAAAATCTTTCTTCTTATTATTATTATTATTTACATCACATATATATCAATGGGAAATCATTAAGATTTAAAACCATTGCTAACTCCTAAAATCTCTCTCTTATTATTATTATTATTTATAGCACATATCAAATCAAATGTTGATGTGGCATCAATATAGAAGCTGATGTGTGTTTTATTTCTGCTAATTGGTATGTAAAATTAATGGGGTCTGAGAGAAGAAAAGGTGAAGAGGTGAGTTTTTACTGGGTAACTGATGCTCTAAAATAATAAGGTGGGGAAAAGAAAAGAGGAATCAACTATTAATTATTTTTTTGGTAACTTGTGCTTTAAATTAATAGGGTAGGGGAGAAGAAAATGGAAAGAAGTCAGCTATTAACTATTTTTCAAAAGCTGATGTGGCAAAAAAATTTAGAATCATTTGCCGCATAAAATTAATGAGGTGGGGAGAAAAAAAATAAGTAAGATGCTTTTAATTTTTGCTTTTAATTTTTTCAAAAGCTGACATGTCAAAATATTACATCCTACGTGTCATCATTACATTTTCTCAATTTTCAAGTATCAATTTTATTATATACTATATATTCTAAATTTATAATACTAAAAATGTCAAATTAAACCCTGACTCCCCGTAATTTTACAATTTTTTTCAATTGGGCCATTGCTTTAAAAAATTCAATTGAATAATTATACTTAACTTGGTTTTTCGTCAAATTATAAATGGAAGAAACTTTCATTAAGCATATCAGGGACCACCACAATTACACTTAGAGCTGGCAATTTGGCTGAGCTCAGACCAACCTGGCTTGACTCTAATTGGTATATTATTGGGTCTTAAATAGGCCTTTAATAAGTATGAGTTTCGGTTTGGGTATTTTCATATTTTATTTATTGAGTTTGAGCAAAACTTAGAAACCCGTTAGGTCAAAATAAAATTTTCAATAATATTAAAATATATAGAGTAAAGTACAAATAAATTTCTTGTGGTTTAGCTTATTCCCAAATACTACACGTGTTTCATTTTGTCCAAAACCGTCTTCTTGTGTTTTTGATGAAAGTGTCATTTGACGAAATTTATTAAATTTAACCATGATTCTAAATTTTTTGATTTCTTCTCCATTCAACCTACATTTTTCTCTCTCCTAATTCTCAGTTTTCACCCTTCGTCATTTCTACAACTTCCTACTGGTTCAAAATTTAAAACATGCTTGGCCAATAGAAAATTGAGCTCTCATTCCAAGTTTAGAAGCATCCAGAGTTCTGAAGGCATCGATAAGATTTGTGTCATTAATTGTAGCCAAAAGTTCTTAGTGTCAATTGAGAATGATAAATCTGATTATGGTTCTGAAACCTAAGGGTAAAGACTATGTACAGGTGTCAATCCAAGGATACCTCTCAGTTGGGATGAACTCTTATTCAACAAGATTTGTTTCATAATTACTAAGTAGCTCGAGCTTTACAAAATCTAGTAATGGCACCATTTTGATAATCTCATAATTGTCAATATAGGATGAAGAACATGAGCGAACCTTTGATAGGGTTTCCCATTTGAAAAAGAACTAAACTTTGGAAAGAAACAAATATTATTCCAATTGTGAACAAAAATTAGTCCAGTTGAGATTTTACCGTGTGTTATAAGAAGCCAATTGTCAGTAGGATATTTGTCAGCAAGGTCCTTAAAAATTTGAGCATATCTAGATCGTGTACATGACTGAGTCTTTTCCCACTTTGGCACATGGAGTTTCTCGTGAAAAAGAAAAAAAAAACAAAAAAAAGAAATCAGACACAATGATTTTGCAAGGGCGTGAGTACATATCTTTGAATAAATTTTCAATTGAAATAAAAGAAAACATAGTCATTAATACCTCTTTATAAACACGTTCCACCTTATCATCCACTGCCCTAGATGGTAACATAGCTTCAAACTCCGAAATATCAAAACCCTAATTCCCATAATTAGGAGCTTACATCAAGATGTATAGGTGTTAAATCTAGATTTGACCAGGCTGAGGTGTTCTCCACGTAGCAATCTGACCTGCAATATGTGGAGAGGGCGGTCCTCTGGACCTGGAAAAACTCCGATGCCAAAGTCAGTATAATCAGAGTAAATAAGCTAAAAAGCTATAAAGAGTATGAGTTGTAGAGAACAATCTGTTTTCTTTTGAGGTTTTGAGCCTCTTTATATAGGAGTTGTGTTAATCACAGTAATTATGACATCCGTTACAAAAATAATGACGTCCGTTTCATATAATAATGACGTCTGTTACAATAATAATGGACGATAATGATGTCCGTTATATAATAATTGGTAATAATAGCGTCTGTTATAATATTTATGGTGAGAGTTATAATTCAGATTAGTCCGTTATATAATAATGGGCGATAATGACGTATGTTATAAAATTGGCAAGGTAACTATGTTGTAATTTATGTGCTTTGTCAGTCATGCATATATGTCATTTGTCTCACGTGGCATATCATTATTGGATGAGTATTTTCTTATGTTAACAATAGGCTCTTCAATTCATTATTTCACATAATAGGAGAGAAAAAAAATGCAGGTTGAATGGGAGAAAAAATCAAAAAATTTAGAATTATGGTTAAAGAGGTGTATAATAATTATATCAATATATTTTGATTTTGAATTTCAAAATTTTATCATGTGAGAAAATGATTTAGTATATATAATTTTCATATGAGAATTTGATTTTTAAATTTTTAAATTTTGAAAATGTAATGAGGAAGATTAATTTGTCGGATGTTGGAGGTAAAGCAATATTATAAAATTTTAAATTTATTTTATTTTAAAATAATATAATTATTATATATAGAACATAAGTAAACTTTTACGTTATTTTTTTCTATAGTTAATCAAGATTTTAATTATATGTCACTAAATAACATTAAAAAAAATTAGTAATAAATTGAGTCAACAATTATACATCTTAGCAAGAAAATATTTAATCTATTTAGTGGCTGAATATATTTAGGCAGAGAAGAAAGCTGAAATTTTGAACCAAAAATATTAACTTCTTTAATATGAATACTCTATTTTATTTTTTTTGTTTTAGCTTGTATTGTCAATCTGAAATGTGGGGTAGCTAGCAATGAATTTTTGTACCCTTTTTGTCGTTTTAATTCATCATAAGAATATGAAATTATATTAACCAAAAATTCAATGTGGCTTAAGTAAACTAATTCTTTTAAAAAATTAGGAAAAGCTAATTTTTTTTAAAAAAATAAAATTTTAAAATGTGGCAAAACATAGTTTTTCATAAATAAATAAATCAAGTCTATGGACAGACCCATTGAGTCTTGGTATATCCAGTATGTGATGAATTTAAAATGGGTCTTAGTCCCAATCCATTTCCATCTTTAATAACACTGCTCACTCAAACAGATCAAAAAGGGTTACAATGTATTGAAACAATTACATCATAGAAAAGTAGGAATTTAAATGAATCGGCTTTAATTACCTCTTGTTGGATAATGAAAACATATGTCGGGTTGAATCGGTATAAAATCCATGAATTTTGAGTTAGGTTGGTTTTAATTCGGTTTTTTTTTTTTTTTGTTGTTGTTGTTGTTAGAATTAGGAGAATATGTTGGAGAACATGTTTAGATCACCGAGGACTTAAATGAAGGAGTTTTCTCTTTTTATTGTATTTTGGCATTTAGAAATGTAAATGGACTAAAATAATAATAATTGCGCCTAAAGCCAAAGCCATAATTGAGAATCGAATCAAAATTGAATTATGCACAATGCAAAATAATTAATCCAATTAAAAAATTGACATATTCAATTGCTTTTTTTGGTTTGGATTTCAAAAAATTGACATTGTTAGGTCAATTGGTGAATATCCCCATAACCGAATCGAACAAATTGAAAGCTCCCTCATACTTAATCTATGCTTTAATGTAATACTATGTATTTTAGACTCCCAAACGCTCGGTCCAGAATTGAATCAAAATTTTCGTTGATTTATATTTTAATCAAATTATTTTTCTAATGCTCAAATGTCAATTTTTTCTAGGCTGAAGTGAAGCTGACTTGTCAAGAACATGCTTGTAGACTAGCCCAAGCGTAGCCAAAGACGTAGCCACGGCTGTAACATCCCCTAAATTAATACCTAAATTAATTATAGGATAAATAATTATCTTAAAAGTTAAATAGGATTTAAAATTTAATATCAAGTTTATACGTATTATTCCATGTATAGGAATAGTATATGTGCATATAAAATACATATAAAAATACATATAAGATACGTATTAGTATAATAATAGTATATATGTATAAATATATGTATGTATATACATACATACACATATATACGTATAGGGAAAAAATAAATAGAAAAACATGGAGTAGGTGTTGGAAAAATGATATGGCGTTTGAAGAAGAAGAAAAAAATAGTAAAATATAGGTTACTTGCTAAAAAAGGAAATGTGATGAATTAGGTATAAAAAGAAGGATTAGTGTGGCAATTTGCAATTAATGAAGGGACCTAGGTGTAAGAAAGAGAATAAGTGTGGTAACTTGTAATTAATGAAATGGCTTAGTTGTAAGAAGGAGTAAAAGGGTGGAAAAAGCTGTAATAATTAGGGGGACATATGGAAGAAAGCTAGGACATAAGGTGGCAAGTAATAATTAACATGGAAAGGTGGCTAGACAAGGAAAACATTAAGTAGCCATGGAATGATTAAGTAGGACAAGTAGAGAGAATTAAGGAAACAAGTAGGTCATGGGTAGAGAATTAAGGTAACAAGGTGTACATGAAATGATTATAGTGGATATGCGTATAGATTTAAGGAAATAAGGTGTACATGGAATGATTAACAAGACATGTAGAGATTTAAGGTAACTAGGTAGCTTACTAATAATGAAAGAATGTAAACTAGGGAATAAAAGGAAGACAAGTGTTAGGAAGAAAATGCACATGATAAATTAAGTAATGACAAGTGGAAGGTTGTAATTTTAGAGAGCTAAAAGAGTAAAATAGGAAACGAAACTTTCTCCTAATCCAAGCTTTGACCATGCACTATAAATAGGAGGGGGGTGGTGACCGAAAATGCATAGGTAAGGTAAAGTGTGCACTAAAGTGAAAGAGAGTGAGAGAAAAAGTGAGAAAATAAAGGAAAAGGCAAATTATGAACTAGGAGGAAAGAAAGGGCAAACCGTGAGCTAGGAAAAGAGGAGGAGAAACCAAGAGCAAGGAGGAGGACGAAAATCGAGAGGAAAAAGGGAAGAGAAGGCATAAAAAGAGAAATAAGGAAAGAAAACCAAAAACTAAGTTCACTAGGCAAGTATTCATGTATTTCTTTGTTTTATTTTATCTTTGCTTTGAAAAGTTATCTCTTTGTTACTCCTATGTTCTTCCTATACGTGAAAGGATGCATGAATCCCTTTTGGAAAACTTAAAGGAAATTAGGAAAATGTTAAATTGTTCTAGTAACTTGTCTTGAATTTATGTTAACCAAAGTTCGCCAGATATCCTAAAGGAAAGATTCCCAAACAATAGTTTGGATCATACTACTGAGAGGCAGTGCCATGTATACGAGAGGTTGGTATCCATGGTACATCGAAGTCCTTGTAAGGCAACCTTAGGTTTACATGAACCGTTCAGGAAGGTTATGAAAGAGTGGAAGTGAGGAAAAAGGTTAATTTGTATTGCATATTCTTATATTTCTTAAAATTGCCATCAAGAATCCTTCATTGTTATGTATGAATGCTTGTTGAGGTTCGACTCACTTTTCTTCATCTTGTTGTGCAGATTGATTATTGCCATGGATGTGTATTGTTTTCCTTGGAAAATGGTATCATCTATGTAATGGGAAAAGATGGCATGTGGATCTTGTTTGGAAAACATAGAAGTATTGTGTTAAACTGTGATTATGTAGTACATGATAGCTTTTGTATAAAGTTGTAATGTGTTCATAACATGTCTACTTAGTGCTGGTAGTAATTTTGGAGTGAAGCTTAGCATTACTAAAATTGGCTCCTTTTAACTCTTGTGTAAATAACTTAGTGTAAAGAAAAGTAGTTTGCAAATTGTGTCTTTAAGAATATTAATGCACTACTTATAAGTTGCATTTCTTAAGTAAATCTTGGGTAATTGAAGATTAAATAAATAGAGTAGCATGGACTTAAAGTCAATAAGAGGAAAATGTAAAATTTCGAAGGAGGAATATAAGATCACAAATCATGGTGGTATGGTGCAAAGTGAAACAAGAAGAATGTCCAAGGAAAATTATACAAGTATCATAGGAGGAAGAAAATAAAAATGCTAGAAAATACAGGTAACAAAAGTATTACTAATTAAATTGGATTAAGAGTTTATTAGTAGATTAAGTAAAGGATTAAGGAAGTAGGGTGTTACAAAGGCAACCGCTTTCTTCGCTCTGTTACAAGTCAGTACTTTATTAGAAACATGTAGAGTTTTTGTCTGGGGTGAAACGAGGTCATCTTGGAGTATAATGGGAACCTGGTCAGTTTGAAAATCAATGGCTAGTTGGTGGGTCTATTGGGGGTTAGTTTGAATTAGGAAAATTGTTGTAACAAATTCCATCTAGAGGAGTTGGGTTTTTAGATTCAAGTTGGAGTGAAGGTTCTGGAGAGGAAAGGGTGTCTATGTATTTGCATTATTGCTTTCATTTTGAAAATTATCGATTTTATCCAAAAAACATTGAAATTCCCAATTCTCTTAATTTTCCTTTATTTCCTGTTTGTTTGCAAAGAAACTTTAGATTTCTAGAAAATTGTCTTAGCATTTTGGTATCAAAGCTCCAGTATGAACCATGGTGGCACAGAATCAGCGATTGCAAAGAAAAATCCAACAAATAGGCACAAGGGTTGATGGGTTCCAGATTGAAATTGGAATGAGAGTTGATAGGATCCATTTTGAGATAAGATAGCAATAACTAAGAATGAAGGATAGGTTAATTCACATTATGGAAGAGATGAGGAGAATCATGAAGAATCAAAATCTCAATCACAATCCAGGCCAAGGTGGACCACTCAGAGGTAATGCTAATGTCGCTATAGGTAACGGTGGAAATCAAGGGAGAACGGGGGACCTGGTCTAAATCTGGTTATGTTTGGATGTATTCCTGGTGTGAATGTAATGCCAAAAGATGTAAATATAGTTGGGGGTTTCAAGGTGTATTTATGCCTGATGCTGCAAATCTAGGAGGTCAGAGGCCTTTTGGTCCTCAGTCATCTAGTCCAACCTAGAGCAAAAAGTTGGCAACCTTGGTCAAAAATCAATTATCGGTATTTCCTCGAGTTCTTGAAGATTGCCACAGTAGTGTTGTTGTCTTCTTGGGCATCAAGGACGATGCCTTTGGCCACATCAAGCTTTTTCTTGATCCCCTCCACTCATTTTTTGCACTAGACAACCTATTAGTATCCCTCATCCATGTGCACCACCTCTTGCTAACAACATGTTAGCTCATTTCTCACCTTAGCCAGCTCATTGGTGGATTTGGCGAGCTCTTCTTTGAAGGAGCCAAGCTCACTCTCCAGCTCAAACTTGTACTCAGAGGATATTTTGGTTTTCTTTTCGACCTAGTTAAGGAGGCCCTTCACCCTCTCAAGCTCGACCATAGTTTTGATGAGCTTGTCACTGCCATACTCGGCATTCTCTTGCACCTTCTTCAGCTAGGTGTAGAGGGCGGCGTGGTATTGGATTCCTTGGACAAAATTGATTGTTAATAAAAGTAAAGCGGGACAACAGTTAAAAATTAAAATGGTATCGTAACTCACCCTATAGAAGCCGTGAGGACAATAATAAAGGCGCTTTCAAAGGGTAAGTTTTTGATCTCATCAACATTCCCAGCCAGAGTGGTCCCAAAGCAATGGCGTACCCGAAGTTAGGCACATTGCCAAATCTACCATCAGTAGAAATATAAAATATCACACCTTCACATGAAAGCATAACTGGCCGAAAGAATGGATAACCAAACCTTTTATAACCCTGATTTCACATCTACTGAACACAAATGACTCTTGAATACTTATAGTTAAAATCAAAAGCTTTGGTAAATTAGATTAAAGATATAGACTTGTATAACCAACATATGTTATTTTTAACTGAAAATTTTGGTAGAGGTTCCAAGTAAAGTGGAACATGTCCAATAGTGTATATATATATGTAGAGGAGCTTAGCTCTGAACATCACATCAATAACAATAGTTCAACCATTACACATAGCAAAACACAAGAAAACTTAAAGCTTATCATAACTGCAACTTCATCCTTTGGCTTCAAGTGTGTGATTTCAGAGTATACCTTGCTAGATTGTTAGGAAGTCATAAATCCCTAGGCGATGACATCTGATTTGCTGATACTAAAAAAATAACAACGAAGGAAGAGTGAGTCATAAAGACTCAGTGAGTGAAAAATGTACCCTAAGGATACTAGCATCAATCAAAGCATAAAGAGCACAAATAAATTAATTAATCTCATAAAACCATGTTCATATCTTAATTCAATGGTACATGTACGTATATATAATTAACATATAATCAATTAATCATAATTTATGTAATACACAAAATGAATAAATTAACCGAAATATTTAGAACCCACAATTCAACAAAGCAATCAAAACATTCAATTCATTCTTAACACATAAAGAGCTAATTAGAGTAACTCAGCCCTGCATAACAAATATCTTCCCAACCAGGCAGTTTTGCACCCACACAACAATTTTATTCCTCGTACATCATCCATCCCACCAGGGTTAAGTACTTAATTCTTTTAAATCACTTATCAAATCAAAATATCCTAGGTGCACCTGGATTCTAATTCAAAAATAAAAACCATTTAAAAAAAAAATTCATTTTACTGGCTTTTTTCAACCACAAACAATTTCACATATCAACTACTCAAATTAAACACCACATATTCCAAAATACCACTTAATATAAACAACTTTATGCAAATACACACAATTCATTACACCTATTTATCTAGCACCAAAGAGCACATAATCCACTCACAAGGCTCAAGAATGTGGTTCGTCATTTTGTTTAGTATGCAAGAGTGTCGAAATATCATTAACACAATCCAGAGCTGAAAATCATAAATTCATATATTATTTAAAATAATTATTTCATAGTAAATTCTATGATTCCTAATTAATCATTTAATTAATGTCATTTACGTACATCACTTCTATATATATAATAACATTTAAATTTTTTCTAAACATCTTGTCAAATACTTAGGATGCACACTGAATCCTAATTCATAAACATATATACCTCTTAACACAATTAAAATAATCTCATAAATCTTTAAATCACTCATGTTCCAATTATTCAATTAAGCTTAGTTTAATTATCTAAAGTTAATAAAAAAAAGTATAAACTATACATTCCCATCATAAATATGATTAGATCCTAAATTACCCGTTTCTAATTCACATGATCCTAATCTCCCTTTTCAGTTTTTATTTAAATTTTACTCACATCTTTCATTTAGTTTCTAAGTTAACTTGTTAACTATTAACAATCTTATACATGTATTTTAATTAAGTTAACATATCCCTAACAAAACATTAACCAAGTTCTTATTACAATTGGTTAACCACCCAAAACTTATGAAAATTACAAGACTAACGGGTTGAAAATTTTCAGCCGTTCACTACCCTTTACACAACAAATTTCCAACAATTTTCTATAGGTTGTAAGAGCACCATACACGGGTAAAGAACTCCATGAGCTACTGCCTTATAGTTGGTATAACTAACTCAAGGTTCCTGCTGTTAGTAGTATGCCCTACAAGCCAATGATATTATATGTCTATGGTATATTGCTTATAAATACAGTCTTATTCAGTTATTAATAAAATGAATATGTTTCATTATTATATGGTATTATTATTTATCATGTACTTTAATTGCAAGTTAATTATTTAGTATGAACATGATAAATCCCATAGAATATAAGTAATGAAAATAAGAACCATGATGTCATCATACTTATGAGATATATTTTCTTAAGCTTTGTTCTTAAATATTCCTAATCATAGGATCATTAATAATGGGAATTAATGATACGGTTAGATTAGTACATGTTATATTAGCTCAAATGTTGAGGGTGATTAATCCCATGATCACTTGTGTAGTTGACACTATAATAAACATGTAGGTGCTTGTTAGAGAACAAGTTCACTGAATTGACTTGATCATAAAATACTCATATGGACTTTTACATAGTTGTCAATGAGTGTTATTCGTTGTAGTCGTGCAAATTATCTTCAGACCTGAGGCATCATAGATACCTTGTACATAGGTTATCATGCTTTGATACTATCTAAGTATAATTCACCATGGGTTATACAGAGATAGATGTTGGGTATGACTATCTATGTATGAAGGTATATGAATATACAATAAGGGATCTATCACTCTCAATAAAGAGAGAGAATGTTCTATGTTATCTAATTAAGACATAACTCATAAAGTCCCTGGCAAGGGTGGTGTGAAACTAGATTAGAGAATTTAAGTTTCACCACATGAGTTGTGACTTATAAATAGATACATCAGATTAAACAATTTAGGGTTTGACATTAATCTATACTCTAAGTTTAATCAGGAACATTGAATGATGGAAATATTGAATTGCATGGTAGCTAACAACGGAAAGATTCACAAATATATTTATATTATCTGGGTAGTCATCACATGTTGCTAGGCATCAATCTTGACTTGTAGGTAACCCGAGAATTAATTTAATTCTTATTAATGGGTAAATCAAAATTAGTTTTGATTTAAATTAATTAGGTGGCCTACTGCCAGTTTAATATGAACCTAAGGGGTCACACACAAATAGATGCAATTTGATTAAGAGAAGTTTTGGGCTTTCATGTAATTACAAACAAATGGTATTTGAAATTTAAAATAGGATTAACTTTGATGAGATTTTCCTATTTTATCAAAGTCTCTAATAGATAAGATATAATCTTATCATTTAGACTTTAGTTATATCATACTTAAATAAGGTTAGACCTAATAAGTAATGTACGTAACTTTTATTCAGATATCACAGAGAGCTAAAAATTCTCTCTAGATAATTATTGGCAAACTAAGTGTTTGTGAGACATGAGAAACTCTCATCACTTGTGCTATCACACAAGGAGATTTTGGTAGCCAACACATAGCTCTTGATCAAGTCATTCGGTGTGGATACACTTAGAGGTTGTACACCCTGTATAATTTGTGGATCAAAAGTTAAGATCATCCTAATTACTTCAAAAGGTAATATTCTATTTATAAGATTAATAGAAAAACATTGATTCATAAACAATAGAGATTATCCTAGAAATTTGGTTATGCCAAATTGTTTTTAAAATTTCGTTGTGCCCAGTATAATCAAAATTCCTACACCTGCCACATAGCTGCTGTTGGGATGAAGTTAAAGGTAAGACTCATGACCTTAAGTAGAGCAAAGGAGTTGAAGAGTTGTTATGGAAAAGAATATACACAATGAAAATAGAGTAAAGTTATGGATAAGCCACTCTTACACCGCCCTTTTAATAAGAAAAAAAGTTGTAGTTTCACTCCCAAAGTAGACCCACAACAAGAGTAAAACATGGGAAGATAACTTACTAGATATGGAACTTACACGGCTAGAAAAAAAATCTCACAATCATCCATGGTTAGAAGGAAAAGAAAGCCAATCAAAATACCACTTATACACTCTTAAGGAAGGTGAAATTCTCGGCCACAAACAAAGGAAGAGTACTCCAAAAACATAGCATAGCAACACCAAAAATTAGGAGTGAAGGGAATGGGCAAGTTGGTGGATAGAAGTGAAGGGAAAAAAACAAAAATAAATAATGATAAAATATAAGTCATGGTCAAAATTAAACTTTAGGATTTGCACACACATTAATAAAATTTACACAAGTAAATTTCAAGTTTTAAGTCAACTACTGATGTGGTGAACATTAATTTCCTATTTACATGTACATATATAAATATTTGTTTATTTGAATTCTACTTTGTGAAAATTTTATACACCTAATTATAACAAATTACTTACAACGTTCTAAAGAGTACACATACAAACTTTTCAAAATGTACGTTAAAATATCAGGTTATAACATATAGAAACTTATGGGTGGGGATCCAAGGTAGATGGAAACCATATGGACTAGAAATGCAGCTACTCGAAGCCTTCAATCGAGCTCATTGTTTAAATCACCCCCATTTTCAGGACGTGCTTCCCTAGACAAGGAACGAATGTCAATGGCACCGCAGGAGTGATAGTTGAACTAGTTAAGGAGAGCGACAAGTTGAAGAGCTCGGGGCTAAGAATGGCAGGGGCAATTACAATACCCAGTATAGGTGAATAACTTGGCTATGAGGGGTTTGAAGTACCTCATTTCGATGACAAATAGTCTCTACGAAGAGACCATGTTCTCTATGCCCATAACAATCCCAGTATCTTCTTGGGACTAAAATTGCGCCATATCAGCGTCAGAGTCCTCCCCATGATTAGGAGAAAATATGGACAGAAACGTCCCTTTCTCAGAGCTCCAATATGTCTCTTGCTCATTATCCCTTAGGTTGTCCTTAAAGGCACTTGCATGGGGATCGTCCTCTAGGTACCACTTCATAGGCCCATTCCCTTTACCAGATCGCATAATTAAGGGCGAGCTTGACCCTGAAGGACCAACTGCCTCCTCGGCAATGCCAATGTCCCCAAAACCCCATAGGTTAGAAAGAATAGGCCTAGAACTATTAGACTTAATGGAAAACGAGGTTGAAAATTGCAAAGTTTGTAAGTTGGAAAGGTCATACCTAAAGTAAGGTAGCAAGAGAGTAGGCGATAAAGAAAATGTCTTCACTCCCTTCCAGACAAGCAGTAATCGATATGAAAATTTGGTAGAGTTTAATTAAGGATTCTAAGTGAGTACACAATAAAAATAAGCAAGATGCCATATATAGATCATCCCACCTTTGTCTCAAGGAAGGTGTCCAATATAACCGACCCATGTGTCACCTTATGGAAGGACCTTATTAAAGCTGCTTTGCCTCGGAATGCGAAATGTCTAAACCTAGTTAGATCAATGTTCACTTTGTGCATTAAAGGTAAAGGTTAATTTAATAGAACAAGACGAGGGATTTAGAATGTTATTTCTCATTAGGTCCTTCCATTTTAGGCATGGACATCCCGTGGAAGACACTGGTCGACCAACCAACTTGAAGGTCAGTTTTTTTGGGTAGGGATGACAATTTTGACAGGCTCTGCAGAGCTCCGATCCACCCCAATCAGACAAGAATGATTTTTTGACCATTGACAGAGGAAAGAGGCAGGTCTTGCCCCTATCCAAAAAAATACAATTGGGGTTCAGAATGAGGATGAGATTCACTTATATCATGCCCTGTCCCAATCTGATCCTATATACATATATATATATTACCTATATTATACATAATATATACACACACATATTTTACAATTATACATAAATATTTACACTAAGACATGCATTATATGTAATACACACACATATATACATATTTCAATAGTGAATAATAATAAGTTCCTAATTAAATTAAATTAAAAAATTAAGAAAATATTATATTATTTTTTATATAAATCTTTGTGAGACTAATTATGTATTGTTAAATATTGTTGAATTTCTAACAAGTGATGTTACGTTATTGTGAACTTTTAGTTTGACTAGAAAATATCATATTATGTTTTAGATAAGAATTTATTTATTTCGTGCCTAGTGAGCACATGATAGTATGCCAATAAAAGTATATTACTTATTTATTTAAATTAAATAATAGGTGGACCCAAGTGTTTTTGTAGGGATACTATCTTATGCCTAGTGGGCACAGAATAGACAAATCTTTTATATAAATTTTTGTGAGACTAATTGTGTATGGTTAATTATTGTTGCATTTCTAACACGTGATGTTACATTTTTGTGGACTTTTAGATTGATTTTTGTGGATGAATGTATAAGTTATGCTACTTGACCAAGGTTTTTTGTACTAATTAATTGAGTATAATTTTGATTTTTTTTAAAATTTGGGCCAAAGCAAATCGGGTAGGGGAATTTGAAAATTTTTCAAATTGCAGTTTAGGGCGTGGTGCGTGGCAATTTTTGTGGGAGCAAATGAGGGTCATTTTACCTATGATCCACTTATGCTCTTACCCATTGGCATTCCTATTCTTGGGGACTAATGTTAATACATAGAATGCATTAACCCAATCACCGCTCAACACGTGAATTTCCACTTAGCAACCAAGAACTAGTCAGAAGAGAACACGTGTTGTAAGCCCGTTCGAGAAGCATAGTTATAAATACCAATCTTCAAGTAAGAAAGGTATGAAAAAAAAAAAAACACCCAATTAACTAGGAACTAATCAAAGCTGTTTTATTGTTATTTTTGAGCTCTTACTAACTTGATCTTAGGAGTGGTTTAGGGAGATCACCACAGGACCCAACTGTCGTCAAGTTTTCAGGTATTCAATATGGGAACAAGAGCCTGCCAAATGACCCAACCTATATTTGAGACCTAGAGCTTGGAAAATTCTTGCATCAATAGAAAAGGAACAATTTTATCTTTGTCCAATTGAATTATATGTGGAAAAGATTCTACGATGACATGAACTTAGTTGTTGCAACCCGATAAGTCGTGTGAAAGCATACTTAATGGTAATTGAATGAAAACAAGTTCATTGCTTTATTTTATTCTTCTAAAAATAAACAATGTATGTATCAAACCTAAAGACAATTTGAAGATACCTAAATTAAATATCTATCAAAAGTTACATATAATAAGAAGTTAAGAACATTGAATGTGATCCATTCAGCCCATAACTAATAACACGAGGAAGCTCAAAATTTTGTAACATGTCGAGGTTCCCAGGGTAAACTACGGTGACTTAATTACAAGAGAGTTTGATTCCCTCCAATCCTTTTTTCCAATGTCCATTAAGTCCCATTTGTAAGACTGGTGAATTAAGATTTAAAGGTCACAATCTAGAATCAAGGAAAGCCAGAAGGGCTTCTCCTTCTATGGTATATACAAGTTACCACTGCGGATCCAGAAAATATTGTCGGTGGGAATAAAATATATGCTACATAAAATTATTTCTTTTGTATATTGGAAAAGAAAAATTATCGAAAAGAAACTCCACGAATTAAGGGGGGAAAAAAAAAAAAGACTAAGAAAAGTGAAAGGAAAATCTCAAATTCCAAGTGATGTGAACGTCAGTATTTGCTAAGTCACATGCACTGAAGTATATTATGAGAGCACTGAACAATCTTATAATTTTGATTTTGATGAATCAAATTCCAATAACACTGGTAAGAGGATGAGAGGTAAGAGATGTCGATCTAATTAGACGGAGTGCTTCAATAGGCTATGTTAATAATCAAGAGGCAAAAAGTTCTATATACAAACTAACATAATTGCAACTAGGAAGTAAAAGTACACTAATGGATAGTACATAATTTGATTATGTTACAAAAATCACCAATTCTTTGTAGTTGTGAGAATCTCTTACTGCGAATACATAAATATAATATCATTAAAACAAAGTCGATTAAGTGTCTCGAGGTCGGTTTAAAAGACTTCAAATCAATTGAAAGCAAAATAAATAACTTTTCTTTCTTTCTTTTTTAAGAAAATAAAATAAAGTAAAAGTAAATGAGTCATTTAATTAGGTTCATATATGTCCTACAAAAAAGTAGCTTGATTTTTGTTTCCATGTTGGAAACAAGCAAAAGTTTTAATTTTTTTTAGGTGAAAAGGAAAAATAATTACAATTTGAAGGTGACAATATTGTAACCCCACTAGCGTTGAGTAGATCCACCCCTCCAATCACAAAAGATTTCAATCTTGTATTTGGAGATTTTTAACTTTTCAGATGGATTGTACCTGAGGAATGAAAGGATTGTATTTGAGAAAACAAGCACCAAATACTTTTTAGGTGATTATATATGATTTTCAAACCAATGCTTTCAATTCAGCTACAGGCAATTGTTAAAGAAACTGGGACAATATTGAATGACAGCTATACACGAGCTATTTTTATGTTGTCTTAAAACGCCTAAGGTACTGGCTCCTTAATGTTCTGATAGATTTGTGGAAAAATGGGTCTAATTTGTAAAAATTAAACCTAAAATGATAGATTTATAATTTATTATCTAAATATGATAAATTTAAAATTTTAATTTTACAAATTAGATTTATCTCCCCTCGTCAATATATTGAGAAACTGTATTTTATAAATTTAATTTTTCAGTGATATTTTTGTAAAATTTAGTTAACTCTATGAAACTGTATTTTATAAATTTAATTTTTCAGTGATATTTTTGTAAAATTTAATTAACCATATTATATGATAATTTATGTAAAAAAAAATATATTAAAGTATATGATAATTTTTAATTTAAAATAATTGATATTTTTTTAATTTAAAATATATAATATTTTTTAAATTAATAATATATAATAATTTTGTAATTTATAATATATGATATTTTTAAAATTTAAAATATTTCATATATTTTATCATAAAAAAATTTATATATTATAAATTTAAGACAAGAAGTTGGAGAAGAAGGCATCTTTTATCTTTAGACTGTTTGACTGGAATTTTGGTGGGACTGTGATGATAAGCTCTATAACGAAGTAGCTATGGCTCAAATCAGATATTTCGTAGTAAGAGATAACTCTTAGGATTAGTTCGGGGAGGAAAATCACGCAAGTCGCCTTTTCTTTTGAAACCATATGGTTTTTGTTTGACTTACAGTTCCATATAGTTCACTTAACATATGTGGCCCACCATTCATAAATGATTTTGATTGACATCTTTGCTTTGTTTTTTTATCAAAAGAAGACAGAAGTTGCCACTGCTAGAAATCTAATACGGACATCTCCTATCGAGATGGGATCCACCGTTTGGTCCCTCTCAGTGGATCCCATCTCAAAACTATCAGTCTCTCCATTTTCTTCCTTCATTTGTTAAATAAAATAAAAATTACCATTAGAATGTTAAAAATTTTATACGGGGATAATTATTAATTATATAATTTTATTTTAATAATAAAATAAATATTAAATTTAGTCTATTTGAGATATGCTGGTAAAAGCTCATATAATTTATGTGATCTTTTGAGATAGGACTTAAGCACACTTCTTATCTAATTATATATCTCATTTGATTAGATATGAATTGGCAATAAGTGTAGGCTGAGTGATTTTAGGAGTCTTTAATAAGAAGACTCTTAGAGCTTTATCTAACATGAAATAGCAAGGTCCTCTTTCCTCTCTATATATATGCATCTTGCTCCATTGAGAGCTGCCACTAGAACCTTAGTATTTATTTATTTAACATAAAATTAAAGGATTCATATAAGTCAATTTCTTTAAACTCAAAATCGAACTCATATATGAATAAAATTGAGCCCAATTTGTTAGGGCTTTTAAAGGTCTCATTTATATCTTTAATTTGATATATTATTTGTGTGATTTCATCAACTATAAGTCAAGAAATCTGAATTTTAAAATTCAGGTTGTTTTAAAATTAAAATTAAAATTTTTGATTTGAAAACTAAGATTTCATGCTGTTTTAATCTATTTAAATCATAGATTTAGATTCTGGTATGTTTTATACAAAGTTAGGAATCATTCAATGAGCTTAATTCGCATTATTTTGAGAAATTTGAATGAAACCCTTATGAAATAGAGTTAGGGTTCATGTCATTACAATTTCAATTCATTGAAATATTATCTTGATAAAACATGAAATTGTTATAGGGTTATTGTTAGAAAAGTAATTTAAAACAAAACCCACATAAAAGATTTGAGAAAAGGCATCAAAATTATCTAAAAATGTTAAATTTCAGCAACGGGTCATAACAGACATGTTTCCTCCAGTCCGGGTCAAGAAGACCTGGCTGGAGGAGGAAGAAGAAGTCTGTGTGGCCTTCTCCCACTTGCGGCAATGGCGCATGTAGTACACGCGCCACTTCTCCCATCTCAATGTCCCCCAAAATTTTACCAAATTAATTTTTTGAATTTTTGAATTTTATGGTAGGGTTAAATTTGGGATATTATGCGCATGATTTATTGGTTTGGGTAATGATATTTTGTTATGTTTCAAACTAATATGGTTGCACGTAAATAATTATTGAGAACTGTTTAATTTTCATATTTTATATATTTTGGAGCTGTTAGCAGTAGGTACTCTCCTAGTTAGAGCTAATTAATTTTATACTCTCATGTTTTCATAACATGTGTTAGTGAATGCTTCTATTTCGATTCAATTTATTAAAGTTGTAACGTGTGTTTAATTATCCTGTGAGATACTTTTAAAATGTATTTTGGTTTGAAAGGATATATTATGAGTAATTAAATTTTTCCGTTTGAGAAAATCTTATAGGTTTGTGTAGATGGTTGCCACCAAAGTGGTCTATCTATATAAATTTGTAGGATTTTTAAAAGTATGGGATGTTTATTAAATTATTGTATATAGTTTCCCTTATATACTTTAATTTTGGAAAATACATGAAACATATGGTTTGGGGTATACCGGCCTAGAAGATTTATCTGCCCAAAGGGGATAGAATTTTAAAAAGCTAGGATACTTTAATTAAAGTTTCATGGGTTGATCATGGGATCCTAATAGCATGTTACATTTTCTGTCCAAATGGGAGTTTGTAATAATGCACTTTGGATTCATGGAGAATAAATTTTTATTCTTGTTTTTAATTACTCAATTTGTTGACATGTTGCATTATTTGTTATTGAATCAGTCTCCCTAGCTGTTAACAACAATAGTGCTACTATTGAATTGCTAAATTGTTCCAACTTTAAGAAATGGAAGCAAGATATTGAATTTGCCCTGGGAATTATGGATATCACTTTAGCTCTGCGTAGTGAGAAACTTGCTGATCTTTCTAATACTAGCATTATAGCTCAGAAAGAGACTTTTGTCAAATGGGAGAGATCAAATAGGTTGAGTTTGATCTACATGAAGAGATCAATCTTTGAACACTTTTTGAGTGGGTTGCTTGAAACTCAAAGTGCCAAAAACTTTATGAAAGCTGTGGGGGATAGGTACAAGATATCTGATAATGCTGAGACTGAAAAGCTAATAAATGATCTAGCGGGTATGAGATATGAAAATGGAACTGGGGTTCGGGAATTCATTCTCCAAATGGTTCATGTACAAACTAAGCTTAAAAACAAAGAAATTCCAATCCCTGATAGTTTTGTGGTTCACTATTCTCTCAATTTCTTACTACCTGACTTCTCCAAAATCAAAACTGCCTATAACACCCAAAATGAATCATGGACCATCAATGACCTTATCTCTAAGTGTGTGGCTGAGGAGGATAAGCTTAAGAAAAAAAAAAGAGTGAAACTGTAATTTTTGTTTCCCATTCCAAGCTTAGCTCTACTAAGGGTGGTCAGGGTAAGTCTAAATCTACTCATCATAAGAAAACTCAGTATGCGAAAAGGCATAGTACTGGTCAGAAATCTGTTGTGGGTGGTCCTAAGGCTGCTATTAAAAATGACATAACATGTTTCTTTTGCAAAAAGAGAGGTCATGTGAAAGCAGACTGCTTCAAATTAAAATCCCGGTTAGAAAAGTAAAATAAACAAGAAGGTAACTCACTTGCTTTCGTTTGTTTTGAATCCAATTTAGTTAATGTCCTATCAAATTCTTGGTGGCTTGACAGTGGTGCAACTATTCATGTTACTTGTACCATGCAGGGGTTCAAACACAAAAGGAAGCCAAGTGATTTAGAGGCAAAACTTAGAGTCGGGAATGATGTCGAAGTTGAAGTCGAGTCTGTAGGAATTGTCTCTTTAATTTTGAAAAACACTTTTTATGTACCGTTTTTTAGGCGAAATTTGATTTCAGTTTCCTTGTTGGACAAAATTGGTTATTCCTTTAATTTTGGTAATTCAAAAGTTCAGTTACTTTTAAATTTTGAAATTCTTGGAGAATGTGTTTTGCCCAATAGTTTATATAGAATGAGTTTAGCATCCTCAAATTTTAATTCCTCTTTAAATATTGAAAAAGTTGTTTCCAAAAGAACGATAATTAAAGGTAAATCCTTTATGCTTTGGCAAAAGCGTTTGGGTCACATATCAATGGAAAGAGTTGAAAGACTAATTAAGGATGGTATCCTACC
This sequence comes from Quillaja saponaria, assembly GCA_029379385.1. Classification (NCBI taxonomy): domain Eukaryota; kingdom Viridiplantae; phylum Streptophyta; class Magnoliopsida; order Fabales; family Quillajaceae; genus Quillaja; species Quillaja saponaria. Next base: position 25,416,724 of record CM055607.1, read on the forward strand.
ATCATTTGATTTTGATGACTTAGAAACTTGTGTTGATTGTATTAGAGGTAAACTGACTAAGACAAAGAAAAATGGGTCAACTTGTAGTTCAGAACTCTTAGAGATCATTCACACAGATATTAGTGGACCCTATTTCAACACCTTGTGTAAAAACTGTTATTTCATTACTTTCATTGATGACTTTTCCCGTTTTGATTTTTTATACTTGATTAAAGAAAAATCTGATTCTCTTGATAAATTTATAATTTTCAAAATTGAAGTTGAAAAACAATTAGGGAAAGTCATTAAAATTGTGAGATCTGACCGTGGAGGTAAGTATTATGAAAAACATGGAGTTGATTGACAACATATAAGACCATTTTCCAAATACTTACAAGAGTATGATTGTTGGCCAATATACCATACCTGGTAGTCCTGAACAAAATGATGTGGCCGAAAGGCGTAATCACACCCTTAAGGATATGATGAGTAGGTCAAACTTGCCTGAATATCTTTGAGGGAAAGTCATTAAAACTGCCTTGTACATCCTTAATAGGGTTCCTAGTAAAGCGGTGCCTAAAACACCTTTTGAGTTGTGGACAGGAATGAAGCCTAGCTTGAACCATTTTCGTGTTTGGGGGTGTCCAGCTGAAGTAAGAATCTACAACCCAAATGAGAAGAAAACCGATCCTAGATCTACCCGCTGTTACTTTATTGGTTATCCAGATCACTCTAAAGGATACAGGTTCTATTGCCCCGTACAAGGAACCAAAGTAGTGGAATCACAAATTGCCAAGTTCTTGGAATTTGATGTTGCTGAGTTAGAAAAGTTTTCACCTTTAGATCAGAGGAGAACGAAATGAGGATATTATTATTCCATTCTATGATCTGTCAGAAGCTACTGTTGTCATGCCTTTTGTGAGAATATGTGATGGGGGGAGGTAAATGAACAAGCTGAAGTAACACCACCTGTTCACACTAATGCTACTGCACATGTTCCTAATGAAGCTCCTCAGCAACAGAATCCAATAGCATAAATACCTGTTAGAAAATCTGAACGGCAGAGAAGGCATGCTATTTTTGATGACTTCATTGTATATTTGGGTGAAATTGATTATGATGTTGGTCATATTGTTGATCCCAATACATATGGAGAAGCTGTCTCCAGTCCACAGTCAGACAAGTGGATTGAAGCCATGAGAGAATATATGCAATCTATGGTACACAACGGTGTATGGGAGTTGGTTGCACTTCCAGAGGGTTGCAGACCAATGGGGTGCAAGTGGGTTTACAAGACCAAGAAAGATTCAAAGGGAAAAATTGAGCGTTTCAAAGCAAGACTTGTAGCTAAAGGTTTCTCTCAAAGAGAAGATGTGGATTTTAGTGAGACTTTCTCTCTTGTCTCAACTAAAGATTCCTATAGGGTTATCATGGCATTGGTGGCTTATTTTAATCTTGAGTTACATCAGATGGATGTCAAGATAGCCTTCTTGAATGGAGATCTTGTTGAAGAAATTTATATAGTTCAACTTGAAGGTTTCAAAGAAAATGGAGAGAGTGAACTTGTTGTAGACTCACGAAGTCCATCTATGCTCTAAAACAAGCATCTCGACAGTGGTTCTTGAAGTTTGATGAGATAATCACCTATCTTGGTTTTGTTGAAAACAAGATTGATCAGTGCATATATCTCAAAGTCAGTGAGGGCAAATTTATCATACTGGTGTTATACGTTGATGATATTTTGCTTGCCAGTAGTGACATTGGTTTATTACATGAGACAAAATTAATGTTATCTAAGACCTTTGACATGAAAGATCTTAGGGAGGCATCATTTGTTCTTAGCATTGAAATTCATCGGGACAGATCTCATCATTTGTTAGGTTTTTCTCTACGAGCATACATTGATCGTGTGCTCGATAGGTTTAATATGCAGAAATGTAAGCCCGGGGATGTACCAGTTGTCAAAGGTGATAGACTTAGCTTGGATCAGTGTCTTGTTAATGATTTTCAGAGAGAGTTCATGAAGAATGTGCCTTATGCTAGTGCAGTTGGAAGTTTGTTGTATGCTCAGGTTTGCACCAGACCTGACATTGCTTTTACAGTGGGAGTTCTTGGTAGATATCAATCAAACCCAGGTCCAGAACATTGGGTTGTTGCGAAGAAAGTTATGAGGTATTTGCAGAGAACCAAGGATTTTATGCTAGTGTATACAAAGGTTGATCACCTTGAGTTGATTGGTTACTCTGATTCTAACTTTGCTGGTTGCAAGAATGATCTGAAATTCATATCAAGATACATTTTCATGTTAGGTGGGGGAGCCGTATCTTGGAAAAGTTCTAAACAGACAATCACTGCTTCTTCCACTATGTAGGCAAAATTGGTTGCTTGTTATGGAGCATTGACACAGGGTATATGGTTGAAGAACATGATAACCTATCTTGGTATGGTTGATTCGATCTCTAGACCTCTTAAAATTTACTGTGACAACAGTTCTGCTGTGTTCTTTTCTAAGAATAACAAGAACTCTAGTGCATCGAAAGTTATAGATATTAAGTATCTGGCTACTAGGGATTTAGTGAAAAAATGAGACATTGTGTTTGAATATATTGAAACAGAAAAAATATTAGCAAATCCTTTAACCAAAGGACTCAGGACTGGAGTTTTCAAAAGTCATGTTGATAACATGAGTATTGTAAAGTCATTTGATGTTTTTAGTTAGTGGGAACTTGCGTTGTTTTATTCAAACTAGCTAGCATGTTATATATGTTATTTTATGTTTGTTTACATTCTTGTTGGATAGTACATTTTATTAATTTTATTAATGAAAATAATAATTATTTTCATTATGATATGATTGATATTGTATGTGTATATATGATTATTTATGACATGTCATTGCATTAAAATCTTAAGACTTTGTGTTTGTCTTAAATGTGACGGTTTTGTCAATTTGGAGGTATGTCTCAAATGACACTAATTGAATATCTCGAGATGGTTGTTGAGACATATAAGCTTAAAATTAAGCTTAAGTGATTTCTAGTGCTTTGGAAAGCATCCAGTTTTAATGAAATCACTGGATGACCGACAATGAAAATAGCATATATTAATCACATTTAGATGCTATTTTCTTGCTACATTACCACATCTAGATCCATTAGCAAATTAGGTTGTTAGCATTTGTAACCATGGATTGGTCTTGTGTCGTTTAAGTGGTACAATGATTGCCATGATTCGATGTTAATAACTTAATTAGGCTGGATTGTTTGAAGTGCGTCTCAGGACCAAAATTTTTTTTTTAAAACTGTGGCCACATAAAATTTATACCTTGCCCGAGAGTCATTTTCTAAAAATATATTTTTTAAAATTTTAAAACTACAATTAATGTTCCCCAAGTGGGAGAATGTTACAAATTTCATATGTGGGCTGCCATTAATTGTATGGTTTTCTTTTAATAATAAAACGGGATTAAGGTTTAATCTATTTGAGACATGTTGATAAAAGCCCATATAGTTTATGTGATCATTTGGAATAGGGCGTAAGCACACTTCTTATCTGATTATATATCTTATCTGATTAGATGTGGATTGACAGTAAGTATAGGCTGAGTGACTTTAAGAGTTTTTAATGGGAGGACTCTTAGGGTTTTATTTGACATGAAATAGCTAGGTCCCCTCTCCTCTCTATATATGCATCTTGCCCTATTGAGAACTACCACTAGAAAATACAGAGAGTACGGAGAGGAAAATCTAGCTGTGTAAAGCAATTACTAAGGCGTGCTTGACTGAGATTCCAGATATCCGCTGCTATGACTCAATTAGGTACGCAAACCTTGTTATTAATGTGTTCAAAATTCATGTATGAGATCTTGTAAATTTACAATATAGAAAACTAATCACATAATATAAAGTTGGCAGTAACATTTTACTTCTGCACAGAAACAGTCAAATTATTATACTTATTTAAATAGTAAAAAAATTAAAATAAATAATAAATAAATATATATATATATATATAACAAGTTATTATATGATCTTATTAATATAATCATTAAATTTTATCTTCAATAATTTAATATAAAATATTAAAATTAACCATTAATTTGGTCCATCGGTGATCTTGGGGTACAAATCGATATCGGATACCTCATAAAATTAGAAAACGTGTGTTTGATATATTTCCACCAAATTTTTGTTAGAATTTAAAATTTTACTTACCTTAGATAATTTTGGTCGATTTTCAACACTTATAAAACATGAATTTTTGTTTTTTTAACTTTTGTTATTGTATCACCTCATTTTTTTAGCCATGCAAGATTGTACAGTTATCATGATATTTTAGACCCAAGATTAGAGAGACAAAATTAATTATGTAATGTAAAATCTTATATTAAATTAACGAAATTAAACATCCTCTCTTTTCTTTTTCTTTTTTTGGTTTTTTTAAGTGAGAAAAAAACTAAAATTTCAATGATAAAATTAATAGCCAAACATATAAATTCTCAAAATATTAATATTTTTTTTTAATTTTTCACAAGTATTATCACACCTTTTAGATATGAGCTTAATCCGTTTGAGGTTCACAGTTATGCCTTCAAGTCAATGTTGTTTTACGGGTTTCGAACCCTTAACATTGGAAAGGCTCCTCAATTGTTGAGCTCAAGCATGTCTTACCACTTGAACTACATCTTATAGGTATTAATAAGTTGTAGTGGTAGGAGAAATTCTCAAAAAATAATTCAAACCAAAAGTTCTAATTATTATTAAAAGAAAAAAACCTTTAACAAAGAAAAGGTTGGTATGATTTTCTTGAACCTTGTAAATCATTGATGTTGGTAGTATCTTATTGTATATCATTGATGTTAGTAGTATCCATTCTTTCATATGGAAAAAAAAAAAAAAAAAATCACAAGTAAGATGTTAACATTAGTTAAATATTTAAGGATATTTTATTAATTTAAAATTAAGATATATTTCATAGTAACACTATCTAATTAAGATGTATGTAAAAATAGTTTTCAAGTAAAATTGTCTAGAAGGTACTGTATAAAAAAATTGACAAAATATTTAAATGAGTTAATATAAAAATAATGTGAGATAATAAATTTTTTTTTTTTAAAAGATCATTTGGACAAATATTATTATTATATATGTCTAAATAAAATAATTATTAAAATTTATTTGAGCTTTTCTTATTTTTTTTTATAACTTTAACTTTTAGGACTCTAAAAATTCAAAAAAAAATTTAAAAAAAAATCTCTAATAATAAATAACTTTTAAAAAAACTTAAATTCAAAAACCAAAGCAAACAATAACAATATATCTCTCCATTATTATCCTCACTCTCCTCAAACCCAATAACTTTTAGTAATGTTATCAGCCACTCAAATTTAGTTGGAGTGTCTGGACTTTTTAGGTGTGAGAATTAAAAACTCTAAAGTCTCTAAAACAAAAATATTCACAATTCACATTTTAAAATTAATTAATGAATATTTTAATAGTTTAAAATTAAAATGTATTTAATGCAAGCAATGTATCTCTCTCAATCATTATTCTTTCTCTCTTCTCAAACCTGATAATTGTTAGGAATTTCATCAGCCACACAAATTAAGTCGGAGTGTTTGGACTTTTAGGTGTGAAAAGTAGAAACTTCTGAAGTCTCCTTTCTTTAGTATTATTATAGCTACACTAGGATGACAAATTTTCGACTATAATTTCTAAATATAACTTAATTACTTAATAAAATAATTTAATCTGAGATTTGAAATGTCAAATAAAAAAATAAAATCGAGTTTATTGCTTGAGCAGGATTTGATTTTGGTGGTTGTCTAACCTTTTACGTTGATGGAGCTATATTCACTATGACCGCAAAATGAAATTTTAAAAAAATTATTTGAGTTGAGGGGGAGAGAAAGAGTAATAATGAAAAATGAGATATATTACTATAATTAAATTAATTTTTTTAATTAGTGTCTAAAGAGTATTTGATAAGATACAATAATTATGGATTTTAGAATTTAAAATATTTTAAAATAAAAAATTATTTATTATATAATATTAAAATCATGATTAATTACCATAATTAATAATATAAAATATGTGTATTTATCACTAAATATTGTATAGATATCAGTTAAAAAAATTATTAAATTATTTATAAGCATATAATTAATTGTAACATATAATTTTTTATTTGACTATTCAAACAACTCTGAATCGGCAGGTCACCTAACCAACAAATGATTTAGGGGAACATTTATTAATGTTCTGATTTTAATGCTAATAACATGTCAAAATTAATAACATGGAGTATTAACTAATTATTATCATGTAGAGAGAACCCCCGTTAAAAGAAAATAGATGCTACTACTGCTTCTTCAACATTTAGTTCATTTTGTGATCGGTTGGAAGTCAGCAGTACCCACCAACCAGTCCACTAGCCTATACCAACTTTGAAACAAAGAAGCGACTAGTCCACGTGCTCAACCAGATTCTATTTTTCTAAAATATGTACGGATTGATTTTGCATATCTAAACGATTGTTTAATCGTAGAATTATTATGTTATTATTATTTTTTTATTATATAATTTCATATTATGAGATATATATAAACAAAGTTAATAACATAATTTATATTATCAAATATTATATACAATTTAACTAAAAAAAAATATATTATCATATTATAAGATATGTGAAACGAATTTAAAAAATAATCAATTGATAGTCATTAGGGATGATAATGGGTCTAAACACTTATTTAATCCTTTATTCTTAATTAGAGTAAAATAAGATTAGCCAAAACATGATTTTGCTTCTTTTATTAATCATACGTGGAACTTCATTTTTGGCTGAATAAATCGGGCCAAGATTTCCTTGCTTTCCATTCTTCGTTTGCTAGAAACCAAACTAAAAATAAACATTTGGTTCTGAAAATGGATGGAGGGGATCTGCAGGAGAAACTTCTGGAAGTAGATGAAACAAGAGCAGAAGAAGAATTGACACTTTGGAGAAAGGTATGGGTGGAGAACAAGAAGATGTGGGTGGTAGCAGCTCCTGCTATATTCACCAGAGCTTCCACTTTTGGAATCAATATAATTAGTCAAGCCTTTATTGGCCATATTGGCTCTACTGACCTTGCTGCCTTTGCTTTTGTTTTCACTGTTATAATCAGATTTGTCAATGGTATCCTGGTAAGTTTTTAGCTATCTATATGTCTTCTTCTTCTTATTCTTTCCTGCATTTTAAAGTTTTTATTTTCCAAAAAACATATTTTTAGCACTGAATATATGAGCCTAAACAGGATAGAATTCATATGAACTTTGACTTAAATTTCAGAAAAAAAAAATTGAAATTAGGGAGACAATGGTCGTGTTTCGTATGATTGATATTCTAGCCAACAAAATTTGTAAATCAGAAGATTTTAAGTGACATTACAGCTTAGAGAAGGAAAAAGAAGAACTGGGACAGTACTACACCAAGGAGAAGTACAAAGTCTGTTCATCGATAACAACAGGAAAGCTGTTATATACAAAAATATATAGACTTCTGCCCTGCTTATATAAATTAATAGAACTTTTCTTGATTAAGTAACGCTGACAGCTTGAAAAAAAAAACCATTTTTATCAGTTTCCCATTTTATGAGGGCCAGAAATATTGATTTAAGGTTGGCGTACCAATATTTTTCTGATATAGAAGACAAAGTATGTCAGTTTACATTTACGCTCAACAAAATGTTAGGCTACAACACTACTTCATGTTCAAGGTTATGTGTATGGGGTGTCTGGTGTGCATGTATGTGTAAATAATTCCTGGAATTACTAATTCAATATAAGAAATGAATTAATTCTTCTAATTTAGGCACATTTTACTTGAATGCAAACTTTGTGATGTAAATTGATCAAGAGTATAAAATATTGACAAGTGCAGTTGGGAATGGCCAGTGCATTGGAAACTCTTTGTGGACAAGCTTTTGGTGCAAAACAATATGAGATGCTTGGAGTGTATCTTCAGAGATCCTGGATAGTGTTAACCCTAACCTCAATCTGTATTCTTCCCATTTTCATCTTCACGACCCCAATTATGGAGGGTTTAGGCCAAGCAGAGAGTGTTTCAATAGTGGCAGGAAAGGTTTCTCTTTGGGCTATTGCCGTTATGTTTTCTTTCATTGCATCGTTAACGTGCCAAATGTTCCTGCAAACACAGAGCAAGAATGTGATTATTGCCTACCTGGCAGCAATTTCAATTTCTGTACACATTTTTCTGTCTTGGCTTTTGACAGTCAAAAACAAGCTTGGCCTTACTGGGGCAATGATATCAACAATTATTGCATACTGGATTCCCAATTTGGGTCAGCTCTTGTTTATTTTCTGCGGTGGGTGCCCTGATACATGGAAGGGTTTCTCATTTTTGGCTTTCAAAGATCTCTGGCCTGTTATCAAGCTTTCTTTGTCATCTGGTATTATGATTTGGTAAGCCATGCACCTTCTCCATATATCAACTTGTGGAATCTTAACAGTACTGATAACAGTTTGTAGCTTTAAATATTTAGAGAACATAAAAATGTTTTAAAATGGAGTTTCTAACGCAAAATACAATTTCTTGGCAGTCTTGAATTCTGGTACAATACAGCATTGATTTTTTTAACAGGGTACATGAAAAATGCTGAGGTTGCCATTGATGCTATATCCATATGGTAAACTTCCTCGCTACTCTCTCTCTCCCTTGTCTATTATATATTGGTCATGTTGCCTTATGTTTCAGATCCGGATATGCTTTTCTTTTGACCATTAAATTCAACTACATTTTCTCTTACAGTCTTAACATCAATGGGTGGGAAATGATGATAGCGTTCGGCTTCATGGCAGCTTCAGGGTACTGATCATATTCTTCTCTTCCTCTCTGTTGTTGTCATTGTCATACTCTTCATGGCTTACATATTTTAATATGCAGTGTTCGGGTGTCAAATGAACTTGGAAGAGGGAATGCAAAAGCTGCAAAGTTCTCTGTCATCATCACGGTGCTCACATCATTTATAATTGGATTCTGCTTATTTCTGTTTTTCCTCTTCTTGAAGGAAAGACTTGCTTACATATTTACCGAAGACAAAGAAGTAATTCAAGCAGTTGGTGATTTGTCGCCCCTGTTGGCTGTCTCCATTTTGCTAAACAGTGTCCAACCTGTTCTTTCAGGTATCTTCTTTTACACCATTTATCATATATAGGGCATGTTTATCAAATTTTGCAAAACTACATTTCTACCTGATATTGTACTTTGAGATTTTAAAACATATAATGATACTCCTACTTGCTCCTTTGGTTAAATTTACCGCTACGATCTCTTTCAAGATGAAGTTACATTCCTTTCTACAAGATAGAGTTCAGTTAATAGAAAAGGAATACTAGCACATTGAAATGAATGCTGTATCCTTTTTCTTTTGGGAGCTCTGCAACTTAGAGAATTTGCAACTTAAAGAATATAATATTTTTCTATCAACAGGAGTTGCTATTGGAGCAGGATGGCAAGGCGTTGTTGCATATGTAAACATTGGCTGTTATTACATCATAGGGCTTCCTGTTGGACTTGTACTTGGTTATGTTTTCCATTTTGAAGTGCATGTAAGCTATTGCTGGACTGCCTCTTTTTTCTTTGGTTACAATATATGCTTCTTTTTATTTTTCACATTCAACCTTTGTGGACATTACTATTTGATGTGGTTAATTTCTGCGGCTTGCATCATAAATTTAGGAATAAAGACTTGGTTGTATATGGTGATATATCTTGTATATATGAACATCACATTTTTGTTCATACTTATCTTGAGACCTGAAGAGTGAAGAGTAATGATTCTGTTCTTAATGCTCAACTAAATAAGTTTATTTTCTTTGTAGGGTGTTTGGGCTGGAATGTTGTTTGGAACGTTTGTTCAAACTGTTGTCCTTTGTATACTCACCTACAAAACTGATTGGGACAATCAGGTACTAATTGATTTGCTCTTTATCTATTTTACTTCATTTATGTAAGGGGCATTACTATTTTCACGGCTCAAGGGCTGCTTCCTCTTTCTTACTTGTGGGACCCATAATCGATGAGTCTTACCCAAAAGAAGAATGAGTGGAAGCTACCCAATCTTGTCAGCCTTATTTAAAATGTGAGTTATTGTTTTTCAAGTTTATGTTAATCATATTGAAATCTATATGTTGATATAGGTACTTATATCCCAGAATCGCGTTAACAAGTGGGCTACAGTCGACACACAAGAATCAGATATCAATACATCAGTTACCTAAGGACTTACACAGTGGGTTGAGCAGATTGTCTAATTCAATCGATCCACTATAAGCTTTCTAAAGATTGTGCCCTTGCTTGCCCCAGAATTTGAGCCTGGAGTTCCATGACCCTTTTGGATAAATTAAGTGGGAGACGTTCTACATTTGCATGAAGATGATTTGTAATTAGAATAAGATATTTGTAATTCATCTACTTTGTATTTTTGTCATTGTTGATTATAATTCATAATAATGGCTTATTCTTTTCTCCAATTAATCTTGAAATGTACCAAATTTTCTTTTTCAGTTAAAAGTAGAAGGCCTTCTTTTTAGTCATGTCTCTAGATTCAAACTATTGGTGTTATATCTTATCTTTGTGTAAAAAGTTGTTGCTACTACGGGTTCTTCAACATTTAATCCTTGTGTTTGGTTGGTAGTTAGTAGTATCCACCAATCAGTACTCTAGCCTATACTAACTTTTAAAACAAACAATAAACTAATCCTCGTGTTTCACGAGTTCTACTGCTCTAAAACATGTATGGTTTTCTACCCAAAAAACAAATTTATGGTTGGTTTGACAAATTGTATTATAATATAAGATAATAAATGTATTAGGTTGTATAGATTATGTAACTATGTTATTAACATATTATTTTCTACTCATCTTATATCCCCTTATTATGTTATTTGTATAAGAATCAATGACTTATATTACTGTATTTAGTTTTATTCTTACTCTTATACGACGCATTACTGTTTTGAAAAATAGCCAATTGATAGTCAACGATTATGGGCCTAAATTCTTATGTAATCTTTGATTCTTAATTAACGTACGAACAAAATTCAACATTCACAATTAAGGCGGCTTCATTTTTTAATCAAACGTGGAACTTCATTTTGGCTGACCTTTCTATTTGTAATAAAATATTGATTCGGTGCAAGGTTTCCTTGCTGTTTCCTCTCTTCGATTGACATAAAACAATAATTGAGAGGCGGCTCGCTAGATAGAAACCCAACCAAAAATAACATTTGGTTCTGAAAATGGAAGGAGGAGATCTGCAGGAGAAGCTTCTGGGAGTAGATGAAACAACAGCAGAAGTAGAACTGACTTTGTGGAAAAAGATATGGGTGGAGAAAAAGAAGATGTGGGTGGTAGCAGCTCCTGCTATATTCACCAGAGCTTCCACTTTTGGAATCAATGTTATTAGTCAAGCCTTTATTGGCCATATTGGCTCTACTGAACTTGCTGCCTTTGCTTTTGTTTTCTCTGTTATAATCAGATTTGTCAATGGTATCCTGGTAAGTTTTTAGCTGTCTATGTCTTCTTATTATTATTATTTCCTGTATTTTTAAGTTTTTATCTTCCAAAAAACATATGTTTAGCACTGATCAAGAGTAAAATATTGAGAAGTGCAGTTGGGAATGGCCAGCGCATTGGAAACTCTTTGTGGACAAGCTTTTGGTGCGAAACAATATGACATGCTTGGAGTCTATCTTCAGAGATCCTGGATAGTGTTATCCCTAACCTCAATCTGTATTCTTCCTTTTTTCATCTTCACGACCCCAATTATGGTGGCTTTAGGCCAAGCAGAAAGTATTTCAATAGTAGCAGGAAAGGTTTCTCTTTGGGCCATAGCCATTATGTTTTCTTTCATTGCATCGTTAACGTGCCAAATGTTCCTGCAATCACAGAGCAAGAATGTGATTATTGCCTACCTGGCAGCAATTTCAGTTTGTGTACACATTCTTTTGTCTTGGCTTTTGACAGTCAAAAACAAGCTTGGCCTTACTGGGGCAATGACATCAACAATTATTGCATACTGGATTCCCAATTTGGGTCAGCTCTTGTTTATTTTCTGTGGTGGGTGCCCTGTAACATGGAAGGGTTTCTCATTTTTGGCTTTCAAAGATCTCTGGCCTGTTATCAAGCTTTCTTTGTCATCTGGTATTATGATTTGGTAAGCTACCTTCACCATATATCAACTTCTGGAATCTTCATACTGATAACAGTTTGTAGCTTTAAATATTTAGAGAACATAAAAATGTTTTAAAATGGAGTTTCTAACTCGAAATGAAATTTCTTGGCAGTCTTGAATTCTGGTACAATACAGCATTGATTTTTTTAACAGGGTACATGAAAAATGCTGAGGTTGCCATTGATGCTATATCTATATGGTAAACTTCCTCACTACTCTCTCTCTCTCTCCCTTGTCTGTTATATATTGGTCATGGCTTATGTTTCAGATCCGGATATGCTTTTCTTTTGACCATTAAATTCAACTGCATTTTCTCTTACAGTCTTAACATCAATGGGTGGGAAATGATGATAGCCTTTGGCTTTATGGCAGCTTCAGGGTACTGATCATATTCTTCTCTTCTTATCTGTTTTTGTCATTGCCCAATTCTTCATAGCTTACATATTTTAATATGCAGTGTTCGGGTGTCAAATGAACTTGGAAGAGGGAATGCAAAAGCTGCAAAATTCTCTGTCATCATCACGGTGCTCACATCATTTATAATTGGATTATGCTTATTTCTGTTTTTCCTCTTCTTCAAGGAAAGACTTGCTTACATATTTACAGAAGATAAAGAAGTAATTCAAGTAGTTGGTGATTTGTCGCCCTTGTTGGCTGTCTCCATGTTGCTAAACAGTGTCCAACCTGTTCTTTCAGGTATTTTATTTTGCACCATTTATCACAGGGCATGTTTATCAAATTATGCAAAACTACATTTCTACCTGATAATGTACTTTGAGATTTTGTAACATATAATGCTACTCTTACTTGCTCCTTTGGTTAAATTTACCACTATGATCTCTTTCAAGATGAAGTTACATTCCTTTCTACAAGATAGAGTTCAGTTAATAGAAAAGGAATACTAGCACATTGAAATATATGCTATATCCTTTTTCTTTTGGGAGCTCTGCAACTTAGAGAATTTGCAACTCAAAGAATATGTATATTTTTCTATCAACAGGAGTTGCTATTGGAGCAGGATGGCAAGGCGTTGTAGCATATGTAAACATTTGCTGTTATTACATCATAGGGCTTCCTGTTGGACTTGTACTTGGTTATGTTTTCCATTTTGAAGTGCAGGTAAGCTATTGCTGGACTGCCTCTTTTTGTTTGGCTACAATATACGCCTCTTTTTATTTTTTCACAATCAACCCTTGTGGACGTGCATCATTAATTTAGGAATAAAGATTTGGTTGTATATGGTGATGTATCTTGTATATATGAACATCACATTTTTCTTCATACTTCTCTTGAAACCTGAAGAGTGAAGAGTAACGATTCTGTTCTTAATGCTCAACTGAATAAGTTTATTTTCTCTGTAGGGTGTTTGGGCTGGAATGTTGTTTGGAACGTTTGTTCAAACTGTTGTCCTTTGTATAATCACCTACAAAACTGATTGGGAGAAGCTGGTACTAATTAATTTTCCCTTACCTATTTTCTTCATTTATGGAAAGGGCATTACTATTTTCACGGCTTAGAGATCTGCTTCCTCTTTCTTACATGCGAGACCCATATACAACGAGTCTTAATCAAAAAGAAGAATGAGTGGAAGCTACCCAATCTCGTCAGCCTTACTTAAAATGCGAGTGAATGTTTTTCAAGTTTATGTTAATCATATTAAAATTTATATGTTGATGCAGGTAATTATATCCCAGAATCGTGTTAACAAGTGGGCTAAAGTGGACACACAAGAATCAAATATCAATACATCAGTTATCTAACGACTTTTACAGTGGGTTGAAAAGATAGTCTAATTCAATTGATCAACAATAAGTTTTCTAAAGATTGTGCCCTACTTGTCCAAGAAATTGAGCAGAGAATTCCATGATGACCCTTTTGGATAAATTAAGTGGGAGCCAGTTCTACATTTGCATAAAATATCATTTCTTATTAGAATAAGGTATTTATAATTCATTTACTTTGTATTTAATGTCATTGTTGATTATAATTGATAATAATGGGCTTATTCTTTACTCCAATTAATCTTGAAATGCACCAATTTTTTCTTTTCAATTTGAAAGTAGAAGGCTTTCTTTTGAGTCATGTCTCTCTGGATTCGTACTGTAGGTGTGATTTGTGAACTAAAGCCACCTCCTTGAACGTTTTTCGATTTGAGCGCTTGAAAGTTTGAATCTGAATAAAATGATATTGATTTTTCAAAATGATGATTTGATTGTCATTGAGAATGTAGTAGATGAATTCTCACGGGAACGTGACTTGATGGCTTGATAGTGAGAATCGAGTGCTTGAGTGCTTGAAGTCAGATCTAATTATACAAAGAATGGTCTTGGTGTTGTTCTTGTGAAATTGCAAGTTGATTTGTAATGAATTGCTAAGGTTTCGTGGGTTTTGAGTTTGATAACAAAGTTGAAATCTTGGTCGAGGGCTCGTAGGACTTGATTTTGAACAAGATGATTTTGATTACGAACTATATTTAAATCTCTAGACTTTGTACTTGTTAGAGACAATTCTTTGATGAACGATTGAAGTTTGGATCTTCAATAAATGGGAAAAACTCTTATCATTGAAGGCTAGGGAAGCAAGGTCTTGAGACTTGTTCTATAGAGATTTGATGCTTCCTTTTCTTCGGATTTTTGGACACAAAGGTCCAATTCTTAATTTTTTTGGATAATATGGTAGGATCCATAGTTAAATAGCCAAAATAAGGTAACTTCAGAGAGACCGGATTTTGAAAATTTAATTTTTAGCTCCAACTCACCAGCCCACCACATGCCATGGACCCACCACCACACTCCCACGGGCCCACTACCTGCACAAAACATAGAAAAGCCTAAAACACTGAAACCGGATTTTCAAAACTTGATTTTAAGCTGCATTACTGTCTCAAGGGCCCATGCTAGTAGTTGATAGCCTGTACTGAAACTAATTTTTTAAAATTCGGTTTCAGTGTTGGCCACTCCAACCCTCCTTTTCCCCTTCTTATGTTTAATTTGTTTTCATGTCTCTGAATTTTTCCATTCCCAATAGATGATATTTTATAAGTTTATAGTGTATAATATTTTGAAAATTTAATATATATGATAATTTTTAAAATGTATAATAATTTTAAAATATGATATTTTTAAAATTTAAAATGTATGATAATTTTAAAATGTGATATTTTTAAAATTTAAATTGTATAATAATTTATAAATTTAAAGTGTATGATATTTATAAATTTATAAATTATATAAATTTTTAAATATATGATAATTTATAGTTGTATGATATTTTATAAATTTAAAGTTTATGATAATTTTAAATTTTAAAATGTATAATAATTTTAAAATATGATATTTTTTAAATTTAAAGTGTATGATATTTTTTAAATTTAAAATGTATGATAAATTTTAAATTTAAAGTGTAATATAATTTTTAAATATATAGTGTATGATAATTTTAATTTTAGAGTGTATGATATTTTTTTATATTTAGAGTTTATGATAGCTTTTAAATTTATAGTGTATGATATTTTTAGAATTTAAAATGTATAATAATTTTTAAAATTATAGTGTATGATATTTTTTTTTTTATTATAGTATATGATATGCTAAAATTTTAAAATTTATGATATTTTTTAAATTAAAAGTGTAGATAATTTTTAAATTTATATGGTATTTTTTTAATTTAAAATGTATGATATTTTTAAATTGAATTTAGGGGATGCTACTCTTAGGGCAATTAAAAAAATATATTACATAAGAAATTGTAAAGTTATTTGTAATAAATATTTTATAAATTTAATTCAAAACCATGGTTTCCTTAAGAATTTTTAAACCTATTCGAAATGGTCCAGTAAAAAGAAAAAACATTAAATAATTTGAAAATTAATGAAGCACACTTATATTAATCAAGTACATAATATGAATACTATAATTTATTTAAAAAAACTTGACACACATTCGCGATAATGAAATAAATATGTGTTATTGTTGAACAACATGCTGGCAAAGATGATATGAGAAAATTATATAATCACCATCATTATCAGGATAGTCAAACAGGTCATCATTACTCTCATATTGCGCATTAATTTCAACTTCCTTCATGGTCGGAGTTATTAACTCGTCTTGGTGAGCAACCGCCTAATGCCAGGCATGATACTTATCCAATCTTCGATTCATCTAGTTAATTTTGCACTTTAATCTTTCAATAACCTCTGTTATTTTACCTTGTGTTGAATGAGGTAAAATTGCAGAGATCGCTTTTAGGACTGACAGCTTGTGTAATTTATAATATGATTCTATCTCACACCTTATCTCCCACCATCTAATGTACTCAGGTTCCTTTACCCAAATTACCCAATTTTCTTGTGGAGCATTAGTAACTGGTCTTACCATTATATGATCAGCAATATTCCGACTATTGGTAGAATAGATAGGGATGAACTCAAACTCTCTTTTCGATCCATACCATGTAACCTCATTCGGATCAATATACTTATCTAGACGATGAAGACATTGTCTCGGCGTTGATGGCTCAGGTCTTGTTTTAGTTAATGATCTATGACCACCACAACGTCCATGATAGCCATAATGTGAGCAGGCTTGTCTTAGCATATTTTCTTTTTATTGGGTGTGAGTTTTTAGTAAGAAATGGTTGTTTAATGTTTTCAACTCTTATGATTTTGAAACTGTTTATATAAGCAAATATTTCTTGTTATCATCAAAATAATGTCACTTGAATATATACTAAAGTAGTCAAAGATTACATGCGTGAGTGTAAAGTAATGTCAGCATGTCTGTTAATACATAAAGTAATGTCAAGCCTCTTCATTTACTATTTAAATGCTTTATAAAGTGAAAATGCGTAAACGAGTAGTCACTTCATGAAACGATAATGTGCTTCATTGTAAAGTGATGCTAGCATGTCAGTTTATTAAGATAATACTTGAAGATTTATATAATAATTTCAGTATCTAAGATAATAATAATTATTGGACAATTAAAAAATTCTACTTTGAAGTGGTGGGGGTTTGGCAGACCCCTACCTGTTTATTAATAAGTAAATTGTTTACATAAGATAGGGGGACATAATGCCTAAACCCCACTTTATAAAAAACTAGAAACAAACTTCTAGTTTACAAGTAAAACTAAATTAAAACATAAATAAAAAAAAAAATAAAAAAATCTTCCTATTACAAGTAACACTAAAAGAAATAAACACTAAATTAAAACAAAATTAGGAAAGGCTTTTCTCTTTGCAAGGAAGACAAAATTAAAACTTAAATAAGGGCTTCAGGCTATCCAAGTCTACAGAAAATGACCCCTTGTACAACATGGGCGTGGTCTCATCCTCCTTGCTGATTTTCGCCTAGGTGGATGTGTCACTAGGATCTTCTGACTGAGGTATGTTATTAGCACCGCTAAGTCCTTTGGCTAATTACGTATCTGAACTCATACCTGGATCATATGATGCTGGTGTACTACCATACTGACAGTATAACACTTGTGATATAGGAGAGTTAAAAAACTCAATTAATTGGTGTGCAATGTCTGGCATAAACTGCTGATACACATCTGAAGTACTGGCCACATATGAAGGTGGAGACATATGTGGTGGTGACAGAATATACATATCTGAGAGTCTGACATCAGCATTAACACGTTCACAAGATGCTGACAGTCTAGGAACATCAAGTCCTAATGCGTCTGCAATGTTGTCATGACATAGATAATGATGTCGAATGAGCAGAATAGGAGGGAACTAAAGCAGCATGGATAAGACCAACTGGTGTCAGATATCTCCTGTTGATATGTCTATACCACTCTCTGTATTCTTGTGTATGAGCAGCATGACCATGTGTAACTCTATATGCAATCTCCTCTATCTAGACTAGATGGTATTTCATGCCCTAAATGGCTAAATGGTTAGCATGTAGCCAATGGTAGTTTGTTAGGCCTCGTCCCCAAAGATCACATTTGTGTAATTTTTGATAGGCCTCTATGTCGGCAAGGTCTTCTGTTATTGGTTGTAGATAGCCAAACTAATGTATAACCCTATCCACCTTCTAATATTCAATGATATGAAAACATATTAAGGGTACCTTAGCACCCCAAATATGCTGGTCTAAATAACAATAATTTAGTATCAGGTGTCTCAGCTCATCAGCAATGTATTGTAATGATATGAACTGCAACCAAAAAACAATGTCAATGTTTTAATAAATAAAACATTGCAACATGAATATATTAAATGGTACATAGATATAACATAAACTTCAAGTTACCTGCTCTGTTGACATCTTGTCCAGTATCTCCCTATACCAAGACATGACATTATGACTGATAGATGTTACCTTGAACTTCACTCTTCACCTGCAAGTAATTAAAAATATCAATTACAAGTTATCAATGCTCTCACAATATAAGCAAAGACATAAAACCAATAAATTTACGTACCTCGTGCCTAAAGGACAAAGATTATCCTACTGAATTTATGCCTCCCTCATCGGTGAGAGAAATGGTAGTTTCTCAAATGCCCATACCTTTAGTAATATCAAAGGTCTAGTAATTTTAGAAGCATCAAAGTGAGTGACATGACATATCTATAAGAATATTGATTATACTGGGCACAACGGAAATTTTATGAACCAATGTTTTTCTATTATTCTTATAAATAGAATATTACTTCTTAAAGTGATTAGGACGATCTTAACTTTTGATCCACAAGTTGTACAGGGTGTACAACATCTAAGTGTATCCACACTGAATGACTTGATTAAGAGCTCTGTGTTGGCTGCCAAAAATCTTCTTGTGTGCTAGCACAAGTGATGAGATTTTTCTCACATCTCACAAACACTCAGTTTGACAAAAATTCTCTGCTGAGAATTTTGGTTCTCTTTGTGTGTGATATCTGAATAAAAGTTACGTACAATGTTTATAAGGTCTAACCTTATTTAAGTATGATATAACTGAACTCTAGATAATAAGATCAGATCTTATCTGTTAGATACTTTTAGATAAAATAGGAAAATTTCATCAAAGTTAATCCTATTTTAAATTTCAAATATCATTTGTTTGTAATTACATGAAAGCCCAAAACTTCTCTTAATCAAATTGCATCCATTTGTGTGTGACCCCTTAAGTTCATATAAACTGGCAGTAGGCCACATTAACTTAATGTATTTTTCAATTAGGTCCACATCTAGTTAATTTAAATCAAAACTAATTTTTGATTTACTCATTAATGAGAATTAATTATTAATTATTAAATTAATTCTCGAGTTACCTACAAGTCAAGATTGATGCCTAGCAGCATGTGATGACTACCCAGATAATATAAATATATTTGTGAACCTTTCTGTTATTAGCCACCATGCAATTCAATCTTTCCATCATTCAATGTTCTTGATTAAACTTAGAGTATGAATTAATGCCAAACCCTAAGTTGTTTAATTTGATGTATCTATTAATAAGTCACAACTCATGTGGTGAAACCTAAATTCTCTAATCTAGTTTTATACCACCCTGGCCAGGGACTTTATGAGTTATGTCTTAATTAGATAATATAGAGCATTCTCTTTCTTTACTGAGAGTGATCGATCCCTTATTGTGCACTCATATACCTACATAGATAGTCATACCGAACATTTATCTCTGTATAACTCATGGTGAATTATACTTAGATAGTATCAAAGCATGATAACCTATGTACAAGGTACTTATGATGCCTCAGGTCTGAAGATCATTTGCACCACTACAACGAAGAACACTTATTGACAATTATGTAAAAGTCCATTTGAGTATTCTATGATCGAGTCAATTCAGTGAACTTGTTCTCTAACAAGCACCTACATGTTTATTATAGTGTTAACTACACAAGTGATCTTGTGATTGATCACCCTCAACATTTGAGCTAATATAACATATACTAATCTAATCTGATCATTAATTCCCATTATTAATGATCCTATGATTATGAATATTTAAGAACAAAGCTTAAGAAAATATATCTCATAAGCATGATCACATCATGGTTCTTCTTTTCATTGCTTATATTTTATGGAATTTATCATGTTCATACTAAAGAATTAACTAGCAATTAAAGTACATGATAAATAATAAGATCATATAATCATGAAACATATTCATTTTATTAATAACTGAATAAGACTGTATTTATAAGTAATATACCATAGACATATAATATCATTGGCTTGTAGGAAATACTACTAACAATCTCCCATTTGCACTAAAGCCAATCACTTTTGTATCTCATGCCCATCTTCTCAAAGTGGCGATTAAAATTTTGTTGAGACAATGGTTTAGTGAATAGATCTACTATATTATCATTTGTTGATACCTTTTGTACATTCAATTCACCCTTATCAATGATTTCTCTAATCAAATGCAAACGTCTCAGAATGTGTTTGGTCTTTTGGTGAGACCTTGGTTCCTTTGCCTGTGCTATGGCTCCATTGCTATCACAGTATAAAGAGACTGGATTAACAATATCAGAAACCACACCTAGCTTGTTGATGAACTTTCTCATCCAAACAACTTCTTTAGCAGCTTTGTTGGCAGTAATATATTCAGCCTCAATGGTTAAATCTGCAATGGTATCTTGTTTGAAACTTTTCCAATGCACCGCTCCACTATTCAAGGTGAATACATACCTTGATATAGACTTACTATCATCCTTATCAGATTGAAAACTTGAGTCTGTAAAGGCATCAATTTTCATATCTGATCCTCTATAGATGAGAAACAAATCTTTAGTCTTTCTTAAGTACTTAAAAATGTTCTTCACTGCTTTTTAATGACATTCACCGGGATTAGACTGATATCTGCTTATTACACTAAGTGCATAAGCAACATCAGGTCTAGTACATACTATAGAATACATGATAGATCCTATTGCCGAAGCATATGGTATTCTACTCATTAATTCTCTTTCTTGATGTGTCTGAGGTGACATCTTCCTAGAAAGAGTGATTCCATGACTCATAGGCAAATACCCTTTCTTAGAATCATTCATACTGAACCTCTTCAGTATTTTATATATGTATGTAGATTGGGATAAGCCAAGCAACCTTTTAGATCTATCTCTATAGATCTTAATCCCTAAAATATAGGTAGCTTCACCCAAATTTTTCATGGAGAAGCTCTTTGCTAGCCAAACCTTAACTGATTGTAACATAGCTACATCGTTCCCAATGAGTAGTATGTCATCCATATATAGGATCAAGAAAGCAACAGCGCTCCCACTAACCTTTTTGTATACACAAGGTTCATCCGGATTCTTAATAAAATCAAACTTTTTGATTGTTTCATCAAAACGGATGTTCCAACTTCTTTAAGCTTGCTTGAGTCCATAAATGGATTTCTGTAGCTTGCATACTTTGTGTTTATCATCATTAGATATAAAACCCTGAGGTTATGTCATGTACACATCCTCTTCAATGTTTTCATTGAGAAATGTGGTTTTTACATCCATTTGCCATATTTCATAATCATAGTATGCAACTATAGCAAGTAAAATCCTAATTGATTTAAGAATCACTACAGGAGAAAAGGTTTCATCAAAATCAATTCCTTGCTTTTGATTATATCCTTTCGGCACTAGTCTTGCTTTATAGGTTTCAACCTTTCCATCTACTCCAATCTTCCTTCTGAAGACCCATTTACAACGTGTAGGTACTATACCTTGAGGTGCATCAACTAAAGTCCATACTTTGTTAGAGTACATGGAATCTATTTCGGATTTCATGGCTTCTTGCCACTTCTTAGAGTCACTGTCATACATTGCCTCTTCATAGGTAGTAGGATCCTTATAAGTTATGAGTTGACCCTTATCACCCTTAATGAGAAATCCATAATATCTCTTAGGTGGTTTAGGTATCCTTCCAGACCTACATAAAAGTTGTGTATTTTGAGGTTCCACTTCAATAGGCACCTGAGGTGGCGGTGTATCATTAACTTGTGGTTCTTGTGATATCTTATCAAGTTCTATTTTGTTCCCATTATATCCTTCTAGCATAAACTCTTGTTCTAGAAAGATAGCATGTTTTGAAACAAACATTTTTTGTTTTAATGGGTGATAGAAATAATATCCAGTAGTTTCCTTAGGATATTCCACAAACCTGCACTTGTCAGATTTTGCTCCTAGCTTATCTGATTGTAACCTTTTTACATATGCAGGACAACCCCAAATCTTAATGTAATTAAGATTGGGTTTCTTCTCTTTCCATATCTCATATGGTGTTAATGATACAGCCTTCGAGGGTACTCTATTAAGTAGGTAGGCAACGGATAGTAGGGCATAACCCCATAAAGAGGTAGGAAGATCAGTGTAACCCATTATGGACCGAACCATGTCTAATAATGTTCGGTTTCTTCTTTCTGACATACCATTCATTTGGGTTGTTCCAGGAGGAGTCCATTGAGAGAGAATTTCATTCTCTTTTAAATGATCAAGAAACTCATCGGACAAGTATTCACCTCCTCTATCTGATCGAAGAGTTTTAATACTCTTCCCGGTTTGCTTTTCAACTTCACTTTTGAATTCTTTGAACTTTTCAAATGATTCAGATTTATAATTCATTAAGTATACATACCCATACCTAGAAAGATCATCGGTGAAAGTAATAAAATAGGAGTAACCTCCCCTAGCAGTGACTGTTAAGGGTCCACACACATCAGTATGTGCTAACCCTAATATATTTGCAGCTCTTTCTCCATTTCCGCCAAATATAGATCTAGTTATTTTTCCCATGAGATAAGCTTCACAAGTTGGATAAGGTTCAAAATCCTTGAAGTCTAAATAACCTTCTTTTACCAACTTGTGAACTCTATCTTCATTAATATGATCTAGTCTTAAGTGCTACATTTATGAATAATTTACTTGATCCTTTTTCCTTTTGTTTGAATGTTCGATATTAAGTACATTACCATGCACATTAAGAATATAAAGACCATCATCTAAAATACCAGTACCATAAAATTCCTTACGAAAATAAATCGAACAACATTTGTTCTTAAGAGAAAATTCATAACCCTCTTATCAAGTTTAGAAACAGAAATAATGTTCTTAACTAAAACTGGTACGTAGAAGTAATCTTTAAGTTATAATGTTTTTTTCTAGATGGTAAAACTAAGCAATAGGTTCCTACAGCTAGTGCAACAACTTTTGCTCAATTTCTTAGTCGCAAGTCCATTTCACCTTTGCTCAGGCTTCTACTTCTTCTCAGTCCCTGTATAGAATTGTAGATGTGAGAACTACTTCCAGTATCTAATACCCATGAAGTAGAATTGTTAATAGTTAGATTAACTTCAATAACGAACATATGAGACATACCTTCAGAAAGTTTGTTCTTCAAACTTGCAAGATACTCCTTGCAATTTCTTTTCCAATGTCCATCCTTGCCACAATGGAAGCATTGTCCCTTATCATTGGCCTTGGTAAGTTTCTTAATACCACCATTAGGTTTGTGTAGCTTCTTCTTTTTTGAATCCTTATTTTTAGAAGAACTTTTGCCTCTTTTGGACTTTGAAGAGCTACCTACATACATAATATGGTTTTTATCCTTCTTAATAGATGGCTCAGCAGTTTTCAACATGTTAACAAGTTCAGAAAGTGAAGCCTCTAGCTTTTTCATGTGAAAGTTCATAACAAATTGCGAGTAAGTGTAAGGCAAAGATTGCAGGATCAAATCCATGCACAACTCAGTGTCTATATTGAAGCATAGTTCTTTTAACTGCTCAATATGTCCTATCATTTTTAGTCCATGTTCATAGACAGATGATTGTTCAGTCATCTTAGCCCTGAAGAGCTCTCTAGATATCTGATATCTAGCTATAAGACTATGCTCACCATAAAGTTCATGTAGATGATTTATGATAGCTAAAGCATACCCCATCTTATCATGTTGCTTCTGAAGCTCATTTGATATAGATGCTTGCATGTAGCATATAACTTTTATATTATGCTATTCGCATCTAAAATAGGCATTTTTTTCCTTAGCAGATGAATTCTTATCAGGAATTTTAGGAATAGGAGCCTCAAGGACATAACTTATCCTTTCGAAAATGAGAACAATTCTTAAATTCCTAAGCCAATCCATATAATTTGGTCCAGTCAAGCGATTTATTTCTAAAATACGGGTAAGTGGGTTTGACATGGTGATCTACAAATAATCAACAAATTATATTAGCATTTATTCAGATTATTAACTACCAAATAGATTTGGTATTTTAATCTAAATGGTACCTCCCACTATTCTCTTCGGTTTCCATTACCCTCTAAAAATGGAAAGCGAGTAACCCCGTTGGAAGGTTACTTAGCGGGGATTAAGATCCCATCATATATACAAATAGCCATGTGTGACACAACAAACCAAAAGTATTTGATAGGTAGATAACTATTATCAATTTCATCATATGAAATTCTTAATCATATTAAGCCCCTTAAAATTATGCAATCATGTGTGACACAACAAATTACATAACTTTTAGTTAAGTTACTCCCACTATTCGTAACAAGTATATCCCAATATATATAATTCTTGTGTGACACAACAAAATTATATAATCAAGATATCTCATAAGCATCTATTATACATAGACAATACAAATTATCTCAGAATTGCAAATCATGTGTGACACATCAAATTTACAAACACAAGATAATTTCTAATATTATTTATAATAGTGGAGGGCTACGAATTTCATTCTTATAATGAATTTCGTTACAACTTAATATTTCTATATTTGATTAAGAGGGATTCTTGGTCAAATGTTAATATATTTAGGTCTCATTATGCATATATCACATATATCATCTATGAGCCAGGCATGCATCAACATACATTTTAATATACATCTTATGCTAACATGGTAGATGACTATGGACCTTTTCTAAGTGTGATTTACTTGACCCATAAGTAAATTACTAGGACATTCCCAGGTAAAATTATTACATGAAAATATCTCATACATTCAAGGGTCTTCAATCATTAAATACGATCCACCACCTTTCTTTAAAAATTCTATCCTATCCTAATAATCTATACATAGTGGTTATTAAGAAACCTTGAATCAAATTCAATGGGAATTACATAGGAGAGAGATAGAAAATTACATTGAGAGATAAAATAGAAAGGCGAGGCATGGAAGTCCCATTTAAATATTACAATCCAAATAATTTTACAACCATTAAAAATAAAAAAATAAAACCCATTACATAGGTCTAATGTCCATAGTCATCCACTAATCATCCATACAATCACATTGCATTAAATAACATAATAATAACTTTATTCCATTCTAATTGTGATCATGCATGAAGTTTCTTAATATCAAATATTCATGGATTTCTCAAATCCTAATAATATTAGATTTAAAAATAATCAATTATAATCCAATAAGAATTTTAATAAAATAAAATAACTCTTATATTATTTTAATTAAAATCCTACTTCTATTAGTAGTGATAAAATAAAATAACTCTTAATTTATTTTAATTAGAATTCCTAATGAAAAAAAAAAAACTCTTGTTTATATCAGTTAGGATTCTACTACTACTATTATAATTAAAATAAAATAACTTTTATTTATTTTAATTAGAAAACAAATCAGACTAGTATTATTAAAATACAACTAATATTATATGTTTTAGTAAAAACAATTTCTTTTCAAAAATATTTTGACTTTCTAATTTAGAATATAAAGAATCAAAACTCAAAAAAAAAAATCATAAACATTATCATCCAAATCTAATTAGAATAATTAAATCAAATTTATCATAATCACAATAATGGAATCAAATCAATTCATAAACTAATAGAGTTGGCTCTGATACCATTGTAAGAATATTGATTATACTGGCACAGAGAAAATTTTAAAAAAATTCGGCATAACTAAATCCCTAGGATAATCTCTATTGTTTATGAACCAATATTTTTCTATTAATCTTATAAATAGAATATTACCTCTTAAAGTGATTAGGACGATCTTAACTTTTTATCCACAAGTTGTACAGGGTGTACAACCTCTAAGTGTATCCACACTGAATGACTTGATTAAGAGCCTTGTGTTGGCTGTCAAAAATCTACTTGTGTGCTAGCACAAGTGATGAGATTTTTCTCACGTCTCACAAACACTCAATTTTCCAAAAATTCTCTACTGAGAATTTTGGCTCTATCTGTGTGTGATATCTGAATAAAAGTTACGTACAATGCTTATAAAGTCTAACCTTATTTAAGTATGATATAACTGAACTTTAGATGATAAGTTCAGATTTTATTTGTTAGAAACTTTTAGATAAAATAGAAAAATCTCATCAAAATTAATCCTATTTTAAATTTCAAATATCATTTGTTTGTAATTACATGGAATCCCAAAACTTCTCTTAATCAAATTGCATCAATTTGTGTGTGACCCCTTAAGTTCATATTAAACTGGCAGTAGGTCACATTAACTTAATGTATTTTTCAATTAGATCCACATCTAGTTAAATTTAAATCAAAACTAATTTTTGATTTACCCATTAATGAGAATTAATTATTAATTATTAAATTAATTCTCGAGTTACCTACAAGTCAAGATTGATGCCTAATAGCATGTGATGACTACTAGCATGTGATGACTACCCAGATAATATAAATATATTTGTGAACCTTTCTGTTGTTAGCCACCATGCAATATAATCTTTCCATCATTCAATGTTTCTGATTAAACTTAGAGTATGGATTAGTGTCAAACCCTAAATTATTTAATCTGATGTATCTATTTATAAGTCACAACTCATTTGGTGAAACCAAAATTCTATAATCTAATTTCACACCACCCTGGCCAAGGACTTTCTGAGTTATATCTTAATTAGATAACATATAACATTCTCTCTCTTTACTGAGAGTGATCGATCCCTTATTGTGCACTCATATACCTTCATATAGAGATAGTCATACCCTAACATCTATCTTTGTATAACTTATGGTGAATTATACTTAGATAGTATCAATTCATGATAACCTATGTACAAGGTACTTATGATGCCTCGAGTCAATTCAGTAAACTTGTTCTCTAATAGGCACCTACATGTTTATTATAGTGTCAACTACACAAGTGATCATGAGATCGATCACCCTCAACATTTGAACTAATATAATATGTACTATTCTAACTGGATCATTAATTCCCATTATTAATGATCATACGATTAGGAATATTTAATAACAAAGCTTAAGAAAATATATCTCATAAGCATGATCACATCATGGTTCTTATTTTCATTGCTTATATTCTATGGGATTTATTATGTTCATACTAAAGAATTAACTAGCAATTAAAGTACATGATAAATAATAATACCTTATAATAATGAAACATATTCATTTTATTAATAACTGAGTAAGACTGTATTTATAAGTAATATACAATAGACATATAATATTATTGGCTTGTAGGGCATACTACTAACAACATCTCCTTATACAACCATGCTAGCGACACACTACCCTAGCTATACTGTTGTGCGATATCCAGGTTTTCCAGCAGAGATAAGAAACAAATGTGTACATGGGTACTCGTCTTACTGGTGAATAACAATCTACCCATCAGCTATAATATATAAGTACGTGCATATCTCTGCATTGTAATTTCATCACTGTTAGCTGGAAATTTCTTAAATGTCATTCCTAACCAGCTCATATTCAATGTATTATCCTTATTGACTGTAACATGGGGCACAACTCCTAATAATCGCTCCTACTCACTTTCGACGTCAGCACCAACTATACCAGAGACAGGCTCATCGTCCACGGGTAAACCCAAGAGGATAATAACATCTTGTAGTGTGATGGTGGCCTCTCCGTGAGGTAGATGAAATGTGTGAGTCTCAGGCCTCCATTGCTCGACTAAAGCTATCACAAGGTGCCAATCAAGCGAAATAAACCACATCCTGATCACACCATCAAAACCTGCTCAAGTCATGTACTCCAATACACGAGGATTAATATTATTAAGAACCTCTCGCTGAACACTGCCTCCCTCCGACGACATTTCAGGATATAGGCCTCACTCTAAAATTTTATAAAATATTAGTAAGAACATTTCCTATAACAATATGAATTTGACAAATTAAAGGTAGTCTATTTGTTATTTATATACCTTATGATCCGTGAAAACTTTAACAAATCGATGTCTATCATGGTGGCAAAGGACTGCACAGTTTACTAGGGCTACGAGATCCATGAATCTACATAACAAAAGACAAATCAACTATAATGTTAATATGCATGCACAATAATGAATGATATCACAAACAAACAATCACAATATGTAAACTATAAGTCAAATAATGTTACAGTTTAATGTAATGGGGAAATACTTAGGTAATTTTAAATAATTGAAAATTTTCACCTTAAAGTGGTGGTAGGTTTGGCTGACCCCTACCTGTTTATTAATTTCAAAATAATTTCACATGACATGTGGAGGATATAATGACTGAACCCCGCGTCATAAAAAACAAGAAACAAATACATAAATAAGAAAAACTCTTTCATTTACACTAGGGTAAAGAATGCTATCCGGGAAGTTGTGGTTTAACGTTGTGCATTGTTAGAACAAAAAAATTTATTTGTAATATTTCATATAAATTAATTATATTCAAATAATAAAATAACTATTTATCATAGATATATTACCTACCATAATTATATCATAGATATATTATTTACCATAATTATTGTGAAATAATGAAAATTTAATTTTCAAATAAATATATTAATTAATTAATGATCATAAATATATTACTATAAATTTCCTAATAAAAATAATATTTATAAATTAATCACTAAGCTTAAAATAAAATCACTATTTATTATCAAATCCATCATGTCAACGAAATCATTAATTATCACAAGTCATCAAATTATCGTAAATATTATAAAATTACTAAAAAAATTGTTAATTAATTTAAAACTATCCAAATTACTAATTAATTTAAACGTCACAAAATTATTAATTATAATATATATATTAAATTAATTATTTTAAAATATTATTATTTCATATTTAAGTTAATTATAAATATTAATTTTACTAATTACTCTACTTTAAATAGTAATATATATGATTAAACATGAAAACATAAAAATAATATCTATAAATTATATACATTAAAACATACAAATACAAAAAAATCTATTTATAATATTTAATATAAATTAATTATATTCAAATAATAAAATTACTATTTATCATAGATATATTACTTACCATAATTATTATGAAATAGTGAAAATTTAATTTTCTAATAAATATATTAATTAATTAATGATCATAAATATATTACTATAAATTTTCTAATAAAAAATACTATTTATAAATTAATAACTAAGTTTAAAATAAAATTACTATTTATAATCAAATCTATCATGTCAACCAAATCACTAATTATCATAAGTTGTCAAATTATCGTAAAATTATAAAGTTACTAAAAAATTGCTAATTAACTTAAATCTATCCAAATTACTAATTAATTTAAATGTCACAAAATTATTAATTATTTCAAATCTTAAATATTACTATTTTAAGCCTAAAAAAATTACTAATTAATTTAAATGTTACAAAATTACTATTTTAAGCTTAGCAAAATTATTATTTAATTTAAATCTTATAAAATTACTATTTTAAACCTAAAAAAATTACTAATTAATTGAAACATCACATAATTACTATTTTAAACCTAAAAAAATTATTAATTAATTTAAACCTAAAAAAATTACTAATTTATCATTAATATACTAATTATTGCACTGATCAAAAATTACAATTTCAACAAATTTCTAATTATAACTTATCATAAAAATTATTATTTCAACAATTGTAATGTAAAACTACAACAAATATAGATAAGTCTAACAACAATGATAAATATGACTTGCTACAAAATTAATTCTTGTTTATGACATATCAGGTAAGAACCAAAAGCAAGAAATGTCAACACCGGCAAAGGGATGTAAGCAACAATCCTAAAAAAATACATGAATGAACTCCCTGAGAACAATAAAATATGTATATCAATTTTAATATTAAATGGTATATGTAATTTCAATTCTATATTCTATTTTTTTAAAAATTAAATGGTATACGTAATCTAACTAGCAATTAATGATTAAACACTACTAATTGTAATATATAATAGAAATTATAATTTCATCAATTATAATATATATCATTAAACATTAAAACATAAAATTACTAAAAATAATAGATCATAAATAAAATTTTAACAATTAAATAATTAATTTTAACTTAATGACTAATAATAATTTTAATTTTTCAACTAAAAATTTAATAACTTACCAAAATTTATAGAGGAATTAAGGAGAATAGGAGAAAATATGCTTAAACGAACGGAAATGTAAATGCAAAGTGTTTGCTAAGAAGAATAAAATATGCAAGTGTGAGGGAGAGGAGGGGAAAAGATAGGTATATATATGTATATATATGCAAGAAGTGGGGTTCATGGGTTAGGTTTTTGTGGTGGAGAGTTAAAGGGAAAAAGAAAAAGAGGAGGGGGAACTTGTGAAGATCTGAAAACAAGAGTTTAAGAAAAGCTACAGGGGAGCACGAGAGGGGAAGCCCAGAAGTGTCCAGAAGCCTAGATGCGTAGGCCTGTGGGCCCGACAGATGCAGAGTGAAATCAAATTTTGAAAATCTAGTTTCAGTTTGTGCAAGTGATGGCCCCTTTTATACAGGGATGATGCAGATAGTGGGCTCGTGTAGTGATATAGGCTGGTGATTTGGACCCAGAATCCAGATTTTCAAAATTTGGTATCTGGACTTACCCCGTTTTGGCTATTTAATTATAGATCCTACCAGATTTTTCAAAAAAATTGAGAATTGAACCCTTATGTCTAAAAACCTATTTTCTTTCTCCCAGGGCAATGAGTGCTCTTTTATAAAAAAAGATGGTAGCCAAATTTGAATTAGTTGGAGGTGATTGAGTTAATTTGCTGTGATTGGGCTATTTGAGATAATTGGAGGTAATTTAGATAATTGAAAGTAATTTGTGGTGATTGAGATGATTGGAATTGATTTTAAGATAATTAAAGGTAACTGAAAATGATTGAATTCAATCTACAATTAATTAGTTTTTCAATAAAAATTTGAATTCAATTACCATTTATTTATCTAATTTAACTAATCAATATTTTTTTTATTTTAATACTGATTAATCAAATTTGAAAATAAACACTACCCAATTTGTAGTGTCTCCACTCCAATTCTTTAGCAATCAAAGGTTGGATCTCTCCGAAAGAGTACACGGTAGTAATAGTAAGATAATCTTGAAAATTATACATAGGGTTCAGGTAAAACTTTATATTTGTTCCACTAACAAATTTTTGCCCAAATTGAGTGTTATAAAATTTTGTCCACACACTTTTAATTTTTTTCAATTGGTCCCACTATTTCAAAGTACCTAGACAAACAAACATTAGTAATAAACAAGAATTAATTTAATTTTTTTCACTTAATAGTTACAATAATCTCTATGGGAAGAAACTTATTGTCTTGTGATAAACATTTTCTTTTAGAAGTCATTAACCTCATTGGTTCGACATCTCTTACGTTTTATCCTCTTGCTAGTCATAGAAAAAATTATCGTAATTTGATTTATCAAGATTGAAATTATAATATTTTTCACTACTTTCCTATTGAGCTTCTGTCCAAACAAATTAGCAACAATTAGCCATTCATTTTGTGAAAGAATTATATTTTGCAAAATTTCCCTCAATTCTCTCGTTGTCTTTTGATTTAATTGATTAGATTTTTTTTGTTACGTAGATTTTCTTTTCAAATCTATCAAAAAAATTCTTGTGTTAGTGTATAAAATTATATTTTCCCCTAGTATCTTTAATTTCACTGTTCTCAAAATTCAGAAATCAAGTTTTTAGCAATATTAAAATTCACCAAATAAAAAATTATCCACACTACTAGAAATTCCATTTTTGCGATGGATAAATTAAGTTGAAAAAATATTTTGCAATGGAAAATTTCTGTCACAAACTCATCCCCACTCCGTTGTTACACTACGATGCCAACTTCCATCACAAAATTTCGTCATAAATCTGCCGCTAAAAATTTGTCACAAATCTGTCTCTAATTTAAACTAAAAATATGTCACTAATATGAGTTTTTTCATTTCCATCTTATTGCTAAACTATATATTTTTTTAAAAGAAAATTCATCACTAAATATACCATTTTTTGACATATTTACTCCTTTTTATTAAGTTTTCCATATACATTCATATTTTTGCTATACAACATGTTTTCAACATTTAACATACACCAAACATTTAGGAAACCCAAATATAATCAACAATATCATCAATTATCACAACAATACATATTAAATCAACAAAAACACATGTCTATCATATTTAATTTCAAAGAAAATAAAGTAGTTGTCATAATTCAAACACATCAAAACGAGTTCTAAAAATAAACTAAAAGCAACATCCTAATTATTGCCAAGATCCTCATCCACACCCTCATTATCTTCCTCGTCAATATCTTCACCCTAATAAGTAGAGAAAAGTAAGTTTATGTAAGCACTTATACAAATAATTTAATTAGCTTCTATTGTTTATAATTGAAAGAACACTCACAAGTCATGGTAAATAATTTTCACACCCACATACACAAGACAACCAAGAAGAAGTTGCCATCATCATACGCATCCACAACTTCTGCTACTGCATTATCAACATAAGTTCACATCTTCTTGTCTTGTTTGTCAAGTTTATTATGCACGAGAATCGTGAAATAACTTTTGGACACTTGTCCATTAGAGGTATAAGGAGTTAGTTATGAGCTGACATTGGCTAAAGACAATAACTATGAACATGGGACAAGAGTACGACCAAAGCCATAAACTATACTCTTCTTAGACTGGCCGGTAACACGCAACCACTCCTTCTTTGTATTTACTGGCAACTCTACTAGAATATCCCTCCTACAATAAGAAAAAAAAAAGTTGCACGGATTATATAGTTAATAATAACATATTTTCAAAGTTAACACTTACATGGAAAATTACGCAAAAGATTAGAAACAAACAATCCATTCTTCCTCTTGTGTGTGGTCGAACAACTTCTTATAACGAATAGGTCATTATAGCTTCTTATCCAGCAAAATAAACATAAATAATTATAATATCTAAAATTACGGATGAACTAATTAAATACTTCACATTCTTACCAAAGGTTATGATGAACAAAGGTGCGCGACTTTCCAAAATGGACACTGGCCTCAGGTATGTAATTTTCTATTTTGTGCAGTTACCTCAAATTTCCTCTACCACTTGTCGATGCTCCATGTTTTCTCAGCATCCGATAGGTGAGCGATTAAGTTTAGGTCTCAACGAACACCTTCCTTATGCCACCTCATGTGCCTTGTAGTCTTAGCTGACATATACATTCTATAAATTTTTTGGAAGGAAAGTACCATAACACCTTGTACAGGAATGCCTTTCTATTTTGATAGGCTTTTGTAGGTTTGTACTGTTGGTGATTGCAAACAAGCACATTGTTTTTCTTAGCTTCATCTTTCTCCTAGTATAAGGTACAATCATTTGGGCATGCTTGTATGTACTTATATTCAAACCCCAATTCATCAACCGACTTCTTTAATCGGTAAAAATTCTCAAGTAGCTTCTCTACTTTTGGAAACATACTCTTGAGAGTCTTAATCATTTGATCATAATCTGTTTCACTCATTTTAAACTCTTTATTTTAAATTTAATATTTGTAAAATTGCAGACAAGGTAGTGTGCTCATCACAACATTCTCATAAAGTTTCATCAGCATACTTTAATAAGTCATAAAATTTTGATGCAAATTGATTTGGCTCTTTTTCCTGTACATAATCATCATCTATTTGACATTCAGGAAAGAACTTTGTCCATGACCATATCTATACAAGGGTTCAGACTAACTCTGGTGGGGGATTATTTGTGTTTGCACAAGATCTGCCATCTTCCTAAAATTCATCACCATATATTGTCCAATTTAAATATCCATCATTAAAACCCTTATTATACAAATGTTATGAAATTTCTAATAGTTCCCTCCATTTCTTGTTCTTATATACACACATGGACAACAAAGAAGGCCCTTATCATTCACAATTCTTCATGAATTTTCTTGTGTAAATTTTATGAAGTCCTTAACCTCATCTTTAAATTCCTATGTTATCCCATTAGAATTTTTTCAATTAGACATCCAACAATGCTCCAACAATATTTTTCAACTAAAATAAATAAATAAGATGAATTTTACATCAAATATGTGAATAATATATATGTGCATGGTTTCTAACACTTTTAACTCTTTCTTAAAGTTAAGATGGTCATATCTAATTCATAAAAACAACACATTCATTCAAGTGAATAGCTTTATCATTCATTTCAACTTGGCGAAATTTTGACAGTATTTTTTCATGGTCTCCTAAGTACAAGACAAAGACACAATGTCACTATATTTATAAATGTATCCGGAGATTATAGAGAAATGAAAATGAAATTTAAACCAAAATGAATGTTGAATTAGGCTATTACTATGTTGAATGATATGCATTGCTTTTTCTAACATGCCCACTTTGAACAATTTAAGAAATTGTTAAATAATGGTAATTCAATATTGTCAAACTTATTGAGGAATAACAACATATTTGAATTGATCATTAGTAATGATTCTTGAATGGAATCTAAATTTTGAATGTGTGTGAAATACTAATATCAACAAACACAAACTCTAAATAATCTAACAAATTCATCATAAAATTTAAGAATTTAACAACAATCAATTAATAACACATTAACACTATTCAAGTAATAATCTAACAAATATGCTCAAACCACCATATTTTCATGTTATCCCAAAACAAAACTAAATCTACAATATCTAATCCGTCATCGAAGATAAATATCAATCTATAATCCATTAAAATTCATAACAACCCCCTTAAAGCCAAGGAATCATAGAGATTCAAAAAGAAAAACACTAAAACCCCTAATTTATTATACAATTCAATTCTGCCAAAAAACACTACAAGTAAATAATTACTAATTCTTTCTTTCATGCACAACTTCAATTATGTACCAATTTAATTTCACAAAGTTCATTATAGCGAAGCATAATTAGTTCCAAAAGAAATTCATCAGACCAACACTTTTATACACAAATATCAATATTAACCATCAATACAATTAACCAAAATAGAAAATCAACATCTATACATGGATCATGCAATTTTATTTTAATTTCAAATTCAAAATTCTCAATTTTTACTCACACACAACAATACTCAATTTTTACTATCAAACCCCTAAACTAATTTAATAATTACCATAAATTCATTAAAATATATATATACATACATTGAGCAAGGAGACTTTGGAGAGGTGGTTGGCTAGAGCACACTTCGTGGCTGACATTTGCTAGGGCTTCAACGGCCAATAGAGGAGGTAGATCTGAGGCAAGGGTGAGTTGGGGTTGAAGGGAGATGGGAGGAAGAGAAAATAAGGGGACAACTGAGGGAGAAGGCAGTCATAACAGAGGAGGCTGCCATCACCGGATCTGGGAGGTATGGTCAGGTCTAACACGGGGTGGAAGGTGGGATGGAAGGAGGAAGAAAGAGAAGACAAAGAGGGAGGTCATGGGTTAGCAAAAAGGGGATGGCTGGTGTTAAAATCGACAGCTAGTGACGAACTCTGCAACAGTTATAAGAAGGTTGCATTTTGGTTAGTGATAGAACAATCCATTGCTAATCCCTCGCAAGGCTAACTTTTATTGAAGAATGATTCCGTCGCTAGTTTGTTGTAGTACAATTTTTTTTTAAATTTACGACGAACTACAGCCTATCACTAATTGGTTGAAAAAAATTTAAGAGTATTAGCAACAGATTTTTCCTAGCTATTTTGTCGCTAAATTTAGCGTCCAAAATTTTGTCATTGATCTGTCACTAAACACACTCGCCAATAATTTTGCACGTATTCTCATTTTGGCACCATTCCATCGCTAAAATCAGTCTAAAAAAAAAAATTGAGATTTTCTAGTAATGTGAATTTGTTAAAGAAATGATTTGCAATGAAATTTTAATTGAAACTTTATAGAATTAATAGTATAAATATGGTCAAATAATGTTTAAGAGATTAACTATATGTCATTTGTGGATTCTTTAATATATATGCATATAAGGTATGATAATACAAAATTACAATTAAATTATATTTTTAAACTTTATAATTTGACCAAAAATTTTGTTTAGTCCTTATAATTAAAAAAATAAAAATGTCATCACTATAATTTTGAAAACCATTACCATTATCTCTAGTCAGATTTAACTTAATAAAGGGTGGTTGAGGGTGGCGTGGCAAAGAAGTGTCAATGTGGCCCCTAACCACACGATGTGCCACATCACCTCCATATATATTAAATCTGACAGTAAGCGATGATAGAAATCACATTGTATTGTTTTCAAAATTATAGAATGGTATTTTAACTTTTTGAATTATAGGAACTAAACTAAATTTTTGGTCAAACTATAAGAACTGAAAATATAATTTAGCCTAAAATTAAACTATACAATAACATGCAAATACTAACATTATTGGTATACATGTTTTTTTTCCGTACTTATACATTTTAATAAAAATGAACAAAATTTATCAAGTGATATACTATTGATTCACTTAAAGGATAGAGAATTGTTTTTTACTTGTATTTGCCAAAAACATGACAAACGAGGTCTAGTTTAATTACGGAATATATATATATATAATTTTTTCAAAAAGTTAGGTTAGAAAGAAAGTACATAATGTGAGTTTGTACCTTTAATATTTTTTTAAAACTTAATTATTAATTTGGCTTTGAAGATTATATATTTATTTTTTCAATTTTGTTCTTGAGCCCTTTTTTTTTTTTTTTTTAATTGGCTTTTGAAAATGATCTATTTTTAATCATGTCCTTCGAAGTTCAATTCTTTTTTATAATATTTTTAATCAAGTTTGATTTATTAAATTATGAATGAATTCAACAAAATTATATTATATTATATTATATATATATATATATATATTTATATATATTTAATAATTCAACAAAATTAGTTGATCTAACCAAATAAATTCAAAAAAAAAAAAAAAAATTGTGATAATGACAAGGAGTGAATACATTATGAAAAGGAGATTTAATATTTTAGAATGGAAATTTGTGATGCCACAAGTAAGTGATTGCCAATATTAATATATACACAAATTAATGACTTAGAATGTTACATACACAAATATTTCTCACATAACTTATATATATATATATATATATATATATATATATATATATATGTAAAAGTGTCATATTAAATTTTTATTCTTGTAACCAAACACTCTAAATCATGTCACAACGACCTATTATTTTCTCTCCTCTTTCCTAAACTAATTAATAGCATACTTAGTTGTAACAAAAAATTGAGAAAACTTTATATTTCTGTAGAGTTCAGTACCATTTAAATACCTCAACATTTTTGTCAATCTCAAACTAGGGATTCATCCTGATTTTTTTTGTTTGTTTTTTTGTTTAAGGCACTCTATTAAAAATTTGATGAGATTAATCATCAAAAAATGCTAACATGTCAATTTTTTTTTACACATAAGCTAATTTATTATTTATCTCTCCTAGTTGACTTTTTTTTAAGCTTTACTTATTTCACTGCGGACCTTTATTTCACACACAAAGCAGAATACCGAATCTGTTAATCACTCCAATATTTTTCTCAAACCAATAATTCTCCTTGTAATCAAAATGAAAAAAGCATAACTAGTTTACAATCGTCCCTTCAGTAAAGATTTATAAAAGCATTGATTAATTCTAGAAGGAGAATAAGTTGTAAGAGGTATTATAAGAAGAAATTGTGGACTTTCAACATCAACTAATTGGCTCGCTTGAAGACTTTGTAGAATGGAGAACCATTCAAGCAGGCCAGTTAATCTGAATTCTTTTAAGATAAACAGGTTAGAAGTTTTGTTCTGTTTTCTTTTTAGGATGAAATAAAAATGGAAGCCATTCAAGTAGACTTTTTCTCTTTGCTTATGAATTTTGATTTCGATTTATATAAACAGGTAATTTTCAAATGTCTGTGTATTGTGTATTTTTCTTTTGCCAACTATCCTTGCCCATGAGAAGTGATCGATATTTTTATGTTTTCTTGCCAAATCTAAATCTCCCCGCTAATGTCTGATTCAAAAAAAGAAAAAAAAAGAAGGTTAGGTGTATCTCCACTAATTACAACTACTTTGCTTAGCTAAAATTTTTGATTTCTAAATTCTCAACTACAATTTACTATTTGATGGATTTTAAGTCAGCAAGCATGGTTAGCTC
Source organism: Quillaja saponaria (assembly GCA_029379385.1). NCBI lineage: Eukaryota > Viridiplantae > Streptophyta > Magnoliopsida > Fabales > Quillajaceae > Quillaja > Quillaja saponaria. Next base: position 25,455,371 of record CM055607.1, read on the forward strand.
AAACTTTCATTGTCTATATAATTCTTGTGGTGATGGTACTTTATTGGTGAGATTGATATGAAGTATAAGTTGATAGCTACTTAGGCTTATATTTTTTTTTAAGTTAAGGCAATAAGTAATTCTAGTCTTTGTTTGGTATTCCTTTGTGAAGACATTAATCCCCTGCTGGCACTATGTAATTCAAATTATCATATTAATTTATGTGTTATCTAATGCACAAGTTCAAAAAACATCAATTCTCCACAATTTACATAGAAAAGTCGAAAAAGGAGTTTCAAGTCAAAATGAGTAAAGTGGAAGGTCATATTAATTTGGATACATTTTGGATGCTAAATTCAAGAATTACAATTTTGATTGAGAATTAAAATAATAATAATAATAGTTTTAGGTTTGTTTGGTTAAACTATGTGTAAAATACTATTTGTAAATATTTTTCAAGTCGAGCTATTTACATACACAAATATTTCTCACATAACTTATATCTCAACTCAACTCAACTAAGCCTTAAAATTTCAAACTAGTGGGGTCGGCTATATGAATCATTTTCCTCCATAACTTATATATATAAGTGCCATATTAAATTTTTATTCTTGTAACCAAACACTCTAAATCATGTCACAACGACCTATTATTTTCTTTTCTCTTTCCTTGCCCATGATAAACAGCTAATTTTCAAATGTCTGTGTATTGTGTATTTTACTTTTGCCAACTATCCTTGCCCATGAGAAGTGATCGATATTTTTATGTTTTCTTGCCAAATCTAAATCTCCCCGCTAATGTCTGATTCAAAAAAAGAAACAAAAAGAAGGTTAGGTGTATCTCCACTAATTACAACTACTTTGCTTAGCTAAAATTTTTGATTTCTAAATTCTCAACTACAATTTACTATTTGATGGATTTTAAGTCAGCAAGCATGGTTAGCTCAAACTTTCATTGTCTATATAATTCTTGTGGTGATGGTACTTTCTTGGTGAGATTGATATGAAGTATAAGTTGATAGCTACTTAGGCTTATATTTTTTTTTTTAAGTTAAGGCAATAAGTAATTCTAGTCTTCGTTTGGTATTCCTTTGTGAAGACATTAATCCCCTGCTGGCACTATGTAATTCAAATTATCATATTAATTTATGTGTTATCTAATGCACAAGTTCAAAAAACATCAATTCTCCACAATTTACATAGAAGAGTCGAAAAAGGAGTTTCAAGTCAAAATGAGTAAAGTGGAAGGTCATATTAATTTGGATACATTTTGGATGCTAAATTCAAGAATTACAATTTTGATTGAGAATTAAAATAATAATAATAATAATTTTAGGTTTGTTTGGTTAAACTATGTGTAAAATACTATTTGTAAATATTTTTCAAGTCGAGCTATTTACATACACAAATATTTCTCACATAACTTATATCTCAACTCAACTTAACTAAGCTTTAAAATTTCAAACTAGTTGGGGTCGGCTATATGAATCATTTTCCTCCATAACTTATATATATAAGTGCCATATTAAATTTTTATTCTTGTAACCAAACACTGTAAATCATGTCACAATGACCTATTATTTTCTTTCCTCTTTCCTTGCCCATGATAAACAGCTAATTTTCAAATGTCTGTGTATTGTGTATTTTACTTTTGCCAATTATCCTTGCCCATGAGAAGTGATCGATATTTTTATGTTTTCTTGCCAAATCTAAATCTCCCAGCTAATGTCTGATTCAAAAAAAGAAAAAAAAAAAAAAGAAGGTTAGGTGTATCTCCACTAATTACAACTACTTTGCTTAGCTAAAATTTTTGATTTCTAAATTCTCAACTACAATTTACTATTTGATGAATTTTAAGTCAGCAAGCATGGTTAGCTCAAACTTTCATTGTCTATATAATTCTTGTGGTGATGGTACTTTCTTGGAGAGATTAATATGAAGTATAAGTTGATAGCTACTTAGGCTTATATTTTTTTTTTAAGTTAAGGCAATAAGTAATTCTAGTCTTTGTTTGGTATTCCTTTGTGCAGACATTAATCCCCTGCTGGTACTATGTAATTCAAATTATCATATTAATTTATGTGTTTTGTGCACAAGTTCAAAAAACATCAATTCTCAACAATTTACATAGAAGGGTCGAAAAAGGAGTTTCGAGTCAGAATGAGTGAAGTGGAAGGTCATATCAATTTGGGTACATTTTGGATGCTAAATTCAAGAATTACAATTTTGATTGAGAATTAAAATAACAATAATAATAATTTTGGGTTTGTTTGGTTAAACTATGTGTAAAAGTAATGTTTGTAAATATTTTTCAAGTTGAGTTATTTAAAAAATATTATATAAAAAACTGAAAAAATATTTAAATGAGTTAATGTAAAAATGTTGTAAGATATAAAAAAAATTATTTATTTTTATATTTAAAAAAAAGATAATGAGTATTAAAAATATCATTTTGACAAATATTATGGTTATATTTATCTGAATAAAATAATTATTAAAATTCATTTGAGTTTTTCTTGTTTATTATTTGAGAAAAATTTTATTATATAATATAAGAGAACCGTCCAATTAAAATAAAATCACAACATGATTCATCACAAAAGATAAGAATACTACATGGTTATTGATTTTATTATAAGGAAAGAAAAAAAAAATGAGAGAAGAAAAGAGGGTACACAATATTTATTGTACTAAATAAAGAAACTTAGTAAGAGGAGAAAAGCACATGATAACTAAGAACTAGAAATTTCAACATTCTAAAAATTTTATAATTTTGCTTAAGGCAAGAATTATTAGAGTTTTTTTTTTTTTTTTTCTTATTAATTATTGTTCTTTATGTTTCCTCATTGAAAATATTGGCGTTTTGTAATCCATGACATTGTAGGCCCTTTTTTCTTTTCTTTTTTTACTGTGTTAACTTGTCAAAACAAATAAAAAGATTATCAAAGCATGAAAGTGAAATAATAATAAGTAGGAGTCAAAAAGATGGTTTTGATTATTGTCAAAACAACTAATGAAATCTCAAAGAGTAAAATACATTATGAAACAATAATGTTTAGAAAAATAAGATAATTCAGAGAGTCTCCTTCAAATGAATAAAAGTATATAGATGTGTACATATGACATTATGGGTAATAGCAAATTCCTGAGAAATGTGAAAAAAAAATCATATTAGTTTAAAAAATTAAATAAAAAATTACAATAAACAACGTTTCGTGAATGTTTTTGTGATTGTAAATAACATATTCTTAAACATCAATAAATACTAATCCACATTGTAGAATTTAAAAATAAATAAATAAACCTCGTTCATTAATTTATGGATCTTCAATGTAACAAAATGCTCTCATTTTTCAATCTCTTTGTCACACTCTCAAATAAAGGTATGACTGGCCGGAGGAATTGATAACTACACTCTCGTAACCCTGAATATTCAAGTACCGTGCATCTTTCATTCTTAAACATTAAGACTAAGAAAATGTTACTAAATTAAAATGAAATTATGACTCTGTTATTAAACATAAAATATTTACTGAAAATTCGATAATGATTCCCCGTAAAGTAGAACATGTCCATGGCTGAGCAATGAAAAACAACCAGATTTTTTTTTTTTTTTTTGGATATTGCTATGGTGATGGAGAAAATGGACAGGAAAAGTGACGGCCACATAAAGAGAAAATGAGGAAATAATACAGAAATGAAAAGAAAAAGACTAAATAAAATAATAGTATATAAAGCATGTGCCATAAGTCTATCTATATCTATAAGTATATTTATATATAATTATATCTTAAAACCTTCTAGTTTATACATATATATATATATATATATATTAGTTTTTATTTACTTGCTCACTAGATGTATATATATACAACAATAGTAAAATTATACAATTAAATTTCATACTTAAAAACAACTCTTAGCATAATACAAATTCCATTTATACGTATATATCTAAATACTCTTATTATTTATACAACTTATCATTTAAATCGTCACCATAATTTACGTACATTATTTTAATATACCCATTAAAATATCAATTTAAAACATTCTCCCTTTTTTAAAAGAAATATGTCCTGAATTTCTAATGGAGGGTTGTAAGAGTATCATTTACCTGGATTATTCAAATAAATATGGATAACGTTGTTTCATTTCATTCTTGGATTCCCAAGTAGCTTCCTGTTCTCCATGATGTTGCCATATAACTTTTACCAAAGGAATAACCTTTGATCTTAGTTTACGGACTTGTTTATCAATGATTTCCACTAGTTGTTCCTCGTACGTCAAATCCTTGTCTACTTGCACCTCCTGAATTCGTAAAATATGTGATTCATCAGGCAAATACTTTTGAAGCATTGATACATGAAATATTGGATGCATCCTATCCAAATCCGGGGGTAATGATAGCCTGTATGCCACTGTTCCAACCATGTCTAGGATCTGAAAGGGTCCTATGAATCTCAGACTTAGTTTTCCCTTTTTACCGAATTGCATAATGCCTTTAAAAGGAGAAACCTTCAAAAACATGTGATCACCCACTTCAAATTCTAGCTACTGCCTACGGTTATCAGCATACGACTTCTATCGGCTTTGAGCTATCTATAATCTATCACAAATCACCTGAACTTTCTCCACAGCATCTTGAATCAGTTCTAGCCCCCAACAACTAATGCTCATCTGTCTTAAACCATCCAACTAGAGATCAACACTTCCTACCATACAATGCTTCAAATGGTGTCATCTGAATGCTACTATGATAGCTGTTATTATAAGCAAATTCCATTAGTGGAAGATGCTGATCCCAACTACTTTCAAAATCCATAACACAGGATCGCAACATATCCTCTAAAGTTTTTATAGTTTTCTAGGATTGCCCATCAATTTGAGGGTGAAAAGTTGTATTAAACAATAACTGAATACCAAGAGCTTCTTGAAAAGATTTCCATAACACAACAGTAAACTGAGCACCCTAGTCAGAAATAATTGAAATTGGTACTCTGTGTAACGAAACAATCTCATCTAAATACAATTTTGCATACTGATGTGCTAAGTAAGTAGTTTTCACTAGAAGAAAATGTGCAAACTTCATCAAACAGTCTACAATCACCCAAATAAAATCAAAACCCCTAAGAATCTTAGGAAGTTCTAATATGAAATCCATAGTAACTTTTTCCCACTTCCATTCCGGAACATCCAGCTTTTGTAACATCCCTGCAGGCCTCTAATGTTCATCTTTCACTTGTTGACACACCAGGCACCTAGAAATAAATTCAGCAGCATCTTTCTTCATAACCTTCCACCAGTAAATTTTTTATAAGTCCTAATATATATTAAAAGAACCAGGATGCATGACATATGATGAATAATGATCTTCTTCAAGAATCTTTTTTCTCAACTTCAAATCCAGTGGCATAACAATTCGATTACCATACCTCAGTACTCCTTCACCATTTACCCTAAAATCACTAATAACACCTTGATCACATTTAGTTTTCTCATCAATCACCTCTGGATCAATCACTTGTGCTACTTTTTTAGCTTTAACAAAGGTGGACTTTACTTGAATGTGAGCTAGCAATATCCCCTGATGAGACACCTCAAACCTAACTCTATCAGCCATACGTCACTAAAAATCTTTTACTACCTGATTATGCACAGTTATCAAATGGGATAAACTACCATAGACTTTCTTTCTACTCAGAGTATCAGCGACCATATTTACTTTACTCGAAAGATAAGAAATTGAAAAATCAAATCCTCCAGTAACTTAATCTATCTACATTGTCTCAAATTCAACTCCTTCTGATAAAAAATATATTTAAGACTTTTTTTATCCGTAAAAATTTCAAAAGTCTCACCATATAAGTAATGCCTCTATATTTTTTGTGCAAAAATTACCGCTGCCATTTCAAGATCATGGATAGGGTAGTTCACCTCATGCTTTTTCAACTGCTCGAAGCATATGCCACCACTTTTCCATCCTTCATTAAAACACAACCAAGTCCAATACAAGAAACATCACAAAATACAGTATACTTACCCAGACTAGATGGAAGTGTAAGAGTAGGAGCTAAAGTCAAACAAGTTTTTAACTTTTAAAAGCTTTCTTCACTAGTCTCAGACCACAAAAACTTAACTCTTTTATGAGTTAATCAAGTCAAGAGAGCAGCAATACGAGAGAAATACTCCACAAACCTCCTATAATAACCAACCAAAACTAGAAAACTTCGAATTTTAGAAATATTTGTTAGTCGGGCCTAATTCTGAACTATTTCTATCTTTCTAGGATCTATACGAATTCCTTCCATAGAAATCACATGTTCGAAAAAAGTCACCTAATTCAGCCAAAATTCACACATAGAGAATTTAGCATAAAGCTTATTTTCCCTAAGTGTTTGGAATACAATACAAAGATGCTGCTTATGTTCCTCCTCATTTTGTGAGTATACCAAAATGTTGTCAATGAAAACAATGACAACTGGTCCAAGAAAGGCTTAAACACTAGATTCATCAAGTCCATGAAAGGTGCATGAGTATTAATAAGCCCAAAAGACATAACTAAAAATTCATAGTGTCCATACCGAATACGAAAAACAATTTTCAGAATGTCTTCCTTCTTAATTCGGAGCTGGTGATACCCTAAATGAAGGTCAATCTTGGAAAAGCACTGAGCTCCTTGCAACTGATCTAATAAGTCATCAATCCTAGGGAGAGGATACTTGCTTTTAACTATGACCTTATTCAATTGCCAGTAATCGATACACAGTCTAAATGAGCTATCCTTCTTTTTAACAAACAAAATCGGAGCACCCTAAGGAGATAAACTGGGATGAATGAATCCCTTATCTAATAAGTCTTGCAATTGCACTTTAAGCTCCCTCAGCTCGCTAGGAGCCATCCTATAAAGAGAAATAGAAATTAGTTGAGTATCGGGTAATAACTCAATGCCAAACTCAATCTCCCAATTGGGAGGAAGCCTAAGAAGCTTTTCAAGAAATACATCAAAAAACTCCATCACCCCCAAAATACGATCTAAAAGAGGACACTCTAACTGAGTATCCCTGACAAAAGCTAAATAGGCCTGATGCTTCTTCCTAATAAGTCGTCTCCTCTAAATAGCTGAAATCAGATTACGAGGAACTTCACTCCGATCCTTTGAAAAATATAAGTCGACTTTGTAAGAATACTGAACTTAACATTCTTGTCACGACAATCTACCAAAGCATGATGATTAGATAACCAATCCATGCCTACAATCACATCATACTTTAACATATTCAATATGATTAGGTCCTCCCAAATAAATATTATCACCTACAAGAACTTCACATGAAGGTATATACCGATTTGGTAGAATAGTTTCCCCTAATGGAGTTAAAACTGCTAAAGAGATTTCAAGAGGCTCAGATACCCTCTTCATAAAAGAAACAAAATACGTTAATATGAAAGAGTGAGTAGCTCCAAGATCAAACAATACTTTAGCACCAACTGAACAAATACGTAATTTACCTACTACCACAGCATTAGAAGCCTGTGCATCCTGACTTGGGCTTGACCCCTATCTGCTAATGAGGAACCCCTAGAAAAATCGCATGTACTCCTGGAGGCCTTGTAGGCGTTGCAAGTAATGGAGGTCTACCCTGAACTGATGAAGATGTTCTAGCTGAAATAGATTGACTCCTCAACAATGGACAGTCTCTAATATGATGATCCATCGCTCTGCATTTAAAAAATTCACCTATCCCTAATCTACATTGCCCAGTATGCTTATTACCACAAGTAGAACATACAGGAAATTCATATGATCGGGGTCCACTAGACGACCCTCCCTGCAATTGAGCTCCTGAACTCTGCCTCATCTGACTTCTACCCAACTGAAAACTTCCTCTCAATGAACCCTGCCCAGAGTTAGATTCATCCCCAAGTTTACGTGAACTGCCAGCTCTAGAGGTTGAAGGACCCTACTATCTTGCCTTTTATGACTCTCACATTCCAATTATCTCTCCACCACCCTAGCTTCAAATCAGTAAGCAGCATCCACATCCTAAGTGTAAGTTGTAGTGTCTGACACGAACATTGATCTGAATAAATAATCCTTCAAACCAAGCACAAATCTCTTCACTCGCATTTGTTCCGTAGCTACCAGATGCGAGGAAAAATAAGACAATCTAGTAAATCAGGTCTCGTACTCCGCCACTGACATACACTTTGTCTGAACTAATCGTTCAAAATCCCGAGCATGCTTATCTCGCACACTTTCAGGTAAAAGCTTTGATGAACTTTGGCCACACTAGTGAAGAAGGCTCAGTTTGGCACTGTACCAATATCTTATACCAATTATAAGGCACATCATATAATTGATAGCTAACCAACTTAACCGCACGAATGAGATCACATCCTAAAGCTATACACAATCTATTTAACTCTTCCAAGAAAGCATAAGGATCCTGAGCTAGGTCCACCCCCGAAAATCTCAATGGCTACACTAGAACGATAGGGTTTGCCTCTTGCTAAGGCTGAACAAGAGGAGCTACTGGTGGCTGCTGCTGAGCCTAATATTGTTGGGCCAAAATCCTAACTAAATCACCTACAGTTATCTGGACATGGTCTAATTCCTGCACCAGCAGCTCCATATCAGGACCAAGAGCTCTACCTTAACTGGTTCAACAGCCCTGCCTCGGCCTTTGCCTCTAACACGTCCTTGTCAACCCCTGCCTTTAACTGCAAGTGTATAGGGACCGGTAGATCCCTGATCAGAGCCAACCTCCTGCTGCCCCCCTCGAATAACAACACGGCCATTACTTCACATTATATCTAGAACAAAAACACCAAATTTTAATATACATTTATTAGATAAAGCAAAAGACAATGCCTTGAATAAATCATAACTTGAAGTTTCAGGATGAATTGGAAGGTATCACTAAGTCCATATACGTCTAGGGCTACATACGCAAACAAAGCAATACATCCCGTAATTGCAGTCACGAACCTCTAACCATGATCTCATACCAACTTGTCACACCCTCAAATAAATGTATGACTAGCCTGAAGAATGGATAACCACACCCCCGTAACCCTGAATACTCAAGTACTATACATCTCTGACTTTTAAACAAATTACAGTTAAGACTAATAAAATGTTACTGAATTAAAATGAAATCATGACTCTGTTATTAAACATAAAACATTTACTAAAAATTCGGCAATAATTCCTCGTAAAGTGGAACATGCCCATGGTACATATAAATAATCGGTTTATAAGGTCAATAGTAAACCATATTATTAGAATGCATAGAGGAGCTCTGCTTCTAAAAAAACATGAAATCACCATGGTTAATTCAATATATATAACAACAATGCATAACACCTAAAGTGACTGCAAAAGTCATCCCTTAAGCCTTAAGTGTGTGATTTCTGAGATATACCTTGCCGCAACAATGTCAGTAGATAACAAATTCTGACATTGCGAACAGTGTTTTTCTGAAACTAAAAAAAAACAACAACAAAGAAAAGAATGAGTCACAAGAACTTGGTGAGAAAATTACGTACCCTGAGAGTACTAGTATCAACCCACATATACTACTAATTAATCTCATGTCTAAATTTAATAGTACACGTACGTACTTATAATTCTCATATAATCACGATTCATATATGTTACACTTTTCAACATAACAACCAAATCATGCAAAGCAATCCAAGCATACAAGCAAACAAAGGGCCAACGAGTAACTTAGCCCGCACAACAGTATCACCCCCCATCGAGCATTCACAAGCCCGCATAACAGATTAATCTTCGTACATAGTCTATCCTACCGGGGTTAAGTACTCAACTTTTAAAAACATTTATCAGAATCAGAAATATCTCAAAATTTCAAATCAAAGGATCCTAGGTGCAACTAGATTTTAATTTCAAAGATAATAACCATTTCTCAGAAAAATCTCCTTTTGTTAGCCATTATCAACCATAACCAATATCAAATAACAAACATCAATCAATCATTCAAATTCACATAATTTATTTCACACAATTATCTAACAACCAAAATACACGTAATTCACTCACAGAGTTTAAGAATGTAGCTCTCATGCCTGTCTAGTTTGTGAAGATGTCAGAATATCCTTGACAGGATCTGGAGCTGGAAACTATAGTTTATATATTAATTAACATAATTATTATTCCTAATTGGTACATATGTACCCTAATTCCTCCTTCTAACTTGTATTATTTTATCACCTACATAATACTAATTATTTAACTATTCTTACTATCATAAACATCAATGATTAATACATAAGGGATTTTAGCTAAACATCAAAACCAAATATGAGAATACTTACTTAGTGACAAAAAAGAAAAGAGTTCAACCCTCCTTTCAATATCCTTCAAAACTACACTCCAAACTATACTAACTTCCACCCATGAATAAGACAGAGCACCAATTGGACATCATCAATTCATGTACTTGCCGTTTTTATGGCTGGTACAATGAATATCCCTTTTGTTGGTCAGCAACTCCACGTCTCCAATCTGCTGCTAAGCCTCCAAACAAGGTATTTCCACACGATATGTGAATAGTGCTTCTAAATTCAAGCCCAGCAACCACCCAAATTGAAATTGGAAGTTTAACGACTGTACCATAGCTTGGAGCTGTAATCCCCAAATTCAACACAACTTTTCCATAATCCATAACTACTTGCTTGGCTAGCAATAAAGTGGTAAATCATTAACTAAAACAGAGGAAATTTTTCCACAAAACCTGGAATCGCTGTTATTCAAAGTACAATCAAGCCCAACACACCCACCACACTCACCTCCCGATTCTCACAACTACACCCTTAACCATAAGCTATTTCAAGACGTGGATCAGTTGCTGCCATTGAAACAGAGCTGCAACTTCTTGCCAACACGTTCCTCTCTTGTTCTCCTATAGCTATACCCACAAACAACCAACCAACTACAACAGTGCAGTTAGAAACTAGTCACTCTCGGCTAAAGGGTTCTTGGCTGAGCAATGAAAAACGACCAGAAAAAAATTTTTCTGTATATTGCTATGGCGGTGGAGAAAATGGACAGGAAAAGTGACGGCCACATAAAAAGAAAATGAGGAAACAATTAAGAAATGAAAAGAAAAAGACTAAATAAAATAATAGTAAATAAAGCATGTGCCATAAGTCTATCTATATTTATAAGTATATTTATATATAACTATATCTTAAAACCTTCTAGTTTATATATATATATATATATATTAGTTTTTATTTACTTGCTTACTAGATGTATATATATACAACAATAGTAAAATTATACAATTAAATTTCATACTTAAAAACAACTCTTAGCATAATACAAATTCAATTTATACATATGTATCTAAATGCTCTTATTATTTAAATCGTCAACATAATTTACGTACATCATTTTAAAATAGCAATTAAAATATTAATTTATAATACTCTCGCAAGCATGAGAATGGTTAAAATGAGAAGGTATTTATTTTGTGAAGTTAGAATTTGAATAGTACAAAAATATAAATGATGAGAATAAGAAAAATTTAAGAATGAATAGTTAAGAAGTTTAAAATATTATGATAATTAAAAAGGAAAAGGGAAAAGTTTTTGTTGTTAATATTTCTTATTAATATATAAGATACTTATTATATATTTAGAAAAATAATATAAATTTTTTTGTATTTAATATTTTCGTTAATATAGGATATATTTTATAATTTTATTAATTAGTAAAGAAAATGAAAATTGCTTATAAATAATATTATTAATATAACAAATGTTTGAATATAATGATGTGGCAAAAAATATAGTAAAATAATTATGTGACATTATATTAAAAATTGATTGGTTCATTTTGTAATGAAATATAATTGTGTCACATGGTAATTATCAAACTGCCAAGTGGCGTTACCAGTGAATAAAAGGATTCAAATATTGTCAATATATATATGTTAAATTGAATCAATATAAAGTGTTCAATTTAATAAATAAAAGGAAAAAAGATGTAAAAGGAGAAAATAATTTTTTTTTAAAATTTCTTATAACAAGGGTAGTTTAGTAATTTTTTAAGTTAATTTATTAGATTTAATAGATAATTTGGATGTTTTGAGGTTGTTTGATAATTACTATTCCAAAAGGGGAATTATCTGCACAATTCAGTAGTTTATGAGATTATTACAAAATGGGTGGTGGTTTGTAGGGTGTGTGATAGGGCAGGTGGGTCTAGTTTGATATAACTTTCACCCAAACCTACAAGTCAGTTGGCAAAAATCCCACCCAAGTTTAAAAAATTGGATGACAAACAATTACACTCAGTTAAAAACTGAGGCGAGTCGGGTGAGTTAGATTTTCAATTGATAAACTTTATTGTAAGATAATCTATTACCTATTTTTAACAAATAATAAGGCCTAAAATTTTAAAAATTCTAAATTATATAATCTTTAATCCATAAATAAACATGAATTGGAATTTTTTAACTTTAAAAATTTAATAAAAATATTAAAATAAGATATAATATAATTTACAATAATGTATATTTAACATGAACACAAATTCAAAGTAAATATGAAGGGTTAAAAATCAATATGAACATATATTGAGTTGAGTTATACACCCATTCTCATGTATTACAAGACTATAGATTGGATCTGAACATATTTTGTATATATAAAAATTATTAAACAAATTTGGGTAAGTTGGGTGTTCTCAAGTTGATTTTTTTCCTCAAATAAGTTGTTATAACTCTCATAATCCAATATTATAAAAATCGAGTTTTAAGCGTAATATATAGATTTTCATCATAAAATAAACAAATTAAATGAATAATAATACAGTTGAATATGTTATAACTCGATAGCTTAACAAACACTTTAAAAAAATTTATACGTAATCTTTTATGATTAGGTGAATAAAATTTTACATCAAGTAAAATTAAAATAAATGGAAACTTGTACATATAAGTATATAACACATGTACTTAAGGAATTAATTACTATCACACGTTGGATTGACTTAGAATTAGATTTCATTTTATATAAATTGTATTAATAATTGAAGCTAAAGCATGTATACATTAAAATACAAAATAATAATTGTAATAAATATTACATACATATATATATATAAATAGGATGAGATGAATTTCCACACAAGTTATAAAGTAAAAATGTGACCTTAAATTTTATAATTTTTTTTCTTTTGTCTTAATTTCCTTTTTTTTTTTTTTTTTCCTCCCATTGACCACTTTCCTTTTCATTTTCTTTCCTTTTTCTTTGGACCGTCTGTCCTAGTTTCTGAAACTTCCATATTTTATTTCTTCACTTGGGCCGATTTTCTTGCCATTTCTTAGCTCCACCGACTTAGTTTTTCTTAGCTCTGCCTTCCACTGCTTCCCTTGTCAAACCGTGAGCTTATGCTCTTGTATTTGAACCTCCAAACCTTCCTCCTTCAAGCCTTGAAAGAGCTCCTTGGTTCAAACCCTCCTTCAGCACATTGAACTATAGTGTACCCATGATTTGCAACGAATTCTTTTCCTCAACATTTTAAGCCACGCAACCGTTTGAGAACCAAGAGTTTTAACATGAAAATAATGTAGATATAATATATGCGTGAACCAACTTCCCAATACCGTACAGGTAAAACCAACGATGTATCTCAGAGCTGAAATTTGTATCTGTCAAGCTTATTAAATAGATTTGAGAGAGCAAGATGAAGAATAGCTGCAGCAGGAGGCCTAGGCAATGACCCCAGGAGAATATCCGACCCATTGATGGATGATTTGCCATAGAATTTACAATTCTCTTGTGACAGCGTCATGATGACAGTACCTTCAAGGGAGCACCCAACAAATGCACCTTTACTGCTGCTGTATGTGTAGCAAGCAGCACAACCACCATCACCAGCATGCAAATCAGCTTCAGCAGTCCGTCCAACAGTGCCAACTACAGCACTCAGGCCTGTTCCAACTGACAAATGCATATAAGCAGCCGTGAGTCTCTTGGGAAGTGAGGTGTTGGATTCTAACCATTTGGTTTTTCTTTTAAGTAAACTCCTTCCTCTCTAAATCTCGATTAAGGATTTAAATAGTTTGATTTAGGAGAAGGTTTTGAAAGTGATGTGTATATGTGGATGTTAGAATTTTATGAATCATGTTTAGATGAAAGTTAAAGAATTAGTTATATGAGTTAGTTTTAATTCTTTTAAATCTAATTAGGAATATGAAATAAATAAATTTAAATTCAAGTATATTAATATAGAAGGGGTTAAAGAAAATATGAATTAAGAGTTGTGAATGGTTAAAACTTAAAGTTAGGATTCTTTTCTAATTATATTGATTGAAGGATGTAATTTAAGAAGTTGAAGAATGATTAGTTATGAGTAAAGTGTTGTTGAAAGAGGCATGATATTGGAATTAGGTTATTTGTTCTGAATTTCCGTAGTATATGATTTTAATTGTTCTTAAGTAACTTCTGCAATTCAAATTTAACTTTGGTATAGTAGTTAATGAGAGGGTTCTTGAATTAATACTTCATAAGCTATGTAATCATAAGTTTAGTAGTGTGATAATAAAGGAGTGAATGTTGGGTTGTTGTTAAATTTTTAAAATTCAATTTAGTAGATGTTCTTGAATAATTAGTTTAACCTTGAAGCTAATATTGGGAAATAAGTAGGAAGGGTTAAAGCTTAATGAAATGGGAGTTAAGCAGTAATGGAAAAGAGACAGGTTCAGATTTCGTGGGTAAGAGAAATCTAGTATTTCGGGTGTTTTTGGGATGGAATTAGTTTAGGAGACTTGAAGAAAAAGTGCAACTTTATTATCTTGGGATGATATTTGGAAAATTTCGGAACCTTGGTTTCAAGTATATTTATCGTTAGAGTTATTGGATTGCAGCTAGGTCCATGCATGATTTTTAATGAACTTCAGCTAGTCCGGGAGACTTTGTCATGGGTGATAGTTTGGTTTACTTTAGGACATCTAAATAAAAGTTGTTCTTAACATATTAAAGGAAGAATCTGTAGTGGTACAAGTCTTATTTCTATGTTATGTGTATTTTAGAGATGTTGGAAGTCATGCTTGTGATTTTTGAGTCCAGATTGAACCTATTTTGATATAACTGATGCTATGGGGTCTTAAAGATTAAATGTTCCTAATATCTTGATAAACTAGACTAGAAAATTTCATAATTTAATTCCCAAGCATGAGAATTCTACAAGCATTGGAATCTTGGTCAAATAACTAAAAAATATACAAGTGTCATGTTTTTGTTCATGTGAGGAATTGAGTAAGTTCATGGCTAATTTTAGGAAAAATTTCTAAATAAGAAAGATAGCTAACTTCCTAAAGATAATGTTCCAACTTGGTTTTATTGAAATTGATTAAGTATGTAAGTTGAAAACAAACATATATCCAAGGGGTTGTGAAAATGCCTAAAAGGAGTATGCTTTAAATAAATACTTGAAACTTAATAACTCTAGATTTTAATAATTAAAAGGTACCTATAAAATTTTCAAACTAAGTAATATTTGAACAATTTACTTGCAGCTCCAGAAAGTGTTATTGAGTCAACGACACACGTGAACGCAATAAAAAGTAACAAACAAGATCGGGAAACTGTGAGTGGATAAATGTTACATTTTGGTTACTAGATTAGTATGCGTAATTGTTATGTATATTTAAATAGATGTTTTTATATGAAAGCATAAGCATGTGAAATGCTTAATTTGAGTTATTTGAATTATGTTTGATGTGTAAAATTGTTTATGGTTGATAAGGTAAGGGTTAATAAAAGTGTTTTTCGTTCTGAAATAATTTTTACTGCCAAAATAGAATCTGGGTGCATCTAAGATATTCTGATTCTAATAAGTGTTTTAAAAAATTTGAGTTTAATCAGACTTTAACTTAAAACTCGAGTTTAATCAGATTTTAGAGTTTCGACTAGGTTCGGTCAGATCAATCCGAGTTAGTTAAAATCTTAAATTTTCTACACACTCCTAGTAGTTCATGGGGATAATAAGTGTTGTTGACCTTTTTTCTTTTTTCAGTTTATTTATATTGCATTGTAATTTCATTATTTATATTATGACTCTGACCAAAAATTCCCCCTATATTAAATTTTTTGTTGAATGTAAACTTAGGGTTTCAAAATTTCCTCTATCATAAATGTGGATAGGCTTTCTATTTTGTCAAAAATCATAAAAGTGTTTTAGGTATTTTTAGCCCCATCAATTAAATTCTTTGAATCACTTCTCAATTAAATGGAAATGACTTGATTAATGATCAATTTATTTAAAAATAATAAATCTTGCATGATCCAATTAGAAAAAAAATAAAATCCTTCAAGGACAAACTTAGAAAATGGCAAATCTTCAAGGACTAAAATATTATTATTCCATTTCTTACTACTGGAGAATCAATATGGATGTTTTTTTTTTCTACAAAACATTGATATTTAATTTCTTCGTTTGATTTGAAAATATATGCTGCTAATTATATTGGGCTTTGTCTCAATTCAACTAGCATGACTTAATTAAAAAAAATAAATTTAAAGAGAAAAAAAAAATTCGTAAAACAAAATTAAAAAAAAATTATTTAATCCAATATAATCAAAGAAATAATTAAGCATTAATGACTTTTTTTTTTTTTTTTGGTTAGTTCACCATAGCTATACAACTTGAGTAATCTCTATTTTCTTATAAATTATTCCATTCATTGTTCTGAAGTTATAAAATTTCAATTAAATTTTAAGTTTTAACTAGACTTTCTTGAACTGAAGTAAGCTTATTTTATTTATTTGATCAAGAAAATAGAAAGATAAATAGTATAAAATATTCAATACCGTCTGCCAGGGACGCTGGTCAACTCTCAATAATAGTGATAGTGACACTTAAAAAAATCCATCTTTCATTTTTTCTTTCTTGGAACTATCGCCATGTCTTTGATCCGTACGTCTTGGCTACCAAGTTGCAATTGGTGAGTTTTTCACTTACTGGGTTTCTGGGTTTATAAATTTGCCTGTTCTGCTTAGTTTGTTGGTTATAATTTCTGTTTGTCACACTCGTGTATCTCTTAGTGTAATGGCTTTCATGATGTTGTTATTGAAGTAAAAAAAAAAAAAAAAAATGCAAATATAAAGAATTCTGAAGACATCTGTAAGTCAAAGCACACGAATTTGGTACTGCGTAGGTTGCAAAAGTGAGTTCCACGAATAAATTAAGTGGATATACAATGTCCCAGCTAAAAAAGAATAAAAAAAGTTGATAGACTGTGATGTAAAAAAAGGAACTCTTGGTAAACAAATTTGGTCCCCATCTAGCGTCGGCTAGTCCTTCTTGTCCACAAGAAATTTATAAGGGAAATTTTCTACAGTATTGGTTTCACAATCATAACCGAAGACTAGTATGAATAGTGGCTTCAGTTTGACATAGCTTATATAGGCTTGAGTTTTCTTTCTTCTTATGATCAAACATTAACTGGCAGCTAGCTAGAAGCACAAAGCTCTGGTTACGAAAATGGAAGGAGATCTGAAAGAGCAGCTTCTGAGAGTGAATGAAACTAGATCAGAGGAGGAGTTGCCACTGTTGCAAAAGGTGTGGGTGGAGAAAAAGAAGATGTGGGTTGTAGCTGGTCCTGCTATTTTCACTAGAGCCTCCACATTTGGAATCAATATTATTAGTCAAGCCTTTATCGGCCATGTTGGGTCAACTGAACTTGCTGGCTTTGCTTTTGTTTTCACTGTAATAATCAGGTTCGCCAATGGTATCCTGGTAAGGTTTGGCTATAATTTTATTTTATTCTTTCCCAACTTTTGAGCTCTTTGTAATTTTCTTTTCCCATAAAAGAAACCAAACCAGTCATCCAGAGATGAATTATGTATTCTCAAATTCCTCATGCAAATTGTATAGTAATGATGGTATCATCAAACTTGGAAAAACAGATTACATATGGCCTAAGCAGGATGAAATTCAAAAGGAGTTGACTGAATTTCAGAAAGATTAATTTGTGATTACACAAGGTTGTGTTCTATGTGACTGACTAGAAGACATTGTACCTTCCTTGATGAGATAAACAGACCAGGAAAAGAACTAGAGAAAAAAAAAAAGAAAAAAAAAAGCGTGGCACTACAGTTGTACTCATATAATCATAGAACTTAAATTTGAATTGTTAGATACATTTAAGATAGCATACCCGCCTCCTCTGTAATTGATACAATTTATATAATTTTCCCTGTGTCCATGGATTCACTGAATTCACTGAGGATTTTCCTGATTAAGTAATACGACTGTATGAAACCACTATTTTAATGAGATTTACATCTGAGAGATTGCAATGTTTTAAGGTTAACAATGTGAATCAAAGTACCTGCAACAAAAGTACCATTTTTCAGATATAGAAGTTGAATCATGTGATTAACATCAGCCCGTAACAAAATCTTAGGCTAAAACAGTACTTCATATTACAGCTATCTGTATGAGTGTTTACTTGTGCTTGTGTATGTGTGCAAATGTTTTTCCTAACCAATTCAATGTAGTACATGAGTTAATTTATCTACTTTGGGTGTATTTTATTGAATTCAAAAAACTGTTTGATGCCTGTAAATAGAGAAGTGATATGTTGAGCAGTGCAGTTGGGAATGGCCAGCGCATTGGAAACTCTTTGCGGACAATCTTTTGGTGCAAAACAATATGACATGCTTGGTGTCTATCTTCAAAGATCATGGATAGTGTTATTCCTAACCTCAATCTGCATTCTTCCCATTTTTATCTTCACGACCCCAATTTTGGAGGCTTTAGGCCAAGAAGAAAGTATTGCAAAAATGGCAGGAAAGGTTTCACTGTGGGCGATAGCCGTGATGTTTTCTTTCATTGCATCATTCACCTGCCAAATGTTCCTACAAGCACAGAGCAAGAACATGATTATTACCTACCTGGCAGCATTTTCAGTTAGTGTACACATTCTTCTGTCTTGGCTTTTGACTGTAAAAAACAAGCTCGGCCTTACTGGGGCAATGACGTCAACAGTTGTGGCATATTGGCTTCCCAATTTGGGCCAGCTCATATTTGTTTTATGTGGTTGGTGCCCTCAAACATGGAAGGGTTTCTCATTTTTGGCTTTCAAAGATCTATGGCCTGTTGTCAAGCTTTCTTTGTCATCTGGTATTATGCTTTGGTATGCTACTTCTGATAGTTTTCTCTTTTACTTTTTTGGTAAATAGTTTTGATTTTTGATAGCTTTAATTGTGTAGAAAAAATGAAAAAAAATAAAAGGAATAAATTTTTGCCCTTATTTAATATTTGCCTGTAGAACAAACTTGGTAGTTTCTAATTCAAACTACACTGCTTGTCTTTGTAGTCTCGAGTTGTGGTACAATACAGCATTAATTTTTTTAACAGGATACATGAAAAATGCCAAAGTTGCCATTGATGCTCTATCTATATGGTACACTTCCTCTCTACTCTCTCTCTTTATGAATATATTGATCATATTGGCATCTTTTTGAGATTCAGATAGTGTTACCTTTGATCATTAAACTCAACTATGTTATTCTTTACAGCCTCAACATCAATGGGTGGGAAATGATGATAGCCTTCGGTTTCTTGGCAGCTGCAAGGTAATGATCTTGTTCATCTCTTTCTCTCTGTTGTCTTCTAATATCATAATCGGCATCTTCTGCAAACTTTACTTGCAGGAACAGGTGCTATTGAATTAAAGTGAAACTAACTAGTTAGATATTTATTTAATTGTGGAATAATGAGTATATCATTATATGCAGTGTTCGGGTGTCAAATGAACTTGGAAGAGGGAGTGCAAAAGCTGCAAAGTTCTCTATCATTGTCACAGTGCTCACATCATTTATCATTGGATTCTGTCTGTTTCTGTTCTTCCTATTTTTCAGGGAAAGACTTGCTTACATATTTACAGAAGATAAAGAGGTGGTTAAAGCAATTGGTGATTTGTCACCACTGTTGGCTGTCTCGATATTGCTAAACAGTGTCCAACCTGTGCTTTCAGGTAATATTCTTCTTCCAGACAATTAATCATGCTTGTCAAGTGATACAAAATGATATCTCGAATAACCTGTCAGAGTTTTTTTAACTGTAAAGTTTTATTTTAAACTGAAATTGCATAACTTTGTACTAGATGCAAGTCAATAAACAAATTCATTTGAAGTGGTAGGTGGACTATCTGTAATAACTGTCTCAAGGATAGTAGTAAATCAATAAAAAAGGAATACTTGCAGGTTGAAATATATGATAGTTCCCTCTCCTTTTGGGACACATGCAACTTGATGAATTTGCAACTCAAGAATTATTATTTTACAATCAACAGGAGTTGCTGTTGGAGCAGGATGGCAAAGCATTGTAGCATATGTAAACATAGGCTGTTATTACATCATAGGGCTTCCAGTTGGAATTGTACTTGGTTATGTTTTCCATTTTGAAGTGAAGGTAAGCTATTACTTCCTCATCTCTTTTTTCTTTTTGAACATGGAACCTTTGTGGACATCACTACATTTGATTTCCAAACACAACCAGCTTTATTAGTTTAGAAACAGGCCTGCTGTATATGGTGACATAACTTGCAAAAATCTCACGTTTACTTCATCCTTCTCTCGAAAACTAAATAGGAAAGAGTAACAATTTTATTCTTAATTCTCAACTAAGTAAATTAATTTTCTTTATAGGGTGTTTGGATTGGCATGATGTTTGGAACGTTTGTTCAAACTATTGTCCTTTGTATAATCACCTATAGAACTGATTGGGACAAGCAGGTACTAATTGATTTGCTCCTTACCTTCTTCACTTAATTTATTTAAAATGCAGAGTTATGTTATTTGAAGTTTATATTAATCATATATCAAACTTTATATGTTAATACAGGTTCTTGTAGCCCGTAACCGCATTGACAGGTGGGCTAAAGTAGACAGGCAAGAATCAAATGCCTATACAGCAGATACCTAACAAGGGCAGGTACTTTCCCAAGTCTGCTAACCATTACTATTATTTTGTTCATCTTTGTTTAAAAAGACTTTCATAGAGTGGGTGGGTTTCCTACTATAAACAAAGCGTAGCTTGTCCTCTTTCTCATGGATCCCACTCCCCTTGTCCCAGAATTTGAACCTGAGACTTTGAAGGTATCCCTCTGGCAGAGGAAATCATGTGCGTATCATGGGTTACGTTGTGTGTGTATTAAAAAGATTACTCAGAAATCATTTACATTTGAACACTTTTTGCGAGTTGGTGCATTGAAATTTGAAAATGCATATACTTTTTATGCAATATCATTGTCATTCATAATGGGCTTATTCTTTACTTCAAGTAATCTGTAATGTACTATTGAATTATTGGAAGGCATAGAGAATGAATTATCTTTTATTTGTTGGATTTGCCTAAAAAAGCAAAACAATTGAATTTTATTGCAGGACTCAAGATCTTGTGTGGCGTTTGGCGTGTTTGGCGTGCGGCGTGTGGTTTCCTAGTTCAATCAAACGAACATATTAAATTATTACTTTAGTCTCTCAAAGACATCAAAATTATCGATTTTATCTCTCAATATTATCAATCTCTCAATGTTCAATTTCATCAATCAAGTCTGTAAAAGATTTTAAAGTCCTTTAATATTCAATTTATCCATTAATTCCCTCAAAAGAATTGAGACTATCAATGTCGTTTTTCAAATGTTATCAATGACATTTCTACATATATTTAATTTGACTAATTGAAAACTTAGTAAAAAAAAATTAATTTGACAAGTTAAAAAAATTAAAAATGATTATTTTTCAGCTTATTATTATTTTGGTCCCCAAAACTTATATTATTTTTTTTATGTTGACTCTTGAAAATTATTTTTCTAATCAAGTTTTCTATCATCTTTTTTTTTTTTTTGGTCTTTCATGGTTTGATTTTTTGAAATTTTGTTATGATTAAAGTTGAAATTATTAAATTGAGATAGAATTTAGAAAAAGTAGCTTGCATGTTTTTTAGAAGATGATGAATAAATAAATATTAATGTATGAAAAGAAAAAAAATTACCTAAATATTGGCTTAATCATTACAAAAATTAATTTTTTAAAAACATTTTAAATATTGCATCTGATTTTATTTTATTTTTTAAAAAAGCAAATTTGTTTCATATATCATAAAATTCTTTTTAAGTACTCTTAGCCATATTAACTAATTATATTGTGTTTAATTTAAATTTAATAGTTTTGAGTTGATTAAGAAGTTGATTTTAAAGCAATTAAATCTTGGAGGACCAAAATACAAAAAATTGAATCCTGAAATGATATGATTAAAAAATAATTATTAAAGGACCAAAATAGAAAATTGTGTAACTTTTAAGGACCAAAATAGTTAATAAACCTTATTTTATTAGTACATGTGACATTTAGAAGATTGAAAAAAATTTATTTCAACGTACTAAGTAAATTTTAAATTTTCTAATTTCAAATGTACAGTTTTCATAGAGATAATTGCTAATTAAAGTATTAAGGATAAAAAATATTATCTCAAAAAAAAAAAAAAAAAAATTGAATGAATGAATTACGGGTTTTTTTGTTGAGAAAATATTAAAATTTTTCATTAATAAACATGTCAAACGACAGTTATAATAGAAATAAAAAAACGATAAATCTTGACCAAATCTAGTGTTATAATATGAATTTTAGATTATTTTTTTCTTTCTAACTGAAAAGCTGATTTTAGCAAAACTCCTAAATATGATAAGGAAATTGCTATAAATCGATGACACATGGTCTTTAGTAATGGAAATCTCCACCACATATGTGTTGTAAATATATGAAAGTTGATATTTATCAAATACTCTAGATCAGAAACTCCCAATAAGATAGAGTAGATTGAATAACCTGTAACAAAACTCTTAAAAAATGAGAGACAAATTTCATTACAAAAACTAAAAAAAATCTTAAGATCCATTATAAAAATAATTAGATCTGAGAACAATCATAGCACGACCTTTAGATCTATTATAAAAATAATCAGATATAAGGTGAACTTATTCAAAAATAAAATAAATCGAGAAGATGACAAGGGAAGCCACTATAAGAGAGGGACGATGACTAGGAGTGTGCAAAAAAACTGACAACCTGCCAAATGTGACTTAACCCAACCTAATTTATCCTAACCCGAATGACCCAACAAGAATCGATTTTATGATTAGGTCACTTTTTACATTTTTATTCTATGTTGGGTCGGGTGACTAGGTTGAGTTTTTTGAATTGGGTGGACCCGATCCACCCGACATTATTTTTTAATATTTGTTAAATTATTTATATATGAAAATATTAAGATTAAATTTATAATTTTAGTATGTAAATATTAAATATACATCATTATTTCATCTTTTAATTTTATTTGTAATATTAAAAAAATTTCATTTATGTTAACTTAATAAAAAAAATTATTTTAGAATATAAATTTCAACCCACCCGACCTATCTGACTAATTCAACTTTTATACTAGGAGAAAATTTTGATTACCCAGCCACCTGGCTTTCAAATTGGGTGGGATTTTTAGTCACCCAGATTGACCAAGTTGGGTGAGACTTCATCTCCACCTGGCCTGACCCACCGTTGCACATCCCTAACAACAACCCTCACGAGAGAGGGACGACAGCCTCTTATAGAGAAAATTCTAAGAGGACCAAAGGTACAGTTTCTCGCTCTAGATAATTTTTAAGAATTTATTATTACCTTAGTATATTAATGAGAATTTTTTGTTCAAATGTTACGAACTAAATTTCATATGCTTATTAAAAACAAAAGTTAATTAGCATTTTTATTGTCTTTAATGTTCTAAATATTAATTCTGAATTTTTGAAATACAAAGAAAGACTAAATTAAAAATTTTGAAACATTTTAATGATTTAATTGATAACACTCAATAGTAAAGGACTAATAAATTTGAAATATTCAAATACTTATTTGATAAATTTAAATTTAATTTGAAGGATGAAATTTAAAATTTAATTTAATTGATAAAATTAAACATTAAGAGACAAAATTAATAAATTGAATATTTTTATTTTTGGTTTTCTTGGTTTTTGGACAGACATTGAGGCTCTGTCATGACTGGGATGGCCCTCCTAACAATTGCCTGCTCCAAGGTTTGAATTTGTGTTATCACTATGGGAGTGCAACTTGCTTACCACTGCACCCAACCCTTGTTAGTAAATTGAGTATTTTTTTTTTTTTTCAAGAACAAAGTAGTAGTTTAGTAATTTATTTACACATGTATTTAGTCAGATTAGAATTGGTTATTTTGAACTGGTAGTTTGGCTTGGTCTTAACTCTTAACCTCTAGAAGTTTAAGGTGTCGGCTCTATATATACTATAGGCCTAATTAGGCTTTAGTCTCAGATATTTTATTATTTTTTTATCAGGGTAATTGCATTCTAATTTTTTTCAATTGAGTAATAATATTTTCATTTTAATTTTAAATCAGTCTTACACATATTTTTTCCATCAATTTATAGATAAAATTTATCTAAAGAATGAGAGCAAAATAACCAAACAATAAAAAATGATGATTTTTATTGTTATAAATAAAGCGTTCCCAAAAAATATAAGAAATTTTGGTAAAATTATGACTATTAAAGTAGAATTTGTCATTCCCACATACTAAGTATTAATTGTCCATGTGTCCCCCATAACAAACAAACTTCAAAAATACCTATAGGGAAAAAAATAAAGATTCGGAAGCTAAGTTGCCCAAGTTAACTCCGATGCTAAAGTTAGATGACTGTAGAGAGAAAATACTGATTATTAAAATGATACGGGTCAGATGATTCTATCTTTTTAGGAAAGTTCTACTTCCTTATATAAATAGTGAAGACCAATAGGAAAGACGACATCTGTCGCTAGATGTAATAGTCAAATATGAGTCATTTATTGCCACGTGTTGTAACTAGATTAGTTGGACTATAATAATATATCATTAGTCCCCTAAAAAAAATGAGTATGTGATAATTAAAAAGGAAACGAACTAGACATTGTCTTATGTAGAAAATTATTCAAATGTTTGAGGCTTTTTTTGGCTCACGACTTTTTTTTTCTTCCTTTAGACGATTTTCAACAAGGTAATTTTTTTTTTTTTTTTTGGGCCCAAGGCCTTGGCATTGTTCGAAGCATGTGGCCTGATGTCATTTTTATTTTCAATTAGAAAGTGTGCTAACATTAGTACAGGTTTTGAAATAATTTGGATTTGTGTTACATGAGAGAGATAGATGATTTTGAAGGTTATCCTCAAAGTGCTCAAGTAAATGTTTTGGAGTCTATAAATTGCCATAAATCTATTTGGAAAAATCATTCAAAGCTTTGCTCATTCTAAGCATTCTAGAAATTCTCTCTATAGAATTCATATTTTTAGAGAGACAACCAGGGCGGTGGTTGAAAATCACGTATTCACTCCTCACTTTTCAAACAAAGTTGTATCTTTTTCATATTGCATAATCCTGGTGATTTTTTAGATGCAAGTTCACTCCCATTAGTGATTGTTGGTGTTGTATTTGTGTTTTTGAGCTATGTCTGAGAGCCACGGGGATCCCTCATCTAGAGTCTTATGAGTCAAATCAGGGGGTAGGTCAAGGTAAGCTTAAATTGAATCAGAAAAAAGAAGAAGAGATGACTAGGGACTAGGAGCATAAGATTCAATTGCAATATTTGTTAAAAGAGTAGGGCTACCAAAATTTTGAGTGGGAGGGGCTCGTCAAATTCCGAGGAAGCCCCGATATTCATTAGGGAACGGTTCACGGAGATTACAGAGATAATGAACAAGTTGTCATCCTCACAGCTTAAGTTATTAAAGAACAAGTATTTTGTCAAGGCTGGTGTATCCTTTATATTAGGGGTAGGGTTCAATAACTCTCCTTGCCATTCTCGTCCTGAGCTCATATACATATATTCAAAAGATTCTAAGGCGAGGTTGCTATTTCCATTCCCTGATTTTGTTATGAAGTATTACAATCATATCAGGGTATATCTGCCCAAATTGTTCCTAATGCTCTGAGAGTTTTGTTGGGGTATATCGTTGTATGTGTGGAATTAGATATGGTTCTATCGTGCAAAGTTTTCAGAAGTTTGTTTAAATTAATTGAGCATCTGAACGGTCATATTTATCTCATGAGCACCCTAAGAATATTGGTGGGGGAACTAGATAATCACAAGGGTTAAAGAGACAAAAAAAACATTTCTTGAGGTCGACTAGACTTCATCGTAGGTGGGGTAATGTAAGGCCAGATATAAGTGACACCATCTACCTTAATCCAAGGCTAAGCGTAGGGCGTGAGAGACTAGTTCAATATGCCTTAGTTACTGATGGACACTATTTGAAACTTAGACATTATCTTGACTATCTCATATTGTAGTAGTTGGATGTTGAAGTAATGTATTGTGTTGAGATGTTTTCCATAATGATTCATTTTATTGATATCTTGAATTTATTTTGGGGTCTTACACATATGAGGTCTCATAACAACATGAGCTATGTTTGGTAGGAAGAAATAAGAAGAGAAAGACATAAGCAACTTAAAAGAAGGAAAAAGAAAGCTGCATTGGTTGAACCATCAAGAGGTGACACAGTTAGCATAACTTTTCTTATTAGTACTTGGTTTTCTCCTCCTATTGTAAGGTCTCGGGGTACCTTATCTTTCATAAAAGATCATCTCTTAGATATGGATCCATTTCTTGTCATTTGAGCTATTGGAGTCAAGCCTCGCAAAAAGAAAAGAGCATACCAGGAGCCTTTGTAGAAACGAACAATATTGGGTAATACAGCCTCCCTTTACCTAGGATCACTATGGAAGAATGTCTTAGATTCAGCGCCATATATTAGAGGAAGTTGGTTGTGCAAGATACTAAGTTACTTAAGGCAGCAACCTACCGATGGATCTGTCCCTTATTAATTCCATTCCTTGTGAATCTAGGCCACTAGCTTGAGACTCTAACTATAGGTAAGAAAGTGCCTATCATCTTATTGTGTTTTGCATCCCTTTCACTTTCATCAAATATTTTGGTAGGCTTCTCAGTATACTGCATCTATGTATGCTAATTATGTGAATGCAGTGGCACAGTATAGTGAGTCGGAAGTGAATCTGGAGATTGGTCATGCTGAGATTGACGCCTTAAGCTTAAAGCTGAAAAAGAATGGAGAATAAGAAAGTAATAGCTTAGAAGTTAGAGGCCCAAGAACGACAACAAAGGGTTTGTTTTGAAACCAAGTGTCAAGAGGTTGAGGAAACTGAGAAAAGTGTCCGGGCACTACTTGAGGATTTTTAGAGACAACTAAAAACAGAGAGAAAGAAATTTTGTGAAAAAGCCCTAAGTAAAGCCTTAAAGGAGAAGGATACTATTGTGGAGAACTTCAAAAATTCTATTGAGTTCATATTTATTATCAAGCACGACTGTATAGAAGAGTTTGTGAAGGGTGGATTCACATCCAGGACAGAATCGATTATGACCACAGAAACTTGGACTTCAATAGGTATAGAGTCCCTAGTGAATAGTGCATGTTGCATGTCGCTTTAAGTGTTGTTGCAAATTGCACTAGGGTGTTTTCCCTTATACCGAGGCCTTTAGGTAGCTGTTATAAAGTCCGGCCTCTTGATCTAGATATTATTTGAACAACAATATATGTAGTCCGAGCAAACAAGTTTTATCTAGCTTCTTTATTTTTGTCTATGTTGACAATTATCTTTTCTTAGTGTAAGTATAAAAAATTGCGGTTGTATCTCAGCTTGGGAAATGTTACCTTACAATTTGATTGTACCGTGGGTGTATCCTAGCTTGGAGGATACAACCTTCCACGACTTTGATTGTACTGGTAAAGAATCCTGGCTTGGAGGATGTTTACCTTGCATGGTTGATTTACAATGGGTATATCCTATCTAAGGGATGCTACCTCACAAGACTTTAATTATATTACGAGTGTATCCTGACTTGAGGGATGTTACCCTGTAAGGATTTTGCTTGTACCATGAATATATCCCAACTTAAGAGATGTTACCTCGCACAACTTTGAGTGACATTTCCTTTGAAGCTGTTGTTGACTAATAAAGGTAGGAATTTTTATTGAATAGCCAGTGCACTTATTAGATAGACGTGATAGTTCCTATGGATTACATTGACATTAATTTTGAAGATAAATCTACTGATAGTATTTTTATGGGTGCTATGCATTCCAGGTGGTTGGGAACAATTTTCCATACTTGTTTCCAAGTTTATAAGTGTCAAACCTTCGAACTTTTTCAATTTTGTATGATCCTTCCCATACTCTCTTTAGCTTGCCCTTAGAAGTTTCATTTGCCCCAAATTGGTTGAGACATAGGATCAAATCCCCTTATTGAAGGGACCTTTCCTTCACCCTATTATTGAAGTATCGGACCACAGCCTGTTGGTAGGAGCCTACGTGCATTTGAGACTGCTCATGTTTTTCATCAAGTAAATCAAGATTTGTCTTCTGATTTTCATTATTGTTATCTTTATTAAATAGTTCCACCCTAGGGGAAGAGATGCCAATTTCAACAGGGAATACTGCTTTAGCTACTGAAAGGGGTTTTTCCTATAGTGGTCCTCGTGGTTGTCTGATAGGACCGGAGAATCTCTTGTAGTTTACGTTCCCAGTCTAGTTTTTTCCTTTCTACTTTCTTCAGGAGCCCTTCCATGATTGTTCTATTGGTGACTTCAACCTAACCATTGCATTATCCGTAATTTATTGAAGAAAGATGAATATTTATCCCTAGCTCTTTGCACCATTATTTAGTTGAGGGACAGTTGAATTGTTTTCCCTACTATGTTATGTTGGCGTGTGGCATTCCAAAATGACAAACTACGTTTTTCCAAAGAAATTTATGGATGACATTAGAAGAAATACTAGTTGTTGGCTTAGCTTCCACCCATTTTGTAAAATAGTCTGTCATGACAATAATAAACTTACTAGCTTTCCCATTTTATGATAGGGAAAAGCCCCAACTGGTTTAATCCCCATACAATAATAGGCCAAGGGCTCTCAATAGGGGTCAATTGCGTAGCTGGCTTCCTGAGTACCTAGGCAGACTATTTGTAGTTGTCACATTTTCGCACCTAATTATCATAATCTTCATGCATTATAGGCCAATAATAACTTGCCCTGAGTGTTTTTTGTGATATTGCCTAGGCTTTTATATATGACCTGCAAATCCCCAAGTGTACTTCTTTCATTGTATGTTTCTAATCTTCAGGACCCAAACATCCTAAGAAGGGCATGGTAAAAGAGTGCCTATAAAGCAAACCCCTAAAGATAGTATATCAAGCAGCCTTGGGTGGAATGACTCACTGTTTGTTGGGGTCATCAGGGAGAATATTTTATTCCAGATAATTTATGATGGGAGTCATACAGGTAGTCTCCCCCACATCTATACTAATTACTTCCACTTCTTCATAACTTGGCCGTTTTAACACTTCAGAAAATATTGTCCATTTTGGGTATTAGCTCCTGAGTTATACTTTTAAAATTACAATACAAAAATCTCAGAGCATTAAGGATTTGAGTCAGGCATAAGTCGATACGATTGCAACATTTCACTACAAAATTAGGGAATGGAAATCACAACCCGCCTTACAATATTCTACATGTATGCATACGTGCTTAGGATGGGAATGACAAAGACGAGTTATTGAACCTACCCTTAATACAAGGGATACACTAGCCTTGATAAATCACTTGTTCTTTAATGAGATGAGGGTGACAACTTGTCCACTATCTTTGTAATCTTCACAAATCCTCCCGATTGCTTTCCGGGGCTTCCTCAGAATTTGACCTCTGTTGTGAAAAATACTACACAAGTGCACTTATCATTTAAACAAGTAATAAATGGTTAGTTAAGTATTGTTCCAACGAGGAATTAATTCTATCATGCAAAGTAGTAAAATTTACCAATTCCAACTTTATCCAAATGATCGAACACTTGAGATTGGTAACTATTATTAAACTAAAGCAAGTAAATAAAACAATTGAATTTGAGAATATATAAAGAAAACCTAGGATTATAATTTCCCTCACACTTCACTTAACTTTCCTTTATCCTATCATGCTTATTTATGATATTATGTTATTAACCTAGGGTTCCAAGTTTATTATAAGTATCTTTCGAATTGCTTATAATTCAAACTTGAGTTAATCAATTCACTATATATATATGAGAATTGAAATAAACAAGGTTCATCAAGAACAAACTAAATTGGCTACATAAGGTATATAAGTATATGTCTATCCTATATATGAATTAAAATCAAACAATCGGGTGAATGAATTTAACCAAGTGCTATATCACTCAAGGCTAAACCTAGATTACAATCGGGTGAATGAATTTAACCAAGTGCTATATCACTCAAGGCTAAACCTAGATTTCATTCATCAAGGTTCCTCTAAGTTGCCAAGTCAATCTAATTGGTAGCTAATCAATTAGAAGAGTAAAGCATAGAATGACATAAATAATATAAATATCAAACCCTAAGCAATTCATAAATAAAATTAAGTCAAGCTTTCCATCATAATCCTAGAAAAATGATTTAGTTCATTCTACTAAATGTAAACATGAGTAAAAGTAAACAAATCATCATGAACAAGCATAGAAACTAAAAGGAATGAAGGAATAAGAGAAAATTAAGATTATGTCAGTCTCCAAACTCTTCAAAATCCCTTGCTCCTCTAACTCTAAGCACTCTCAATAAATTTTGTATCTCCAGAAATCCCTTGCTTAATTGTATGTTTAGAATCCTTAAGTCCTTTCTCTCTTATAGGCTTCAAAATCATGAGTTAAAGCCCAATTCAAAGTAAATTTATCGAGCCAGCATCCTAGCCACGACTTTTCGGTGCCACAACACTAGAAACAGACGAAAAATGAAAGATTGAACGATGGTGGGTGCCACAACTATAGGGTTCTAGCACTAGGCCAGCACCTAGGCACCAGCTTCCTGCAGCCTAAGTAACCAGCTGTTTTGTTTTGACAAATCTTAGGTAAGAGCTTGGGCGCCCCATTGCCTACTTTCTAGCACCTTGGTGCCCAATAGTACTGGTTTGGCTTTTCATTGCCGCAACTTTGGTTTTTCACGGCCTAGGCGCCCAATGAGCTAAAATGCTATTCCTTGAGCAATTGGTCTTTAAAAATGACTCTTTAAAGCTTATACCTTCAAAACACACAACCAAAGTTATAATAGAAATGGAACTCTTAGTTAAAAGATAAATCCTAAATAATAATAACTAAAACATGACATTTCAATGAAATATGAAATAAATTATAAACTAACTAAAACTAGACAATTAGTAAAACAAAACTCAAGAATTTAGCTAAAATGAATGTACAAAGTGATGTAACATAAGTGATTTCATGAACTTATCAACCCCTCCCCCCTTAGGACTTTGGTAGCCCTCATCTTCTTACAAATATTGCAATTGAATTTTATGCTCCCGATCCTTGGCTATCTCTTATTTGGTTCAGATTAATTTCGGTTTACCTTGGCTTGTTTTTAACGAAGCACTTAATTTCACTTGTAAGACTCTAGATGAGAGACCTCCCTGGTTCTCAGATATAGCTTGAAAACATAAATACAATGCCAACAATCACTGATGTGGGCCGTTAAATGGAATTTTTGTTCCTATCTAGTGCATGTAGATCTCTCGCCTCCTGCAAATACAAATAAAAATTTAAACCTCTCATTAACCTCCAGCTCTCAATTTCTCCCTACCAAAAACTTTGTCATTTTCTTCTTCCTCTTCTTTGCCTAGGAGGTTTTTCACTATCTGCTTTTGTCTTCTTGTGTTTTTATAGTGTTGTACGGTGTAGATATTTGTTTTGAAGTTGTATATTTGCTATGTGTAAATAAGCCATAACACTTAGGGTGAGCTATGATAAAACGACCCATTGAGGTTCTGGGGTTGCGGGGAAAGGGGAACAAAAGTTCATGTCTCTACATAAGCCTCCCGCTCTCATTTCTCTCTACCAAAAACTCAGTCATTTTCTTCTTTCTCTTCTTTGCCTATGGAGTTTTTTTTTTCTCTATTGCCTTTATATATATATATATTCACTACAAGAAAAACAGGTATCAGATACGGATCAATTTCGTGTTTGAAACTAAAAAATTTGTCATCTGATATTCTTTAAATTACGGACCTCCATATCACATAATCTTGTCTCAGATAATAATGTTGAGACGGAAAGCCACCAATAATAATCACTATAAGAGACGGTAAAAATTTGTATCTATTAATCAAGTAAAATGTATCTAAAAATGTTGACATGTGGCACCACATATTTGACACAGAAAACGCCTCTCTCTAAAAGTAAAGGAGTCTGCAACTATTTATTTATATCAGATACAGAGGTTTATATCTCTTTCCGTCTCTACTAATATTCCGTCTTTGAAACCTTTTTCTAAAATGAAAATTCTCCCTATAAATTATAATTTTCCAAATAAAAACCTGGAAAAAATAAAAAAATTTCTAAACATGTAGTTCTAAAAATCGTATTCATAACTCCAAAAGAACAAATTAATAACATCATTCAATTTAATTATAAACTTCATAACATTCACAAAATTGATAATATCATTTAATTCTAAAACACAAGGTTCATAACATCATAATCTAAAACACAGTTCATAAGATTACAAAATGACATATAAAGAAGACCACGGATCGCCTAGACTTGTGTCATCTTGATTGGAGTGGGAATCAATTTCTCGACTAGCCGATTTAGTAGTATTGTCCCCGAATTCAAAATATAAAATTTTGTTATTAGCATTCTTTTGTATAGATAGAAGAACAGGTTCAAAATATAAAACATTGTTATTAGCATTCCAAGTCTCACCCAATTCAAGTTTTAAAAGGAAAGGACAGCATTCAACTTATGCTCTTGAACTTCCTTCATATTGCTGAGATGGAACTTTCCCTTTTTGGGTCCCTTCCCAATATTTGATAGAGGCTGAAAATTTGAAACTTCTTTACTCTAGTTTGGCAGCCTATACACCCTTCCAACAGGTCTAATACTATATCTTTTATTCTTTTCATCTGGGAGGAATTTATTTTATTTTTATTTTTTCAAGGAAGACAAAGGGTAGAGATTGAACAATGAATTTTGCTCAACACATATTGATGTGTCATAGAGTTTTAAATAATCGTGGAACGTTGTGCTTTCATGATATTCATTCTAACTAGTGACTAAATACTTCTATCAGCTTAAATGAATTTCTCCTCTAGTCATATATCCAGAGTAACACCCAGTAAATTTAAAGTGCTGAAAATGCATGAATTGATCATTTTAAATGCCATGACACTCACAGTGGATTCAGGAGGTAATATAATACCCAGACGGTTCAAGTTTACTCTCCGTCCTTGCCTCTGTTGCTTGTATTTCTTACTGTGTTGCCTCTGCAATCAACCTACTGATATACTCCTACATAGTGGGATCCATGGGCATTTGTTGCATCATGGCTCTAGAAGTGATTGAACATGTGCTACATTGAGTCAAGAGAGCATCCACTGCTGCTCCCCATACTGTAACAACCCATAATTTAATTATCGATAATTTATATTAATTTGATGTATGATGAATTTTAAATGAATTATTAATTTAAAAGTTAATTTCTTGAAACATACAAATTTTTAGGTTATAAAAGTTTTGTTAATTTTTTTTAGGTGGATTGAAATTTTAAATAATCAAAGTTAATATTATCATTTGTATGCACAAAACGAGTTTTCAATTGTTTTCTCTTTTTTAGGATCCAATTTATTTATTTATTAAAAAAAAATCTTGAATTGAGCATTTGTATTACATTTTAAAATTGTAGGGGTAATTTTGTAATTTCAAAACATCTTAGTTTTATTTATTTTTTATCTTTTATCTCTTCCTTCCTCCTTTTCTTTTTCTGTTTCTTTTTCTTTTTCCACGCACTGCAGCCTTCTCTTTTCTCTTCCCCATTCTGTCTCTTTTTCTGTCACACCACCTCCTCTTCCCCACTCTCTCTTTTTCTGTCACACCACCTCCTCACATGACCCACCGTCTCATCCTCCCATACATGACTAGATTGATGTGGGGGAAATCAGTAGTGGTGGTTGGAGCGTTTGTGACAAATCAGAAAGTTTTTCTTTTTCCTACAATTTCTCTCTCTTCGATTCACTCTCATTCAAGCTCATGTTTCTCTCTCTATTTATCCTTGTTGCGGGAATATATTTTGGAAGAATTTAATGAGAAATTAATTGGATCTTTAATTAAGCTATGAATTGTAATTATAGGTATATTTTGACTGATTATTTTTTCTTTCCTTAGTTAAATATTAGGTTTCATGAATATATATATATATATATGGGGTTTTTAGACTTTGTTAGATATTTATTCAACTTCTCTTGTACTAGTAGTTTCTAGAAAAAAAAAAAAAAAATATTTTTGGTGAAATAATACCAAGGTCAAAAGTTTAGAAAAATTGACATTCTTTTTGATTAGATAGATGGAAAAGTTAACGTTATTACAAAATAATTTTGATAAAATACTAAAAAGTCATATTTGTATCTCAAAAATGTCAAAACGTCTTATTTTTACTTTTCAAATGAATCATAATGCTTACATTTTTTATACAATCTTTTTTATTTTTTATTTTTATTTATTTTCTTAATAACAATCTCATTTTTTTAAATTTCTATTTATTATTATAATAAATAGAATATTTAACAAAAATAAATAAATTGATTAGTGATATTCTAAAAACAATTGTCATAACTTTATAAGATAAATAAGTCTAAATTTTGGTAGTTTCTCTTCAAATAAATATATTTTTAATTTAAAAATATTTTTACCACTTTAACCCTTTAAAGAATAAAATAAATTTATGATATATTAATTAATAAAAGAATAAAGATTTATATTAATAATAAAATGTTACCACTCTTCCTTTTCATATTTTTCAACCAATAAGCAAAAAAAAAAAAAAACTTTTTTCTTAAAAGTGTTTGAATTTATCTTTTAAATTCAGATAGATTTAAATATTTATCATGAAAAGTCTAACCTTATTTTATTTAAAATTCAAATTTAATGCAACTTAGATTATATATATATATATATTATATATGTATTATTTTATTTTTATTTTTATTTTATTAATAATAAAAAATTAAGGTTGCTATTAAGAAAATAAATTAAAAAATAATGATGGTATGAAAAGTAAATATTTGGACTAATAGGAAAAAAATAAAATAGAAGTCAGAAAGGTTCTGAACCTACTCCAATGATGTAACAAGTAATGAAACACTGGAATGGGAAACTCTAGCTGTAGAGGTAGGTGGAGGTACTGGAGTTACAACCACAAAGAGAGCTGATGAAGCTAAGCTAGTAGATGGAGATGCAACCAATATTATGGACAGGAGATAATAAATATCTTGGGCGTCCTCAAAGGAGGGTATGACGTCCTCGAGTCATGGTTGTGAAAAACCTAATTAAGCATTAAATTAGAAAGAAAACATAATTTACCTTTCAAATACGCATGTAACCCAACAAAAACAGAAAATAAAATAACTAAAAGAGGCAAAACAATAAACAATAATGTCACCATGACTTTCTACTTCTATTCTTTTTCTATTTTAGGAAAAGTTGCCAAAAAATGTTTCTATAAGTGTTTTATACAAAATATTTATGTAAATAGAGTTTCTCCATGTTCACCATTATTGCCCTCAGACAATCTATGAAAAGTAAAGCTAAAGTTTTCAAAATGAGCATCAAGGGGGATTATAGGCTATGACTAATAGGCATTTACTGTCTTTGAGAAGTAAGAAAATTACTTCAGGAATCTAGTCCTTTCTTTTAATATAATATATATATTGAGCTAGGGAGTGCATCCACATTTAATTAAGAAAATCTAACTAATTAATTCCTCTCAACTTCAACCAACCAAATCTCAGCTTCTCAGAGTGAAGGAAATAATAGCAATGAAGAGTTTATGAAAGTAAATTTAATTTAGTATAGAATACTTCTTTGTATTTTAGTAGATGGTAAAAAATAGTTGAGAGTTGTATTGCAGTATAAATGAATATAGGTAGATGGACCATCTCTTGAGTACTGTATGAAAGGGTCCTTACTTCTTTCTTTTCTTAAAGTATATGTATGAAGGCCTTCACTTCTGATTACAATTAATGCACTCAGCTTTCCCCAACTAAATCTCTTCCAGCTTTACAAGCATATTTAAGCTCCTCAGTTCAAGAAATAGCAGCAATAGGAAGGGTATTTCTCACAAAAAATAAAAAATAAAAAAAATGTGGTTTTGCAACAAGTTGAAGCTTCCTTCGGATTTTATGGTGTTTGCTCTTTGAAGCTTTTGTGTTCCTAAGCTTTTAGTCATTACAACTTTGTTACATACCAACCAAAATCCTGGTCACTATTATAGGCTGCTAGGGTATATTCAAGTCCAGTTAATAATTTTTTGATAACACAATAAGTACAGCCATCCTCTAGTACAGTGGGAATCATTTCCAGTTAACTACACCTCCTTCATTATTACCTTATCTCCTATACTACAATGACACATGCTACAATCACACAGATGCTGCATTTGATTTCTTTAGCAGCCTGAGAAGTTTAGCAGAAGTTTAGCTATTAAACACCTCTCAATAGATGTCCCATTAAAAATTAAGACTCAAATAATTTTCACTATTACCATAAACACTTTCCCATATTCCAAACACCATTCATGTGACGGACCGAATGGAACAAGGTTGGCTTCTAGTATGAACAATCAAAATTTTGTAACCTCAGACATTGACATATTAGAAGCTTACTATTACCACATCAAGGGTGTATATAAGCGTGGATTTCCAAACTTTCCTCCATTGATATTTAATTTCACCATAAATCGGCCCTAAACCACAAAACACCTCACTTCTCCAAACCACAAAAATACCCATACGAATATATGATTATTAAACCACTTATTGCTGCTTGACCCAGCTTGTCCTTGCCAATACCCACCATTAATAATACTACGTACCTCCAATATTCCTTTGTTCACCAACCCTATTACTCATATTATAGGGAAAACTATCTCAATAGAGTCAATTTCAAACCCAAAAAACTTGAGTTATGTTAAATTCTAGTATAACATATTAGTCAATTATGAGCAATCAAGATAGCTAAGGCTTGGAAGAATTAGGGGAAAATCAGAGTACACACTTGAAATGCAACAAGGAGCTAGACGGGGAGGAGGAAGAGCTCGACGGGAGGAGGAAGAGCTCGACGGTGGTAGGTTAGAGGGCGGAGGCAGCTAAGGTTTGGCCTATAACAATCGGGGTTCGGAAGAGAAGACAGAAATAGAGAAAGAAAAGAAGGAAAGATTGTGATCTGGGATTTAAACATGGAATGGTATCTACATCTGTCAATGCAAAAGCAAGTATATTAAGTGACGATATAATTTTTTTTATAAATAATATTAACATATCTGTGTGCAAAAGATAGATGCACATAAAAACACATAAACGCATAAAAAAAGAAAAAAAAAAAGATAAATTATATTTACCACTACAGACACTTAAAGTAAAAACATAGACGTATAAAAGTTTGTAGAATATGGCACCAAAATTAATTAGTTTTGCCTTTTGCAGCAAAAGTATCTGCATCTGTAATTTATTTTTTCTTTGTTTTACTATTATCTGAGTTTGTAATGTTCTAGACTTAGATAGCACAATTACATACGCAGATGATAGTTATTTTTGTCTACATTTTCGACATATACAGGTAATTTCTTGTAATGCATGTTTTGTAAAGACTTAAAAATAAACAAGCCACACCTACTTAGAGCTCTGAATTCATAATAGTTGTCCATCCTCGGGATTGGCAGAAGGAAGTGGAAGTTTATTACGTCCTCTTCCCCTTGGAACAATCGACTCAATATTTGTCTCTACTGTGCTAGACCTCGAAACATTGCTGGTCTCTCTTCCACTAGCACTCAAAACATTGGTGGGGTTATGATTCTCACCTACATTACAAGCGATTTGGAAAAACTTTAAATGCACACAAAAAGAAAAATATAATATTTTTTATTACCTAATGAGGAAGTAATGCTAGTTGATGAGGATTATCTGCCTAAACCATGCACTCCCCTAACCCTTCTACCTCCATTAGGCCATAATAGTACTAAATTTGTTGTCATAAACAAGACAAAAAATTACTAAAAATTATATAATAAGGATTATTAGGAATTAACCTATGCATACATAGTTAATTTAACACTATAGTGCAACCAACTTACTATTCAACGTCTATTTTCGAATTAGAATCTTCTTCTTCTTGATCATTTTCTTTTTCATAATTTTCGAGTTCCCATTCTTATTCATCTATTTCCTCATACTGAGCGTCTTCTTTTTCTTTTCCTTTTTCTAGTACTTCTTCTTCAATATCATAGTCATTGTAGGGACTGGACATTTACTCTTGCTTTCACCAATTACTTCTTCATCTAGTTCCCTAAAACCCTTAGTTGTTGTACTACTTTCACCAATTACTCTTGCTTCCCCATGTAAAATCCACCTCATGTAATTAGCTAAGAATGAATCTTTTTTGCAAAGATGCACTATCATTTCATCTCTAATTAGAAACTTAGTGTTTCGACACTCACGATAAGGACACCGAATAGTTCTTTTGTAGACATAAACGTCGTTTGTATTGAAGGAACATAAATCCCTCATTCTTCACCATCATATCATTCTTCTTTATTTCCGTTATTCTCCATTGATAGCAATTAATTGATTTGTTTTTCCTTTTCTATTTTAAGCAACTTCCGTTATTTATTGAAGGAACATAAATCCCTCCTTCTTCGCCATCATATCTTCTTCTTTATTTCCGTTATTCTCCATTAATTGTAATTAAAGTCTATTGATTTGTTTTCCTTTTCTATTTTGAGCAACTTTTGTTATTCTCTATTGATTGTAATTAAAGTCCATTGATTTGTTTTCCTTTTCTATTTTGAGCAACTTTGCTCTTCCTCTTGTATAAATACAATATCAATGAGATTGATCGGTGTGGCCTTTTACAATACCTAATTATCGTGTCTCTTTATGGTATCAAAGCAGGTAAGCTCTAACGAGCAGCACAAATCCATCTCTTCCCCACCCTCCTATTTTATTTTTTTTCTCCAGCAACCATGACAACCGACAGTCCCTCCACCACCAAAAACACTACACCCGAAACAGAGACCACACAAACCAACACCCCATCCATCCAACCATCCGGATCTATTATCAACACATTCACACAGTCCGGTCAATGTATCTCCATCAATCCTAGCACCCAACTATCCATCAAACTTGCAGGCAGCAGTAACTATTTCACATGCAGAGCTCAAATAGAACTTATCCTTCTTGATACGATCTATTGTCGTATGTTGAAGGTACCTTTCTCTGCCCGCCATTGACAGATCTGTAATATCACTCCTGGCACTGCCAAGACGGACTCATTCGCCATGCTATCATGGCCTTAGTTGATGCTACCATTGCCCCACTCGTTGCTACGTCCAAAAATTCCCTTGAAGCTTGGACTCAGCTTGAGACTTCATATGCCAAAAAGTCTCAGTCTCGTGTTTATAGTCTCTGAGAGACTCTTAACCAGATCTTCAAAGGTACCAACTCCATTGCCTAGTATCTCAATGAGATACGATCCATCGCCGACGAACTAGCTATCTTTTGTCATCCCATGAGACCAAAAGAGTTTATGAACATTCTCACTGGATTGGGACTTGAATGTGATTCAATCAGTGTTGCAATTCGAACGAGGGATTCTCCTATCTCCTTTGAAGACCTCCATGACAAACTCTCTAGTTATTAAATTTTTCTTCGCCATCAAAGCTCAAAACGAGAGCAACTTACTGTCACTGCTCAATTCACTCAACGGAGCAACCAAGGAAGCTGCAACTCTTGCCAAAACAACAATAATTGGCGTTCTCATCAGCAATCGGTCTCCACAACTAGCAATATACCCCAGAGTAATTTTACACTGAGAAGCAATAATTGGTGTCCCCCAGGTTCATCTGGGAACAGTGGAAACTCAAACAAACTTAGAGTTCAATGCCAATTATGTGATAAATTTAGCCATGTTGCCAAAGTTTTCAGATTAATAACACACATTGCTCAGGATGCTCAAGCCAATTTTGTATCCAAGCAGCCTGACCCTTCAACAAATTGGATCATAGATACAGATGCCTCCCACCACATTACCTCTGACACCCAAAATCTTCAAGCCTACATAGAGTATAGTGGCACAGATGATATCATTGTTGGTGATGGTAATGGTATTAAAATCACCCATACGGGAGATACTACCCTAGCTTCTGAATCTCGCAATTTTGTTCTAAAAAATGTCTTATGTGCCCCTCTCTATTCAGTAAAAATCTTATATTTATTCCTCTATTTTGCTCATAAAATAATACACCTGTTGAATTCTTTCCATCTTATTTTGTTGTGAAGGATTTAAGAACGCGGGAGCCTCTAGCTCAAGGCCCGAATAGAAGTCACCTCTACGAATGGACTGGTCACGATCCTCCAGCAGCTGCCTATCTCACCAATAAAACTACACTGTCTTCCTCTCTCTCTGTGGCATCATCAGTTTAGGTCATTCTCACATTAGGACTTTATAATATCTTATTTCTAAATTTAATTTGCCATGTTTTTCAACTTCCAAAACTAGTTGTAATTCTTGTCTTTGCAATAAAAGTCATCGGCTACCTTTTTCCACCTCTTCTTTGAAAAGCACTAAACCTTTAGAATTGCTTTATACTGATGTTTGGGGACCCTCTTCCTGTTACATATTCTGAAGGTTATAGATTTTATGTCATATTTGTTAATCACTTCACAAAATATACATGGCTTGTTTCCTTTGAAAAAGAAGTTCGATGTGCCATCCACTTTTCTTTCTTTTAAATCACTTATTGAAAAATTCTTTAACTCACAAATTATTACTGTTTATTCAGATGGTGGTGGGGAATATGAAAGCTTAACCAAGTATCTAAACGACATGGGCATTCAACATCTTTTATCTCTACCATACACCCCTCAAAGGATAAACAAGTGCTGAAAGAAGGCATCGAAATATCATGGAAATAGCCCTCACTGTTGCTTCATCAAGCTTCTATGCCACTTTACCTATGGCCATATGCTTGCCAAACAACAGTTTACTTAATAAACCGCATGACCACACCCATCCTCCAGAACCAATCTCCATATCAAGCTTTATTTCGTCAAGAACCCAATTACCACTCCCTCTATACATTTGGTTGCTTATGCTATCCTTGGCTTCGTCCTTATGCCCCTAACAAACTTGCACCCAAATCTACGCCATGTGTGTTCTTGGGATATTAAGTCAAGTACCATTGCTACAAATGCCTTGATCCAAAAACCAATCGCTTGTTTTTATCCAGCCATGTTATTTTTAATAGACTGATTTTCCCTATGAGTGCTTCCACTTAGAGCAACCCCGACCGAAAGACATAAATTATTCTATGTGGCTAGATTGTCTTCCTTCCCCTCATCTGCCATCGCCACAAGCCTTGCCAAACACAACCCAGACCGATCATTTCCTGACCACCGATATCCAAGTTCCACCGACCACCTTCTCTCGACCAAACATGCCCATGTCGGACAGAACAAGCAAAGTCCCTATACTATCCACCTTTCCACCTTCACCTGCTTCAGCTTCTCCGTCTGATCATGTCCATTTAGAGTCGCCTCTTTCGACGTCCTTGAGTGACTATGCTTCTGCCTCTCCCTCACAGCAGATAGGTAACACTTCCTCATCTTCCTGTTATCCTTCACCTCCACCACTGCCACCTGTACCATCTCGCCTTGTTACTCAATCTCAAAATAAAATTTTCAAACCACAAAAGCCCACTGATTATTCTGCCTTAATTGCTTCTACAGCTAATCATGTTGTTCCCAGGTTTTATATGTAGGTTGCAAAAGATAAAAATTGGTGAGATACTATGTTGTTCCCAGAGTTGATTTTACTGAGACATTCAATCCTATGGTCAAACCAACAACAATTCGGCTAAAAAAAAATTCACTATCATATCTTCTTCTTTATTTCCGTTATTCTCCATTGATTGCAATTAAAGTCTATTGATTTATTTTTTCCTTTTCTATTTTGAGCAACTTCTGTTATTTATTGAAGGAACATTAATCCCTCATTCTTCGCCATCATATATTCTTCTTTATTTCCGTTATTCTCCTATTAATTGTAATTAAAGTCTATTGATTAGTTTTTCTTTTCTATTTTAAGCAACTTCTGTTATTCTCCATTGATTATAATTAAAGTCTATTGATTTGTTTTCCTTTTCTATTTTAAGCAACTTTGCTTTTTCCTCTTGTATAAATACATTATCAATGAGATTGATCGGTGCTGGCCTTTTACAATACCAATTGTTGTGTCTCTTTATGGTATCAGAGCAGGTAAGCTCTAACGAGCAGCACAAATCCATCTCTTCCCCACCCTCCAATTTTTTATTTATTTTTTCTCTAGTAACCATGACAATCGATAGTTCCTCTACCACCAAAAACAGTACACCCGAAACAAAGACCACACAAACCAACACCCTGTCCATCCAACCATCCGGATCTAGTTATCAACACATTCACATAAGTCCGGTCAATGTATCGCCAATAATCCCGGTACCCAACTACCCATCAAACTTACATGCAGCAGCAACTATCTCACATGGAGAGCTCAAATAGAACTTCTCCTTCTTGGATACAATCTATTGTCCGTATATTGAAGGTAACCTTCTCTACCTGCCATTAACAAATCTGCAGTATCACTCCTGGCGTCTCCAAGACGACTCATTCTTCATGCCATCATGGCCTCAGTTGATGCTACCATTGCCCAGCTCGTCGCTATGTCCAAAAATTTCCCTTGAAGCATGGACTCGGCTTGAGACTTCATGTGCCAACAATTCTCAGTCTCACCAAGAATTAGGGATTTTGTTCCTTCAATAAGTAACGAAAGTTGCTCAAAATAGAAAAGGAAAAACAAATCAATAGACTTTAATTGCAATCAATGGAGAATAACAGAAAAAAAAAAAAAAAGAAGATATGATGGCGAAGAATTCTTTATTTCCGTTATTCTCCATTGCTTGCAACTAAAGTCTATTGATTTTTTTTTTCCTTTTCTATTTTGAGCAACTTTCGTTATTTATTGAAAGAACATAAATCCCTCATTCTTCTCCATCATATCTTCTTCTTTATTCTCCACTATTCTCCATTAATTGTAATTTAAATTCTATTGATTTGTTTTCCTTTTCTATTTTGAGCAACTTCTGTT
Organism: Quillaja saponaria; assembly: GCA_029379385.1. NCBI lineage: Eukaryota > Viridiplantae > Streptophyta > Magnoliopsida > Fabales > Quillajaceae > Quillaja > Quillaja saponaria. The sequence goes on from CM055607.1 coordinate 25,498,692, forward strand.
ATTCTCCATTGATTGTAATTAAAGTCTATTCATTTGTTTTCCTTTTATATTTTGAACAACTTTGCTCTTCCTCTTGTATAAATACATTATCAATAAGATTAATCAGTGTGGCCTTTTACAATACCAATTGATTGTGTCTCTTTAGTTTGAATACGCAAAATCAATAAATTTTTCAACCCAATTCCTAAATTCATATGATAAGTTGTGGTTCATAACCCCGGTGTTCCATCCAACTACGATCCTAATTCATTAGTTGAATGAAAATATTGTGAATGAATTCACCATGCATGTTATTTAACTCCTTCTTCAACATCATAATGAACTTCATTAACATCCAAAATTTATGACTGCAAGCTAAGAACCAAAAGGAAATGTGAAATAGCATTCAAAATTCAAACCAGTATTAAAACCAAGAGAACAAGTACGTATACATATGAAAGGGTAAACTGTAAATAGGGTACAATCGAAGCAACAACAATATTACAACAGGATTAGAGGTCATTATTAAAATAAAAAAACACATACACACACAACACAAAATGTAGAAGACTTTCTAAGGATGGTTGAAAATGAAAACAAGGGTATAATAGAAGCACAACAACAACATTTACAACAGGATTAGAGTTCATTTAAAAATTAAAAAAACACACACACACACACACACAATTGGACATAAAGACATCTCAAATGAGAAGAGAAAGAGAATGTAATAATACTAGAGTGAATTAACAAAGAGGCTGAAAATGAGAAGCTGCCTAAATCTATTCCAAGCTGCCATAGCATCAACTCTTTCTTTCTCAGTTGGTGTTGTGGTGTCATAGCTAGTAGCTATGTTTATAAGGCAGTTTAAGGTCAGGTTGACTGTTGTTACTGCAAGTTGCTAGCTTGGCCTTGTTGGTGTTTGGAGGGATAAGAGCAAAACTAGGGAAAACTGCAAAAGAAAAAAATGTAGTAACTTTTAGAGTTTTTAATACAGTCATTGAAGCATGTTCCTTTGTCATCAAATTGATGAAGGAGACATGGCTTATGGACATGGAACATTGGAATAGCCAAAGAATGTTTCGACCAGCCTTATAGGGATTAAGAAGAAGATTAACGAATGAAGTTTGGAGTAAGGATTTGTTTAGTGCCATTGCCACATGGAGAGCATTTAGCAATTTTTCTTCTTTTATTGGATGAAAAGAAATGAGGCATCACATCCATACTGTGGAATCTTATACTGCCTTCAAACAAACAGATCCTTTTATATTTCTCCTTTAAAGGCATTACATCTTTGTCAACAACTAACTAGTACTCCACTTTCCAAATATAATAGACTTCATATTGCTTCAAACATTGCCATAGAACATAACTTTGCTATTTCATTAACTATGTTTTTTTTAAGTTTTAAGCCATACATGTCCATTTAGAAAGAAAGGAACACAATCATGAATCCAAATCCAAAAAGACCACATATAGGTATCCTGCCAAAATGAACTTTAATCTTGTTGTATGTGTAAAATCAACATATATAAATGCCTCTTAAACACTTCTAGCATTGGAGCACCATTATCACAATCAATTATTCAAACCTGAAGTCATCCTCTAAGTTTATCAAAAAGGTGATCAAAGAACACTAAGATCACAACTCCTAAAATTTCTTCTAATCTTAATAATCTAGTTCTCATTTTAAAATATTTACTAGGAACAAAAATATAAGACATTTAACAAGAAAACGAAAGCAGATAGATTTAAGAGAAAATGAAACAAATCAGACCTATTTTAGATCTAGATGAGAGAGGTAGAAAGAGAGGGAGATAGAGAGATCGGTTCCTTAAGTTAACTACGACGGTGGAGGTCCTAAGAGGCCAATGGTAGAGACTGAGTGATGGAGAAAATGACAGAAAGGAGAAAATGGAAATCTTTCGAAATAAATATTTTTTGAAAAAAATTAAAATAAATTAGATACGGAGTAGAATATCAAACATAAAGTCAACTATCAAACTTCATAAATAAATAACTTTTAGAGAGGGGCCTCCGTATTCAATAAAATGTGAACATGATTTGGTACTTGAAGAGAGGGATATAAAATCCATAGCTCTGAACTTGTACCTATCTAAAAAATATAATTTGATATGGAAATAATCTGTAATTGATAATTCTTCTTTGTTAAATGATTTTCTTGTAGTGTCTATGCTTCTTTCTCTTTTCTTTGTACATTGTGTTGTGTGATACAAATTTGTGTTTTAAAGTTCTGTAATGTGCTATGTTTAAATTGAGCCATAACACTTACACTTACCACTAATAAGATGACCAATTAAGGTTCTCGGGTTCTAGGAAAACGGGGAATGAGAGGTGAATCTAGAATTAAAGGAAGCTAGGAAATTAGGGATTATAAAGGAGGAAGAAATAGTAAAAGAGGTTCAATTGAACCAATTAGTGGAGCTTTGGATGAGTAGTACACAGTTGGATTTTCTAGGGATACATTTCAAATGATACACATTCTGTACACCCACAAGATTTAGAACTTATGATTACAAAATCCCCTCATATATTTATAAGAATTTTTCTAATGGTGCCATAAAGACACTTGTTACTGAATATATAAATAAAAAATTTGTAACATTTATTATGGTAATAGATTATGATTTTAATGTTATTTAATACTTAAATTGCTACTTTTGAAAAATTTTAATTTTCAAAGAGCAATATTTATTATCGTTTAACAGGTACTCTTAACGCACCTGCCACCTTCTAAATCAATGAAGAAGATTTATTTAGTTCAATGGTCCACAATACATCTCTAGAATTTTCTACAATTTAGGAAAAATTTGTATTTACAATAAATATCTAGATCTTCTAGTAATTATGTACAAATTTTAAAATATTCAAAAATAATTATGGTTATAAGAAATATCTAGATCTTCTAGAATTATGTACAAAATTCTAAATTATTCTACAATACTTGGTAAGATTCTGCACAAGGATATAACTTACTAGTAACAAATTTAGTTAGTTGTAGTTAATTTGGCTATTATCTAACTAAATTTATCTGTTGTAGTATTTTAATTTATCTTGTTATGGTAGAACGATTTGGTTTATTTTTCAATTTCATGCAATTAGTAATTTTCCTCTTTTTTCATAGTAAAAGGATAGGGCTAAACACCCAAACAACAAACAAAACAAAGCAAAACAAAAATGAGGTAAAGATACCCAGCAAAGTCACCAAGAAGAATAATGCCCAACTTCGGAGGAAGGGGGCATCAAAATAGGATAGACTAGCTCTGTCATTGCCTTATTAGCAAGCCAGTATGCACGACAGTTTCCTCCAAAAATGTATGTTGTACCCTCATTAGCATCGAAACTACACGTGTCCTTATTAACCTAAAGAAGTAACATAGAATTAGTTTCCAAAATAACCCTTCAAAAGTCCAAATCCCAAGCTAGCAAGAGACTCTCCAAAGCTACCAACAACTCAGCACGTATAGTTGTCGAAATAAGGACAATTTGATAAAACCACCTTTCCACTGTCCAGTTGAATCACATAGAAGAACCCATGCTCCAGCTATGCTAAGAGAACCCTTAGCTACCCTATCAGCGTTCAACTTCACCTATCCAGACTCTGGAAACCTCCAAGAAACTAAGCATTTTTTCCTTGCCGGTCTAGTACCTAAACGAAAACCAACTCACACGCGAGATCAATTTTTTTTTAATACTAAAAATAATTGGAAGAGGATTTGTAGGAGGAACAAAGCCAATACAAATAATCTTTATCCCGCAAAGACCAAAGCATCCAGCGGGTAACACCGAAAACGATTTTCTAGTTAAAGTTTGAGGAAACTCCAAACTGGTTATGAAGATTCATAACAATCCACTATTTGAAACAAAATCCAAAGAATAAGGAATGGTGAGAAGGACAACAAGCTTTAGCTAGATGGCAATCCCTTACAATATGAAGAACATTTTCAATAGCGTCACAGAATGAACATAAATTGTCAAAATCATTCCATTGAAAGCAACGAGCATTTGTGAGCAACCTGTTATGAATCGTAACCTAAAGAAAGAAAATGTTGTCTAGAACATCTGAAGCATCGTCAAAAAGCAAATTATAGGCTGATTTGATAGAAAAAATCCATTCCGCTCCTTGCCCCAAACAATATAATCCTTGTCACTTACTTGATGACGTAACATAGCTTGAATTCTGAAGCAAATGTGATGTTAGAGCCAGTTTTAGATCGTAGATATATCCCACTCACCATCTATCACATAATTACCTACCATTTTAGAAATATGGTTAACTTTAATCAAATCAATAAGATAATTAATGAGAGACCCTGTGTCTTCTAACCATTCATCATGCCAAATAGACTGGCCATCTCCTATATTCCATCTCATTCCTTTCTTAAGATGGCACCACAAACCACAAATAACTTGCCAAAGAGGAGAGCCACCGTTTTTAAAAATAGTACTCATATGAAAATCAGTAAGAGCCTTATACTTAGCTTGCAAAACTGAAACCCAAAACTCGAAAGGATGTTGAACAAGATTCAGCCAAGTTTCATTAGAAAAGCATCATTGGTAGCTCAAAGAGAATGAATACCAAGTCCACCCTGTAACTTATGTAATAAATATATAGGATTTCATACATGAATTTAGAACACATTAACAATAAGATTTGCATACCTGATTGAGCCATAGCAGCGGATATATGGAATCTCAGCCAAGCACACCTCAATAAATGCTTCACATAGCCAGGTCTTCCTCTTCGTACTCTCTGTATTTAGTGGCAGCTCTCAACAAGGCAAGATATGCATGTTGAGAGATGAGAGGGGACCTAGCTATTTAATATCAGATAAAACTCTAAGAATCCTCCCATTAAAGATTCCTAAAGTCACTTAGCATACACTTACTGTCAACCCACATCTAATCAGATAAGACATGTAATCAGATAAGAAGTGTGCTTAAGCCCTATCCCAAATGATCACATAAACTATATGGGCTTTTACCAGCATGTCTTAAAATAAAACCATACAATTAATGGCAGCCCACATATGGAATTTCTAACATTCTCCTACTTGGACAACATTAATTGTATTTTTAAAATTTTTAAAAACATATTTTTAGAAAACGACTCTCGGGCAAGGTATAACTTTTATGTGGCCACAATTTTAAAAAGAAAAACTTTGGTCCTGAGATGCACTTCAAACAATCCAACCTAATTAAGTTATTAACATCGAATCATGACAATCATTGTGCCACTTAAATGACATAAGACCAATCCATGGTTACAAATACCAATAACCTAATCTGCAATGGATCTAGATGTGGTAGTGTACCAAGAAAATAGCAGCTAAATGTAATCAACATATGCTATTTTCATTATCGGTCATCCAGGTGATTTTATTAAAACTGGATGCTTGAGACAACCATCTCGAGATAATATAAGCTTGTATGTCTCAACAACTATCTCGAGATATCCAATTAGTGTCATTTGAGACATATCTCCAATTGACAAAACTGTCACATTTAAGACAGACACAAAGTCTTAAGATTTTAATGCAATGACATTTCATATATAAATAACCATATGTGTACATACAATATCAATCATATCATAATGAAAATAACTATTACTTTCATTAATAAAACGTACCATCCAATAAGGATATAAACAAACATAAGATACCAAATAGCATATATAGCATGCTAGCTAGTTTGAATAAAACAATGCAAACTCCCACTAACCAAAAACATCAAAAGACTCCACAATACTCATGTTTTAATATATTCAAACACAATGTCTCCCTTTTTCACTAAATCCCTAGTAACCAGATACTTAATTATAGCTTTCGATGCACTAGAGTTCTTGTTATTCTTTGAAAAGAACATAGCAAAACTGTTGTCACAGTAAATTTTAAGAAGTCTAGAGATCCAATCAACCATACCAAGACAGGTTATCATGTTCTTCAACCATATACCCTGTGTCAATGCTACATAACAAGCAATGAACTCGGCCTGCATAGTGGAAGAAGAAGTAATTGTCTATTTAGAACTTTTCCAAGATACGGCTCCACCAGCTAACTATGAAAATGTATTTTGATGTAGGATTTCAGATCATCCTTATAACCAGCAAAGTCAGAATCAGAGTAACCAATCAACTCAAGGTGATTCACCTTTCTATACTACCAATATAAAGTCCTTGGTCCTCTACAAATACCTCGTAACTTTTTTTACGTTCAACCCAATGTTCTGGTCCTGGGTTTGACTGATATCTACCAATAACTCTCATTGCAAAAGCAATGTTAGGTATAGCACAAACCTGAGCATACAACAAGCTTCTAACTACACTAGCATAAGGCACATTCTTCATGAACGCCCTCTGAAAATCATTAATGAGACACTAATCCAAGCTGAATCTATTACCCTTGACAACTGGTACATCCCCAGGCTTACATTTGTATATATTAAACCTATCGAGCATACGATCATTATATGCTTGCTAAGAAAGACCCAACAAATGACGAGATCTGTCCAGATGAATTTCAATGCAAAGAACAAATGATGCCTCCCCAAGATCCTTCATGTCAAAGGTCTTAGATAACATTAATTTTGTCTCATGGAATAAACCAACGTCATTACTGGCAAGTAAAATATCATCAATGTATAAACTAGTATGATAAATATGCTCCTACTAACTTTGAGATATATACACTGATCAATCTTGTTTTCAACAAAACCAAGAGAGGTAATTTCAAGAACCACTATTGAGATGCTTGTTTTAGGCCATAGATAGACTTCGTAAATCTACAAACAAGTTCACTCTCTCCATTTTCTTTGAAACCTTCAGGTTGAACCATATAAACCTCTTCAGCAAGATCTTCATTTAAGAAAGTTGTCTTGACATTCATCTGATGTAATTCAAGATTAAAATAAGCCACCAATGCCATGATGACCCTAAAAGAGTCTGTAGTTGAGACAGTAGAGAAAGTCTTACTAAAATCCACACCTTCTCTTTGAGAGAAACCTTTAGCTACAAGTGCTGCTTTGAAACACTCAATTTTTCCCTTTGAATCTTTCTTGGTCTTGTAAACCCTACTTGCACCCAATGGGTCTACAACCCTCTAGAAGTGCAACCAACTCCAATACATCCATTGTGTAACCATAGATTGTATCTACTTCTCTCATGGCTTCAATCCACTTGTCTGACTGTGGACTAGGAGACAGCTTCTTTGAATGTAGTGTGATCAACAATATGACCAATATCATAATCAATTTCACCAAAATACATAATGAAGTCATCAGAAATAGCATGCCTTCTCTGCCATTTAGACCTTCTAACAGGTATTTGTGGAACTGGATTCTGTTGCTGAGGAACTTTATTAAGAACATGTGTAGTAGCATCAAGGGGAACAAGTGGTGCTACTTTAGCTTGTTCATTTACTTCCCCCCAATCACTTGTTCTCATAACAGGCATGGAAACAGTTGCTTCTAACAAATCATATAATAGGAATAGTAACATCCTCATTTCGCTCTCCCTGATCTAAAGGTGAAGACTTTTTCAACTCAGCAACATCAAATTCCAAGAACTTGACATTTTGTGATTCCACTATTTTGGTTCCTTGTGTGAGGCAATAGAACCTGTATCCTTTAAAGTGATCTGGATAGCCAATAAAGAAACAGCGGGTAGATCTAGGGTCAATTTTCTTCTCATTTGGGTTATAGATTCTCACTTCAGCTGGAGACCCCCAAACACGAAAATGGTTCAAGCTAGGCTTCCTCCCAGTCCATAACTCAAAAGGTGTTTTAGGCACCGCTTTACCTAGAAACCCTATTAAGGATGTTCAAGGCAGTTTTAATGGCGTCGCCCCCAAAGATATTCAAGTAAGTTTGACCTACCTCATCATACACCTCATCATGTCTTTAAGGGTGCGATTATGCCTTTTGGCCACACGATTTGTTCAGGGCTACCAAGCACGGTATATTGGGTAACTAATCCCACACTCTTGTAAGTACTTTGCAAATGGTCCTATATGTTGTCCATCAACTCCATGTTTGACATAATACTCACCTCCACGGTCAGATCTCATAATCTTAATGACTTTCCCTAATTATTTTTCAACTTCAGTTTTGAAAATTATAAATTTATCGAGAGAATTAAGACGGGAAAAATCATCAATGATGGTAATGAAATAATGGTTTTTACATAAAGTGTTGGCATTGAGGTCCACCAATATCTATGTGAATGATCTCTAAGAGTTCTGAATTAGGGGTTGACCATTTTTTCTTTGTCTTAGTCAGTTTACCTCTAATACAATCAACACAAGTTTCTAAGCCATCAAAATCAAGTAATGGTAGGATATCATCTTTAATAAGTTTTTCAACTCTTTCTCTTAATATGTGACCCAGACACTTTTTCCAAAGCATTGAGGATTTCTCTTTAATTAAAGATCTTTTGGAAACAACTTTTTTAGTATTTAAAGAGGAATTAACATTTAAGAGTGCTAAAATCATTCTGTATAAACTATTGGACAAAACACACCCTCCAAGAATTTCAGAATTTAAAAGCAATTGAACTTTTGAATTACCAAAATTAAAGGAATAACAAAATTTGTCCAACAAAGAAACTGAAATCGAATTCCTCCTAAAAGATGGTACATAAAAAGTATTTTCCAAAACAAGGTCAAAACTACTTTCTAAAATTAGAAAGACGATTCCTACGGACTCGACTTCAACCTCGATTATCATTCCCGACTCTAAGGTTTGCCTCTAAATCACTTGGTTTCCTTTTGTGTTTGAACCCTTGCATGGTACAAGGAACATTAACAGTTGCACCACTGTCAAGCCACCAAGAATTTGATGGGATATTAACTAAATTGGATTCAAAACAAATGAAAGTTAGTGAGTTACCTTCTGTTTATTTTTCTTTTCTAACCGGGATTTTAATTTAAAGCAATCTGCTTTCATATAACCTCTCTTTTTGCAAAAGAAACATGTAATGTCCTTTTTAATGGCAGCCTTAGGATCACCCGCAATAAGTTTTGACCAGTACCATGCCCTTTTGCATCCTGAGTTTTCTTATGATGAATAGATTTAGACTTACCCTAACCACCCTTGATAGAACTAGGTTTAGAATGGGAAACAAAAAGTGCGGTTTCGCTCTTTTTTTCTTAAGCTTATCCTCCTCAGCCACACACTTAGAGATAAGGTCATTGATGATCTAGGATTCATTTTGAGTGTTATAGTCAGTTTTAACTTGGAAGAAATCAGGTGGTAAGGAATTGAGAGAATAGTGAACCACAAAACTATCAAGGACTTGGAATTTCTTTGTTTTTAAGCTTGGTTTGTACGTGAACTATTTGGAGAATAAATTCTCGAACCCCAGTTCCTTTTTCATATCTCATACCTACTAGATCATTTATTAGCTTTTTAGTATCAGCATTATCAGATAACTTATACCTATCCCCCACAGCTTTCATGAAGTCTTTGCAACTTTTGGTTTCAAGCAACCTACTCAAAAGGTGTTCAGAGATTGATCTCTTCATGTAAATCAAACTCAATCTATTTGACCTCTTCCATTTGTCAAAAGCCTCTTTCTGAGCTATATAGCTAGCATCAGAAAGATTACTAAGTTTATCACTATGCAAAGCTAAATCGATATCCATAATTCACAAGGCAGATTCAACATCTTGCTTATATTTCTTTAAGTTAGAACCGTTCAACAATTTAATAGTAGCACTATTGTTGTTAACAGCTAGGAAGACTAATTCAATAACAAATAATGTAACATGTCAACAAATTGAGCAATTAAAAATCAAGAATAAAAATTTATTCTTCATGAATCCAAAGTGCATAATTACAAACTCCCCTTCGCAGAGAATGTAACATGCTATTAGGATCTCATGATCAACCCATGAAACCTAAATTAGAGTATCCTAGCTTTCGAAAAGTCTATTCCCTTTGGGCAGATAGACCTTCTAGGCCAGTATACCCCAAACCATATGTTTCATGTATTTTCCAAAATTAAAGTATATAATAACCCCCTTTGGGTAAGAAACTATATACAATAATTTAAGAAATATCCCGTACTATAGCTTTCAAAAATCCCACAAATCTATATAGATATGCCACTTTGTGGCAACCATCTACATAAACCTATAAGATTTTCTCAAGCCTGGAAAATATTATTACTCATTATTTATCCTTTCAAACCGAATACATTTTAAAAGTATTTCATAGGATAATTAAACACATGTTACAATTTTGAAAAATTGAATCTAAATAGAAGCATTTTAACCAACACATGTTATGAAAACATGATAGTACGAAATTATTTAGCTCTAACTAAGGAGAGTACCTACTGTTAACAGATCCATAACATATAAAATATAAAACTTAAACAGTTCTCAATAATTATTTATGTGCAACCAAATTAGTTTGAAACATAACAAAATCTCATTAACCAAACCAATAAATCATGCACATAATATCCCAAATTTAACCATACCACAAAATTCTAAAATTCTAAAAATTAATTTGGAAAAAATTTGGGGCGCAGTGGATTAGCAGAGGGCGGCGCTTGTGGAGCACGCGCCCCTGCCGTGCATGAGGAAATGTTTGTAATAGGCTGACAGCCTTTCTTCTTCCTCCAGCTGGGTCTGTTTAACCCAGTCTGGGGAGAAATGGGTTTCCCACGACCCATTTTGAAAATCTTCAATTTTGGCATCCTTTTTCTCCAATATTTTGTATGGGTTTTGTTTTAAATTACTTTTCTAACAATAACCTTATGAAAATTTCATGTTTTATCAATATGATTAGTACATTTTTTTTTTCTCCTAATTATTCTCAATTTCATGAATTTAATTTTAATTAGATTTACTTCTATATTTAATTATATTACCATAGAGCAATATTTTTTTATTTTTTATTAATTTTTAGTGTGCAAGTCAACTCTAGTTAAAAATATATATACTATAAATATTGCACGTAACAAATACATCACACATATTAGTATAAACTAAACCCATCACACATGTTTAGACAAGTGTTCAAGTTTTTTTGTTTTTTTTTTTTCAATAATGTAAAGAAACATTATAATTGATTCATCAAAATTAACAATACATGAATTTTCTTATTTCTTGTTAATTTTTCTATAATTATAGGAGAAAGTAAATAATTTTTAATTAATAACAATTTTTAAAAATATGTCAAAATTTAAAAAGACTTTTTCTTAATTTTTACAAATTTGAGTTAACTTGTAACTTATTTTCAGACTTTTTGGGAGATTCATATATATTTTAAAAATAAGTAATGAGTCCATATCCTTCTTCAACTTGATTTTATACTCTAACCCCTTCTTTTACAAAATGTAACATGTAAAAGACAGGTATAACATTTCAAGTGACAATGTGACATTAACATAAAAAATGATGACAAGCTAAAACTACAGAAATTATTGTCTCAATAGGTTGTATGCCGGCAAGTCTTCAACACTGGAGATGTCTTCAAGAGCAAGCTCGCGCTCTAATTGAGCTCTTGTGGACTTCAGGACATCCTTAAAGAATATATAACACAATTAGACACAATTAAGACAGACGACGAACGATTTTATCATATAGCTCATGATAAATCAGTGCAAATAATACAATTCATTAATCCATATGCTTACATTGAATTCCATATAGGAAGCACGCTTTGCCAACCACTGAGCATCTATCATTTGAAATGCAACACAGTAAAGATTATCAAATGCCAGTTCATCTTCTTTCAGCAGATCCAGAAAACGGATTCCTGCCAAAGAAGTTGGCCTCCCTGCTAAGGAAAACTAAAGTTAGAAAACTTCATTTTACAAATGTTTTCACAATGTAAACAAAATAATAAACGATTAAAATCTGTGAAACTGACTTGGCTTCCTTAGTAAGTGACTAACATCAATTTTGATAAGATATGTCCTCACACTAAATGACCAATGGGATCACTTCTCCATCTGGTAACTTGAGGACAAACCACCCGCTTCTTATGTATATGTAGTCAGTATGCATGGTGAGACTAAATGTTTATCATATGCATGGAAGCAGGAACCACTCATTTTGCCATACAAGAGTAAATGAATATTCTCAGTATGAATCCCATTACCTGATTGAAGATCCAGCATCTGTGTCAACATAAAAGAAATATTGATGCCAGCTACGGCAAAGGGATATTCCCACTCAGCTCTGTTTCCATCTCTTTTGTGCAACAACCGTTGGAATGATTCCTGTGAACAAAAATGTTTCACTATCTTTCTAATCAAAACCAATATTTCATCATTACATATAATTCCATGTTCTAAGCTCAATGGAGAAAGCACAGGAATGCAAAAAAAAAACATAACTGAATATACACACAATAACAGATTTTTAAGCAGTACTCTGATGAATTCCTAACATCAAATCCCGATTCATAAATCTCTCCCAACTGCATTTTTTACTCCTGTCCTCAAGTGATCAGGCTTCAATTAAAACTGAGGAGGGCTACTATTCTCCTACCCATTCCTAGCCAACCATTCCAATGGGAAAACATCACGTCACATGCTAAATATAATTCCATTTGATATTTTTCTTTTACCCATCTTTGTCAAGCTACAATGGCTCAGGCTTTAGAGCACTACCATAATATTATTCTATTACATCAAGTTTAATCTATAAGAAACCCTTGGTGTCCACCTTATTCTGCATCCAGCAATTACCACCCCTCAAGGGTAGAGGCCTTAATGGACAAAAATAACAAGTAATCAACATTTACTTTCTTAACAAAATGACAAGATATGCTGCCTAGCTAGATATGTAAAAAGGAATTCTGATTTTCAATTCTTCAGTAATCAGAACCACAACAACTGTTAAATCATAAACATAATAAAATTCCATACAGCATGGCTCCAGCCAGTATTCGTCTTTTGGGCAGAAAAAGAAAAGCTAAGATAATTGAAATACATGAATAAAAAGAAGGAATTTGTCCTGATCAACCAACATAACAATGTATTGGTTGTAATAAATATCATGATTCTTTTATTTTTTTTGATAGGTCATATCATGATATTTAAATGCATTATCTTAAAACAAAAATTAACAAAATGGCACCGATGCAGGGCCCGATGAACAAGATTATCTAACCTTGGATTACCAAGTAAGATTTAACAATATTAAGCAATGACAGGTTGGTAGAAACACCAAGATTCATGTTTTAGAGTTTAGTGGACACAAGATGCAGAAAACTAAGACATTGAAGTACAATGCATGCACATATTTATAAAGCATAAACAACTTACAGGATATTTTAGGGCAAAAAATATAAGATTCTCTAGTGATACGAATCCGCCACCCCTGTAGATAGTGTTAAATGATACACATCAACATCAGGAACATTCCAAGAAGAGCATATAAGACTTACATACAATTTATAATTAATCCAAAACCTTATTTTTATTCCTCCAATTTTGTTTAGTGATTGATAAGTGTGAGTTCCATGACATACCTAAAATCCGTTGAAGGGTCTGAACCTTGCCAACCCATCTCCTTCCAGAGTTCTGATTTAAGTGACGGAAGCTCCCTCTCAGGGTAAGCTAATCTCCATAATTGTTTAAGAGCATCCTGCAACTCAAACATACAAACTTCTATATAATTCTGGAGAAGGAAAATAAAACCATTAATAAAATTGGAACACAAGACCCCGGTTCTCTTAATTTAAGTCATTAACCACTCTGAAGCTGACCATATATGTTAGCGAGTATCAAAAACATTCCAAGGGAAGATGCAGCTAGAATATGTAGACAGAAGAGAAACCAAAGAAACAAGATAAGTTTGATAATTATGCTTTGCCATAACTTCAATAAATCCCAATAAGTTGGTAAGTCTAAACCATCCAGATTGTCTATCTTTCTTCTCAAACATGCATGAATAAATATACATCTCATAGAATACACCTACGCACACTTATGGTGACATGAACCAAGAACATGCTGTGAACCAGGAGCGGACCCAGAAATTTCATTTAGCCCGGGCCAACATCTTAATATTTTGTTTAGAAAAGTCATTTTAATGTCATTTATAAGGCGAGGATCCAATTTATGACTTATAAACAAATAATTATGGCTTTCATCACCTATGAAGGCTGGAAATCAAAATATTAAAATAAAAAAAATAATATGTAGCCTTCATCATGAATGATGGTGAGGAACTAAATAATAAATTACACAAAAAAAAAAAAAGAAAGAAAAGAAAAGAAGACATTGATTGCTTGTGAAGGTGGAGATCCAAATAAGGGAAAAAAAAAAAACATTTTTTTAGAATCAAGGTACAAACATTATGCAATGCTCGTGAGGCAAAGCTACTTAGTTAAGGGTTCAACTCAAGAGCGTTTGGTCTTCTAAACAAGCTCAAGTTTTATTTTATAGTTTATTTAGTAAATGGGCCGGGCTCAAATTTTGTATAACTTGGCTCATAAGCTCATCGGCTAATTTGATACATTTTAATATATATTATTAAAATAAATAGACATAGTTATTGATGCTTTATATAAAAATAAATAGACATATTATTTATTGTATGATTTAGTATACACTTCTAATCTTCTATACTCAACTCAATTAAGCCTTAAATCCCAAACTAGTTAGAGGTTGGCTATATGATTCCTTTTCCTCCATTCGTATCGATTCAAGACAACATTTTCAGTAATCTCTAGAGCAGTAATATCTTTCTCGATGAGCCCACAAGCTTCACTGAACCATCAATATACTTTATTGTAAATCATAATGTGCCTAAGGTGGTGTCCAAATAAAGCCCAATAATTTTATAACAAAAGAATCGACATGTCTTGTAAATTATTACAGTAAAAATTAGGCAGCCAGACTGGAGAGAAATTTTGCCACTGCTGTGAACCAACACCATCAGTACTAGATATGGGAGCAAAACAATGTCTACAGGATGTGGTAAAATAAAAATTAAAAAGATAGTTTTTATTTAAATTTTTTTATATAATTTGAGTTTGGCTTCGAATATTATATTGATTATTTTTTGAATATCGAATCAAATAATACATTATCCGGATTCGAATTCGAATTCAAATCGAATCAAAAATAGAATAGTTATTCAAATCGCAGTTGAATTTTTGAATTCAAACTCGAATCTGGATTCAAAGAATCTAATTCAGATTCCACCCCTAGCTATGAGTACAGTGTATGTAGCTGCTTCAAAAATAAAATAGCTACAGTGATCTTTACAGCTAGATATTATGCAAGTTAGCTAGTAATGCAATGCACAGATTATGATTTAGATAAAATTAAAAAAAAAAAAAAGATTCAGATTGTTATTTAAATCAATGACTAACAAAATAGACATCAGTATAAAATACCAGTATTAGCAAGGTGAGAATGAACATAAATGCAGCAGAAGAATGCATGAAACTTGGATGTTCTGTCAACAGATATTTGTGAACAGCAGTATGTTCAAAAATATAAGTCCAAAATCATTTTTTTCCAGCCATACTTTTAAAATCCTCCATATATTTTTCTTGTAAACTTATATTTTACATCCAACATAGAATAACTTCCATATGTCAAAGAACAAAAGGATGGCACAGCAATAGATGATGGCTATATGATTTCAAAAGTTTAAATTGGCAGAAGATAAACCTGGTGCTCCATTCGGGAGCCATCAAAGGGAACTTCAAGCCTCTGCTGTAAGTTACTGAGTCTTTCTACCTAAGAAAGGTCAGGAGATAATTCAGTTGAACAATTAAGAAGCCAGATAATCACAAACTAAAACATAAAGGTAAGTCATTGTAGCAAATTCTATAGTAAATGAATCCCAACATAATTGTTCTTAAAAAGGCATACAATTTCTTAGAGACAATTTCTTAAATATCCACAAACAGGATATATATAACCATGAAGCTTCTCGATAAATGATGCAAAAGAAATGAGGATTAAGGTAGTAAAATATTCTTATTATACCTCACAGCATCTTCTTCAAGATAACTAACCATTTCTTTTCTTTTTTTCTTTTTTTTATCAACTATGTAATATACAAAGAACTCTAAACAACAATGGTGGAAACTGAACGAATAGTAAGGATCCAAAGGAAATATTTGAATTTTGTGTTCAATGTATTGACATCCAATATTACTCCGAAACTAATAATGACAATAACAGTAAATTTTCAAATAGACTGGAACATAAGAGTATAAGAGTAGTATAAAAGAAGAGCCAAAATACAATATCTTTTCCCATTTCTAAATAACAACAGTAACTTATGCTTGATATTCTTCATACTAAAATCATCTCTCTGAAAATGATTCTAAGTTCTAACAGAACATGAGTTTGATTTATTTTCAAATTAATTCAAATATAGTAACAGTAAACTTAGAAATATTGTTATACAATTCTTAGAGAAAGGAAATTTTTTAAACAAATTGGAAAAATAGTACAATAAGGAGGACAAAGAATCCTCCTTAAGTCCTAAGCAAGGGAAAAAAAAAGAGAGAGAGAAAAGGAAACAACTGAAATCAACAACTAAACCAAGAGGCCTGCTCACACTCACCAAATATCCATAAGAGAGAATCTTTTGAACAAACCCAGAAGCATAACATCAAAGACAGCCAAGAAAACAATCTTAGCTCAAATTTAAAATTATGCAAGCTACTGGTAGTCTCTCTTAATTTAAAGAATAATATTTCAATAAAATTCTTAATCTCCAAGCCATGTCGAAAACCATGTATCGAAAGATGGCATACTTCCTTTTCTTAAATAAAACACACAAACTCAATAACGAAGCCAAGAATATATTTAATTTAAGCTAGAAGAGAGTGTTAACGCAAAATCAAAGAAAACTCCAGGCAACAAAATTTGCAAACTTGGAACAACTCTTTGCACTATTCTTTTAAGAGAAATAAGCAATCACTCCAGTTTCTAATAATACAAACTTAAATCTTTTGCCAAAACATACCAATTCATCCATTTTCTACAAGAAAAAAAGGCATACTTCAAAGTTTTTCTTCTTTTTTCCCCTCCATTAGCATATATCTTGTACAATTTCATTAAGAGTGAGGTAACATTTTATTCCTGCACATCTAGAGCAATAGGCTAAAGATACAATCAGAACCAAGACTGAAAAAACTTGGTGCCTGCAGGCATATAGGTCTTGTAAGAAGATTAAAAAAAGACCTCTAAGGACCTCCAAATATAGAAAAGCAAACTCTTTGTTCAATTTATTACAAAAAGATCCAAAAACAACACTAAACTAAATTCTTCATATGAATTTCAAAATCCAATTTATAGCCAGAAGATATAAAGTTTTGGCTGGATATACCTGCAGAGGGCTAAGATAAGGAATATGCATCCCATTGCCTTGACTATTCTGCATTGCAGAGGGAAAAGGTAAAAGACGTCCAATCAGTGCTCCGGATCCAAGAACAATATTTGCTACAAAGACCAAGCAATTAAATCAGTGACAAGTTGATAGATCCCCAAGATCTAAAATTTAGTCAGAGATCATAAGGCAAGGCAGGGTGATCCATACAGTATAAAACCATGAGGGCAAAGGTAAAATAATAATTACATTAAACAAAATGGCTGCAAAAGATAATATCATACATCATGGCTTAGCATTCTTGTTTTTTCTAGTATAAGTTGTTCCCTGTCTCTCTCTCTCTCGTTTACTTAGAACTGCAGAGAGCATATGACATTGCCCGTATACTATCCATTATATAGGTCATAATAATTCATATACAATTTTCTAAATTAGTCATTTAGATCCATCGGCCGATCATCATCGGGCTAGCCAATATATGATCATTCATGTGTCTCAAATTATCTAAATAGCACAAGATGATTAAATTTCAATCATATAGGTTTTCATTTACATCCAAAGTTCAGCGTTCAAATGACTTAGTTACTTTCCAAGGATGAACGAATTTTACTACTGACAATGTACAATTTCAGATGCAAGTCCCGATTTGTAAAGATAGTCAACAAATTTGAAGAATATAAAGTGTAACAGGATGAATATGATGCTCTATGGAAAGGGGGTCAAAATTTTCTGTCTCCAAACTTCAAATATCTCTCGGACCTGGAAACTTCTGAGTTCCGGTATGTATCAGTGTGCTAATCCAATTAAGACGAGTCCTGTACAGTATTCACCACAAAAATGCTACCAAAATGGCATTCTCTTTGAGCTTAGTAGTTAAATAAGTAACCCCCTCCCCTTTTCTCCGCCCCCTACCCCACAGAGAAAGAGAAATGAAAAAGGAGAGAGGAAAAAAAGAAGTAAGTTGTAACCAGTTACAGCAATACTTAGGCTAGCAACAACCTAGCATATAGCTCACCTGAGCAGCAATTAAAATCTTACCAGTTGGTTAAATAATCATTAGGGATGAACAATCAAGCATCATCAATGAACCAATGGTTAAGTGGCCTACAGTATACAAAATTATAACCAGACACAAGCTATAGAGATTGTATACCTAACCATTGTGCCCATTGTGTAATCAATTGTGATAACAAAAACGTCCAATGAAGTTGTTCCTTCTTCCTTTCATCATTCCATATATCTTCAACTGTGCATACCTAAAATATAGCATCTAATATCATATAAATACAGAGCAAACCAGTAACAATAATAATAGCAAAAAACAATTATACAATTAATCAACAAAAAAATAATGTCACACCCTCTGGTTATTATCGCTATAGTCCTGATCCCCCAGAAGGGGCTCACTCAAAGAATCCAATCCTGATGTCTCCACATGCTCATGCATTTTTCCATCAACATCTCCGTGGTGTAGCCTTCTCCGCAATGCTCTTGTGTTCATTGAAAATGTTATATTATCCTACAAATCAAATAAAACAATTACTAAGATCCCAGAAAGCATCAAGAACATTGCCATTAACATTTTGAAACTAAGCTCCCAAAACCCACTTTAATCGATAAAAATCATGCCAATCCATAATCCTTTTCGCAACAATCCCTTAGAACAAGCACTCTTAATTTCTCAGCTGCTAACATCATCTGAATATCCACCTATCTCTTTAATATTGCAGCCCTCCCACAAAAAGGGGCATCAGCCTAGTCAACTTTTTGAGCATTAAAACAGAACATAAACTAATTCACCAAAGTCAAACAGTAACACCATAAATTCATAAGAAACAAAAAGAAAAGTTGAACATAACAAGGACTGATTGACATAACAATCATAAACCCTAAAACTGAAAGATTCTAGTGCTCCAGCAAAGAAAACAAAACATTCAGCATTCTGATTTTCTCCAATTCGAACATAAACATAGATTTATTAAAAAATAATATTAGGGTTCTAACCTGAAATTGAACAAGCGGGGTAGAGACCTGAAGACAAAAATTATCGTGCTCGTTTCTCCTACCTAATACTATTTTGATTTTCTTCTTTCAATTCTTTCTCTTCTGGTTTTAAGGAAAATAAGGAACAAATTTTGTGAAATTAATAGCGAACTCCTTCTGTGCTTCGCGCACCTTGGCTGGCAACACCAAAACGTGATCTGAAGGAAAAATGTTATTTGCACCACCGCAACCCCAAAAAGTCCAAATTTGAAAATAAATACAGATACTTTCCCTGAATTTCAGAAAAAAACACACAAACTTGTAGTAATTTATGAATAGAACCTCCAACGAAATTGCTCGCTTGGCCATGAGTTGTAAATTGAAATCGTGTTGCACCGTACGGCTTCCATGTTCCAAACTACAACTTGATTTATAACTCTCCTTTCTTCACTTCTCTTAAAACCAGAGAAAAAGAAATAGGCTAAATTATACATTTTGTCCTTAAAATTTCACTCATATTTCACTTGGTTCCTATTATTTATTTTGTTGCAAATAATTTCTCATAATTATACAATTGTATCAGTTAGGTCCCTACTGTAACTTTCCATCGGAACTAACACTAATAGAAGCGATGTGGACTTACGGTTGATGATATAGTTAATGGTCTTTGATGTGGTCAATCCATGTATACTAATGAACCAATAATAAATTGTCACGTGGCTTTAATATGTAATTTTTTAAATTCTAATTATTTGTTAATAAAATATTTATAATTAAAAATAAAATAAAAGTCATTCTCCATTATCTCTACCCCTTTCTCTCTATAATTCTTTATCTCTTCCATCACTCACTTCCAACACCCATTCACTTTGTAATTCGAAACCCACTTTGATCTTACTCTAGTTTCTCTCAGACTAAACTCAATTTGAGTTCAAAATATTTTCTGCTTGTTCTAGCTTGGCTCGAGTTTGATAAAATAAAAATAAAAAAGCTTGAATTTGAGATCGACTCGAGCTCGGCTCATGACTATTCGAGGTTGGCTCAGCTCAAGCTCG
Source organism: Quillaja saponaria (assembly GCA_029379385.1). Lineage (NCBI taxonomy): Eukaryota > Viridiplantae > Streptophyta > Magnoliopsida > Fabales > Quillajaceae > Quillaja > Quillaja saponaria. Next base: position 25,519,048 of record CM055607.1, read on the forward strand.
TGAGACTTGATCTTAAACCAAATGTCTTTTTTCCTACTTAAATCAATGTATCTATTCTTGTTTTAGTAACAGTACAATATAAATCATTCAAATAACTGGACCGAGCTTATTTGAGCTATTCCCGAATTTCTCTATCTCGAACTCAAAAGTTTGATCTTCTAACCGTGCTCCAAAATCTTATTCGAGCTCGGATTGTAATCTCGTATAAGCCGAGCTCAAATGAGTTGAGCTCAAGCTTGGCTCATGAGCCAACCCTAGTCATATAAAATGCCTATCTTTAGTTGTTTGACTTGGCAAGAAACAAGACATGAAGACCCTTTTTTTGCAGCTTTGACTGAGCCTCCATTCTCGTGACCCCCTTATCCCCCTACCAAGTGCACACCTGCAATTCCTTCTCCACTCTCCTTCTCCCTTCTTTCCCCTTATATCTTTCCATGCCTTCCACCTCCTCTCAATCCCCCTATATCTTCCCAGCCCATATAAGATTTACTTCTCTTTTACACCCTCTAATTTCTCAGCTTTCTCACTCATGTCTACCCTTTCTCATTTTCTCTTCCTTAACCCACAAAATTTTTGCTCAATCACCACAACATTTGGTTAATAAGGTAAGAACATTCGAACTCTCGCAATTTTAAATTTTCTAGTTTATAATTATGTCTTACATCTTGTTTAAATTATGAATCGTGAAGTTATTCATTAGTAAAAATAAGGGTTTTGTTAAGGAGTTCACAATACTTAGCGGTTTAGTTGAAATTAGATGTTTTATAATAATTTATTATTAGTTTGTTTGTTGAAATCATGCATTTTATTATATTAGCATTTTTACGAAATTAGTTGTTTTGTTGAAATTTGAGATATATTGTAATTAGTGGATTTGTTGAAATTATGCATTTTGATATAATTAACAAATTTTAATAATTTGTGGTTTTATGATCATTACAATAATTAGAGACTTTATGAGAAATTAGTGATTTTATAATAACTAGTGAGTTTGTTGAAATTATGCATTTTCTTATAATTATAATTTTTACAAAATTAGTTGTTTTGTTGAAATTTGAGATAAATTATAATTAGTTGTTTTGTTGAAGTTTGGAATCTTAATATAATTAATATATGCACATATATATATATATATATATTTGATAATTAGTGGTTTTATTGAAATTTTTTTTTTAAAGATAAGTACAGTAATTAGGGATTTTATGAAGAATACTGTAATTAGTATCTTTAAGTTAATTAGGGATATTTTGATAAATAGTGGTTCAATGAAAATATTGGTTTTATGATAACTATGGTAATTAGAGATTTTATTATAGTTACAATAATTAGGGATTTAGTGATAATTAGTGGTGTATGGATAGATAAAAATACAATTTTTATGATTTTTATGATAATTAGTGTCTAATTAGGATTTTTACGATATTACACTCATGGTTTTTACGGAAATAATGAGTTTACAACATATGGGTTGGGTTTTACTTTTATGGTAATTACTTAATTCATTAAAATTGTAGGTAGTAACATTTTGTTTTATGAAAACTTTGAAGGTACATGATAAATCATGGGAGAAATAACAATTATGTGTTACATGATGGTGAAATGAGTTTTCTCCTAAGTTTTAGATGATATGCATATTAACCTAATATGCATAAAATATGGGTTGTAAATAGGAAAAGAATTGATCTAGTATTTTCTTTATGGATAGAATCTTACAATGACCTTCCTAAGTTTTTAAATGAAACCTGTTCAATAATCCCGACATACGTTTCGAATGGAACACCAACTTGATACTCTTGGTGAGGTTATCCTTCACTGGGTGTTCTAAGCATTTAGCCATCTACTGAGGCCTTCAGTCACTGCAGACCAGTTATTTAAATTAAGGACACATTTCTATATGAAAAGAACATGAAAAAAACTTATGGTTGCATATAAGATTGATAGTGTCAATCATTTGTTGCCGCTTGCATTTGCAATTGTGGAAAATGATAACAGAGATTGTTGGTCATGGTTCTTTCAATTGCTTCTTGTGCATGTGTGAAAGGGTATTTTCTTAATCTCTGGTCATCATGGCGAGATACTTTTTGCTATGACTAGTCTGCCAGTGGATGGCGCTGTTGTCTCAAGCATTGTTTAGACGTAACGTCATAAGTGATTGCAAACGCCTATTGGGGGTTGTGTTGCTTGTTAGAGAGTGTAGGGTATCTCATATCATTCTTCATTGGCTATCTACTACATTTTGTGACTTCCCACAAAATGCCAATGATATTACAGTGTAGAGACATGCATGTGCATGCATATTGCAGCTTCTCGGTGGATTTTTATCACCACTAATAAATCTAAGTTGCACTTGTATCCTTTTTTTTTTTTTTTTTTTTTTTCCTCCACTACTAGATGACTTTCAGCTGGCCAGACGTTATAGCTGTAAGGATATGGCATTCAAATGTGCAATGAAATTTAAAATTTCTTATTCTTTTAACCCTAAATCACTTTATGATTTTATGTACAATCCTAAAACTAATTTAACAGTTAAACAAGTTAGATATAGAATTATATACCTCCGAGACTTTCAATTTTTTTGTCGTATTCTTAATTCGGCTTTCATTCCCTATTGATTCATCAAGAGCACAACAACGGCACAAGTGTCCCATTGCATTGGATAATGATTCTCATTCTTTTTTTACGAGTTTGTTACATCTTATATTTATAAGGACTAACTACCTCCCAATGCATTAGACAACCCTAACCTATTAGAGATTCTGCTAAAATTAGTATTTAATCATATTTAAAACTGATGCCTAACAAACTATAATAATTATATAATGTTCCAAAACTCTCTTTAATTGAATATCTTGCTATTGAATATCTTGCATGACTGATCGGAAAAAATGAATAATTAGACCCATGTAATCCTGAATAATTATTTACAATGCACCACTTATTACAATTAACACAAAGAAAGCTTTATTGAATTAACAATAAAATCATGAACCGATTATTAGACATATAATATTTACTGAAAATTCAGTAAAGGTTCTCCATAAAATAGAACATGCCCCATAATACGTATAAATAATCATGTTTACAATTTACTTATAAACCATAATATCACATTATACAGTGGAGCTCTGCTCTTAACAACACATCAAATTACCACAATTAATTCAATATATACAATAATGCATAAAGCCCTACGTGACTACAAGTGTCAGTCTATCAGCTTTAAGTGTACGATTCCAAGGTGTACCTTGTTGCATCAGTGTCGACAAATAGCAAATCCTGAAACAGCGAACTGTGTTTCCTTGATACTAAAGAAAAACAACTATAGAGGAAAGAGTAAGTCACAAGGACTTAGTGAGCGAATCACGTACCCTGAGGGAACGAACATTACACAACACATAATAACATATATCCTTATTTAATTTCTTGTAGTAATCATAATAAAGTCACGATTTACATATTTCACGATATTTATATAAGTCAATTCAAGTATCCAGAGTTCACAATTCTAACAAAGTACCCAAATCATACAAAGCAAGCAAAGGGTCAATAAGTAACTCAGCCCCGCACAACAGTATCATCCCGGTCGGGCAATCATGCGCCTACACAACAGATTAATATATGTACATAATCCATCCCACTGGGACTGACCACTCAAATTTAAAAAAATAATTATCAGAATCAAAATATCTCATAATTTAAAATTAGAATATCCTAGGTGCACCTAGATTTCACTTTCAGAAATAAAAAATTGTTTCTCAGAATGTTTCACTTTGTTAGCCCTTATTAATCACAAGCAATATCAAAAAACATAATTCAAATAAATTACTGAAATATATCACTTGCTTATTTATTTTTATTTTTTTTCCATATAGCATATTTATTCAAATACACATTTTGCATATAATAATCTAACAACCAAAGTGTACGTATTTCATTCACAAATTTCAAGGACAAGACTCGTCATTTTGTCTAAACTATGATGATGTTTGAGTATCCTCATATGGTCTAGAGCTAAAAATCATAAGTTAATATTTTATTTAAAGTAATCATTCTAGCTATAATTACTTCTACAAGATCATTATCTTATATATTCATTTCACATTCTATTTGAAAGCTAATTTCTTTTAAAGAACTCTACCGAATATCTTAAAACAAAATTAATTATTTCAATTTATTCAAGAAATCCAACTTTTATAGTTTACGTTAACTTATTTAACTTCCATACTTTTGAATTCACTATATAACTAATGAGAATTATGTAAATCTACCTCTATAAATATATCAATATTTAAGTTCTCTTATGTATTTTATTAAATGACTATTATATATCCTTCTTTTTAATTCACCCGTATATATGTTCATAGATGTTTATATACTTTCCAATATCTATAAAGAAATCTTATTATCTCCTACACTATTTAGGCTTCACTAGTTAAATTTAATCTAAACGCATTATTTAATTTCCATTAAATGTAGTGTCTACTATCTCAATCTTCTTATGTATATTTCCAACTTCTAATTCCTTCTCTAAACTTGTATTATTCTATCACCTACATAATACTGATTAATTAATTATTACTACTATCATAAACATCAATGATTAATACCAAGGGATTTAAGCTAACTATAATAACTACACATCAAAACCAAGTAAGAAAACACTCACTTAATGACCGAAAAGAAAAGAGGTCCTTGTTGCCAACCTACAACCCAACTCTTATTTCTAATTTACTTCAAAACTACACCACATAATTTTCCTAACTCTCACCCCCGATTTACAACAAAGCTTTAACACCCCTGTAACTCTTTCACTCTTGCCGTTTGTGGCTGGTACAGCCGACAGGCCTCTGCTGCTACTGACTCCACAATTCAGAGCTGTAGTAGGCGTTCTTGGTGACTGCTAGATGCAGCAATTTTGGCCAACCAGGTGCAGCAACTTCGGCCAGCCAGCTAAATGAAAGACAAACAACCAAAACTCCTATGCAAGGAACGGCAACAGGGACGTCCAACCCAGTCTCAGTAGGAATCAACTGGATGAAAAGAAAGGATACTTACTTCCAATCAAATCCAACAAGCATCACTGCAAAAAGGACAAGTTGTCTATTTTTCTACACTTGGTTTCAAGGATTGCAAGGTTCCCATTCATGCCAGAGAAACAATGGAAAGAATGAAGCAAGGAACGACCAAGAGAAAGAATAAAAGGCAAAGAGTGCTTAGTCGGTTAAGCAAGGGATAAAACAAATATAAAGAGTTATTTTAATATTAACTTTTGGTGCTAAACTCAGTTCACTAATTAGTGGTACACATTGTTCCCATTTATTTAAATATATCAATCATTAGTCTCTAATTTAATATATATATCTACATTTATATATATATATATATATACTTATTTACCTTATTTCATATTCACATAATCATGATAATTTGCGTACTACATATTAAAATGTGTGTTAGACTATAATAGTTATAACAATCTCCCTTCCTTAAAAAAAAAAAAAAAAAAGTCCTGAATTTTAACGAAAGGTTATAAGGGTATATCGATTACTTGAATTATTCGAATAAATACAAATAACATTGTTTCATTTCATTCTCGGGTTCCCAAGTGACTTCTTGTTCTCCATGATGTTGCCATATAACTTTTATCGAAAGAATAACTTTCGATCTAAGTTACGAACTTGTCTATCAATAATTGCCACTGGTTGTTCCCTGGAAATGAGATTTTTATCGACTTGTATCTCCTGACTTTGTAAAACATAAGACTTATTCGGTAAATACTTTCAAAGCATTGATACATGAAATACTACATGCACTCTATCCAAATCCAAGGGCAATGTAATCTTGTACACTATTGCTTCAATATTATCCAGGATTTGAAAAAGTTCAATGAATCTTGGACTTAGCTTACCTTTCCTACCAAATTTCATGGTCCTCTTAAAAGGAAAAACCTTCAGGAACACTGGATCACCTACTTCAAACTCCAACTGTCTTTAATGCTTATCAGCATATGACTTCTATTTACTCTAAGATGTCCATAATTTATCACAAATCACTTAAACCTTCTTTAGAGCATCCTAAATCAACTTTGGTCCTAACAACTGATGCTCTCTTATCTCAAACAATCCAACCAGAGATCGATATTTCCTACCATCCAGTGCTTAAATGGTGCCATCTGAATACAACTATAATAGCTGTTTTTATAAGCAAACTCTATCAGTGGAAGATGCTGATCCCAAATACCTTCAAAATCCATAACACAGGCTCATAACATATCCTCCAAAGTTTGTATAATTCTCTCCGATTGCCTATCAGTTTGAGGATGAAAAGTTGTACTGAACAATTACTGAATACCAAGATCCTCTTGAAAAGACTTCCAGAACGCAACGGTAAAATGAGGGCCCCAATCAAAGATAATAGAAACTAGTACTCTATGTAATGAAACAATCTCATCTAGATATAACTTCGCAGACTGATGTGATAAATAAGTAGTCTTCACCAAAAGAAAATGTGCGGACTTCATCAAATGATCTACAATAACCCAAACCCCTAAAAGTTTTAAGGAGTCTTGATACGAAGTCCATAGTAACTTTTTCCCACATTCACTTTAGAATATCTAGCTTTTACAACATTCCCACAGGTCTTTGATGCTCAGCTTTCACATGTTGACACACAAGACACCAAGAAACAAAATCAACTACAACTTTGTTCATGCCATCCTACAAATAAAATTTCTTCGAATCCTGATACATTTTAGAAAAACCATGATGCATAACATATGATGAACAGTGAGCTGCTTCAACAATCTTCTTCCTCAACTCCAACTCATATTGCACAACAATTTGATCATAATACCTCAGTACTCCTTCATTATCCACCTTGAAATTATCAATAACACCCTGATCATATTTAACTTTCTTAGTACTCACCTCCGGATCAATTGTTTGTTTCGCTTTTACCACATCAATAAAAGTGGATTTCACTTAAATATCAGCTAGCAACACCTCCTAAAGAGACACCTCAAATCTAACTCCATCAGTCATACATTGCTACAAATCTTTCACCACTTGGCTACGCACAGCTATCAAATAGGATAAACTACCCATAGACTTTTTACTTAGAGCATCGGCAACCACATTTACTTTACCTAGATGATAAGAAATAGAACAATAGAAATTGAACAACCATAATCTTCCAGTAACTCAATCCATCTACACTGCCTTAAATTCAGCTCCTTATGATCAAAGATATACTTAAGACTTTTGTGATCCATAAAAATCTCAAAAGTCTCACCATACAAGTAATGCCTCCAAGTTTTTAATGCAAAGATAACCGCTGTCATTTCAAGATCATGGATGGGATAATTCATCTCGTGCTTCTTCAACTATCTCGAAGCATATGCCACAACTTTTCCATCCTGCATCAAAACACAACCAAGTCTAATACGAGAAGCATCACAAAACACAGTATACTTACCTCTAGTAGAGGGAAGTGTAAGAACAGGATTTAAGGTCAGAAAAGTCTTTAACTTTTGAAAGCTCTCCTCACAAGCCTCAAACCAAACAAATTTAACTCATTTCTGAGTCAACCGAGTCAAAGGAGACTGCAATAAGAAAGATATTCACAACGAACCTCTTGTAACTAGCCAAACCTAGAAAACTTCAAATTTCAGAAATAGTTGTTGGTAGAGGCCAATTCTGAACTGCTTTTACTTTTTTTAGGATCCACCTAAATTCTTTCATTGGAAATCACATGTTCGAGAAAAGTCACCTGATTCAGCCAAAATTCACACTTACAGAATTTAGCATAAAGCTTATTTTTCCTAAATGTTTGCAATACAATCAAAAGATGTTGTTCATGTTCCTTCACACTCTAAGAATATACCAGAATATCATCAATTAAAATAATGACAAACTGGTCCAAGAAGGGTTTAAACACTAGGTTCATCAAATACATAACGTTGTAGGAGCATTAGTAAGTCCAAAAAACATAATCCAAAACTCATAATGTCTATACTAAGTATGAAAAGTAGTTTTCAAAATCTCTTCCTTCTTAATTCGAAGCTGATGATACCTCAAATGAAGATTAATCTTGGAAAAACACTAAGCTCCTTGCAACTTATCAAGTAAGTCATCAATCTTGGGGAGAGGATACTTGTTTTTAATTGTGACTTTATTCAACTACTGGTATTCAGTACACAGTCTAAACGAGCCATCCTTCTTTTTAACAAATAAAATAGAAGAACTCTAAGGAGATGAATTGGGAAGAATGAATCCCTTATCTAGCAAATCTTGCAATTGCACTTTTAGCTCCTTCAGTTCACGAGGAGCCATCCAATAGAGGCGAATATAAATTAATTGAGTACTAGGTAACAACTCAATACTTAACTTTATCTCCAGATCAGGAGGAGGTTCGGGAAGCTCATTAGGAAATACATCAAAAAAAATCATTCACCACTGGAATATGCTCTAAAGGATGACAATCAAAGTGAGTATTCCTAAAAAAAAGCTAAATAAGCATGATGCTTCTTCCTGATAAGCCAATTAGCTTGAATTGCTCAAATCTGATTTTGAAAACTAATCCATGCCTAGAATCAAATCATATTCCAGTATATCCAGTATGATTAAGTTCGCCGAGTAAACATCATCATCCACAAGAACCTCATAAAAAGGTACACCTGTCTCCTAGAATAATTTTTCCAAACGGAGTTGAGACTGCTAAAGAAATTCCAAGAGTCTCAGATGTCCTCTTCATATAAGAAATATGGCAATATAAAATAATGAGTAGCTCCAGGAACAAATAATACTTTAGCACCAATGGAACAAACAGATAAATTACTTGATATTATGGTATTAGAAACCTGTGTACCCTGAGTAGTCAAAGCATAAACCTCAAATACCCATACTCGCTAATGATGAACCTCTAGAAAAATCATCATGATCTCCTTGAGGTCTTGTAGGTGTCGCATGTAATGGAGGTTTGCCTTGAATTGATGAAGATGTCCCAGCTGAAGTAAGCTGACCCCTCAACAACGGACAGTCTCTAATACGATGATCCAGCACCCTACATTTAAAGCATGCACTATCCTCAATCTACATTACCTGTATGCCAGTTACCACAAATAGGACATAAAGGAAACCCAAACAATCTGGGTCTACTAGACGAAACCACCTATGACTGAGCTCTTGAACCTTGCCTCATCTGACATCTACCGGATTGAAAGCCTCTTCTAAATGAACCATTCCCGGAGATAGATTTACCCCTAAATCTATGAGAACTGCCAGCTCTAAAAGTCAAAGGACTCTCATGTCTTGCCTTTTGATGACTTTCCCACTCTGACTATCTCTCTACAACTCGGGTCTCCAATCTGTAAGTAGCATCAATGGCCTGAGTATAAATAGTAGTGTCTGTCATGAACACTGATCTAAATAAATAATCCCTCAAGCCATTAACAAATCTCTTCACTCGCATCTACTCCATAGATATCAAATGCAGGGCAAAACGGAACAGTCTAGTAAATCGAGTCTCGTAATCTGCCATTGACATGCCATCTGTCTGCCCCAAAATGCTCAAAATCTTGAGTATGTTTATCTCACACACTCTTAAGTAAAAAGTAATCTATAAAAGCTCTACTGAATTTTGGCCACTCCAGTGGGATAGGCTCAGTCCGCCTTTGTACAAACATCTTATACCAATCATAAGCCATATCATGTAACTGATAGCTAACTAACTCAACAGCACGAGTGAGATCACATCCCAAGGCTACACACAATCTATTTGACTCCTCCAAGAAAGCACAAAGATCCTGAGCTGGGTCCCTAAAAATCTCGGTGACCGTATCTTCCTAAAATCATATAGCGCTACAAATAATCCCCATTCCTGCTGAACTGGAATCTGAGGAATTACCTCTTACGGAGACTGAGCAAGAAGAGCTATCGGTGGCTATGGCTGAGCCTGACGCTGTTAGGCCAAAATCTCAACTAAATCACCTATTGTCCTCAAAACTTGATCTAGTCCCTAAACCAGCTGTTGTAAATCAAGACCAAAGGCTGCTGCTTGAACTAGCATAGTAGCTCTACTTATACCTCTAAAATGTCCCTATTATCCTTTACCTCTAACCTCCAGTGGCTGGGAACTGATAGATCCTTGATCAGAGCCAGCATCCTATTGTCTCCTACAACTAGCAACACATCTGCTACGTTGCATCATCTAAAACAAATATACATGAGTTCAAAATTTATTAAAAACGTAATAGGAAGGTCAGTAGTTTAAATAAACCACACTTTAAGTTTTAGGATGAATTGGAACGCATCACTAAGTGAACATACGCCCCGACTAACGTACACGAATAATACAATAACGTCTTATACTTACAGTCACGGACCTCTAACCATGCTTTGATACAACCTTATCACACCTTTAAATAAAGATGTAACTGGCCGGTGGAGTAGATAACCAAACTCCCGTAACCTTGAATAATTATTTACAATGCACCACTGACTCTTAAACAAATTACAGTTAAGACTAAGACAGCTTTACTAAATTAACAATAAAATCATGAACCGGTTATTAGACATATAATATTTATTAAAAATTCAGTAGAGGCTCCCTATAAAATGGAAAATGCCATATAATACATATAAATAATCTTGTTTACAATTTACTATTCTATAATATCATAATGTACAGTGGAGCTCTACACCTAACAACACATCAAATTACCCTAGTTAATTCAATATATACAATAATGCATAAAGTCATAAGCAAGTGTTGCCTTATTAGCTTCAAGTGTGCAATTCCAAGGTGTACCTTGCCACAATAATGTCGGTAAGTAGCAAATCTTGACACGACGAACTGTGTTTCCTTTATACTAAAAAAAACAACCACAGAGGAAAGAGTGAATCACAAGGATTTAGTTAGCAAATCCACGTACCTTGAAGGTACCAGCATCACACAACACATAATAACACATATCCCTATTTAATCTCAGGTATTAATCATAATAAAGTCATGATTCGCATGTTTCACGATATATATAAGTTAATTCAAGTATCCGGAGTTCCCAATTCCAACAAAGCAACCAAAACATACAAACCAAGCAAAGGGCCAATAAGTAACTCAGCCCTGCATAACAGTATCACCTTCTATTGGGCATTCACGCACCTGCACAGCAGATTAATCTCCATAGATAATCCATCCCATCGAAACTGAGCACTCAAATTAAAAAAAAAAATTTATCAGAATCAAAATATTTTAGAATTTAAAATCAGAATATCCTAGGTGCACCTAGATTTTACTTTCGGAAATAAATAAAAAATTCGAAAAGTTTCACTTTGTTGGCCTTTATCAACCATAAACAATATCAAACAAACATAATTCAAATAAATCATTGAAATATTGCACTTATTTATTTATTTTCTATATAGCACATTTATTCAAATACACATATAATTGCATATAATAATCTGACAACCAAAGTGTACGTAATTCACTCACAAAGTTCAAGGACGAGACTCGTTATTTTGTCTAAACTGCGACGGTGTCAGAGTATCCTTGATATGGTATGGAGCTGAAAATCATAAACTAATATATATTATTTAAAGTAATCATTCTATAATTAATTCTACAAGATCACTATCTTATATATTCATTTAATATTCTATTTGAAAGCTAATTCATTTTAAAGCACTACACTGAATATCTTAAAACAAAATTAATTATTTCAATTTATTCAAGAAATCCAATTTTTGTAGTCTACGTTAACTTATTTAACTTCCATACTTTTGAATTCACTATATAACTAATGAGACTTATGTAAATTCACATTATAAATATATCAATATTTAAGTTCTCTTATGTATTTTATTAAACGACTATTATATATCCTTCTTTTTAATTCACCTGAATATATGTTCATAGATGTTTTTATACTTTCCAATATCTAAAATGAAATTTTATTATCTCTTACACTATTTAGGCTTCACTTATTAAATTTAATCTAAACACATCATTTAATTTCCATTAAATGTAGTGTATACTATCTTAATCTTCCTATGTATATTTCCAATTTTAAGTTTTCAATTTCTAATTCCTTCTCTAAACTTGTATTATTCTATCACCTATATAATACTAATTAATTAATTATTACTATTATCATAAACATCAATGATTAATACACAAGGGATTTAAGCTAACAATAACTACACATCAAAACCAAGTAAGAGAACACTCACTTAGTGACTGAAAAGAAAAAAGGTCCTTGCTGCCAACGTACAACCCAACTCTCCTTTCTAATTTACTTCAAAACTACACCACATAATTTTCCTAACTCAGCCCCTGAATTTCAACAAAGCTTTAACACCCCTGCAAATCTGTCACTCTTGCCGTTTGTGGATGGTACAGCCAACACACCTCTGCTGCCACTGACTCCACAATTCAGAGCTGCTAAAGGCATTCTTGGTGATTGCTAGATGTAGCAATTTCAGCTAGCCAGGTGCAGTAACTTCGACCAGCCAGCTAAATGAAAGACAAACAACTAAAACTCCTATGCAAGGAACGGCAACAAGGGACGTCCGACTCAATTGGATGAAAAGGAAAGGATACTTACTTCTAATCAACTCCAACAAGCATCACCACAACAAAGATAACAAGTTTTCGATTTTTCTGCACTTGGTTTCAGTGATTGCAAGGTTCCCATCCACGCCAAGAGAAACAGGGGAAAGAATGAAACAAGGAACGGCTAAGAGAAAGGAATAAAAAGGCAGAGAGTGCTTAGTCGATCAAGAAAGGGATAAAACAAATATAACAAGTTATTTTAATATTAAATTGTGGTGTTAAACTTGGTTCACTAATTAGTCTCGTTATTTTAATATATCAATCAATAGTCTCTAATTTAATATATATATTCTCTTATTTTATTTTATTTCATCTTCGCATAATCATCATAATTTATGTACAACATATTAAAATGTGTGTTAGACTATAAAGGTTATAACTTCCTTAATTCAAACTATCCATGGCAATTGGCATGTAACTTTTACATATTTATTATTAAATCCTGTTTAATTATATTATAACTAATTCTAATTATTTGAAATAAAACATTTTTAATTCAGGTTTTGATTAAGATTAATTAATTAATTATCAGGATTTCTTACAAATAAAAGATTAGAACCTCGCACCACATGATTACTACCCTTAATAGTATGTATATGACTGTAAACCATTTGAACCTTTCGTTAGCAGTTACTGTGCAATTCAAACATTCTATCATGCAATGTCTCGATTAAATCTATTTAGGTATGGAAATACTATCAAACCCTAAATTTAATTATATGTGTCTAGATCTTAAGATTAAAAATTCATTGGGAAAATTAAAAACTGATTTTCTAATATCCACCCTGCAAATGATTATACCCAATTACTACTTCTTAAGTAACTTATTAATAGAATTAGATGTAGCATCAAAGTATAGTGACGCACATACAAAATTACTATGATGTCTCAAGTCAAAGGACTATTTGCACAACTGTAACATGAGAACCACCTAATCACATGTAGAGAAACTCCATCTAGGCGTTCTCAGTTAAGTCAGTTCAAATAACTCATTCTCTAATGAGCTCCTACATGTTTGTCTTAGTGTCTTATATATAAGTAAATATAAGATCAAGCACCTTTAATTCTTTGAGCTAACTAGATATGTACTAATCTATCTAGATTCATTAATGCCTTATTTAGTGATCCAATGATTAGAAACATTTAAGAATTAACCTTAAAGAAAATATATCTCATTAGAATGATCGCATAATGATGCTTATTTTCATTGTTTTAATTTTTTAGACTTATGATGATAATTAATAACTCTTATACATGATCGCATCATGATGGTGGTGATGATGATGATGATGATGGAGTGGACACTAAAGACACCAATGACCGAGGCAAGAACTTATCACAGGTCACACAACAAATTATATGTGGCACGATATAGTTCCCATAAGAAACCCACTTAAGAGAATGAGACACCCACTTTGTTAAACTCATTAAATTTATACATTCATAGAATAATTTTGTTGAAATTATATAAGACATGTTATTTTGTATTTCTTTATATACTAATTAATTGTATATTTTATTTCTTTTTACATGGTTATAATTTTTTGTTACCTGTCAATCACATGAAATTAGTCTAACATGTTTACTAATAGTTCAGGGTTATGGTTAGTGGTTGGGGTTAGAGGTTACTGAAGGAAAAAACTATTGAGTTTGTAGCTTAAAACCATGAACTAAAATTGTATCATTGGTTGAAAAACTTCAGGTTAAGGGCCTGTAAAGTCACGAATCGTGGTTTGCCTTCTTGGTTAGTCTTATCTTCATTTATCGAGGCAATAATTTAATGTCAAGTATGTAACAAATGATAGACATATTAGGGGACTGTTGAAGTGACTACTCGGTCACGCATTTCAACTTTAAAAGACATGCTGAAATGACATGATGATTATGCAATAAGTTTTCAAGATTTCAATACATATTGAAATGACGGTATGACTACAATAACAAAAATTATTTGCTTATATAAAGGATTTCAAGATCATAAGAGTTAAAAAACATCAACATAACCATTAATTTCAAAAAAATCATTTTGTTAGCTAAATAAAATGCCAAGACAACCATGTGAACATTGTGGTTGTCATTGATGTTGTGGTGGTCATAGATCTTCAACTAGGCCCATATTGAGTATCCAACTCCGAGGAAACAACTTCATCATGTTGATAGGTATATTGGTTGGAATAAGGTCACATGGTATAGTTTGAAACAAGAGTTTGAATGCATGCTTATCTATTCTACAAATAGCTGAAATATTGCAAATAATATAATGAATGGACCTTTTACCAACACTCCATAAGAACTCCGACCATGATGGACTGGAGACTGGATAAGTACCATGCTTAGCATGAGGTGACAGCTTGCGAAGACGATCTATAACTCTAACCATAATGTAAATTAAAATTGATGCACAATATGAGAGTGGTGATGACATGTCTGACTATCATGAGAGTGACGGTGATGACGGTTTTGTTCATAATTGTCTTCCATCTTCTTTCCTAGCATGCTACTAAACTACAAGTCACATGTTTCTTTACTCATTGTGAGTAGTTATGTACCAAGTTTATGATAATAAATTTTAGTATCAATAATGTGAAAAGTTCATTAGAAAAATGAAAAATTGTTTCACATGATAAGAAATAATATAGTTAATTTGAACTCAACTTTGCTAAAATATAAATTTCATCATAATAAAGACATACACATTCCTCCTAGTAAAAAAAAAAAAAAACAGACATACACATTCTAGACCACTAATGAAAGATGAGTCATTACTTCAAGTGACACTAAAAGACATAACGCTTAGACCAATAATGAATATTTTGTTCTTCATTTCGCCTTTAAGTACACATAGGAGAATATGTTCAAATAAATCATTAAATTGATGACCAGAACATGGCTGAATCTTCAAATCGAAACCACTAATAATATAATTGGTTTCTGTCAAGATTTCTTGATGACTACGAAAATGAGAGATATACATACAAAATAGAGTATTATTGCTAGAATCCAACATGAATGAGTGTTTCGTTCAAATGAAGCTAAGCGATTCATCAATGATATACTTCGTCTTGATGCTCTACTTGTTCATTGAAAATCATTAATAATGGGAAGGCGCAAAGCAACTCAATATGAAAAGGTAATCACAAGAATTCGCAAGGAAAATACAGAATGTTACTAAGAAGGTTTTGATATTATATGCTTAAAGTTGTAATTGATCAAACAAAAACTGTGAAACAAGAACTAACACTAAAGGAAATAAGTAATGTTATAAGCAATGAAATTATCTCTTATGAGTAATTTATGTTTTGAGATTATCATTGAATTCTATATATAATAAATCATAAACTTTATTTGAATTACTCCTACACGTATTTAAACGCAATTGCTCATTCTTAAAATTGCGAAAAATTAGATATCATTGTCATCAGACATAAAAATGTCAGAGGCATTCCTTCTCCAAGGTAAAACGGTAATACATTTCAGCCTCTCTGGTATACCTTTCTTCCATATATTGACGTCCTTGTAACATGAAGTCATACCGGTTTAAAGAATCAATATGCAATTATTCTCTTCTCTTATGCCTCATCAACTTTTAGAAGAATCAATATGCAATTATTCTCTTATTCTCTTATACGTCATCAACTTGCATTATGTATTTACCTCCTCAACTTACTTTATGTATTGCAAGTTGTTTGATAATTAAACTCTGTCAAGACCAATTGCGCAGTCAAAAAAAGTGTATAAAGTTTAAATCTTAATTGAGAAGACTGCAACACAGGTTCGTGTGTCATGTTCTCATCAAATTTATTTTCACATACAATTATGCAAGTGTCGAGGAATAACAATTTGGTCCATTGAATATCTCCAAATCAAATCACAAAAAACACATTATCATGTAAAACGTTTTTTAAAAATGTATTTATATGTTGACTACAAAAAAATATTATGTGCACTACAAATAACTAAAAGACAATAAAATAAAACATCATCTTCCTTACTTTTTAGTTTACATATAAATTTGAAGTAGTACACATAACACTACCCTTTTGAAAAATACAAGAAACTTACTGTACAACGGTCCGAAATGGGTCAAAGTTTGCCTATTTTAATTAAAGATTTTTAGCTCAGAATCAGGTCCACTCGTGACCTGACCTATTACCATACCTAGTACTGCTATGTTCAATACCTTCGCAGAGTGACATCGTCATGAAATACATTCTAACCTACAGTAACCAGGCAACATAAAACAAATAGATGGTCTCTAATAAGAGCAGAAAACTGAGAAACTAAAACTAGCTCTAGAAATATTTGCATTATGATTCTAATATCACATATAAGGCAGTGAGTCCTAGATTGGCCTACACAACAAGATAGCATCGTTCCTGCATTGTCAAGCTCCAGAGCACGATTTAACAGGGGCTGCATCTGTGAGTAAAATGACTGAAACCCAAGTTAAGTAGCAAAAGCTATTATACATCTTCCTAGAAGCATTTGAAAAAGTGCAGACGCAGGTCACCATCCAGGATTTCACAACATACTACTCCATCTGGCTCCTTTTTTGTTACCCATGACTCTGCTAGCTGCGCTAGCACAAGTGCTCTTCTGCCAGTTACTTTAACATTTAAAATCTAAGTATCATTAAGTTAAAACCTATTTTTCTCCACTTGCAGCAGAGAAGTTTTAGGGGGGAGTTGTGGGGTTAAGGACAGGGGATCATAAATACTCCAGATGAACTGTGAACGGTCATCTACTTTTCTGCTAATGTACATGATAATACATTGCCTCAGGAAGTACTCTGCCCACAACAATTTCCAAGGGTTTCTTGCTGCAAAGGAAGTGGCTGTGAGCTGATGCCCAAGACAAATACAGAAAAACCCTGGAGGATATTTTGCCTCATTGACGAGGAACTGGTGGCGGCGTTGGATGGTTTTGCCCATAGAATCCAATAATTGGTGGTCTGTAATATCCTCCAGTTGTTGGCTGCTGTTGCTGCTGCGACTGATGTTGTTGCTGAGCAGCCTGTGGTTGCTGCGGAGGCTGAGCACTGGGCCTTGATAAGCCCATTGCAACATGTGGATGCATAGGAGGTGGAGGTGGCAGATTATTTGCTCCAAACGCATAAGGGACTGACCCCACCATCAAACCAGAAGAATGGACATATTGGTTGGATGGTGGATTTGCAGAAGAATGAGGAGGTGGCAGAAGTGATGGTGATGCTGGTGGCGGAGCAAATGCAGCTTGTATTTGGTGGGCTTGGGACGTGGACTGCAAGCTGGTTGATGGTGCAGGGGGCATATTGGTCATTGGTGTCTGTTGTAGAGGAGTGAAATAGGATGCACTCCCTGTATCAGAACTGCTAACATCAGAAACAGGCATGGGTTTATCAAGTTTTTGCCTTTTCTCCAAGGTAAAAGTAGGTAGTCCAGAAGTAAATCCTGTAGATTTCAAGCTTCCGTTCATGGAGGCAGCTTCTTCAGCAACAAGAGAGGAAAGAACAGAAGTAAGCATCTGTGCAGAGGATGTAGAGGCAGCAAGTTTAGCAGCTACAGCAGCAGCAACTGCTCTGTTTTTCTCTTCAGTAGTTTTGACAGATGCCATTGAAATAACAGGTTGTGTAAGAGGAGGCTGAGAAGCAGTGCTGTTCTTTGGATCTGAAGGAAGATTCTGTTCTAACATCCGTGTTGCTTCAGCTATCTGGGTACTGGTGGCCGTTGGGTGCCCAGGAACAGGGGCTATCATAAGCCGCTTCCTCATATTGCTTGCTTGTTCAATATTGCCTCGAGCAGCCTGCAGGCCCTGCACAATCATAGAATTATCAATGTTGCTCCCTGCAAGTAGCTTTAGATTTAAGTTCCGTGCCTGTAATTAGAATGAGAATTCACAATAATCCAGAAAACAAAAAATCATTAAAATTTTCTACCCAAGAAAGAAGCTTTGGGATCTGAAAATACAGAAAAGTGTCAAAATGATTGGCATATTTGCAGGAGTATTACAGAGAATACCCCCTCCCCAATTTGTCTGTCCACTTTGCTACAAAGGATTGCCCCAAAAAAGATTCAAACTTGAACAGTTAATAAAGAATAATTTCACAAGTTTTCCGCCTTTACCACCAATACAAAATGATTGGCATATTTGCAGTAGTATCACGTAGAACAATACCCCCTCCACAATTTGCCTGTCCACTTAGCCACAAAGGATTGCCCCCAAAAAATTTATAACTTGGACAGTTAATGAAGAACAATTTCATAACTTTCCCGATTATTCCACCAATTAATCAGTCAAAGTAATAAAAGATATAACTGGTCATCAAAAGTACAGGTGCTCCATTTGACAAACTTTCAAACCTTCACATTAAAATATCTGATATTCACTAACAGAGTTGAATGCTGAACAATGAACAAACTGTAACAACAACCCTATAAAACAGAACACTAAAACTTATAGCTGAAGTTCACAGAAAAACATGAGAATACTCGTATTTGTATGTGTCTGTCTGTGTAACAGTTTCCGGTCTAATTTAAATATAAATTGAAATATGTCAAGCAATTCAACAAAATAGTAAATTAATGAGCATAGCATTAAGTTCTACAAACTTACAAGTCAGATCTTGTATAACACTGAAAAGTGGCTCCTCAGAAGGATCTAGAGCCCAGAGGAAATTACCCTCCATTACAGATTCAATAAACTGAGGGTTTTTTTTTTTATTTTTTTTTTATTTTTTATATATATACTTGGCAATACTATGACCTGATATAAAGCAAGATGCCAGGACCCTTGTGGTCCAGCGGCACCTTCCCCCCTCTCCCAAAGTCCAGGTTCAA
Source organism: Quillaja saponaria (assembly GCA_029379385.1). NCBI lineage: Eukaryota > Viridiplantae > Streptophyta > Magnoliopsida > Fabales > Quillajaceae > Quillaja > Quillaja saponaria. Next base: position 25,538,475 of record CM055607.1, read on the forward strand.
GGTTCGAGTCTGGCCTCCCCCTCCCCTAATAAATAAAATATATATATATATAAAGCAAGATCCAACAGCATTTGAGCTTTCCTCAATCCAAGGCCGGGAAACTTTTCTTCCCAACAGGAAAAGAAGGGAGAAAGATTATGGAATACGGATTCCTCGTTAAAAGCAGACAACCCAACAATTAGAAGTTACAAATAAGATGAGACACTAAGAGTACAAGGTAAACTATAAAAAATATTTCTCCAGAAACTGCAAGGTATTATAGATGAAATGAAAGTAACAGTCAGTCAGTACATTGAGGACTTGCATCAAGTAGACCAAAATTATTATCTACTTAATTACCACAACTTCAAATTTAACCACATTGCACCATTAATCATGAGAATTTGTATGTTTACACACATTCATCAGTTTGATTTAATGGCTAATGGTCTCCAAAATCATCTGCCAATCCATATGCCATCATCAAGAATCAATGAAAACCGAGTGACTAGCACTAAAGACTGTCATGTTTGTTAGAGTGTAAATATAGATAGCTTAGTGGGTCAATTTTTCTCATTTAAAGCTAGTTTCCTTATTATGTACAATTGACTTACTTGTACTCCACACAATCTTATAGCATAATTATATTATCTAGATGTGAGGAATTCTCATCTAATTCATCAAAATATTTTAAGTCTCTTTTTCTATACAATGTCTATGCAAAATCCCGGTGTCAACAAAAGAATTGACCATGATACTCAATGCTAAATAATCATGATAATCATCACACAGCCTATTCAAAGCTATGAAGCATGGATAAGAATACGAGTATCGGATATGATACGGAGACACACCAATTTCTAAAAATTTATGATACAATACGTCTAGGATACGTTGAATTAAATAATTTCAAATTTTATTATATGTACAAAAATATAGATATTTCAAAATAACATAAATAAAACAAACAATTTATTTAGGCAATTGTTATTTACATAGTCAAAATGGCTAGAAACACAACCTATTTCTTATTAAACAAATAAACAAACTAAATTATCCTCACTTCACTACTATTTTCCATTCAAGGACTAGTCTTTTCTTTCGTATTGCTGCTCATCGTACTCATTTTTCACTGGCCCATGTTTCCTCCTCCTCTTCACTCTCTCCACTTCTAAACCCACCATTCCATCTACCTCCAATTCTCTGCCACACAGTACCTCAAGAATATTCTTACCCCATAAACCTCCCACGATTAAATTTCCATCAATTCCACTACCAAAAAAAAAAAAATTCAATTATTTGTTTGTTAATTTGTCGAAGCCTAAATCATATAATCCCAGAAAAACTGAAACTTTCCCATCTATTGCTCTACAAGGAATGGGTACTCTATATAGAAGAGGCACCAAAGCCATGAACGATAATGTTATGGATCATGTAGTTAAGGATGTTCTATACACAATTGTTACTTATATTGTTAGCGGGCTTTTGAAGTTCTGAAGTCAGACAATGATGCAGCACCTACTTTGACTAGTTAAATCTCAAGCTTTTCAAGTTAAGGAACAGACAATAACATACTATAAGCTAAGGTGAAAATTTAAATCAAATTCAATTGAAATTTTGAAAACGATTGCTCCATAAAGTTGAGGATGAATATTGAAGATTTGAAGCCGATAAACAAAAGAAGGTTAGGGAAAAGTGAAATTTTAATGTCCGATGTATAAGTTTGTCAGGGTCCTTGATTTGAACGGTCATCTAGGTTATCACCAAAAAATTTAAGGAGCACGACGTATACCATATCGCATTGCCTCAGTTCCTAACTCAGTTGTCGGTGAAGTAAATCAAAACTATTCATGTCCCTATGAATAGGTTTAATCTCTTGGTCGGAACTCAGCCACAAGTTCATTAAGAAATGTGAGGTCCAGCCTAAATGTAGAGCAGTGGTCAACCAGCCTAACATCTATTTTATCTTCGGCTCATTCATTTCCCAATTCTGTACTCGATTGAATGAACTTAAAAGATAAAACGACAAATTACTTCTAATTTTCTAATAGTTCTATTGCAGAAAGGATTGGTAAAAGCATAGGAATAAGTGGGGAATCAAATAGCAAGGTGGAGACAAGATTGTAACAAAATTGGCATGTGAGCTTGAATCAGGAAAAGCTGAAGGAGGAGAGACAAGATCGGAGTATATCAGTTTGTTTGGTAGAGAGGTTGGGCAATTTAGTCTATTCGTTGTTTAATAAGCTTTGGCCATGTTTCCAACCATTTTGACTATGGAAATAGCATTTACCTTTATTTCTAACAGAAAATTATCCAACATTAATGGAATCACAATATACAAGAATTATTCCTTCTCTTTTTACAAAAAACAAGCATTATCTTCTATGGACAATATGAAAGAAGATTGCCACAATCCATACACACGGTTACATATTAACTGTATTTACATTTAACACTTCCTAAGAAAATTGTCTGTATATATACCAAAACAGTAAATAACAACCATTGTCTTGATACTTCATCAAACATTTCATGTTATTGTAGCAAGGATCAAAATGCCGCTTCTTGATATAGTATCAATCAATCAAGAAACAAAAATATATCGGATACATAATGGAAATATTATGGAAACAGTGTTATAAACATATAAATATATGTAAAAATATTATATAATATTTATTATAAGTAATTTGTAATGTATATAATAATTAATTTTGTGTATTTGAAAATTTAATTTATCTCTTCACATAATTTATATTTTCTTTTACATGTTTAATCTCAATCACTTATTAATTTATATATAACGCAACCAATACATATTAACTAAATCAAATAATACTTATGTTTTACTATATTTATTTTCTTATCATTTAACTAGTTTCTATATAATAGTTTTTTTTTTTTTTTATAGCTTTTAGTTTTTGTACTAATAAAATATATTTGTATAATTTAGTTTATTTAACTTAATTGGTCATAATTAAGAATTAATATGTAGAAAATAAAAATTACAAATTTTATTAGTTATAATTTTTAAATTAAAAAAAATATGAACCCTTAGTAAATGTTAAAAACAAACATTTATAAAGAAAAATAGTTAAAAGAATTTTTTTTGTTTTATGAATTAAAAACTACATATCACTAAATATTTCTTTGTTAATTCTTCACATTAATCTTCATTATTGCTTTTATTTTATTTTATTGACATTAAGAAAATCTTAAAAAATTGAAGTTTATAAAATACGGTATCCAAAAATATCAAAAATATTTGACTATATCCTTGAATACAATCGGATATCAACAAGTATCCATGGATACGTTTAAATGTCGATAGTAAATAATAATTTTGTATCCGTAACTCAAAATATGGATAAGTTTCGCCTATATAGTAGGAAAATATACGACATTTAGTTCCTTACATAGCAGTATTTCTAATATTTTTAATTTATTGAATAAAAAATTAATATACCTAATAATCAGATTTGGTCGCTTGTTACTTCAAGAACTTTCTATTATAAATCAAATTATAATTTTCTTGTTCATGGCCTTAATGCTTTCTCATTTCCACTTCATAAATTCATCTAGAAGGCTAAGATTTCATCTAAGGTTTAAACCTTTTGTTTGGACAATAGTACTTAATAAAGTCAACGCTAATAACTTGTTGTAAATGAGATCTTCAAATGCATTATCCCCTAATATTTGTGTGATATGTCCACAATATTGTGAGACTAATGAGCAGCTCTTTCTTCATTGACCTTTTAGCTAGAACATTTTGTGTAGACTATTTGGCACTTTCAATATTCCTTGGGTATATTCGGGATCTTTAAAGATTTTTTGATGATTTATTACTATAACTTTGGCGCGAATGAGGACATCTAATGTCTTTGGAGATGTGCTTTCTTTGCGGTCATTTGGGGATCTTGGTTGCAGCATAATGCGAGAATCTTCCGTTATCATTGACTAACAAAACAACTTATCTAGGGTAAGATTGTTTTTCTAGCTTTATTTTAGTGAATTTCCTTCAAGGGCATTTCAAGGCAATCCTCTAGTAGATATACAATGTGATTGGAGAGTGTTGGATTTAAATACTTGGTTATATAGAGGTATTTCAATATTTATTTTTTAGGAGTATAAGTGTGTGTACAAATTGATATATATACATATATACATATATATATATATATATATATATATATATATATATGTATATATATCATAGGTTGTAATTGTTTGATACTACAACAAAATATTTTCTCCAAAACTCAATTGAGAGCTTTAATGTTTTAAGCTCTTACTTATCTCTTGTTTTTTTTTTTTTCCAGGACTTAGTGTTCCTTTGTACTTTTTTCTTAATAAAATCTTTTCTTATCCAAAAAATAAATAAAAAATTATGTGTAACTTGCACTGTTACTAACTATGCTATATTTCAATATTCACAATACTTTAAAATTTATTTTTATTTATAATTAAGTTAGAAAAGAAATTTATTTGACTCCCAATTGCACCACTAACTGTCGAAAAGATTATCCTAGCAGCAAATTCAGATATCCTAAGGCGAAATTCAAAATAAAGGTCAATTTAGTGGTTGATTAATGTAGCCAAACGGGTCACACAAGATGGTATTCTTAAAGGTTTGGGAAGACAGCATCACTGATTGAAACCAAATCACAGTAAATTCTTTCAGATTGTGGACTAAAAGAGATAAGAAAGGTGTTGGAGATTCTTACTTGCAACTGAGCATGAATAAGCTCCTGCCTTGCTTCCTGAAAAGCTTTGGATCAGTAAGCATTTATTAATTGTGCAAAGCTCGTGTAAATTGCAGCTTAAGTAAATAAGCGCCAATGCAAAAGAACTGTACTTGCTCATGAAGTGCTTCCTTAAGCAGGGAAAGTAAAGCAGCCCTAGTTGCCTCGCCATTTTCAAGCTTTGCAATGCATTGCTGAAGTTCTTTTTCCTGCTCTTGTAGGTCATTCACCAAAGTAGATCCCAGTTGATTTCCTGATGTCATATCCAACCCCACAACAAAACCACCCCCCCCCCCCCCAAAAAAAATAATAATAAAATAACCGAGAAAATCCCAAACCAGAGAATGATTAGTCAAAAAGGCAAAAAAAAAAAAAAAATGGAAAGCAGAACATAAAGAGTTTGAGTGCATGGTTAATGAGCCAATAACATTATTGTCCCACTTTTGGACAGGCAAATATAAATCAATGGCATTTTCATTCATATAAGTCACTCAATGGTGAGTGAATTTCTTGCAAAACATGGCTACAAAAAGTAATTAAACCTGTGAAAGGAACAAGAAAATGAATTAAGTTATCATATAAGTTTGTCACCAAATGAAAAAGTGTGGGATACATATTCGATACCATAGTTACCAGGATCGCGGTACGTTCCGGGACGTGGTACGGGAACGGGTATGCTACCTAGCTAAAATCATGGTACGATGAGATAGGCTTGTTAGTCGGTTCGCTATTTCGGGACGTGGTACGCTTAAAGTACTTATTTAGGCCACTTTACCATATTTTGGCAGTGTATTTCACATTAAATTATACTAAATGAATAGAATACATAATATTTAATTTATGGTACAAGAAAGATAATAACCTACTAATTATATAAATACATACATATATAAAAAAAATAAGTAATAATTGATATACGCTGAAATTGTGATCATACTTTTCCATTTTCTTTGGAGAAAAATCTTAAAATTTTAGATCGCTAGTTTTAATGACCTAAATTGCGAACAACAATGATCCCAGTATACAAAAGAACCACGATCCCGGAACGAAATTCCGGAACGCGGAATGCAAGGGGTTAAGAGATCCCGATAACTATGTTCGATACATGACAAAAAACTAAATTATTTTGGAATTTTAGCATCTTTCGGAAAATGCTTTTCTAAGTGATTATAAGCATATAATATTATCTAATTAAATATGTTTGATGTTGATAAACATATTTTAGCATATGGGTTAAGAATACTCTCTTGATAGATAACAGTACGAGGAATGACTTAAGAATTAAGATATGAGGTATTCTCTAAAATGAGAGATGAGAGGAATTAAAATGAAGCATTGGATCAATTCAATTGATCCAAAATATAAATTACTTAAAGCACTTCCGTGCTTACCTAGCCATTTCACATGTATTCCATCCCTTTCCCTGTTCTCTGCTACTCCCAGAGTCCCACTCCCTCCCCCACCCCATTTCTCTCACCGTCTTCTCCCCCCCCCCCCCCCTCTCTCTCCTCCTCATGATTTATTACTCCTCTTGAACATCTCAATCTCTCTCCGTCTCAACTCTTCGGATCACAGTTGACTCCCACTGTCAATTATCATGTGAAAACTAACCCTCAGTTCCCCATCTCAAAAAGCCCAAATGTTACTAATAGCTAAGATTTTGTGTATATTGAAAAATTGACTCTTACCTTGAGCTAAGGCACTTTCAACATCTTCCATGATTTTACCCACATTAGATACAGCACCATTACATTTGTTTAAGGCAGCATCCTCATTATGATGTTCATCAAGTACAGACTGAAATGCCGTTAGTATTTTTTCAGTTAGACCCCCGGTAGCTAATTTCTGCATTTAAGATTATCAGGAAAAGACATACCCAAATTCAGACAGATAGAAAATATAACTTAAAAGGAAACAAACAAGACCAGATAAAGTAACAGAATAACTGAAACTTGCTTACAATTCTAACTGAATGTGCATCCCTCTTCACTATCTTGATATGATTCGAACTCTTCCCATTGCTCGCAGAGACTGGAACAGTACTCTTAGCCATCAATTTATCTTTGAGACCCTGCCCTCGGGATCCAAAAACCTTCCTTTCTTCCCATATGCCAACCTGAACAAACCGACAGATGGAACTACCATCACAAGCAATCACAGACAGAAAAAAGAAAAGATTAAGTAAGCGAACGGTTACTTGACAAGTGAAGCAATGAGGACAATACAGTGATGCTTGTAAAGCAACAATGAAACAAAGGAGTGGATGGTAGAAACTGATTCTACAACACATCAATATTAAATAATTTCTTTTTTGGTATCACTATTAGAAGGATTAGATAATGCAACCAGAAGTGGGAACATGAGAAACAATAAACCAAATGAGACAGAAACTGAAGATGTCTACATACACTCTTAAATGATGGATCATCATTATTTACACAAACCATATACTTAAGTCACCTGAATAATAACTTTTGACATAATCTGCTTGATCATAATACAACAACCATTGTGACAGAAATTATATGTTGTTGAATCCAACATATTTTTTTAGAAGAGGTTTAGAAACACAATAATCATAACTCCCACTAGAATCAGTAAGTTTAAAACTGACACAAAGAATGTCAGGTGCCAATATAAAAAAGGTGGACAAGTTGTATCTATGCTTAGTGTAATAACCCAAAGGGCAAAACTAAGTTTTGCCACTTTAGATTTATGTACAACAGAATTAATAGCAGACCGAGTAAGGTGCTTTCTGTTAATTAAGTGCAATGGAAGTGTTAATTATAAAATCATAGACTCATTTGTAAGCTGTTGATGTACGACAGCTTAAGAAAATCAAAGATGGGCTCTTTGTGGGTTTTTTTGGTTGTGAGGCATTCGGTAGCAGCATGTAGATTCAGATCTAGTCAATCAAGGGTTAGGGTTTAGGAATTATACAAGTGCCAGAAATTTGGGGATGGGGGTACATTGGGTCGGGGTTGATTTGGAAGCAAAGGAAGGATAAAAGGATTTAAAATCATTTCTGTTCCAGGGAAGTGAACAGTACCTTCCACAAAGGGTGATAAGGATCAAAGTGTAAGGGGAGGATTTAGGAAACTGAGAACTACGGTTTCCATGGTAGAGATCTGTTATGTCTGTTTTGAGAAGAAGATAGGGAAAACCTAAGCAACACACTTGAGGCTCCATGGTACACATATAGATTAGGGTTCCTTAGGCATCACACCTAGGGATTTAGTAGCATCGCACAACAGAGTTTAGGAAAAGCTTCATTTTAGAGTTTGTTTAGTAAACGAGCCGAGTTCAAACTTTACAAAATTCGACTAGTAAGCTCACGAGTTCGGCTGGTTTAATATAATTTAACATCTAATATAAAAAAATATTTTATCTTACTTGCTATTATCATATTTTGATTATGATGATATTTTTTAGGAGTATTGGTCCATACTCCTAACATTCAATATATAAATTTATAACAAATATATTTTTGCATGAAAAAAAAAAAAAAAAAAAAAGTATTTTGACTTGGTGGTAATTCACTTGGTTGGCTTTCTAACTTCGAGCCCCTAACAAAACGAGCTCTTACTTGGGTTTAGCCTAGTGAGCTCTAGGAAAACACAAAACGAGCTCAAACCCACCCTAAAAACTAGGCGCTGAATCTAGAAGCACAATTTCTGTATACAAACAATTACTACAATATGGTTACAAGGGTAACAAACATAGCAACAAAAAAGAGACCAACATACTTATCAAAAAAAAAAGAGAGAGTGAGAGAGAGAGAGACCAACAACCAATAGCCCAAATGTCTTACCAGCCTAGTCACTGCTTTCTTTCCATTTTCATCACCATTTTGATATACATGCTTGAGGGCTGCAGGAAGAACTTTCCAGAATTCATTCACAAATTCACTGCCTTTTCGCCTACTATTTTGCAAAATGTCATTAGCCAAGTACAGAAAAGAAACACATTGATCTTTCTGGGAAGAGTTGAACGATTTATCCCATGTTTCAACGATTTCTTTCACTTTCTTCCGGTGAGAGATACACCAGTGAGACAATGCTGATTGGATGTTTAAGAAATACATAACATCATACACAGGTCACAGAAAAACTCATGGAAAGGAAACAAGACAGACAGTCATAGATGACATAAGTTACAGATCAATAGAGAATTTCCTACAAATACAGAATGAAGAAGGTTAAAAGGTTCATGTTGCATTAACTTCCTACAAAATTAGAAATGTCAAAAATATCTTATAAGCTCAAATATTCTAGAAATTATATTTTTCTATATCAAGATAAAAGTGTCAATAAAAAGGACATTACACATTAGTATGGTTTATCGTTAGTGATTCCTAATCTCAAGACTGGATAATCCATTGTATTTCTGGAGTGTGCTGTGAATTTCTAGAGAATTGAATATAACCATCAACTCCTATCTTCCCACCGTCTTCTCTGAGTTCCTTAACTTCATTAGAACAATTTTATGACAGGAAAAGAAACGTTCTTAATAAGAAAATAAGTAGTAAATGGAGAGGAGAAAAAATACAAGGAAAAAAAGGATAAGATAAAACAACAGTTAACAGAAACTAGAACAAGAGTGCTCAGCAACCCCATTGATTGTCTCAGAAGGATAAATCTTTGAATAAGCCAGAGTGAAAGAAGCCAAGAGAAAGATCTTATCCCAAGAAGATCAGGGGACATATAGTATTCACTAAAACTTGTAGCACTAGGCAATAACTGCAAACATGGCCCATCTCCAAATAATCATGCCTTCTTTGTTACAAGTAAAACCAAAGAGTTTATGCCAAAAACTCCACAAGGAGCAATGTAACAGCAAGTTCGCATTTGTTTCACACTTGTACAAACACATAACACAAACATTTGGGGTTACTACTCCTTCCTAAGCCTCCAAAAACTGCAATAACAAGTCATTAATGTTGATCTTAGAAATAACTGCGGCCCAAATAAAAGTTTTAGCCAAAAGAATCTTGGCTTCAGAAGGCAATTTGCAAGCCAGAAGGACTGGAAACAAGAGAAATGAACAAAGCAAGGAAAGAAAAATTTGCAAGAAAAAGAGCACCAACCATCCAGAAATGTTGCTTGTTTGTCACTTCGCTTCTTCACTTCTTGCAGATTCAAAAGTGTTTCTTTCTTGTTTACAAGGGGTTTAAAATGTCATTTGAAAATGATGAGAACATTTACTTCCAAATCCAATGTTAAACTTATCATCAAATCTCTAGGACAAAGTAATTTAGACATCCTTCTGGTGTACATTGTCCATTTAGTGAAGCAAACAAAGCTTCATGAGTTTTCAGATTGTGTTCCATCACTCATAAGCATTAGTGAGACACTTGAGCATTTGCGAGCTATCAGACGTTATCTAGGAAAGGAGAAAAAATTATGTGGGCAGCAGAGAGCTAAGAATTAGTACCCACTGAAGAACCAACTCTAATAAGGATATACCATTAAATATTTGAACAACGTTCAAGATTTTAGCTTAAGAATTGCAGAAACAATATCAATCAGCAACAAAAAAAATTAGTCGAATAGTAGAGCATCTTTAACATCTCCAATAGCCTTAGACTAAGACTATAAGAGTCAGCAAACTGGAAAGTACCTTAATGTGAAAAATTACTACAAGTGGCTTCATTATAGATAATGAATGGTACAAATTATGCTACCACAGAATACAAATTGTACATGGATTACCTGGCTGAAGAAAAGAAAAAACTAGCAGACAGAAAACAAACAGATATAGACATCACAATAGAAAGAATTCAATATAGTCATTTCTTCATAAAATGCAGCTAATAATGGAAGGATCTTTATGTTCAATATAAACAAGAATTGCAATATGCTTTATAATAGTATTGGTGTCTATACATGAATTAATTAAAACACTTGTTAATTTGATCACAAGCTGCCAGAAAGAGCTAGGTAACAAGTTTTTAAATCCATTTTTCTAAAGTAAAATTAGAATTCACTATTTTCCCATTACCTAATGCCAAATATGGAACGAAAAACCATCAAGAGTAGTATTAATTAAATAAATCATATACAGGAAATTTGCAGTTTGGTAGTCCAGAAAATGTAGCGCATGCAGGATACATTCAATGCTCTGCTGTGAATTGTTGAGTTTTGACAGCTTGTCTGCTAATATCTGTCCATCATATACATCGTTGCTCATGCTTCTGTTTAGCAAGATTTCACATACCCTGCAGAGTATTATACACAAAAAAGGTCAATTTTACAAGAAGCAACCTGATATATGGTAAAATCATCATAAAATCATTATTGATGAAAGCCATCCAGTTTCAGGGATTTCTTCATCCATCGAATCAAGAGTAATTAAAAACATATTAGATGTCTATATCATTTAGTAACAAAAAATCTAGGGACAAAGTCCTAGAAGGTCTCCTAACATACAGCAAGCTATTCATATTGACTCTGTTAAGAACTGCAATCCAAACAAAAGCCTTCACCTTACATAGGACTTTCGCCTTCCAAATAAAATTGTTCAATGAGAAAGAGGAGAAGCAGGGGAGCAGAAAAGGATCTGCATGAAAGGAGCCCAAAGACTCTAAAGACCAACTCATCTATCAGGATGTTAAAAAAATGACAGGAATCAAAGAGTCCCTAACAAATCAGCAAGTTCACAAACCTCCCTTTCGTTCAAGTCTCTAAAGAAATAATGATGACATCCATCACCAAAATAATAATATTGGAGCATCATGAAGAGTAGAGAATCATTAAAGACAAGGAAAAACCAAAGCAAAAGAACCAGCTCATATCCTAAAATCCCTCCAAAACAGAATACAGCTACCATTACCAATGTTTTAGCTAAATAAAGAGAGATAGAACCTGCGAAATGGATTTCCAAGGGCTTGCATGAGTAGTCTCACTGGAAACTTTAGCATCCCAGCCATTTCACTGAAGGCTAAACTTACATTTTTTACCTTGTTCTTCAGAAACCACAACCATTTCCTCATAATAGCAATGTTTTTAGACACCAAACCACCCTCAAACTCAGGCTTACAACAAACATACCAATTAACTAAGTAATCTCTCTTACTCTCACCCACCCCAAACCGAAGAAAATCACACATTATATGCTCCAACTCCCAACCACCTCAATAGGAATTTTAAACAAAGAAAGGTAATCAATAGGGATACCAGAAAAACAGAAATTTATAAGAGTAATACAACCGCCTAAAGAGAAATAAGCGTGCACCCATCTAACCTCTTTGTGACCTTACAAAACCACGGGGTCACAAAAAGACACATGCTTTGCATTACCTACCAAAAGAACCACTAAATAGACCAAAGGAAGGTCTTAAATGATAAAACTAGATAAATAAGAATAAATACTTAAGTCCTGCCTACCCATATTGATCCCAGTAATGCTAATCTTGGACAAATTAACTCTAAGACCTAAAATACACTCAACACCCTGGAGTAAGAAAATAATACTAGTGAAACCCTCCACACTATCTTCTAAGAACAGCTGTCCAAAGTTTTATGTGGATGCATATGAATGAATACTATAAGATTTATGTGGAACTCAAAAGTTTTCAGAAATAGAATGTTTGCATGGTAAATTTAAGTGCTCCAATAAAGATTGTACAGCACATGGAAGTTTGATCAAATTGTTGTGGGAGGAGGAATTCTTGCAATTAGTAAGAAGAAGAAATAGTATATGGTATCTCACCCATAAGAACCATTGTATACCGTAAAATATCACCAAATCTGAAGAATTTCAGCCAAGGGTTATGTGAAGAAATATAGTCAAAAAACTAATGCCTGTGCACCCTACTATTTTGGATACCTCCTCCTCCTCTTTCTTAAATTTATAATCTGATTTTCTGCAATTTACTTCAGTTCTAGATTTTATCAGACCATAAAACATTGATCTTTCTTTCAGAACACTAGCATTTCCTACCTTCAAGAAAACTTAAATAAACTGTCAATTTACTGAACTTACTGCCTTGTGTTTCTTAAAAATGGTTCATTTTCAATTTCTATATTTTCTGGAAACATGTTTGGTTCATAAAAACTGATGTTTGTTTTCAGGAGAAGGATATATGGAAATGCATATGGTTTTGAATTTCATTAAGGTTGAACAACTTTGCTTAGCAAATCTCACCCATATTTTATGGGTTTAACAAGCTTCAGTCCCAACTCCCAGAAGCCTTGAAGCCCAATAACAACTTCTGGAGACACATTGATGAAATTACAATAATCAAGTTTCTATCTTTCTTTCTGTTTTATTTTTTTCAACTACGAAGATTGATGGGAAGCAATATAGAAGCCACGTCTATCTCTGGAAATGTGTACTGAAATGCATAAAAAAGAGTAATAGTGTAATACTTAGTAGCGGTATATCCATCCAAATGATTTTCCACTTCAAAGTTTAAAGCCCTATAATCTACCAGCAATTACCTGCTTCTTCATAGGATTCCCAAATACGCCCAGACCAAAGAATACCCAAACAGCTAAACAGAATCCCATAACGCTTTTCAATAGTTAAGAAGACAACAGATAGACATTTATGCGCACACACAAAAAAAATACCCAAACGAGACGGTTAACATTATAGAAGAAAATAGGAAGACTGAACATTATTCCTCAAAGTTTTGGCAGAAATCAAAAGCCAGGAAAATAACCCTATTCAGATGCAAAGGCTTTGAAATTAAACATTTTTCCAGGGAATAGCCAACGTTAACGTGCAACAATCATAGCAATGGGAAATTTGACTTTAAAAATGGGCAAATAGATACATGAGACTCACCGGAGTAGCAGAAAGCCGGAGATACGCTTAGAAAATCAATCCACACCTCACCGGAGCAGCAGAAAGTGCGGCTGTTCTGTTGTCTTCTCTCTCTATTACCCTTTTCCTCGTTTCTTGTTCCCCGACACTCTTCTCTCAAAGGAAAAACCCAAAAATGATCTTCCTCGCCCGTTTCACATCCTATATTCCTAGTTTAGATTTATTTTATTTTTTTTTTTTTTTTTGAGTAAATTATGCATGACAGGTTTAAATTAATGGCATTAAAAAAATAATATATCCATCTATACTATTATAATATAAACATTCTTAAATTATTAACATAAAACCTAATTGATATTTATTTATTTTTTTAACTATTAAACAGAAACTTTCAATTTTATTGCTCTCCCACCTTCTCTCACTCATTTAATACATGAAATTTCTTTAATTAAATTGAATTAACTAAAATAATGAGATAAAAATAAAAAATATATACAGAAGTTAAAAACATACTCGCATATATGCATGGGACTAGTTTTCAAAAAATTCTAAAAAGTTCTAATTTCATACTATTAATTTTTAAGAAAATTATTTTAGTATTATTAATTATATAACAATTTTAATACTTCCTTTTTTGTAAAAAAAAAAAAAAAATGAGAATTCATTCATTACTAAATTTTTACATTACATCAATAAGAGGGCATTCACAAATATTAACGGATGCTCCTCAATCAATCAACAATTCTATCTAATTTAATAGTTTTTTAAAACTTATATTCTATATTTTTTTTGAAAACAAATTACTTTTTAATTATTATTTTGAATCCAAACACATTTAAAAAAAAAATACAAAATATATTGTTACTAAAAAACTAAGTTAACATAATATATTTTTATTTTAAAAAAAAGTAAGTATAAATAGAGGGCAAGATAGAAGAAATAAGTATTTATGACTTATTTCAAAGGAAAAAAAAAAAGTCATTTTAGAACTTAGAAGAACAAATCTAAACTTTTTAATATTTTGTCCAATATTATTTTTTTCAACACCGTTAATTTTTCTTCCATCAACTTATTTTTACTTTTTTATGTTTTGATTTTCTAGGTTTTTTTCCTCTCTTTTGTACGTGTCAGCTTACTTTTTCTTTATAAAATGTGGTCCATACTTCTTGAGTAAATAAAAGAGAAATTGATATTACTAGCAATGACAATAAGCTCTCATTTTATAAATGTATGACTTATTCTTTGGAAAGTCATGACAAGACTTATGACTCCTTAGTGATACTAGGAAGTTTTATTTATTTTTTTAAATATTAGTTTACTTATTTATATGTAAACTATTTTTATTAAAAATTAAATTTAAAATAAAAAAATTAAGTTAATATAATATATTGTTATTAAAAAAAAGTAAAAATAAAGGGCAAGATAGAAGAAATAAGTATTTAGAACTTAATTGAAAGAAAAAAAATTAAACATTTTAGAACTTACAAGACAATATTTGAACTTTTTAATTTATTTTTTTTTCAAAATTAATTTTTATTAACACCGTTAAATTTTCATACATCAATTTTTATTTTATTTTTTATGTTTTTGGTTTTCTAGGTTTTTTTTTTCCTTTGCCTTTTACATGCCAACATGCTTATTCTTTATAAAAAGTGATTCATATTTTCTCGAGTAAATATAAAGGAAATTGATATTACTAGTAAAATCAATAAGTGCTTCCTATATGAAGTTGAGAGTTCGAGTACTCTTGACATCCCTTATTATGAGTAAATCTATATTTCCATTAGGGTTGGACATGAGCCGATCTTGAACCTGTTCGACTGAAGCTCGATTTGTGCTTGAAATATTTTTTTGTTTATTCAAGCTCAGCTCGATGTTCGATAAAAAAAATAATAAATAATAAAATAGAATAAAAAACTTCGAGTTCGAAGATCGGCTCGAGCTCATGAAACATGTTCTTAAATTAAATATTTTTTTTACTACTTAAATCAATGTACCTATTTCTAGTTTTAGTAATAATAAGAATATAAATCATTCAAATAATCTTATACAATCAAACTTGAAATACATTCAAAATAAATTTCTAACTAAAATAATTAGTAAAAATATAAAAAATTTATGGATCGAGCCTATTAAAGCTACTCGCGGACTTCTCGATCTTGAGTCCAAACCGCTCGATTTTCTAATCGAGCTCCAAAATCTTGTTTAAGCTTATATCGTAAATTCAGACAAGCCGAGCCAAGCTTTATGGCTCGACTCATGAGTTAGCCTTAGTTTCCATGCATTGAATTCTTTAATTCCTTAAATTCGTGAAATTGTTATGAGAAAACAAGCTGATGGTTTTGGTCATGGGGTCAACAAATTAGTTGACAATTTTGAAAGTGTTATGTAACTTTTACAATTAGAGTACAGGAATTCGAATCCAAATTCGAATAATGCTCTATTCAATTCGAATTTCAGCCCTAGTAATAAATAGTAAATTACTTGGACAAAAGATGACGGTAGGACCATATTGACTCGATTTTTAAAACTGTAAGTATTTGAATTTAACTTTTTATACTCTAAAAATTAAAGTGAATTCTGATCTGAATCTAAATTATAAATAAAAATGTAATTTAGTCATTTTTATATTTTGGGAATGCTACCCTATGGCACTTCTATTACATAAGAATTTTTGTAAAAAAAAATTTGGTATTAAATATTTTTTAAATTTAGTTTAAACCATGATTTCCTCTGTCTTTTCTCATTTTTAATCAATTATTTTCTTTTTATCTTTTCAATGTATATGTTTTGAACTTCATCAGCACTTAATTTTTCTATTTTCACTAAAATATTACTCTATTATATTTTATGACGTTTTAACTTTGTAACAAATACTCCTTTAATGGCAGACCGCCATTGAGACTTGTAAGATCATGACCCTGTCAGTATTAGTGTCCAAAAGTAAATTAATAAGTTGTAATAACACATTTGGTAATTACTGCATTACATGATGTTACTTAGACATTCTTTAATTATGCGTTTAAATGAAATTTGTTATAACCATGTTTAAAATTCCATAAAATAATAATTGTGTATGCATGATTATGATATTAATCATAATTATAAGATATGTCATACATATAATTTTATTCTGAATCATTTATAGTTAACGAATCATCAAGAATAAAGATATTAATGATTCTTAGAGGCTAGCATATGTTATGTCATTCTTTTATGAAAAAAATAGTGATCTCATAACTACAAATATAGTAATGTATAGACAACATATGGGTGATTGTTAGTTAAACAAGTACACTGAATTAACCCATATGAGAAACCATTTGGAGTCTTTACTTAAGTGTCAATGAAAGTTTTTAAAGTGTTAATGGTGTAAGTAATCTTTTGACTAGAGATTATTTTATTACCTTATATGGGAATTTACATGTTTTGCTTGTCATTTCACTTGTCATGTAAAAAGGATGATACATGGGTGATTGTTGAATATGTAGTGAAGCATATGAAGGTAGATGAATGATAGACAAATTATTCATCATCCTTAGTAAAGATGAAAAATATCTCATGTTTAACAAAAAGGCTAATGCAGATGGCAACATACAAAACTTCAAAGCAAGGTTAGTGGCAAAAGTTTATAGGCAAAAATAAGGAATTGATTTTGATGAATCTTTTCACCAATTCCATGATAAAGCCGATTCAAATTTTACTTGTAATAGTTACATATCATGATTATGAGATATGGCAAATGGATGTCAAACCGTTTTACTTATCGGTTACCTAATGGAAGATATGTACATGACACAACCTGAGGGTTTTTTGAATTCAAAAACCATCATAATAAGGTATACAAGCTAAAAAAAGTCCATTTATGGACTGAAACAAGCTTCAAGAAGTTGGAATATTTGTTTTGATGAAACCATAAAAACCATAAAGGCTTATAATTTTATTAAAAATGAAGACAAACAGTGTGTGTACAAGAAGGTTAGTGGGAATGCAGTAACATTCTTGGTATTGTATGTAGATGACATATTATTTATCTTAATGACATTCCTATGTTACAATCAGTCAAATGTTGGTTATTCGAAAATATCTTCATGAAAGATATGGGTCAAGCAACTTATATACTAGGTATAAGGATCTATATAAATAGATTTAAGAAGTTGTTTGGATTATCATAACCCACGTACATTAACAAGATGCTTAAAAGATTTTGCATAAAAGGGTAAAAGAAATTGTTTATGTCCATATCACATGGTGTACTTTTTCATATAGTATGTCTCCCAAGACTCAATTAGAAAGAGAACACATGAATGAAATATCATATGCTTCCGCAACTGGTTCAATCATGTATGCCATACACGTCCTAAGGTGTCATATGATTTAAGTGTTACAAACAAATACCAGGCAGTTCCAAGCGAACAATACTGGAAATTAGTTCAAAACATCCTCAAGTACTTAAAAATGACTAGGGATGCATTGTTAATATATGGAGGAACCAAAGAATTGAAAGTTCTAAGATACTTTGATGCAAGCTTCAAATCAACATGGATGATTACAAATTGTAATCTAGATTCATAGTAACATTCAATGCAGGATCCGTTAGTTGGAAGAATTTCAAGTAAGAAATGACAGTATATTCTACAACCAAACTGAGTACATAATTACCTCTGAACCAGCCAAGAAGCAATTTGGATCAACAAGTTCATAATTGAACTTGGGGTGATTCCTGACATTGTAAATCTAGTAGAATTATATTATGATAAAAATGGAATTATTACATAAGCCAATGAATGAAGGTCTCACCAGAAGTCTGAATATGTATTGAGACTGTATCACCTGATTAAGAAAATCGTTGATAGAATAAATATAAAGATAAAGCGCATTCCTACTGATAAGAATATGGCAGATCCGTTTATAAACCATTGCCACACTGGAAGCATGATTATCACTTATATATACTATGACTTAGATATCATAGTGATTGGATTTAGGCTAACTGGGAGATTATTAGTATTAATGTCTAAAATTCAATCAATAGTTGGTTGTAATAACATAGTAAGTTGTATTTAATGCATGACATTATGTTATTTAGACATTCGTTAATTATACGTTTAAATGAGATTTGTTATAACCAAGTTTAAAGTCCCTCGAATAATAATTGTGTGTGCATGATTATGATGTTGATCATAATTGTGAGATATATCTTATATATAGTATTAAATTATATTATTCATAATCAATGAATCATCAAGAATAGGGATATTAGTGATTTTTTTGAGACTAGCATATGTTGTGTGATTCTCTAATAAAAAGTGTAGTGATCTCATAACTACAAGCATGATGATACTTAAATAAACATATATGTGCTTATTAGTTAAACAAATTTGCTGAATTAAACTACACTAAGAAATTATGTGGAGTCTTTACTCATCTGTCAATAGAAGTTCTCAAAGTGTTGCTGGTGTAAATAATCCTTTGACTTGAAATTATCTTATTATCCTTATATGGGAATCTACATGTTTTGATGTCATTCCACTTATCTTGTAAAAAGGATGATACATAGGGTGACCATTACATATGTAGTAAAGTATATAAAGGTAGATGAATGATAGACAAAAAATTCACCATCCTCAGTAAGAGGACTAATATCTCATAACCTCTTGAGACAAGTATGTATTATTCCTGAAAATCTTTGCAAAGTAAAAAAGATTAAGAAAAATATTTTCTTAAATCTTTTTGAGAAGCAAAACATAAACTTAGTTTCAAGTACTAATGGATTTAGACAAAGTTAGGGTTGACACTAGAATTCATGTCTTATGTCTAACTCGAGATATATCTGATGAAATGATTGAATTACACAGGTAACCAAGTACTTAAAATTTTGATCAATGATCTTAACTTTGCTTGTACTTAGGTGGTCATGATACATTGCTAGATTACAATCTTGATCTATAAATGGAAGTTGGTTGGCTTGAGAAAACAAAGGTTAAGTTAAAAGAGTTTTAGTTTTACTGTTCTTCTTAGAAAGTATCCAATTACATTATTATCAATGTATGAGAGAACCTAATTAATTTAGGTTAAAAACCAAGAAAGATTAATGGATGCTTTGAATTAATAGTTAAGTTCCAAGTATATGGGGATATAATGATAATTTGTTACATTTATGTGACAAGACTAGTTTTCTTAAAGTCAAGAAAATGACCTTAGTGAGAGTTCTAATTGGATTTGGGTCACTATAAGTCTAAAAGGCCATTAGAAATCCTAATATGATTATGGATTGGGCTTTGGGCTTTGGGCTTTGGGCTTTGGCTTTAGGCTTTAGGCTTAATTGGTATCCAACACATTGTATCCAATTAAACCATAACCCTTAAAACCTCTCCTTATATATGCATTACTTAAGAGAAATTTCGGCCAACACAAAAGAATTCTTAAGTGAATGGTTTTGCCCATTAAGGGATTTAGAGTAAGAAGAGTTCTTGTCCATTCCTTCCCCCAAAGCAGAGTACCTAAGCTTGAAGCAAAGTGTTGTTACTTTAAAATCAACCTCATCTATTGAAAAGCCGAGTGGGAATTAGCACATATCCTAAGGATGGATTTGGTTTCCTTCAATCGATTAAAAAGCTACTAATCATTGATTGGATTTTGTGTGTTTGATTGGAATATCGTTTTTGACAAACCGAGAAGGAACTCCAAACAACCCTGCTAAACAATCAAATTAGCTGCATTAAGAAAACTTCAAAGGTTAGTAATTAATTTTTTGTTTGATTATATTATTATTCGATTCGTCTAGTGATCTTGCTTAAGGAAATTTTATTATTTTCCCAGGCCCCTATAGGAATTTGATTTTTTTATATATAAGTATTTGTAAATTACCCTCAAAGTATATTTTTTTATAATTATGGCCCTTACAAAATTTAAAATTGTATAATTACATCAGTCAATTTTGATAGCTTGTAACCTTTCTACTATAGTGAAAAATTGATTGTAACTCCAACTTAATTAAAATTTAGGTGAAAGTATATTTTCAGTCCTCAAATTTTATCTTAGATTTTAATTTAGTCCTCATATTTTAATTGTGTCTAATTAGAATTTTTAATTTTGTTATGGCATTATAATTTATTTTGTTCCTCTTTCTAATGTTTCATTTCTTGCTTAAGTAAAAAAAAAAAAATTGTTCATGTCATAACTTAATGTCATATCCTTCACGGAGGCATGACTAGCATGAGAAATAAGTAACCAAGCTTCCGTAACCCTGACTTTACCACAACTGAACACATGAATCTTGAATAATTATATTTAAAATCAAGAAAAACTTTACTGTATTAAATTAAAAACATGGACTTGTTATTGAACACATAACATTTATTGAAAATTTCTACAAACGTTTCCTGCAATGTGGAACATGCCCGGAAATACAAATACATAATCATGTTTACATACAACTAGACCACAATGACTACAGTAAACACAAGGGATCTTTGCTCTAGCAATATCATAAACAATAATCATTAAACTATTACACAAAACATTATACCATTCCTCGAACCATTATTGTGAATGTAAACTTTCACCCTTTGACTCTAAGTATGTGATTCTGAAAAAATATCTTATCATACGCTATCGACAAGTCACAACTTATCAATGATGTGTATCGAAATGCTGTTACTAAAAATAAATCAACAGAAGAAGGTTGAGTCCCACAGACTTAGTAAGTGGAAAAATATACCCAAATAGTGCTAACATCACTCAATACAAGGATATAATACATAAGGCACTTAGTATTACATAAGATGAATTTAAACATAAATAAATGTTACATATACTCAATAATAGAAAGCATAAGACCTAACAAGCATAATTCAAGTAATACTCGGTACAATCCAATCAATACAATCGAAGCAACCAAAGCACACAAAGGGACAATAGGATAACTCAATCCTGTACTTCATAAATCCTCCCAACATGCAGTTTTTGCACCTGCACACAATCCATCCCACTAAGGCTGAGTACTCAATCATTTTAAAACACTTATCAAAATCAGAATATCTCAAAACATCCTAGGTGCACTCGAATTCTATTTCGGAAATAAAAATTCATTTCTGAAAGAAAAACATTTTCATTGGCCTTTATCAACCACAAACAAAATCACACATCAACATAATTCACTTAAGCCAATCATAGTAATATAATTCTTAACTTCTACTATATAACATATATCTATGTAAATACATCAAACAATCACTCACAGTAATCCAGCAACCAAATGGTAGCAATTAATCATTCACTGTTTACTAATCTTACTTGTAACTCCCTCTTGCATTCATGAGCATCATTAGCTCAACAATACATTCCAGCACGTTGTAATTAAAATTTTCAAGTATTGTTTAGTTTTATTAATTCATAAGTTATAATTTTTTAATTACGAAAATCTATAGGTACTAAGTTTCATATATTTATTTAAAATTTACTCCTTTTAGGCATTTTCATAACCTCCCTTAGATATATATTTGATTTTAACTTACATACTTAACCATATTCAATAAAACCAAGTGGAAACATTATCTTTAGGAAGTTAGCTATTTTTTTTTTATTTAGAAACTTTTCCTAAAATTAGCTTTGAACTCACTCAATTTCTCACATGAACAAAAACAGGGCACTTGTATAATTCCTGGTTGTCAATATTGGATTTCAAGCCTTATAGAATTCTCATACGTAGGAATTAAATTACGAAACTTTCCATTATAGTTTTTCAAGATGTTAAGAACATTTCATATTTAGAACTCCACTTAAAGACCCCCTAACATCAGTTACATCAAAATAGGTTCAGTTAGGACCCGAAAATCACAACCATGACTTCCAACACCTCTAAAATACACATAATATGGAATTAAGATCTGCACCATTTCAGATTTATCCCTTAATATATTAGGAACAATTTTTATTTGGAGGTCCTAAACTAATTCTAACCACAACACATGACAAAGTCTCCAGGACTAACTGAAGCTCACTAAAAATCCTGCATGGACCTAGCCACTGTCCAACAGCTCTAAAGTTAAATATACTTGGAACTAGGTTATGAAAATTTTCAAATATCATCTCAAGACTTTAAGCTACATTTTTTCTTTCGAACTTAATTTAATTCAGTCTCGAAAAAACTCAAAATACTGAATTTCTCTAACTCATCAAATCTGCCTTTTATCACTTTAAAACCCACCTAACTCTAGGGGTGAGCATACATGCAGTTCGGCTCGATTATGGGCCTTGCCCCAACCGAATCGCCCAAGTTAGTTGGCTATCCTTTGCAACCGAAATTTTAGACTTTCAAGGTAGGTTGGCCTTTTAATAGCCCATTATTTTTTTCGGCTAATCTGTTACGGATCTATTGGTTTGGACTTTTTGATGAGCTTTCAAAACCTTTAACACATTTAATGTTTTAGCCTCTAATTTCATTTTAAATTAAAAAAAAAAAAACATATTTGACCACTCTCATTAAAAGCATAGCCCAAATTGCAGGAAAATAAAGCCCAAGAAATAAAAATTAAAGAAACAATGTCCAAATTAAATAATAAATTCTTTGAACTCAACAATGCTAGCAAATCTACTCTCTCTATTTGTTCCTCTTGTTCACCCATAATCCTTTTTTACGCTCCCTTTTCCTTGAATGACGCACTCCATTTGATCCTCTTGTACTATCCATCTACACAAACAAAAGATTTTATTTATTGACTCTAAAAAATAGTGATAGACAAATCAAGATTTAAATTTTACTGATTGTTATATATGAAGTATATAAAATCCAAAATTTTAACATTGAAAGCAAGCTACACCTAAACTAAAATAAAATAAAAAATCTATAAATATATTTTTTTTAGTCCCAGGTACATTTTTATATATAACTTTTAGGAACACAAACAAAACCCTTACAACTAGCACATTAGTCAACAATTCTCAAAATAGCATGAAACAAAAACACACAGAATCCTTACATCTAGTACTACTAAATTTGATTGGAGATGGGAGGCTGACCACGCCCAATTAAAACATAACCAAGAGGCAACTTTGATGGTTCTGTAGCAAGAGTAGATGAACTACTTCTGTGGCCCATTCCGTTAAGTCCATCCACAATAAACATCGCTATAAACAAGGAGTGAAAATGGAACAAAGCTATAACAGGGTATTTGTATATTGATCTAATCTTTTAATTAGAAGAAGTGAAAATGGAAAGAAAACTGAGATAAGAAGATAAGTGGAAAATAAACACCAATCTAAACACAAATTCAAGAGAGTAAACACCAATTTAAATAAGGACAACAGTTCACACATAGAGAAGAAAAGGAACAAAAACACAAAAAAAACACAGTAATTCAAGCATTAACCCAACATCCTCAGTTCCTGGCAGACCCATCACCCAAAATAAACACCGATCTAAACAAGGAAATAGAATAGAAAGCTTTGCTTAAGAGATAGAGTAATAGAGACTTATATCTAAGTCGAATGGAAGCAAGCAAAATCAACTGCCAGTTAGAGCCTCAGAAGAAAGCTTTTTGGTTCTAGGTTGAAGACTCAAAATCAGATGGCTGAGTGAATGTGATGTCCTAATGTGAGGCAAGAGGGAGTTAGAGAAAACTCAAGAAGTCAAAAAAAGTCGAGAGAAAGACTGAGAGGTTAGAGGAGCTAGGGTTTCATCTATCTGAAAAGTGAAAAACGACTGTGAAAGGAAAAAAAATATTGTATTTTTTGTATATATTTTGTTTTGTATAAAATATTAAAACTAAAAACATAATATGTAAATAGTTAGTTACACATTTCGGTCAGTTCAGCCCATTTCAACCCAAAAAATTTGATACTCATAAAGCCCAGTTGAATTGCCACACAAATTACATTGCCGACCGTTTCTCAAAACTGTAACTTTGGCCAATTCGATTTCGGCCCATTTTAGTCGGCCCAATTTTGGTTTCTCAGTTATTTCAGACCATATGCTCACCCTTACCTAACTTCCGTTTACAAAACTTTATCCAACAATAAATATC
Organism: Quillaja saponaria; assembly: GCA_029379385.1. Taxonomy (NCBI): domain Eukaryota; kingdom Viridiplantae; phylum Streptophyta; class Magnoliopsida; order Fabales; family Quillajaceae; genus Quillaja; species Quillaja saponaria. The sequence goes on from CM055607.1 coordinate 25,562,992, forward strand.
CTTTGTTCATTACCAATTTCATTAAATCCTTAAATCACAACAATAACCAACAATTATTTGCTCTTGTTTATGAACTTTTATTCAAATGAATTAGTTATTATAGTTTCCATCAAAAACTTAGACTAAACCTTCTAATGTCACTATGTTTCAAATTTTAACTCTTAGTCCATGTCTTTTAGCCTTTCTTCATTTATTTTATTTTCATCCTTCTCAAATCATAAATTACCATAGCAAATTTCCTTTTCCTTGCATTTCATAGATAAAAAATAAAATAAAAAACTAAAATGAATTTCATAGAAATTAGCGCACAAACTAATGATATATGTCCAGATATGTTTTTTCTTAACTCACCTGATCCTACTCAAAGATTCTGATATACTAGAAAAATGTATTAGAATCAAAGCTGCAAAAATCCATTTTGGAGCCATTTAGATAAGGCATGATACTAAATGGTATAAACACATCATAAGAATGCCTTTGCATATGTTTTGTATATTAAGGGTTTTTGCTTGGGTGTATTCATTATTTAAATTTTCATATGATTACATAGCCTGTATGACTTCTAACAATAACCAAAATGGAACCTCCTAATGCAGGGTTCTTATAGTCTTGGAAGATTTGGGTGTTTAATAAGTAAAACCTAACTCCAAAAAAGTCTACTAAAGGAAGTAGTAGATCACAAAACAACCTGTATAACTTCTACTAGTAACCAAAATGGAACCTCCCAATGCAAGGTTCTTATAGTCTTGGAAGATCAGGGTGTTTAATAAGTAAAACCTTACTCTAAAAGAGTCTACTAAAGGAAGTAGTAGAAGTCTAGGACTTAATTAGTTATGGAATTAATTATCCAAATAAGTTAAAAGCCTTTCTTATGAGTAGGGGTAGGTGGTTACAAAATTCCTATTATGGAATTGTTTCTATCACAAGTTCTAGAAAAAATAACCTAATACATATTGTCTACTCCTAGATTTTCTTTCTTGGAATGTCAAGGTTATTAGTTAGTTATCACAGTTAATGACATAATAAATTTTTAACTACTAACTAATTAGGAAGAGCCAACTTGCTGGCTAGAGCCTAGCTATTTCTTAGGCTAATCCATCAACAAATACTTTTCAAAATAGCAACTTAAATATGCCAAAATCAAATTACATACCCTAACTTGCTGATTGTGCCTAACAAAGCCAACTATAGTTTCTACAAGAGGTGATGCTTTCGGTAAGGTGCAGGGCAGTTACTGCACCTCCAAGCTTCAAACAAACCGTTGTGCATCATAATAGAACAACAAAGTTGTTGTTCCTAGAGCTGCTCTGCAATGCTAGCTAAGATGAATTCAACGCCAAACAAGAGGAAAGAAAATAGAGTTGAAAACCCACACAAGCGTGGAGGTTTGCAGCCACAAGAAGGAAGGAAGCTTCACAAAGCAAGAAGAGAGAAAACAGGGGATAAAAATGGTTGCTAAGTCTGTTAGAACAAGAGAAAAATACAGAAACTTCTAGAGCTACTATGGCAGTGAAGAAAGTGAATGACAAAGAGAAAAAGTCAGTTAAGCTAAGAAATAGGGAGGAAAGAGAAAATAGTCAGTTAAGCAAAGAAATATGGAGGAAAAAAAATATCATAAAGTCAAAATCAAATAATTAAAATATATGGTTCTAATTGATTTTTAGTTGTATATATATGCATATGTTGAATTGTATTGTTTACTTATTTAACTTGCTTGTGGTAGAGATTAAGTTTTAATATATATATATATATACACATACATATGCATTAATTATTCACTCACTTGAATTTACTTAGTCACAATATTATTTATTTTACGACAACAAATACGTAAATATTTTAAAACATATACTAAAGTTACACTAAGATATCGAATTATAACAATTTTAACTATACTGCTATTTAATTAATTTGCTTATGTGTTTGTTATTTTATGACTAAAACTTACACCTTATATCTAAAACTCGAATTTACGTTATTAAGTTATAAGAGTTATGACACTTAAGCAAAGAAGAATTTAGTTGAAATTATACATGTTTCAAATTGTCTAATTCTACAACTTCATTTAAGCAAAACAAACACATTCTTCACATTTTTTTTATTAACAACAAAAGAGATTAAGAATAATTATACCAATCATCAAAACTAAAGCAATAGCTAGACACAAATAAAAATACAAGGACTAAATTTAATCTTGTCACCGAAAATGTACTTTTGCCTAAAAGTTAAACATGAAAAAATACCATAATATCTTTGTAATTTAAAAGTTTTTAGAATAAATTTTGTACTTTGCAATTCTAAAATAATCACTTAAATGAATGATATTATGATTGTCTTTGAGCCTTAAGTTTTAATTAGTTTATGTTTATAGTGATTGTGACTATAAGTCACCCTTTTGCAATTGTGAACTGATAAATATGTTATCTATGAATTTTTTTCTGCTCGATTAAATCATTTAAAAGACAAGAGAACAAGAAAATAATAACTTTTAAAATTTTCATGTTTACAAAAATAATTGAATAATTAATTCTGATGTTTGCAATAATTAAATTTTTTTTCTTAAAAATACTCTAAGATATGAATAAATTATTCTAATAAGCTATTAGCTTAATAGGCAAAAAAGCCAAACTTTAAGGCTAAGAATGTTTTAGCCTACTCCGAATCGATCCCTAGGTTACTACTTGGGACTTTTATTCTCTTAACTTGCGATTGTTTATCATAGTAAAAATATATATTATGATTTAGCCCCAAAACTTAATGATGTGGGACAATAAATATTTTGAAGAAAATTATGAGAATAAGAGAGAAAAGGGAGAGATTGGTGGAGGAATAGGTAGGAAAGCAATAAAGGAAGGAGAACTAGAGAAATCTAGGGTTTGGAAAAGCTTGCAAACTTGCTCTCAATTTTCATTTTTTCAAAAATCACAAACAAAGTATACTAAATCTTTATTTAGGCTTTACATAAAACCTTAGGATAGAAACATAAATGACTTAAAGTCTAAAAATATAATAGTAAATAAATCCCTAAATTCTATTTTTTAGATAATAAAACGAATAATACCATACAATAATAAACTCCTATATAATTATAATATCATTCCTTATCATTTTTCCCTTATTGGAAAAAACTCAACCTCAAGTTTTGTAATAAGGGGAGATGAGGACCTCAGGAATAAAATCTTGCAGTAAGGTCAGGGGTAGCAATAAAAACTCAAAAATAAGAACTCTGTCAAGGACCACAAAAAACTATATTGGGATGATAAAATCAATATGCTAACCTTCTAAAGATAGGTAGGCTCGATAATCTGGTCTGCAACGTTATCTATATGCTCAGGAATTCCATTGATAGACTTAGGAATGTCTGATAACTCAATCATGTCTGCAATTGAAATCTTATCATCTTGCTCTGAAATGTCAACATGCTCACTCATATCTATAACTGGAACCTCATCGCCTATCATGAGTGGCACAAGAACGTCATCAACTTCATGACCTTGACTCTTATTCTCTATTTAAAGCGGCTTAAGAACACCTTCGACATCTTCAAGGTCATGCATATCACTATCTAGTGCTAGTGATGTAGGTTAAGCTGAGGTCATGAAATTCCTGTAAGTCATTATGTATTTCTTTATCTGTCTCAACCATAACTGACTTAGGTTCATCAAAACCTAATATTGCAAGCTCCTTATCTAGTGTAGCACTAAACTCATTCAAGCTTTTTGTTAGTGTTTTTCATATAAATCTCATTAGGTTCAGGTGAGGAGGTTGGGATAAGACTGATCATAACTAAGATAATAAGTCAATGCATTGACGAATCAAATAATACCCATTCGCCTAATGTTCTGAATAAGGGATACAAACCAAACCCGAGGAAGCAACATAAGGATTAGAACAAGAAAAATAGGTAGGATCTATGAAAATACAAGATCCAAATTCAAGATAGGACACACGCAACTCTATGAAATGGGAACCCTAAATGTATACATAGAAAAATGTACAGGGATATTTTCTAATATTTCCACAATTCAAGATTGAGTGCCATCACTAAATTGAATTGTAGGAAATTCAAGAGTAAAATATGAAAAATATCTCAACAGCTCATCAACATGTCCTACAATAATACATTTAGATCTATGTAAATAGGCGCAATAGGATAATTCATGATACCATGCTATGATTTTCTCTGTTTTTATTTTTATTTTTCTCTGTATTTTTTATATTTTTTTTTTTTGCTCTCTTTTTTTTTTTAATGGAAATTTAAATACAACAACTTAAGAAGCTAATAAAATTCAAAAAGCATAATAAAATAAAGAAATGGATTGCAAAAGTATGAGAGTAGTACCAATTTCAGCATTTTGGTGTAGAATTTCAGAAAATAGACCTTAAAGTCAACTAAATTTAAATTACAAAGAATACTATACACCACATTCATTGATTTCCAATTAAGAGGGTTAAATTCAATGCAACCCCACTTAAAAAAACTATTTTCTCTTCAAGCTTCCATCATTCTTTTAATTCTTATAAACCAATAATGAGAGTTTTATATCACAAACAACTTAAATTCATTTTGTCAAACATTGGCATTATTAATTATTTCATTAAATTTACTATTACAAGCATATTACATTTTTTTTTCCTATCAATAGTATAAATAGTTTTTTTTCCTTTCTTTTTTAAAATAATCTCTAAACAGCACTCCAATAATATATATAACATATAGTAAAATTGATACTTGAGAATTAGGAAAATATAGTGTTGACTTACCATCAATGAACATGTCTAATATTTGACACATAATCTTGCAACATCACCCATTAATTTTCTCTTATCTCTCTTAAATTATATTATTTTGTCATATCACCTATTACTTCTCTCACATATTTTCTAAGTTAATTATGTAAAATCCAAGTTTATATATTTTTTTCAATCTAATTCCTATTATCTTCTCGAACCTTTCTCATCTTCAAAATTTTCTTTGGTATTTTAAAAAATATTTTTCATTCTTAATTTGCCCCCTCTCTTTATACTTTACAAACAATAATATACTTTAAAGGTACATGAATATGCCAAATTGATGTGTCTTTATAAAATTATAAACAAAACTTCAAGAAAGAGATATCAAAATATTATTATAATGACTAATTTTTTGAATGACTTCTTCACTACTTATTAGAGCTAATCAATTATGAAAAAAATTAGAGCAATCTATGTTTAAATCAAATCAACTTATAAGTATTGATGCTGAATTTCAATTTTTTTTTCTTAAATAAAAAAGATATCAGCATATAATTCAAAATTACAAATAAAAATCTATGTAACAAAATGTTTTTGGAAAGTTAAAACTACACAGTATATAATATAATTATTAGAAAAATAATATATTTATACAGTAACACATAATAAGATAGGCTGAACATCAATTAATATTTCAATAACTAATAATTTTTAAATAAAATAATACATACAAATTGATAATGTTCTTAATAATATAACTCATAAAGTAAAAAAAAATCTAAAATTTAAAAATATCTAAAGAATATAATAAATACTTCCTACATAAATATATCTAGTCCGCTATAAATTTTGAACCCTTTGAATATGAAAATTGAATAGTAGAATACTGCTCAATAAAATAAATAAAATCCAGTTGGGCTTGTGGGTCTTCCTACCCGTCAAATTGGATATGTCATTTTTAAACGGGTCGGTTAAGGTAACTTTTCCGGTTTTTCCTCACCGTCGAAATTCGCCGGCTTCACATAAATTTTCGTTGCACAGACAGCCACCAAAGAAGTAGCAGTAGCAGAAGCATCTGGCTGAAGCAGAAATGGAGGCGGATTCACTGTACATGAATTTGCACAAATTATCGGGAATAAAGTCAGAGGAAGCACTCGACCACCTATTCACCACCCTGTGGAAGTCCAGGAAAACTGGTCTTCGCTCGTCGGAAAAGTCCCACTTGCAGTCTCTCCTCAATCTTTCTTCTCTCCCAGAAGTCGACCCTGTAATTCTTAGCATACACATCTTTTTTCTTTCTTTTGCTATTTCATTTCCTTGTGGGTTAGGATGTTTAGTCAATATAACATAAGCTATTAAATGTATTCCATGAAAAACTAAACCTTGTGTTTCTATATATATAGGCACTGCGCATTCTGCGTTTGTTTGTAGGAGCTAAAAAGTTTGAATCTTTATTACTAAACTAACTTGGACATTACATTTGTATTTTTATGAATGAAGGATAGGAAACCCAAATGAGTTAGGTTGCTAGGTTTCTATGCTCATATGTTATGCTTGAAAAACTCTATTATGTTGTTGTATGTATTTGTTTGATGCTAAATATAATAGATTGATTGATTGATGGAAATATGTATGTATGCTAAATTACTAATCTGGCCACAGGTTTTGGCCTGCCTTCGCTCGCTTATCAGAAAATTTGTACATGAAAACTTTAGTAGTGATGATCTTCTAAAACTGTTTCCACCTGATATGCCACTTGACCTGCAAAGCATCCTTATATTATCGCTCCAGAAATGTCAGAATCAGTGGAAAGAGGATATATCTAAAGAACAGGTGATGCCTCTACATCTCGTGGAAAAAAATGTTATACTTGGGCCTTTTCTTCCCTGGTTTTTTAACTTGTAAATAGGCAACTACAACATACATGTATAAATGCATATTATATATAATGCTAGAGGAATATGCTTGATGAGCATATATAGCAGATGTGTCTCATATTAATGTTTCTCTGTTTAGTTGGTCTGCATGGCTGAAAGGTTGCTTGCTTAGGAGTTTAACTTTCCTTATTATTTAAATTGAGTGTTGAATGCCTTTCAAGAATGTATGCTTAGGAGTATTACTTATATTTTAAGAATGTATGTTTCAAGGATGTGTGCTTAGGACCTATATAAAACTATAGATTCTGTAGTGTCATACATTATGTCGAGACTCAAATGAATTGTGGATGTATTTTTCTCAAAGATACAATTGTTTCTTGTTTATTTTTCACCTTAAAAAGGTTGTTCTTTCTTCTGCACCTGGTAAGTTTTGTTTTATTGTGAAGTTTGGCTATTCTTAGATAATAGCAATTTCACACATTTTAGCCTGGTGATATGTCTTCTCTGTAATAAAGGGTTGAATCCATAGAGGAGGAGGTGTTTTCTGGAAGGTTCCTTCATAGTAATGAAACCCCTAACATTGACTAATAGAAAAGATAATAGAGGAAGATAACTAAAATTTTCAGTCTGAAATAATATTACGTCAGTTTTTATCCTGTGGTTGCTTATTCCAAGTTAACCAGCTGTATTGATGTGCATTTCTCAGCATTTATTGCCCAGGACCAGCATCTCCTATCAGGTCAAAGCAAATGTCCCACCATCTTTTACTCCTCTGGATTCTTCTGAGAATTTGACATCACTATGGCCTCGTGAAGATGATATTATTGCTGGATTAAATCACAACGAGCTTGGGGCATCAACACCACTTATTGCTGATGTTAATGCATCCGGGATGGCCCCATTGTCTTTCCAACCTGATATTGGTCCTGACAATTTGGTATGGAGAAGTCATTGTTTTGTCTGCCCCTGCTGAATTCTGTCATAAAGTATGACTTAGTTACCTTTAGTTATGATTTTCTCAGCCAATGTTTCATTTTGTATAAACTAGCCCATCAATCCTCAAAACGCCTTTAAGGTCTAATCCTTGTATGCATAGTTTGTTTTGCATGTGTTCTGCAAAATACTATATAATATCCTTAAATTGTGCATTTTAAAAAAGAGATACATAACTGTACTGAAACTTCTCAATGGGTGCATATGTGATCAAAGCATCCTACATGTTGGTGTAAAGTTAGTTGGAGTTTGATCAAATCATGAGTTCTAACCTGTAATAGGATAATTTTTTCAAAGAGTTGGCAATATCGTTTGTTGACTTGAACCTTGTTTTGATTTGAAATCATTCATCAATTGTAGTGTAGGGAATTCTTGGAGGAGTTAGATTCATTGTTGCAAGGATACTTGCTGGAGGAAAAATCCTTCTTATTGAGTGCTAAAGGGACATATAAGAAAATAGCTGTATTTATGGTTTTTGTTACAAGAATGAAGCTGTTTCAGAGATTGCAGTGGCATATTTGATCCTATCTAACACATGGTATGATAAGACAAGATTTCATGTTAACTATAGACAATTTAATGCGTTAGTACTTACTGAGCAAAACAACCAAGTAGCAGAGTGAAGAGGACTCTACTTAGGTCATGTGGGTAGAAGTGATTAGGATAGATATGAAAACATAATAAATCAAGGTTGATATGCTTCTGATAAGGGATGAACTTTGAAATGGAATTCATGTAAAAGATCCTAATTAGTTTTTTGCTAAGAATTACATGCTAACTTACAGATTATCACATACATCAGCACCATGGAAAAAACCAACATGCACACACCTGGTGTGTAGGCTACAAATTTCTTTCAAAATATTATATAATTTATCTTTTTCTTTTTCAATAAATAAATTCATAGGGAATTCTACCCCGGCTCAAATCAATGACTTGGACTCTGGAGAATCGCAATACAGCTCAAGCAAATAGGGTTGCTGTAATCAGTCTTAAGGTATTGCCATCAATATAAACATTCTTTTGTTTGTAATACTAATACCAGTAAGCAGGAACAAAATTATGATGAGAAAATTTGTGCTATGTCCATCCACTTCTTAATTCAAGATATATGAGTTGGTTGTCTAGGGAGGAAATCATGAATTAGTACCGTCAAATTCTGATTGGCATAGAATTCTTAAGATGTTAATATTTAGTGAAATCTGAGGGACTTTTTGATGATTTGAAACACGTAACCTTCTGTTGGAGTATTTTTCGTTATTGAATGATTCTAAAGTTTTTTCTCTGGTGATTCATTGTTGAGCATTAACTACTCGATAATTGTAAGAGATAGCTGCAATCATGGGAGCAATAGTGTTCTGTGTGCATGAGTATGTGCGGATATATATGCCTTTTGGCGACGCCTGTGTCTATTCCTCTCTAGAGCCTAGACCATTCCTGGTCAATGTATGTGTTCCACTGAATCAAATATGTTTGTTACTGTTGTTACTGTTTCTGATTTTGACTAGATGTTACAAGAGATATAGTCTAATATTTAGAATAATTACTTAGCTGGTATGTGACCCTTACTGAGGAGGGGGTGAAAGAGTGGTTGAACTGAACAGGAATTAACCATAATTGTCTAAATAGAAGACAAACATGATAAGTTGTTGTAGGAGGATTTGAACCAGAAATCTCCTTTAGCTTGAACTTGTTTAGAACTCTTTAAAAGGAAGCTAAAAGTAATAATACGGAGGCTGAATTCATTAAATAGAAAAAAATCTTGGTAAGTGCATATTGGATCGTCTTGTGACTAGAAAGGTCCAGGGGATCTTGATCATCCTAATGGAAAAATGTAAGATACCTGCAAAAGATGCCCTAGCCAAATCCGGACTTGTTTACATACCCTAATTCTAAACACATCCCAAATCTGTTTGGATTTTCCTTCCTGTTTCCTAAACGCGTCCCCTCCCAAAACCAGCTAAGTACCCCATGGATCCATTTCACACTATCTTTATCGGAATAAAGCATTACTAAATTGAAATTAAGAAAGGAATCAAAATGGGGAGAATGGTTTACTACAAATTGAGCACCATCTTTATCTTTCTCATTGTAGTCAATAAATTGGTGTTGTATTTGGTTACAGGTGCCTAAGGATCAAACCAGTTCCATAATAAAATAGGCATCTATATAAAATCCCAAACCTGTCCCAAAACACGTTAGAATGTGTTTGGAAGATCGGTTATGATATTTCTATCTTATCCAGTCTAATCAACTATTTGGTGCATGTTATTGGATAGTAAAAAAACAAACTGAAATGAGGTTTTAATCCTATTGAAGCAACATTTTTTTGTCTGGTGATTGTATTATGATAGATAAGATAAGATAAAATAAGAGAACAATGAACCAAAATAAAAAAAATTTCCAAATTGTCCCAATGTCATCTTCTTTCTATGCCAACTCTCTTTTGTCATTGAAAAATATTTTTTTTTCTAAAAAAATTAAAAGTCAAAATTATACAAAAAAAAAGTTTTTCCTTTTATAAAAAAGATATAAAATATGTAAAAATGCATTTTTCTTCTTTTATGTTTTTTTAAAAATGTCAACATTACAAAATAAAAAATAATAATATATTTTAAGAATATTTCATGTCATGATAATTATTATAGCATTTTTTTAAAATAGTTATGATCACATTTATATACTAGTCCTTATCACAAGCGCTTACGAGCATGTTCAGAGGGCTTTTTATATTTTGTAAGTAATTACATGTCAAGTTGTTTTAATTATAAAGTATCTTCTTGAAGAAGTTGTTCTAAGTGAGGGAGTTTTTAGCTAGTTAATTTAATTTTAATTTGGTGTGGATAGATGTGGGAGTAATTGTTTTGTTTTGTTTTTTATTTTTTTGAATAAAAAAAAAGGGTAAAGGGTTACTAGAATAGTTTTCTTTTTTCTTAAATAGGCTGAATTGACAAAAATACCATGTAATTTACAAGAGCAAGAAATTATAAATATAGGGTATTATATGAAAATTTATAATAAAAATAAGCAAGTTACAGCCAAGAGGACACTATAAGCGTGTTCTGACTTTTAGAGTAACATAGATATAGATATCAATATCTATATTCAATAGAATTTAGAATAATTTTAAAAAATAATAAAATTGTAGAAAATTAGAACACAATTAAAAATATATATGAAAAAAGTTATAAATTTATATGAGTTATATGATTTATTGCCACTAAGAAAAATAATGCAGTCATATCTTGGATCTTATCCGATTATGCACCAATATAATAAGATAAGTATTTATTTGCACATATCTAATCTTTATTAAATTTTAGAGGATCTGTTGTCTTGTATTATCCTATATGTACGACCAAACACAGCCTTAGGTTTAACAAACAGGTCCTTTTAAGGTACAAGTAGGTCAGGTACCCTCTAAACAATGTTGGCATCCCTAGACCATCCATTTCTAGTCTTTCCTGCTGCAATGAGATTACTGATCTAACTGGCTGCCCATGCATAGGAGTGGTGCCTGGTCAATAGATCTTGAAAACTGGACTGGAATCTTTACAGAATATACTGTGGGGAGGGGGGGGGGGGGAGGGGGGGGGGGGAAACTGAATCTGAAGCCTAATTGAAAAGGTTTAGAATATTTTCTGGAAAAAACAAATGTCAGATATGAGAAACTTAGAAATATAGCTTGACTATAGCCAGAAGTCTCTAATGGTAAGTTTAAGCTCAATTGATTCGAAGGAGATAAAGTATATACAGCAAGTAACAGTAATTTCTGTTGTTTTTTTTTTTTCTCTGTTTCTATTTGTCTTTGGTTTCTGAAAATTTAATTTGAAGAGTTGATCTACTTATGATAATACAAAAACTTTTGGTTTCTGATTGCCAGTACTTGATGGATTAGCCTAATACAAGGTCACCAAAGGCAAAATTCCTGTACTTCCTATGTGTGTGATGGCAATGAGGATTGAGGAGAGGGAAGAGAATGTGCAGAATGGCTCTTTATTAACAATCCTTTGAAATATTTTTGGGGAATGGAGAAACACTATTGGATACACAAAGAACCCCTTTTTTCACTCCTTTTATATATCTTGTTCAGTGCTTTGTCTTGTATTGCTTTTAATTTTTTTAATTTTTAATTTTTTGGCTAAGAGTATCCTCTATCGGGGCAGTTTATGAAGTTTAAACTTTTATGCAAGTCAGTAGTTGTACCATGGTAAATGTGAATGCTATATGGTTTTGTCTATATTCTTATAAATGTAATTTGTGAAAGAGTCCTTAATCATGCAAAGTGAGCTGCAGCTAATAAAAAGCCTCATTATTGTGGTTAATTAGTTTCCTTAATTATTTTTATTGCTTTCATTTGTAGCTGCATGATTACTCCAAGTCTCCGTCAGGTGAATCAGAGGTGAAGTTTCAGCTCACTAAAGACACACTTGAAGCTATGTTGAGATCAATGACCTACATCAGTGAGCAGCTCTCAAGTGTGGTAAGCATGTTATCGTCTGTCGTATTGTGATTATGACAAGAAATAGGAGAGTAAACTTCTGCACATTTAGAGATCAGCAGTATTTTCATTTGTTAAAATTCTGTGTGACAGAAAAGTCTACTTTTTCCTAAAACCAAAAAAAAAGTACATCTACTTTGTTGAGATAGGAATTAGAAAGGAAAAAGAAGATTGAGAAACCTATATTCTTTCTATGGTTAATCCCTTTATTCTGCCTAGGACTAATTTGGAGAGTAATTTACCTGCATGGACTAGAGAACAAACCCAGAGTTCTAGTTTCCATGTGCTTGCAATATATTAACTGGCCTAAATCACAAACTGTTATTTACAAAAAAATGCCCAAGTTGAAATTAATGTTTTTTTTTTTAAAAAAAATATCAGTAATGCTAGTTGCACCCACTGAATTGATGTGAGAACTTATGGGATGCATAGGAAACATTAGCTCATGAAATGCAGCTTTTTGGCTGAAATTGGCAGAAGAATTCCATGTTAGGAGATTAAAATTGAGAAAAACTCAACTGGCATATCAAACTAATTTCTGTATTTTACAAGCCAGAAAAACTTGTAGGAGAAGAAATGAGAGTTAGGAAGCAACTAAGTGCCAGTTTGGTGTTGTTGTTGCTTATTGAAAATTTAAGCCAAAGCTTGCTTTTAGAGCTGCTAAAGAATTTACTGTTGGAAGTTGATGCCAGGAGTGGATGCTAAAATTATAAATAATAATGAAATAATTTATATTATAAATCTAACAAAAAATTGAAGATTGGTTTGAAAAAACAAACAAAAATCATCAGCAGCTTCTAAAAAGCAATATCTGATCTGCTTCTACTTGCACCCTAATAAAAGCAGAAACAACTTCGAAAATGTCCCTACTTCACCAAACAGAAAAACTGCTGCTTGGAGAAATAAAAGCAGAAGCAACCTGCTTGACTGGATTGCTGCTTTAGAATCTATTTTGCCCAAAAACCACTCAAGTGATTGTTTTTGCTTAATAATAAGCAGTCTCATGTCAATACCACGACTTTTCTTTTACAAGATCCCCCCCACGCAATAGACTCAAGGCTTTCCTGTCCTGCATCAGATATTATGTGTTGACTTTTAGCATCCTTTTTGCACAAACAACATTTTTTATTGTAATGTACAATCAAATTTTTTATTCATTACTATGTAATGGATAAAGGTGCTGATCACTGTTTGAATTTTGAACTAGTAACATGCTAGTGGTTTAGCCATATTACAATATAATTTATTTCATTTGGTCCTCTACAATACTTAATTACTTGAGGGTTGGATTTCCATTTAGCAGTAAGTAGTCTTAAAGTGCTCGGGTGATTTTGCAACATCTACCCAAGCACTTTCCTCTTGCACTATAGATCATTAATTGTTAGTTAATATCAACAGAATCAAACTCTTCGTGCACTGTATGGTGGTAATCCTTTTCTTTCGAATGGACAAGGAATCGATAATCTTTGAAAGTATTGATTTTATAGCTTACTGGAACTAGAATATAATTTAGCATATATGTACCTAAAAAATTTGACACAATCTTTTGCCCTTTTGGGGCGGTATTTTTTGCATGAATTATGATGGCAGTTAATAATTCTCTTTCGTTTGCATTTAGGACATAAGTTCAATGTAGTACTACTAGTATTATGTGTTCCTGAAACAATGTCTTTGGCAGGTTGGGACTTCTTTGGGGCCAGCAAACAAGAAGCACAAGCAGTAGATAACTTCATTTCGTTCGTTAATCATAAGTTGAAATATAATATATCTAAAGTGGAAGCAAGTTCATGTCTTGCTTACACCTGTCCTGCAAATTTTTTGAAACTGGCGTTACAGTCCAGGTTCCAACTAACCAGATTCACTCGAGTTTTTGGAAATCCCTGCAGAGACATCTTGAAAAGGAAGATATGACACATACATAAGTGCAGCGATGATACAGTCATACAGTCTAATGAAATTGTTTTCCTTTGGGATCGCCATTGTATTCAATTATCTTGTGAAAGTTTGAGAGAGAAAGAGAAAACCAAGCATTTGTAAGTAAAATTAGTTAGTATAATTCTCACATGGATGCTGTATTTATATTAAAAGTCTCATTGTACAAGTTAGGATTCTTAAAGTCAACTATGATACAACCTAATTAAGGCTTAGAATTAAATAAATTGACAACCTAATTAAGCTTAGAATTAAATAATTGACTATTGATTATTTATTATTTTAATATTTTCCCTCTAGTTAGAGCATATAGATCATATGTATGAACATTGTTATAAAGATATTGAAAGTGGTTACTCCTAGTTACTCCTAAGGGCTTAGTAAACACATCAATTAATTGGTATTCAAATTCGCATATAGATTGGTTTAATTGTGTTATTTAAGAGGTTTTTGGAACAAATTGATAATCAATCTCTATTTGTTTTGTTTTCTTATGCAACACTAAATTAGAGACAATATGTTAACTAACTTGATTATCGCATATTAGCTCTATAGGATGTGATTAGTTGAAACCCAATTTTTTCTAACAAGTGCTTCAGTCAAACCAACTCTGCAGTAGTATGAGTCATGGCTCTATATTTAAAACATTATTGAATTTGTAATAACAGTTTGCTTCTTACTTTTCTAGGAAACAAAATTTCCTCAATATTTTGTCAAATGAAGAACTAACCCAATTTGCATCACTGTAACAATGAACTGAGGTGTTACCATGTTTCTTATACAATAACCCCTTTTCGATGATTTTAAGATATTGCAGTCCAATTAGAAGTGCGAGATTGAGCAAGAATCTAACTAACTACACTAGTGGAAAATGCAATATCTAGTTGGGTTACTGGGAAAGTAGTTCAGCTTACCAACCATGAATCCGTATTATTTAGGATTCATCCATAACTCTCCCTTATTGGTACAAGTTTGATATTAAGGTCGATAAGACTATCAATTGGTTTGAATCTAACATTCTTGTATCACTCAACACATTAAGACAATAATTTCTCTAGGAGAGAGAGAGATACCAATTGTGATCTATCAACTTCAATGCCTAAAAAATATTTCAATTGTCCTAAGTTTTTTCATCCGAAACTTAGGTGTGTAAAAAAGACAGTTGTGTATCACTCAACACATTAAGACAATATTTTCTCTAAGAGAAGGAAATATCAAATTATTATCTAGTAACTTCAATGCCCAAAACAATATTTCAATTGTTCGAAGTCTTTAGTCTGAAACTTGGAGTATAAGGACTTTAACTACTAAAGTTCATAACTATCATTACCGGTGATCACAATATCATCAACATAGACAATTAATAAAATTCGATCATGAGATATATGCTTGTAGAAGACTAAGTGATCAACAAAACATTGATGAAGCCCAACGCAGAGAGCAACTTCATTGAATCTTCCAAACCTAAGCTCTGGGAGGACAGTTTCAAACTATATTGAGATTTCTTTAGCCAACAAACCAAGTCACTCTCCCCCTGAGCAACAAATCTAGGAGGTTGCTCCATAAAAACTTTTTCATCCAAGTCACAATAAAGAAATACATTTTTGATGTCAAGCTGATGTAGAGGCCAATCAAAGATAGAAGCGAGATAAAAACTCTAATTAAGGTAATTTTAGCAATTGGAAAAAAAAATTCAGAATAATCCACATCATAAACCTTGGTGTAGCTTTTCGTTACAAGCCGAGCTTTCAAGCATACAACAGAACCATCAAGATGGACTTTTAGAGTATATACTAAAGACAACCAATAGTAGACTTGGCAGTAGGTATTGAAACCAAGTATTAAGTGTCATTGTTGTGTAAGGTATCCATCTCATTAATAAGGGCACATCGCTATCCCGAATAGATAAGTAGTATCACTAGTTGTCTTAGGAATAGAGACAAAAGACAAAGAGAAAACAAATGTATAATAGGGTGAAAAGAATCGATGATAGCTAAAAAACGAATAAATGAGATAAAGATTACATGTGGAACGAATACCTTTACAAACAACCCAAGGTGGACTTTCAACAGAAGGTCCTGAGGCCAGGGATGAAGTTGGAGTAGGGAGTGAGTCATCAGGTACAAAAAAAAAGTATGCAGTAGGATAAGTCAGAGGACGACGATGATAAACTTGTAAAGGAAGAGCTGTGGAGAGAGATTGAGTTATAAGGTCCAATGTAAGGAACTGGGAGAACGTCTGATATAGCATGTTGGTCAATAGAAGTTGATGAGAAAATTGAACACTCATAAAAAGAAAGTGACATCAGCAGAGGTGAAATATCGGATAAGCTTCAAAACAATAACACTTGTATCCCTTTTGAAGATATGAGTAGCCCAAAAAGATGCATTTAATGGATTTAGCAAAAAGCTTGTTTTGACCTAGGTGTTAGATTATGGATAAAACAAGTGCAACAATATGCATAGGAAGAGAATACAAGAAATGATTAGGAAATAAATGACATGTGGAATTATATTATGTAAAATTGAAGATGTCATACGATTAATTAAATAACATGCAGTAAGAAAAACATCACTCCAAAAATAGAGTGGTACATTATTATGAAGCAATAAAATATAGGTTACTTCAATTAAGTGCCTATTTTTACTCTCATTAACTTCATTTTGTTGCGAAGTATGAGTGCATGAGAATTGATGGCTCATATCTTATAATGTCAGAAAATGTTAAAAGGAATGTAAAAAAATATTCATGAGTATTATCACTTCGTAAAATACAAATAGAACACCAAATTGTGTTTGAATTGTAGCACAAAATTATTGAAAAATGGAAAATAATTATGAACTGTCTTTCATTAAAAATAATCAAGTGCAATGAGAATGATTATCAATAAATGTAACAAAGCACTAATAACCTACAGTACTACTAAAATACCTAGGTCTACAAACATCACTGTGAACATGGTGAAAGGGAGATTCAGCTTTTAAACAACTATATTTTAGAAACGAAGCACATATGTGCTTGCCAAAGCTAACATGACTCACAATCTAAGAATGAAAATATAATAAATAAGGAACTATCTTCTGAAGTTTGGAGAGACTTGGATGACCCAAACACTATGAATGATACGATGAGACATATCCGTAGAGTAGGCCACTAAAGCTATAAGTTAATAAAGATCTTGAGACTCATGCCCGATCCCAATCGGCTGTCCCATACCTCAGGTCTTATATAATAAAAGAATTGTCAATAAATAGTAGAAACAATTGAGAGAACGAGTTAATTTGCTAACCAATATTAAGCTGAAAGGGCATTCAAGAATAAAAAGTACAAAGTCTAAAGGTAAAGATGACAATGGTGAAGCCTAACCTATGCCTTTGTCAACTACATTAATCCCATTAGCTAAAGAAATAGTTGAGAGTGATGAAAAATTATTAATATGAAAGAAAAGTTTAGGGTTACCAGAGTAATATCAGATGCACCAGAATTAGGTACCTAATTATCGGAGGATGTGTGTTAAGAGAGGTAGACGACTAGAATTACTATGAAGGAGCTGAGGAAGATTGCTTGGTAGCCTTGGTACTGTAAAAAGTCATTATAATCTGTTGCTAACAGAGAAACATATAAAGTTAGCCTTCAGGACATAGATCGAAGATGTCTGGCTCTCAGTTTAAACTATATTAGTTACAGGAAGATGGAAGACTATGCAACTTGTAAAAACAGTTTTTGGCATTACCCATTTTGTTAAAATAAGTACACTGAGGGACGTTAGTCCATGACCCCTTTGAATCCCCTTGTACTATCAGATAGGATAGCAGTAACATCCTAGCAAAAACATCTTCCATGGAAAGAATAATGGGACTAGCAAGAATTTGATAGCAGACTGAGTCAAGGTCAATTCGAAGACCATAAAGTATGAGAATCATAAATAGTATATTCCACTAGTGAAATAGTTCTCTTATGTATTTCCTGAGAAGCTTCCTAGGACTTCCTCCTGATCAGAAGATAGAGTTCGGTATTGAGTTGCTACCTGGTACTCAACCAATTTATATTCCCCCTTATTGGATGGCTTCTAGTGAAACTAAGAGAGCTTAAGATGTAGCTACAAGATTTGCTAGATAATGGATTCATTCGTCTCAGTTAATCTCATTTGGGTCCTCCCGTTTTCTTTGTTAAGAAGAAGGATGGTTCGTTTAGACTATGCATTGATTATTGACAGATGAATAAAGTCACAGTTAAAAACAAGTATCCTCTTCCCTGGATTGATGATTTATTTGATCAGTTGCAGAGATCTAAGTACTTTTCCAAGATTGACCTTCGTTCGAGGTATCATTAGCTACGAATTAAGAAGGAAAACATTTTGAAGACTGCTTTTCATACTCGATATAGACATTATGAGTTTTTGGTTATGTCTTTTGGGCTTACTAATGCTCCTGCAGCGTTCATGGACTTGATGAATTGGTGGTTTAAACCCTTCTTATACCTAGTTTGTCATTGTTTTCATTAATGATATTCTGGTATATTCTCATAGTGAGAAGGAACATAAGCATCATCTTCACATTGTATTGCAGATACTTAGGGAGAATAAGTTTTATGCCATCTAATGTGAATTTTGGCTGAATTAGGTGACTTTCTCGGACTATGTGATTACTAATAAAGGAATTCTGATGGATCCTATAAAGGTACAAGCAGTTCAAAATTGGCCTCGACCAATAAATATTTTTAAAATTCAAAGTTTTCAAGGGTTTGGCTGATTATTACAAGAGATTTGTTGAGAATTTCTCTTCGCATTACTGCTCTTTTGACTCGATTAACTCTGAAAAGAGTTAAGTTTGTGTGGTCCGAGGCTTATGAGGAGAGTTTTCAAAAAGTTAAAAACTTATTTGATCTCAGTTCCTATTCTCACATTTCCCTCTATTACGAGTAAGTATACTATGTTTTGTGATGCTTCTCATATTGGACTTGGTTATGTTTTGATGCATGATGAAAAACTCGTGGCATATACTTCGAGATAGTTGAAGAAACATGAGATGAACTACCCTACCATGATCTTGAAATGGTGGAGATAATTTTTGCATTGAAGATATGGAGGCATTATTTATATGGTGAGATTTTTGAGATTTTTACGGATCATAAAAGTCGTAAGTATATTTTTGATTAGAAGAGACTGAATTTAAGGCAGCATAGATGGATTGAGTTACTGGAAGACTATGATTGTTGAATTTCTTATTATCCAGGTAAAGCAAATGTGGTTACAGATGCTCTAAGTAGAAAGTCCTATAGGTAGTTTATTCCATTTGACAGCCGTGCGCAGTCAGGTTATGAAAGAATTATGGAGATGTATAGCAGATGGAGTTAGATTTAAGGTATCGCCTCAGGGGGTGTTGCTAGCTTATATTCAAGTGAAATCCACTTTTGGTGAAGCAGTAAAAACAGCACAAGCAGTTGATCCTGAGATAGGGTGCTAAGAAAGTTAAGTGTGATCAGAGTGTTATTGATGATTTCATAGTAGATAGTGAAAGAGTATTGAGGTATCAGTGATCGGATTTTATTGCCATTTGATTTGGAGTTGAGGAGAAAGATTCTTGAAGCAGCTCATTGATCATCATACAGTCATGCATCCTGATTATTCTAAAATGCATTAGGATTTGAAAAAATTTAATTGGTGGGATGGTATGAAGAAAGATGTAGCCTGATTTTGTTTCTAGGTGTCTTGTATGCTAACAAATGAAAGCTATGCACTAGAGGCCTGCAGGGGTATTACAAAGGCTGGATATTCTAGAATAAAAAAGGGAAAAAGTTACTGTAGACTTTGTATCGAAACTTTCTAAGACTTTTAGAAGTTTTGATTGTATTTGGGTAATTATGGATCGTTTGACGAAATTCTCACATTTCCTTCCCATAAAGACTACTTATTCAGTACATCATTATGCAAAGTTGTATCTGAACGAGATTGTTTCATTACATGGAATACTAGTTTCTATTATCTCTGACTGTGGCACTCAGTTTACTACTGCATTTGGAAGTCTTTTCAAGAGGCTTTTGGTACTCAGTTATTATTCAGTATAAGCTTTCCATCCTCAAACTGATGGAAAATCCAAGAGAACCATACAGACTTTGGAAGATATGTTATGAGCATGTATTATGAATTTTAAAGGTAATTAGGATCAGCATCTTCTATTGATGGAGTTTGCTTATAATAACAGCTATCATAATACCATTCAGATGGCACCATTTGAAGCATTGAATAGTAGGAAGTGTCGATCTCCGGTTGGATGGTTTGAGACATATGAGCATCAGTTGCTAGGGCTATAGTTGGTTTAAGATGTTGTAGATAAAGTTCAGGTATATAAATTATGGACTGCTCAAAGTAGGCAAAAGTAGTATGCTATTAACCGGAGTGGGAATTCAAAATGGGTGATCATGTGTTTCTTGAAGGTTTCACCTTTTAAAGGCATTATGAGATTCGTTATAAAGGACAAGCTGAGCATAAGATTTATCAGACCTTTTTAGATCCTGAAAATGATTGGAGCAGTAGTATATAAGTTGGCGTTGCCCTCGGATTTGGATAGAGTACATATGGTATTTCATGTATCAATGCTTCAGAAGTATTTACCAGATAAGTCGCATGTTTTACGAATTCAAGAGATTCAAGAGATTCAATTATTGATAGACAAGTTCGTAAACTTTGATCAAAGGTTATTCCTTCGGTAAAAATGGTATGGCAGCATCATGGAAAACAAGAAACCACTTGGGAATCTGAGAGTGTAATGAAACAACTGTACCCATATTTATTCGAATAATGCAGGTAAACAATATATTCTTACAATTTTCCATTGAAATTCAGGACTAATTTCTTTAAGGGGGAAGGAAGACTGTTATAACACGATGGCTTAAAATACTTTTTTAGATGTTTGTACGTAAATTATAGTAGCATTAGAGTAAAATAATATTTGTATATATAATGATATAAATATATATACATAAAAATTTAATTTCTACCATTCTAGTGATTCGCTTGAAAAATAAAAAAAATAAAAATGTGCAATTTGATTGATGGCTTTAACAATTAAGTAAATAGAAGAAAGTACTAGAAAATAATTTTTATATAAATAAATAAATATGTATGTATATATAAGACAAATTAATTTTTAGCCACACAAGTTGTATATTGACTTTGACATTTAAGTTTTGTCTCTTGTTATATCACACTTTACCTGTTTTTGCCTTTTAGTATATCACTTGCCTTTCTGTTCCTCTCTACCAAGCCTCCCTTGTCCCTTTTCTTATTCACGCCAAGCTTTATTAGCTAAGAATTGTAAAATTTTCTAGTTTTAGTCAAGGTATGGGTTAGTATCCTTCCTTTCCTCTTTGTTCTAAGTTGCTACTTTTTTTCTTATTGCCGCGGAATATCCTCCCCTTTGTCAAGCACGCATACTCCGTTTTAGGCTAGGAATTTTCATCTTTATGCGTATAATTTCCCTAGCAGTAAGCCTAAGGGTTCTTCGGTGTGTATATGGACATGTGCGTGTGTGTGAGGGAGGTTAAGGGAAAAGGTTTTGGCAGCTGCAAATTGGCTGTAATCATACCCTGTTTTCTAGGTTGCTTTAGCCGTGGGGAAAAGAAAGCAAATGGCAACATTTCTGCCTTGCTTTGCTATTTTCTTGGCTGTTAGGTTTGTATATTTAGTGTGTAGTTTGAAAACAAGGCAACAAGCCTGCTGCCATAGTGTGTGCTGAGAGACTTTTGGTAGTTTAAACTACTTTTAAGTCCAAGTTTTAAACCTACTTCTTGAGGGATTTATCTTAGTTTAGGGTGTTTTGTTAACAAGAAAATAGGTGCAGGGAATTTTCTTGCCTTAAAACTTTGATTTGGGTAAGTTGGTTATATTGGTTTAAGCATGGTTAAATTCTTAAAGTAAGCAAGTTAATGGTAAGTCCTTTAGGTTTAATTAGAATAGTAAATTAAATAAGTTATGATTCAAGTGTGTTATATATATATATATATGAGATTAACGAATCAAAAAATTAACCTTGAAATAATTCTTGATAAGAGTTTTATTAAATTAAAATCTTGATTTAGTTATGTTAATTTTATTAATTTAATTGTTGATGGTTTGTATATAGGAGTTAGTTATAATTCCTTTAAGTCTAATTTCACATGTAAAATAAATAATTAAGATGAGGGAAAATGGGTATTCCAAGTTCTAATTAAGTTTAAATATAGAGTATAATTTAAATTTTGATAGTGAAACATGAATAAAGTAGAATAGATAAATGATGGAGGATACTTCAAATAATACATGATTTTATGATTTTCAGCTCTTGATCATATCGAAGATACTCTGATATCGTCACAAGTCCAGAAGGAATGACGAGTCTCGTTCTTGAACTTTGTGATTGAATTACGTGCATTTTGGTTGCCAGATTATTATGTGTGATTGTATATGTAATTGAATATACATATTGTATGAAAAAAAATAAGCTAGTGCAGTATTTCAGTGATGTACTTGAATTATATTTGTTTGATATTGCTTGTGATTGATAAAGGCTAACAAAGTAAAATTTTCTGAGAAATAATTTTTATTTTCGAAAGTGAATTCCAGGTGCACCTAGGATATCCTAATTGAAATTCTGAGACATTTGATCCTGATAAATGTTTTTAAAAATTTGAGTGCTCAGCTTCGGTGGGATGGATTATAGTACGAAAATTAATCTGTTGTGGGTGCGCGTAAATGCCCAGTGAGGGGTGATATTGTTTAAGTGGGGCTGAGTAATTTGTTGGCCATTTGCTTGCTTTGTATGCTTTGATTTATTTAGAATTGTGAACTTCGAATATTAGAATTGATTTATATATGTTGCGAAATATGTGAATCATGGCTTTATGAGAATTTCAAATACGTGCATGTACTATTGAGTTAAGACATGAATACAATTACTTGCGATTAAATGATGGTATATGTACTTTAATTGATGTTGGTACCTTTAGGGTATGTTATTTACTCACTGAAGTTCTAGGGACTCGCACTTTCCTCTTGTGGTTTATTTTTTTTAGTATAAGGAAAAATAATGCTCGTCAGTGTGAGGAATTTGTGACTTGCCAACACTATTGTGGCAATGTACATTTCAGAATCACATACTTGAAGCTTAAGGGATGACACTTGCAAGTCACTTTAGGTATCATGCATTAGTTGTGTATATTAAGTTAATTGTAGTAACTTGATATGCGGTTAGGAGCTATAATTTAATATTATGGTTTATGTAGACTTGTAATAAGGTTATTTCTATATGTATTATAGGGCATGTTCCAATATATGGGGAACTTCTACCAACTTTTCAGTAAATATTTTATGTTTAAAAATATGTCATGATTTTATTTTAATTCAGTAAAATTTTCGTAGTTTAAATTGTAGTTTATATAAGAGTCATTTGTGCATTATGAATGAGTATTTTCGGGTTAACGGGAATTTAGTTATCTACTACTCAAGCCAGTCATACTATGACAGTTACATAACAAAATAACTTTTAGAAATAATTCGAATAGTTAAATGGTTAGTATAATTTTATATAAATTATCATCTGCTAAGTAATTATTGACCATTATTAGGTAGTTAACAGTAATATCACTTATATTTTTACAGGTTATTTGAATTTTCATTTGAAAACAGATAACATTCTTAGAATCCTTTCGTTTCTCAAGTCTCACATAATTTTATTTAAGCTAAATTACAACTTAGATCCCTATAAGTTTATTATATTTTCAAATGGGTCATTGTGTTTTGAAAATTTTCAATTGGATCATTGTACTTTTGTTCTTATTTCCGTTAGGTTTCATGCATGCCTATTTCTCAAAATTTTATATGATTTTGTTATAATTCCTGGTATTTTGTGAGAGTTTTTATTTCTAAATATTAAAATTATCATATTTTTTTGGTATTATTTAATTGTCTTGATCTTATTTTTTTAAAACTCTATCAGAGGTTACTCTGTAAGTCCCAAGTTTGGATAAAGAGGAGGGTTGCGATAAGGTTGACAGGCCATCGTAAAACTAGTCAAACCCTATGATGATGAATCCTACCGAATATTCATTAGAGCGTAACCCTCTTAGCGACGCATTATATCGGATCTTGGGTGCAGTGAGAAATGAGCAAGGGTTGAGTCATCACATCCTTAGTAGCCCGCCATATCGGCGCCTGGGTGTGGTGCAAAATAAGCAAGGGTTCTCTCATCGAGGGTGGGTGCGGGTAAAGAAGCTAGCCTGGGACAAGATCCGCATAGCTACTTGGAACATAAAGACTCTTACTGGTAAATTAAGAGAACTTGTAGATACTATGAGTAGAACGAGGATTGATATTGCTTACTTGCAAGAAACTAAGTGGGTAGGAGAAAAAGCTAGATAGATAAAGAGAACAGGATTCAAGATGTAATATACTGGTAAACTAGAAATAAGAATGGAGTGACAATTATTATAAATGAAAACTTAAAGGACGAGGTTGTTGAAGTAAAGCAGAAAGGGGATAGAATAATTTTAGTGAAATTAATGATAGACGAGGAGGCCTTTGATATCATTAGCGCGTATGCTCTACAAATAGGACTAGAAGAAGCTACAAAGAAGGATTTATGGGATGATTTAGAGGAGATAGTCTAAGAAGTACCTTTAGGTGAGAAACTGTTTATTGGTGCAGATTTGAACGGTCATGTAGGAAGTACTAACGAGGGTTTTGAGAGAGTACATAGGGAGTTATGGTTATGGAGATAGGAATGAGGGTGGAGAGTTTATTTTAGATTTTATAGTTGCGTACAACTTGATTTTAGCTAACACGTTCTTTAAGAAACTAGAGTCACACTTAGTCATCTTTAGTAGCGGACCGAATAAGAGTCAAATAGATTTTGTTCTGACTAAGAGGGTCTATAAAATAGTTTGTAAGGATTGTAAAGTTATGCCTGGCCAGTGTTTAGTATCTCAAGCACAAACTTATGGTTGTGAATGTTGGTGTTAAGTATTGGAAGCAAAAGCACGGAAGTAATAGGTGTTGTAGGACTAGATAGTGGAATTTGAATGGAGGAAATATAACTCTTTTTAAAGAAATAATATTACATGGTGATCTATGGAAGGTGGAGGATGAGCCTAATATGATTTGGGATGAGAATGGCAAGTCATATTAGGAATACAGGCTAGAGAAGTGTTAGGAGAAAGTAAGGAAGTGGACCTCCTAAGAAGACATGATGGTGGAATGAAGAAGTTCAACAAGCTATTAAAGTTAACAAAGAGTGTTATAAAAGATTACACGAGTGTAAAAATAAGATAATTATAAGTGTTTTAGACAAGCTAGAAAAGATTCTAAGAAAGCGGTTAGGGAAGCTAGAGGCAAAGCTTGTGAAGGACTTTACCAAAAGTTAGAGAAAAATGATGGAGAGAAGGATATTTATAAGATTACTAAACAATGGGAAAGACGAACTAAGGACTTAAATCAGTATTAGGGTTTTAGTCAAGGAAGACGAGATTAATGAGAGATGACGAACTTATTTCGATACTTTATTTAATGGAGATTCAAGGAGTGACATTGGGGACCTTGATGACTACTTCGATGATACGAACCGTCGATTTGCTGGTCAGATTAGAGCACATAAGGTTAAAGAAACTATTCATAAGATGAAGAAAGGTAAAGCAATGGGCCCAGATAATATACCAATAGACGTTTGGAGATGCTTAGGGGATATTGGAGTAACTTGGACTTACAAATCTCTTTAACAAGATTTTAATAACCAAGAAAAATGCCCAATGAATAGAAGAAGAGTACGTTGATCCTTATTTATAAGAATAAGGGAAATATTCAAAGTTGCTACAAATTATCGAGGAATAAAACTTATAAATCATACAATGAAGCTGTAGGAGATAGTGATTGAGCGTAGGCTTAGGAATAAAACTCTAGTTTCTGATAATCAATTTGACTTTATGCCGGGAAGATCTATAGTGGAGGCTATTTTCTTACTAACGAGATTAATTGAGAAATATAGAGAAAGAAAAAGGATATTCACATGGATTTTATTGATTTAGAAAAAAGCGTATGATAGAGTGTCAAGACAGGTCTTGTGGTGGGTACTTGAAAAGAAGAAGGTCCCAACTAAATATGTAAAGTTATTAAAGATATGTATATGGGAGTAATGACTAGGGTGCGAACCGTAGATGGTATGACTGGAGAGTTCCCGATCACGATAGGTGTTCACTAAGATTCATCCTTAAGCCCTTACCTATTTGTTTTAGTCATGGATGAACTTACCTATAATATTCAAAATAGGGCTCCGTGGTACATGATGTTTGCCGATAATATTGTGTTGGTAGACGAAACTAGAGAATGTTTAAATTCCAAACTAAAAATGTGGAGGAACGCATTAGAATCTAAAGGCCTTAGATTGAGTTGGACAAAAATTGAGTATATGGAGTGCGATTTCAATAAAACTAGAGGAGGCCTAAATGAAATAATTTTGGATGGTTAGTACAATCCCTACAAAGAAAGTGTTTAAGTATTTAGGATTCATTTATACAAAAAGATGGTGAATTGAGCATGATGTAAACCATAAAATCAAGGCAGGGTAGGCGAAGTGCTTTGAGAGTTTTATATGATCCTAAAATCCTGAATAGATTAAAAGGAAAATTTAATAAAATGGCAGTAAGACTAACTATGTTGTATGGTACCCTAATGTTGGGCAAGTTAAGAAGCAACACCCGCATAAAATAAGAGTGGCCTGAAATGAGAATGTTGAGATGAATGACCGGACACACAAGACAGAATAGAATAAGTAATGAGGAGATCCATAAGAAGGTGGAAATAGCACCTATTGAGGAAAAAATTGAGGAGAATCGTCCTACGTTGGTTTGGACATATCCAACGTCGGTCAATAGACACAATAAGTTAAAAAATGTGACTTGGTACATGTGTCTAGTGTTAGATGTGGTAGGGGAAATCAAAACTTACATGGGGTAGTCATCAAGAAAGATATGGCTGCTCCAAGGATTACTGAAAATGTTGTCTCAGATCGATACAAATGGAGGAAAATGATTCATATAGTCGACCCCAACTGATTTGGGATTTAAGGCTTAGTTAAGTTAAGTTGAATTGAATTGAATTGATCTTATTTTTTAAACACTTTTTATGATTTTTAAATTGTTAGAAAACTAAATAATGCAAAAGAATGATAATTTTAATATTTACGAATAAAAACACTCACAAAAAAACAAGAAATTAGAACAAAATCATATAAAATTTCAAGAAATAAGCATGCATGTAGGGGTGACAATGAGCCGAGGTAGCTTGTGAGCTACTCAGTTAATGGCTCGGATTAAGCTCAGGCTCATTTTTTTAAACGAGCCGAGCTCAATATTTACAAAGCTCGACTCGTGAGCTCGCTCGTTTAATATTATTTTAATAAATTTATTATTATTTATATATACATTTATAATAAATCTATTTATATACAAAAAATTAACATAAATTGTTGTTTGGTTTAGTGGTAATGTGCAAAAATACTCACTAAGTAGTATTGAGTTCAACTTTCCTTGTCTACAAAACTTTTTAGAATTTTCAAAAAATCTTTTAAATGTTTAATATATAGCGACTCATTTAAAAAAACAGTAAAATTATAGGGATTCAAAATATAATTTGGCCTTTTATTTAAATAAAACAAACCCCTATAATTATTTCATTCACCCTTTAATTTTTTTTATTTACACAAACTATTGTAAAATAATTTTCTTCTATTTTCCACACTCTATTTTTTAATCTAATTGATTCAATCTAAAAAGATAATTTTACCATTACATTGCTTCGGAGTCTTGAATAAATTCCAAGGAAAGTAGTTTTCACTCTCATTAGTCCGAAACGATGAAAATGCGGTTACTAGCATTGTATACATCTCATTAGTGTCAGTTGATAAACTCATATATCTTATGATAGGAGAGAAAAGGTTCGCTTGCTCTCTATTTGTTGCTGCTGATCATAAAACTGCAAGTGAATCTCTTAACTCTTAGAACAGGGTCATTTCATTCCAAATCATGTTAATACTTTTTACAATTCATGAATATTCATATAACATATTTTCCTTAAAAAGAGTAATCTTTTTTCAATTTAAATTTTACCATCTATTATATTACTCCTATTGCACCTATGTGTTTTTTTTTTGTTTTCTATCGTCTAACACAAACATTTACAACCACTAGTTTATGTTGTGTTGTGTCACTAACGCTTTCGACTATAACTTTATAATCCTTACAAGAAGCTCTATCAACTTTCTTAATGAGAACAAAATCTATATAAATTTTATTCAGTCCACTAGTAAAACTTGCTAAGTGCCACTCTCATCTTTATAAAAAGACGTTGGCTAGAAACAAATCGTAAGTCACTGCAAAATCCAAGATAGACTCACCACACTCATCCATTTCTCCATAACCATAACCCTATTTACTCTCCCGATGTCTTCATTAGTTCTTCCTAAATGACCATTTAAATCTATTCCAATATAAAATCTCTCCCTAATCATTGCTCTTTAAACTATTCCGTCCGTATCTTCCCACTAAAACCATAAAATTCCTTGCATTTGGCCTTCAATCTCTCACTGACTTTATGGATAGAAAGTAACAGCTCCAAATCAGTATATATATACAAACTAAAAGAAAAGAAAGAAGAAAAAAAAAAAAACCTCTGATTTAAGCGTGGGATGACCAAGATAGGGATGAAATTACAAGGCGCTGATGCCAATTTTTAAGGTGGGCAAGTCTTCCATTTTCCAGTCATCTATACGTAAAACCTCAAAGATAAAAAGAAAGAATTTCTCAAACATATATTCTCACATAAGCGTATACGATGTGATATAAATGCATCTGCAAGTAGACAAGTTTGCAAAATTATATTCTTGATGGCTTATTAGTTTCAGTCTGCTGCTCGGAAAATTTCGGCATTTACAGAAATCAAATACTGTGTAAAGACGGAAAAATATCAAAATAGAAAGAAAGGGAAACAGAATTGAAGTAAACAACTGCACATTATGTACGTACAAAAAAAGAATCACAAAATCACTCCTACATTCAGAATATACTGTACAATTTTTTTGTTCTTCTTTTTCCTCAACAATACAATTTTCAACTTAAGTAGAAGCAATCTTGCTGTCAATGTGCTCAAACAACTCACATGCAAAAGGAAGAATAAAACAAAAAACTTCACACTTCAAGAAATCAAACCAAAACTCATTCTTGAAGAATCCAATCCCTTAAAGAAATAGAGAGAAACCTGACTAGTATTTGTGGAAGTATGATATTGACTAGCCTGGAATCCCAACTACCAACAGCTAGAAACCAAAACATCAGAACAATAAGAACAAACCTCCCAGCCATTTCTTCTTTTTTCGCTTTGTGAAATCTTAATATCAATCAGAATCACTTGAGCAGGAGCTAGAGCTAGAGCTAGAGCTGGAATCACTGTGAGATCTTTCCTTCTTACTTCTTGTACTACAGCTGCTCAGAGCTGGATTTTCAGAAGGTTCATTGGATAAATGTTCTGATTTATCGGCAGGAATTCTTGTTTCACCATTGCCTACATGACATGACTCGATCACCTTGGCCAAACCCTCTCCATTTGCTTCTACATCAGTTGATCCATCCTCTGAATTCAAGGATTTTGGCAGCTCCTCTGAACTACCTTCTGATGCTTGGGTTACAGCAATATGAATATCATCCACAGATCTAGCTTCGATGACTTGCAAGTCTGAATTGGTTTCTAAATGATATTTGGATTCTTCGAGAACTAGCTTGTCCTCAATCGTAGTCGGAAGGATGACTTCCTTAACATCCACTCCTTCGTGAAGTTGTTTGAAAGCCACGTCAATATCTTCAAGTGATCTTGCTTCAAGGACTGGGAGCTCTTTTTCACTCTCTGTTGTACTTAATTCTTTAGGCAAGAAACCAGCTTCACAAGTCACAGCTTCTAATTTCGCTGGTCCATTATCAGAATCCAGTGCTTTTGGTAGTACACCCGGACTTCCTTCTGATACTTGCTTTATAGTAATATGAATATCATCCACAGATCTAGCTTCAATTACCAGCAAGTCTGAATCGGTTTCCAACTGGTCTTTGGATTCTTTCATAACTAGTTGGTCCTCAATCATACTAGGAAGGATGACTTCCTTAACATCCACTCCTTCATGAAGTTGCTTGAAAGCCACGTCAATATCTTCAAGTGATCTTGCTTCAAGAACTGGGAGCTCTTGCTCACTCTCTGTCGTACTTAAATCTTTAAGCAAGAAACCAGTTTCACGAGTCACAACTTCTACTTTTGCTGATCCATTATCTGAATCCACCGCGTTTGTAAGCTCCTTTGGACCGCTTTCTGATACTTGCTTTATAGCAATATGAATATCATCCACAGATCCAGCTTCAATTACCAGCAAGTCTGAATTGGTTTCCAACTGATCTTTCGATTCTTTCATAACTAACTGGCCATCGATCATACTAGGAAAGATGACTTCCTTAACATCCACTCCTTCATGAAGTTGCTGGAAAGCCACGTCAATTTCCTCAAGTGATCTTGCTTGAAGAACTGAGTGCTCCTGGGAACTCCCTGTTGTATTTAGTTCATTAGGAAAGAAACCAGCTTCACCATTCCTGACTTTAGTCTCCTCTGGTATCAGCTCAGAATGGAGAGTCTCACCATCTTGGACACTCGAATCTTTAGGCAAGGTGCCAAATTTAGTACTCCCAACATTAGTTTCCTCTAAAATCAGCTCATGATGAAGTGACTCATCAGCATCTCTGACACTGAAATCCCCAACAGTATCCAATTCAGACAAGATTGCTTCGTCAATATCTTTCATCTCACCTGTCTCTTCGATGATTTCTTCAGCAATTTGAGACTTGTATGCTTCTTCCAAATGATTAAAGTGGTCTAGCACCTCAATGTGGTTTTTGCTTATGTTTCCATCAAGCATATCAACTTTGAGATCCATTCCACCGACCGGTGATTTATACTCAGGACTCTCAGTTAGACTGGAATCAGAAGGCACTGAAGAGGGATTCAGTGGAACTTTGTCCGTGGCATCATGTATATTTTGTAAATCTTCATTGTTGGTGATGCTGACTGCCTGTGTGGAGTCCACCATGCAGCTAGACAAGTTCTGCATAATGTCAAAAGTCGAACATAAGTTTCCTCAACTATGTAGTATAATCAAAATAATAGCTTAGCTCTCGCCCTGGATCACCATTTGCTTTAGACCAGTTAACCAAAGCAACACAAGCTGGATGAGAAGTATTAGACAAGGAAAACATGTTGAATGGATAAGGAAGCAAGAACGTAGTATAATGCAAGTATTTGTAGCCAAGTTAACATTAGGAGAAAATACTGATATCTCAAGTAAATACACAGACATCATATGCAAAACAATTATTGTTAAGCATAAAAATATGAAGATTTCTTTCTCCAGTGGGGAGATGAAACTAATTTTTGCATCTGCATTTAAGCATTGAGGCACCTTGAGTGTTCACATATAAATAAAAGCATTATGTTGTATGTTTGGTATTATACTCTTTCTGCAGAATGGATGATAGTAGTAATCCAAAGAAGGAAAACTGGACATGCACCAACAGATGCATATTGTAAATACATATTTTTTATTTTTTTTTATTTTAACAATCATGTCCAAAATCAAATAAGTTTGGAAGAAGAGAGATAACTTTTCAAGTACAGAAAGGATGTAGGTAATAATAAATCATTGGAAAAATCTATTTGAATAACTTGAAGCATAATTGTCATTTGGCTTACCTGCCTTCCACCTTGATCATCAATAGATGGCGCCACCACAAATTTATCCAAGCTGTTCTCTGCCGATTCATCATCTGATGAACTTGATGAGTGAATCTGAGCCCGCTCAAGCTGAAGAGTTACTTCCTTAACTATTTCATGCTCCTCAACAAGTTCAGACTCTGAAAGAAATGAATTAACATTCTCTGAAACATGCTCAACCAGAACTGAAGATTTTTGTTCATCTAATGCACACAGAATTGAGGAGTCATTTTGATGGCTAGAAGCAGAAGAATACAACTTCTTCATAATGACATCAGAACCAATACTTGTGGAGTCATTTGGATCCGGTTCTTGAACAATGCCTTCTTCCTCATTTGTCAAACCCCCTGCTGGTCCAATATCAGAAGACAAACCTGAATCAATTGTAAAATGCTCAACCACAGACTCAGGCACAGCCACTCCATTATTATCAACAAAACTTGGGTCAACTACAGACAACTCATCTTCTCTTTCAGCATGCTGATTCATATTTTCAGTGTCCCTCGACCTGGATTCCTTTTCACCTTCCACGGGTAGTTGAGAGGAGGTCACGTGCATTTCTTCACAACTAGATTTGCTCTCTATTATCTCATTTTGCAATTCAGATTCTTTGTCTGCCAGCGGACCAGTTATTTGAACTGACGCTGTTGGTGAACCCCTCTCAGACATCTCTACCAGTGTATCAGAAGAAATGGAAGAAAAAAAGTGAAACTTTTCAACAGCTGGGGGGCTAGAATCATAAACAGGATTCTTGCGCTGGCTGTCTTCCACCTCTCCACTCGTAAACTGGAAATTTGATTCCTCTATTGAAGGTCGTGCAAAAGAAATTCTAGATTCCTGGAAATGTCTATCCCCTTGCTCCAAACTTGCTAATTCTTCCTTTTTCTCATCAGGTAAATTGTCAATTACTTCTGATAATGAAGACCTGCTTGATCTGCTGCTGCTTTCATCATCAACTAATTCTATTCTCAAGTGGATTTCATTTGTGTTGAGTTCCTGAGGAATTGCCACCTCTCTTGTTTCAGAGTTTGATTCTATTTCAGAGGTATTCTCCACCCCACCCAATGTTATTTCAACCTCATCATGGAGAGTATTTCCCCCGTCAACATGCTTTATCTCCACTGAATCAATATATCCAGAAGACAGACTTCCTTTGTGAACATGGTCAGAAACATGATCTATGTTGGTGATCACTTCTATATCTTGGGAAAAATCTTGTTCACTGATTTCTATTTCATCCTGATCAGCAGAAGTCACAGATTCAGTATCAGGAACAGAACTCAACTTTGAATCACTTACTTCACTCGATTGTCTTTGGAATGGGAATTGGCTTGTTCCCTCTGAAGCCAACCTTTCAGGTACAAATATAGGTTTCCACTTAATATCTTGCCTATCTTGCTTGAAACCCCCAAATCCTGAAGGTCCCAAGCTGAAACTTTCATGTCTCCCAAAGAATGCATCTTTCTGATTGAACAGCATGAATTCTTGTTGAAAACTGTCTCCCTTGAGATCAGGTTTTTCTTCTTTTGGGTCATAAGGAATATCAAAAGGGTTTCGTCTTGGATGTAAAATAGATGGAGCTGACCCAGGAATGGGTGGTAATCCCATGTCACCATAGGAGTAGTCAGGGACATTGAATGGGTTGTGTCTTGCAGTTGAAATGGGTGCAAAATTAAAAGGAAGATCAGCACTTTCCAAGTCTATTAGATTCTTCTCAGCCATCAAACTCAAATTTCTCCTTGCTCTTCTCCTAGCAATGAGTTTTTCCAAACGTTGGTTCCTTTCAAGGTCTGAAGTTCCAAGATCCAAAAGATTCTTTTGGTCATCCTCCGTCCACTTGATTGCAGATTTACTTTCATCCTCTTTGCCTCCCTTCATTTCTTCTTCCTCTTCTTCATCATCATGGACATCAACACCACCTTCTTCCCCTTCATCTCCCTGGTTTTCAACATCCTCATCGGAATCAATACTGCTGCTATCATTACTTTTGTCAGAAGCAGCATAAGAAGCATCATGCAACATATGAGCAGGATGTGGGGCTTCTGAGTCTAGAAGTGGATGGAGCTCATCAAGCATTGGAATGATGTCAGCCATTGACGCATCTGGTGAGGAACTCTCTGCCCCATCAGACCCAGATTCTAAAGACCCATCCTCCCCTTCATCATCCTCTCCCTGTTTCCAAGATGACCCAGGAGAATAAGCCAGGTGATCTCCCTTGGAATCATCAAGAAACTCCCGTGGAGATTTCTCATTTTCATTTTCAAGAATCTCATCATTTACATTTTTACCCAAGATATATTGATCCTCAACATCTTCACCCTCACTTAAAACACCTTCATCCTTCAATTTCTCCTCATGAACTCCCCTCTTATTTTCCAATACCAAACTGCAGAATCCCCTCTCCCTTCTCTCGTTTGCTAACTTATCCTGTGAAATGTCCTGGGAATTTTCATCAACTAGTGGCACATAGGAAAGTGAATAATCATCTTCCGGAACCTTATTAAATGTATCTTCTACAAAACTTGCTTCTTCAATGCCCCTCTCTTCAACTTCACTGTTCTCTTCTTTGTATCTGTTTAAAGTAGAGCTCTCATCTCTCTCAGAGGTAACAGTGGCACCCTCCAGAAACCCAGTTTGAAAGGATGAAATGGCATGAGTGACGCTCTCTTCCTTTTCAATTTCGGGTATGTTAGGTTGCCCGAAACTCAAAAGGGTTCCAAGCAAAACAGCAGTGCAGACCAAGATAGGGGATGCAGAAACCAAAATGGAAAATACAAAAGGAAATGATCTGTACAGAAAAACCAAGAAACAAAGCATACCCACAAGGAAAGGATGATTGCAAACTGATCTATAACATGTTCTGATTAATATGTTCAACATTTTTCTGAAGTGCATTCTCATTTCCATCACTGATCCCATCTCTCTCTCTCTCTCTCCTCTCACTGTCTATGTGTCCTTTTTCTAGATGAATCTGTTCTCATAGAAAATCAAGCAAAAAAGAAAATGGCACTCATATTAGATCCATTAAAACTAGTTCCAAAAAGAGAATACAAAATCAAAATAAGAAAGTTCGGAAATTTATAAATACTCCAAGCACAAACCTACCTGAACAATCCAATCAAGCAAAATTCCGTGCAACCAGAAAGATCAATTCAACACCTGAAAGCCAGAACTGGGTTGATCCCTGTAAAGACCAAGGGAGAACATGGAAAAAGAAAAAAGAAAATTGAATTTTGGAGAGGTATGTCTCACCAGCTAAGATTGTAGAAAGCAAAAGAAAAAAGGCAATGGCAATCCTCTGCTTTCTTCTTTCACTTACTTTATGGGCCTTTAGCAACAACAGCTATGGAGAGCTGTATTCTGTGTAATGGAGTTTGGTATTTTTTGATTGTTTGATGTTTGACACAGAGAAAGAAAATGGGGCGGCACCAAAAGAAGAGAAAGAGGATCGAATGAGAAAGCAGAAAGTTTATACTTGTATTAATTTATATTTCTAATTGCTTTTCACAAATAAATCTTTTACTCTGTCATACTTTTCATCTGATGGGATCTGGGAAATATAAACCTATGTATGAATAATATTTCTCAATTCATGTAATCTCATTCTAATTCTCATAGTCACTTTATTTTCACCCCTCCATTTCAATGCAAGATGACTTAATTTCTTATTCTTAATTATAGTTGTGAAGAGAAAGTTAATTAATTAACAAGTAATACCAAAATAGCATACAGTTAAAATGAATGTATGTAATCACTGTTTATTTGGATAATTAGTAATAAAAGAATTTTAGGAATTAAGATGAAACGTGTGGACTGTGGAGTCATCATTACATTACATCATCTTCTGAGCGTTGCTGCCATTTTTTTAATTCTATATTCTTGCCTTCAGTAGTTTTTTATTTTGTCTCAGACATTCTCAGCCGAGCTTGCTTCCCACTCGTGTTCACAGCGTGAAGAACTTAATTCATATTTTTTTATTTATTTTTTGGTACAGAATAGAAAACTTAATTCATATTTTATACCTTGTGATTAGTTGAAGTTGATTTGAGTTTAGTCTTTATAATTAGACATAATTCTTTAAATTATATAATTCCACTTGAAAAAATGATTTAGTTCAACTTCTTCTCTTTAAACCAATAAGATTGATCAAAATTAATAGGATCACTTTATAAATTCACTTCAGAGATCGAGAATGAAACTAGAACAATTTTTTAAAGAAAAATTACTCTCTCATTTTTCTTACAAATTTCATTAACGATTTTACTGAAATTTTATCACCCTAATATCCCATTAGTGTTACAAAAAAAAAAAATACAAAATAGCAAATTGACATTAGATAGAAATAAGAGATGAGAGAGACAAAAGAGATAAATTTTTCTATTTCATTTAGATTCACCCAACTTTCTACAATTTTTTTATCTATAGGCTTATGACAAATATATATGTTATAAGAAGTAAATAAAATATTGAATCTACATAAATTGACAAAATATAAAGGGAAATTGAAAACCACGTAAAGAGGAGAATTGAAGACCTTGAAGGTTATGGAATTTGAGAGATTTAGAGTTGAAGAGGACAAATGGACATCCACAAACATATTATTCATAACACTACTCATTGGATGTCCACTTAGACAAAGAGTATGCCTCCTTAAAACCTTACTAGGAAAAAAATCTAATGAAGGAAAAAGAGTATGTATGATGCTTTGAACACTACCTCATTACAAACCTTACTAGGTAAATCCGGTGGGAAAATCCTTGGTTAAGGAAAAAAGAGATGTGCCTATTAAGTCCGCATATGACAACATCACTTGATCTCTTTGAATAGACGCATTCAGATGTTGTGTACCAATTTTTTTAAATGTTGCGGTAGGTAATGTCGTGGTGAATACATATTATCACTTGAACGAATTTGTCACTTTAAGAAATTACCAAATGGTAGACGTAGACAATGTAGATACATAAAACTACTATTTGAGTCTGCCTCACTACTATCTGTGTCTGTCATATGGCAGACGCGGATAATTATGATGAAAATTATATTTCATAAGCTAATACTTTTAATGCAGACGCTGAAACCGATTAATTTTGGCGTCATATTCTATGAACTTATTTGCGTCTATATTTTTAATTTTTAACGTTTGTATTTGTTTTTATCAACATCTGCATTGTAGACGTAAATATAATAATATTTTATTTTATTTTTAAAAAAAAGACGCAACTACTTTTTCATGTTTAAATCCCAAAACGTGGTCTTTTCTTCTATTCTGCCTCAATTTCTATCTTTCCCAAACTCGATCTACTAAACCTCTAAACCCCTACTATAGCCGCCGTCCAGCCTACCACCGCGCGTCAAGCTTCCTCTATCTCCGTTCAACTTCTCGTTGCATTTCAAGTACTCTAATTTAATTTCCCCAATTCTTCCAAACCCTAGCTAACTTGTGTTTATTTTAATTATGATAGTTATCTTTCTCTGTACTTATGTTTGTTATTAACTATGGTATTTTTTGGTGTTTGTTGCTATTAGGGTTTGGATTTTTAGTCTCATCTTCCCCCATTTTGCATTTTTTTTTTTTTTTAACTCAATGTATCTTGTATAAATTGGGAAAAAAAAAAAAAAAAAAGCAAAACAATGAAACTAGCTATGATATAAATATAAGATGCATATCTTGTTGTTGTTCATAGGATTTCTTTTTGGTATCATTTACATATTTTATGGTTAACTAGATGCTTATTTTAGTAACACTAAGTTAACAAAAGTCATGGGCCGACCTATATTGTCTTCATTGGTCCTCCAGGGTCTCACGGGTTTGTTCTTGGAAAGGTTCACGTAGCCAAAGCGAACAATATATAACGTGAAAGGTAGTCCCATGACATTTGGTATCAAGTCCACTAGGAAAATACTAGCGATGTGCCACCGAGAATGGTAAGCCCTTAAATGAATGGGAGTGGATGTGACTGTTAAAGGACTAGTCCTGTTATAACTTGAGAACATAACAGATATAGTAAAATGGGTTAAAAAATATTTAGTGAAGAATTAAGTAACAAGTTATAGGTATATATCAATATATATATATACATTTAATATTATTGTTGAAACATAGATAATTAGTGAATAAGTGATTCAAAATTAATAATAATAAAAAATAAAAACATAAAATATCTACAACTATCAACTATTGAAATAAGTAGTGAGATTTGGAGCACATGTTTTTTTAATTATATATTGTATAGTTAGGTTTTCCACTGCTTACAGCTCTTGATTGTTTTTGTGCTACTCTCCATCTACGGTTCATTCTCCACCACCATAGCTGATCTTGGAGACCTCTTAGTTGCTTCTATCACCAGCTGAGAGCACTAAAACGGAAGGTAGTTGCTTGTCTCTTGCATTATGGTAGTTGATGGGTTGTGTGTGTGTGTGCAGTCGACTAATTGTGAAGGGCAGGGGGGTTAGGAAATGCTATGAAAAAAGGTTCCCCTGTTCTAACCGCCATTGAAGCTGTAAGCATTTTCCTTATAGAACGTAGTTCCACTTTCCTTGTATTCTGACTGGGGTGTTTCGTGAGGCATCATGGCAGCTAACCAGTGAGTTGGGGCTGGTTAGCCAATCGTGCCCTGTTTCTTCTTCCAGCCATCCTTGTGTTGGTTTCCAATTCCATTTTCAGTTCTTTCCTCCTAACGGCAGTGACGTCCACCATGGTATTTCTAGTAAACAGGGCAGGTTGATGCTTAATTGGTAATCAGGTAGTGAGAGATATCACGTAAGGCAGTAAGCTTGGACTCCCTAGATCACGCCTTGAGTAAGCCTTGTAGCAGTAGGATAAGTGAATTCAGCAACGAACATAAGGAACTCTCTGAACATGTATTAGCCTGATGTGAGGAATTAGATGGTTGGGGGATTTAACTTGGGGATTGGATGAATTAAGTTAAACACATTAATAAGAGAAGCAAGGATATATGTAGGAGATTTCTAAAACTTAATAGCTTGAGATTTTGCAAGGTTAATAGCAGTATGATAATTGAACTTGAGAATAGATTAAGTAAGGAGAGATGGACATTTAATTATTAATGGTAATAGTGTACAGTTTCAATTATGGATTTAGCTTAAGATTAACGAATGTTTAATAATAAGTTGAATTTGAAATTCAAGGTGAGTATATATATTATCAAAAGTTTTAGTTATTATAATTAAACTCATTGTATGCAACATAAGAAAACTTGTAGGAATACATTGATTAATGGATGAGAAAATATATAAACAAAGAATTGGGATTAATTATATATAGCATGAATTGAGAAAATGCTTGTAAGCGACTGAACATAAGATGTTTCCATAACAATTAAAATTTTAGTAAATTAGATTAATATATATATAGGTTTTGGAAATCCAGAATTAACAATATAATGATTACTAAGAGTAAAATATGAATTTATAATTTTTCAACTTCGAATCGTATTGTAGACATTCTAACGCCTTCGCAGACTAAATGAACGAACAAGTCACGTACTTGGGCTGTGAGTGAATTATGTACTTTATAGTTATCAGATTTTTGGGTGCAATTATATGTATGTTTAGAATGATGTATGAGTGATCTCACTAATTTAATTAGATGATATGTGTTTTCACATTAACTATGGTTGATAAAAGCCAACAACATAAGATTTTTCTGAAAAATGGTTTTCATTTTGAAATTAAAGTCTAGGTGCACCTAGGCTATTTGAATTTGAAAAAAAAAAATTGATATTAGGTACTCTGATTTTGATAATTATTCTGAAAACAATTTGAGTGCTCAGCCCCGGTAGGATGGATTTGTGCACGGAGAACTACTTGTTGTGGGGGCACGTAAATGCCCGGTAGGGGAGATCTTGTTATGCGGGGCTGAGTTACTCACTGGCCCTTGATTGTTAATTGATTGCCTAATTGTTGGTTATTTATATGATTTGTTTGCTATCCTGAAATTTGAATTGAGTGAACTGTGATCATGATATTCACGTACGTACATCAATAAATTTAAATATGAATTTTAAACTGTGATATATGTGGTGTGTGATACTGGTACCCTTAGGGTACATGATTTGCTCACTGAGTTCTTGCGACTCACTCTTTCCTTATGGTTGTTTTCTTTAGTTTCAGGGATATCACTGCAGGTCGTAAACAAGTGTTACCTGCCAATTCTACTATGGCAATGTATATCTCAGAAATCGCACATTTAGAGCATAAAGGACATTACTTGCAATCGCCTAAGGTGTCATGCATGGTCACTGTACATATTGTATTTATTATGGTGTAGTCTTGTTTTGTTAGGAGCGAGGCTTCTCTGTATATTCTGATGTCACAATTTATTATGGACGTGAATCCAGGATATTTGTTATATTATGGGTATGTTCCACTGTATGGGAAACCTCTGCCAATATTTTCAGTAATTGCTTTATATTAATTGTCGGTGCCGTATTTTATTTTAACTCTATAATATTTTGATAGTATTGGCTACAATGCATTTTAAATAGTGATGCATACTGCTTGCATATTCAGGGTTACGGGGGTATGGACACCCATTCCTCCAGCCAATCATACCTCTATTTGGGGGTGTGACAAGTCCCACATCGGTTATGGATTAGAATGATCTTGGGCATATAAAGGGCAGCCTTTCTTACTTGTTATACGTTTTTTGGGAGGCCACGTGAGCCTTTCCAAGAACAACCCCTTAAGGCCCAACAGGACCAAAATAGATAATATATGATATGGAAGGTTGGCCCGTGACACATAACATAGGTTTCACCTTTATTTATTTATTATTATTATTATTAATTAGCTACTAGATAATTAAAAAAAAAATTAAGTTTGGTCAACAATTAACCTAACTAAAATCATTGAAATTAATAATTAATCAACATTATTTTGTTTTTGAAAAACTTATTTGAATAGAACTCTTGATCTTGAGTGTATAATCATTCAAATCTAATTAAAATGATTAAATTAAACTTAATGAATAAAATTTATAAGTGGTTCAAT
Source organism: Quillaja saponaria (assembly GCA_029379385.1). Lineage (NCBI taxonomy): Eukaryota > Viridiplantae > Streptophyta > Magnoliopsida > Fabales > Quillajaceae > Quillaja > Quillaja saponaria. The sequence continues at coordinate 25,603,865 of CM055607.1, forward strand.
TAAAACACCAAGTTTAAATCAATTTTAATTGTAAAATCCTATAACTAATTATAGGGGTCTAAATTAAATTAATTTCAGTTTAAGATCAATTTAAGAACAATTCATAAAATTAATAAAGAAACAAATTAATCAATTCGATAAATTTAAACTTCATGCTATGAATGGCTAATCAATTTTAAAATAACAATGAAATGAATTTAAAATCATAAACTAATAGAGTTGGTTCAACAAAATTTAAAATTTTATCATGCGAGACTATGATATAACTAAATCTTCAAGATTTTCATTATTGTTTATGAACTAAGTACACCAATTAATATAATGAGTAAGGAACTCTTGAAACTATTAGGACAAACTTTGCTCCAACAATTTAATTCACATAGTTGCACAGGATGTGCATCCTCTAAGTTTATCCACACGAGTGAAATCGAGAAAGTGTGTTCCTTGAGGTGAGAAGGCTTCCCGTGTGCTAGCACAAATGCCAAAGCTTTCATGATCTCACAGGCACTCAATTGCAAACTCCCTAATGTAGAGATTTTTGGCTTTTACTTGATTTCTCACAAAAACTATGTATTTTTTTCTCTATGAAAAAATTAGTATATAGCTTTGAGGTCTCACCTCAATTAAATAGGGCAATTCCAAAACTATAGGTGTTGGGATCAAATCCTAACACCATAGTGTTTTAGTCAAATATGAAAATCCTAAGCAACCCTTAAATTAAATTCTAATTATCTATAATTACTTGGAAGCCTAAAGCTCCCCTTAATTAATTTACACTCTTTTGTGTGTGACCCCTTAAATTTATATTAAACTGGCAGTAGGTTACATTAAATTAATGTATTTTCAATACATTCATATCTAATTAATTAGAAGAACGTTCTAATTTATTTGAATAAAAATAACTTTTGATTCACCCATTAATGAGAATTAGTTAGTTGATTAATTATTGAGTTACTTACAAGTCAAGATTGATGTCTAGCTGCATATGATGACCACCTAAATAATATAAATATATTAAGAATCTTTCAGTTGTTAATTACCATGCAATTTAATATTTTTATCATCTAATGTTTTTCATAAAACTTAGACTATAAATTATTGTCAACCCTAAATTGTGATAGTGTAACTATGGATGCCATAGAATAGTGAGCCATTTATGGATCAGAAACTCTTGCTAGCAAGAGTTGCAAGAAAGATTTTTTCCCAACCAATCACTACATCATGTGACGAAAGAAATGGAGCACTTATTCTTCCATCCATAATGTGAAGAGAAACAGTTTTTATTATTTTTTAATCTATAACTTTTCATAATTACTGTGATGTGATATTTCATATATATATAATACAAGTATAACTCTTCACGAGCTAATAAGTTAGTGTTCATTCCCTCAAATATTTGATTGCTATCAAGGTTTGAAGAAAGTTATAAAGAAGGACCATTCAAAAAGTGAGATATGGATCCCGACGATACTATGAATGTGGTGGCAATCTTTAGATGAACATGATTTTGATACTTAGGAAAATCACACACAAGACACATAGCTCAAGACTCGGGGGGCACAGTTCAAGTTCAACTCCTTCGAGACTTTGCATAAGAACTCATCAGTCTCAAATTTTTATATGCAAAGGAGAGAGCCACCATCATCTTCTAAGGATAAAGGAAAGAAGAAGTTAACATAATTCTTTTTATTAGATACTAAGATTTATCACATGTGCGATCTTAAAAAGCATTCATCGTATCAAACCAACAAATTCTATTCTGGACCAACATATTTTGTTTTTACTAATCGGTCTAAAGAAATTTACCCTATTATACCAAGTTCCAAGATAAGTAGCATTTTACATTTCAATTCTCGTTTCGTATGCCACATCGATCTGCATACTAGATAACCTTGATTATATGGTGATAGTCTCATTCCAATGGATCTGCATGGAGCATTTGGAAACACACTCCAAAGTGAGCTTAATCATAGGCAAGGGAAAGCTAACAGCTAGCAACGTATGTTTAATGAAACTCCATAGAAGGCATAGACTTTTTCCAAGTCAACTTTAATTGCTATAAACCTCTAGATTTGGGAATTTAACTATTCAATTTCAATTTCCCGTTTGGTGCATACTTTAAAATTGGAATTGAAATTTTTGACTCAGTTCTTAAGAATTGAGAAACAACTAGAAAACATCATTTTCAATTCTTATAGGTATACACTAAAATTACAACTTTTAAGTATGTGTTTTCACTTATGATGGCATATTGCTATAAATTGGACACCACCACCGATAACCCCTATCAACCAATGCCAGTTGTTCCCCATCTGCAACTTTGTCCACCCACCATCGGCCACCACCACTATCATCACCTATCACCTTCGACCTATCGAATATGATGCAAACCATCGTTAGAACCCACCAAAATATGATAATCACTATTAAGATTTTTCGGAGACGACGACAACCACTGAAAACAATCTCAAGTTACCAGAGACTATGACAACCACTATTGGAAGCCACCAAAGAAGTCGACAACCACCGCCAAGTACTAGAAGTACAATTCCAATTTGTAATTCTTTATGTAATCCAAACGCGTATTTTGTCATTCTAACCAATTCCTATGTTAGTAGCATTAAAATTAGTTTTACATTTCAATTTTAATTCCAATTCAATGAACCTAAACTCAACCTTAGACAAATTGAAAATTGATATTACAAGATTGCAAGTTTTCTCCCTCTTTTCATCTAACCTTTCCTCATTTTCTTGCTCATGTACCTATTTTTCCTTATTTCTCCCCTATTTTCTGTAATTTCATATTTTCCTTTATAGTTCTACATCATAAATGCTTGTAACAAAAAATAATGATATTTGATTTAAGATAATACTAACTATTTCAGGGTTGGTCTAATGGTTAATATGTACTCATTTTATAGACTTCATGAATCATCTTGAGACGGTCGTGAAGAGTAAAATTTTTATAAATTTTATAATCTCGGTGTGAATGATATATCTTTAGCTAAATCGAATAAATAATTAATTAAAATATTAGTAAATTATCCTAGAATCGCGAAAAAAAAAAACTAGCTCCATATCTGATCGAAGAGAATATGAATAGTATTACTGGGACAAACTATAGAAGACTAAAAAAGACTAGACATAACTATAGGTAAAAAACATATCCGGATTTAGCTTTGATCAAAATCTGGGTCAGCTCTTACCTAATGGAAATTCCCACAGGACAGGAATAACTAGAGGTTTAAACTTCTGCTTTTAAAAGCACCCTTTGACGCAACTAGTTTTTTAAATCCCCATTTTAAGCTATATAAGATACAGTTTTTTTTCCCCAGTAACTGTTGTTATTTTGTTGTTCGAAAAAGTGTAAGAAAAAAGAGTTAGTGCAATGGATTTGGTTCGTCAAATGTCAACAGTCAACAACGATAGGTAGGTAACTTGGAATGTAAAGTCGGGCCTCCTCCTAACACCGTTTCCTTTATCATCTGCTTCTATGTTTGTGAGATTTCTTGTTCTGAGCTCTCAAACCCACCATCCCCTTTAACCATCAAACCCAAAACCAATCACCCACATACATATACACGTTCTCTCAACGATAAGTTAGTCTGAAAATCACCAACCAAAGCTTAAAATGGGTGTGTACTTGACGGTAATGGAGGAGATAACATGGTATACTGGGCTCTCTCCGGCAGCCTGCTTCACCATCCTCGCTATGATGGTGGTGGTTTATAGAACTGTATGCGGTTTTTTTTGTGGCTCCAGAAGATTACAATAAGCCTCCAATCATTACAACCCGAAACAATTCTAGCTTCGACAAAGTCAATCCCAGCACACCTGAACCGGTTCAATTGGGAGAAATTAGTGAGCAGGAATTGCGAGCCTATAACGGTTCAGACCCCAATAAGCCTCTTTTAATGGCAATCAAGGGTCAGATCTACGACGTCTCTAGCTCTAGGTACTTGCTTATTTTCATTTTGGGCTTTTATTTTTCTTCATTTAAAAGGGTATTTTCCGTTTGGTGGCCTAGAAATTGGAAATAATACAGCACTATTTGTTCTCGTGAAGAAAGAAATGAATTCGTCTAAGTTTGTAACTTTAATCTTGAAGGAATCCCTAATCCCACTTCAATTTTGGTTTTCTTCTCCAAAAGTTCTTTTCCCAACTATTTTTGTTTATGCCCAGTATCTTGTAATGTCTATATTGTGCAGTTCTGGTGTTTTCTAGTGTGGAAAGTTTAGTTTTACAGTGAACAAACTAGTCATTAGTTGCTTGGGTTGAATAAATTTTGTTTCTATTTCAAAATTGTGACCATAAAAGATGAACAAAGGTTTGTTCATTTGAAAACTTGGTAGTAGACAAGCATAATATATCCCAAACAATTAGCATTCTAATAATATAATCCCTCTCCCTCTCCCCCTCCCCATTTCTGTCTATTCTGGTATGCATCTTGCATTGGAGAAAATATAAGTTGAGCTAAGTCCAGTGTGGATGAGTTCTTCATCAGACTGGGATGGAATCTGTATTATGTATTCGCTGTCATCGAATTTGCTTAAGTTTTTAGGCTTTGGTCTATTGACAAATTCTACCTAGGATGATATATATTAGTTGTATAGCGCCTTACTTCAGTACTTGAAGGCATCATATTTTCTTTTCTTTCAAGTGTCATTATACATGTTATGTTCCTGAAATCATATCGGAATGAACACTGATTATGTGTCCATGCAACATATTTGCCTAAATGAGCTTTAAATTTTGATTCACAACTTATGCAGGATGTTTTATGGTCCTGGTGGACCGTATGCAATGTTTGCTGGAAAGGAAGCTAGCAGAGCCCTAGCTCTTCTATCTTTTAAACCTGAAGACATTAATGGGAACCTTGAAGATTTGGAAGAACCAGAGCTTGAAATTTTACAGGATTGGGAGGATAAGTTTATAGAAAAGTATGTGAAAGTTGGTCAGCTTGTTCCAGAACAAAAGACTCAGCAGACTGAGCATGGAGAAAAACTCCAAGAACATGATAGCCAGAATCAAGAAAGTGTTGAAGCACAATAACAATCATTATGTTGATGTAAGGCGACCTTTGGCTCCAATAATTTTCTGTTCATATATTCCACACATATCATGCAGCCGCACCTGAGCACTGAAGTGTTTGTTCTGCAGGCAGTTAGTGGCTTATTGATGGTCATGGGTTAACCTTTCTGAGACTTCTTTTTTGCACTGTATTTCTACATAAACAGATAATAGGTATATTCATAGCATTATGTATGGTAATGAATTTAGCAACCCTTCTATTGTCTTGCCCCGTTCAATCAATTTAAATATGTAATTACAAGAAACAAAGATCTTTTGTACCACTTATTCTCTTTCTAATTGACATGGCTTTCTTTCTGTGCCTACTTATCTTTGTTCTCTGGGTTATTTGCAACAGAATTATAAGAACAGAAGGAAAATGGGGCAATGGCTCTACTGCCAACAAGGTTTAACTGAAATATATCCACCTATTATTTTGGTCGAGTGACACTGATTCTCATCAATGAAAATGAAATCCTACTTTGGTATCGCTTAGCTGATTTGCTTATCGAAGATCTCATTATTATTATTATATTTTACAAGTATCTCTATATCTTTTGAGTATAAATAAAAAATCTCATTTGAGATTCGTACTATTTTTTTTTCAAGTATTTTTTTGCAGTCTCAAATCCTCGACATTACAAAAATCTCTCATACGTGATTTATCATTTGAATTATGTACGTGTTGTGAGTCATGTGCTTTTCTTATGCTCATAATCTAGGGAAGTTAATGTCCAAGACAACTTGGCGAAACTAAATGTCTTATGATGTTATTTCTTCATGGAATAAATAATTTTCAGGTTACAATACTTCAAAACAAATGGTAAAAAGTTGGAATTAATAATAAGAATTCAAGTTGAAAATTATTTTTTATATAAATAAAATCTTTACGTCAATTATATATCATTCATTTGATTTTGATACTTTAATAACAATTATTTTAGCATTTAGGATAAATTTGTCGCGAGATGCTTTAACTAAATAGGAACCTAGACAAATTAGTAATTTAGTCATCAATAAAAATCCCAATTTACTAAAGAAAAAAAAAAAGCATTAAATAATTCCTTACTTGCATTCAACCATTCAGATATAAGAAAGAAAGGAAGCGGATACTGCAGTGCCACGACTTCAATTGACGCGCGCCTGTCTCCGCGCCATGAACCAAACTTCACCTTCCGATTTACAGAATCAAAAGAACGTGATTTTTTCTCCCGCTCTCGAATTTCTTCTACTCATTGATTTCCCACAATTTTACCGGAAAATTCAATAAATAAAAGCAAATTTTAGTTAATTAAAAGGGGTGATGGATCATTACAAGGTTTTAGAGTTGAATAGGAACGCCTCCAAAGAAGAAATCAAGGAAGCGTTTAGAAAATTGGCCTTTAAGTTTCACCCAGACAAGCACTCGCAATCGTCCAAGGCCATCAGGAACAACGCCACTCTCAGATTCAAGCAGGTTTCTGAAGCGTATGAGGTGCTTAGCGATGATCGGAAACGCGCCGACTACAATATCAGATCGCGAGCTGGTGGAAGTAGCAGAAATGGGTTCCCCGCTGGAGCTGGTGGAGGTTATGGGTATAATTATTATCAGCATAATTATAATTATGGTGGTAATGGGAATGCTTACAAGCCTAGATACAGAGCTGGGTCAGGCTCTAATTTTGATGGCTTCACGTCTAAGTTTGAGGTTGCGCTTCGGTATCTCACTACACGGGCTTTTCTACTCAATCTCGGCTTTGCAGGGTAATATTTTCGTTAGTCTAATATTTTTATGTTATGTGCTAATAATTGTGTAATGTAATACTTTTGAGTATTGGCTGGACTTTTTTTTCTTTTCTACTGTTCATTAATTTGATATTGTTTTGTGTTTTATTAATTTTAGAATATTTAGATAACTTGATTTGTGCATGCTTTTGTTGATTAGCCACTGCAGGCACGGAAATAGTGTTTGAATTTTGAACACTCAATCCCTTGATAGGTGTAATTTTAATAATAGTTTTCTTGGGACCTGGAATAGTCAAATTTTGATGAACTGGTGTGTATCAATGTATGTCTTATAGTAAAGTTGTTGCCAGATCAAATGTGTTTGGTTATTTTATATTTGTTGAGTCAGGACTTGTCAGTTACTAAAATAGCAAATGCACCAAGCACAGCCTCACATGGAAACCTCAGCCCGAGTTCTCTTCCTTGTTATAACTACAAACTTTTTAATTTCACGTGCTGCATTCCATGCATATGCCTGAATTTTGAGCACCTATAATTTACTCACTTATAATATATACTGGATATATGTTAAGACATTGATGAAAAGAGTGTCAGGAATCACTCTTTTCTTCATTTTAAGTATGTAGTTTGGTTCAGCTCTAAGGCTGATAACCCTATTTAGATAGTTTTCAGATAGGTAGCGAACATATTTTAATTTCAGAATGAAGGTATGTCATATATTTGTATCAGTTGCAAACATAGTTTGCATTTGTTATTCAAACAGGTTACAGGATAAGCAGGGTTTAACCACCCTTAAACCACTCTTTCATCCCGATGGTCTAAAGTTAGCTTTATAATCTTTTCAATTTTTTGTAAGAATTGTAAAGAGTTTCACAGTACATTATAGTATTCAGCAAAAATTTGTTAAAAAGGGCATTTTGTTTTCTTCAAAACTAAATTCTATGGTAGTATTTCTCTGTCCTTTACTTTTCTCTGGTTTGAGGTTAATTAATCTACTTTTCTTATGTACTAGTGTTTGATATGTACTCAACATAAACATTTTAAGCCAGAGATTAAGTGAAATATAGGCCTTATTGCTTTAGGCTCAAATAAACTATGATAGTCGGCCTTTGTATCTTGTTTTCACAATTAAACTTTAAGATATTTTGCTGGTAATGTCAAGTTAGCACTGAATATATTTTCTTCCCTGCCAGATTAGTAGTCCCTTTGGAGTAAATACACAAAGTTTTAGGAGTGTAAAGTATATCAGTTTTTCCAGTCCAATTCGACAGAACTGTTCTTTGGAAGATGTGTCAATTAGTTGTTAGAAAGTAAGTTTTTGGTTTTGACATTTGCAAAGGGACTATGGCTATCTCTTTTTTGACACAAAAAAGAAGGGGGTAAAAGAACTAAAAATTTGGATGGAGGAGTTTCTTCTGTCTCTGTGTGTGTAACTAAGCTATCTCTTAACCAGTTCCTAGATCTGCATCAGTGTCTTTAGCTTTGAGCATATTCAGCAGCTTTTAGTTTGAAAAGTTCATGCTGATGGCCTTATAAGTTTTACATGATGTTTTTATGTCCAGGGCTTTATTAGGTGGGATGGTTGTCATTGACATGGGCAGAGATTCAATATGGAAGATGCATAACTCTGGAGTAAGTTGTGAATCTTTTTTCTTTTTCTTTCCTGCTTGATTGTCCATTTCAAGATCGACCTCTTTTCAGTTTAAATTTTTCCTATTTTACATGCTCATGTCCATTATAGTTAGTTATTAGATTATGAAATGAAACCTTGCTTGTATTTTGAAATTTGAAATATTAGTTTACTTATATCCTTTGTGGATCCCTTATCTCTGAATCTAAGCCTATGTATGTAACCTTGTGAGTCTTACCTTTTGTCATTTTCTAATAATCAAGTTAACCATAAATAGGGAATGTAAAACCTTACTCCATATAATGATTGTAGGAAAACCCAATGTCCGATACTTCAATTACTCCATGTTGTAACATTAACAATAATGGTATTATGAATATTATATCTCGACTTTCGCAGCCAATTCTTTTTCTTCCATTTGTTTAAAACAAGTTATAATTTCTATCATCTTTCCTTTTTAATTTCCCCCTGGTTTCCCTTGGTCATTGATGCAATATCCACTGCCATCTACACAATACACTAGGCTTTGGAAAGACGATCTGTTGCTCAGTTAAGACCTAAGAAATTTTCCCACTATGGTTTTTGTTGTCTGTGGCATTTTTATAGTTAGAATCTAAGCAGGCAGCATAAACAACATTTTTTTTGTTGGGGGGGGGGGGCGGCTCAAAGGGGCAAGATTGTGACTTTTAACGTCAAAATTTTGTCAGATAAAAAAGGTTTTCATTTAAAATGCCTTTTCATGAAACTAATTAAAACATCTGTTTTTATGTTGATAAGATGCCCTTTTGTTCTTGTTTCTTTTTGGAAACTCTCAACACACTTGATAGTCTATGAAGATTGGTTTAATTAATTGCATTAAAGTACTGTACACTGAAGGTACTAAAAGCTATGCGGCTGTTTATACTATATACCTTATTAACTTAAACTTCAACCATGAGCAATGGTACTAGAACCATGCGGCTGGTTTCCTTATAAGTAATACAACGTAGAAGATATGCTTCTTGATATAAGAAATTTTTAGAAATTGTTGAAATAATTGATTAGATTGTGGTTTTCATTCGAAAAATTGATACCAAACATTTAGTTTCTGGCACTAACTAAATACAACAGAAAATTTTCAATCTGGTACATCATAGTATAATAGTATACCAGTTTATTACTATTATAAATTTATAATTTTTAAATGGAATTCCAAAATATTACTTATGTATAATCTTTCTATAAGTATGAATAGGTAGAGGCTTAGTTTCCCAGAGACAACCATACTCCCCAACAAAGGAATAAAAATAGCTGAAGCTCATAAACAGGAGAAAAATGGATACAGAATTTCCCACTTTATTTTCATTGTTTTTGCTTGTTTGCGCCCACCCCCCCCCCCCCCCCCCCCCCCCCAATCCAACGCTTCTTCTCCTCCTTCCATCTACACTTCATATCTACAAAATTCCAAGTTTAATTTTCTTTTTTGTTTTTAAAGAAAATGGAAAGAGTTGAAGTTCCATGATACCAAAACTTGTAAGAGGTGGATATGCATTATTTATTATTTTTGATTCAATAAGAACAATGCTAGTAAATTGGTTATACTAAATATATTTATCATGTCAATACTTAATAGTGATTCTCACCATTTCTGCAGCCTACATTTACTTTTTTCTAACAATAACAATTTACAGAATTATTATTTAGCAATTTCTTGCAAATTAACAAATTTCTGGTGTTTGTGTTTTGAGTTATTTATAGCAATATGAACTTTTTCTCTTATACTTGCAATATTATTGTTCCATAGTACTAATGAAACTGCTCTTGCATTCAGAAATCATTTGAAGAAGCAATGGAGTACATTGAGAAAGCCAAAGCACAGAAGCCTTAAGTTGATATTAGATGGCTATCTTTAATGGAAGGTCTTTGTTTTCTTTCGGTTGTCCTGTAAAGCTTCCTGCCATTGAACCCTACATATGCATAATGATAGAAGCGTGTCTTTAGAGATGGCACATTTTTGCCCCTTTTGTGTTTATATTTCTCCCATTCTTACCATAATTTTACCTGTAGTTGTTGGATCATTTTATTGTTCTGATAATCTATGTTGTAAGTTAGGGTATACTGAATATATTGCAACTTCAACTACATGTTCTATATATATATATATTTATACGGGTAGTCTTAATCAATCATGACCATGAAAATCAAGAAATTGGTTCAGTTGTGATTTATGTTTTAAAAATCGGACCGGTGATCGAATATAAAAATTAGTTGAATTTGGATTACTAGTTCAATGGAATCGAACCTGATTATTAGACCAAATTATATTATAAATATATTTAATTTAATATTTATACTATTACACATAGTATATCCTTTTTATAATTATTATATATTTTATATGTTATTTTAACTTTCTTCTCAATTATTATTTTATTATTTCTCAATCAACAACAAAGTATTATTCCAAAAAATAAAATAAAAACTCACTAGTATATATAAGCCCTGTTTAGTTAAACTGGGTGTAAAAATACTTTTCAAGTTTAGCTATTTAAAAAATGTTATATAAAAAGTTAAAAAAATGTTTAGGATCAGATAACGTAAAAACGCTGAGAGATAAAAAAAATTATTTGATTTTATATTTAAAAATGAATATTGAGTGTTGAAATTACTAAAAATATCAGTTTGACAAATACTATGATTATGTTTGTTTAAATAAAATAATTTTTTAAATTTATTTGAGTTTTCCTTATTTTCTATTTAAAAAAGCTTATTTTTCTAGCTTCAGTATTTAGGACTTTAAAAGTCCAAAAATACTTTTCCGTAAAGTTTAGAAAATAAAATTTCTATTACCAACAATTTTGTATAAAAGCTTAAACCTAAAAGTTATTTTAAAAGCTTAACCAAATCAGCGGCATAATATATCTTATTTTAATATATTTATTTACATGTTAAAATTATAGATATAAATAAAAAATAAGATAGTTTAAACATAATTTTTATAAAAATGTAAAACAATAATGAGAAATTATAACTTTTTACTTTACAAATACATATAATACCAAATAAATTAACAAAAAATGCATTAAGCTTTTATAGATTTGAATGTATATTAGCATTACCCATTAAAATAATAAGAACTTAATTCAATTTTAAATTTTCCGATTTTAGAAAGAAAAAAAAATCGGTCCAATTACTAAAATCGGTTTCGAGTCGTTGATTATTTCAATTTTTATCCCGTTTTATACGTCCAATCAACAAAATGATTTTTTGATTTAATCAAATTGATCTGTTTCCGGATTGATGATTCAATCGATTTAGTTCGACTTTTAAAATATTAGTTGTGACTCAAGTAGAGAAATAGAGGATTGGACTGTGAATATCATGTATCTAAAGAATGTGCATATATCATTTTCCAATTCAATATGGTGTCAAGTCCACTCTATGAGGCTCAAGGAGCTATTTTGCAGCATATACGGACTGGAAAATTATTAGAGCATATCAACTCTCCAAATTCTTATTGCCATTTGCAATTGCTTACATTTTCATCAATTTTGTGAAAACCAACCCTAAATTTGATTTACCACTAAACTAGAAAAATCGAAAAAATCTGTAACTTTTAGAGGCTAATGAATGGAAAATCAACAATTTAAAATGAAAATAAAAAACTAGGAGTCAATTAAAAAATAAATCAGGAGTCAAGGAAAACACAACTAATGGAAGCAAACTAACAATTAAATAATTTATTATAATTATTTGACATGTTCAATTAATAAAATATATATTACTTTTTAAAAAAAATAAAAAGGGAGCAATGATATTATTGTTTTAAGTTCTAGTATCATGCCACTTGAAATATGTTCGGACTGAATAATATATTATTAAAATCACTTGATAGGGAGAAGACTATAATAACCATTATTTTCTTCTCCAAATTAATCCCAATACAAATGGAAAGGAATGTTCAAAATGTGTTTATCTGGGTCGGCAGGTTAAATCTCATATTTTCGGCACTCGCCTGGCAGGCCCATTGTCCAGTCAGCCCCCTCTCCTCTTTTCTTCCTCTAGTTCTTCAGCAACCGTTCTCACTGCCTGAGACTCTGAACATAAGGTGGCTCCGCCTATGATCCGGTGAAGCTGTTACTAGCAGCGATTCTTGATATGCAATTTCAAATGGTGGATTCTGAATTTTGAAGTTCGAACATGGACATGGTACTCACTGCTTCATGTAATTACGGATGTATCTTTGTGTATTTGATACGTATTTGATGTATGGTTTTTCAGGATAAAACTACTGTCAATGATGATAAACCCACGGTGGATAAATACAATGTTGAAGCCGCAGAAATCTTGGCAAATGAGGCTCAGGTGGAACACTAAAATTTTCAATTTTTATTCCAAATTCAATTTTTCTATTGGATAATTATGTTGCCCTTTTGTTATTTTATGAGGAAATTTCTGTTTCTTTTTAGCGTTTACCTATTGCGGAGGCGATACCCATATATGAGCAGCTTCTGACACTGTTTCCAACAGCTGTGAGAGTTCTCTTTAACTGCCTTAAGTATTTTCTTACAGCTTTAATGTGATAGTTCTAGTGGGGTTGATGTGGAGGAACAAATTTCCAAAATGCTTAATTCTTGTGCCTAGGGAAAGTATTGGAAGCAATATGTAGAGGCACAGATGGCTGCAAATAATGACGACGCTACCAAACAGATTTTTAGCCGTTGTTTATTGAATTGTCTTCAGGTTCCTCTTTGGTATGTTATTTCTTTAATCTCATTATTGGAAGTGGTTGATCAATTGCACTTGCTTTGTGTTTTGACATTGGTTTAAGTGTAACTTGAGCCTATATGTGTTTTGTCTGTAATTTTTATTTTTATTTTTGAAATAAGGTTATATTCTTATACAAGTAATCTTCAGTCATCGAACAAAAATGTGTACCAGGGAACTGCAAAATTTGTTTCTTTCTTAGATTCCAGCTTTGGTTAAGAAATATGGTGGGTTCTGTTTTATTTTTAATGTGCAGTGTAGTTGTACTCCTCAAGGTTTAAGTTGTCTTATCATTGATTAATCAATAAATCATCCAAATTTATTTGTTAAAGTATTTAGTCAAGGAAAGGATATATATTCATGATGGCTCATGTCTGAAGTTTACTTTATTTCTTTCATGTTATTTCTTCGTAGGAGGTGCTACATTCGTTTTATTAGAAAGGTCAATGACAAGAAGGGGGTAGAGGGTCAAGAAGAGACTAGAAAAGCTTTTGATTTTATGCTCAGTTATGTTGGTAAGTTTCCTTCCTCTATTCCTTTGGGATGTTCTATTGTATTTGTACTATTTTTGTTTGTCAATAGATTGCCAGATTGTAAAAGCTTAGTGATTTTATATAAACAATGGAAATTATGCTTGTTATTGTTATCACATTATATTTAATTCCAAGGTCACAGAGCTACGAAACTGAAATTTAAAGATATATCATATAAGGTGGAAAATGGTCCAGGTCTTATCCAGACCCACATGGAAGATCAATGAGATTTGAAGTTTACAACCACAAATTAAGAGTCGCAATATGTTTACAACAAAGATTAAATATTTTCTTCCAAGCAAAAAGATTAGTTTTATCCAATGTAGGAAGGTGGAGGTGGCACCTATTGAAGAGAAAATGAGAGAGACCTGCTTGCGGTGGTTTGGATATATCCAATGTAGGCACGGTGGGTTCCGTAGTTAAGAGAAATGACTTGGTGTAGGTGGATGAGATTAGATGGGGTAGAGAGACCAAGAATTGCATAGGGAGAAGTTCTTGAGAAGGATATGATTGCTCTAAGCATCACTAAAAGTGGCGCCTTGGATTGATGTGAATGGAGAAAAATTATCTAGCCGACCCCAACTAGTTTGGGATTTAAGGTTTAGTTGAGATCTGAGCATGAAGGTTACTTTTATCATTGCCAGTTAAAGACTTTTAAGAACTTTATTGTCCTTATACTTTGTTATTAGGTGAATTTCATCTTTCAATTCCTACGATCGTATTTGCTTATTTGCATATTTGCAAGTGTTGGAAATAAGTTAATAGGGTAAACAAACCTATCTAGTTACACTTACATCTTCTATGAGTCCATGTTTATTACAGATAACAATTGAATATAATAACCTGGATGAACTTACTTATCCAAAAAAATAAACTGATTGAACTGGATTTATGATTCATAATAATGACTGATTGAATGGTGCTTGCTTCCAATGATGTGCTAACAGGATCTGACATAGCATCTGGCCCTGTATGGATGGAGTACATATCCTTCTTAAAGTCATTACCGGTATATTTTGACTTCATAAAAACTATAGGATAATCCATGGAGTGCTCTTCAATAATGCTTTCATGTGACTTCCAACTTCAGGCGCTAAACACTCAGGAACAATCACAGCGGATGACTGCAGTGCGGAAAGTGTACCAAAAAGCCATTATTACTCCCACCCATCACATTGAACAACTTTGGAGGGATTACGAGAATTTTGAAAACTCTGTTAACCGCCAGTTGGTAATATTTTTGATTTGCATAACATATGTAATCTAAAATATTTGAACAAAAATCTGAACTTGTGATAGATTAACTGTTGAAATAGTATTTTAGAAGGTGATAAGTATGATGATGTGGTGTTTTGCAGGCAAAAGGACTGGTTTCTGAATATCAACCGAAGTATACTAGTGCCAGGGCTGTCTACAGGGAGCGAAAGAAGTATGTTGATGAAATTGATTGGAATTTGCTTGCTGTACCACCAACCGGTTCCTACAAGGCAATTTTTTGCTTCTTCTAGTGCTTTACATTTTGACTATTGATCGAAGGTGTTTTAAGATAATATCTATTCACATGCAAACAAGGAAATAGGTGGCCATTACTTGTCAGGCAGTAAGAAAACGACCTAATGTTCTTCGCATCCACACATATAGATGGTTTATAAAAGATCTATGGGATGTATATCTGCTTTCTAGTCATAAAATGTGCAGAGTAGCCTGCTTAGTCAAGTAGATTACTGTTTTCTATGGAGTTTTATTTTGGATGTAAATTGGAAAAGTAGCATTTATGTGATCCTGCATCTCTTTGCAGATACGAGTCTATATCCATGTAGGACATTGTGCTCTTAATCTTGTTTGTTATGTCAATTTGTAATTTGTTCTTATGCTGTCACAGGAAGAACTGCAGTGGATGGCATGGAAGAGGCTGTTAGCTTTTGAAAAGTGAGAATCATGCTGCAGTCATCCTTCTTTTTCTGTTTTTACATTAGCAACTAATTCATTTTTGGCACATAGTATTGTGTTTGTGGTTCTAAGAAATGCTTTTCTATGTTTCTTTCTCTGTGTTTCCAAATGAAAGATCTGTTCAACTTTGGCTTTGACCTATGTAGTGGACAATGACAGTTAGGTCTTAGGTTCACGTCCTATCTGATGCAACTGCAGAAAAGATTGTTTTCTGTTTGAACATAACTTTGCAGTTTGTTGTGTAAGTTTAAATATAGATGTTCCAAGAGAAACATGTGACGGAAGGAAGGTGTACATAATCTTGAAGATAATCAACCTCAGCTTCAGTTGTTAATTTAGGACTGTTACCATATTGATGAACATTTGGTTGAATTTCTATTTCTAATCTAATTACATAATTTTAATTTTCAGAGGAAATCCACAAAGGATAGACAGTGCATCCTCCAATAAACGAATTATATTTACTTATGAGCAGGTGAGATATAGTCTACTGATTCTTCTCCTGTTTTATCTTTGTATAGTTTTCTTTCTAGTCTGTGGAGCTAGCCTTTTATTTTGTTGGTACTATAGACTAGTTTGATCTTCCTAACTCACTGCAGTGTTTGTAAAAGAGCTCTTGTTTATAGATGTAACTGTAGTGGATAATCCCAAAAAATCGACCCTAATCCCATCTTATTGAGGTTGGTTAAATGAATTTCTCAACTATAGTCTTACTTATTGAGATTTGCTCACTTCTTTCAAGTTTTTCTGATCCTTCTTACTCCCAATCATATCCTTTTTAGCCTCCCTTTAGCCCTTTTCAACTTGAGTCAAGTCACACTATTTATGGGGCTTAAATGTTTCTGACTGAGCAATTTTAAGTTTTAACCTTCTTTCTTTCATGTTACTTTTGATAGTTGTCAGTTAATTATACAATTTTTTGACATAGGAGTATCCCTATCTCCCAAGTTGGATGATTTGAACCCAAAGCCCTAAACTTCACCCTGGAAAGGAACATTGGTACAGAGGCCAGAAGTTCAGTGTCATGCACATGTACATGCATGTTCTTTTCATTTTCCATCTTTTTCTGCTGTAGTTGCTTTATATTGTCCCTTCATTTTTTTTGTCCTTCATTTCAATTTAGCAATAGGGTTTATCAATATAATATATGAGCATTATAAAATATGTTAAAAGTCTTTTTTGTTTTTTGTTGTTCTGCTGCTTTCTCTCAGTTTTGTTTTATTGGTTTTGCACTAAAAGAAACAGTAAAGACAAGGGAAGAGGATCTTACTATATGCTCTCTTATTGGCACCTTTACCTTATAGAGCAAGGAGAAAACTCATTAGTTCCCTTGTCCTATTTGAATTTTGCATCAAAGGTTCAGAACTGGTGTCACAAGACATAATGAGTACATCCTCACCATGCTAGATCCCTCATTCTTGCCTATCTGCTGAGTAATTTTGGTAATTTTACATGTAAGGTTGGTTGCACAATGTATCTGCAGTGTAATGGTATAAAACAAGCACCATTATACGAACTTAAGGGGTAACCTTAGTATAAAGGCCCCAGATTTATCTATCTCTCTTCTATACAAATGCAGATACATGTCACATTAAAATTATTGATTATTGCACTTCACTCTCTTGTGGTTCTCTTTTACTTTGCTGTGAATTGCTCACTGTATGTACTGGTATTCAGTGTCTGATGTATCTATACCATTATCCTGATATATGGTATGACTATGCTATATGGCATGCAAAAGGTGGTTCAGTAGATGCAGCAATCAAAGTATTTCAGCGAGCTTTGAAGGCTCTTCCGGGTATGTCCTTTTCCATCTTTAACTCAGTAAAATTTTCAAGTAGTTTATTTAGTACTGCCCGCACGTTTGCTTGTAAAACCATTGTTTGACTTGGTTAAAACATTAATTGTATAATATGTAATCTTAAGTAGAGACAATGTTTTTCATTTACTTTGCCTAGGTTTATGGTTTAATAATGCCATGTTGGTTTAAGGAAGTTTCTACCTATTGTTAGTCTTTGGCAATTTGCAGGGCCTGTGTTAGAACTTAGTATTGCAACTCTCTCTCTCTTCTCCTTTTCTGCCCCAACGCTCCCAGGTCTATGTTTCTCACTTCATAATATTTGTAATCAGATTCAGAAATGCTAAGGTATGCTTACGCTGAGCTGGAGGAATCTCGTGGAGCAATTCAGGTATGAAAGGTTGAAAATCCAACTTCCCACACGTTTATGTTTTGTCCTTTAAATGCATCTTTTCCCTTTTGTTTTCTTTTTGGGCAGCCTGCAAAGAAAATATATGAGAGCCTTTTGGGGGATGGCGACAGCACAACAGCACTTGCACATATACAAGTAGGTGACATCTCTTCTCTTTTATGTACAGTAGTCAACAGTGGCTAGGAACAAAATTTTTGTTTCTACATGATGGGATGCTTGGGATAAGAAAACTTATGATTTCCTTGTGATATTCAATTGGATCAATTCTGAAACTCACGGACTGCACCTGAGTGCTGCTTTGTGATCAGAAGTCAGTGTCTTTGGATTGCACATTCTGGTCAGTCCTGATGTAATCCTCTATGAGAAGTTCACATTTTCCTTAAATAGTTCATTTTAGGTCAAATATGAAACATAAACTAGGTTAATATGCTAATACGGATTTTCTATGTCCATCAAGCATGTTGATAGATATCCATGCATGGGACTTTTATGTTGACTTTCAACAATATAACATGTGAAAGAATAATTGTTTCTACCATGAATACAAAGAAGATTTGAATATGTACTATATAGATTACACCATGTCTACCATAAAATATAATTTTCTTTTCCTTTGTCAGTAGGTAAACTATATAAAGAGTTGTAAGACACAATCATTCTGCCACAACTTTTCTTTGATTACAAATAGGATTCTGATGCTTTCCAGACCGTGTAAAATTTTATCTTCTGAAAGATGTCATATTGGTGTTTCACACTGCAGTTCATTCGCTTTCTAAGAAGGACTGAAGGTGTTGAAGCAGCTCGGAAGTACTTTTTAGATGCTCGGAAGTCCCCAAGTTGCACGTATCATGTTTATGTTGCTTATGCAAAGATGGCATTCTGTCTTGACAAGGATCCTAAGGTCCTCCATTTATTTCCTTTTTCTCCCCTTTTATTAATTTTTATGTCAGATCAGTATTCTGTTTGTTTTGGTACTCCTTATTGGTGGTGGAAATTATATATTTACAGATCAAATACTGGCTTCTAATGTTATTGCTATTCTTTTTTCCTTCATATGTGGAAGTAGTAATTATTGTGCATGCTTAGATACACAAATACTAAGTACCTATGTGTGTGTGTGCATGTATGTTAAAATTTGAGAAAGAAGACCCTCCTTCCTTTTCATTGCAGTACTTGTTGATTGATGCTGAACAAACTTTCCTGTAGCTGTCTTATTATATGTGGGCACTGACAATGATAAATATCTTGCAATAACCTTTTCCTCCTTTGTGGGATGCACAAATCTATACTTTATGTCCTTGATGTCTAACATTGGAGATTGTAGAAACCTAGAACAATGACCCACTATTTAAGACTATTGATTATGTTTTTTATCTAATTAAGAATTAAATGCTATTGCTTTATGAAGGAATTTAGGAGAAAATCTTGTTGTATATTCATAACAATTACAACCTATGATATATATAAACTCCTAAGAGTAAAGTACTGAAATATCCCTATGTAACTAACTATTTACATCCAACACTCCCCCTCAAGATGGAGCATAGATATCTCTTATGCCCATTTTGCAAACAATAGGATGAAAATCACAGTTACCAAGACCTTTCGTGAAGACATCAGCTAATTGGTTCACAGACCTTACAAAAGGTATACAAAGGAGCTTAGAGTCTAATTTTTCCTTAATAAAATGTCTGTCAATCTCAATGTGTTTTGTACGGTCATGTTGAACTGGGTTGTGAGCGATGTTGATAGCTGCGATGTTGTCACAATACAGCATAAGAGGTTTTTCTATGGTTAATCTAAGATCTTCCATTAACCTTTTAAGCCATAACAATTCACACGTCCCATGAGCCATCGCTCTATATTCTGCTTCAGCACTAGATCTAGCAACCACAGTCTGTTTCTTGCTTCTCCACGACACTAGATTCTCACCAACAAATATACAGTATCCTGAAGTAGATCTCCTATCATCAAGTGAACCAGCCCAATCTGCATCTGTATAAGCTTCCAACTTCAGGCTTTTATGTTTTTCAAAAAGGAGTCCCTTCCTAGCTGCAGATTTCAAGTATCGCAATATGTGGTGAACTGCATCCAAATGAGCATAATGAGGATCATGCATAAACTGGCTAACCACACTGACAGCATAGGCAATGTCTGGACGAGTGTGAGATAAATAAAGCAACTTTCCAACCAATCGTTGGTATTTCTCTCTATCAACACATTCTCCATCACCACTCTGTAACTTGTGGTTTGCTTCAATAGGTGTGTGCGCAGGCCTGCATCCAAGCATACCTGTCTCCTCTAGCAAATCAAGAACATACTTTCTTTGAGATAGGAAAATACCTTTTTCAGAATGAGCAACTTCGATTCCAAGGAAGTAACTAAGCTTCCCTAAATCCTTGATCTCAAATTCTCTGGCAAGATGATTTTTTAACTTGGATACCTCTATAGGATTATCTCCTGTCACTACTATATCATCAACATAGACAATAAGAATAGTAATCCTCCCATGACAATGCTTCACAAACATAGTGTGATCAGCATTGCTTTGTTGGTACCCAAAATAAAGCATTGCTTTTCAGGAATCTATCAAACCAGGCTCGGGGTGACTGTTTGAGGCCATACAAGGACTTCTTCAACTTGCATACCTTCCCTTCAATCTTTTGACAGGAGAAGCCTGGGGGAATCTCTATATAAACTTCCTCAGCAAGGTCTCCATGCAAGAAAGCATTCTTTACATCTAGTTGCTGCAAGTCCCAACCAAGATTTACTGCACAAGAAATAAGAACTCTGATTGAATTCATCTTGGCAACAGGAGCAAAGGTTTCTTGATAATCCACCCCATAAGTTTGAGTAAATCCTCTTGCAACAAGTCTAGCTTTGTATCTCTCAATTGTCCCATCAGCTTTCCTCTTAATAGTAAAGACCCATTTACAGCCAACAGCTCGTTTTCCATAAGGAAGACTAGCAAGTTCCCAAGTATCATTTTTAGATAAAGCTTTCATTTCTTCAACCATAGCATCCTCCCATTTAGGATCAGCAAGTGCTTCTTTCCAATCTTGTGGAATAGACACAGACAACAAAGAGGACACAAAAGCTCTATAGGATGGAGACAATGAATCATATGAGATATAGTTAGAGATAGGATGCTGATTACATGCTCTAACTCCTTTTCTAGTTGCAATTGGAAGATTAATATCATCAATATTAGGAATATCACAAGGTAGATTTGAAGAGTAAGGAAGGGTAGGATCTGTACTCAAAGGAGTTTGTGTTGGTTTTGGAACTGAGTTCGGGATTGCCTCTTGGCTAGGTAAAGCACTTTCGATTGCTATAACTTTATGTTTTCTTCGACTGTACGTAAGGAAATCATCATTCTCCTGCCTCATAAGACCCTTACTGACATTAAGAGATTCACCATCATTCCCTTTCTCAACCTCCATTACATTCTCCAGATTTACAGTCTCTTCATTTTCCATCTCCATGTTATTTTCTTCTTCTTCCAAAGATGATATTCTCTCACCCTGATTTCTATAAGTCAACTCCAAGGATGATATCCACTCCCCCTGACCTCCATGAGTCAACTCTTCCTCACTATAGCTCTCCCCCTAAAGAGATGACGAAGAGAAGTAAGCCTCGGATTCTCGAAAGGTGACATCCATGCTGACATAAGTCTTCCTGGTAGGTGGGTGGTAGCACTTATATCCCTTCTGAGTTGCAGTATACCCAATAAAGATACTTTTAAGAGCTCTCGGGTCAAGTTTACTGATATCCTTTTTGTGCTTATGCACAAAACAAACACAACCAAAAACTTTAGGAGGAACAGTGAATGGACAATTTCGGAGAAGAAGATCCAAAGGAGTCTTAAACTCAAGAGCTCGTAACAGCATTCGATTGATAAGATAAGCAGCAGAAAGAACTGCATCCCCCCAATAAGTTTTTGGAACATTCATAGTAAACATCAATGATCTTGCTACCTCCAATAGATGTTTGTTTTTACGTTCTGCAACACCATTCTGAGCAGGTGTATTAACACAGCTAGTTTGATGAAGTATACCATGATCGCACAGATACTTTTGGAAGAATCCCTCACTATACTCAGTACCATTATCACTTCTCAAAACTTTAACTTTAGCATCAAATTGAGTGCAAATCAGCTTATGAAACATCTGAAAGCATTGAAACACTTCATTCTTTGTACGCATTAGATACACCCAGGTAGTTCGACTATAACAATCAATAAATGTAACAAACCACCTGTAACCAGATACTGAGACAGCCCGGCTAGGACCCCAGACATCAGAATGTATAAGCACAAATGGAGAAGTACTCTTAATGTTCTGTGGAGGATAAGAAGAGCGTGTATGTTTTGCAAACTCACATGCGTCACAAGTCAAATTGCTCATAGTACATTGCTTGATTAAATTAGGAAACATATTTCCCAACACCAAAAAAGATGGATGTCCCAAGCGACGATGCTACTGAACCAACTCTTGCTGAGAAGAAGTGGTAGAACTACTATGAAGAGCCTGACCACTAGTATTATCTTTAGACAAGATCTCAAGACCATATTCTAACAAATACAACCCATTGTGCTCTTTACCATAACCAAGTATTTTTTCCGTTCCCAATTCCTGAAATACACAAGAAGATGAATCAAAAAGTACTGTACAATTCAATTCTTTAGTGATAGTACTAATAGATAAAAGGTTCATGGAAAGCTTGGGAACATGAAGAACAGATGACAAGGTCAGCGAAGGAGTACAACAAATGGAACCTTTCCCTGAAATAGATGACAGGGAACCATCGGCTACTCGAACCTTTTATTTACCAGAGCAAGGGAAATATGAAGAAAAACTACTAGAGGTACTCGTCATATGATTCCGAAGCACCGGAGTCTATAATCCATGGGTTTGAATCAAAAGATGAATGTGCATGGAGAGCATCAGCAAAACCAGAAGATCTCCTATGAGAATTGTAACCTGATCTAGCCAACACGTTCTTAAGAAATTGCACTTCTTTTGTACTAAAAGGAGAGGAGTTTGTGTTTTCACATGACGAGAGTTCTCTTTCATTAAACTCCATAACAACAACTTGTCTTGTCCCCCAACAATTATTCACACTCAGGCAGCTTAACCAACAAACAAATTTCAGCAAAAGGACTCTCCCTTTCAAAATCAGCCTTTAGGGCACTTTATCACTCAAATTATTTCTGAAAATAACCCAAGAGTGACAGATACCAGCTGAGAACAAGGAATGCAGTCCAGATCAACTTCAATCCGCAGCAAAAAAGGAATCACAACAAGGAAATAAGACAATCCACAGCCAAATTAGTCAACAAGGCACCCAATAAGCCCAGCAAAGTACTACCCACTACCCACAAATGCAACCAACATGCAAAACTCTGCCAAATAGAACACAAAAAACGCAGCTACAGTACCTCGAATCACAACCCGTGAAGAACAAATCTCCCAAACAGGTTTCTCCTTCCAACTCGACCTAAACGATCAACTCAACCACTCAAATCGAAGCCAATAAGGGCCAAGAAGTGGAAGAAAACAGCTGAAAACCTCCCAAATTGAAGAATTTCAGAAAAAATAAAAATAGGGCTACGAACTGAAAAACTCCAATTACTCCCTGATCTTAGGTCCTTTCTGAATGAAAGTTTGGGGGTTTTGGTCGCTCGAACGAGGCGATTCAGGATCTGTGGGTTGATTCCGGTGGGTCTCGCCGGAAAACACTAGTTCACGACGGCGGCAGCGGCAGCGGAACAGTGGCAGTAATGGCTAATTTCGGAGCTCTGATACCATGAAGGAATTTAGGAGAAAATCTTGTTGTATATTCATAACAATTACAACCTATGATATATATAAACTCCTAAGAGTAAAGTACTGAAATATCCCTATGTAACTAACTATTTACATCCAACACTTTATGTTCATGCAGATTGCGCACAATGTTTTTGAAGCAGGACTGAAAAGGTTTATGCATGAGCCCGTCTACATTCTTGAGTGAGTTCAACTACCCCAAATTCAGAAAATTTTGATAATGCTATTCTTTGGTGTTGTACACATGGAATGGTTCTATTAGGGTCGTTCTTTGTACATCTAGTCTAAGACTCAGGCTAACATATTTAACATAGTTTTTTTGGTGTTGAAATTTTATTTTATTTTTTCTTTTTCTCTTTTTCTGGTATGAAGATCTTTTTATTCAATCTATAAGTACTGATGCAAGTCAAAGAATCCAATGTTGAGCATTGGAGTATAGGGGCAACCACATGGGATGGATATCAAGATTATTAACTCAAGATTTGATCTAATATAATCGTGTTTTGGGTCATAACTTAAACCCTTCTTGTCTAAAATTTCTTTTTCTTAACATAATGAAATTGCATAATTATTTCTTAAAAAATAATAAAAAGATGGGAAAATGTGTTCTGCATTAAATGCTGTTGACATTTGGACTAGATTTTTGTTCCATGAGTAGTTTGAATCTTGGGTAATTTAAAAGGCAGACTCTTGAGTATTTTTCAAGAATATTGCTACAATATGTGTGCAGAAATAGTTATCTTATTCACTTCTCACATAAACCTCAGTTTTTTTCTTCGGCAACTGCAAAAGACTAGAATGTTTATCTCTTACTAATCTTGCTAAAATGCATATTAAATATTGATGTCTATTTATCTAGTCACAAATATGAAATGCTCTAATATCTTCCTCTGTCCTCTTGGTGATCTTGATTCTGCTTTTACTTCAGAAAATTCTATCAATGGCTTAATTGGTAATATTGATTATGTATCTACTGGTTTCTAATATTCCTGATGTCTCAGATATGCAGATTTTTTGACACGTTTAAATGATGACCAAAATATACGGGCTTTATTTGAGCGGGCATTAAGTACGCTCCCAGCTGAGGAATCTGTTGAGGTAGGCCTCACTTTTCAGACACACTTCGTATTTTATTTTTCCAGTCTCTGGTTAATTATTGCTTTGTTGAAATAATCTTATATACCTTTCTGGGGTAAGATAAGTAATGTGAGCCATTTATTTCATTATTTATTTAAATATAAAAATGAAATTACGAACTAGTATCAAATGAGAGAATAGCTAGATAGAGAAGGGACTGTGAAGAACTGTTAGCATGGTTACTAAAACATAATAATTTCTAATTAGTAATTATTTTTTTAAGTTTATATTCTGTCATTCATGATTTGCTCATTTATTCAAGGTATTGATACATTTATATCTTTAGTAATTATTTGTTTTAGGTTTATATTCTGTCTTTCATGATTTGCTCATTTATTCAAGGTTTCAATACATTTATATGTATTTTCAGATACTGTGCTTTGACATTTAATATGTGGCTGTGACAAATTCTGATCTGTAGGTCTGGAAAATTTTTTCCCAGTTTGAGCAAACTTATGGAGATCTGGCAAGCATGTTGAAGGTAGTAGCTTCTTTTTTATACATTATTTTCTTGTTTGTAGCAACAATGATTTCTGTTATTGTTTAAAAAGTTTACAAGGTAGTAGACTAGTAGCTTCTTTTTTTAAAAGATTCACCCAGTATAGTGCTCTGCAATTAGTAGCGATGATGATTTCCGTTCTTGATGTAATTGTGATTTTACTACACATAACAGGGTATACCCTTCAAAATATGTTCTGTTGACATATTGACTCCATATAATTCATAATCTGCCACAAGCTCTGAAGACGTGATCTCGAAAGCATGTAGGATCTGTATTGAAATCATTGTCTAAGTCATGATATCACAGCTTTTGTACTTATAGCATGCATGACTACCTCATTGTTTCTATAGGAAGTAGGTGCAGGATAATTTTAAAAAAATATGTTATCTTAGCATTCAGCCATTTATGATACATAGGTTGAGCAAAGAAAGAAAGAAGCTCTTTATGGAACCATTGAAGAGGGAGCATCAGTATTGGAGGGTTCACTTCAAGATGTTGTTTCACGTTACAGTTTCATGGATCTTTGGCCATGTTCCTCAAGGGATCTTGATCATTTAGCTCAACAGGAGGTACTTATAATTGCAGTCGCTTGTATGGATGAAGGACATACTGATTGGCACTTATTCTGCCTCTTTGGTATCAGCCTTGCTCTATTTTGTGGTTTATACAACTTATTGTATATCTATAACGAATTCAGTATAAAGTAATTCAAGGCTCTTCTCTTACAAAAGGAGATGGGAATATTCTTGGAATTAACTAAAATGGTTTTGATTCAATGTTAAGTGATGGTGAAGTTTAGGGAAAAGTTTTGAGAATCTCTCTCTCTCTTCTGGTTTTCTGTTAAGAACAGTAGACTTTGATCCTTTTCCACTACAGATAGTCCAATTCCCCGATGCCAAGGAACATAAAAATGAGACCTAGTAGCCGTGGAGGATCTTAGATCCCAACTGGGCCTTTATGGAAGTTTGCTTTTTCTGTACCTCTAAAGCTTGCTATTCCCTGAATTTGTTGAACCCTGTGTACTTGGAGCAGGCTAGATGCTCATATTTAGGTGTGCTCCCATTATTGTACTGAATTTTTTAGTAGAGTGACAAGCATACATTTTCTTTTGTGTAAAAAAAATAATTTCTTGAATGACATCTCTTTTCAAGAATTATGTTAAAACGCCCAGAACAGGCAGAAGTACAAGCACCTTTTGATGTGTGTACGTGTATATTTGTATTTGTATTCGGATTATAATTCTGCTCTTTGTTCACTGCTTAGTGGCTGGCAAAAAATATTAATAAGAAAGTGGATAAGTCTGCTCTGCCGAATGGGCCTGGGTTTGTAGGTAATATCATACTTATTCTGATATATGGTTCTTCTGATTGTTCTGTTATCATGTGGTAAATGCTGCCTTGTTTGTGCAGATGGGGTGTCTTCAGGTCTAATAAGTAATTCAAATGTGTCTGGAAAGGTTGTTTATCCCGATACTTCTAAGATGGTGGTATATGATCCCAGGCAAAATCCAGGTATGAAGTTCGTGCCATTTTCTTTTGGCCAGACAGTTTGTGCTATTTGAAGACTTGTAATTATTTTGTTTTTGGCAAGTATACTTTCATGACATATCTCTCTTTACCACTGTGATAAGATTATAGACTGCAAATATGACAGATGAAACTGCTAAACAATGAACTAAAACATGAGACCAGTCAAACATAGTAGGAATAGTTAACAAACTAACATAATCTATGTCTACAACTGCAAACTCAGTCTCCACTTCCTGAGAAGAAATTTATTATCAGGAGGAGTCGAATTATGCTGGAAGCTACTGCTCAAGCCTTAACAGCTATTTGTATCTTGTTTATACTAGTGGTTGCTTTGAGAACTTGATGCAGTCCATTGTTTCCTTTCCTCCATTTATGTACACATACATATGTCTGTGTGTGTGTGACTAATTTCATGAAAGCAATAGAATAACTTTTACCTTTCAGACACACCCTTGGCCCACGAAATTCAAATTCCATCTACTGAGGTCTACGAACAGAAGCAGTGTTTAATATGTGCTGCCAAACATCCTTAGAATATACATCAATGAAATTTTATCTTATTCAATAGTAGTGGTTTTTTTGTTTTAAATAATAAATTTAACCAAAGAAGGAAAATCTTGTACATACCATCTATGATATATACTCGTAAAGGGTAAATACCCAAATATCCCTATACTACTAAGTATTTACATACAACATGCCCTTTAAGATGGAGCATAGATATCGCTCTTGACCATCTTGCCAACAATATGATTTCATCACTGCTACCTAGACTTTTTGTAAAGATATCTGCCAACTGATTCTCAGACTAGACAAAAGGTATATAAATTAAACTAGTATCAAGCTTTCACTTAATGAAGTGTCTGTCAACCTCAATGTATTTTGTCTTGTCATGCTTAATTGGATTGTGAGATATGTCAGCAGCAGCAGATAGCAGTGTTGTCACATACAACAGGGAAGGTCTTTCCTTGGCTAGCCTAAGGATCTTGCATTAGCTTCTTTAGCCACAACAACTCACAAGCCTCATGCACCATTGTTCTATAATTTGCTTCTGCACTCGATCTAGCAACCATAACTTTTTTGTTACTTCTCCACCAAACCAAATTTCTGCCAACAAATGTATAATATCGTGATGTGGATCTTCTATTGTCAAGTGATCTAGCCTAATCTTCATCTATGTAAGCTTCTATTTTTAGGCTTCCATGATTGTTTAAGAGTTCATGCCTAGATGTAGATTTCAAGTATCTCAATACGCAAGGAACCGCATCCAAGTGAGTGGAATAAGGATCATGCATGAATTGACTCACCATAATGACAATATAAGCTATGTCTAGGCGAGTGTGTTATAAATAAATCAACTTCCTAACTAATTTCTGATATCTCTTCCTATCAACATGTTCCCCGTCATCGTTTCTCAGCTAGTGATTAATAGGAATGTTAGCTAGCTTGCATCCAAGCATACCAGTCTCCTCAAATTCCATAGCAAGATGATATTTCAATTTGGATACCTATTATGGATTATCTCTTGTCACAACTATATCATCAACATAAGCAATAAGAGCAAATTTTCCCGTTGCAATGCTTAAGGTAACATAGTGTGATCAATAATACTTTGTTGGTACCTAAAAGAAATCATTGCCCTTTGGAATCTATCAAACTAAGCTCAAGGTGATTGTTTCAAGCCATATAAAGACTTTCTTAGCCTACATACTTTTCCTTTAGTCTTTTGACAAAAGATCCCACAGGGTCTCCATGTTAACTTCCTTATCAAGATCACAATGCAAAAATGTATTCTTTACATCAAGTTACTGCAAATTCCAACCAAGATTGGCTGCATAAGAGATAAGAACTCTAATGAAATTCATCTTAGCAACATGAGCAAAAGTTGCCTGATAATCCAAACCATAAGTTTGAGTAAATCCCTTCACAATTAATCTTGCTTTGAATCTTTCAATTGTCCCATCAGCCTTAACTAATCTTGCTTTGAATCTTTCAATTCCCATCAACCTTCCTTTTAATGGTATAAGTTCCTTAATTATCATTTTTGACAAGGGCTTTCATTTCTTCTACCATGGGATCCTTCCATTTAGGTTTAGTAAGTGCTTCCTTCGAACCTTCTAGAATAGATAAGAAAGCTCTATAGGATAGAGACAACGAGTTATGTGAAATGGTTATATAAGAGCTCTCGGATCAAGTTTACTAAAATACTTTCCATGCTCATGCACAAAGTAGACGCATTCAAAGACCTTAGGAGGAGCAATGAATGAACAATTACATAGAAGATCCAAAGGAGTCTTAAAATTAAGCTCCTAATAGCATCTGATTAATAAGATAAGTAGTTGATAAAATCAACAACCTTGTCACCTCCAATAGATGTCGATTTTTCTGTTCTGCTATATCATTATGAGCAGCAATATTAACCCAAATGGTTTGATGAATTATACCATGATCACAAATATAGTTTTGGAAGGACCCTGAGAATAGGGTGAAATTTGAACTGGATTATTTGAATTTAAAAATTCAATATTCGAAAAATAATTCGATATAGTATTCGAAACTAAATTCAAATTATTTGGAATTATTTTTTATTAAAAAAATTTAAATAAAAACTATTTTTTGTTTTTTTTTTACAAAATACCTTAACAAATTCAAGTTTGAGTTTGAACTTTTATTTCGAATTTGAATTCAAATTTAAAATTTTATTCAAATTCGAATTTCAGTTTATGTTTGAATTCGGATTTGAATAGTACACTATTCGATTCGAATCACAGCCCTATTTGAGTATACTTTACACCATTGTCACATCCCAAAACTCTAACACTAACACCAAACTGAGTACATACCATCTTGTGAAACATCTAAAAGTATTTTAACACTTCATTCTTTGCAAGACACCCAAGTAGTACGACTATAACAATTAATAAAGGTTATAAACTACACATAACCAGATAAGAAGACAACCCGACTACGACCCCACACATCAGAATGAATAATCACAAATGGAGAAGTACTCTTGTTGTTTGTTGAGAAGTGATAAAACTACTTTGAAGAGCCTGATCACAAGTACTGTCTTTACACAATATCTCTGGACCATATTCCAATAAGTACAACTCATTGTGCTCTTTACCATAACCAATTTTTTTTTCCATTCCCAGTTCTTGAAAGACATAACAGAACAAATAAAAAATGAGCCTATAGTTTAAATATTTACTAATAGTAATGATAGATAAAATATTCATGGAAAACTTAGAGACATGAAGAACAAAGGATAAGGTTAAGGTAGGAGTACAACAAATAGAACCTTTACCTGAAATGGATGAGAAGGAACCATCGGTTGCTCGAACTTTTTCTTTATCCAAGTAAGGAAAGTAGGAAGAAAAACTACTAGAGGCACCCGTTGTATAGTCTAAAGTACTGGAGTGTATAATCCAGGGTTCTGATTCAACAGAGGTATGTGCATTGAGGGTAGTAACAAAACTAGAGGAGGATGCCATAGGAGACATGCAATCCAGTTTAGCCAACAAGTGCTTGAGACATTGCAATTCTTCTTTACTAAGAGGAGTATAGTTATGTTTTTCGCTCGACGAGAGCTTTGTAGTTTCAGAAAAATAATTCTTATCAGTTGTCACTGCTACCCAACCTCACTACTGCATAACTGATCCCTTTAGATTCAATGTTGCTTCCAATACGGGCATTTACAATTGCCTGAGAGTTACTAATTACATCCATCTTACCAACAACAATTGGTGGAGAGTAAATCAAGCAAATAATCTCACAAACTCACCCCAAACAGTAACCATCAACAAAACAAAGCTAAGCAGACCAGCCTCAACACATAGACACACTCATCCCGCAAGTGAGACAACCAACAAAAAACAAAGCAACCACTTCAGCCAAACACACTCAGCCTGCAGCCAAACAACCAACAAAAACCAACCTCTTCAGGTCACCTCCTCAATCAAAAACCCTGCAATAAAACAAGTCCAGAATTGACCCACAGCCAAACATCCAAACAGACCCCAGATCAGCGGTCAAACAAGTGCAAATCAAGAAAAAGTAAGCTTCCAAGAAACTCTCCCCTTCTAATCAATCTTAAGGGACAACTCCTAGCACTCTAGTTGAAGTCAAGGAGGGCAAAAGGAGTGAGAAAACAGCTGAAATCACCAGAATTGAAGAGTTTCAGAAAATGGAAAAACTTAGGCCAAGAAGAGAAAATCACGAAATTGGCCCATGAAATGGGGGAGAATTGAAACAAAATTTTGGGGTTTGGTCAACATAGTGGTGGCTTGGTATTCCTGCTCTGATATCAATTGGATTTGAGAGAAAATATATTGTTGTATATTCAACCAATTACAACCTATGATATATATACTCCTAAAGGGTAAATACCCCTATACTACTAAGTATTTACATTCAACAATAACCTTGAAGATAGAACTTACAGAAATCTAGAGAACAAAAGAAAGGTTTAGAGGAGGCTCTCAGACTCAAAATAGATATTAATTTCAAGAGGCACTTTTCTACTATCCATTTATCCGCACTAGGCTCTTAGCCCAAAATAATATATATTATCCATATTAGGCATAATTGTACACCATGCTTCTGCTTACTAAACTCCCCCTTGGGAAGCTAACAATTTTCCAACATTTAGTTCATGATTAAGTATCACATAAATGATAAAATAACTTTTTTCTTTGATAAATTACCAACTCATCTAAAAGTTCAAGCTTCTACTGAGGAAGGTTCTTTAATCATTTGTACATTCTGATACTTCCTGTCATGTATGGGCTCGATAATTTTCTTTCTAATGGATTGGCCCAACACGTGAGTTTTATGATTTTAATTGGGGGTGTAGATGACTGAAGTGGGGTTCAAAATCTGGACCTCCTACTATGATACCATGATAAATTATCACCTCATCTAAAAACACAAGCTTTTAGTGAGAGAGATTATTTAATCATTTGTATTGTCTAACGTTCTTCAATGATTTAGTATATTTGTTTTTATCCAAAAAACAGTTAAAAGACAAAAAAGAACAAGAAAAGAACAGTGTATTGGTTATGGAATTGATGTTGAGCCAAAAAAATTTAATTGTTTGTCAGTCAATGCTTAGATGTTATTTACAATAGTAGGTTGATTGTTTGAAGTATGGGATCAGGACTTCCATTTTTGCTGCATAGTCTTTTTATTTATTTATAAGAAACTCCATATTCATATTAAATAATCTGAAGACTGTAGGAATTAGAACGTGTTTCTTATTCCCAGAGATAGTTAAATAGTGTGGATTTACTTCAATCATCAGCCATGAAAGGTGTCACGTACAACTCAAGTTTTGCAAAAAAGAAATATCATCATGTAAATTTCAACTCTCCCACGACTAGCTCTAAATTTCAATAAACAGCACCTTGGTTTATATAAATGTTTAAAACCTACCTCTGGATTTTCAAATCTGGGCATTATATTTGTAAGCTATATAGCTCGATGGTTTTTTGAGTACAAAATTGTAAGATTTACTCAAAGAAAAAGAGAAGAAAGGATGCAGGTAAAATACATGCTTAGCTTTAACAATCATCTGAATTATATATAATACAGCCTACTCTTCCTAATTTAACCACTAGAGTATGCGTTGCTTTCTTTAGCTTGTGGATAACCACAACTTACACAATAGTACACTAACAATTACATCAAAATAAGCTAAATTGTCATACACCTTGCTTCTTAAATGACGCTGACAGCTTTAACAAAAATTTATAGCCTGCATCTTCGTTAGAATATGTTTCCATGGTAGCACCTGTTTATAGATTTTAATGTACTTTTTTTTATTAATTATCATTTTCCTTGAGGCAATACTCATCAATTAGGAAATACTTCTACTAGTTTACAATAATAATTTTGACAATTCCTAAATTCCTAAAGAATGACAGTTGAATTTCCATGTGAAGAACAGTACCATATTTTGAAGCAAAAGAGTTGGCCACAACTTTCAAATGTGGCTATGGTTATCTGTATGAAAACAGCTTGCTGATCCTTCAGTACTTGTAATTGCTCCTAATGATTTCCAATCATCATCTGGCATTTCTATTTTAAAAGCTCCTTGTATTTTTAGTGCATTTGGACTCTGTTTCTTACTAATTTGCATATTACTTCAGATTCATGGGTCTATTGATATATCCAGCTTAAAGAAATCCTTTTTATGCTTTAACATGAGCAAAATAATGGCTTTGACTACTTAGAAAAGTGATTACTAACAAATCACTTAACATCAGGAAGTAGATGAACGAACATAAACATATATATTTTGGTAAAGTTCTCTGTGTGTGTATGTATAGGTGCAGGTACAATTCTATCCTATTATGCCATCATACTCAGTTGCTAATCTTATCTGATGTAGAGACAGCAATGGTGCCAAGCACAACCACACCCGGGCTTCCTGTTTCATCTAGCACCTTGTCAAACTCAAATCAATTTGTTGCAGTGTCGGGTGGTGGATCAACAAATGCATTTGATGAAATTCTGAAAGCTACACCGCCAGCTTTGGTAGCTTTTCTATCAAACTTGCCTGCAATTGAGGGTAATTCCAAACTTTCATTTTCAATATCTAGTTGATGGTCTATATTTTTCTTTGTTGAATGTGGACCTCACCTTTAGTAGGTCTATGCCATTTCATCAGTTTGATTATTATCTTAAGTTGTTCCTTATATGATCATGTAGATTTTAGTGCAGAAACATGATTATTGTCTCATAAAAGTCGGACTGGTTAGTCTAAAGGATTTCTACAGGGATGGCACTCAAATCAAATAATTCGAATTAAAAAATTTGAATTCGAATAGTATATAATCCGATTCGATATTCGACAAATAATTCGAATTAGTATTCAAATTCGAATTAAAATTAAAATTCGAAATTATATATGTTTTTATTAAATATTTATATGAAAAAAATTACTTTTTATAATTTTTTTTTTTTTTACCATAATACCCTAAATATTCGAATTTGAATGTTCGAAATCAATTCAAATTCGAATTTCAGATTAAGTACGTATAAGTATTCGAATTCGAGTACTAGAATTTGAATTTGAATTTGAATATTGCCCTATTCAAAGCTATGTGATTCGAATTCCACCACTAGATCTCTATATCTTACTTTTTGGGTTTCAACTATTTCAAGCTCTTATGAGCTGTTTAACTCTCAACATTGTGAAAGCTCATTTATGTCCACTTGTAACAAAAAGTCCTCTTCCTGAGTGTCTACATTTTAGGTTGAGTCCAAGAAGTACAATACTTATATTGGTCTATACTGTCCAGATTTGAGTATCTTGTCTGTTTCTTGTTCGGATATAAGTTGAAGCACATGCCATATTCATACTGTTTTTCATAATATGAATGTAGTATAATATTTCATCCAGTTAAACTTTATTTACAAATTGCAACGTAGTGCTTTAACATTATTTGAACTCGGCTTCAAGAACTTATTCTGATTCCATGTTGGTGGGAATTAAATAATCAGGGTTTGTTTAACCAGTCTTATGTACATGATTTGGTTTTGTTTGTTAGAATCTTTATCATTCTCATCAGTTTTCAGTTATATGTAGAACCAATGAGAACACATAACATCTTCCACTTAACCTCTTGTTTTTAGGCAGACATCCCAATTATCAATCTCATCAGTTTCGAGTTATATGTAGGGCCAAAGGAAATAATATAACATGTCCCACTTAGCCTCTTGTTTTTTTTGGCAGAGGTCGTTGACGTTTCTTGCTTTAATATCTACCTACTTATTTATGACTGCTCAGACCTGTATGTGCCTTTTAATTGCAAAGTGAATATAATTCTCCATTCCAAGTGGGCTGTCATCATACTAGATCTGAAAGATATTTGTAGTTTCTACTTCTTTCCTTTCAATGAAGTTTTTGCATTGATACTACCTAAAACTTGCATCATTATTCATTAAATGGTGTTTCTTTGAGAATTCCAGGTCCAACACCAAATGTCGATATTGTACTATCAATTTGTTTGCAGAGTGACTTATCAATGGGACAGAGTGGGAAATTAGGGACTCCTCCAACGCAATTGCCAGCGGGTCCTGCTCCTAGTACAAGTGAACTTTCTGCTTCAAGCAAGTCTCATCCTATTCCAAGTGCATCATCTTTTAAACCGACCAGTAATAGACACTATGGGAAAAGGAAAGAAGTAGACAGTATGTTTATCCTTTTGACCTTTATCAATGCTATGCTACTTATCTACTTACAAACTATTTTGTGTCTGAATCATGGAGTTTTCTAGAATATGTTGTATCATGTATGCTTTAGAAATTATTTTTGATGGCTGAGAATTTAGCTTGGTAATCTTCACATCTTGTTAGTATTCAGTTTGACAAGGTTTATAGCTGTATAACTAGTTCAATTTTAAGCACTTGTTCAGCCAAACTTGCTAGGTGGCATTGTGTATGCCATTGATGCCTGTTTTGATGCTGATCTGGTGTTTCAGTTGCAAGAGCTCATCTGCTATGCCACAATCAACAGCCAACTTGGTGTATATGTGTACGTGTTTTGTTTTGTATCATATGAACAGTGCAGCAGGCCTCTACTGTGGGAATAAAGTTCTGTTGGAAAAGATTATATTTCTGACTCAAATCACATCTGTACTTATAGTTCCTATTTCATGCTTGACAATTTTAACTGCTTGATCCAAGTAGATCACTTGATCTCCCCAGTGATTTCCGGTGATGCTAGTTTGTATACCCGAGTGATTGTAGGATGCAGATTTGTCAACCACTACCTTGCTCATCATATTTGTTTCTTTTAGTTAGTATCTTAAAACTTCTACTAATTTTCTTAACCTGTAAGTGTTACAAACTTTCTTTGATTTTGTTTCAGGGAGAGAGGACGATGACACTGTAACTGTTCAAAGTCAACCACTACCTAGAGATGTTTTTCGGATACGGCAAATACAAAAAGCTCGAGCAAGTAGCACTTCACAAACAGGATCAGCTTCATATGGAAGTGCCCTTTCGGGTGATCTATCTGGTAGCACTGGCTGAAGCAATCTTCATCACCCTGGCTTCTTTTCCCACTAAACCAACCAACCTTCCTTCCCCATATTTATGGCCTATGTAAATTTATTACTTTTCTCTCAATAAAGGCTTTTATTTCTTTGTTTTTTCTTCCCATTAAGGATAAGTTTGGAATGTAGGGTGTCTTGGACAAGGTCTGATACGCTGCTAAAATAAAGAGTGACCCTTTATTTGATCTCTCAGAAATTTTTTCCCATTCTTTATTTGGTTTCCTGGAAAATGAAAGATATATCCAATCTAAATTTGAAAAAAAGAAGAAGTTAAATCATTACTACTTTTTGGGTTTTTCCAAAAGTGATTACAGGATCTTATTATGCATCTAAGTTCTTATAATAAAATAAATTTAATTATTGTAGATTCATTGAAATAAACTAAAGTTACTTGTTTTTATTTAAAATTTCATTACTAATATATTTGTCATCCCTCATTTGAGAGTCATACAAAAAATAAAATAATTGATACAAAGATCACATATTCAAAAAATATTACATCTTTTTAGAGATAAAAAAAAATATCAAACATAGTATAAATGGTAAAACAAAAAATAATTAAAACTTTAATTTTCATATGGGTTTATTATCTTTATCTATTAAAAAAATCATACAAATTATTTATTTAGTTAAGAAAATTACGTCCATATTGCCTATATATATATATAATTTAAAATAAAACTGCAAACTAGAGTTTTTTAGATGGGATGGAAGAGCTTTATTTAATTAGATAATTAATGTGAGTATTACTAGACTATTAAATATACACAAGTTCCTATTAAAATGAAAATGAAGGTTGTTTGAAGGGTCTTCACTAATAAAAACTTGGATCTATAAATGGTTAAGGATTTGTGTAATTATTTACTAAAAATTACAATGATAGAAGTAAGATTAATACTGGAATTATGAGTTTGATACATACAATTCTTAGGAATCTTGTATACCCAATTAGTGTTCTACCAGCGAAGCTGGCATTCAAAAAAAGAAAAAAAAGGGGGTTACTTACCAAAAACATTGCAGAATGATAATTTAACTGGAAAACTACAAATAACAACTTTGTTTTTGTAATAATTTTGATAATTTCATCACTAAAAAAAAAAAAAAAAGAAGATAAAATGCATATGAGAAATGCTTTTTGATAGAGAAATGACAATCAAACAACATGATTGTTTGGTTTGTCGTACATTTAAAGTGACTATTCGTCTAAAATCTAAGGAAAAGTAGTGTATCCCTATCTTATAATTTTTGTAAGTTGGGTTTTGATTCAAGGTACCTGGTTATCACCAAGAGATTTTACCTATTGAATCTACTAACCTCTTGACCTTACATGACATCTTTAGTAGACAACAATAGTTAAAAACAAAGACAACAGCCACTCTAAACCCATACCGAAACTATAGCTGGTCTCTATAGCTGCACTTGGCTTGCAGCAGCAGCATTTCTTGATCAACGTCAATTCACATGCTGGAATGAGTTAATGCCAAATTTTGCAACTTGGTTCACAAGTGATTCAAACAAGTTGAGACTGCCAATGGGTGCTTCAAGAACTCCAGTTGATGGGCAATAAAGAGCAACACGAAATCGGTAGCTTTACAAGGACACCAAATCGAGATGGATGAAGTGATCTATTAAGCATAAAAAGCTCTAGGGCATTGAAATTAAGCGTAAAAGATCCATTAATGTCAGTTTGAACTTGGGCAAGGCTAGATTTGCCTCCATCACATGACGAATTCATGTCAACACCAACCAAAGGTGGGCTATTGACACCAGGCTCAGGGTTTCCAGAGGCAGAACAAGCCAATTGACCAGAAATGTCTACTTTTGGTAGTTCAAAAGCAATGCTAGTACTACGAAATATGCCAGCAGTGCTACCAATGTCAGTACTACCCAGCAGGTATCGGCTGTGGGCTACTGAGGTTGTGGTAACAAGCAAGAGAACAATGAAAATGGTGGAGGGATAAACCATGGCTGGTTATGTAGAAAGCAAAAGGTAGAGAAGGTTTTAGAACTAATGTCTGTCCTGTAATTGTTGCATGCATGTGACCTCTATTTATAGGTCTATACCATCATGCATGTCCTGTATATATGTAGCTTTCACTTCTCATTTATAAACGCAAAGGGGGAATATTAACTGTTTTGGATGTCATTGAAGATTACAACATTTTTTACTTTCTTTCTTCTTAAAAGAATTTTTTTTTTTAATTAGGTCATTTATGATTTAATCTTTTTAATTGGGTCTTTTAGTTTCAATGTTTCTAATCATATTCTTAATCAAGTTAAACCCATTGAGATAAAACACAGCAAAATTAGTTGTTCAGACTAAAAATTAATATTTAAAGAAATTCTGATGATCTGAAAAAATTTGTAACCTAATTTATGTACTCACATTATGAAAGAAGAATATTTCATTCTTATAAAACAGATGTTATAATTTTAAATTTGTGATTGAGCAAACAAAATTCTTCTGCTGAATGAATTGATATTCATATGACTTTTCATGTCATACTTTGCTTTTAATTTTCTTCATATTTTTCAAAAAAATATATGAACTGACTGGGTTATACTGTCTCAATGTAATAGACATGACTTGATTAATGATGAGAACATATTGAGAGATCTCACCCAACAATTATTCTTCCACATGAATTGGTGTCTTCCATGCATGAATACCCACATACATGCTTAATGGCCATAGAAAATAACTATTAGTCTACTCACTTAGTTTTTATGTTTCATATTTGACCTAGATTAAACTTTATTTTTAAGCAAATGTGAAAATATGCAGAGATTATAAATTTTTTAAAAGAAAAGATATTTCGAGATCTCATCTAACAATATAAAATTTTTAGTTAAATTGCTTCTTTAACACTTGTGAGATTAAAAAACTAAGATATTTTTAAAAATTTTGTAGTGAAACCAAATGACAACAGTGACAATACCATTTGTATATATATATATTTTTTCTCTCTTTTTGTCTCTTGAGGTTACTTAATGTATTTAACATGCCTCCTCAATATTTCTAGATCACATTCAACCATAAGGCAAAAATTTGTTATCAAACTCAAAGTAATATATAATTTTCTTTTAGTATTCTTTGAACCTAGCTTCCACTTTCTTTTGTGATTACTTAGGACATAAATAAAGAGCTAAATGTCATTATTTCTATATTTTAAAGGAAAAATAAATGTATTTAAATTACTGGCTTCTTATGAATGTCATGAGTTACCAATTTAGTCTATATATACTTACCTAGGGACAAATATTTCCTTTGAGGACCATTGACACTCTTAGAATGGATGGTGCAATCAAGAAGGAGGGCCTGCGCTTGCTAAGTAGAATCATGTCATTGGAACAAGGCAACCAAAAAAAAAACAGATAAATCTTTTTAACATACATGCACTTTTTCTTAGTGTTTGCTAGCTTGAGAATTGATAATAACTCACATAAGAATCTTTTTAAGATTTGTGACAGACTTATGTGTTATTTATTGGTGTTGAAATGATAATCACTATGATTTTATTCTTGTACTTGTGTCTACTGAGTATTATTATTTATTAAAATCGTTGAATGTCATCTGAGTTAATATTTATTAGTTATCTTTAGAAGATTAATATTTTTTATTTTATAAATGGAGACAAATGGTCTTATTTTCATTGGAAATGTAATAATAAAATTAATATTTATTATGTTTATGAATCTAACTTCAATACATTAATTCATCGTGTGAAAATTTCTTGGAATTTTTTATTATTTGTTTTTTACTTTTTGGCCTTTGAATTTCAATTTTACATTTCTTTGATCATCTAACCTATAGTTTTATTGGACTTTACCTAACCCCTCTGTGTGGATTATACTCTTGAGTTTGGCTAGCCTAATCAATCATATTGTATATATATCATGAACACTTGCTCATACTTTACTAATTATAACTTCATAGCAAATTAAACAAAAGAGCCTTTCAGTACATATAAAAAACATGTTAGCTAAAGGGTTAGATACTAATTAATCATTCTTCTAACGTTCCTCGCTGAACATATTAAACCTTATTGTCTTTGATTAATGAATTGTCTAGTTTGTTTTCACATAACATAGCCATTAACTGCACAAAAGAACCACTCTATCTAAGCTTAAGCTGGGAAAGTGCATCTTAAAAGTTGTAGTCACCCAATATAATCACCAAATTTACGTATCAAATATTACATTGGTGCTGGTTTGAGAGTTTATATATATATAATATAAAACATATTACTTTTTATCACTTAGTCGAATAGACTAAAATATAAACTATTAGATGAGATCTCAAAAATATATATCAATAATGTATATATTTTCTCACGTGCAAATGTATATATATATATATATATATATATATATATATATATATATAACATATTACTTCTTATCACTTGGTCGAAAAGATTAACATATAAATTATTAGATGAGATCTCATAAATATTGTATATATTTTCTTACTTGCAAACCCATTAAATTGGTTAACATGAAGAATGCAAATACTTCTCTAACATCTTTTCAAAAATCATTTTACTCAAAAATAATTTTGATCTCTTATCATTGGGTTATTAATTAATTAGAACAGGAAAAGAGGCAGATTCAATTAATCACATATTGCTGCAATATGCATGAACATTGTCTTCATTGAAGATATGGACAGTTTGATCATCCAAGGTTGAGTAAGCAGGGTAAGGGAAATACCCATGAACACCCTCATTGTAGCCATGGATGTAGTAGTTATACGAAGTCGCATATGTAGATTCGTCTATATACTGAGATGCATACGGATAGTATTGGCTATCATATGGGAATGGCCAGCTAGTATTCAGCTCTCCTTCCTGTTCTTCTTACAACTTTCAACATTTTTCTCTTGTTAACATATCCACTCTCTGACACCATCTGCTTGTCCATATCTATTTCCAATCTATCAACACCTGCAATCACATAAAAGAAATTGGGATGTCATTGAATTGTTAATTTCAAGGAAAAAAAATGGAAAGAAGGAATTCTTGCCATCTAATTAATTTGGAGATTGCTCTTCGAATTCTCTTTTCGCATCCTTCACAATCCATATGCACCAAAAGTTCAACAATCTATCAGAGAGAAACAAATTCAAACTGAAAGCAAAATTAGATTAATTTGTTTCTCATTGTTGGTACTGCATCTGATAGAAAGTGTGTATGGCACTTACAGACATGGCATTAGAAATTCTGTTCTTCCCAGATCTCCAACCAAACATATTGTTGTGTTCCGTTGTTCGAATTCACAGAATGTGAGAAATTGGGGTTATATGTTTTTGTAAATATAATTATAGAGGCTTATGTCAAAAAGCTTAGTGTGTGTATTTTCTGGGAGATCATGTTGTAGCCAGTGTTAGATAGCTTGTGCTACAAGCTAAACATAAAACTGCATTTATATATCATTATCTCAAATCTATGAAAAGAAAAATGCCAGTTTTGCTGCATACGTATATATAAATTTGTTAAGTATTTTTTGATCTGCATTTTCCCAAATTATGGGTAGGAAATTATAAGAATATTGAAATGGTCCACAAATTGAAACTGATAACAAATAGAGAATTTATGCTCAATTTGATTCTTTTCTTTTTCTGACAAGAATCTTCATTTTAATGCCAATTGCCGGTACTTACAAGCTGAGACAAGGAATAAGTACTGCTCGGCCTCTTCATGTAGGTGAGTGTGTATATAATATATAATGGATTTATTTTCTGGCTGGTCTTTGAAAAGATAACTTATAGCATGTTGCTGTCAACGGCGAGAAATTCTTTAATATAAAAAAATTCAATTCACATGTACAATACCTATCAAGACGTGTCATTAGAGACTCGTTTTTAAAACCAATCAACTAATATTAATATTAATATTTGATATGCCCACTTACTTATATATAATTTGTATAGTGTAAATTTTCTAATTTTTGTAATGTGAGTGTTACCACATTAACATATCTAGTTGTTTTTATTTTGGGTTATTTTGCACTAAGATTTTCTTGAAAAACTTATACTTAAATAAAAGTGAAACTGTGGAACAAAATAAATATGATCTTATTTGTGTAGGTTTTCTTTCATTTTCAATATGCCTTTTCTCTTTTTATGTTTATTTTCTGAGATGCAGGGAAGTTCAAGTTGAGTAGAGGAGCTAATTTCGGGAACAGAATATTGCAGGAATACTGTAGCTTTCTCAAGTTACATCCATTTCCATGTCATATACCTGATATTGTATTATCAGTAGCTTTCAGCTTTAATCTTTTTCTCTTTTTCTGATATATGTAGAGAAGCATATTACCCAAAAAAAAAAAAAAAAAAAACTATCATTGCCCAAATAAAAAAGAAAAATGTGCAAGAAGCTAGATATTTATTTGATCAATTTATATTTTGGGCTTGGGCTTTTTATGTAGATACATAATAACAAAACCTCAGTTCCAAAGAAATTACACAAAACTGCATTCCATAGATGTATAGTACTGGCGGAGTGGCCAGTATAGGTTAGAAAATTATGGGCCTTTAGGGCCAGGCCTGCTTATGACTTTCGGAGTAACTCTTGCGCAAGGCTGGTTCCAATGAATTACTGGTTTGGTTTGGTGCGTAGGAATATTTTTGTAGAATTAGAATGGGAGAGAGAATATGAATGGAATGGAGGTAAAATAGAATGATAATTTCATTTTATAATTTGGTATAACTAGTGAGGAATAATTATTTTATACTATTTATTTATTTTTTATATAATTTTTAGACATGAAATTATATAAAAATTATGTTAAAATGACAAAAATATCCATTTATAGATAAAGTAATAAAAATCTAACATAATTTATAATATATATCTTTTAATTTTTAATTAATTTTCTTAAACTTATATTACTTATTATTAATTAATTAATTAATATTATTATTATTACTTATATTTATTTTATTATTTCTTATTTCTTATTTCGATTGTTTATTAATATTAATT
Organism: Quillaja saponaria; assembly: GCA_029379385.1. NCBI lineage: Eukaryota > Viridiplantae > Streptophyta > Magnoliopsida > Fabales > Quillajaceae > Quillaja > Quillaja saponaria. The sequence goes on from CM055607.1 coordinate 25,646,773, forward strand.
TTATTTTAAAATTACTTAACTAATTTATTTATTTAACATTATTTATTTATTTATAATTATATTATTTACTATGATATGAAATGTATTTTTGTCATTTGACTAAAATGAATTGATTTATTATTATTTTTATATATAAATTTTTTAGTTTTTAATTTTATATGATTTTATATTATTTAATGTGATATGAAGGGTATTTTTTTTATTTGACTAAATTAAATAATAATTATATATTTTTTATTTATGAATAATATTATTATTTTATTAATATTCAACTTTTTATTTTATGTGATAGAATGATTTTATTTTTTTTTTTTGGTCATTTAACTGAACTAAACTGATTCTATAGAAGTAGAAATGAGCAATCTTACTCCTAAGTGGGTTTGAGATTTTTACTTATATGGAATAAAATAACTGAAATGGAATGAGTAATCTGAAACTAAAAACGTGCCAAACGAAAGAATGTTCTTTCCATGGAATCATACATGGAATGGAATGGTCATTCCCGCTTACCAAACTAATCCTTAGTTGATACATTTTAAAGTATTGTTGTCATTATTATAATTTTTGATTAGAAAATAAAAAGCTAGGTGGGGCCTCCCACCGCACCTATGTTGAGACCGAAGCTGAAGGTTCCTCTGAGAGTTATCACGATCATGAACATCGATATATCCCCAACCAGAGTTGTCAATGAGACTCGAACTCTCAACCTCTTTGAGGAAGCGCTTCTTGAGTACTGCCTTGACCGTTAGATCAACCTGTTTGTGGTATGGATGATATTATTTAGTATTTAAGTATCGATATTTATATATCAGCTTTGTTTTAAAAAAATAACACTTCTTATGATTTTCTCTTATATTTTAAATTTATTTAACTGTTTAGCTTTTTCAATTTAAAATTTTAAAAAAAAATTAAAAATAACCAATAGGCACCTCAAAACACTTTTTAAGAAAAATTATAACTAAATTTATAATATATTTTTTAATAATTACTAGATTTTTTATCTTAAAAAAAATTTACTCACAAATGAGGCTAGTACTTATATATACAACATCTAAAAGAGTGTAAATTGATAATAAAAAAATTATTTCTTGAAATAAACCTTAATAAAAATTTCCTTATTCTTCAAAAATATAAAGCCTTTTTTTAGTTTAACTATGGATCAGTTTGATTTAGCATTTGCAAATCAGTGTTTTTGGACAATTTATTGTTAGTAGAGATTGTGGAAGAATTGATTTTAATATAATCTATTTTGTATTTGATTAGTTATCCATAAAAAGTAATTTTGAATCATAAGAATTTTATTTTATTTATAAAAAATTAGGGTATTTTTGTCAAAAATAATATAAATATTGTGTCTTGTATTTTAAAAAAGTGTGTTCTGAAAAACTACACATGAGTAGCTTATAAATAAAGGGTTAAAACTGTATTGGATTTTGATTAAAAGTAATTTTCAGTTTTAACTAAACATACTATTAAAAAGAGTTAAAAGATTCTTTTAAACTAAAATTTAAACATGAAAAGTCTAACCCACTGGATCTGGCCTAACCACTTGAGATTTTAACGGGGTGAGATTTTTGCTAACTTGACTTATTTGTGTCAAGTGAAATTTATATCAAACCCGACCCACCCATCCAGCTGCACACCCTAAATCTTGGCCAACCACAAAGCTTGAAATAGGGACCTGAACTCAACCAAGTTTATTTCATGAAGAATGACGTCTTTCGGACCACACAGGTAGTGATCCAAGAGCAATTCCTTCGTCATAGTGCCACTGCCACTGATTTGTTTGCAAGTTATGTTATATTGGGGTTGATTTTAACGCTTTTAACTTCTTCTTCTTCTTCTTCTTTTATTTTTATTTTTATTTTTTATTTTTGGTTTCCCATGAATAATATGTGTGAACTTAATCTCATTCGAGTCTAAAAAACGATACAGTTATTGACCCTCCCAAAAAGAGAGCTTCCAGGATTCAAACTTTTGGCCTCCTACTAGGATTGCAATTCACTTATTACTTGCGACCAACCACTTCTTTACCTATTGATGTATAATATTGTTGTGTAACTTTCAAAATTAGGCAATAATCATAATTTGGACCCAATTTATGGTTGTAAAGAGACGTAAATATTTTTTTTTCATAAAAGCTGATAAAAATATTTGTATTCATAGTTTTCTGGTTTTGTTCTACTTTATTTTTTACCTGGAAGAAACTTTAACAGTATAAATATGATTTATTTAGTTTGAATTTCACCCATTTATGAAGGAATGTGATTTGGCCTCAGTTTCTTTAGTTGGGGATGTTTGAAAAATTGTGGGATGCAAGGGATTTCAAATTCTAATTCTAATAATATACTATTTGAACTATTCGTTTCAAATTTTACCCTTGTTCTCATTAGAAATTTTGTGTAGTAAATTTTGCTGTTGCTGCCATGCCGTCAACATTTTTGTGTGTATAGGGAGTTAGAAAATAGAATGAGAGACAACAATTGTACGCAAATCTAATATTATTAAGCTGAACTATTCTGCATTTTTTGATAACCAATCATGTCATCGCAATAGTTTTGTCATTGCAGCAGGTCAAGTGTTTCTGATTTTTGTATCTCTAGTTCAAGTTATACAGAATGTAAATGAACAAATATAATATTTTTGGAGCTATTTGTTGAAATGTGAAATGTGATAGTTTTCCTTGCACGTAGAAAAACAAAGAACATTCATTGTTTGTTTGATCAACATAAGTATGCACTTTAGTTACATACTACTACTATTCTATAAAGTAGTTGCTTCAATATTTAACATAATTGTTATTGTTACTAATGATTTGTATATTTAAAAACATTTTGTCATAAATTAGCAGTATCTCAGCAGATTTATTTATTAGTAAACATTTCACTGTATTAAAATCTACAACTACAAATTCATATTTATTTGTAATTTAATAACTCATCTGTTACTATGCTGATTTTTATGTAGATAATAATTAGGCAAATAAAATATTGTAATATTTGATAATTTATATTAATGATATTTTTATATTAATGGTCATAAATAAACAAATTAGAAATTGTAACATTGGTTCGTTTCATAGTTCAACAGCATGACACCTTTCAACATGACACACACGTATAGTAACATAAAAGAAAATTTTTGTCTATATGATTTAGAACTTTAGAAATTAGATATTATATAATAGTTTCTTAATTCACTCTTTATTAAAATTAAGTTATTTTTGTTTATAAATAGAGACAATCAAATTAGTTATGTTCATGTATCTATAAGATATATTTTGTTTATAAGGTATAGAGAGTTCGAATAAATTCATATCTTATTGTTTGGAGTATAAAGAAAAAAAAAAAAAAAAAAAAAACCCACAAAATAAGAGCACCAGAAGGTTGGAGAGAATTTGTAGTCCTGGGGAATGAGAGGAGAGAAGTTTAGGAGATTGAAATAAAGTACATTTTAAATTTGGTTAATGGTATATAATTAATTAATTTTTGAGTAACAATTATATCATGATGTACTATATAGATAATAATGTTAGAGAAAACTTAATTTTATAGTTGTTGTATGAATTTATTAGTTGAAAATTGTATACTAAAAAAAAATGGCAAGCAAGCTTTCTCTTAAAATTTAATGTGTCTTTTGCCATTAATTATCTCATTGTCATTGAGAATAGAAGGCAGCCTATCTTTTAACAATGAAGTTTCTAACCTGAAATTGCGTTTTGGACAAAGCTCAGTTATCAAATCAGGTAAAATGGAACTACACGAGATTAAGCTGTGACCCATGTAAAAGTGGGAAAAGGAAGTTTGGTATATTATAAATAATTAAGTTGGCTTGAGAATTCAAATGATCCAACTTACATGATACAAAAGATATTGTAATCTGGATTTTGTTGTCTAATATATGGTCTTAGCAAACTTGATTTATTGTAATTTGTTTGTGATAAGCAGCTACGCTGCACTGAGTTATTGTTCTTTGTGCAGTGCTGCCGGAATTGATTTTCTTCTTTGAATAGTGAAATACTCAAGTATCAAATTGGAAAATTATAGAAAAGAAAAGAAAGTCATCTAGTCAATTAATGTAAGTTTGAGTTTTAGCCAGTTACATATATAACGGGGAGCTCGCACGGGCAACTGTTTAATAAGGGTGTGGATGTCAGCTGTGTAAATCCTTCGTGCATGTAGCTGCATCATATATAAAAGGATAGATAAAATAACTTAAAAGAAAACACAATAAAAGATACAGCTCCATCCAGGGAAAATATTGACATCAAAGAGTGCAACTGATTTGCAACCATAGAGAAACTCATGATCACTACAGGCATTGACTGGATGCTCTTGTTTTGTTCTTGCAAATACAACAGCAGTGACCTGGCAAAAAAAAAAAATGTAAATAGGGAACAAGAAAAGAAGTTTCTCTTGGAATGTTCTGCATTGGTGGCAAGGAAAAGGTAATCTGCATCCCAAGGATTAGATGCAACTAGAATTCTGCTCTAAACCTCAGGATGCAGATTACCTGATCCTGACCCAATACTGTGTCTTGTTGGTGAACAGAGAACGTCTATATTCTTCCTGGTTATCGCCAAAAATACTGAGAAAATAGACTCGTTTAATGTGTATTTTGTTTGTCCTAAGAAGAAATACTGCACTATCAAGAATCAAAGTGTAAAACAAGAAAAGAAAGTCATCAAGTCAACTAATCTATGTTTCAATATTAAAAGCCCTTGTAACAGATAGCAAAATATTGACATGAAAGAGTGCAACTCTTAGAGAAAGTTACTTCACGTATTGGGTAGATAGTTTTGTTTTGTTTTGTTCTTAAAAATACAACTGCTGACCCGAAAATTTTTAACTACAAAAAGGTATTAGAACAATAAAAAAAATATTTTTCTTTAGAATGTTTTGCATTGGTGGTAAAAGGAAGAGGTAATCTGCATCCCAAGGATTAAATGCAATAAGTATATTGCTCTAAACCTCAGGATGCAGATTTTACCCGATCCTTACCCAATATGTGCTCTTTCATGGAAGGGATTGTAAAAGAGAGAACATGGAAAGGTACTTGATGGTTAGAAGTGCAGACATGGTTGAGTGGCATTTGCCCTGATTTTCCTGTTATATATAGGCATTGGGATGAGGCTGGTGATGAGAGAGGCTTCAGTGCTGGTCTATGCTGACCGGTAACTGGTGAGATTTGTTGGACACCAATAATTGGCACAAAAATGGTCCCTCTACTGTGATTTATTAGAAATGTTTTATGCCCTTCATTATTTTGTGTATTTGCTAATCAAATTGGGATTCCATATCCTTCAAATCTACTTATGGAATATCATTCTCATGGTCCTAGAGTACAAAGCATGGTCTTTAACATCTAAAACCAGTTAATAGTGCCCCAAGAATATCATTTATGTGTAGCGATGCAAATATATTCCATCCTTGAATCCATAGAAATGGCAAGTTTCAAGTGTTGCCAAGAAGCTTTTGGTATTGTTTGTATGCAGTCACTCCCTTATGGTTCTATATCCATGGCATATAAGCATCTATTCTTCTGAGGGAGACATGCAAACATGGTAGGAAGAAAGACGCTGTCCATATGATTCGATTTTTCATCCTTGACTAGCTCTAATTCAGATCATAACAGTACAAAATCATGCAGTTCCTTTTCCATTGTGCAATTTGCGTCATCCTGATGTGTGTTTCTGTCATTTAATGATTGTATTAAAGATATATACGCCCCTGAAAATGCCCATGTTGGTCTTTGGGAATCTTAGTTGCAAAGTGAGTCTGTCTTGGATTGTCCACTATAAGCTGCATGTCACCGACTTGGGTGAGCACCAAAGACTTGAGTTATTATGTGTTTTTTTTTTTTCATAAATATGACAATAATGGGGAAACTAAAAAAGAAGAACAATCCAGTGTGTATTAAACTTTCTATTAACAATGCTTTGAAATACAAAAATCCATTTCCAAGAGTTGCAAGAATTAATTTAACATGTCCTCAAGATGTACCTGCAACCTAACTAGCCTTGCTGTTGCTGAGGAACAATAAGGTTCTTTTGAATGGCCAAGGGAATAGAATGCGCTACTGAAAAAAAGCCAGTGGGGACCCTCAAACAAGATATAACTTATAAGGGTGGCTCCCTTTCCTTTTCAGTGTATAATCATCTTTTGGAGGGAGATAGCTACAGAGTTCCACATGAATAGTTGTAATCAGAAAGCTTAAAGATTCTTAGCTAGATTAGAATGGTAAGCTTCCAAGCACACTGGAACACTATGATATTCATGAATACGTGTGAGATCGATGTGCAAGTTTTCTATGTTATTTAATACGTTGTTAGGATAATTTGGAAAGAATCTTTCTAGCATGGAGGAATTAGATCTAAATCCTTTTGAAAAAGCAGTCAAGAAAATAACATCAATGTCTATGAAAAGCTGCTGTCCCTACCCATAACATTGGTTAGAGAAGAACAGGAATCAAATGATAATTCTTGATTAGAGCACCTTATCACGAACATGGCTTTATGGACTCCCGTGCACAATGTTAACCTACTCAAAGAATATATCGTACCTTTAAGAAGCATAAATTTCTATCATCATGCAACTTCTAATTATAAAAATATGTTTACATGTTCTTTCTTCTATTCCATGGTTTCAATCCCTTCTTGGAAGAGTCGCTGTTGGGTCAGGATCGGATACTCTGCATTCTGAGGTTTATATCAATATTTTTGTTGGTTCTAGTCCTTGGGATTCAGATTATCTCTTCCTTACTGCCAATGCATAATACTTTAATAGAATGTAAATAACTACTTTATAGAATAACATTTTTTTTGTTCTTGCATTATTGTTGCATTTTTAGATATTGATGTTGTATATCAAAGAACAAATAGATGGGGAGGTATCATGGAAAACCAAGCATCTAGTCAATACCTATGATATTCTAAGTAGGTGCAGGCATACAGAGACATATATATTGCTGCATATTAGATAAAGTTTTCCCGATCATGCAACTGAAGATCATTAGGTTTTGATAAGGTATCTCTTGAATATATATATGATACAAATTGCTGGGTTTTGTCAAGGCAGGTTAGACATCTGTCAACTTTTTTAGAGAATCATAAGAACTAAAAGATTATGTATGATTTGCTTAGAGGAAAAGAAGAAATATGGTGCAGGAACAACGTACATATAGCTTTTGCATTCAACTGAAATACACAGTACAGCCTATTCTACCTAATCCAACCACTAAAGTCTGGGTTGTTTTCTTTTGCTTGTGGATAACCAGAACTAATTAATTAATACACTAACAATTACATCAAAATAATTAGCTAAATTGTCATACACCATGATGAAGCTTGACAGCTGTAACACTCCTCCTTGACAATTATACTTGAAACTCCAGGTTCCTTCCTAAGTGTCTCGAACTTAGTTTTAGGCAAGAACTTTGTCAATATGTCAGCAAGTTGTTTTTAGAAACTTCACCTTCTTTTTCAGCTTCTCAAATTGAGTGGAACTTGATCTTGATATGCTTTGCTTCCGTGCGAGATAGGGTTTCTAACAATTGAGATAGCTGACTAACTATCACAAAATATAGTTGTGGCTTCAGCTGGTTCTTGATTCAGATCCCCCAGCAACTTCCTAACCTAAATGGCTTGATTCACAGCACCAGCATCAGCACATATTCTACTTCTGCTATTGATTAAGCCACAGTGCTGCTCTGCTTCCTTGATCTCCAACTAAAGAAGCAAGAGCGAATTGAGAAAGCATATCCATATATGCTTTCCATATCATTTAATGACCCTCCTCAGTCACTGTTAGTGTAACTTAAGATATTTAGCCAATTAGTATTTCTAAACCATATCCCAAGCTCAATAGTTTCCCTTACATATCTTAAGACCCTCTTTGCATCCTTGAATTACAAGTCACTTGGACTTTGCATGAATCAAGACAGCAAGCTTGCGGCAAAAATAATGTCAGACATGGTTGTTGTTACAACAAACTCCCAATTAAACTTCTATACAACCTAACATCTATCTTCACAGCATCAATGTCCTTACTTAACTTCACATTGTAAGCCAAAGGAGTACTCATAGGCTTAATGTTTTCCATGCTAAACATGCTTAGAAGATCAGCTGCTTATTTATTTTGGCAAATGAATACCTTCCTGAGTTTGATCAATCTCTATACCCAGAAAATATGACATTATTCTCAAGTTTGTCATTCCAAATGTTTGTTACATATAATGTAGCCTCGTTGAAGTTCTTGATGAATCCAAAATTCAATAGGTGACTCGTGACTATCAATTATGTCTTACTAGGCTCTAGGTGTCTGCTTCAAGCCATACTAAGCTTTCCTTAACAATTACACTTGATTTTCAATTTCAAACTTAATAAAGCCTTCTGGTTGTTCAATGAATATGTCCTCTTCTAGAAAACCATTAAGAAAAACTGATTTCACATCAAGTTGGAGAAATTTTCAACATTTTTTAGCAACAATAGCAATCAATAGCTTGATGGTGTCATGTCTTGCAACAGATGCAAAAGTGTCATTGAAATCAATCCTGAATTCTTGAGAATACCCCTTCACAACTAGTCTTGCCTTCAGCTTGTTCACAAAACCATCTGAGTTAAGCTTGGTTCTATAAATCCAATTAACACTAATTACCTCCTTATCAATAGGTCAGTCAACAAAACTCAATTTCATTCTTCTCTGTCATCTTTTTATCTCCACCTTCATTTTAGCCATCCAGTCTTGTGACTCTGTTGCATCAGAAAAGTTTGAAGGTTCAAACACAACTACATCAAACTAATTCCAAGCATCAACAATCAAATATTACGCAAGAGTACTATCCATAATGCTAGGAAATTATGATAAATTATATAACTCAAGGGACCAAACATGACGTACTTGGAACATCCTCATGTATTTGAACTTGATTCTTATAGCATTGTTGTGCTCGTTGCTTCATTAATTTATTTGGTGAAAAATATATAGGCATGTAAGTGCTTAACTGAACCAACCATGAAATGAAAATTACGATGTTACGGCAAATACAAAGTTCAACTTGATAATTTGAATTTGGAAAAGTCCAATGGGCAATAATATAAATGATGCAATCATGCAGGCAGAAAAGGTATTAGATAACCATAAATAAAAAAATGGAACCAAGTTGATTGTCAGTTATCCAACAAATAATAATAACTGGACCAATAGACATAATTATTTGATTAAGGCCCGTGCCATAAAAAGTAAGGAGGAATTTTTTTTTTTAATGTACTTGAACGCAGCCATGGAGTGTCAGTGGTCCAAGGCTTGGATCTCGCAAGCAACCAAACGTGCACCAAGTTGGGGCTGCTCGTTCAGGCGCATCTTAAGCCCAGTGAAGGGAGCGCTGCTTGTGGTGTAATCAGTGCTGGATCCAAAAAAACTTGTTAATAGGGACAAATATTTTTTATTTTTTAAAATAAATTGGTTTCAAAAAAAAAAAAAAATTTGTTAAGTAGTATGGAAATAGATTTGTTTCACAAAAATAATAAATTTTTATTTTATTTTAATTCCTATGAACCAAATTTCGGTAATAATTTTTAAAAAGGAGATAATGAGAGAAATTAATTTCTAAAGACAATTTAATCAATAGGCTAGAAGTTACTTTCTATTATTTGTAGAATATCCTAGTCAATTTTTAATAGTTGTAAAATATATTATAAAATTGGTTATTAAATGTCATGATTTCAGTGAGAAAATATTCAAATAGATTTAAATTTTTTGAATATTTGAATATGTTTTCTCTTACTAAGTTGTTAAATTTTTAGTAAATTTTAAAAAATGAAGTGCCAAAGTTTGAAATTTGTATAATTAACTAATGTTTGTTTGATATTTGTCTTGAGAAATTTATTAGTGGGATGAAACTGAAAATATTTAAATTGATGAGGATAAATTTTTTGCCCTAACTCGATATCATAAAAATCAAATTCTAGATATAACGTATAACTTTTAGTTGTGAAAATTAACTAAATACAAAAATAAATAAATAATAATATAATTAAATATGATATAAGTCGAACGCACGTCTTATATGTAAATTATCGCAAAGAAAATAAAATAAAATAGAGAAATACTTATATGAATTTATATATATATATACACAAAAATATAAACATGTGTGAAATAGTTTTCACCACACATTTAATATATATATATATAAAAATTCTACACCACTATTAGACCTTACTTTATTTTATATTTTATCTTTTCCTTGTTTTCTCCTTCAATTTCTTTTCTTTTTGGGTTGGTTTTCATCCCGTGTCTCGATTCTTCCAGTGCTTTCGTTCTCTGCCTTTATCCTCGTGGATTCCTCTTCCAGCCAAGATTTGTAGCTTCTCTTGGCAGCTATTCTTTTCCCTCTTCTTCTTGCTGTCTACCTTGGCCGTTCAACACCGAAAAAACTAGCACTTGCAACAGTCCTTGCTATCCTTCCCATTCTAGCTGTTGCTGACTTGCAGTCTTCCTTGTTGCCACACATCCAAAATTGTAAACCCAGAAGCTAAACAACGTGATGCCACCTTCACCAACAGCCACTTGGTTTGGACTTACCTATCCACTACTTTCCTAATTAAAGACATTCAGTTAGATTTTTATCAATAGTATCTATGTCAATCCTTCTATCAAACACCTCAATTAGATTCTTATCTACTGTTAGCTTATTAAATGTTAAAGTTCTAGTTTTATCACTGCATAGCACATCCACCCCTGTCATTTCTTCTATTGCTGTCATTCTTTTGGTGATAGCTCCTTGCTGAGCTAAGGGATGGGATCCAATTGCCGTTGTCATAGATAAAATGTGTGGGCATCTTGGATAGTCTCAAAGAGTGCATATTCTACATGGACGTGGATATATTGTGAGACAATAAAAGGTAAAGCTAAATGTTTCAATTAAAATTTTCAAAAAGTCATTATGAACGGGTGATGGTAAGCTGTAATATTCTAGTCTTCTAATTATTGGGTTTTGGAATTTGAATATACTACTTTGGATTGAAATGCAATTAACTGAAATATTAATTGAAAACTTTAATTAATTAGAATGCAATCTATTCCTATTTTAATTTCTTAAGTAGAATATATATATATGTTATGGAATTATACTGGTTTGGAATCAAATTAATCTAGAAACAATAGCCAGCAAGAAAGAAAAAATAAATAAAAAATAAATAAATCTAATGCTTTTGTTTTAATTTAATTAACTAATTCTTGGGAGTTAGGATTAGTTTTATCTAGAAATTGGTTAAGAATTAAGTGTAAGGAATTAAGCGTATTGTGTTAACCATTTGTGTCACGTATGGATATGATATACATGCATGTCAAATAAAAGTAATTATATTCTTATGATATTTGACAAAACATATAAGAGGAACTAGTTATAATATAATGAACAAAAATGGTATATCTTGATGTATGTGGTTAGGGATTATTTATATTTGATTTGATTATAAATCAAAAGTTTAAGAACACAAAGTAAAGTATCATTGTTTAAAGGGTAAAAGAAGGGAAAATCTTGGAACTAGGATAAATCGATATTGGAAATTATAACTCAAACTTTTGATCAATTTTAAATGATTAACTTAACATGAATTTGATGTTTAGAATATGAGAAGTGTAAACTTAAGGGATTAGTGTTGATTTCTTGGTAGATTTATATATATATACATGAATCGAAATTAAAGTTAGATTCAAGGTAGTTAGTAAGTGTCTAAGAGGAATTGGTTTCCAAGAAATGCATGAAAATAGATATCAAAGTTGTAATAATTAGAAGATTATAAATATAAAGTTGATAAACTAAATAATATTTGAAAACATGACTTCCAACTCATGAACATATTATTGAGCCAACAATGTGAGGATTCATAAGGAGCGACACATAAGATCCATATCACTGTGAGTGGTTAATTGTTATCCCTTGGTTGCTAGATTAGTTTATTTGTTTGTTTGATATATATATGTTATATAGAGGTGAATAAGAATTGTAATGCTATGGTTGAATTATGTAGATTGTGTTTGATGTTTGGAATTGTTTGTGGTTGATAAGGGCCAACAAAGTGATTTTTCTAAAACGATTTTATTTCCGAAAATAAAATCTAGGTGCACTTAAGATGTTTTAATTTAATATTTTGATTCTGATAAGTGTTTAAAAAGAATTGAGTGCTCAGCCCCAGTAGGATGGATTATGTATGGAGAATTAACTTGTTGTGCGGGTGCCTAAATGCCTCGTGGGAAGAGATATCTATTGTGCGAGGCTGGGTTACTCAGTTGGCCCTTTTGTATGATTTGTGTGCTTCGATTATTTTGATTGAATTATACAATATACTACTTGAATTGTGTTTGTTAACTTTTATGTTTCCGTAATCGTATAAGTGTATCTTTAGTAGATTTGAAACTTATGATATGTTGATATTAATTGATTGTATGTTATATATGTGTGTTGAGTGATACTAGTACCCTTTGGATACATTTTTTCACTCACGGAGTTCGTAAGACTCACCCTTCTCTCGTGGAAATTGTTTTAGTAACAGGAGTTCCGTATATGGCGTCACCAAGTTCATGACCTGCTGACAGAGTACGACAATGTATTTTCTAGGATTTAGACTTGAAGTCGAGGATGAAAGTTTGAAGTCACACTATAATTGTGAAGTGTTTAATTTTGTATGATGTAATAGTTAGTTAATTGTCTTATTTATGATGTGGACGGAGTGGAGCTCCTTGTTGTCTTTGTGTAAAAACAGGAGTTTAGATGTTTGAATTTTGAGGCATGTTTTATATTGTAGGGAACCTCTGCTGAAATTTTAGTAAATTGTCATTTCTTTCAGTAAACAAACTTTTATAGTTAATTTCTATTTTATAAAATTTTTCTTTGTGTGTTAGTTTAGCCAATAGTCATATGTATTTAGTTGTGGTAAAGTCAGGGTTACGGAGGTTTGGTTATCTAATCCTCTGGCCAGTCATGCCTCCATGAAATGTGTGACATTTTTATCTAGCCATAAATGAGTAAGGGTGATATAATATTTTTCGTAGGACCTATATATAATTTTTATAAGCCAGTGAAGTCAACTGCCCTTACTGGCTTGTATGTAAATATGCTCTTGGGTGTAACTAGGTCTGCTCTAATAATGTTGCAAGAAGTTAGAATGGCTCATGGTTAGCTTGAAATTGCATAAAATCAGTAGAGAAGCTCGCTTTGTGTGGATCAAATATGTTGAAGTCTTGGAGGCAGGTTTCAACTCCGATTGGGAAGTGGTTCGAGCATGCTGATTGAGGGGTTATCTCCAATGCTGTAGAGGGTCTATTCTAGCATTTCGAAGCCAAAACCAATGTGCAAATCCGAGAAGGATTCTCAATGCTTGGTATGGAAGGATTTTTCGGATGCAGTTGAAATTGGTTGTTGTTGGCTTGTATGGCAGAGCTGTGTGAGGCCGAGAACTCAAAAGTGAGTTTTCACGGATGACGTCAATGTTATTTCTGGATTAGACTAGGTTAAGGTGCCTTCCATGTGGCTCTGATTGGACCTATGAAGGGTGGTAATTGGGATCTATGAAAACTTTTGATGATCAAGTCAGTAAGCTTAAAAGAATAATATGTAAAGTAGTACAATAGTAAAGTGTGAAAGGACAATCTATCTTGTTTTGGAGTTTTTAGCACCTTTATATAGAAGTTATGTCAAAGTATTAATCACGATAGTAATTACATCCATTATGATAATAATAGATGATAATAGCATCCGTTATGGAAATAATGAGTTATAATAACGATAGTTACAATCATAATAAGATATGATAGGAGGTGGTAGATTATGGAGGGTAAAGTGAAATTTATAACTTTGTCTAAGAATTTTGTTTTTTTTCCAATCAAATATCTTGTTAGTTCAAATTCAAAAAGTGAGATGAAAAATTATTTATATGATTATTTTAGGATGGCATGGCTTAAAAATGGCAAAATTTTACCAAAAAAGAGAGAGAGAGAGAGAAGAGAATGTCTTTTATCCCATGAAGGATAAGTAGGATATCATTGTGAAAGTAGCTTAGGTCCAATTAAGTCATTTATTGAACATATCCAATTAATGGTAGTTAAACTAACATTTAACAATTGTAATGTTAATTAAGGAATGATAAATTCAACTAAGTCTTAAATTATGAACTAGCTAGGGTGAGTTATATAAATTATCTTTCTTCATTCAAATTCGTGAAGGGTATTATATTTTATGAAGCCTAAAGCAATCATACCATATAATTCATGGTCTCCTTCTATCCCATCTAATCATTTCCACCTGTACTAAGTAACCCTCCTAACTACAGCACCCATTGAACTAAATTGGACATGCCAAATCCACTGCAAAGTGTTTTTTTCACATTTTTTCTTCAATTGGTGCATGCAACCTCACATTTCGTATTTTATCTTTTCATGTATGCTTGGCTATCAATCTCAACATTCTAATTTCATTCACCTTCATCTTGTGCAAATATTGTTTGCAAATGTTGTTTCTTAATTGTCCAACATTCAGAGCTAGGCAACAACGTCCTATAAAATTTTTCTTTCAACTTATTTTGGATTTTAAGATCACATAAAATTCTAGAGTTATTTCTCCTATTCATCTATCATTTCTTAATTATAGGGCTTACATCATGCTCAATTACGATATCTATTTGAAAGAAAGAACTTGGAAACTTCAAAAAAAAAAAAAAATCCATCATCTTCATTTAATGGCCATCCAAAATCAACTTAATCGAACCTCATCTAGAATGGCTAAAGTTACACTCCTTAAAATCAGTTTATGTCCGGCTTAACCTAAAAACTATAGATTTTAACGTAGTTTTCCATAAACTTAGCGTATAACATAAGACCATTCTACTGTCGTCTACCAATCCAATGTCATTGCCAAAAAGCATGCACCACGGAACCCTTATCTTGAAAGGTATATTTAAGTTCGTTCATGACTAAAACAAATATGTAAGGATTTAAAGATGATCCTTAGTGAAGTCTTATTGTGACTAGGAACTCTTCAGTCAAACCACCTATGGTCCATATACTAGTCATTGATCTTTCATGCATATTCTTAATTACTTCTACATTCTTAGTTGATACTTTTTTCTTCTCAAGGGTTCATTACAAAACTCTTCTCAGCACCTTTTCCAAATCAATAATTAAAACCAACAATGGGTTAGTCTAGCTATCAAGGCAGTACTAAGCGCTCCTTCAAATAGGTTGAGAGTTTGAGTTTTCTTGACAACCCTTGTTGAGGGTAGATCTACGTTTTCACGTATGATCGTGATCACTCAAGGAAGAACCTTTAGCTTCGGCCCGGACATAGGTGCAATGGGGGTTCTTCAAAATATAGGGTGGTAGTGATGTGGATGTAATGTTTCCCAGCCTATAGGATAGTAGTGATGTGGCCGCAATGTTTCCCATTGGAATGTACAAGGTACCCCTACCTTCCTTTCTATTTGTTTATCAAAAAAAAAAGTTCAATAATTAAAGACCATATGAAGATCCTTGTTCTTCTTTTTATATTTCTCCATTAACTGTCTACATAAGAAGATAGCCTCCATCATAGATCTTCTCAGCATAAATCCAAATCGATTCTCTGAAACTAAGATCTTTTTTATAAGCCTATATTCAATCACTCTCTCCCAAAATTTTATTATATAATTCATAAATTTTATCCCTTGATAATTAGTACAACTATGTACATCACCTTGATTCTTATAAAAGGAATTAACATATTTTTTCTCCACACATCGAGTATTTTCATGGTCACTAGAATGTTATTAAAAATTTATGAGTTAAGTTACTTCAATATCCTATCTCCATTAACTGTCTTCTTAAGAAGATAGTCTCCATCATAGATCTTCTCAGCATAAATCCAAATTGATTCTCTCAAACTAAGATCTTCTTTTTAAGTCTACACTCAATCACTCTCTCTCAAAATTTTATTATATAAGTCATAAATTTTATCCCTCGTTAATTAGTACAATTTTGTACATTCCCTTGATTCTTATAAATAGAAATTAACATACTTTTTCTCCACACATCGGATATTTCATGGTCACTAGAATCTTATTAAAAATTTACGAGTTAAGTTACTTCAACATCCCTTAAGCATAGTTAAACCTCTATAGGGAAACTATTTGGTCACATTGTCTTACCGCATTTCATATTGCACATAGTTTTAGTAACCTGTGACTCTAATCCGCATCACAAATCTATAGTTCGTATAGCAAAAAGAGTCATCTAGTTTTTCTATAATATCATTTGAATCGTCATTAAATAAATTATTGAAATATGTTCACATCTCTCCTTCATCTCATCTTCCTTAACCAAAACTCTTTGTCCATCATCCTTAATGTACTTCATACGAATCAAATCTCTAGTTCTTCTTTCTTGTTTAGTAAGCCTATAGATGTCTTCCCAATCCTTTGTCCCTAACTTTAGTATAGTCATTCACTGGCATTATCTCTAGCACCTCTAACCACTTTCTTAGCCTATTCTCTAACTCGTCTAAAATGCTCATAACTATCCTTTTTTCTACATTCATGTAATCTTTTATAACACTATTATTTTTAGTCATCATAGATCATTGTACTTTCTCATTAATAAAAAAAATTAAAAATAAAATATAAAGATACCTAAACAAATTTAACTTTTATTTTAAGGAAAAAAAAATTACAATTTTCATGGTTTTACCAAAAAACATTCTTTCAAGAACATAATTGTAAAATGTTAGTTTGATTGTTATTGTTAATCTTATTAATTGACCATATATATTCAATTGGTGGCCTAATTAGACCAAAACTACTCCAATTATGTGATAGGGGTTTATAGATTTCTAGCTTATGGATGATGAGAGGTTATTTAGTAGAATATTCAATGGATCGGGTCAGGTCGAATATTGGACATGATCTAATGACTATGAATCAAATTTTAACTCTAGATAGATTATGGCATGCATGTTGGGTCGAGACCCATGAATCTTCGTTTAGGTTGTGTAAAATTTGGACCTTTTTTCTTTTCTAAAGATTCGTTGTATTATGTTTGTTTATATACCACATTTTTTTAAGCATAATAGAGTACTAAATAATTTAAGAGAATTTTAAAAAAGTTAAATAAAAGAGAAAATTAAGGGGTTTTTTTTTTTACATAATTTTTATTGAGAAATTCAATTTTTGAACTAATAATATAGGAAATCATTTCTTTATCTTTTAGTCAGCTCCTTAATTTTTTCCAAATTTATTCATTAAAAATTTCAATTCATCAAATAAGAGAAAATGATATGTAAAAAAGAAATAATAATAATAATAATTTTATCTTTTGGTCAACTTTCTTAATTTTTTTCCTTATATACTTGGAAAATTAAATTCCTTAAATTAAGAGAAATTATGATCTGTGAATACTTTTTTTAGTTTTTTTTCAACTCGTTTAATTTTATATATCATAATTTATTTAATCTGCAGAATTTACTTTTTCTAAATTAAGGGAGTTGACTTTAAATAAGAAATTAAGGGATTTAAAACTTTATTTTTTAATGTTCTACTATTGTACGTATATATTTTATTTTGAAAAAGGTGTTTAAGAATCTATTAATGTTGATAGATAAAATAATGGGACATTGCTTAATTTTTTTAAGAATACAAATAACTGCATTTAATTCCCTTTGGTAACCTATCAATTAATTTTATTTATATTAATTTTTTAGAGTTTACAAAATATAGATTTATATAAATTTTTACAAGTCTATACAAAAACAAATAAATAATCATAAATAATATGATGTAATATTAAACAAATAAATTCAAATGATGTAATATTTGATTTGATATTTAATCAAATTATTGATTAACTAATTGATATTTATTAAAAAATAATTACATATAACTATTAGTATTTATATAATTTTTTTAAAAATATATTACTTTTACCATTTTTATTGAATCCTCTAGAATTTCTTAGGAATTCTACCAAATAGAATTCTCTTAAATTTGTTAAGAACAATTCTTTTAAAAAATATTTTAATAAAATTATGATTAAAATTAGAATTAGGATTAGGATTAGGATTAGATTTAGAGATAGAATTAGGGTTAAGGTTAGGGTTAGGATTAAAATTAGGGTTAGGGTTGGATTTAGGCTTACACTTAGAGTTAGAATTACATTTAGGTTTAGGTTTAGAGTTAGGATTTAGAATAAAAATATTCTATATTTTTAATATAATATTCAATTTACTAATTAAGAAATCATAAAAATTTAAACATAAATTATTTGGATAAATATTATTTTCTACAATGACAATTCAAATATTAATCGCATTTGAATCAAATATATGAATATTCGTCAAATTCAAATTCAAATATCATCTTAAATTTGAAAATAAATTAGAATTAGAATTTGATAGATGAATTCAAATACAAATACAAATACAAGCTAATAGAGTATTCAAAGCTACTCACTTTGAATTCCAGGCCTAGTTTAAAACCCATTATTTAGTTTGTTTCGATCTCTACAATTAATTTTCATTTATTTGACAAGTAGCTTACATTGGGAGTGCTCGAACTCTGCATTAGAAGGTGGAGGACAGATACCAACCGTTTGAGCTAATAAATAAAATTTTAATTATGAAATTAATAATTAACAATTAATTAAACTTTTTCTAATTAATGTCGGGGCAATTATGGTGGAAATCAACGTCAGGTCGAATCTTTTGTTAATAGAACACTTGTTAATTTGGAAATAATTTTTTTAATATACATTTTGGGAGTTGAAAAAAAAATTTAACTAAAACTTTTTCTAATTAATTAATAAAATTTTAACTCAGGGCAAAGTGCTAAGTGCTTGGTGCCAAGTGCGGAGGTTCTATCATATATTAAGTCTATTGCGACATTATCTACGTTCAATACAAAACAAACTCATAGCGATTCATTACACAAGCTGAATATAGTAGATGAATCATCATCACTTGTAAAAATGGTGGCAGAAAAAAAAAAAAAAAAAAAAACTCTAATTTCTTAGTGGTAGTTGTCATCATTTATGGCGGTCCTTACGATAGTTATCGTTTTCTTTAGTTGTCTCGATGGTGGGTAGTGGCAGGGCTAAACATTTATTTTTGAGGGGGCCAATTAAAAATTTTAAATACATGTATTCCACTGTAATAATAGCAAAAAAAACAAAACAAAACAAAAAAACTTAATAACTTATAACACATAATAAAAATTTATAAGATACTAAGAAGAATAGAAGTTTTAACCCATAAGTCTTGTAGTCTAAAAAGTGAAAATGTTATCTAGCTTATTTTTGGATGGGCCATGATATTAAATAAAAGAATAATTAATTTTTTATTATAATATTAATATTTTTTTGAAAATTTGGGGGGCCATAGCCATTTCCAATCCTTTAAGGCTCCTCCCTTGGTGGTGGCTGATGGTGGTCATCATATTTTTGATGGATTCTAACCGTGGTTAGTATCATTTAGTATCATACTCAATGGGTCGATGGTGGAGATTGATGAAGGGTGGGCGAAGTTGTTCATGGGTAAGGGCCGGCAATGGGTGACAGAAATTGTTAGTGGTGGTAATCAATGTTATATCATGATGTGTTATCATAAATAAGTGGTTGTCAAAAATAGCACATGTAAAAGAATTGTAAACTTTAGGTTATGCCTTTAAGAATTATAGATGATGTTTTGTATTTTTTTTCTCAATTTTCCGGAAAATTGAATTGAAAATTTCAATTCTCATTATAAAATATGTGTCAAATAAGAAAATTGGAATTAAACAGCCTATTTCTAATTTCAATTTATTGCATCGAAATGAACCGTTATTAATTTACTACTAAAATGTGGTAAAATTTTGGATATGTCATCAAAACTTAAGCCTTGATATGTTATAATTTTCATCTCAATTTAATGAAAATTGAACTAGCCGAATATTTGATTGGAAAAAAAAAAAAAATTCAAATTCTAAAGAATTACGAGAAAAGAAATTATGATGCCACAAATTTAGGCATAAGTTATTTACAAATTATAAACACAAATTTATGTAACATTTTTTTTAGAGTTTACTTTTTTCTAAAACTTATAATTACTATATAGGAAAAGAAAGAAGAATAAGGCTTTTTTTTTTGGGTGCTAAATTAGGTATAATTTGGTACATGGTAGAATGATTTACTCAATTATATCTTCTAATCTATGCACCAATAAAAAAATATATGATAATAACTACACATTCTCATCCTCTCACTATTCTACTAATTCATTTATTTTAAAATTTAATAAATGAAAATACCTAATAACTTTTTTCTAACATTTAATTATTAAAAAATTATATTTTATTTAAATAAATAATGAGTTGACGTGTGTTATGGGACTAGTATATATAATATATGCTTTGATATTACTTTTCATTTATAGCATTTTAAAAGAAAATTCATTTATAATATTATAATTATTTGTAACTTATTAAATTAAAATTTTGAGAAATTCAATCTTGATTACTATTAATATATAGTTATTGACAAATTATAGATTTATTAATATTGAAAATAATTAGGATAAAAAAATCAATAATCATAAAATAATTACAATTATATTAATATTAAAATAACAAAAAATTATGAAAGTAGTAAAATAAAAACTAAAATATTTGAAGCAAAATAAAAATTAAAAAATATTAATGTAATAGGAAAAACTCATAGGATATTTATGAAAATAAAATTATTTCCATTAAAAGTTAAAACAACAATATATAATCATGAAAAGTATATTCTAAATACTTTTTAGTTCATATTATTTAAAAATAATAATATTTCATAAATTTGAGAACAACTAAAAAATTATTATAATTATTATGAACTTATTAAATAAAAAATTTGAAAAATTCAATATTAACTAATATTGACATATGATTATTGAAAAAAATATATAATTTTTTAATGATATAAAAATTAAACAGCAATATTATAATCATGAAAACTATATTTTTAACCCATAGTATTTTTTAAAATTTTAATTCTTCAAATAAAAAAAAATTAAGATTGTTACTTATTAAATAAAAAATAATAATAAAAAATTTTATTTTATTTTCTATTGATATATAATTATTGAAAATATATATTTACTAATATTACTAAGAATTAGGAAAAAAGAAATCAATAGTTCTAAAATAATTATAATTCACTTGATATTAAAATAAAGAAAAATAAGAAAAAATAAAAATATAATAATAATTTATTAAAAATAAAATAATAACTAAACATAATAATTATGTAATAATACAAACTCATAAAAAAAAATATATATATATATATATATAAATTTTTTAAATTTAACATTATTATTATTATATATATATATATATATATATAATATAGATTAAGGTATCAAGAAGGTGTACACGTGATTGTGGTTGCGGCTGGGTTGCTCTGTTCTCTCTGCTCTGGTATTTACGTTGGAACTCGGGAAGCAGAAGAAGCCAACAGCCCATCACAAATCTAAGGGCAGAAATCCGGAACATATAACAGAACTGAAAGCAGGTAACCCATTCCTCTCTATCTCTCTCTCTCTTTCAGCATTTAGAAACAACTTAGAGAGCTAACCGTGACAGACTACAAGTTAAACCCTTGAAAACATTGTATGTTTTATCTATATATACGTATATTATCACATCTGTTTCTGGTTTATGTGTAAGCTTTTAGGTTTTTACATGCGAGCTCTGTCTGTATGACTATGTGTTTCTATGTGTCTGGGTGTGGTTGGTATACATTGTCATGAAAAGGTGATATTTGGTTAAATTTGTTTAAGTCGAAATCTTGAAATTTTTTTAATTTTTTTTTATGAAATTGTTTTCCCATCTTGTTTGTGACTACTATGTTAATGTGGGTAAACAGAATCTCGTGAATCTTTTTTCGGCAATGAATATTTTGCTTTCTGTGTGTCCTATCTTAGAGTGCCCAGAGATTGAATATCACATTCTGATTCAATTTTTATAATGACATTCCAATTAAAGTGACTTTTAGATGCAAATTATTATTGCCTTTTTGGTTTATTTTATGCAATCCTTGAAAGGAAACAGCAAAAGAATTAAAGATAATCACTTTTTTAAAAGTAGAATACCATTATTCCTTTTTCTTGTTATTTATTAGTTTTTTTCTGTCACTGCAAAATGATATGACTTTTTAGTGATAACTTTTGCTTCAAAAGTCCCTTGCTTATGGGCTACTCTTATATTTCTAGAAGGGATAATGAACAAGTGTTTAGAAATTTGCTTATAATTTGTCACTTACTCTATTGCTCCATTTTCAGATTGGAGGGTGATAATCTGTTTGATTGTCTATGAAACTCTTCAAGAGCTCCATGCTAGTGTGTCCCAGGGATCGGCATTGCTCAGAATGGGCTCAGAAGTATATGGAATATTGTCTTTGCAGTGCGAAAGATGGAGTCTCGTTGACATTGGGCTTAATCAGTGTTATTAGCTGGGGTGTTGCTGAGATACCACAACTAATCACAAATTACAAAGAAAAATCTACAGAAGGCCTTTCCCTTATCTTCTTGCTGACATGGTTACTCGGGTAAACTAATGTTTATTAAAAGTGCTTAGTGTTGTTTACATTCTTAATATGTAATTCAATCCATATATACTTTCATCTTGCTGTTTGGTTATTCGGTCCGAAACTCCACATCTGTAGAAAGATTTTTTTAGTAATCTACATATTCTTTTTAGTTTTCCATAATGATAATAAACCTGTAGTATGTATGTCATATTTTAGAGGGCATCTACAAATCCCTTGATAGTGGAACTATTTATTTAAATTTTGACTATCGAGCTGTCTATGCATGACTTTTTCACAAAATTGATGAATAGAAATTACTGTAAAAGCCAAATAACAAACATTTTAAATCCGGAATATGTTAAATTAATGTGTTCTTCCTTTTCTCTGTATCTTCCCTTACTGTTATTAGTGCACTACTATTTACATGGCATACATGTTCCATGCATTGTATGATTGTATCCATATCATTTTTTGCTTAATGTACTTTTGCAGAGATCTTTTCAACCTTGGTGGCTGCATGCTGGAACCTGCTACAGTGAGTTATTCTCCTCTGTTGTGTCTCTGAACCTTACAGCTTTCTTCTTGTAGTGATCTTGGCAACTTGCTCTTGTGATATAGTTACAGTTCTTGGCGGATGAAGTATGTAGTTATCATTATCTGAGTGCCAGTGCAATGCAATATCCAAATAGAAATGACATAGGGAGTGAGGGAGAGACAGAGAAAAGTAGGAGAGCACAACTTAATCAGATTCTTCATACTTAAAAGCCTGAATGTGTTATTATTAGGAGTAGAGGTGAAAACAGGGGGGTTGGAGTGAGATTGTTTGTTGTTAAGAAATCTTTAGGGTATGGTAGCGTTGCACTCCATACCTCCCAAAATTTTATCTTGGCCAATAAAAATAATTTTTTTTTTTAAATACTGAGGAGAGCTCAAATCTGAAGTCTTTCAGTACGTTTGAGGTCCAATAAAAGTTTCTTTGGCAGGCAGTACCATCCTTATTAGGACTAGGTAGCTAAATGCTCCCAAAACACTGAAAACTCTAGCAACTCATTAAATTCTAAGAAACTTTGAAAGAACTCTAAACTACTTTATTTATGAAAAATCACCAAAAAAACACTGAGTTTAGAGTTCCTTCCAATAAGTTGCACAAACAACAGTTCTAAAACTGAGGACTCCACTCTGAAATTATAAAACCATGGTCTTGTAATTACTAGACCAGCCATGCAGACTTATCTTCATCTGATGTCATATATTGGCCCCATGAAGGCATACTCATAAGGCAACAATTGGATTAACAGCTTCTATCTAACCAAAAACTATTGGATTAACAGAACACGTTCCAGAAATTGAACCCAGTTTTCCATGCTGATCCATTGATGCAGTCATTCATGAGGAGGTGATTCTCCTTGGTATATTTCCATTATGTACCATTTGAGTAATCCAGAAAATTAACCTTACATCGTTCACATGGGCAAATGGATTGTCTTTTTTACTGTAAAAAAGTTTGACTTGTTTGCGAGACCATACTTAATTTTCCTAGTGTCTGTTTACCATTTCCCCCTGTTCTTGATGATATTTGTGTAGAAAATTTAGTTTACCATAGGCCACAGTACTGGTGATTAATGCTTATACAACATGTTGATTTCTTAAATGACTCTCTATTCTTTTCTATTTTTCTGCAGCTTCCAACACAATATTATACGGCAGTGGTATGAATTTCAGTTGTAGGCTTAAGTTTCTTATATACGTCATTTATCTTCCATTCATCTAAATCTCCCCGCTGTAGGCAGTTGAAGTAACCACTTCTACTGTTATGTTGGTATGCAGTTGTACACAATTACTACTGCTATTCTTACTGGACAGTCAATATACTATGTTCACATATATCCTCGTCTGAAATACAGACTGCTCAAGGTAAGATCATTCAACCTCATTCTCTTGAGATAGCTGCATTTGATTTATATCCACTTATGAGTTTAATTTTGCTGATAAAACTACTGCTCAAGATTCGAAAAAACTACAGCTCTGGCTTCTGAGTACTAGCTACTAAAAACTGAGGAAAGTGAATGTAAAACTAAAGTAGATGATAGATACCATATTTCCAATCCAGTATGAGGTAAAGCTAACGTGAAATTGGTTTGACTTAATATGGATCCTGTTTCCAGTGTATATACATTAGCCTCGTCTTTAATTAGGAATTTGAAAGATCCTAATTAACTAACCCATGTTCAAATGCAGAAAAATTATCTCCACACTCATCTTGTCTGGGATAAGATCTTTTTTCTGGCTTCTCTGAGTCTTTCTTGTTCACCTGCGAGTGCTTATTGGGAGCCCTCATTTTCTAGCTTGCCTTTTTTCCTTTTGATGTCTTTTTTATCTTTCTTGTCCTCCTTCCTTATCCTTGCTTTCTCTCTTATTAAAACTTCTTTTCTTATCAAAGAAATGCTGAAAAACAATGCAAGTTATAACCAACACAGTATGGAACCTGAATTTCATATTTGAGTATGTAAGATACTTTGGATAAAAGAATGTACAAATATATCCTATGGTGTTGTTCTTGCAAGAGATTATAACCCATTCTTGTGGCCTCAACTAACAATTTAAGCTTTTAGGTGGAATGTTTATTTGATATGGTATCAGAGTCTCTATGGTCAAGTGGTCAGGTGTTTGAATCTTGCCGCTACCCATTCTAAAAAGACGTGAGGAGGGTTTGTGCATTCTTCACCGTGATAAGCCCAATGGGCTTGCGCATGTGGGGACGTATAAGAGATTATAACCAATTTTTGAAGCCTCACCTAACAGCTTAAGCTTTTAGGTTGAATGGTTCTTTGACAGTTCTTATCTTACCGACTTACGATCTTATTAGATGCAGCAATGCTTTTTCCTTTTTCTCTTATATGATGTTATCATAAAAGGATCTCTCTTGGTTCTTCTCATAATTTGCCCTAACTTAAATATCTCTTGATATTAATCATGTTTACAAATTTGCATTATTTCATTTGGATATTAATCCAAGAAGGCAATGGTTTGTCCAACTGACGAAGGATACAAGTAATAATTCTTTTTCAGGGGATGTTTAACCAGACAAAGAAATACGATGAACAATGTTTCCATGTTACTAATTCTCTGCCTCTCACTCTCTGACAAGAGGAGTCCAAACCCCCATGAGTATTTGATGAGTCCATATAGATGATAAAGTCAATGTTCAAGGAGTTAGAGTTTTGATTTTTGAGCCTCTAATATTTTCTAACATGAGTTTTTTCAGCAGTATCTAACTATATTCTGCAGGCTAAAAGTCTTTTAGGTATTATAGATCTACATCAAACTTTCTCGTAAGAGGAAAGCCTTGTGCCCCTTGCCTGATAAATGAGAAGTTTTGGCCATTAAGATTTCAGTGTGGTTTTTATAGTTGCATAGGATTACAGAAGCATCTTGATCCTTCTATTTTTTTCCAGCCAGTCCAATTATGAGCAAATAGTAGAAAAAGAATTTTGATTTTTAATTATTTTATAAGTAGAATAAATATCACTTGCAAGCTACATTAGTTGAAGCATCTTTGATTTTTTGGCTATATAATTTTCATATGTTTGCTATAAATTCACATAATAGATTGTCTTGGTTTTACGCTTAATCTAGGGTCCCAAGCCTAAACAGACAGGTAGGCAAACCAACAGTTCTGCTGTGAAGCAAGTTAATAAAGATGAGCAGAGTAATGGGTCAGATACTTCCAGCAGAGGCAATGCTTCCAGTTCTCCTATTCCCTTTCCAGCAGTTCCTCAAATTTCATCAGGAAGAGAACTATACTACATGTAATTGATTTTTCTCCTTAAAGTTTTTTAGTATTCATTATTCTGTCCTAGGGTCCTAGTGAAAGTCATTCTTTTGAATTTTATGCTATATTGTATGTTTGAAACCCCCCCCCCCCCCGGGCCCCTGTAAATGGATGAAAATTTGCATTGGTTCACCATGTAGTTGCAGTTTGTGTAAAAGAAAGTTAGAAGTGCATTTATCTTAGTCACCTTTGGCGATTTTGCAATAAAGTGGGTCGGTAATTTGTTCAATGTTGACAAAAAGAATATTCAATCCCATTTCTCAATCTGTGAAACTGGTACATCATGTAATTTTCAAGGTCAGAAAGAGATGAGTTCCAAAAGGTTGACTAAAATTGTTCTTCAAGATTTATTTATTTTAATTTTTAAATAGGGTTTTCACTTATGCCTACTAGCCAAGGCTAGTTTTTGCCAATCTGTGAAACAGGCACATCCTGTAATTTTCAAGGTCAGAAAGAGATGAGTTCCACAAGGTTGACTTTAAAATTGTTCTCCAAGATTTATTTATTTTAATTTTTAAATAGGGTTTTGACTTATGCCTAGGAGCCAAGGCTAGTTTTTGCCTACTCTCATTTTTTGCCTACATTTTGGCACTTCTTTAGTTTTTTGGCTACTCTCATTTAATTGGCACAACTGGTACATCCTGTTTTTTTATTTGGGATAGGAAATATGTCTGTTAACTACCAGTGAGTAATCCAGATTTAATTAACATTTTGCAGGGTATCTTAAACTTTTTCGTTGTACTTGTTCTTCATTAATGAATTTGTGTCCACAGAAAACTGCTTTGGATGGGCTTGTACTTATCATTGAATAATTTGAACTATGCTGTACTTTTCCTGATCAAATATTTGATTTGTATAATTAATTTTTGTTTTCAAATTCACTAGGTCTGCAAGATCTCTAACAAAGAGTCATACTCCCACGGCTGGATCTGTTCTTGCCCAAAGAATGACACCCACTTTTCATCATATTGGGAATGCTATCGAAGAACCCTTGCTTGGTGAACCTATTTCCACACAATCTGAACCAGCTTTGAAGATCAAGACCACTCTATGTTTGGTGACTTTTCTGTAGCCACCTCATGTCCATGTCAAAAAGAAAAGTATTCTATGGGTCACAATTTTCTGAAATCTCTTCTTGTTCAGGTCTCTTCGGTGACTTTTCTTGGTGCTTTTAGTGTCCACCAATCAGCAGATAGAAGACTTGATTCCGTTGTCTTAAATGCCAAACAAGGAATTGTGCTGCAAGCAGGAAGAAAGCTTTCCCAGGTAGTCCAAGTGGTAATTCCATTTCTCTTGTAAGAGGATTGAAACTTACATCATAAAGTAACATGTTGGATGACCGTTTATAATATCCACCACTGCTATTCTCTGTAATTTCCTTTGCAAGTTCAGGTTAGTGAGGTTCTGTTGCAAGAAAATAGCATTGCTGGAAGCAGTGGAATAGGATCTTTCCTTGGCTGGACAATGACAGCAATATACTTGGGTGGAAGACTTCCTCAGATCATCTTAAATGTGAGATTACATTATCTGTCATGTTACTTGATCTTTCCTAGCACTAAGGTTCCCAGATAAAAAGAATAAAAATAATATCAGAAAAAGAAGGAAAGTAACTAGTGCTAAATAAATTTTCATTTCTCGTGTACTGGATCACTAGTTATGATTTATAATGATCCGTCATGTCATCTGTATTGCCTACTTTAGTGGCACAACTACATTCTTCTGAATGGTATATGTCCTATGGGGATAAATCCTTTGTCTAAACAAAGGATGAGATAAACAATTACCTTGATGTTTGTTTTCCCCATGGGGAAGATAATTTGGGAAGCTCCCTTTGCAAGCTAATGATATGCTTTGAGCTGCACTTTTTTGTCAGTGTGGTTATGTTTACTAACTTATAGTTCTCAACCATTTTTGTAGATCCGAAGGGGCAATGTTGAGGTAAGCATGTGCTGTAATTGTGTTTCTACACATATTTTTATTAAGTGAAAATTACAAGTTCCGCATTCTCCCTCACCCAAGGACCAGTATATGTTTGCATGGTAAGGGGAAAAGACCCTTTTTTTGTGTGTGTCTCTTGGGGGGGGGGGGGGGGGGGGGGAAGAGGCAAGTTGACATATCTCTTTTATGATCTGCAGGGGCTCAATCCTTTGATGTTCATATTTGCTTTGGTTGGGAATGCTACTTATGTGGCAAGGTATTATGGGTATATTTATTTTAGTCTATACTGAGTCCCATGGCCAAAAGCATTTTATTGTTTGAGCCATGTCGTGAGGATGTGAGCTTTATTGTATATGCCATATCCCTAAAATGTAAACGTGTCTTTTATGTAGCATACTTGTGAGCAGCTTGGATTGGTCAAAAGTTAGACCAAATCTACCATGGCTTGTGGATGCAGGAGGATGCGTTCTTCTTGATACTTTTGTATCCTTGTTTGAATATCTCCTTTTCTGTTTACTTTCCATTTGGTATAAATTATTATCTGAAGATGCTAGGGGGGCACAACAGTCAAGATTTAACTTGACACAAAAATAAATGAGAAAAAAAAGCAATGGGTTTTTCTTAACAAGTTCCATTAAACAGGTGCCCTAATGGAACTTGTTAAATAAATGCAGTGGTTTGTATTTAAAATATTCTAATGGAACTTGTTAAATAAATATTCGAAAAATGGTAATTCATTCTTGCTTATAACCAAAAACAAGACCAACCATTGCATTGAAAAGAAATTCTGAAATATAGTTATAAGTTTCTTTAGGGCACTCGTCATAAAAATCCTAAATGAGATCTCTTTCAAACTTCAAAATATATTGAAGAAGAAACCAAAATGTCCAACGGTAAATGTACAGATAGTGAAAAGTCATACACAAGTAGACCTTAACTTCAGATTGAAGATATTGATTCAATTCATTTACTTTCGTCACGGGGCATCGGAAGACATACGGAGTAAGCATGAATACGACAATGCTGCTTAGGTGATGAAGAAATGAGGATTTTTAAGGTAATTGTTTACATTTTGTTCTGTTTGTGTTTTGAAGGGTTGCTCTTATTACACTCCGTAGATTTTGCATATTCTGCATTTGGGAGGCAACTAAGAGTCAAGATTTCCCACAATTCAAACTTGAACATAACATCCTGTCTCTTGGATGCACTAATCTATTCAAACAAGAATATGAGTTGTGGCTACTGTAAGTAATGAAGGCAGATTTGTCTAAATATAACTGGTAAACAAAAATAAAGCTAGTGTCTAACTTGGGCAAAGATGATAAAGCTGGAAGCAATGTTTTAAGACCCTGCTGGTCGGACCGCTTGACCCGTTACCTCGGGTCTCTTTTCATTCCGAGTTAGTCCTCATACCCATTCAACCCGGCATTGTTTTCAAGACTTGGCCCGATTATAAATTGGAGGGGGAAAAAAAAAAATTCAATATGTTACATTAGTGGAATTGAGCCCATGACCTAAAGGTAATTTTAAGTCACTTCAACAACCAAACTAGCAAAGTTTCCTAAAGTTACTGTGTTTTCTACTATATCTCTATTATTTTATGATATATACATAAAATATCTTATTTTTATATTATAAATATAAAATAATATTTTTATCTAATTATGATGTTATTGGGTCAACCCGAGTTAACTAAGTGGTTGAACCGATGACCAGGGACTTGGACTCTTTTTTGGGTCTTTGGATCGGGTTTTAAAACACTGGCTAGAAGAACTCTTTTTCTTTTCTTTTCTTATTTTGGGGTTGTGGAGGAAAAAAATAATTAGTCAAGATAATTATTTTTCATTGTAGATTTGTTTTTTCAATTGAACAAGTGCTGGCGTGTGTGTATGTGCATGTGTTGTAAGGAAGTAG
This sequence comes from Quillaja saponaria, assembly GCA_029379385.1. Classification (NCBI taxonomy): domain Eukaryota; kingdom Viridiplantae; phylum Streptophyta; class Magnoliopsida; order Fabales; family Quillajaceae; genus Quillaja; species Quillaja saponaria. The sequence goes on from CM055607.1 coordinate 25,677,025, forward strand.
GTTTATTCTTTGACAAAGATTTGACATAGGACCATTAGAGAAACAGATAGTGCCTTTATGCTTTGGATAATTAGAGAAATATTGACTGCCATATTCCCACAGAAACATACACACATTGTATAGGTACTTGTGCACAGATATTATTCATTCTGTTGGCAGGTTTTCTTTTAGTCTAGGATTCTTTTCTGTTTTTTTCTTTTCATTTATAATGTCAGTATGTGCCAGTTTTGCAATCAGTGTCTGCTCATTGTTTTATGAATTATATCTTTTTTCATCAACTAATGTTTTCATTGTTGATTTACTCTTTCTCCAGCTCTAGTTTAATTGATTTTCTCAAAGCCAATGTCATTTTTCGTAGCTGTCTTCTGCAATCTCCATTAAACATACCCAAAAATGCATAGGTGTGAAGCTGGACTGGCTTCAGTTATGAAGGATTGAAGCATGTAAAATGGTTATCAGATGAGGCGGTCAGATTGAGGGAAAGAGGAAAGAAGAAAAGAAAAACAGCAGACTATGTTCCATCAAATGTGATGGATATTAATTTTTGTATCTTAGTGATGCACATTTTGCATCTCTCCTGTGCCTTTACAATTTTTGACAAGATACTGATGCAAAAGGTTTCCATTTTCATTTTTTTTTTTTTTGGAAAATTTGAGGTAGCTTATAAAGGTTACCATAATTCTTTTGAATTAGAGTTTTATGATTTGAATGAAGAATAATGTAGTTGATGTTTCTAATTCTCTCTCCTTTTCAACATGCAACTTATTCTGCATTGTTTTATGTAGTTCTTCACCTTTAAAGCAGTATCACATACCGGATTATTTTATCTATCACCTGAATTATGATTTTAGTGATAATAGTACTGGTAACTTGTAGGGTTGGAAAAGGCATGTGTTTAAGCAGGTTGTGTTGTGTGCTAAAGTACTGTGCTTCTCAAGTTCCTTCGCTAAGCAGTTTCTTTCGCTTAAGATACTATGTTATTATTATATTATTGAATTTCTGAATTCCATATCAGTTTTTCTTACATTATTTTCAGTCCAGATGTAGTGTTGTTATTCTGTCCTACTTGTTATATTTATTTGCGGCATTTTGACCCTTTCTTGCTTTTTTTATCACAATATTGTTCTATCATTGGAAGTTCAGAACATCTAAAAATGTCACTGCTGGTTTACAACTTCACATCTTCATTTCTATCTGCTCTAACCCATAAAGTTTCATACTCTTTTATCTTTTGTTTTGGTTCCAAGTGCACAAATACATCCCTGCATATCTGCATCTTAGCTGGCCTTTAAGCAGTGTAAATTCATTCCTCTACTTAGTGAGGAGACTCCTTGAAATCATCAGAAAGCAGCTGGTATTAGTTACTGTTTTCTTGTGATGTTTTACATGTGGGTTAAAGAGACTATAATCGGGAATATCTTGTAGAGAATTGAAGGAACAGATCAAGAGTACCAGATCAGATGAGCTCTTTGGCTTTCCTGTCTTGTATCTGGTCTGAAATCTTAAGTCTGAACTTCATCCTTTTGTAAATGTAGATGCATACTGACCTGAACATCAAATATATATCTTCTAAAACATAACTGAATACATATTTTTTTGGCTCCACTTATATTTTTCCTCACCCATATGATAATGCTATACAGGTCTGATCAGATATAAGAACTTCATTACTTATAGTCAGAGGTCATAAGATGTTCTGTGGCAGCGGTAAGTGTGGGAAGCTTAACTTTTTGGGGTTCATATACTTCATAAGACCTCTGAAGGCAGAAAACAATGTACAATATTTTATCAGGGCCATTATGCAGATCATATACATGCTGCCCTGCAGCATATCTTCCAAGCAGTTGGTATGATATTTCTGATTGATCCATTGTAAGACAAAGATCATCGCTACCTGTTATAACACAAGATAATGAATATATATTACATTATGCTTTACAGAAGGTTAAAAAGTGCTTGGTAGAGGTCAAAATATGGAGGATTTGAATGAAAAGAAAATTGCCCTTTTTGAGTAAGAATTCTTAAGGGAAAAAATTGTTTATTTTCTTTAAATTCCTCTTTCTTTCCACCTCTACCAACCATGGAATAAACAAAATGCCATGACAATTGATTGTAAGTGACTCACAAGCAGCTAATTCTATCTGTGTCTGGTAGATGAATTCCAGGACTGCAGCAATCTCTTGCTCAAATTGATGAAATGGCCCACTCTTAAAATCCATCTTTTTGAGCTTGCAAAGCCCTTCCCCCAACTCCATCATAGCACCCCTATGATTCTGATTTTGGTCAAAACACAAACTAATTTTCAAAACATAAAGAGAGTGAACTCAAAGAAACATCAGCATCAATAAACAACATACAGACCTGATTAAATAGGTGATGAAATCCCACAGCACATTGAAGAATACCGTGTACTAAAGTTCTGGTTGGTTCTTCAGCTTTGTGCCATATAGCTTCCAGATAGTCATGGCATTTGTAGTATTCTCTGTCATTAAAAAGAGCCACTGCTTCGTCAAAATTGTAATCTTCAGCATCATTATCAGACTCATTGGCATAAAGTCGATAAGAAATGGCAAAGTGCTTAAACTTGCTGCTTCTGAAGTTTAAGTTTCGTTTTGAATTTGTTTGTGAGTTCAAAGATGAACATAAAGAGGTTGATTTGTCATAAGGATGTAGAAGCAGTGGAAGGAAGCCACGGGGTGAGATGTGAGAAACATTTTTGGGAAGAAGAAGAGCCATTGATGATAATTAGTGACAGAAGTTTCCTCAGGTTTATCCATATTTCCCTTACTTCTTGTGGTGGAGGTGAAGCCTCAAGCATATGCACTTAAAGTTATGATGTAAAATTCAATTTTCAAAAAGAAGAAAAAAGAACTGTGTTTCTACCAATGATTTAGTGTGAACCTCCCTTTGTTTGTTAGTGAGTACTAATTATCACTTCATTTATTAGAGATTTCTAATAAAAGTAGCACAAAAAGTAAATAGAAAAGCTGGATGTTCATTTCAATAATTTTGGTATGACATAATTCATTCAGGTTGACAGAAAGAAACTAGATGAAAAACTAACTGGGTACAAGTGATGAGTAAAAACATAAGCATAGAAAGAGAATTCATGTGAATGGTACCACTAGTTTTGTAAGGATTTATATACCCGAACCAACTAGTTTGAAATTAAAGCAATTGTTGTTATAAAGACAAAATAAGAAATCTTTAAATCGTACGTACAAGTTCAATCGCTTCAATTATGGGACTTTATTTTGGTCTGTTTCAGACTCTATCCCTCTTTACTTAGTTGCCCTACAGCAGGGATGGGCATGTCTACTGTGGATATAAATTATAAATGTCACAAATAAGATAGGGAACTTGACAATAAGAGCAAAGCAGGATAGCCTAACTTATCATTTCTTATTAATTAGGTGTGAACAGAAGTACCTTAAATTTCGAAAGTGGTAAATAAATATGAAAAAACAATTAGTTTGAATGAGTTAACAATAAATTGAAAATTTTCTTCTTCCAGAAATAATAAGAGTAATAGTACTACTGAAATCCGCAAACACTCTCATTTAAGAAAATTAGAGATTGCCTAGTATTCCCACCAATTAGTAACCCAAGATTCCAGGCTTCAACTATTGAGCATTAAAAGCAGGAGCGCATGAGGAAAACAACCAGAAAAATCAATAAAAAAATAAGCATAATGTTACTAAATTAAGTACATGAATTGACAAAGGACAATCGTTTAATATAGTTTTCCCAGGTACATCTCTAGATATAAATTTTCAATACGAAAATAGAAGGTTCTAGTTAAAGAAAAAAAAAAAACTATAGCAATATTAAATATTACGTGAACAGAAGTGGTGAGACAAAATTATAGAAAAAATTAACCATGATCATGAATGAATAGAGATAAAAAAAGTCATATAAAGAATATTGACGAATTATATCCACCCCAATGATTTGAGATTAAGTCTTTGCTGTTGTATGTATCGTGCTTACTGACTATACTTGGATACAGAAAAGCTCTGACCACACTGATAGTGATTACTACCTATTCGAGAACGATCTGAGAACTCCCTCATCTCAGTAATTTGATGCTGGCCACAGAATGTAGTAAAGCATATACGGCTGCCATGCATGGTTGCTAGACTTAGTCACATGTATAACAAAATCCAACCTCTCAGGATCTGATTAAAGCACAAATTTTCTTGAAAAAAGCAGCACATGTTAGCTTAAAAATTAATACTGCCCCACCATTACACAGCTTCCCAAATCAATCAACCTCTGATATATTGGTTGAGTGAAGCCACAAAGACAGTTCTTCATGGCCCTCTGGACAACTCCTTCCCTGAATTTCAAAAGAAATGGACCCTTAAACATTTACAGTAATGTCCTGGTGATGTTTCATTTCAGATATGACTTGCTTCATCTCCAAATAGCTTGAAACAATGACACCTAATTTTCTCATAAGGCGGCATGAAGAAACAAAAGAATGCTTACAAATCAAAATAAAAGAAAGGAACAGACAGCGGGTAAGGTCAAAGATAAGAAGGCATCAAAACAAGATTGATCAAAAAACAGTAACTTGATGTTGCTTTAGAACTGGGGTCTGAACTAATAGTAATTGGAAATAAGAATAGTTTCCCCTTTTTAGTGCACTACATATCAATGAGTCAGGATTTTCTTCCCATTTTAGTGCACCAGAGACCTATGGGACATAGGAAATATACAACAAGAGATAACAGCAATCAAGCTTTTGTTTTCTTCTGTTTCTGTGGCAGTAACTTCTACTCAGGAGGCTCTTCAGTCCAAGTAAACACAGTCATCCTTGTAAGACTATGATCAACTTCACCAGGAACATAGCACACATGAAACAATGCACACTCTAAGTAAACACAGCCGTCCTTGTAGTGCCCCGCATCAATTGAAGTGTGATATCTTATACAACACTTTCCTATCTCAGAATAAGTAATACTATAACTAATACATACCTCAGCAAAAAATTATCTACCACATACAAATTGCAAGATTTATTACATTTTGTTTACAAAAAGACATGAGCATTGAATTGCATGTAACAATATCTATTGTCTGTATTTAATAGTCAAAAGGCACTGCCGACGATATCACATACCAAGCTTCATTCTATTCTATTCTATTTTTAAATTCACTAACAAGAAGAATAAAAATAAGCAAGTTGGCTGTAGAAGCACTGCTTCCTGTTGGGTGTAATTTTATTTTGAGCTCTGTAACTGATCTCCTTATGTGAAAATTGTTCCAATGATTGATTTCCCGGGCCTCCGCAGAAACTGGCTTTGCATAGCAATGATTCAGTGAAATAATGGACTATCATATATAATTGGTTTATCCATGATTCTATCTACAGATATTATACTCTAGTTGAGTTGCTTCATATCAAATATAGATTCTTCTTGTTTAGTTGTTCAAGTGTTAATGTATATTAACAAGTTGTCTAAGGCAGATCATAAGGTAAAATCCTTCATAAAACACAAAGGTACATAGTCAGCTTTTACTGCTGTATGATTGGAGGTAGGACAGGTTAACACACAACCCTGAATACATATATACCAGCAGTAAGGAATTTTAGAGGCAATCAGCGATAAGAGTTCAGTACTTGAATGTCAGTCTAAGGTCCTCCACTGCCATATACGTTCAATCATTATACATTTACCTATCCTAGAGATTAGGAGAGATGGAAAGGGCGACACTGATGAAGACCTTTCATGGAAGCCTAATTCAGAAACCATGTAACCTTAGAGAAAGAGCTGCATCTTTCTCTTCTTATCTTAGACCGGCTGAGGCCAGTGATTGCCAACAACATCTTACTGTTGGCCACGGACAATGTGCAACACTTGATGATGATTCCACCACTGAAATAAGCATTTTCGATGCCCACAAGTACTTCAACGAATTAAACAACAATGACACCCAGAAAGTAATGATTGGCAGCAATAGCAGAGTTTCTCCTTTGGTTAATTTGAATGGTGAACACAGTTCTGACCGATGTGATATCTCTTCTATCCCCCGCAGACACTCATCTGCTTCATCATCTGTTGATGGTAGCTATGCTAGCATTAGGAACCACAGAACTCGTTCATTTCATGCTGCAACTCCAACAGCCTCATCAGAAGCCAGTTGGAATAGTCAGACTGGCCTGTTATCTCATCCTCCTGGTACAGTTGCAGTCTCTATCAGAAATCCTCCCCATCCTCATGGCCAGAAGAACAAATCTAAAGGCTCAATGTCCAAACCAAGATGGCTTTTTGGAAGAAGATGTCCTTGCTCTGGTAAGAAATCTGTTCAAGTAGAGGAAATTCCTAAGACATCAGAACCCAAAACCCCAACACCACAAACACCACCACAACCACGCTTATCACAAAACCAAATTGCTGGGGCTTCTTTGAATATCAATAGTCAGGACCACCCCAACATCAATCCCAAGACATCAATGGAAAATTTTCCACTGAATTTAGAGACAGGACCCAATAAGCCTGACCCCAATAACATTTTAATCAAACCCAACAACTGGGTGAACCAAAGACATCCTCAACAGCAGCAAATAATCACCACCAACTGTCATAAATTGTCACCAGCAGAGACTCATTTTCCTGCAACCCTGCAGTCCCAGAGTGTGTTGGCCTCTGGAAGGCATTTTATTGATCACGCTGCTGGATTCACCTTTCCTATATTGAACCCACCATCAACAACATCGTCATCATCACCCTCCATGAAACTGCAGGTCCTGAATGGCGTTGATGAGGACCCACCTCGAGATTCTTTGGAAGTTTTCCGACCCCCCGATATTGAACCCAACTCTGTTTCAATGAAACCCATCGACAAAGATCATCAAAATTTCACATACCCAGCAAGTCCAAAGTCCAGAATTATCGATGACGATGTAGCAAGTGATGCAAGCTCCGACCTTTTTGAGATTGAAAGCTTCTCCACCCAAACCACACCCACATTCCCAGTATCTTATCGGCGAAGAGACTCATTAGACGAGGCTTCCAATTTTGATGCCAGACGATTAAGTACCAATAATGGGTTCTTCTACGGTAGGCGAAGCTTAGACGAATCAATGACACCCACAATTACAGAAGGGTATGAACCAAGCGAGGCTAGCATTGATTGGAGTGTGACCACTGCAGAAGGGTTTGACAGAGCAAGCATTCCCTATTTCTCTGTACCTGCATCAGAAATTGCAGACGATGTGACAATGATTCGAAGGCTGAATGGAAATGGGTGTGATCAGCTAACGGAGAAGGGTAAACGGAAAAGCTCCTCCGGTGATGGGTTGTTGAGCTGTCGGTGCGAGAAGGCGGTGAACGTTGGGCCACAACCAGTAAAGTTTGTGCCTGTTGCTGAGGAACAAAGAGGGACCACTCCATTACCATCCACCAGGCATGTGATGTGAGTAGTAGTAGTGGTACGCCAGCCATTGCGGATAAGCCACAGATTGCAGAGTCCCACTTTTGCAGCATAGACATTTGCACTCTCTGCCATGTGATGGTTTTTAATCTAATTTGTTTCGTACCGCCATGTTCATGCTTGTCATTTTTCTTTTCTTTTTTTTTTTTTTTTTTTTCCCTTAAAAGCATGTCGAATAGTTAATTTAGCTCTCCTTACTAATTCCGAATGAAAGCGAAATTTAATTTTATAGGTTGAACTAAGTGACATTCTAATCTAAACAAATATCTATATTATCTATTATTTTGAGAGAACCACAACAACGCACATCCTCATTCGACTTTTTTTTGTTTGCTTGTAAGTTTGTTTTTATGTTTCCAATTTCAATATTCATGTGATCTTGTTTTCATATATCAATTCTTATGGTATTATTGTCCAACTTAAAAGTGTTTTTCTTTTTTGGAAATAGTTAATAGTATATGACATACTTAAAGAATATATAAGTCATCATTTATATGCTTGTAAGGGTTTTTTTTTTTTTTTTTTTTTCTAAAATGCTTTTTAATTTGAAATTAATATTTTCTCTTAATTAGAATAAAATTTTTGTAAAGATAATGAGGAGGCTAAGTGTTATGTGAATTATGATAAAGAATGATTATGGGGAGGGACAATCATAAATCTCGAACGAGATTAGACTTACACTCAAAATATGTGAAAATATTTGTGAGAAACCAAATAAATAAATAAAATATAAGTTGTTCAATTAAGAAACTCAAATCAGTAATATTTATTTGTACGGAAACGGACTAAGGTACATTTACTTGACAATTTTTTATGTGTTTTGTTCACAATGAAGATGGGCAACCACCTCTTCTCTTTAGTGGCACCTACTACGATAAAATTCTTATCATCTTCTTTCTTTCTTTTGTAGTTTTAAATAAATTAATCTCAGATCTAATTATTTTTATGACACTTTTAAAGGTCATGATGTTATTAATTTTAGATTCAGTCATTTTTATGACAGAAGTTGGAATTTTTTGTTTTCTTTTTGAGAGTTTTGGTGGGGCTGGATCGATTTTTTTCTCTTCTTGATTTAGAGTATCATAGGAGCATCCCTACAACACATGTGGTAGATATCTCAATAGATAAATAAGTTTGGTCATCTATGTATAGGCGACTTTTATGTCATGTATAGAAGTTGAGTTTGTTTTTTAGTTAGAATTGAGAAAGTTGAGATTCATATTGTAACGATAAATCTAATTAAGGTTTGTCTATTTTTTATCCTCATGTAAAATACCCTTAGTCTTCTACATCAATTATTATCTCTCTTTACTCTAAAAAAATAAAAAAATAGGATTAGCATGTTGACACCTCAAATTTACAAACTATTCAGCCAATTAGGATACAGCCCGAATATGTCTTACTCCGAAACCAAAAGGTGATTGTGAGAGACGGATCTTTGTATATGTAAAGTCCTTCAATGTAATGTTACGTTCAATGATAATAAAGCCAGTTTTGATAGTCATTAACACTAATGGTGGTTATTAAGTAATGTCGGATGTTACAACATTTGAGGAGCTTGATTAAGTTTGAAATTTGAATTAACTGTCTTGGAAATTGCTAACACTACAAATACTGGAATCTGAAACATTTGTAAATGTTTTTGAACCAATCAACAAATTGTTATCTTTTCTTTATCTTTATTTTATTTTACTTTACTTTGCATTGCATTAATATTTTTTCTTTAGGAATTGTTAACTTGTTTTCATATTCACAATCATCTAATCATTCAAACTTGGAACGCAATTCTGGAAAAGTCACTGTTTAAGTTATCATCAACACAGTACCTAATAGCTTTGGATTGGGGGGTAGGAAACTACTAGAGAGTTAGATTATTACTTATCTTGAGGACCTTAATATAAAAGTTGATCGAAATATCAAATTACGACACTTAATTATTGCCTAATAGTTGATGAGTTATTCAAAAGGACTCCAAACTGTTTATTGTTGTGATGTATTAATAAGCCGAAAGCAATGATTGTTATGATAAATGCTCAAAAGGAGTACGCAGGGGTCATCACACCGGCATCTAGGTTGGTTAATGGACGATACAGGTTCTATTGGCCAACAATGATGACTGACTGTTTTGAACATGCAAAAGGATGCCAAGCTTGCTAGAAACATGGTAATGCTAAAAAAATTCCAACTTCTGAATTACATCCTACAGTCAAAACTTGGTCATTTCCAAGATGAGCTTTCGATTTGATTGGTAAATTGAGATTGTTATCAAGTGATGGTCATCGTTACATTCTTGTGGCCGTTGATTATTTTACAAAATGGCCAGAAGCAATTCCTTTTACCTCTTGTGAATAAGAAGTAGTGATTAAAGTCATTATGGAACATATCATACACCGATTTGGAATTTCTGGAACTACTACGGCTGATAAGGGATCAATTATCAGTAATCAAAAGTTAAAAAGTTTTGCTGAAGAGTACGAATTTAAGATAGTTCATTCAACCCCTTATTATGCTCATGCTAATGGACAAGCAGAAGCACAACAACACACATCCTCATTCGACTTTTTTTTGTTAGCTTGAAAGTTTGTTTTTATGTTTCCAATTTCAATAATCATGTGATCATGTTTTCATATATAATTTGTTATGATATGACTGTCCAACATAAAGTGTTTTTCTTTTTTGAAATAGTTAATGGTATTTTATAGAATATATAAGTCATCTTTTACATGCTTGTAAGGTTTTTTTTTTTTTTTTTTTTTTTTGCTAAAATGCTAGTTTTTTTGAAATTAATATTTTGTGTAAATTAGAATCCAAGTTTTTAAAGTATAATGAGGAGGAGGCTAAGTGTTTCGTGCATGATGATACAGAATGATTGTGGCAAGGGCAGTCATGAACCCTTACCGAGATATACTTAAAAAGTGTATGAATATTCAAGAAAAATCAAATTAAAAAAAAAAAAAACAAAGAAAAAGAATATAAGTTCTTCAATTAAGAAAATCAATTCAGTAATATTTATTTGTATGGAGAAGGACTAGGTACTTTTACTTGATAATTTTTTCCGTGTTTTGTTCACAATGAACGTAAACTCTACTAAGCCTAAGAGGATTATAGATTAAAGTATATATTTGTGCTTTTCAAAGACCGTAATGATGTCAATCGGTTAAATCTTAGCAATGGCATCACCGAAATAACAGTGTAGGGCATAAATTTCAGATAAACTTTCCAGAGTTATAAAACGTCCTAATTAAAGAAGGCTTTGAAATAATAGTTGAGAAGTTTGGTTTTCAAAATGTGTTGGTCGTAATAGTCAAAAGGAAACAAAGATAACTTTGGAAACGACTTGGTAGCTGAATTCAGAAAAGTAGGCTAGTAGCCAGATAGGACCTCTAAAGAGCTAGTCTCTTACCACAATAATCCCATTTTTCACAAATTTGAACAAAATCGGTGAGAGACTGATAAACATTAAAAAGGGCATACATTGTCATGGTGTAAATATGATATTTAGCAAGACTTTGAGCAAGGAAAATACACTCAGAAATCATTTGTTCGGAGGCTATGCTGAAAATATATTTGCACAACCAGTAAAGGAGATATGCAGTAATTTTTTCATGGGATATTTCACTGGAGGATTGTTTGTAATGGGCCATGAACTAACTATAGGCCTTAATTTCTTTGGTGATTCTAAAGTCGACCCCAGTGCAACGAAGACTGAAAAGGTGGTCATGTTAGGCATAGTGAGAGTCATCATTCCACAAGGAAAGTGAAGGACATTATGACTTTTCGACCAGAAACAAGTCGCAGTTGTAATTAGCTGAATGTTAGCTTAGCTACTATGGGTTGCAAGGAAAGTCTAATTAAATACAGGAGCCCTTTTTTTACAAAGACAATTCTGGTAGACAGAAAGAATACTATTTGTCAAAGTCTTAAACTAAGTCTTGAACTGGCCAAGTTGCAGAAAAGAAAAATATGGGTGTTCTTAAGGGTGAAAAGTTTTTCCAGATACAAGTGACACAATTTTTTTTCAAATCTTGTAGAGTTATCGTTTTGAAAATTAGGTTCATAAAAGGCTCAATTAACAAAGAAACATTTACTTGGAATTTAGAAAGTTCTTGAATAGTGTGAATTCGAAGCACATGGTCTAATTCCTGAGAATCTCCTACAACAGGAGGAGATTTAATGATTTTCTTGACAATATCTTTAGAAGAAAAAGGAAGAAAAGATGCCATGTTTGAGTTATGGGGAAAATGAAGAGAAATATCTGCAGAATTTGTGGTGGAAGGAAGTAGAAAGTAAGAGATTGTCTTACTCTAGACTTTTATACAACAAGGAGAGCCAAAATTTTGCTAAGTAAATCGAATGTCCATTAAAAAAAAAAAAAGGGCCATGCGTAGAGATAGTGTCAGTATCATTTGGTCATCTAATGAGAGTAATGATTCAATTTTTTTGAAACGCCAGATGTGTTTGCTATCCTATGAGAAGTAATAATTCAAAACTTTTCGGGTCCGAAACGTAAGCTAGAAAGATAAGGGAGCAGGTAAATTTGAGATTTTATCATATTACCTTGCATCATTCGATATACGACAATATGTGAGGAATTATTGACACCTTAAACTTTCAAGTTATTCGGCCCAAGCATGATATGACTTGTAAGCCAAAACCAAGAGGTGATTGTGGGAGAGGGATCTTTGTATGTGTAAAGTCATTCCAAGTGACGTGCGGTGATAATAAAGTTTGTTTTAGGGAGCCAAAACTTGGCTCGGTTAGTCTCATTTTAGGTAAGTTCGTGAGTATATATTTAAATTTAGCTCGGGACTAGACCACTTAATAAGTATTTATGTAAATTACTACTAAAACAAGTAATAATTTATGTTAGTTTTTTGTAAATAAATAGATTTATTATAAATGTATATATAAATAATAAAAAAATTATTGAATAATATTAAACGAGCTCACGAACCGAGTTTCGAAAGATTGAGCTCAGCTCGTTTTATTAAACCAAGAGGTGATTGTGGGAGAGGGATCTTTGTATGTGTAAAGTCATTCCAAGTTAAGTGAAGTGCGGTGATAATAAAGTTTGTTTTAGGGGGCCAAACCTTGGCTCGGTTAGTCTTATTTTAGGTAAGTTTGTGAGCAAATATTCAAACTTAGCGCTATTCGTTAAGAACTAGACCACTTAGTAAGTATTTATGTAAATTACTACTAAAACAAGTAATAATTTATGTTAGTTTTTTGTATATAAATAGATTTATTATAAATGTTTATATAAATAATAAAAAATTTATTAAATAATATTAAACGAGCTAGCTCACGAGCTCACGAATCGAGTTTGGAAAGATTGAGCTCAGCTTGTTTTATTAAACGAGCTCAATAACGACTAGTTTAAAAAACGAGCAGAGTTTGATCCGAACACTTCACGAATAGCTCACAAGCTAGCTCGGCTCATTATCACTCCTAGTTTTAGGAGCACTTAATAAACATTAATAATAGTTATTAAGTAAACTGCTAAGACTATAGATACTGACATCTAACTCATTTGTAAAGATTTTTAAACTAATCAACAAATCATTATCTTTTACTTCTCTCTCTCTCTCTCTTCTTTCCTTTTTTTTTTTTTTGGCGTTGCCAATTTATGTTTAGGAATTATTAGCTGTTCCCATATCTATACACTCATTACTTTAAATCAATAGCCTAAGAGTTATTCATAGAATCTCAAGTTCCTGGCACGCCATTCCTTAAGTTGCCATAAACAAAGTGTCTAATAACTTGGATTCTTTTATTAATTAGTTTTTCGTTTGCCTTAGTTTCCAATCAACCAGAAAAATAAATTTACATTCTCTCTTGATATGTGCAATAACGGTTTTTGCAAGTACGAATATTCATAAACAACTTATGACATATGTTTTTGAAAGAAATACCTAGATATATTATATTATAATATAAGAGTGGAAAAAATTACTCTCAATTACTAATTCTTAGATCAAGTCGTCAGATATTTTTACAGTATTTTGTAATTAAGTAAAAAAATTTTAACAAAATAGTATTTATTTTCTCTAAAATATTTTAATTTTGTCAATTTAATCTCAAATATGTTTTTGTTATCAATTTCATCTTTCAACTAATTTTCAATCAATCTTATCTTAAAACTAATTTTCAAGCAATTTTACCACTCTTAACTTTCACAACATTAGTGATGTTTTCTCTCAATTTAATATTCAATTTTACCACTCTTAACTTTCAAAAAATTAGTGATGTTTTCTCTCAATTTAATATTGTTGGCATCTCAGATAGAAATTATTGGTGTAGCTTTAAATATTGTATATTTTTTTCTCACATGTGCTAAATTGGCAAAACAAATAGAGAACGTCATCTTTGTCCCTTCTTTCATCCATCATTTCTCTCGCTACTCCATCTTTCATACATCATCACTCTCACTCCTCTTCTTCATCATCCCTCTCTAGCAACATAAAATTATGATTTGTGATGATTTTAGCATTTTTTAAAATTAACAAACTTTATATGATTTTTATTTTCTTATTAATTTATGGACCAAGGAACAAAGAGTTTGATCAGATTGATAATGTTTTTAAACTTCTAAAAAAAATTTTTAGAGAGTGACATTGCAAAGTACTTTTAGACAAAATTGATAAAAAAAAATAAAAAAATAAAGATATTTTAAGATGAAATTAAAATTGACAAAAAATTAATTCTTAAGGGACAATTCTATTTTTTCTTTTTTTCTTTTTTTTGTTGTGACAAAAAATATAAAGTCACATTATTGATTTTAGTCTAAAATGTTAACTGTGTTAGGTTGAAAAAGAACATTGCAAATTTTAAAAAAAAAAAATTGTAAAACGAAATGGATTGAAAAATACTTTTAAGACAAATTGTCTTAAAAATAATTTTAAAATAAAATTGTTAAAAAATAACATTTTGAGAACAATAAATGTGATATATATATATATATATGATACATTGAAGAGTTGCAGTCAAGTGAGCTACATATACATCATCATGGGGTTTGAAGTTTGAACTTAATTGGGTGGCTGGTTGCTGGCCTAATTTAACACAGGTACGACTTATGGCCTTACGGGATTTGCCTAAAGATTGAAGTAGACAAAAACTTCAAATTCTGCAAGTTATTGTCCAACGAAGAATTAATACTGACAAGCTAGCATTTGCGGAAAGAAGAATTGGCATGGGGGCCTCTTTGGTCTAGGTATGTGAATGTTAGCCAACTCAACCATTACAACATTTGAGTTTTTTTTTTTTTTTTTTTTTTTTTTTTTTTAAATATATATATATCTTCTGAATTTGAGCAAATTGTTTAGTACATAAAATCTTTTTCATGAAGGAATAAATGTAATTTAGGAGACCCATCTATATACGAGAGTAGAATTCGTGCACAAAGCAAATTATAAAAGATATTGAAAAAAGATTCACAATAAATCCTAAAATAAAATTTTAGAAGTAGAAGTCCCTCAACTATTATTTTAACCACATTCTGTTTTACTTCTTTGAGCTCAAGGACAAACCTTTTTTGAAATAAAACATCTTTAATTAGCAAAGAGTAAATTAGGGATATCAAATTTTCCATTTAGTCGGATACTTAGCTAATCAAACTCCAATAAATCTCATTCTTTTTATTTATTTTTACAATGATTAAAAAATTTCCCTTAATTTATCATTATATCAGAATAGGTGATCTTGAATTCGAACCTAGCTTCCGTCACTTGTTTGCACTCCTTTAAAATTATAAAACTTCACTTATTGAGTCCATTTATTAAAAAGAAAATATTGAGCCCAAGATTTAGATTTAGCCTAATACCAAAAAAATAAAAATTGTCTTGAGAATTTTTAATTTTAAATACTTAGATGCTTTCTTTTTTGGGTTACAAATTACTTAGATGCTTTAAAAGATAGATTTCCTGAATGTCCAATTAATTAGAGAATTTGGGATGAGAAAGAGGAAAATAGATTCTAAACGGGTCTTGGAATAGTCATGGAATTAGCATATGTAAACGAGCTTGGTTTGTGTAGTAAAATTTAGGTGAGTATCTACGTCTTGTAATCGTAAGTAAACAATTGAAGTTGTATATTAACTTGTATGTGCCTAATTTGTGTGTCCTCAAGATTCCTAATCCTAGTTGTGTTACTAAGGAAGTTATATAATGTTTGGAGGATAAGCTAAAACACACATTCACTAATTCATCTTTTCAATCTGATCTACACATTAACTAATCCACCATTTGAGTCTGATCAAGTTTATGCACATGTCGTGATTCATAATCAATTTCATCAAAGGAAAGTAGATCAAGATCAACATTGGGATATATCAAGATCAAAGGAAAGTAGATTTATGCACATCACAATTGATTCATAATTAATTTGATCAAAAGAATGTAGATCAAAGTCAACATTGGGTAAATCAAGAATAAAGAAAAATATATCCATGCACACCACGACTAATTAAATGTGAGAGGAAACTAGACCCTTTATTTATTTTTTAAAATTTAGTAACCAAGACCTATTTTGAGCCCAACAAGAGATCAAGGTCAACATTGGGGTAGACTTTGCCCACCTTTTTGCTCTAGTGCATGCTAATGGTTTCTTTGAGAGTTTGAGAAGTCACTCCTAGATTTAATGTCTTGTAAGTTTCACGCTAAAAGTGGATATTATATAAGCTTCACAAGTGTCAGGCAAAGCATCATAGACCACCAAAAAGGTTTCACTAGTGCAATTGCTGTCACTTGGTACACATATGATGCTTTAGAGTACATACAAATCATAAAGGTTTAGAGCTCCCTTTTAAAAATCCTATCAATTTTGAGACTCCTTCCTAGAGAAACAATGAGCCTGAAACCCTGCACCATCAGGTCTCGACCATGGAAGTTTTGGATTTCACTTGTGATAGCAGATCGCGTACTGCAGAAATCAATGACAAAAAGAAAGTTATGGGAAGGCATCCTTTAAGGATCACATGAGTTCCATTAGGTGGACCAATTGAATTTCATATGATTGTGGAGAAATCTAGAAAGGAGGAATCCCCCATTGAAGAAGAAAAATGTCATTACAAACAAAACAAGGTGGAGCCGCTTGAATTATTGGCAATCCCAAAGGCCTGGATGGCCAAATCTGAAGAAGTTGCTTCTCTAGGACCAAACAGAATCTACACAAACTCTTGACTCCTGAAGAAGTTGCACTACAATATCTTCTTCAGCATTGTACTTGCTGCTATTTCTTCTCTGTGCAAATCTTTGAGAGAAGCTTGAAGCACCACGATCAGTACCAGGATTTGTAAAAAAAGCTTGACATTTATTTGGAGGACGAATCATTAAAGACAAAACAAGTACAAGAGAAGCCATGAATGGTGAAAACCTAAGAAAGCTTACATATTTATATAGAAGCAGTTAATAAGGAAAATGCGTAGCCCCTTGGCTTTATTGCACTTTCCTGTCTACCAATTCTACTTGTTTACCAAATCACTATACAAGATATATTATATGCAGCTGCTACAAGTGTTAGTGGTAGTTGGGAAATTTAGCTTCTTTCTTCCTACTGTTTTCTACGGCTAATTAGGAAAATGGTGGTATTTAATTAATTAGGGTAATGTATGGCCCACTAATACCTTGAGCTCATCGAACACCGAATAAATTTTCTCCATGCACATAAGAAGATCCTATCATCCTATTACTTATTGCTAAACCTCCCACCAAAAAGTGAGGACAAAAATGAAAAACTCATACGTAAGTTAATCTTGAAATCAAATCAGGAATTAAATCAAAACTATTTCCCATTTCTGTACAATTCAGTACAGCTTTCTAATATGTTCATACCATAACTATTTTGCATATTTGAACACAGTCCATGAACCATGACAGCTTGTGGAGGCTGGTAAAGATGAGCATATTGTGTTAAAAGTATGTAACTCCATGGAAACCAAGAAATGTAACTCACAAGATAAGAAATATTTTTCAGTAAGTAACCACGAGAAAGTACAGAATTCAACAAATATCACTATCCAAGTATAGAAGTGTAAACTATAAGAGCATTTTTCAACTTTTTCGAAAGAAATAAAGAAAAGAAAATAAACTGTAAAAGATTCATTAGTATTTTCTGGTCGCATCCTAACACTAAACTGACTATGTGATCATTAAGAAAAACAACTTGAGGCCGTGTATCAGTAGAAAGCATTTTTCATTTTTGTTAGTTCCGTTTAGCAGTCATTTGGTATCCAACTGGACCATCTAGCGCACCATGATTAATTCACCTCTCCAATCGACTAATCCATCTCTTCAGGTCCAGTTAAAAACAAGCCATCCACACCAGGATTTGAAAATTTATAGGATTTTACTCTCTACGGTCTTCCCAAGGATATTTGAACCCACGAAGTCAATGAAGGGTTAGGTGAGACAACAAAAACACAATATTGGAAAAACCTTGTTAAACAAAAGAAAGACACTAGAAAGCATCCTCGAGGTATTATCCAAGATCTAAGGTTTCGCCTTTTCTTCTGTCTGAAACCAAACCATAACCACTCTGCTATTCAATATTTGATAATATAGATTGGATTCAAGGAAACCAGTTCAACCACATTGAGTACAGGATTACAGGTCACACACTCACAGTAAAATTCACTTCAAGTGACATCAAGATGGTAAACATTAACTAAGTTTTCCCTATTCCATTATTGATGGATACCATAAGGATAGAAGACACACAGTTTTCTGCTATAGAAGCTTTCACCAGGACCCATGGCACAACATCAATATCGTATCTTAGCCCGGGGGCCAGTTCAACTGTCGTCCCCCGAGGAGGTGTACATGTAGGTGGTATACTGACTGGCCTGCATGAAAAAAAGAAGAAGAACATCTCAATAAGAAGATTTATACATTCAAAAATAATATCTACAAAAGGAGAGAGCACAAATGTTCAGAAGTTAGTTCTGTATATGACTATTCCACTAGCCCCCTTGAGGTTTAGTGAATTGTGAAATTACACAAGCTTCCCTCACTTGAGAAATGACATTAAGCTCTGCCATAGCTAATGTGAGAACAATGTATTTGTAGCCCTATCGTCATTTCTTCTACCATATCATAGAACCCAAAATCTGCCACAAATGTTTGCTACAAGAAAGCATTTACACAAAATCCTTAGCTCAATAAGGCCTCAATCAAATAAAGCTCCCTTCAATCACTAAGGATGGGTTTGTAAATATGCTTTGGTGGTTTTTACGAATTTATTATGGAGTAAAGAGATAGATGTTGTTAGTTGTTACACTGTTACCAGAAGAGGCTTTGATAATGTACAATGTTAATGTTAATGATGGATATGTATGTTTGGGTTAGAACTTTTAGTTGAAGGCAATAAATTCAGCGGCAGTATTGGTGTTAGTTTTATCAAGTGGGTTAACAGGATGAGCATCAATGATACATGGAGGCCTAATTTGGCCTTATGATGGATTTATGTTATGTTTCTTCCACAAGCCATAAGAGATAAGATAACAGCCTTAGTTTACCTACAGATTATCTACAGATCTCTGTCATAGTATTCAGTCATTTTACTTATTCTAAGCTTCTTTTGTTAATTTCTTATGTTATGTTTCTTCCACAAGCCATACGAGATAAGATAACAGCCTTAGTTTATCTACAGATCTCTGTCATAGTATTCAGTCATTTTACTTATTCTAAGCTTCTTTTTAATCATGTTAATTTCTTTTCTTACACCCCCCCCCCCCCCCCAACAAAAGAAATGTTTAGGTTTTTGAAAGGGAGAGCTTGATCATGAACTAACTACTAGTCTGATTTTGGTTTGAATAAGAATAGGAACTTCTAAATCTTCATTTTTGTAATATTTCTCAGACCATAGCTCTTATTTTACATAATACTAATACAATAATAGATATTAACAATTAGTGATGTAAACTTTATTTATTGAATTAAATGATATTAGCAGTTTATAATGAGTTAAAAGGTAGTATAGCAGCAAATTGGTATACCAACCAATATAATAAAGGCATCAGAAGTTATTTCTTGAATAAGGAGGGAAAATGTATAATTTCACCAAGCCTTAAATCTTAGAGTCATTTGATCAAATCAACTCAAATAAATGGAGAAGGCACATACATCCTTTTGGCCCATCATTAATTACAATCCTGAAGCCCTCGTCAAGGCCTTCTTGCTTAGCAATCAACTTGGCGGTGTAAAGAAGGCGGCCAAGAATCTCGCAGTGCCTCCCCTCAGCCTGGGAAATAAAGCACATACAAACCAGTAAATAATAATTTAAAATAAAAATAACTACAGTACAAAGGAAAAAAATTAAGACAGGATACAGGAGAGAACAATTATTTTCTGGTGGGGAGTGAATTGCCTATACTCCCATTCAGACGAGTTAATGACAAAAGATAATTGCTTCTTTAACAACTATGACAAATGCATGCCCCAACAATAGATGTGGATATACTCCTCCGTTGTAAAGAGAATGTCTACCTTCCCATTTTGGTCTGTCCCAAAATGCATGTCCAATTAAAGCATTGAATGCTCTATTTTCTTTAATGCCTCTCATTAGAACTGTAGTACCAACACATTTATTTATTCTTCCAATGTAACTTTTTCTTGAAGGAAAGGGCACTTTTGGAAGAATAAAAATTAAATAAATGAGGCGACGGCATATTTATTTAGGTTCCGTAGTCTGTGCGCATAGTCAAAGTGGACATTCCTTTTGGGAGGGAAGGAGTAAACATATAAGAACAATTGTTTTGTGAGAAACAAAGCACAACCCATTGCAAGAATCTTTAATGGCTTAACTTACTGCAACAATTCTCACAAATGAAACACTATCCTCACTTTCAGAAATTTGTAAAACCAGCATCACAGTAACTATTTGAGGAGCTGGAACAATCTTTTCTCCAAGAAGAAGATTCTATTTTGGAGACGTGTAAGGCTATGTAGAAATTGACGAGTGATGCAGACTTTCCTGTAAACCTAATTTCTTTTATGCAGAGTAATTTGAAAACTAAGACAAAATATTTCCTTTAGTTAAGACAATAATTAGAATATACAACATAAGATCACGTGTTTTGTCAACCCTATACTATGTCTAATGCAGATGCGCGTAAATGTCTGAGATGATGTCCTATGTCCATGGAAATTCAAATAAAGCAAGCTATTGACAAGTACCTTTGATAGTCCAGTTAAACCATCCCTGATTTTTGGAATGATTAAAACGTGCACTGGTGCTTGGGGAGCTATGTCCCTAAATGCAAGAACCTGCCCAAGATATATAAAAGTTAAATAACTGTAAAGTTAATAACTTAGTAGACCTGAATATGTATCATAATTCATAACCAGAATAACAGTTACCCATTAAAAGCCAGCTAGGAAAAATCTGATTTAAAAGATGGGGTATAAGGAAATTATCAAAATCTCACACAAAAAGATTTAAAGACAGGAATCCCTGAAGTCAAGTTTTATTATTTGGTAGTAAAACGACGAGTTGTAAATAACATTATACCCAGAACTATATCTCTTTTTTTTTTTCTTTTTTTTTTTTATATAAGTAAATGGAAACTGATAATTATGGGGATAAAAAAAAAATTTGATCTGCAGAACTATATCTGGGCAGTGGTAAGCCATGGAAGATTAAGAAATCAAGCACAAGAATTGAAACCATATTTATTGAAGACAGGGGTGGAGGGGAGGTTATTAGAATTCTAATTATTTATTGCACTAAATTCTTTAATCATGTTACTTAAAATAAAGCTATTGAGTACACACTACATAAGTTTTCATTACATGCAAAACTCAACCCTAAACTTCTAATATTTTACAAAACATGTTTTGAATATATATATTTTTGTAAGTTGTAACTGTGTATGTAAAAGTTGTAGGCATGACAAGGCAATAACAATACAGTTCCCCTCCCAGTAGATATGGAGTACATACATGACAAGTTCTGAATTCACTATAGCAGCATTGAACACACACAACATAGAATCATATGTAGTAACTCGTTGCTCACAAGACAAATATCAGGCTGTACCTTATCATCCTCATAAACCACAATAGAAGGGATCTCCTTGTTAATGATCTTGTCAAATCTGTACAATAAAAGGCAGAGAGGTAAAATTCTGTGCAATGTGATTGGCATGCTCTTTTGTATTAAAGCCGCCATTTTCATTTTTTTCTTAATACAACTACTTTTCTATACAAAAAAAATATTGCAGACCCAGATACACATAAAAGTTCATAATAAGTAAATGGCTAAATGAGTCTATATCCTTCTTGTACACAATTCAATACAGAAATATCAAGTTGAAGCGAAGTCAGAATCTTTTTTATTTACTTAAATGGTTAAAGCATGAAAAATCCTTCACATTAATCTAATCAGAATTAATTTCAGGGTTCTAAACCTTCAACGAGATAATAAAAATCTCAGACTGATTAATCGCTCAATTTTACAGAAAACCCAGATACATTAGCACTAGAAATCAAAAAGGGTCAATCAGAACAGCGTAAATATTGGAAAGAAGCTGATGGCAGAAAAAGGAAAACGATAAAAAATTAGAAACGTAGAAAGTGGAAGCTCACATAGTAGGAGCATCAGAGGGAGTTGCCGCAAGAGCAGCTTCTTTCTCAGGAGCCATTGGCGTGAAGTGTGATGTCAATACTGCAATTCGGCCAATTATATCGCTTCTACTACGATCAGCGCTACTCTTTTTGAGTCCAGCATCGGATCTCATTCCTTCCTTCTCTGCCATTGCCACGTCAGGTTCTTTAATTTTTATTTTTTTTCTTGAGTTACACGATTTCACCACGTCATCATTATGACTTTTATATATATATATATTTAGTGCAGGTCATGCTGTAAAAAATAACTATTAAAAAATACAGTAATTTTATTTGATTTAAATTATTACATATAAAATAATAAAAATAAATATTATTAATTAAAAATATATTTAAGAAATTTTTTTTTAATAATTTATAAATTAATTAAAGATATATTTGATAATTTTTAAATTAAAAAAATAATTATTTTTTTTTATTATGAAAAATAATTGCTAGTTTTTAAAAGTATGTATTACTAAAAATATTCATTACTAAAAAAATTCTTTTCAAAAAATTAATCAAACAATATTTAAGTACTATAATTTTTAAAAATAAAAAACATCTTCTTGAAAAGCACCACCAAGCTTAACCTTAATGAGTTGAAATCTTTCACACTCAAGATTTTTTTTATTAACCTTAATGAGTTGAAATCTTTCACTCTCAAGATTTTTTTTATTTTGCAGACTAATTTTTTAAAAAATAAAATAAAATACGAGTGCATCTGATTGGTTCGATTTTAAATATTTCAAACCGAAATAGTTTGACGATTTTTGACCATGTATTCGACTTCTTCTGAATTGAACAGCAGAATTTGAACCATGAATAGTGTCTCGGTTACTGTCCGAGACGGGTAATTGCCTTTCTTGTAATGAGATCTTTAAAAACTTTTAGAACCAATTAAGTTGGATAAGTTCAAAAACAACATTAAAATCAATTGATCCAGCCCATAAACTCCCTTAACTGCTACCATCTGTTCGATTTCGGTCACCGTCCGTCGGATTCTTGTCACTCCTTTCTTTTTCACTTATTTATTTATTATATACTATAATTTAACCATTTTGTGTTTTCAATATTCGTCTTCTTTGAAAGTTTACTTAAGTCGTTAATACAAAATGATGAGTTGGAAATTGTGGATTCTTGTCATCTCTTGTCAACCTATATTATTTTTTGCCAAATTAATGTGGACAAAAAGTAATGGAATTGACTATAATGACCTTATTTTGAAATTATAAATATCTAATTATAACTTTTTCAACAATAAGAATTAAAGTAAATTTATTATAGGACCAAAAGTATATTTAACTATTTTCTATAACCTCTCCATTCCATCCACTTTTAAATTTTATTCCCCGTCATAAAATATTTAAATAAAAAATTATATTATTTTCATTCAGTTCGATTGACTTACTTCTATCAAAAAATAAAATTTTAAGCTATCAAGTTTTTATAAACTAATTATATACTTAAAGCCAACTTGTTTGAGCTCAGGTGATGTTTAAACTATAATTTATATTCATCATAAAGTCAAGTTAAATAATAGTTATTATGATTATGTATTATTAGGAAAGTAAGGTCGAGTGAATAATATAATTTTTTTTTGGCTAAATTATATTTTTCATTTTATAATTTATATTAGAATTTACTTTAATTGTTATAGTTTAAAAAATTAAAATTAAGGATTTATAGTTTCAAAATATAGTCAATATGGTCCTTGTAATCATCTTCTATTTAAATTGACATAATGAAAGGTTACAGACATGAAAAATTTTGTTTCGATTTTAATTTTTTAAACTATAATAACTAAAATGGATTCTAATGCAAATTATCGAGATGAAAAGTATAATTTAGCCATGTTTTTATGATGGGTGTAGTTAGGAGTGTGCAACTCTGCTTGTCGGCCGGGATGGAAGCCTAATATCAACCAACCCAACCAAATCAGGTGGAATAAAATTCTAGCCCACTTCATGTGAGCAAGTGAGAGAAACTTTCACCTAGTATAAACTTCGAGTGGGTTGATTGGCTTGAAAATTTTATAATTAATAATTATTTTAGGTTAGAAATATTAAAAGAAAATATGAACTTATTAGTTTTTTAAATAAATAAATATAGATTAAATATTTTTAACATTCCAAAGTATAATTAAAAACTAAAATAATAATCCATATTTAACAATAAGTTAAAATCTAATATCTAGATAGGAATATTTCAAATTTGTGCATAATATTTATATATAAAATAATTTAAACAATAATAATAAATAAATCAGGTGGATCGGGTGAACTCGGGTGCAAAATTTTTTAACACAGCCACTTGACCCAACTTAAAATAAAAAGCAAAAAGTTACCCGATGTTAAACCCGATTTTTAATGGTTGTTGATTTTTCAACTAGTTAGGTGGGCCAGTCTTGGGTTGACGGGTTGGCAGGTTGACGAATTTTCTACACACCCCAAATGTAGTTTCAATTTAATTACGGAATGTATCTAATTAATGAAAAAGGAAAAATATAGGAAAAAATTATACTTTTCTTTTTGATTTACCAATAAGTCCTAAAATAATTATACTAGAAGAATAAGTCTTACTTTTAGACTTTTTTAAGAATAAGTCCTAAACTTAAGATTGATATATTTTATATAAATTTTTAATGTTTTAATCTTCAAGCTAAAAATATTAATTAAAATAGATCAAATTTTAAAAGTAAGAGTGTTTGTATTTGATTATAATGTGATCTATAATCAAAATAATTTTGATATTCAATTTTTATTAGAGAAATTTTTTTTGTATTACAATAAATAAAGCACATATTTAATTTTTTGTCCGGATTTGATCGAGTAAAATGTTATATTATTTCTATTATTTCTACAAATAACACCACAATATCATTAACATATCACCTAAAACTTAGCCAACAATCATTACTTTATTTGCAAAATTAATTGATAATAATTTTATATTATTTTTTATATATTCTTATTTAAATTATGCTTTTAATTTAATTTTCATATTTTATTTTTATTTTAAAAAAAATAAAAAAAATATTAAATAAGATAGAGCATAACCTTTCAATATTATTTTTGGTAATTTTGATTAATTATAATTAATTAAATAATTATTTTATCAAACACCCTAGTTTGGTTTGGTGTTTAAAAATCAATATTTTGGATAATAAATAAGTAGAGATTATGGAATAATTAATTTTAACATAATCTATTTTGTATTTGGTTAGTTATAATAAATAAATAATAAATAAGTGATTTTGAATCATAAGAACATTGAAAAAAATGTAAAAGTATTTTTGTAAAAAAATAATAATATAAAAATTATGTCTTGTATTTTGCCACATGTGTGTTATGGAAAAACTACACATGAGTAAGTTCTGAAAAATAGATTAAAACTGTGTTGAATTTTGTTACCAAAAGTGACTTTCAATTTTACTAAATATGATATTATATAAGCTGAAAGTGATTTCAGGTAGAGGTGATTTCAATTAGTTTTTAAGGGTGTTATTGACAAAATCTTTTGATTTGTGACTAAACAACTAATTTTTAGGATTTTTTTTTTTTCAATTTTTAGCAAGGAAGATAACAAAACCAAACCGACCATTTGGTTTTGGTTTTATTTGGTTTCTTTGATAGGCCTTTGGGGCCAGTGTTATTTAACACTTAAATCTAGCCCAACGAGATTTTCTTTATGTTTTTGAGAAAATGTAAACTATAAATATATTTTAGGCCTAAAAAATAAGGTCTATAATTTTTGGACAATTATAAACCCAAATAGAAATACAAAAGATTATGATAAAATTGAGCTTAAAGAGTCAAATGAAAAAATAAAATGATTTGGGCTATTGGAATGGGCATTAAATTAAAAAAAACTTGGATTCAAATTCGGTAAAACCAGACGAGATAAGAAACTGAGACTGAAATTTCGATTTTTGATATGACAAAACCAACAAGTAACCAAGGCACTTAAGAAACCAACACCGAACCGAAAATTCAATTTCGGTCAATTTGGTTTTTCTGTAAAACTAACACGTGTACTACTAATTTCAGGCTCCCAACGCCAAACACATGTTCCAAATGCAAAACCAAACTGGCACTTAATCAAATATGTCATAAATTATTTATAATTCTTAAAACTCAATTATAATTAGAAAATAAGTGATGATCTAATTATCAATATAATTGGAAAAAATTAAACAAAAATAAACATGATCTAAGTAACATAAGTTTAGAAAGTTCATAAATTATTATATAATTATTATAAAAACTTTTAAAATCAATAAGATGTTTTTTTCATAATCTCTTTTCATTTTTTTACATGAGCTTTATGGTGTTTGAATTTATCTTAAAAATATAAAATCTAATTTCATAGATGTCATACCATGAAGGAAAAAAAAATTATTTTATTTAATTTTAAATTTTATTTTATGTATATAAGATACGTAAGATATATTTTTTTTAATTTTATTGAAATAATATTTTTATTTTTATTTTGTGTAGAAAATACCCAAAAAAAAACAGAAAAATATGAGAACATCTTATTAATTTTTATTTTTTAATAATTATTATATCATAAATTTATAAATTTTCAAAATTTAGGTTATTTACTTTTTAAGAATCGGTCCACTCAATTAATTTTTTCACCTAAGAATTAAAACATAAAATACAAGGATAAACATAATATAAAATATATAAATCTATAGTTTAATACTTATTTGTAGAGATATTAATGGTCATAGTAACTAAAAAAATAATAATAATTAACTGTAAATAGACACCAAATCAAAACATCAAACATTTTGTAGAATTCAGGTGGTGATCGGGCCAACTCCTTGGTCCTCATCACCAGCCCCTTTGATTTCAATTAAAAATATGGTTCTGAATGTTTTTTTATTTTTTGGCTATGCTATGTACAAGAGGAAAGGCTGGAGACAAACGTGAAAACAAAAGTAGAAAGTAAAGTCTAGCTTATCCAAAATTTTCCAGTGCAAATTTTACTTAATAAAGCCTGGGTCCAACTCCAAGATTACAATCCCAAACCTCAAACCCTAGCCCCAATTCTTCTTTCTTCGACTTTCTTTCCCTGATCGCCTCGACAATGGCGAGGAAGCGAAAGCTCGAGTCCAAATCTGCCGAACCCGCGAAAAAGCAACAACAGAACATAAATCTCGAGCAGGTCGTAAGGGAAGAGACCCAACCGGAACCGGAGGAAGATGTTGAAGACCAAGGACATGAAGAAGAAGCCGAGTACGAGGAAGTCGAAGAAGAAGTAGAAGAGGAAGAGGAAGAAGAAGACGAAGAGGGGGAAGAAGAGGAAGATGATGATGAGGAGGAGGAGGAGGATGATAACGACGATCCTGATAATATCCAAAATGGTAATGATCAGACTGCCAAAGCTCCATCCACTTCAAGGTCGGTGACAGATCAAGATGGTAAAGGTGATGATGACGAAGAGCCAATTCAGAAGCTTCTCGAACCGTTCAGCAAGGAGCAGATTGTAAACCTGCTTTTGGAAGCAGCGGATAAGCATCGCGATGTGGCGGATCGGATCCGTGAGGTGGCCAATGAGGATCCGGTGCACCGTAAAATCTTTGTGCATGGCTTAGGGTGGGATACAAATACTGAGACTTTGAACAATGCATTCAAGCAGTACGGCGAGATTGAAGAAAGCAAGGCTGTATACGATAAGGCATCAGGGAAATCCAAGGGCTACGGTTTCATCCTGTTTAAAACTCGTAGTGGGGCTCGCAAGGCATTGAAGCAGCCTCAGAAAAAGATTGGGAGTCGGATGACGTCCTGTCAGCTGGCCTCCATTGGTCCTGTGGCACCGCCAAGCGCAGCACAAGCTGTCCCCCAACAACTTGCTCTTCCCCCACAACAGCCTGCATCTGAGTATACACAGAGGAAGATATATGTGAGCAATGTTGGGGCTGATTTGGATACGCAAAAGTTGCTTACTTTCTTTTCAAGTTATGGGGAGATAGAGGAAGGACCGCTGGGGCTCGATAAGGCCACAGGTAGGCCCAAGGGGTTCTGTTTGTTTGTTTATAGGACGGCAGACAGTGCAAGAAAGGCCTTAGAAGAGCCTCACAAGAACTTTGATGGCCATATCTTGCACTGTCAGAAAGCTATTGATGGTCCAAAGCCAGGAAAGTCTCAATATCAGCATCATCAAAATCCTCGTAATACCCAATTCCAAAGAAATAATAGTGCTAACTTTTCTAGTGAAGCTGCTACTGGACATGGGCACTTGATGGCGCCAGCAGGGCCTGGGATTGCATTTAATCAGGGGGCCGCTGCTGCACAGGCCTTGAATCCGGCACTTGGTCAGGCATTGACTGCACTGCTTGCATCACAGGGTGCGGGCTTGGGGCTGACTAATTTGTTGGGTACCCTAGGATCAGCTGCCACGGTTAATACAGGTGTTCCTGGTGCAAGTCATGGGATACAGGGTGGATATGGTAACCAGCCAAATATAACCCCTGGAGTTATTGGAGGATACGGAAATCAAGGAGGAATTCAGGGTGGATACCCGAGCCAGCAGATAGGGCAAAGTGGCTCTGGAAGAGGCCAGCCTGGTGTTGGGCAATATGGCGGCGTTCCCCCTTACATGGGGCACTAGGTGCCTCTCAGGTATGACTATTCACGCTCTTTCCTTGGTAATTATGTTGTTTCTTGCCTTATTTTTCTGTAGTCTAGATAATTTACATCTGATATAACTTGGGACTTCAGTAAGCATTTAAAACAGGTCCATTGAAGCTGAATTTGATATCTTTAATGGGCTTATGCGATATGGAACTCAAGACAATTTATTCATTATAAAGTGGTATTTAACAAGTTATACGTTGTTTTTCTGTTTTAGTGTTAATCTATCACTTTTCTCGTGTACTAATAATTAGTGTTTCTATAATTCTGTCATTAAGTAGGTTGATGCATCTAGCCGTGTTATACTTGTACACTTGGTGTTAAGTATGGTTGCTAACTGCACATTTACTGACTCTTCTTTCTAATACTTATTTTGTATTATCTGCATTTCCTTGAGGAAGTACTTGAGAGTTGAGATTTTGACACAAAATGCTGTTTCTCTAGGTATTTTGCTTGTAGATGCTGTTGGCTTGTGCTTAAATATTAGTATATGACATTGTTGGTGCAGCCAATATTTTATTGATGGAAAATAAAATATTTATTTGTTTTGTAAAGAAAAGGTACTATTTGGTTACGTTGTCCGATATACTTAATAAATTATGTTTCAAATACATGACTAATAATGTTTAAGGTTCTTTTATGTTATTTATCTGCATGGTGAGTTTTGTGTTGCATCTGAGCTAAGGATTGAAGATGTCAGTGTAAACTTTCAACATAAGAAATTTCTTCTTGATTCTCTTCAGATGTTATAATCGTTAATCCTTATTGAGCTTGTTATTTAACATTTTCAGTTGCTCTTCCAACAACTTTTCTAAAGTTTGGATTTTTTAAACCGTTACATTTTTTTTTTTCCATTTTTAAAATTTGTTTTCATGCTGCGTATTCATTTTGCAGATTCCTCATAAATGCATCAGTATTTTTGTACTGGCTTGGTGATTCTTCTGAAGTTTAAGGAGCTGATGCAAATGGCGTCTTTATAATGAAATGTTACTTACTACAAAGGCCAGAGTCTTTAAATTGTCAAATGGAGTTCAGTTTTTTCTATTTGTTTTTTTCCTCCCCTTCACTTCCATTTCAAAATATTGTAGTATTTTGACCTTTGATTTAGCTTTTAAAAATTTCGTGAACTATTTTAGTACTTTCAATTCAAGTATAGATCTATGTGTATCATGAGCGTTTTGAGAGGCTGAACAAAATATATATTTTGAAGTCTATGTTGGTATGAGTTGAACAAGGCTACAGCTTGAAATTTAAGATTTGTTTGTTGCTATCCTTCATCTCTTGAAATTCTGCTTTTTTATTCATTTTGGTTTTGAATTAGAATCCTTGTGTGTATGACCTGACTGTGATATTCTTTTATTATAAGTGTCATTGAAACCAAGACGTTTTTTGCTTATGACCTGACTGTCCTATTCTTTTATTATACGGGTCATGAAACCAAGTGGTTTTTTGCTTGATAAACGGTTCATGGGAGCCATGATAAAATTGATTGAAAACTATCATATTATCCGGTTCTTTCTCATTTCTATTACTCTCAATATGCTGACTACATTTTTGATGCAGGTATCTTTTTGGGTGCAGTTTTGACAGCATAGTTGTTGTATTTAATCATCTATTTAAATTTATGTTTTTTTTTTTTTTTTTGCGAAGAATATATATTAATGTAGGTTAACTTGCATAGTAAGGTCCCAGATTTTCACAGTATTTTGGGAATTAGGATCTAATTCTCTTTATTAAGTCAAGGCTTGTTGTATGGAAAAGTTCTAGAAAGTTTATCAATTCTCTGAAAAATCAATATTTTGTTAAGAACTACATACTGTTGCTTACTATTTTAAGTAACTGAGCAATAAAATCTTATATTAGACCCATATATTCCATGATTTCAACTCCAACGCTCAACCTTATAAAGAGATGCTAGTACCAGTAGGGTATAAGACCAATTAGTTTTCAGTCTTTAACTTTGGGTGTCTGTGCTATGAGTTTTAAAGTTTAATATTTTAGCAATTTCTCTTTCATTTGTTGGCAAGTTGACGTGTGATTATGTGTTAAACTCTGTATTTGACCTGCTTTAGTACTTGTAAACCAAACTACAAGATGAGACTCACACAGTGATTGGAGAAAATATACTTTTTTCATGTTGATTGATTTAGTTATATTGCTATATTATGAAAAGTTAGTTATTTAAATTAGATGGAAAGTTTAAAACTTGTGAAGTCTGTAAAGCTAACCTTCTTGTTTTCAGTTTTTGTGTTTGTTTGTTTACTTTTTTATTATTTTTCTTATTATCATCCTCTCTTTTATGGATGTTTACAATCTCGTTGGGATCTTTCATTATAGGGAAATGTAAAAATATTTACAAGAAAATTTTAAATAACGTAATGAGATAAATGAATTTCATGATTATAAGTTATTAGTTTAGGTTTCAGCACACGTGATACATAAGGTTCATCTACATGGTGTAGAAGGTAATTGAAGCATATTATAACATTTTTGTAATTTGTTATATGAATTAGACACAAAGTTAAAACTTGTGAACGTTAGTTAAGTAACCTGTGATATTTTACTTTTTGTGTTTGTTTGTTTACTTCCTTGTTATTGTCTTCCTCTCTTTTATGGATTTCAACAATCTCATGGGATCTTATATTTAAGAGAAATGTACAGAAATTTACAATACACCTTAAATAAAGTAACGAGATAAATGAATTCCATGAAATTCTAAATTGTTGGTTAAGTTTTAGGCCTTAGCACACGTGATAAGGTACATAAGAAAGAGAATGGGCTTCTTAATTAACAATATGTTCTTTAGAGAATAGAAGGTTATTAGGTTGGACAAATTTTGCTGTATTTCTAATGTTATGAAGCCTGTCTGGTGGGTTTATCAGGTTTATGGCTTTCTATTTATTTATTGATAGAACAGGTGATGGCTTTTATTATTTCTACAAATTTCAGATCAAGGAAAGTTGTCCTAGTTATATCTTAGATTTAAATTGGAAGCCTCTATTTAGATGACATAAAGTGCTAATTGCTTGGGAATGGATCCCAGACTTACATAAGAAGTCATGCTGGTCAGCTGGCATTTTAAGTGAGTCTGGGAACCAGTTCTGTACACCATGCATATATTATGCCGTGTACACAGAAATCCCATTTAAATTTGAAAGATCTTTAGATTATATGTATATGGTTAGTGAGTTTGTGTGCTTGTCTATTGGATTTTAGATCATTTCATCTAAAGTTTGCGTGAGCAGTGATTTTGTTATTTTTTTTTTCTTAGCTTAAAGCTTGTGCTGTGTCCCTTCTAACTTGATTCTCAACTTACATGCTGTTTGAAACATCCTGAGTTCTTTTATCAATTTTATTTTATTTTTTATATGTCAGAACTGCGTTCTTGGTGACGGGATTCTGATTGATGATAACGTAATCTGTGAAATTGAATGTAAGCCTTTTAAAATGATGATATTGTCATTATCTTAACTCCTTAGCTCTATTCTGATGATTTGGATCACTCAAACCATAACTAATTCTCATTTTCTTTATTGATAAACCGTATGAGTAGTTAAGTTGGCTTATAATTTTAGCTCTTGGTTCTCCATGGCTGCTACTAAGCTTTGAGATGTGGTATTCTCGTGTTATTTTTCCACTCCATGAAAGTTGTCTGTTGTTGCTGAAACGTTTCCATGTTCATTTTGGCCAAAGTTGTTGCTGCTCAAGATTGTAACCATCAGACTTTGTGAGACGCCTCCTAAGATAATGTTCATCTGTCATTTATGAGATTATGGCTTAATTAAAATTATCTTCAAAATGTTAGAGATATGTAATTCTCTATGCTTTGCCACATAAATAAAGAGGTCCATTGAGGGTATCATCTTGCAAAACTGAGGTTTCTGAGGATACTGTAACATTCACTATGGGGAATTTGCTTAAACCTAGGAGGCCAGATAACAGTCATAATCTCATATGGATAAGCATGTTCATTTAAATCAGAAGAATGGGAGATGACAAATAGTTCAGAAGAATCAGTGAAGAAAGGCTTGATAAAGTCAGTTTCTCTTAATTGGGAACTCGAGAACAAATAACAATTGGAATTTTCAACTGTATGGATTTTATTAGAATGAAGTTTTACTGTTTAAGTCAAAGCTGCATGTAGGGCATATATATATATACCTGAAGAGAATAGTTGTGAGTTTGGATCATGTTTGGGATTTTACACTTCTAATTAAAACTTGAATTACAGTAAACTGTTAGGAAGAAGCTTGTAATTGTCCTCTTGGTTTGGTACTCTAAAGTCTAAAGAGAGACAATCAGAAGTGGATTAGTCCTGGCAACTTGTTAAAGAAATAAAATGTACTGATTCTAATCTATAAGCAACTGTGGTGTGATGTAGACGATGTGCATTTATCGTTTAAAAAAACAAGTATTACTTTCTCATATGTAAAACACATTGAAGACTGAAGTATTGATTTTACATATGCGTGCCACTAGAATTAGAAATATAAAGACAACAGAGAGAGAAACTTAGGATTTCATATTAATTGTCCTCAACTATATCAAATACTATACTATGTAATATATATACTCCATATATATCCTCAACTTGTCGATAATTTATTTTGCCAAAATTTGCAGGAAGTATGAGATGTGGTAAGCAAAAATTATATATGAAAATGATTAATTTCATCTGATATTGTATTCTATCAACGTGTATTTTAACAATAGAAAGAAAATTAAAATACTTAATTTAATTTTTAGTTATAAACTAACTAAATAGAAATAACTTTAGGTATAACTATTGATGACATAATATAAGTTGTTAAAAACTTACAAAATTGTATTCTACCATCAAATACTAAAAGTACGTGAAATTTCTTAAATTGTAAACTAAGTATTAATTTAATTTTATATATATTTTAAATAACATTATTTTCTTAAAACTATTTTCAAATATAATAAGTCATTTATTATTTAATTAATTTGATTTATTTTGTCAAAATTAATGGAGTCAGTATTTAATTTTACAAAACTCAATGAGATTAGTTTTATATTTTTTTTCTTCAATTTGAATATATATATATATATTAATAAATTTTCTCACAAAAAAATTATTTTTTAAACTTGAGTGGAATCAATTGACCCTAACCTAGCTGCGCCCCTGGGTTTTAAGTAGATTGGATACTCTTATTAGTAGTATTCATTCATTAAGGAATAATGGGTATTATGAAACGCACTTAGTACAGTTGCACGTGCATGTCTGGCCTCGGTGGAAATCACACGCGGATTCTTGTGTATGAAGCCCCTAATTCTCTCCTCTATGTTTGTACAGAGACAGAGGGACTAGGATTTGTATAAGGCATGAGGTTTTGAATAAGTTTGTCTGTTTTCTTCACTTTTAGCATCACGTGCAGTGCAGGGTGTGTAGATATCATATTATATATAGCGACTGATCATGAGTACTGAGTCTAGTGAGTGGGTGAGATTCCCACTTCCCACCTCGTAGGCCGTAGCACCTCAGCAACCCACCATGCTGCCACCGGCACGCGGCGGAGATTCTATGCCATAAATAAACTTCATGCTTCCTTTATCACATATTAATTTATTAACTATGTAATTTACTATCTATGCCTTCTTTACTTTCTTTAATTAGGTTAAAGCTGTGCTGTGGCCTTTCCTTACAACATCTGCATATAGGCATGCCATTACTTTCTAAAGGTGGAACAAATCAAGAAGATAAAGGTGGAGACAAGGAGGAGCAAAAATAAACCCTTTTTTGCAAGTGAAAAGCTAGACTTCCCATGTAATTACCCTAAATTATATATAATAAGTTAATAGCCAACTTGTTCAAATGCTAACTCATTAATAATTTTCCAGATTTTAAAATTTGTTTTCAAGTGTGTTTTTAGTGCATATTTCATTTTCAGTAACGAGTTTTTTTTTCACCAAATATAATTTTATCCAACTTTTTACTCAATTTTAACTAAAAGAAAATTGCAAGGCAATCAAATTAACAATTATAGTTGTCTAGATCTATGGATGATAACAAGTCAAGTTTGAGCCAAGTTTTGACAAAGTTGGCTCGTCACCTTTTAGATAAGCTTATTCTCAACTCGTGTTCATTAAGGGCTTACGAACTTAAGTTCGCTAAGAGTTAACGAGCCGAACTCTAAACTCAAGCTTTGTTCATCAAGGGCTCTTAGCATGCAATTTTCTTTTTTTTTTTTGAATTGCAGTAAAGAATAATTGAACCCAATACCAACTTGGTAACTATTTGTATAATTTAGTATCAAATCAAGTTATAACTTATATTAG
The DNA here is from genome assembly GCA_029379385.1 of Quillaja saponaria. Classification (NCBI taxonomy): domain Eukaryota; kingdom Viridiplantae; phylum Streptophyta; class Magnoliopsida; order Fabales; family Quillajaceae; genus Quillaja; species Quillaja saponaria. Next base: position 25,712,009 of record CM055607.1, read on the forward strand.
TATTTGTATATAAATAAGTTTATATCGAAATAATAATAAAATTATTAAATAATATTAAACGAGCTAAATCATGAGCTATTCACGAGCTAACTCAACTCATTGTCACCCCTAGTGTCTATATAACAAAAATGACTTATTTCTTGTTTTGATTTTTAGAGATTACATTGTTTTCCATTTTGGTTCTTAAGTAATTATTTTTTTTAAATCAAGTTATGCATGATTCAATTTTTTCTATTTTGATCTTCTATAAATTAATTGAGTTATTAATTAAGATAAATTATTAAATTGAGATGACATTTAAAAAATTTAACAAAATTAACTAACATAATTTTAGAAGATGGTGAAAAAATAAATAGGAAAAATCACAGTAAATATTAACTCAATAATTAGATAAACTTATTTTCTTAATTAATTTTTTTTTTGTTAAATAGATCATAAAATTATTTTCATACATTCTAAATCATATCAACTAAAAAAGTTGTGTTTCATCTAAATTTAATAGATTGATTTAATTTTTAATTTACAAAAAATTAATTCTTAGAGGACTAAAATATAAATATATTAAATTTTAGGGACATGATTAGAAAAAGTGTTTCATCAAGAATTAAAATAAAAAATGATGTAAAAAAAAAAAAGGGGATCGTGGAGACCAATTCTGTAATGTATGGGGTGCAGACTGCAGAGGGGAGAGAGAGAGAATGGTACTTCCGCATGATGTCCGCACTCTGCAGAGCCTGTTATTGTGAAGGGATTGAGGCTGCATGAACTAGTTGACCTTCACAACTAGAGAGACTCCATTGCCCAAAGGTGTGTAATTTTATTTATTTTATTAGTTTTGATGAACTCCTTTAATAAAATAAAATAAAAGAGAAAATGGGGAAGGGTGGGAATGTAGGTTCTTTCATTTCCTTTATTTTTTATTTTTAAATAATTGTTTATTAGTTAATGGATGTGAAATGTGAAATGTGAAATGTGAAATGTGAAATGTGAAATGTGATAGTGTGATACTGTGTGATACTGTGGTGTGAGCTTTCATCCAAAAGAAGAAAAAAAAAGCTGTGAAGTGTGTCACAAAAAAAGGTAAAAAACAAAAAAAGGAAAAGATTCAGATCGGATCCTGCGGCGAGTAAGTGCAAGTGAAGTGTCCTCTCTTAACACTTTGTTATATTTGGCTTTGTTTCTATTCAACAAAGTCAGAACTATCGATTCTCTTTCACTGGTTTATTAAAGTTTCTTTCTTTATTGGTGATTCACAGGTTAGCTTATGCAATGTTCTTCTGGGGAATATATATATATAGGACTCCATTGCTTTTTTCTTCAACACCGTAAAGGTTTATCTGTTTTTCTGTTATTTTTTATTTTTTTAATTTCTTCTTATATTCTCTCGGGATTTTCCAGCAGCATAATTTCTGGGCATCTGTTATTTTTCAAGCAGGATGGTGATGATTTCTATTACATGCATAATGGTGTCGTTGCTTTCCATTCCTTAATTTGTTCTGAATTGGTCTGCTGAGCTTGTATCTGAAACATTTCTCCACTTCTTGTATTCATTTACATCTGGGTCATTATCTTTTTTCTTGGTTGGCCACTTTCCTCATCCACATTACCCTGTGTGTTTGTATGTTCTTCTGCTCCCAAATCTCAACATTGAAACTTTTTGTCTGGGTTTGAATTGATTTTAAGGTATGTTCCAGGTTTTGCTTTTGATTTGAGTTCTGCTATTAAGTCTTCCAATTGGGTATAAAAATTATTGTCTATAAACCACATTTTGGGAGTTTTTCAAGTTACTTTGTTGTTGGCTTCAATTTGAGACTAAGGTAAATCTTTTTCTTGAAAAAGGATAAGGAAATTGATTTATATAGATGAAAGTAATATAGGTTTATAGGCTGGTTGATGGGGGCTCAGAAAATGGGATCTCAACGTCAGGGAATGAAAGAGCCCAAATTGCAGTCATTGGCTCGCCAAGGATCTTTGTATAGTCTCACCCTTGATGAGGTCCAGAACCAGCTTGGTGATTTTGGGAAACCACTGGGTAGCTTAAATCTTGACGAGCTGCTCAAGAGTGTATGGACTACCGAAGCTAATGAGCCTACCGGGTTGGGTTCCAATAGTAATGCTAATCAGCAGTCTGCCCAGCTTGCTGCAGCTTCACCTCTGCATCGCCAAGGAAGCCTTACTTTGTCTAGGGATCTTAGTAAGAAAACTGTTGATGAGGTTTGGAGAGATATCCATAAGAAAAGCAATGATCAAGAGAGGGAAGTTCAGGAAAGACAGCCTACTCTGGGTGAAATGACCCTGGAGGACTTCTTGATGAAAGCAGGCGTTGTTACTGAACCACCTCTTACCAAGAAAAATGCTGTATCAGGGGTTGATTCAAAAGTTTTGGCTGAACAAGATATTCCACAGCATGCCCACTGGATGCAGTACCAGCTCCCTTCAGTGCAGCAGCCACAGCCACAGCCACAGCCACAGCCACAGCCACAGCCACAGCATCAACATCAACAGAATATATTAACCAGTTTTATGCCAGGCCACACTGTTCAACAACCTTTTCCAGTTGGAGTGAACCATATTTTGGACACAGCATATCCTGAAACCGTGATGACAGCATCACCATCTTCTTTGCCGGGCACATTATCAGATACTCAGACTCCAGGTCGGAAAAGGGTAGGCCCAGTGGTTGAGAAAACTGTTGAGAGGAGGCAGAAGAGAATGATTAAGAATAGGGAGTCTGCAGCTCGGTCACGGGCAAGAAAACAGGTTACACTTTTGCTTGATGCTGTTTCTTGAGATACAGATTTGTTGTTTTTGTTGAAATAAAAGGATATGTATGTCAATGGACAGGCTTATACACAGGAGCTGGAGATTAAAGTCTCACGTCTAGAAGAGGAGAATGAAAGGCTTAGAAGACAGAGGGTATGCTTCATTCTCCTTTTCCTAGCTCCAAATTTTGGTTCATTCTTGTTAGATTACTTTTGTTGCTATTGTCTTTTGACTCATCTTGGTAGTGCAATGGGTGTCAGAAACACCAATCTGTCTGTTGTCTCATGTCTTGGATAAAGTGTGAAATGAATGAAACCAAAATGCTTCTGACATCCCATATTTATTGCACACCATATGTTTACTTAATTAGTAGTTTGGGTTTGAGGTAAATGTCACGAGTGATAGTGAGAAAGAATGTAATGCTACAAGGAAGAAATGGTAAGAACAAGGTGGATCTTTAAGGATGCAAGTTTAATTGTAATTTGAATTTTACTAATATATCTTTTAACATCTATTATTCTTTGTTAATTTTTTTGCTTGGATATGCTAATACAAGTCATTTATTTATTGTGTGCTGAATGATACAAAGTTGATGTTACTTATCAACTCAGTTCGGATGAAGCAGAAAAATCAACAATTTCTTATAAGCATAATGGATTTTGTCGCAGATTTCCATTTACATTATTGCATGAAACCTAACTTTACATCACTTGTTTATTTGGGACAGTTGCTATGGTCCATCATTTTCCGGTATGCTAAAACCTTCATTCTCCTAGCAAAAAAAAAAAATGATTTTAGACATTTTTGTGTATGTATCTGTTCTGCAAGAAAGCTTTTCATTTTCATCTGTAAAACAAAAATTTTTGTAACCAATTTTAGGCTGTTGGAAGCTTTTCTAGTAGAATTGGGATTCTCCCTTTCTTGGGGAACTTCGGGCTCCGCCATGCTCTTTTTGTGGAGGATGCTGGAAATGGGGCTGGTCATGATTCTCCCTTTATGACTTGGTGGATAATTATGGTGTAGCCTCTGGATAAAATTGAGAAGTCTTATCAAACTTCCATACAAAATCTTTGAATATTGAGGAGAGTCATAAGTTATTCTATTGTTACTGATTTAATTGTTGTCTTTGTATATCCTGTCATCCTATTGTCACTCTTTCTTCTTACATTGTTTAGAGTCTTCTTGTCTAAAAACCAATTACCTATGCCCTAATTTATAAAATCCCTATGTTTCCACCTTTTATATATGAGAGTAATCATAAGTGTGGGTATATAGAACCCAAATTTAGCACTTAGGGTAGTATTTTTCGTTGATGGCTCTGGTGTTAAAGCCCTCTCCCATGTGGTTAGGAGCCAATTGATTTAGATCTGTGGACTGAGAGAGCTGTATATTTCATGTGGACCTTCAGCCCTTTCCTTGGCAAGAATGCCAAGTCTTAAAGGAAGTAGTTTGACACCACTTAAATTCTCATTTTGAGAGTGGTATGAGAAGATTTTGGCTATATGTTTAGGTCTAAAATTGAATAAAAGTGAGAAGAAAAATTCTGAAGAAAAAAAGCAATATTATTGTGAAAATAATTGTGGACTAGAATTTGGTGTTATTACATGTAATGCGTCTGATCTGCAGTAACTTTAGTTGTATTTACCCGTATCCTCAAGAGATTTCAATTGAGTCGTTCTGCAATGACATGTATCTTCACCAATCACCACTCACCACTCACTTGCCTCTTAGAAAAATATATTTTCAGTAACCCAGCCGTTTATTTTTTTTCTATTTTCTATATTACTGAATGTGTAGGAACTTTGTGAACTATTTGTTATACTCATTTCTGTTCAGTTTAATTTAGTAGTAACAATTCCCTTATAAATCTTCCTTTCAGGAGGTGGACGTGTTACCATGTGCACCACCGCCTGATCCCAAGCACCAGCTTCGTAGAACAAGTTCAGCCTCATTTTAACATCTTTACTGCCAATGAGTTGGTAATCATCATGCCTTGCCATTCTGTAGCTCTGATTTCAATTAGCTAACTTCAGGTCTGTGGCTTCCTAACAATTGTAAGACTGTCCCTCTCCGGGTAAATGTATGTGGAACTTCATAGAAGCTGTTGCCTGTATTGTTGCTTCTGCTACTGCAAATATGCCTTCGCTTGCCCCCGTGTAGTTATTTCCTTGTATGTACATTTTTATAAGTACAACTTCCAATTTATGCATCTCCATACATGATTTCTAATTTAGCTGTGTCTTTACTCTATATATTCTTTATTACCATCTAAAAATGTTTTGCTCCTATGGAACCTAAATTTATTATTCTGGTACATATGCATAAACCTTGTAGCTGGCAACTTATATTCAGCCACTTTGGGAACTGTCATGAAATTGGTGCAGTAAGTTGATCTGAAGCTATAAATGAGTTGGATTCTTTGGCATCATATCTAACAGTTCAATCTTTCTGGGTTAGTATAGGTTTAAAATATGGACAGATTTTAAGCCATGGTTGTCTGAAATTCTACGATTTTTATATTAAAGTTGAGGGTCAAGGCTGGGATCTCAAGTTCAACTTTTCCCTGCTAGTATTATTACTCAATACAAATCCTGGCAGAAGGAAAAGAGTCATGTAGGTTTTGCTTGAAACAGGTAAGCTACAGTTTCAGATTTACCCTGCTTGATGTATTTGCATTCCCTTCAGTCATATAGATGAGCTATAAGTTCACAACCATAGCACAGTTCAACTGTACCGAGGCAGTAGTTATCTCAATCAACCCTTCCAAAGTTCCAAACTTACGAAATAGATTCTTATTGCTTGTTTCAATCATTTCAAAACCCGTCCAAAACAAGATATTGCCGCTCTCAGATTTTTCAGAAAAGTAATTTGTCATTTTAGCCCTAGCCCTCCATAATGATGCTACTTCTCCCTCCAACCAAACCAAACAACAAGGGAAGCTAGTTACTTCTTTTTATGACTGTAAACAGTACTAGCAAGTGGGATTCATCTGGGTGCAATACCATTCCATCTGTGTCATTCTTCATTAATGGTGTGGCAAGTAGGTCAGCTATGGAATCTTTCTTCATGTCCCAGATCCATTCTAAAAGATTTCCATCTATATATATATATATATATATATCTCATATTTCTTGCTCCTTTACCTCAGCCGACTTAGGACTACAGTTGCACTGGCTTTGGCTTTCACATCTTCAATGTCAACACAATTTTTTATTTGCAAATGTAGAAGAATGAGTAGAGATTAAGGTAGAGATTTCAAGTCCGGTTCATGTAAAACGAAAAACGAAAAACAAATTAATTTGCATAGTGGTCATGTTTTAGTTTGAGATTTAATTAATTAAGTTGAGTGATCATTTTTAGTTTCTATGATGGGATAAATCAGATAATCTAGAAACATCACAAAAACAACATGGAAATGAAAACATTATCTTCTAAAAGTTTATGATGAAAAGGCTGGCTATAGGCAGTTTTTGAGTTCAGCTCTGTTAGTCAATAAGTTTAGACAAAACAACAGAGTCTAGAATTGCACAGAAAGATAAACTAAAAATTCTACTATCAGCAAAAGAACATTGAATTGCAGACATTGCCATGCAATTTAGGAAGTCCCTGCAAAGGGCTCCATCCAGAAGAGGCTGATCCTCCATCCCTTGATGCCTTTGGCATTTCATCGCTAGAAATCACTTCTAACATTTGAGCAGCTAACAGGCGAGCATAGCGAACAGGAGCCACTGCAGGAGCTTAAGTATTCAATTTGAAGACAAAAACATGATGAAACTAATGTTCTCAACTCTTTTTGGTTTTTTTTTTTTTGGAAATAATGTTCTTAACCGCCCGCCCCCCACCTCCCCCCTGTGAAGGTTTGCTCATTAATACTGGGGGGGGGGGGGGGGGGGGGGGTGGACAGAAAATCAAAGTCATGGACTTCAACACTGTCAAGTAATTTCCCTTGCGCTCTCTGAGCTCTCCTATGTTAAAAGTTGAGATACTTAAAAACCGAATAACATTCTGTTTTCCCCTCCCCCACCCCAAAGAAACTGGAAGAAGAAGAAAATAAGTAAAATATAGAACTCAGCATGTGCAGCCAGAGCCCTTTATGACATAAAAATACAGGAGTTAATCTGCAGTCTCTCATGTATACATTCTTAAGCGAAACTTTGCTTTGTATCTTATCCTGAGTATCAACCTAAATACCAGTGCAATCTAGCTTACTCACTACTTCCAACAAAAATCTAAGTAGTAAGTAAAGTAACTTGCACGGTGACATCATAAGCATTCCTGCCGCCCCTCCCCCTGGTCATGCCAGTGTTTCCTCAAGTTTTCTAGATAAATTGGAGAGTATTATCCCCATAATATACACTTGACACATCATAAACTGTAGTTTTGGATGAATGCATTACCGTCAGAAATTGCAGAATGGCCTCTCTGGTAGCTGAAATAAACAGAAGTTTCAATATTGCTTAGAAGTATAACATAGTTTATTATTAATCGCATTTGAACATCATGGAAACCAAAATTTAATAAACTAGTCTCTTCTTACACGTAAGACAACGAATGTACTAGCTCCTGTAGTTCATAAACTGGAAAGCCTATCTCATCTAACAAAACATGGTAATGAACTGGCCTTAATGTGCCCTACAACAAACAGAAACTTGATTAGATATACTTTCCATGAGCCAAAGCAATTGAAAATTAATGCTATAAGAATATTTTTACACACAAAAACAGAGAGATTGAGAGCTTTAAAAGATGAAAATTCTAGCCGATGCTCCTGTTTAGGTAAAGGATGCATTACAATATTCAATTACATCAAGAGATAGAATTGACAAAGTACTATACACTAACTAATTCAATATAATCTAAGCTTATAAACTTACAATTGGTGCTGCATGTGCACACTTGTAGAAATCATTATGTCGTGGATGGCAAACTTCATTGTCAATTACAGTTCCTGGAAACAGGATATATATGGAGGGTGAAGAAAACAAAGTTTCTTGATTGATATGTTTCTCTGGGAGTTAAAGAAAATGCTAACCTGGGGGGACATTGTCCGGAGACTTAAGTTGAAAAAACCTCGTGTGATGTCTCTTCACTGCAGTTATAACAATGAATTTTGGAGACCAGCTCTCGTCGAGATATTTGCAGGCCTATCACATAAGAAGCAAGGTAATTTTTTAAGTCTACGATTGAAATCAATTCAAAAGTTAGCTCTATGACCATATGTGACAATCATGGGATTAATACCTCAATACATTGTCCCAGCTCAATGTTTAACACTTGTGCAGTGATTCGCTAACTCCATCCCTATGTCGGAAAAAGACATTGAAAGATAAGATTTTAAGTAATTGATTTAATAAAGATGATATTGGTAAGAAATATATATAGCTGGAATATTACAAGCTAAAAGAGCAAGTTAAATTGAAAACTGGTGGATTACAGAACAATTTTGAGCTATTGGAACTGTATAGCATAATGCCGATAGCATGTTTAAGGTCCAAAAAAGAAGAGAAGGACTTTGATCTTCTTATTTTCTGATGTCTGACTTCTTTTGTTTAGCATTCACTTGAAATTATTTTACATTGAGTACAGTCTGTACAGAGTTATACATCTTGCTGATTTTCAAGTAAGGTAATGATTTGTTTTCTTTAGGGAATTAAGGATGAATATGGCAAATGTGATTTCAATAGATCTGTAAATAGCGAGGTTATCCATTCATTTTCTGAAGCTGATATACTGAAATTTAACTTTACATCTTTTGAATTCATAAGAATTATTATGTGTAAAATATTAAACAACTCTCAGAATATATATACCTAAATATAATTATCTAAGCAGGCTTCCTTTTTGCAGAACTTGCTAGAAGTCTAACAAGAGCTCCCTGAAAATAAAAAAGGACAGTTAAATGCCATAGGTTTTTACGTTTTTAATAACATATATCGATCATAGTTCAATAAGAAACTAGATAGCAGGCAAGGTTGCTTTTTGAGAAAAGAAATTTCACCTGACTATGCCAATACTCTTGTTTTCTGATTCTGGATTAAAAAGTGTATCAATGGTTCCATTGTTTGGTGACTGTAAACCAGCAGATGCTTTATAACGTGAATACTGGGCCATTGCCTGGAACAAACCACCTGATATTTTTAATGAATAAAACATAGGCATGTGTTAGAACTGATTAATTTTTCAACGATTTGAAAATAGTGCCATAACTAAACTCTATACATCTGCATACATAATTAAAAGAGATGGTTAGATAAAGAAAGGAAGAAGAAGGACAAGTGATTACGGCAGCAATGGATGGCAGATCATACTCGCGGTGAGGGCTATGTAATAGACACATCCCAAAAATTATTGTAGGAGCCTTTGTAAGCAAAGGAATGTTTTGTGCAACTAGAGAATTCAAACCTCCTAACTGTTGGAAAGCAACAAAAATTAGGTTTTTAGTAGCTAGGTTAAATAAATGAAAAAGCATTTTAGAACTCAATATAAACAGTCATAAGATTACTTTTGCATTAATCTTTAAGAAAACAGATGTAAGGTGCATCTCATTAACTTTAAACAGGGTTAGGCATTGATTGAGAATTCCAACTTCAAGGCTCTTCCTTTTCCATGGACCTTCACAGACAAAAAAACATAACTTGGAGATGAATGTATAATTATTTGTTGACATTAAGTTATTAAAGTGTAAATAATGGTAAGCACAAACCATGTAGTTGTGTAATCTTCCTTTGAGGAAGAAGGCAAAGAATAAAGTGAGGCTGGTTTGTCCTTGGGAAACTGAGATTTTATTTGTTCAAACATCTTCTATACTCAAACTGAAGATGGTGCTTTTCTGTAATTGATATGTTCTTCAAAAACTACTTTAGGGGGATCTATGACCTACAATTAAAATTACAGTAAAATAAGAAGGGATAGGAATATCAGTTAGAAATGTATTATGCAGTTACATGTGATACAACAATACGTACCAGTCCTCTCATTTCTCCTACTTTTCTCAAAGCTTGACATAGGTTGCTAATTTCAAAATTAGAGGAGAAATTTACTACAGCCAATGTTTGATCCTTGCAGGTTCAAAAAACTTGCATACAAAAGGAAGGAAAGGAAGTTTATGTTAGACTAGGTAGATTATGATTGAAAGACTTGGTTTAGCACAAGAAACACCTTATTTTTACAACTCCAGGTCCCATTTTGGGGAATAATATCCTTCCCATCTCTAAACCTTAACTACAACTCCAAAAAAAATTTCAAATCAAATTGCATGTCAAAGAACAAAGAATATTCAGGGAAAAGAAATGCAAGAAAAGTAATCAATTTAAATTGATAGCAGTGAAAGCAAAGTAATGAATAAGCAAACACAGTACCCTTGGGGTTGACAGGACACGGCCTTCAACTTGAGTAAAATGATTATTGATTGATAAGCCACAAGAGTGCATGATCGGATCAGAAATATAATTGTTGCTTGCAAATGTCTACAGAAAAGAACGTGAAAATTGAAATCAAAGAACAAATACCCAGTTGCAGAAAAAAGATATAAATGATTCAAGAAATGAATAGAAGTATATCCAAAGGTTGAACCTACATCTGTCAAGATTTTGACCATTTCTTGGGGCCTTAACCTTGATTTTTCCACCATGGAAGATCTTTGATGAATAGATAATGCCTTTGTGTATCGTTGTAAAGAAAGTAAAGAACAAATCTACATAAGAACAGAACTTGACTTGTTTAATGCCAATAAAGCCCTCAAAAGCAAAGACTTCACAACCCTCATTGGATATTTTTCTTTGTCCAGAAACAGCAGAAACAAACAGTATTCTCACCTCGAGAGGGAAATAGGTTCGTTTATTTGATTTCCCAACATTAATGCATGGGAAGTCAGCAGAGTAGTTCAACACTACACCGATGCTTAACAAAATAATCATAAACTGTGGTTTGACACCAAGGGCGTCATTGCCTTGTCTATTTAGTAAGAACCTGGAAGAATAAATGACCATGTAACATATAAGATAGGGATCATGAATATTACTTCAACAGTAATGAAATTTGAATTTACAAAATAAATAGGAAACCTACATCTGCTCTTTGCATGATTTCTCACTTAAACCAGTAATTTTGTACTCTTCATTTGGGGTAGCCACCTTTATTTTTAAGTTTTTCAATTTTCGCTTTGCCTAAAAAAAGTGAAGCAGTAAAATCATTAATCATATACATGGCCTACACAAAAAATTCAATTGCTCGAGCAACAACAAGAAAAAACCTTCTTACCTTGTTCCAATCAATTTGATAGTAGTCTCTTACATTTTGGTTGGCAATGAGAAAATCAATGACAGGCCCAGGTTGTATTATTTTTGTATTGTGCACACCTACATGGGATCATGTTAAGCTAGGATAAAAATGATAGCTCCAAAAAATTACAGTTAAATGTCATTACCAAAATTTAGAGATAATCCCCCTTGGGGGGCTTGAAAACTTGAATAAAATCCTCTGCATATAAAGATGCCATCTACCAGTTTTGTGAAGTTCCTGGGTTCATCATAGAAGTAAGTTTGTCCAACCAAAAGGCAGCCCCTGGTTGGAAAATTGCATCAGTAGAATAACCAAAAAAATAAATAAAATCGAAAGTCTATTAAGTAAAAAAACTTAAAAAGTTCGAATTACTTTCTTGCTGCATGATGCCTTAGAATGGTGTTCAACACGCTCATAACTTCTTGAGAATTTTCAGATTCTTTACCTTTCAACACATTTACAATAGCCTGGATTGGAGTTTTCCTAACAAAGCTTATTCTACTTTGAATAATTTGGCCTGAGACGCATGCTTTAACCTCTTTCGGCTACTCTCATTAGAATTATCATCGTCACCATCAGGGCTGCCATTCTTGCCAATTCTAAACACAATATCACCAAGTCAGTTAACAGCAATAAGACCAATTACGATCTAGTGCATCTTGAAGAGAAGGTAGTCATCTTGCCTAACTGTTGAGACATTATCAAGCACCAATATGAACTCCATTATGGTATCAGGCAAGGGCGCTATCGTGTATAACTGCTTATCCCCATCATAAGCAAAATTCTTGCCAGAAAACTCATTAGCATAAGTCTCATTGAGTCTATCCATTATTCTTTGTTTCATGCTTCTCCCATTAACAGGGTAACCATCTTGACAGGACAGGAACACCTATCAAGAATGCAGATCTTTAAGTAATCGTATAGTTACCTTAATATAATGTTGTAAACATCATAAAGAGTCTTGCGTTGTAGCAGTAGAAGTAGCCTGAAACATGACTGATATCAACCCTAAAGTGGTTACTTAGAAGTGAGATTCTTTTTCCTTTAGAGCCATAGCCTCGTCTAGGCATTACTTCAAGTTTTCCCTCACCTGGGAAACACATCCAGGTTTTGTTGGAACTCCTGGAAAGTCCATGATCAATACCCTTGAGTAGGAAATTGAAACTGAATTGGCTCTGAGAATGGAGTAAACCCGTGAGTCTTGACTATAATTCAACTTGCCTTCCTTATGAATATTTGAGCATTTTTGTTTCATAGGCTATAGAGACTCGAAATGGATGGACAAGATCACTTCAATTGGGTTGAATAAGTACCTTGTAACTTTTATTTTTGGAACAAGTTTGCTTTTTGGTACATTTCAAAGTACATTGCAGTTTTTTTTTTATCTTCTGGTGGATTGTACTATGCACTGCAGTTCCACCTTCACACAAATAGAGTTGCAACCTATAGCCTTGAAGAAATAGGAAAATGGAAGACAAAAAAAATGCTCTACCATCCATATAATGCTCTATGAAATATTACATATATAACTAATTATAAATAAATTGGATTATAAAATGTCACTGGCTCTATTATATGCACTAATCAATAATAAATTAAGTACTGTTTTGACAAAGACGTGTTATTGTAAATTTGTTCATTGGTCTTAAGCATACATGTATTCCATATGCTAAGCACTATGGAAATCCTACCCCTTTTTCTCTCTTCTGACAAGTCCTTTTGAGTTTTTCTTTTCCCTTTAACTCCTTTTTGATGGTGGTGGTGTTTGGGGGCTTCTTGTGTTTAACTGTTTATCACTCACTTGCCCATAGTCTTATTTTCTTCCCTCTTTCTAAGCCAAATAATTTGATCACTTTCTGGTGCATCTTCAACAAATAAACGTACAAGGAATGGTAATTAGTGACTTAAATCTATATAAAAACTCTTTCTTATGTGGAAATATTTTGGTAAAGAGTGTGTTCCGGTAATGGTTAAATGATGAATGCCCGCTGCTATATGCTTCTAACTTGTATCAGAACTTACAGTTGTTTTTGTATCAGGTTTCTTTCCTCTGAAAAAGAAGATTGGAGTTGTAGTTCTGCAGGGTGAGGATGTCGAGACCCGCAGCCTTGTAACAAGAAGCAAGAGGGATTAAGAAATGACGGAAGCAGAAAAAAGAATGGTTGCAACAGAAACTAGAAGTAGATAAGACACATGCCTCCCATCTTCAGCAGTGCAACGTGAAATCTAAAAAGGCAAGGCGGGAACCATTTGAAGAGATTCATGTTGAGTTTGAGAGGAGTACGTAGCACTAACAGAGAGAAAACTGCATCTACTGTATTTAATTAATCTATAATACAACTGTTTTACATTAAAATATGATTTACAAAAGCAAGGTTTTAGTTTCTTCCACAGAAAAAAAAAATAAAAAAAAAATCACAAACTAAGCCAACGGGGGCAACCTATTTTGAACCACAAACTGGACGTGGTTCTAGAGTCATGCTTGTCTATGCTTACTTCGCCCTGTTGCAATCTATTTCCAATTCAAATCCTAAACCAGCATTCGCCACATACATGTCCTGGTCCCATATACCAAGAACAATATCACTCTTCTGGACAGTCTTCGCCGGCACCTGGGAGGCAGTACACTGCTGACCCATCTTTCAAGCCGTCATCCACTCTCTGCTTCTTTAGAGGAGAAAAGGCCCCTCCAAAGGCATCATCAGGAGGCTCTGAGTGAGACGGGTCTTGCTCTGAGTGAGATGGGTCTTGCTCTGACTGAGGCTCTGTCTCAGAGGCTTTCAGTGAACCCCCTCGTTTCTGCTGCTCCTCTATTATCTTCTGCAAGTACTTACTCTGTGCTTCAATTCTCATTTGTAACTGTCTTTGAACCTAAAATGTTCATAAACACAGATAAACGGAAAACTCTTAAATGACAATGCAAAGACAGCCCACTGAAGGAACTCATCATCTGTTAGAGAACTGCTTTTGGTGCAATAGAGAGACGGGTACTAGTATAACTTGGAACAAAATTATAACAAGGAAATAAAACAGATGTGACAACCCAGTTCCTTTATCGGAACTCAGAAGTGTAATGGGAAAAATTTGGTTATTTAGGCTGAAATGCTGCAAGCACTAATGAGGACATGTGGGTAATTGACATAATTTTATAAATGAAGGTTTTTGGGTACACTCGCTTGAGCTAATCTTGTGGAAATGATGTTTTAATTAGGCTGGATGAGTATGACTTCATGTGAGCAGGACAATGTGTGAGTATGACTCTTCAAATGGACTAGATGAGTTAATTTTGTCAAATAACAGGATGGATAACTCATATACTATTTTTTGAAAAATTATAAAGTATTTATAGGAAAAAACAAATTCCAAAAGCAAAAAATGTTGTTGGTCTCCTGATGAGCCACTTGGTTTAAACTTTAAACCCAAGGGCTGAGAGCTGGTTCCTCTGTTTTGATCAGAAGTAATACGACAGGCCCTCACTTAAAGAGTATAGCTAGACAATGGGTTCCTTGGAAAATCAGTGTTAATAAAGCTTTCTATAGTTTTTTTTCATCTGAGAAGCTAATGTGGTTTCAGAGAGTTCAAGCACAACAGGTATGAGTATGATATTACAAATGGTTGTTTTTTGCCCTCATTTTAAACAATATAGTTCATATTCAAAGATGGACAAAACTTTTAGCATGCCAACCAAATTAGCTGCACCTCTAGCTTCCATGTTCCCGTGAACTCATACTGTTATGACAAGAGGTAAAAGCCAAGTCATCAAAGAAGACAAAATCAACCTTGTCAAATTACATTAACCTTAGTAATCCTTTGAAAAAAATAATCTTTTGTATCTCAACTCACTACTTGAATTAGCTATGTCAGTTGTATCCTTTCTAAAATCCAAACCCATTATTTATGACAAGACTTCCACTACCTTTCAACCAACCATATCACTAGTTATCCGACTGGACCATGTCCATTGCCAGCCATACTATGGAAATAAGAAATTAAGGAAGGTAAAGGTAGAATTCCATAGAAATCAAATCAAATATTGTCCATCAATTGTGAGACATGTAAAAATTGGCAGAGAAAACAACTTGCAGAAAGTAGCCCTCATTCCTTACACTTCAAGAAACATTGAATGAGAGGAAAAGATGCTGCAGTTAGAGAATATATACCACAATCTCCTGAAAAGAGTTGTTTATTTATTAATTTATTTGTCAGCTTGATTACTCAACGGTCATGTTATTGATGGAATGTCCTTTACCATTTTCTTTCATTTCTGTGTTAAGATGCATTGCAATCAAGAGTTTTTTTGTTACAGTTACGTTTCAAAAATCTTTCACGTGAAAGGTCTAGAAATAAAAAATAGAAATAAGAATCACACACTAGATCATCCCTCTTTCAGCAATTATAAAACAGCATCAGAGCAAAAGACCACACCTCAAGCTGTTCATGAAGACGTTTCTGAACCTCCATCTGCATTCTGAGTGCCTCATTGATTTGCAAGCCTCTGAAAGCCATGAAAATTTTATAGAATGTTAAAGTAAATCAGGAGGATGTGAAGGAAACAAGTTATGTATGTACAAGATGCATAATCACTAAAATAATAAGGTACTCACGGGGAAGAATCTGTGCCAGAAATACTGTCTCCTGAGTTCTTTTTCTCATCTTTAGAACCTGTAACATGAAGTCGAGAAGTAATTAGAGAAATTCAGTTTAACATGTCAAAACAAACTTAGCATTTCTCCCCTTTTCAAGAGGGAAGGATGGAAGAGAAACAGGGCACCTGTACCATCAGCTGGAGAATCAGGCAGGTATTTTGCAAGGCGATACTTCTATGTAAAGTAGTAATGACAACAAAATTAGAATCAGCTTCAGAGATACAAATTATATCGACAGTGTTTTGGCCATTAAAAAGAAAAAAATATTGCTAAATAGCAACTGACTTACTTGTAAGTGGCTTTTCACATGATAAATGGTAAGTCCAGGTACACCCATCACTCTTAGGACACCTTTAGGTGTTGCCCCTGTCATGAAGAATGGAAAAAGAGAAAAATCACATCTATTCAGGAAATAAGCTGAAGTAAACAAGATTACACGCTATTGGGGGGGAGGAAGTAAAAAAAGCAGCAGTTGCTGAAAAAGAAAAACCAACATCATGCTGAATAACGGAGCATATTTATTAAATTCTAGATATGTGAAGACTAGAAGTAAAGCCAAGCATTGCTTCCACCCAAAAATATCTGAACCCTCCTAAAATCAGATAGACCCTCACACCCTGCACCCTGGTTCCCACTGCTCAATGCAAAGTGATGTTTAATTCATGTAAAGCTTCGGACTTGACATAGATACCCATATTTGATGGCTGATACTAATTCGAAAAAAAAAAAGAGAGGGAAAAAAAAAAAAAATGAATTCTCATCATGAATTAATTACTTAAAAGAAAATACCCACTGTCTGGTCCACCAAGTTGAGTAATAGCATCCACAAAACGGTCATGAAGATCTGAAGTCCACCGCATCCGTTGTTTCCCACTTCCTCCAGAAGATGTAGGACTTTTCACAGTAGATCCACCAACGGGGCCAACATTTGCAAGTTGTTCAGCACCTTGAGCTTTATGTGGCACTAAGGTTGCGGTTGAGAACTTCTTTGCGTGATACATAACTATGCTAACTACACTTGAAAAATAATAAAACAAAATTATAAACTCTGTTCTACATTTAAGAAAAGACTATACTTAGTATTGAGTAAGATACCTAACTCACATTTCTTCTGCAACTACTAGTGTTGTAAAAAACATCTATTTATATAGAATGGGAGCAGTTTCTTTTGAAAGCAGTAGAGAATTTTTTGTTTCGAGACAAGCAAGAAGAAATGAGATCCCTTAGCCTAGGATACACGGACTCATCTTTTGCAAGGTGCCTCTGTATGTCTAACGTAAACAGTAGACACAACAATCATGGATATTTTCAACACATCTCAAACATTCATCTACACAACTATTGAATAAAAACTACAGTCTGGGTGCAGTTAAGCCTACTCAAAGACATACTAGTGCCATTCCTGACATTGTTATGATTTTTCCATTTGTGGCAGAGGTGGCACTAAACCCAAAAGTAAACGGAAGAAATTTCCTCATCCATTTTTATTTTTTTATAGAAAGTAAATTTCCCTATCCATATAATGTACTTTTGACCATGTCTACGCTTTATGACCTTTAGCAAACAAGAATTACTCAGCTAGTGAGACTCTATATTCCAGAATACATCTAGAAACTAAAGAGGCCATATAAATTTTGAGCACCAAAAAAATTAATACTTGAAATCACATTCTAGATAAAGGAGCAGAAATCTTAAGAACTTAGCCATAAGAAAAAATAACGAAAAAAAAACCCTATAGATTCTACAAATCCCAAAAATCAATAAACTAGAAGCGGGAATGAAATTTATGGGAAAACAGAAGGCTCATGATATGTAAACAGCCTTCAAAAAAAAAAAAACTAGTAAATTACTCGTTAACCACTAAAGTCCTCAAAAATTCAACCGAAACACATGCAATCGCTTGGTCAATTTGTAGATACTAGTATTATTAGAATTTAAAACAGTATTCAACATTTTGGAAATGAATAAAAAAATCATAAAAATTATGCTATCAAAAGTAAAAAACCCAAATTCACCACAGTGTTTACCAGGAGAAACTAAAAGCAGAGAAGCAAATGTGAAAGCTCCAATTTTTGAAACAGCTTCAAGGAAACCAACAAAAAATTACTGGCCGGCCTCAGAGCGTTCATTGCTCAATTAACAAACAAAAAGAGAGCCTCAAACTGAAGCAAATTCAGAACCCAAACAACTCCTTGGACTTATCGTCGAAGACGAAATGATTCGCAGAGCTCCGAATTTTGGTAAATGTTGTGAAACAGGCGTTGAAAATTGGGTAGGGAGAAGGAAGTGTACCAAAGGGAAAGAGTAGGTCAGAGGAGAACCTCTGCCTAGAAAGGCCGAGAAAATGGAATTTTTGAATGAAAGATAAGGATTCGTTGGTCTGTGTGTGCAAGAGGAAGCAACTTGAGGAATGATTGGATTTTAGAGAGAGAAAAAAGAAGATAGAAAAAAGTGAGGGTCGGAGGAGAATCGCGTCCAGTACAAAAAAAACCTCAAAAGCAACGGGGATGGACGGCGGCTTTTAAACTGATGTTAGAGTAGTTGGGTCCCACTTACTGTATGTACAGTATCTCTTATTTTGGTGAAATTAGATTTAAGTTTACCAGGCTTTCACCTTTTTTTTTTTTTTTTATTTAATTCTTTAATTTAATTAAAGACAGCTGTACCACGACTTTTTCATGTTCAGATTCCCCGAGCATGAGACCTTGTGGGCTTGTAGTCTAGTAGTTAACCTAAGATTTTATCGATATTTCTATTATAGATTTATACATACTAAACTATATCATAGTTTTTTATTTTATTTTGAAATAAATTATTATATTGTAAATATTTTAATATTTAATATCTTTTTTGCAAAATAAATGATGATGTGTGGTATATGATTCGGTCTTCAAGCTAAGCCATCCCTCTCATTTGTTCTTTCTCTCAACCCTTTTTTTTTTTTTTTTCAGTAAGTTCCTTTCGTCAAAACCTTTAAGCCCAATTCTTCAGTTGGTGGGATTTACAGTATAGAGAAAATTAAATTTTAGTTCTTTTGAGTTTGTTTTCTTTATCGATTGATAGAAAATTCACGATTAATTATCCAAAGTATATACATTTTACTTTGTCAAATATATTTTTTCTATTCAACTTCTATGTTTTATTGAAATACAAGGAAAATAACTAGTAATCTTCGCTCTTACTTATTTAAATGTTTGGAGATTCTTTTTATTTGATTGATTTTTTTCCTTTTTCCTTATTTTTTTCATCTTTGTTGTGTTACTAATTTAATGTGTGTTGTGGATGTTCTCGGAAGAATTACTGACATGAAATTCATTCTTGTGGTATTTTTGTTTATACCCCTAATGCTTGAAAGAGTTATCATACTAAAGGTGTATAATTGGGCAGGGTGGGTCGGCGCGAGTGGAGGTCAAATCACCCGACTTGACCTAGTCGGGTTGCCTAAAATCTCACCCAATTTTAAAATTCAAGTGGCCAGGTGATAAAAAAATTCATTTATTTTAAAATTTAATGGGTCTATCAAGTTAAAAACTTTATAATTGATAAGTTATTTTAACATATTTTAACACTCAAAATATTTTTTTTTTTGAAAATACTAATATAAATTTTTTAACTAAATAAACATAGGTTAAAAGTGTTTAGTATTACAAAATATAAATAAAAAAATTTAGTGCATATTTAACAATAAGTTAAAATCTAATATTTACATATAAAAAATAACAAGAAATAATATCAAGTGGGCTGGCCACAGGCCCGACCGAAAATAAACAAAAATTATCCAACTTTACACCTTGTTCCTGACGGGTTGTCGGATTTCGGGCAGGTTTAGATTAGGCATTGTAGGTTGGTTGGTTAGTATAATGAGAGCAAAACTAATTTTTTTCTACTCCCTCCCAGATGATTAGAAAGGACTTTATTTGGAGACATTGCTGGGTTTAGAGTAGGCATTGTAGGTTGTTTGTACGCCTATGTCTTCTTTTTTTTTTTTTTAATTTTTTTAATTTTTTTAATTTTATGCTTGTGCAACTAGAAAATCATAACTTCTCCTCTAAACTTCTGATTTTTTATTTTTTATTATTTTGTGTGTGTGTGTGTTTAGAGGGCATACAAATAAGTACTAATGGTTGTTGGAGATGTTTAAAAACTTGCATTTTGGAAACTTGTGTATTTGCTAGAATGTATGAATTATTTTAGTTGTTTTTGTATTAATGTATTAACTAGATATTGAAGTTGATAATGTATAAGTAAATGTAGGGTTTATTGTGTTTTTTGTTGTGATTTTTATGTTTGCAGGTGGTTTTGTCTACTGCTAATGGTATCTTGTGTGTTTTTCTTGTGCTTTCATGTTTGCATGTTGTTTTGTCTAGTGCATGACAGTTTATTGTGTTTTTTTTTTTTTTGGGTTGAGTTTTTGATGTTGCATGTTGTTTTGTCTAAGGCATGATGGGTTATTGTGTTTCTTGTTCTGTTTTTAATGTCCGCATGTTGTCTGTGTAATGTGGTATGTATGGTGGTGGGTTTACACATAATATGTTCATATGGGGATTTTTGAAAAATATTTCAGTATAACATGAAATAGACAATATTTTCCAACCATGGGAATAATAAAGTTCTTCTTATTCTTGGGTAAAATTTGGCATACCTAAACAGTTACATCATTTTTTCATTGAATTTTTCGTATACATGGATTTCATAGGAAACATATGCAAAGTGTCTAAATGTTATAAAATGGCCCATTAATCTGATATAATCCGGGTATCTATTGAAGCATTAAAAAATAGATTAGAGAATAAAAGGCTCGTTATCATCGACATCTTATTCTTAAATAATTGAAATTAGAATGTGATACTTTACTAATTCAATTAACAATTTCTTTGAAAATGTCTTTTAGAATATAATATTTTATTGTATATTGTAGGATTTTTTTTATTTTCTTTTAGGCAAAGTAATAAAACAACCTAAAAAACTATTCTTGGCTTCAAAGGACTGAGAGAATAATTAAGAAGAAGCAACTCCATCCCAGGAGCAAGGCTGAGTAAGTGGCAGCATCAGCTCGGTTGTGGGTCTTTGAACAACTGACCAACCCTATTGATTTCACTAAATTATCAACCAATGTAAAAACCGAATAAATCGGTTCTTAAAAATTGTCAACCGCCATAAACTTTTCAATTTCAAATGGTGAAAGGTTGTTCATCACCCAACCCTTAAATCCCAATTTCCAAACCCTAAATATAAGAAGCCAGTATTAAGAACATAGATCTTGACATAGAGATTGAAGAACTTTAAGGATTCAGTCACCATACATTAACAAACTACAAATTAATTTCAAAAAAAAAACAAAAGAAAATTTACTACTAGATTTAGGGAAAGAGAATCATTCCTAGTAACACCAGTTAAGGAGGATGGCATGTGGGAGTAAAATCGACTACCACTGTTGAACAGTGTAAAGGCTTGATTAAGTTGGACATAGTGGAAATTAAAATTTTTGTAACATAACGAAATTTCTAGGATTTGTTCTATTATTTATGAACCAATATTTTCTATTGATCTAATAAACAGAATTAATTGTTGAAGCGAGTAACACAATCTTAGCTTGATTTATAAAGTTACACATGGGTGTGCAACCTCTAAGCGTATCAACACAAATGAATCAATCAAGAGCTTAGATATGATTTGCCAAAAACCTCCTTGTGTGCTAGCACAAGTGTTGAGATTTTATTTTATTCTCACAAATACTCAGTTTGCCAAAATTTTCTAATGCAGAGAACTTTGGCTTTTTCCGTGATATTTTTTTTATAAAAGTTACGTACAAACTTTCATTGAAGTCTTACCTCTGTTAAATAAAATATATTAATTACTAAACTCTATGTTATAAGATCAAATTTTAACTTTAAAGTTTTAGGTTAAAATAGGACAATCCTATTTTAAAATTCAAGTACCAATTGTTTGTAATTACATGGAAGCCCAAAACCCCTATTCATTAATTTACACTTTTTGTGTGTGACCCCAAATGTTCATATTAAACTGACAGTAAGCTGTATCATTTAATATATTTTCAATTAGATCTCTATTTATCTAATTAATTAGAATAACTTTCTAATTTATTTGAATCAAATCAATTTTTGATTCACCCATTAATGAGAATTAATTAGTTGATTAATTCAAAAGTTACTTACAAGTCAAGATTGATGCCTAGCAACATGTGATGACTATCTAGATAATATAAATATATTATAAACCTTTTTGTTTTCAGCATACAATTCAATATTTATATCTTTCAATGTTCCTGATTAAACTTAAAGTATGGATCACTGTCAACCCTAAATTATTTAATATGATATATCTATCTATAAATCCTAACTCGTGTAGTGAAATCTAGATTCTTTAATAGCTTCACACCACTCTTGTTAGAAACTTTTTGAGGTATGTGTTAACTAGATAATAATATAGAATATTTTTTTCTCTTCACTAAGAGTGATAAATTATTTATTGTGTACTCATATACTTCTATACATAGATAGTCATATCCAAAATCTATTCATGCATGTATAACTCATGACGAATTATATTTTTATAGCATCAAAGCATGATAATTCTTGTACAAAATATCTATGATGCCTTAGGTCTAAAGATTATTTGCACTACTGTAACTAAAAACTCTCATTGACAACTATGTAAATTTCATACGATTGTTCTATGATTGAGTCAGTTTAGTGAACTTGTCCTCTAACAAACACCTACATGTTTATTATAGTGTCAACTGCACAAGTGATTATGAGATCTATCACTCCCAATATTTGAGTTAACATAATATGTTGTAATCTAACCAGATCATTAATTCCCATTATTAATGATCCTATGATTAGAAATGTTTAAGAATAAAGGTTAAGGAAATATATCTCATATGCATGATCAAATCATGATTCTTATTTCCATTACTTTTATTATGTAAGATTTATCATGTTAATTCTAGAGAATTAATTAGCAACTAAATATATGATTGATAAATGAAAATGTTATATAGTTACTAAATAATTTTACTTTATTAATCATTGAGTAATTATATTAGATGCTATATATCATAGATATCTATGTCATTGGCTTTAGGGCATATTACTAACAAAGAGAACTTCATTGCTCAAAGAAGGGCTGAGAGATCGACCTACCAGACTTCGTATAAATTAATTATCAGATCTGTTGCTACTAACCAATTTTCACAATTATTAGATTTTCGATAAATATGAACCACCCTCACTGTCTAAGCCCTATGCATGTGATCCCAAATATGAGCCAACAATGCTCTGTGGAAATTACAAACAACCTTATCATCCTAAAGGAAAGAAAACACCACCTGCGAATCACAAATGACTTTCTGTCGTTCCTCAATATTCTCCCAGATCCACTAGTCACTGGGTTTTCTTTTTTTCTCACCCATCTATATTGTAACATTACTTGAATAAGTTTTTTTTAAAAATAAATTTCAACTGGAATATATAAAATAACATTTTACTTAATTATGAGATGTCACTTGGATCAAAGAGTAAATTATAATTTTCTCCCTTAAGATTTACTGAAACGGTACTAAGATCTAAAATTTAGAAAAAAAACATTTTCATCCCTAAGATAGAAGAAACGTTAACAATGTTACAAGATAATTTTAAAAAATACCGAAAATTTCTACTTTAATATTAAAAATTACTAAGAAATCTTTTTTTTTTTTTTTTTCACTTTTTAAATGAGCCCTAAATATTTTCTTTATCTATATTTTTCTCTACTTTTCTAATTTTCTTTTTAATACTAATATGTTATTGTCACACCCCTCATGGAGGCATGACTGACCGGAGGAATGGTAACCAAACCTCCGTAACCCTGACTCAAATAATGGAACAATCAAGACTCTTGACTCAAGAATGAATAAAACCAAGAAATTATAGAGACAAAAGTTAACATTAAAAGTTGGTTGATTACAACAAATCACACTTACTGAAAATTTCGGCAAAGGTCCCTTACAATATGGAACATGCCTTAAAATACAGTCTTGTAAACTCTTTTTATTACTCAA
The DNA here is from genome assembly GCA_029379385.1 of Quillaja saponaria. NCBI lineage: Eukaryota > Viridiplantae > Streptophyta > Magnoliopsida > Fabales > Quillajaceae > Quillaja > Quillaja saponaria. Next base: position 25,735,760 of record CM055607.1, read on the forward strand.
CATAATATAAAGACCATAAGGAGTTTTGCTCTGTTCACATCATCAACAAAACAAGTACTAGAATATTACATCATACCACATTTGACACCCACAGTGCTAATGTGACTACAAACTTTCATCCTTAACTCCAAGTACGAGATTCTGAGGCATACCTTGTCATCAAATCCTTAGCAAAACCTCGTATTAGTGGTTAACTTCTTTTGAGGTCCTGCTACTAAAAATATAGCCACAAGAAAGGGGTGAGTCCTACGGACTCAGTGAGTGAAAAATTGTACCCAAAGGGTACTAGCATCACACAACACAAGCATATAACATATGTAATAACTATTGCGTAACATTATTCATATCTTAATTCACATTGCACGTATACACTGTAACGGTCATAAATTCACAATTTACATGATACACAAGATCACAAATTTATCAGAGCAATGATATCAAACAAAACAACCAAAGGGCCAACGAGTGACCCAGCCCCGCACAACATTATCACCCCCTACCGGGCATTTACGCGCCCGCACAACAAGTTAATCTCCATACACAATCTATCCCACCGGGGCTGAGCACTCAATTTTAAAAAATATTTATCAGAAGCAAAATTTCTCATGATTTTAAATCAGGGTATCCTAGGTGCACCTAGATTATTAATTTCAGAAATGAAAATCATTTTCCAGAAAATGTTCACAAGTTAGCTCTTATCAAACACAAACAATGTCAACACAGTAACCAATATCAAGCAAACATTATTCAAGCAAATTACTGAAATACTCCACTAGCTTACTTCTCATGTATCACGCATATTCAAATAAACATATAATCACACATACTAATCTAGCCCCTAAAGGCAAGCAATTAACCACTCACCTGTTATCGATTTCATTCGTCAATCACACTTGCATCCACACGTCTTATCAGGTCCATATTAGCATTCGGAACTGAAATTCATATACCCAAATAATATTTAGTTCATAACGTTATTGTTATAATCTTTTTAGTTACTAAACTTATATCTCAATTTATATAGGTTTCTTAGTGTAAATTTTTCATTAAGCTATCACATGTCAATTAATATGAATTGGACTTTATGTAATAAGGTTGATAATGAGAAAGCATTTTAAGTGTCTTGACAAAGCATAGGATAGGGAAAACCATTAGAAAAGATTGGAAAGCACTTGGTAAGTTAGGAATGTTGACACTGCCTAAACTTGAGGTTTGGACCAGTGCCCACTTTAACAGTCATATCTTTCTCTAGAAAATTCCAAATCCAGTTTCATAAAATTTATAAAATACTAGACACATGTAGCTTTACAATGGTATATCATTTGAAATTTTTAGATTTGTATATCAATACAGTTTATTGTTTGAAGTTGCATTCAAATTATACAACACGCAGGATTGTTGACAGCTTTGACCTTACCTTAGTTAATTGAACATAACTTTCTCTAGGAAAAACGAAATCCAATTTCCGTTTGTTGAGTTTATTAATAGACAAGTATATCTATCTTTATTATTTAAATTTTTTTCCAAAAATCTATCATTAACCCACTCAATTTCTTACATGAACCAAAAACAAGGGCACTACAAATCCTGGCTGACCTAGTCAGAGTCTAACAGCTATAACTCGCAACATACTTGGAACTAAGCTACGAAATTTTACAGGAAACATATCAAGACTATAGACTACATTTCATCTTTTGAACTCTTAATTAAAATTTTTCCCCGAAGATACTCGAAATACCGAGTTTCTGACACTCACGAAATTTGTCCCCTGCACCCCTTCAAAATCTACTCGACTCTCATTTTCCAACACTTTCAAGCTCCAATTCATTTACCTCACTTCGACACTAATTCACTAACATTACTTCTAATCCAATTAAATTCAAAGTTGTATTAATGATTTAGAATCAATCAAGAGCTAAAGTTGACACTTTCTAATATCAATTCAACCCCAAAAGTACCTGAAACACAAGGTTTCCCTAACTTGCAATATACACTTAACCTATAAAATTGGAATCTCAGCTTATTCTAATTCCAAGATTTACTGCCTAGCATCATATAACCATCCTACATATCTTTTATTCTTAACTTTTATTTACATATGTTTCTAATGCACATGAAAAATATTTATTCAACTCAAAAGCTTATTGTCCATTTTATGGTGAAAGTATATCACATAACAGTAACATTGTAAAAAAATAATTCATCAATGTGCATGGGCAGAATTTTGCTTCCGTAGGATGAATATAAAGAAGGAAAGAAAAGTGACCTATCATGTTGAAACCATGGCTGCTTTCTTCAACAAAACCCACCACTAGACCAAAAGAACCATCTACTTGTCCAGCCTTACCGCTGTCCAAAAGCATAGCAGTTTAGCCCTCACAAAGTAGAGTTCGTGGTGGAATCTAAAATACAGGGGGAGGGTGGCTGGCTCACTAATTGAAAGGGAAGAAGGACAGAACAAAAACAGAGCAGCTGCCTACACGTTACTGCACCTCCACCGAGCCTTGCTTGGCTTGTTTTAAGCTCCCCCACACAACAACAAAACCTCACACACATGAAGGAATCAATTATGTAACAAGAAAAAGGGGTTACGAAGCAAGGATGAAGGTTTGAACTTCTTGGCTACTGCAGACCAAAAACAGGGCCTGCTCCTCATGATTTTCTGATGAGGATGGCAGCTCTTGGTCAACTGAGATTAAGGTCAAGCAAAGCAGGATAAACCAAGAAGGAAGATGAAATTTATTTTATTTTTAAAGTAGGAACTCTCGGCTGAACAAGGAAGAAGATGCAGAAATTTCTAGACTCCTTTGGCGGTGAAGATGGGGAGGGGAAAAAGAAAGCAACGTTGGCCACACGATAGAAAAGAAAGATGAGGGAAATAAAAGGAAAAGAAAAAAAATGAGGTCAATGGGTCACCTGTTTTCATAAAAAAAATTGTAGTATATATAATGCCTTGGTATTACGTGGTCTATAACTAATCTTAATTATGTATATTCTTGTATTTTACTTACTCCAATTTAATTTATTTATCAAATTAAGCTATTAACTTTATTATTATGATTATTATTTCACAATTTCATTTACTTCCCAATAACAAAATTGATACACCAAAATTTTTAAATATACTCTAATATATTAGTTTATAACACTTTATAACAAGTACACCGTATATATTTTAAGGTTACATTGAGGTATCGAATTATAACATATATAACTACACTCTTATTTAATTAATTTATTTATTTTAATACGTAACTTTACATATTGTGTGAAAAACTCGATTTTTCATTATCGAGCTATGAGGGTTATAACAGTTATGTTAATTTTTTATTTTTTTTAATTTTAACATATTATTTTTGATAAAATAAAAAAGAAAATTCTGGACACATGTATAAGTAGAAATAAGTTTGAATATTAAATAAAGTTGGATTTTTCTTTTATTTTATGAAAAAAATATAAATCTATATGAATTTGAAAGATAAATTCAGGTAAAAAAAAAAAAAAATAGCAATTGATTTATATAAATCTACTAATTAATTTGAATATTAATTAAATAAAGTTGAACTTTGCCTCTATGGTTAGTTTTTTTTCCCCCCTAAATAGTGATACATTATGTTACCCATGAACTTTGCCTATATGGTTATTATTATTTTTTTTTTCTTAATAGTGATATATTATGTTACCCTTAATTCTTTTTTAATTTATTATATATTTTTTATAATAAAATGGGATAGAATTATTTCACACATAGATAAGTAAAATAAAACTTTTAATGTAAATTTTCAAAGAGAACAATAGAATTTATAAGTGTCACTAAAACCAATAAGTCATTCAATAATTTTATAAGAGAAATTGATGTACTTTTAAGATTTTCATTTCAAATAATACTTACAAAGAATTAAAATATTTTTTTCCACTTTGACTTATTGTAATTATTATTTTTAAATTTGTATGTGAACTCTGTAAAATTTAAAAAATTGATAGCATAACTTTTGAAAAATTATAAATTTTATGATATAATCATCAATTATAGAATAAAATATTTTCATCTTTTGTTTTCATATTTCTTCCAAAAGCTGAATGCAAAAAATATTTTTATGAGTATATTTATACAAATTAATTGCATGTTTTCTCTTCAAGCTACTTGAACTTGTCTTTTAAATCCATATAGATTTTTATTTCCATATCATTCATATAATAAAAATAAATCTAATTTTATTTTATTTAATATTCAAACCTAATTCTATTTATACATGTGTTAATTTATTAAAAATAATATGTTAAAATAGAAAAAAAGATTAATATAATGTATTAATAATAAGAAAAAAATTTAAAAATTCAAAAAATATATAAATATTTACAACTCATTTACAAAAAAAAATAAAAAGGATTTGTTGCTACACTTAAAATAAAAGTGTAATGTTTTAGTATTTTTATAAAAGGAGTATGTGATTGAACAAGTGACTTACCGACTTGTGACCTGGATTCTTCTCTTATTCGGGTTATGGGTCGGGTTTTAAAAATTGCTGTCTGTAGACCCGTTGCCGCCGCCCTTCGACACTATTTGCTAAGCCCTCCTTTCCTCTCTCCTCTCTCCTCTCTCCTCTCTCCTCGCCTCTTCTTTCTCCAAGAGCTTTCATAGCTACAAAGCCTAATTCTTATACTGGGTTAGCAAATCTGAGAGCCACAACCCCAACGTGAATAAGCTCCTCCTTAACTACTGCCCACACTCGCTTCAAGTGATTCAAAGTTCTCCTTTTTTTTAGTTGAAAATGTCGTCCTTGAGGAACTCCATGCCCAGACGGGCTCATAGAGAACGAGCTCAGCCGTGAGTTTTCAAATTATCCTCTTTGCTAAGTTTTTAAATATAAATGTAACTGGTTGATTGGGACTTTGTTTGAGCTGATGGGTTAATGTGATTTTTGTCAGGCAATCGAGAAAGAAATTTGGGATTCTTGAAAAGCACAAGGACTATGTGGTGCGTGCAAAGGCATTCCACAAAAAGGAGGAGACTATACGGGTACAACTTATAAATTCATATGCTTTCGGTTGTGAATTTTTTTTTGCATGATTTTTTGTTACTGCTCATTCATGGTGGTGTTTTTGTCTATGTTTGATTTTCAGAAACTTAAGGAGAAAGCTGCTTTCAGAAACCCAGATGAGTTTTACTTCAAGATGATCAAATCAAGAACCGTTGATGGAGTGCATAAACCAGGGTACCCATATTACTCTTCTCTCAATTGTTGTGGTAGTTTTGTCATTATTTTTTTTGGTCTTTTTCATATGCTAAGTAAATTGGCTGTGGGTTATTTCATGTAGGATTGAGGAAAACAAATATAGTCAAGAAGAACTTATGCTGATGAAGACCCAAGATATAGGATATATTCTCCAGAAAGTTCAGAGCGAGAAAAAGGTGAACCAAGTGCTTTTAATTGCTCTTATGTTTTTCATATAGGCAATAGTTATTGATACTCTGATATTTATGACAGAAAATTGAAAGACTAACTGCGGAGCTGCACTCTATTGATAACGGGCCATCAAATGGACACATTTACTTTGCTCAAGACAGGTTGGATTCATTGGGTTTTAAGCAATATCAATAGGATTAGGAGATATTTATAATTGTTTCATCTTTTCTTTTATATTTATTGTTGATGTTTTTGTTTAGTGTTAGCTTCAAAATCTATCATCCTGAGATTGGATGGAGGCTCTTATAAATCTTCAACTTCTTCTATAGCTATTGCATGTTTAGTAGGGGACATGACATGTATGTTAAATTAACCCAATGCGTGATTGGGCTTTGGCGCAAGTTAAGGGATCAACATAGGAGTTTGTGTTGTCTGACATGATCAATGATACAATGTAAATTTTATAGACTATTAGAAAACGTAGAAATAGAACTGTCAATTTAGTTTGGAGAAAACATATCATCCAGATAAATGGGAAGTCAGGGACACTATCATCTGATGGAAACTCCATTCATGTTTTATGTTTATAAGATATGTAGTAGTGAGGATGTCTGTCAAAATATGTGGTATATGGATCCTTTTTCTCCATTTACATTATTCCAAGGTGTCAGTTTTAGTTACGCCCAAGGTTGTCAAGATCGCATTTTGGATCGTAGGATCGTACGAACTTACAATCCGACTCCACCCCACCGTTCTGAAACGTGTTGAAGATTGCTGCTTCAGAAACTCGGAAGGAAGAACGTGGCTCGCTGTAGAAATCGTAAGATCGTGAGTTATTTCCGAGTCCACCGATCCAAGAAAAAGGTCAATGGGTCGAAATTTTGAATGGGATTCTGAAATCTGAACCACTTATCTCTTTCTTTCTTGCTAGCAGTGAACCTTCGACACTTAGGAAAGCAAAACGCCACCCTTTCCTTGCTTGTTGCTCTCATTGCGGGAACCATTCTCTTTCTGCCGGTCAACACAGCATCTGTAAACCGTCGAAGTCTTCGGATCTCGGTTGCGCCTTCAAAGTCTACATTGGCCGAGTTTCATCTTCAACACTAGCCGAAGAGTTCCATAGCAAACCTACATCCATTCGGCTTCAAAATTTGAATCTGCAGAGCAAGTCTTCATCTGCAGAGGAGGAAAATCTTCGAAACACATCACTCTCAAGTCCATAAGAGAAGAGATGCGGCCAACATAAACTTTATTTATTATTTATTTCTAATTTCTCAATTACTTAATACGTAAAATGTAATTGAGTTTGCTAGGTTTTCTTTATATGTGGAGTTTGGGTTTGGATATAATTGGAATTTTTTTTTTCTTTCTTTTGTTTAGTTTCTAATAATTAGAATAGTTTCTAATAATTAGAATGACTTTCATATATTTCTAATAATTTGAATTGATGGTTTTGGTTTATGAACTTATGTTTGAATTAGATGTTTGTGAATTTAATGTGTGAATTTATGTCATGAACTTGGCCTTTGAATCGGATGTTTGCACTTATACTCTTTTATTATGTGGTTCTTTTGTAATATTGATGGAATTAATGAAATTTTTATTTAAAAAACATACATATTTAAAGTTTTATAACATATACACTTGTTCATAATAAACAAGGTACATAGATATCTATCTGATAATATTTTATGAAATTTGTAAGATCTTTCGATCTTACCGAGTCAATCTTGCTACCTTCTACGATCCTATTTAAGATCTCGATCTTGACAACCTTGGTGACGCCAATAGTATTTGTATTCTTTTCAAGAACTTCTTCCCATATAATTATTGGTCGTTCTCTACTGTCGTCTAATCTCGTTTACCTGCTACCAAGTCACTTATCTTAACTATGGACATCTACCAGCTTATATTAAATATATCTAAACTATTACGAACGGTTCTCTCTCATTTTCTCTTCAGTAGATGCAATCGCCACCTCTTATGTATTCCAACATTCGTATCTCAACTACTCCCATCTTATGCAAGTGTTATTTCTTAACTGTCAAATATTCTGAAATCATACAACATAGCTAGTCTCACTGGTCGTCTTATAAAATTTTCCTTTCAACTTATTCAAGATTTAGGAATCACATAAAACTCCTAAGATACTTTGTCATATCATCCATCATTCCATCCTGCTTTAATTTTGTAGCTTTTATTATGCTCAATTTCTCCATCTTTTTGTAAGAAAGAACATAGGAACTCAAACACATTATTTGTCTAGATTTTATGGCCATCCAAAATCACTTCAGTCAAGCCTTTTCTAGTGTGGATAAAGTTACATTCCATTAAACTCAGTCTTCATTTGACTTAACCTAAGACTTTTAGATTCTAATGTGTTTCTCTATAATTCTAAATTCAAATCTAGGCTCGCTCTAGTCTTGTCCACTAAAATGGTGTCATCGGCGAAGAGAATACTTGTCATTTAATTTTCCACATAAATTTTATTGTGATTTTCTATTCCCATGCTTAGTACTTATTTACAAGTGTATGACTAAATGATAAAACACGTAACAAATGATGTTACCAGTTTCAGCAGGCTTGGGGTGAAATAGATTTTTGTGCATAGATATACTGGTGGCTCCTTTCTTATTTCTTCTTGTTGTAGATTTATTATTTAATTAAGCTTTATTAACATACAATTCCCATTAGAGATGCTGTCATGTTACACGCATCTCCAACCTGAATAAATTTTGTAGCCAACAGAATTGTCTCTTGTAATTTTGTTGTGTGGTACTTATCCTCTATTCTTCCTTATAATTTCTGGACTATGCAAAATTGGTTCTCAGTACTCACTGCTATAACTGCACGAGTTTCTTGACCCATTCCCCATATTTTTCAGGGAGGAGGCTAAAGAAGTTCAGTTGCACTGCTCGAAGAGCAATAATGTACTTGCTTCTGGTGATATCCCTGATAATATTAGAAGGTATAAACTGTACATTTAAGTTAAACAGCATAATTAAGCTATTTTGATGTCCAAATCTCATTTAAGCAGTTGAGCTTAATGTTCTTGTTTGAGGTGCTTATTTAACCACCTGTTCATAACTGGTATGTGATATGATAGTAATAAGGTGTCTGATGACAGATGACAGCTTCTGTTCTTATGTTCTGGCTTCTGACAGAAATATTTGCTATTTTATCTGTATCGATGTCTGCTGATCACCTGGGATAAAAATATCAATGCCAAAGTCTGAAAATGTTCCATTTATAGTTTCTTGCTTTTCAAGAAAGTCACTTGTTGGATGTTTGTTAAAGATGTCCAAACGAGGCTAATTAGGATGGAGGGTGAGATCAAATGGTTTTGGACCTGTTTTGTGCATGTGTCTTTCTGACAAATTAAAAAATGAATTGACGAGAAATGAAAATTGCTTTTCTAGAGTCTAGTTAGAAAAAGAATTAAGGAACAATACCGACCAGTGTCCTCTTTACAGTGGCGACTTACTTTTATTGCACTTGTGACTAGAAACTACCCAGCACTTGGAATCAATGCAAGGGAATTAAATTGGGTCGGAGCTTGATTTCACTAGTGACAAATGGCAATCTTAGTCAGATAATGCAAGTTGCAATTTATGTTTTTTGCTTTCAACTACAGAAAATGGACTTGTTGGGTACATTTATTGGAATTCAACTTATATATTCAGCAACTTAATCACTTATCTGTGAATATACTTTATTATGGGATCTATTCTTTTTTTTGAATAGCCATGGGATCAGTTCCTTGGTCTAGGGGACCATTATTACACTCCATACGTTAAAAATATGTTTATCCTTCGTTTTACAGAAAAACAGCTGCATCCTACAGAGACCTGGAGGCAAGGAGAAATAGAGTCCTGTCAATTGGAGAAAATCTATATGGATATGGTAATGCAGAAGGAATTACAGGTATTGATATCTTGTGTTTTTATCAGTTTGTTGTTTTGTATGTTGAGAATGTTCTGAACAGAATATTCCACAAATGGACAGAAAAAAGGTCGGAAGCGCAAACTCCGAGAAGATGAGATTGTCTGCCCAACATCTAAACCAGTATACAAGTGGCGGACTGAACGAAAGCGATGAAAAGAATGATTCATTGTGTTTTCGTTGATAAATTTTATTTTCCTTTTGTTGCCTTTATGAAGAAACTTGGTTAAATATCTCCAGAATGGAGCTGGAGTTGGAAAACATGGACACAAATTGTAACACCAAATACCTTCCACATTTAGCAAAATTCTCCATGGCATACTGCTTCATGGAACAGGCAGACATTTTTGATGTGTGGCATGACAAAACTGTAAGCTTCAACTCTGTTCATTATTTTTTTCCTTGAAGGGCATATTATAAATTATTAAATTTAGTAGTATATCTGAAAGTTGAGGGTGAATCTCAATTTGGTTCAAGGCCCACATAGTTTCAGAGCAAGGGAAGACAAAATTTCAAATTTTCTTTTACCAAGGGGTTTTTCCTCTTTATTGTTTCACGTGTGACAGATGAAATATTCCACAGGAACTGTATACGAGTCATTTTGAACACTGATCAAAAGCAACCAAAAGAGAAGATAGATATAGCAACTGGAACGAAGGAAGAAAGGCTCTTGTACAAGCTTATGTTTTTGCAATCAGTCAGCATAGCACCTTCTCTGAAGAGAGAAAATGCCGTGACATCTTATGGCATTGCTAAATAGTTCTGTGTCTGGAGTTGCTCATTCTTCAACCAAGTTTACTTGAATAATATTTCTTCTTTTTTTCTACGGAGCTTTGAGTTCATTAACTTCCAAAGGCCAACTAACTCAATCTAATGATCGCCAGGCCTTACAAAATCTTATATTATGCCTGCTGTCCTTTTATGACGCCCTTGTACCAGTAACCAAAACAGAAATAGATATAGCTACTAGAAAGAAGGAAGAAAGGCTCTTGTACGATCCTATGTTTTTTCTCAGTCAGCACAGCATCTTCTCTGAAGAATGAAAATGCAGTTATATCTTATGGAATTGCTAAATAATTCTATGTCTGGAGTTGCTCATTCTTCAACTAAGTTTACTTGAATAATATCTTTCTTTTTTTTTTTTTTTCTACAGAGCTTTGAGTTCATCATGTTCCAAAGGCAATGATCGCCATAGAAATAGGCGAGATAATCTTGCTCCATTTGTATGACTAACATACTTCAGACACTGGAGAAGTAACTGGTTGCCTAGACTTCAGTTATGTATAACATGTCAAGAAACTGTTGTCCTAGCTCAAGAATTTAGTAGATATATATTCTGCAATTGCCAGGCTGGATGTTAAACCCGGTGATTCAATTCCAAGAAGGTTAACAAGACCAGGCATCCCGTGAGTGTCTTCGCCCTGCATTAATTCAACTGCTGTTAGGCCACAACATTTAGCACAACATCCAAAGTAACTCAGCCACCATCACTCTGCTTGTTATAGCAAGAATTGATGAAATGCCATTCACGAAAACTCTTATAGTAACATATAATATGAATTACAAGTGGTAACCCTAAAATAAACCGAGTCATACAACACATTTACCCTATGGAAGAACACTGAAGCTGAAGTAATCATAATAGGAAATATTAGCATTTTTTTTAAAAAAAAATTGCGTAAAGTACAATTTAAAATAATTATATATTTATGTCCATGCTTACTTGCTAGGTGCTAAAACGAAAGTCTTCTGTTGTCACATAATGACATAAAGGCATTTGGTTTAGAATTGCATGCTAAAACACTATCCCACCTTAAAGTCCAAAAGGACCACACTTCTCAGTGGTCCCTTGTTTCTACTCAGACACTCAAACCAAAACCAAAACCAAAACCAAAACTAATCTCACTCACTTCTGATTTTGAAACATGATGAGTAGAACACTCTAAAATATCAAAGCTGAACCAGGGAATATTGCATTGAAGACACCAAAACTAATCAACAGAAGCCGCTAAGACATCACTTTAGGACAAAAGATATGCATTTAGGATGCAAGAAAATAACCTGTATTAAAAAATCAACAGGTGGCTGATGCGGTCCTGAAAGTTTAGGTCGAATTCCTGCATATCCTGGCTTTAGCGATCCATCCTTCAGATTTGGGTAGTACTTTCTTATCTCTGGGTAGAACTGCTTGGCGCGATTTGGACTTACTGAATACTCAAACCTGGGGATCAAATTTTACATCAAAACCACCATCAAAATGAAATAAGGGCAAAAAAGGATTGAAATTCTTCTGTAAGGAAAATGAATACAGCCTTGATGACATCAACACTAAAGCAAGGCTTTTTCTGTAGTGGTAGTAATCAAAGTCCAAAAATGGTGTTTATGAATATCAAAGACAGTACACTGCTATAACATAACCCTAGTTATATTTATGACTGAGCATCAAAATGGGAAACCTTAAATTTATTAAGGGGAAATATAGTGGATTTCATTATTACGAAGACTGGGGGGCCAAACCTAGGTAGTAGCATAAGTATAAATGTTTAGCCTTGGAGACAATCAAGAAGACATGAACACCAGCAGTTCACTCCCACCTATGACTTTCAAGTTTCAACACCCAGACTACGTTTTTAATAATAGAAAAAAAAAAAAAATCCAAATTCCATAAACTATTCAATATAAGTTGTTAGAAGATTTGAAATGCAAAAAATCTCCTCTAAATTTGATAAAGAGTAAGTCAGGTAGAAAATTGCATGACAGTCTTACTACCGATGAACTAGCTACCATACATAGCAATGAACAATGAAACATTCAAGAAACCATGTTCCCTAAATCCACCAAGCACTGAAGAGTTTGCTGAACATAGAGTGGCTACTTGTAAGAAGGAAAAGAATTTCATATGTCAAACATTTTTAGAACACTTTGACTTGTGCATGAAATAATAAAATATAGGATTTAAAACCATTCAACCACATCAAATATAAAACTGAAGATCCACCTTAAGTATATTTTCTCCAGCATAATGTAGAAAGCATCTAACAGTATAGGGTATCAAGGATACGAAGACCTAGAACTAGATAACTCAAGTAATAAATCAAGGTATTAAATATTGTCACATGAAAACAAAAGGATACAAAAAAGTACTTATTGAGAAAGCTTGAGATATCATCAACACCATCAATCCATTCAACATCTGGCCCAAACTTGACCTGACCAATTCAAATCCAGAGTAACATGCACCCCAAGGCCACCATCTTCTGGGATAGGATATATCAAATGTTTGAAAGGAGAGATTTTCACATTAGACAATGTGAAGTAGCAACCTCGAGCATAATAGGCAGGAGGGATAACTCTACTGTTTATCCCATCAAGTCTCCTCATGAGGGCAGTGGCACTTAGGCCTGCAGAGTTCACCACAAGTTTAGGAATGAGTACTAGCTCTGGGTGCAAATGGGACCCTTCATTCTGTTCTTCAAGGCATTTAGTTTCTGATACATGGATGCATATCTGATTTCCTTCAAGATGGCTACCCAGTGACAGTAGAGTTGTAGGAGAAGGTTGTTCTATGGTTTTCAGCTTCCCCCTGGACCCATATCAGGGTGATATCCCTGTCAATATACAATTATAACTCCAAATAAAGAAATTGATAAACTTATCAGAATTCAGAATAGATGTATGTAAACAAGATTAGGGAAATCAATCCATATTTACTTAATTTAGTAAAGAAAGATGGAAATGCATACCACTAAAGACAGCATCAGAGAATGGGAATCAACAATTCCAGAAAGAGGCGAAAATAAGGCTTTCACACATTGCAATTCAGGTTCCCTTCTCATGGCTTCAAGACCCTCCATCATCCTCAATCCATCAACCCCATTCTGAATCCCAAATTTCATTAGATTGTTCAGCATTGGAACCTCCTGAAAATCGAGTCGCAACTATGAGCTTGCCAATTTGTTTATGAGGAATATCATGTTGGGAGCAATATTCATATAACATTTCTCTTCCTCTTACACAAAATATTGCCTGCAAAACAAAATTAGGTTACCGTCTACAAATAAGAGAAATTTTTATGCTCGTGATATGGATTGATTCCCCAGAAAAAGAAAAAAAAAAAAAGTAACCAAAGCAATAATATTGCAATTAATAAAAACTGTTAAACTCACTTTGATATAGCAATAAAAACTATCTAACACCTATAATTAACAAGAAACAGAAATGTGTCAGTCTTCACAAGCATCTGGCTCTCCCCTTTCATTGTGTACATTATTTATCGTGCAATAACTATGAAAAGATAATAAATAAAAGTAGCCTTCAATAAAAATTACTCTTTCAAGTAGCATTGCCAATAGATTTCTCTAGTTCAATTATAACTTGCTGCAACTTTTTAACTAATAAATAACATGCAAACAAGAGACTTTGGGCAGGGTTACATGGGTCAAGGGACAAATCTTTTCTACAATTCCTGCTTGAAATTTTTTTCTACTTTAGCAATCTAAATTCACGAACTGATTGATTCAGTTACAATTTTCATGTCATTAAATCAACCTTCCTGATACAAAATTGGTGAGATTCTGATTCACATAACAAAGTCAATTTAAGAGCAACAACAAAAAACACAACTTTTTTCCTCAAAAAACATAGGAAATGCAGTTTAAAGTTCCCAATGTGAGTTTGGAATTGGAACTAAGTAAATAATTGCCAAAGTAAACCCGGATAACATAAATATTGAACCAAAAACAGAAGAAAGTTGATAGAAATAAATATAGGAAACAGACCTTGAGAGAATTTCGAGGATAATAGATACCAGCATGAATGACTTCACTGTTTCGCGAGCTAGTACCTGTGCCGAAGGTGGGAGCTGATTCAAGGACCAAAACCTCTCTACCCTTGAGAGCTAATGCCCTAGCCACTGTTAGTCCGACCACACCAGCACCAATTACTACGCAGTCAACCTTTTCCTTTGGGACCCATGCTGTTTTCTCAGACAGGAAACAACTGCTGTGTCTTCGCCTTCGTACGGCACTGGCAACAAAATTCTTCAACCTCTGATGCACACATCTTGATGATGTCTTAATTCCTTCTGGGTTTCTTCCAAGTACCTGAGTTAACATCTTCTTGGCTTGGTGTCTTGGGGAAATCTTCAAGAATGCTGTTTGGTGTCTCGGGAAATCTTAGAAAAATTCCTCAAAATAACAATTTTTCTTTTTTGTCTATCGAGTTTGCAAAAAAATAAAGTTATCTTTGTTATCTCAAGTATTATTTTATTTTAAAAGTATTTTATGGTCTCTTTTTCCACTTTCTTTTTATTCATTTCTCTCAAAAATTAAAATATTTGAAAACAATTTCAATTCGATTAAATTTCTTTTACATCATTGCATAAATTATTAAACAAATTAAAAAGTAGATTAATTTCGCCAAATTTTTAAAATTCTCGAAACATTACATATTTTAATTTTATGATTTTTAAGAGAAATAACAAATTACAAGAGAGAGATAATAATGAGAACAATAATAAAGGAGGATATAATTTTATTCTTTTTTTTTTTATATATATATATTTTTGCCAACTCAATACACATTTGGTAAAAGAAATATTATATTTGAAGTCATATTACTAATTTTCAATTTAAAATGCTAACTATATTGGAGGCACTGGAGGTTTTAGTTGAAGATAAAATTACAAAACTGTGAAAGTTGAGGGACAATTGATGTAATATTTCTAGCATAAAATATTATATTATGCATTTTTCTTCTTTTAGGAGAGGAATTTTTTTATTTTTTTATTTTGAATCCTTTTTTTTTGAATTGTTTTTTTTTTTAGAATATAAGAAATAAGAAATAAAGTAAGATTTAGAAATAAAACACTCCCATTTCATTTATTTTATAATTGGCATTATAAACATTGTAGAGTAAATTAATAATTCATGATCTTCTTCTTCTTCTTCTTCTTTATAAAAAAGAGATCTAGCACCTCCATGCATCCTGATCAAAGGATCATGAACCTGAACCAGCTAGCTAGCTAGCTAGCTCTGTGGTTGCCACAAGAAAGTAGCACCAGCATTCTCATCACTGCAATACAAGCAAGGATGTTGCTCAATCCCTTTTGCCTCTAACATCTTCCTGGCCATTATCACAACCTCTTTATTGCTTAACTGACACAGATTGTCCTTTAACACCATTTGAACAGCATTGCTGAATGCTCCATATGCCATTCCACCGCTCATCATCGGATTCATGTCTGCAGAAGTCTCATTTGATTGACAACCACTTAGTAGAATCCCCTCGTCCGGCCTCAATAACTCCATGAAATTATCAAGCTCCAACAATGGCAGCCTAAACCTTAGGCTGGCATCGGCTCCGAAAAACTCTAACAAATGGGTGCCAATGTCAAAGCTGTTTATTTTTGTTAATGATGAGAAATGTTGTAGTATGGATTCAAATGGGATTGTCTTTGGGTTTGGGGTGTAACAAGATTTCAATGTGCTCTTTTTTATGTCTGTGACTGTCACTGATATTGCAGGTCCAATTTGTTCTTTCTCTTTGTCAATCAGGCCACCACTATGGCAGGAGTCTGAAAGAATTGTGAAGCTTGCTCCTTTTAGGCAGTCTGTTCACTAATTGCCGGAAGTCCAAATCTACATTCATAATTAATGCATGGCGTCAAATTTCCATTCTATACCAACCATGTTTAGGATAAATTTTGAATTTTGAATGAATCTTGTCATACAATCGTATATAACATTGATGATGCCAAATATTATCTTCCACAAACTATACTATCAAGATATATAAGCAAATGAAAAATATTCAAGGTAGTCCTATTTTGTATAAGTAAGATACGGAATTTCAGAAGAGTTATATATGTGCACGAGATATTTTGCTCCGTACACAGCTTCACTAATAGAAAAAAGACAGATTCTAAATGAAACAAAAACCTCCATACAAATAACACCTAAATGATTGTCATTCTTACCTGTAATGAGATTGAAATCACAAGGTACAATAGCTTCATCTTGCCTAAAGGGATGGCCAGGTCTCAATGAAGGGATTCTGGTTCCATGTCCACTATAGTGAAAAAACAGAACATCCCCTGCTTTGGCTTGATCAACCATCTCAGCAAGTGCCTTCTTGATGTTAGCTCCAGTCGGCATAGCTGCCGATCCTGGTGCATCAGTCAGGAGCTGAACATTACTGGGATCAAATCCAAACCGCTTCACAAGCGTGTCTCTCATGGTTAACACATCATTTATGCAACCATGTAACTCATTGGAAGTGTTGGGGTAGTTACATCCAACCAAAACAGCCAGCCTCTTCTTTCCCCCTTCCATCTGCAGGAACTTCAAAAATTGTTTGATTGAATTGATTTACAAACCAAAGGGATTCTCAATGTTTTCACAAGTGATTGACTCATTTGCTCCCTTCTAATGTTTTCAGCTTTATAGTTTTCCAAATGCCTTCTTTAACTTTGAATTTTGATTCAAGCAACCTATTGTGTTTTTTAATTGGCTTTCAAGCAAGGGAAGTATATATAGATATAAGCCATGTCTCTTAATGTTAATAGAAGAGTCAAGGAATGAAAGTGTTAGGTTGCAACATCATCAACTTATAAATTAACACTTTATCTAAATTTCAAGTCTTACAGTTACAGGGAAATTTTGATAATTTGCATATTTCAAAACTCATTTTTACGTTTAGGCTTGATACTTTCTTAGTGAATCGACCCTTTGTTATTTTAAATGGGAAGCATAAGCAATATTTGAATTTAGGACCTCTCACTCTAATAAATTGTTTTCTGTACCTCATAACAAAAAGAAATGCAGAAGGCTAGTTGTTAGGTTGAGGGGCCCTTTGTTGTTTGCCTAACTAAAAATAACAGGCACGCAAGACAGAAGCTACATGTTGCTTATAAGCTTGGCTCAGTTCATTGATTACTCAACTTTCAGAAGCGTATGAGTACTTCTTAAACTCGGCTCAATTTACATCAACAAATGATACTAGCATGGCGTTTTTCTTTGTCCAATAGTTAAAGCAACAAACAAATAGGAAAGGGAAGGGGCGATTTAATAAGATTAGCTTCGATTTGCTTGCATGGTGTTGAAGCCTTTCTTAGTTATTCATTGGCATCCCATCAAGACATCTGTGATTCTATCGTTAAGGTTTAGCAGAAGTGACAAAACAAAGTAGAGCAACCTGAGTGGTTTTGTTTTTCACCTCAATCATCAAACAGAAGCACAGTACAATTGTACAAGCAAATATACCTCACCATTTTCTCCATTACTCCCACCTGGCCACCTACAACCCTTCCTTTCAGTTAATTACAATATACCTTTTCTCTACAATAGCTTCAGTATACAGGGAGGAAAAAAATTAAACTACAAAGATAAGAGAAAAACTATGAAATACATAGATGGATTGGATCTCTTAAAGCCACAAGTGTCCTTGTACATTCCAATCCTGAGAGGAGTGCCATCAGTTGCCTCTCTACTTGGCCAAACACTCTGACCCAATGGAATTCAGTTTCAATAATGAAACTACCAAAGAAGAAAGTAATAGGACTGAAGAAAGAAAGCTTGCTACAAAGAATCTGATCAAATTGAAGTGAAATACTTCAATTAGTGAATTGACAGACTGGAACTCATGCAATGCAACTATAAGAAGTAGAACCAAAAGAAAACCACATGAAGAATATGAATCCAAATCATTTAGATAAATCTACCCCTGATCATCCAAATGGAGAGGTAAAAAAAGAAAAGAGGCCATGATCAGGAACTTTTCATAAATGGGGAAGAAATGAGGAACTTTTCATAAATGGGGAAGAAATGACGCCATCGCAGATGTTAGAGTGTAAATATAGATAGCTTAGTTAGTGGGTCAAATAGTTTAGTTAATGGATCACTTTTCTTATTTATGTATAGTTGACTAACTTGTACTCCACACAAACTTGTACTCCACACAATCTCGTAGTATAAATATATTATCTTGGTATGAGTAATCATCATCCAATTCATCAAAACACTTTGGAGATCTCTCTTTTAGGTCTTACATGGTATCAGAGCTTAGGGAGAGGAAACCCTAATTTTTATTTTCCGTTGTGTCTCTTTCTAACGTGTCTCTCTACTGCTGCGTTTCATTCTAGCAACACAACTACTATTCATCGAGGTACTGTTCATCGCACTATTCATCGATATGTCTATATCCGAAAAATCTATAATCGACATGTCAAAACCTATTACTTTTACCTTTGTGTTTTCTGGATCCCCTATTATTACTACTGAGAAATTGAATGGATCTAATTATTTGTCTTGGGTTGCATCTGTTGAGTTATGGTTTCTGGGATAGGGATATAAAATTCATCTCACGAAATCATTGGCCGATATTCCAACCCCTGAACAACCCATTTGGAAAAATATAGATGCACAATTATACAGTTTACTCTGAGCATCTCTTGAATCTTCTATATTGCAAATTTTTTGGGCATATAAAATATGTTTTGAATTGTGAAAACAGGCCAGAAGTTTATACACTAATGATATCCAATGTTTTTACACTGTGGTTTCTAATCTGTTTAATCTAAATTAGGCTGATTAGGATATGTTCACCTATTTGGGCAAGATTCATAATGTCAAAGCTGAATTTGCTGAAATATTACCTCTTACCACTGATTTGGCTAACCAAGAGGCACAAAGGCAGAAGTTATTCATGATTCTCATTCTATATGGCCTTCAAGTTAATCTTGATCCAGTTTGACATCAGATATTGGTTAGTCTTATTATTCCTTCCATAGAAGAAGTGTTTGCTCGGTTATTACGTATCTCTTCTCCGATAGTAACACATGTTGAGAATCCATCTCCTGATTCCTAAATCTTGATCTCCCACTTTGGTACTCGAGGAGGTCGTGGTCGAGAGGGTCGGGGTCGTGGACGTCCCTAGTGCACTCATTGTAACAGGATTAGACATACTAGGAAAAAAATGTTACCAGCTGATTGGTTATCCAGGTTTTACTAGCTAACATTGTTCAGTTAGCCAATTCATTTGAAGTTTCACCATTTGAAGACAAGCCTCTTAATGTCTCATTATCAACTACTGAATATGATAAATTCTTACAGTATCAGGCTACCCAACAATCATCTCATGGTAATTTTGTCGCATGCCTCTCTCAGACCTCTTCTGACACTTGAGTTCTTGATTCTGGTGACTCTTATCACATATCTGGTAACCCTAAACTTGTTTCTAGTATTAGTAATCCACCATCACTTTCCATTGTCACTATAGCTAATAGTTCCACAACCATTGCTAAAGGTATAGGTCAAGCTACAGGTCAAGCTACACTATTATCTTCTTTGCCTTTAGAGTCTGTGTTTTATGTCCCAGAATGTTCATTCAGTCTGATTTCTGTTAGTCAATTGACTCGTTCTCTCAATTGTTCTATCACTTTCATTGATGATTCTTTTATTATACAGGACCGACGTACGAGACGAACGATTAGCATAGGACGTGAGTCACAGGGCCTCTACCATCTTACAACACTATCTACATCTTCAGTGGCTTGCTCTACAAATGTGTCACCTATTCTCATTCACAGTCGGTTGTGTCATCCTAGTCTATCTAAACTTTAGAAGATAGTTCATTGTTTGTAATCTTTGTTATCTTTAAATTGTGAGTCGTGTCAGTTTGGCAAGCACACACATGCTTCGTTTCCAAAGCATAGTCGTTTTAGAGTAGAATCTCCCTTTAATCTTGTTCATATTGATGTTTGGGATCTTAGTCATTTCAGTTCATTTTTGAAATTTCAGTATTTTGTAACATTTATTAATAACTATTCTAGTTGCACGTGTTTATTTTTAATGAAAAATCGTTCTAAGTTATTTTCTATATTCCAACAGTTTTGTGTTAAAATTAAAACACAATTTAGTGTTTCTATTCGTATTTTGCGTAATGATAATGCACGTGAATACTTTTCTACATCATTTCAACACTTTATGACATCTCAAGGTATGCTGCATCAATTATCTTATTCTTACACCCCCTCAACAAAATGGAGTTGCTAAGCGCAAAAACAGACATTTAATTGAAACAGCTCGCACTCTATTACTTCATGGTCATGTTCCACGTCAGTTTTGGGGTGATGTTGTACTTACTGCATGTTACCTTATTAATCGCATGTCATCTTCCACATTCTATCATCTTCGCTAATCATCCCTTATATTCACTTCTACTTCGTATCTGTGGTTGCATTTGTTTTGTTCATGATCTAATACCTGAGCAGGATAAACTCTATTCCAAATCAATTAAGTACATCTTCTTAGGTTATTCTCGCCTTCAAAAAGAGTATAACTTACTCTCCAGATAAGAATCATTATTTTACCTCCGCTGCATGTCACATTTTTTGAGGAATCTTCATTCTTTTCATTTACTATTTTTGAGTCACCTCCGATCTCTGAGGCTCTTCCGGTTCCTTATCTTGGACCATATGAACATGCATCATCTGCACCACTACCTGAATCTTCTACCTCATCCGAACGTCCTCTCCAAGTTTACCATCATCGTTCTGGACCTGATCTTCTAGCAGACATTGTTGATGTACCTGATAACCCATATTATGTACCAACACCTTCCAATACCTCAGATCCTGCTTTGTCTCCTATTTTACAAAGAGGTACTTGTTCAACTCGTAATCCTTATCCTATATATACTTTTTTTAGTTATCATCATTTATCTTCACCCTATTATGCATTTGTATCCTCTTTGTCTTCTATTTCTATTCCAAAGTCTACCAATGATGTTCTTACTCATCTCGGGTGATGACATGCCACCATGATAGATGAAATGAACGCCTTACACACTAATGGTATTTGGGAACTCGTCTCTTTACCTTTTGGTAAATCCACTGTTGGATGTACATAGGTATACACCATGAAAGTTCATCATGATAGTTTTGTTGATTGCTTAAAGGTTATATTGGTCGCAAAAGGCTACACTCAGGTCCATGGTGTTGATTATTCAGACACTTTCTCTCCCGTAGCTAAAATTACTTTTGTCAGGGTCTTCATATCTCTAGCTGCTATTTTTTATTGGCCACTCTATCAATTAGGACATCAAAAATTCTTTCTTACATGGTGACCTTGATGAAGAAGTCTTTATGGTAACCACCTAGTTGTGTTGCTCAGAGAGAGTCCGGTATGGTATGTCGATTGAAAAAATCTCTATATGGCTTAAAACAATCTCCCAGAGCTTTGTTTGGTAAATTCAGTGAAATTGTTTTTATTCTTGGCTTCAGAGGTGTACTATTGATCACTCGATTTTTTATAAACATACATCTAATGACAAAATTCTTTTGATTGTATATGTGAATGATATTGTGAGTACAGGTGATGTTAACCATGAGATTTAGCAATTAAAATCATTCCTACAGTCTAAGTACAGTCTAAGTTTCAAACTAAAGACTTAAGACAGTTAAATATTTTTTGGGCATTGAAGTTGCGAGATCACAATTGAAGATTTTTCTTTCTCAAAGAAAGTATTGTTTAGATGTCTTGAGAAATACATGTATGTTAGATTCAAAACCTATAGACACTCCTTTGGATCCCAACACTAAACTTGTATCGGATGAGGGAGAGCTACTGGCAAATCATGAGTAATACAGACGTCTTGTTGGTAAGTTGAATTATCTCACAGTCACTAGACCAGATATTGCTTTTGCAGCTAGTGTAGTTAGCCAATTTCTTTCTCAATCCTCGAACATCTCATTGGAATGTTATTATTCGTATCCTAAGATACCTTAAAACTGCACCCGAAAAGATATTACTATATCAGAATCATGAGCACATACTAGTTCGAAAACATGGTCGTAGTCATATATTAGTTCACAAACATGATTCTACTCCAGTTCAAGGTTATAGCAATGCTGATTGGGCAAGCTCTCCATTTGACAAAAGATCTACAAGTTACTGTATATTTCTAGGAAGAAATCTTGTTTCATGAAAAAGCAAAAAAGCAGACTGTTGTTGCAAGATCTAGTGTTGAATCTAAATACAAGACCATAACTCATACCACTGTTGAGTTAGTTTGGCTGAAAAAATCTATTAGACGAACTTGGATTTCAGCACTCACAACCTATGGAGTTAGTATGTGATAATCAAACTGTATTACATATTGCCTCAAATCCAGTCTTTTATAAACGAACAAAACATATAGAGATTGACTGTCATTTCGTTCATGAGAAGCTTATGGATAATACAATCAAGACCACATATGCAAAATCCAAAAATCAGTTAGCAAACTTATTCACAAAGTCTTTTGCAAGAAACCAATTGCGATATCTATGCAACAAGCCTTGGAACATATAATCTCTATGCTTCAACTTAAAAGAGAGTATTAGAGTGTAAATATAGATAATTTAATTAGTGGGTCAAATAGCTTAATTAATAGATCAATTTTATTATTTATAATTTTCTTGTTTATGTATAGTTGACTTACTTGTACTCTACACAATTTTGTAATATAAATATCTTATTTTGGTATAAGGAATCCTCATCCAATTCATCAAAACACTTTGGGTATCTCTCTTTTAGGTCTTACAACAAATACAAATTTTTCATCCAAAATAATCAAAAATCATATAACATAATGATCCTAAGCAACTTGCAAATGAACAAACGAATGCATTCATAACAATTGACAATAAACTCAAAGCTATTCCAGATAATGAGTCCTTTTTTCTTACTTACGTCTTTTTCCATTCTATTGGCTAATCACTCAAACAAACATGCGTGGTCAGTTTTAAGTCCAAGTACACCTTATATACACCAATGCCTAAAAGAAATGCATATCATGGACTTGATTTTAACATTACAACGACCTGCTACTGTAAATCACCATAGATAAGTTTTATAAAGAGAATGCAAAAAAAAAGGCCAAAACCGTTTCAGATCTCGAGTCTCTACACAGGAAAATTTGAAGCACAACCATTAAAGATCTTTCCAGACATTAAAATCAGAACCTGAGCTATTATAGTTTATAATCCTGTCCTGACATCCTATAAAATATGTAGTTTGAACTGGATCCATGTTCACTAAAGCATGGGCAGTACCGCTAGGGCTGGTTGCAACAGCAACCTCACCTTCACTAATTATCACTTCAGCATAACCGTTATCAGCTACCTCAGCATTCTCCAACTGCAAATTATTTAGAGGCCAATAATAAGATAAACGCATAAGAGATAGTGTCAATACAAGAGACGTGTCGGTTTATAAAATTATGTCCATGCTATTTTAATTAGGAAACTATTTATGGCTTCATCATATGCTATAAAAGAGAAGACTGCTTTTCCCCACTCAATGACATTAAGTTGCTAAATAAATTATTTTAGTACATAATGTAATACTTCAACACTTTGGGGAAAGGTTTCATATAATCAAGGAAATGCAATCAAAAAGAGGATAGACTCATAGAGACATAAACTTTATAAAGAAAACAAATAATTATTTTATCATATGCAAACCTAGTTTCCACTCTGCAAATGCCTTATCTTCATCAATGTGGTGATGCAGGTACCAATATCTTTTAAAAAATACAAGAGAAGACTGTCTAGCTTATATAAAGTTTTCTGTTGAACAATGTACAAGAACATTAACCTAAAAACCTATGACTTTCAAGAATAGCAGAAAAGGAATTCATGCAGCTGAAAACCAATGGAAATAGATTGAGGACAAGTTAATATAGTACATAGTTCAAAATCTATGAAATGGTTTCGACCAGGAAAAAGTTGACCTGGCAAATCTGCTTAGCTAGGAAACAATTAACTATTTTCTATGTAGAATAATGAAATTAACAACTTTGTTTGGCAGGTTTGATCTAGGGGTTGTAACTCTAGACTTCAACATCTAACAAATGCTAGCCTTTTTGGCCAATTTGACATCTTTCAATTTCAATGTTAGCATTTATTAAAGCATTTTTGAGAAGTTAATTTCTTGGTCTGATCAGTTACTTAGCTTTCGATGCATAAAGCAAGGAAAACAGTTAGTACATACTACATAACTGTAGAGTCAAACATGAAGTAGCTTACCCTAAATCTTGTTTTAGCACCCCAAATGACAAATGTCTCATTGCAGTTGTAGTGTCTGTGGTTTCCCCTTAAACTACCAGGCCGGATTTCTCCAAGATGAAGTGAAGCACATGTAATAGCTCCACCTGCAGAGAAACATGCTTGTCTTTCAAACTGTATAATTTCGGCAAGACAAGAACAAGTTACCTCTTCATTATTAATTTTTGCCATCTTATTCCCAAACAATGTACTATTTGCACAGTTGGAACTTATTAGGTTGTGATTTGTGAATTATTTAAAGAAATATAAATGCAATCCCAGAATCGGAAACTGTATAAGTAAATCAGTCAACATCTAAATCAAGCTATTCAAAGCAACATAGAAACTAGCTGGAACAAGAAATTTATCATCGCACTAAACCCATATATACAAAATATATAATACAGCTCTCGCACTAGAAAATATGAGAGAAGAAAATAACAACGAATATTTCCTACTGGAAAACATAATCTTCCATTTGAATTAGAATAATCCAACAATTTAAAACAATAAATTTGATACGAATGATACTCAAATACCCATAAAGCAATAAACTATTTGTTGGATAAAAGAAGAAGGAGGTTTACCTGAAATGCCAGAATCAAGGGCAATGGACACAGGATCAAGCAACCAACCCCTCTTGTCTTTTGCAATTTCGGATGGAAACCCAGAGCTGAATCTAACCAAATTGGCTTTCATATCATCCTCTTTGCTCCATTTTTGATGGGTTTCCTGTAAAGGATGTGCAGAGAATTGCGAAGAATGTTGGAATCTAAGAGAGACCCATGTGAGGAAAAGGAAAATTGAGAGAAGAAAAGGGAAAGCATGGGGTTTCTTCAAGAACTGTTTGATGGAAGAAATGTACGAACTTTGGATGTGGAATGGGTTCTCTGAGCTGGCGGTGTTAGAATAAGAGCTTCTTCTAGGGTTTGCCATCATCTTGTCCGTCCCTAATTCACTTTCTCATCTGTGTTTTTCTCCCTCTGTTTGATAAGGTGCCGTTTGGCACTTGGAATAATCATAGGAGACTAGCCGTTTGGCTTCTTGCTTTTTTTGCTACTCTACGGACGAGAAATGAAAAACAAACGAAACGATCCATGTTGGATGATATGTTTCGGAATAATGTAGAATATCGGTATCAAATGTCAGTCAGTGTTGGATAATAGATACTATTTTTCTTGTGCGCTGATTGTTAAGGGATTAATAATTATAAATCATCTCATCTTTCTCTTTTTTCTTTTTTGACTAAATTTTACTTTTTTCTTTTTTTTCTTTTATAGAATTTTTTATGATATTTATAGTTTATACCGAATTTCATTTTCGTATTTAATATTTTAAAAAGTTACCATAATATTCATGTAATAAGAGAAACTCTTTTACTTATCTTCATCATTTTATTTATTTGTTTGACCAAATTACATTGACTTTATATCTACACCTATTTTTTCTATCAATATTTTCAGTTTTTTTAAAAAGTATTTTTCTAACAATATCTCTTTAAAAGTATTTATACCATCAATATTAATAATTTAGACGTAACTTAAAAAATAATTTGTGTTATATGTCTGCTGAGTTGACTAAATTTTTTCTCTCCCTCCACACATATAGGGGATGAGAGAAAGTATTGAGGGAGATGATTTTGTTAATTTTTTTTTTTCTTTTACCAATTCAATATATGAGACAAAAAAAAAATTTAGCTCTAAATATTTTTCATCCAAATTAATGATGGTGTTAGGCTGAGAAAATGTTTTAAAATATTTAAATGTAAAATACAAAAACTGGCAGCATGATATTTTAAAATAAAAAATTGTAAAATAGTAATATAAAATAATATTATTATCCTTAAAATATTACTCTTTTGTTAATTTATGTGATAAAGGCTAAGAAGTTAATAGACAACTTAGGATATGTTCATCATACGCAACCTTTGATCCATGATCAATATTGTAGTTAGTTGAGTAATCTTATGGAACCCAATCCATCTAAAAATAACAAAAAGCAAATATTTAATTGCGAGTTTAAGAAAGAAGAAAAAAAGATTATCTAAGTATTTTTGTTTAATATATGGATGGAGTTAGGATTTGAGAAAGAATTGCAAACTGTTTGACAAATTTATTATGATAAAATTGACAGAAAAAATATTTTTGAATAATAAGTAATAATTTATTAGGATTTTAATGCTATGTGCTTATCCCCTCTAAAACAATGTTATATGCTTATCTAGTAATATGTTATTATATATATAATTATGAGTGAATTACACTTTATCACAAGATCTACCATCCATTTTGTAATAGCCTCCCATAAATTATTAAATTAGAAACATAACCTACTTATTTGAGTCATAATTAGAAACACCGAATTACCTAAATTATCTTTTAAATCTAATAAATTAACTCAAAAAAGACTAAACTACTATTGTTATAAGTTATCTAATGTCTTTTCTCTTTCTCTTTATTTTTTTTCTAATAATTGAACTATCTATATTGATCCAATTTAGTATATATCAATTGAAATATATATTATCAATATAGAATAAATTATAGTAAAATAAAATCAACATAAAGTGTTCAATCTGATAGAAAAAAAATGAAGAATGAAAAAGATATTGTTAAAAAACTTATAACAATGATAGTTTAGTCTATTTTACTTTAATTTGTTAGATTCAATGAATAATTAGGATAATTAAGGACTATTTACTAATTATGACTCAAATAAAGAGTTATGTGCTTAATTTAATAGTTCATGAGAGCTATTACAAAATGAGTAGTAGTTCTTAAAGTAAAATACAATTGACCCTATAATTATATAAAATAAAATAAAATTCAAGATATCATGTGAATTGTTACGATAATTTAAAATCCTACAAACTGGACGAATTTACAACAAAATTAGCATTTCGTTAGTCCGTGTGTATGTTACTTTACTACTATTTAAATCATAAGTAATAATTGTAAAAGTACATTTATTATGAAAAGAAAAAGAAAAAAGAAGACTGTCATACATGCACACAATTGTTTTTACACATTTTGTTACATAATGTAAAATTATATAAATAAAATGATATATTCATATAAAATATTAATAAGTGTGACAACTTGAATATAAAATTTTTTAATCATTTTTCAAAAACTTATTACTTAATTAATATGAATCTTGTTCATAAAATCTAGTCAAATCTCTAGTTAGTCCAATTTAACTTTGTTAAAACTCTATCCAATTTAAACTCAACTCAATTCAATCAAACTAAACTTATTATATATTTTTCTACAAATTTTGTATATAATTTTTTTATTAAAAACATATGAATGAGAACTCGAACTAAATTCAATACAATTTGTAAATCAATTCATTATATTAAAAAATTAATCTGAGTAGACCGATTATTCAACTCGGTGAATTAAATTATCATCTTCATTCCTAATATATTCCTTAAATTTTTTAAAAAAAAAAAAAAAAAAAACCTTCCACAACATCCAACTGTTATTAAGTGACCAGAGATCCATAGTTGAACAATGAAAAAGGAATCTCCACGTGCATTTTCTCTGCTTTGGGTTACATTCTTTTTCCTTTCCCTCTTTTTCTTGCTTTCCACCACCAAGTCCCAATCCCACCTCCTTCAATTAATTACCGTTATCCTTTAATTACTCCAAACTTACGACACCCTCTCTCAAACACACACATAACTTCATCCATCGGAGAGTAGTTATGAAGAGACAAAACAGCCTCGTCTCCTCCGCGTCTCGCCGGGAAATTCCTCCGGAAAAACTCAATGCTAAAACTATCGGTTGCATGTCCGGCATTATCCATCTTGTCTGCAAATCTCATAGCCCTCGCAAATTCCTTACCTTTGGTCCGTTTTCTTTGTTTTCTAGAAAATATGTTTGGATACCGAGAAAATGTATATGTAGTAACAAATTAAACTGCATGAAAGTTTTGATGGTTGCTAAGTTTTTGTTTTTCAGGAAAGAAGCAGATTAAGAGCGACGTCGTTTCTGCTACAACAAACGCCAAATTGTCAAATTCAAGCCCTCAGAAAAAGGAAGAACGGCCTAGTAGTGGTCACAACCGAAGACTCTCATGTGAGATACCAAGGAGCCCGACCTTGCCGGCGGAGATCCGCCGGTCAAATTCAGTCAATTCGCAGGAGAATTTCCGAACGCCGCCTGCTTTAGTGGCGAGGTTGATGGGATTGGAGCAAATTCCGTGGATCACTACGTTGCCGAAGAAGCCCGAATCTACGGCGGAGAAGAGACAGAAGCTGTTAGGAGCATTGCAGAAATGCGACGAGGATCTGAAGGCGCTCAAGAAGATCATCGAATCCGTACAGTCGACAGAGAATTTAAAGACACCGTCGACGCCGGCGGTTATAGAAAGCACGGGTTATGTAGGAGATAAAATCAGAACAGTTTCTGAAAGGACGTGTTCGGAGTTTAAAAGCGAGCAGCAACCAAGTCCCGTGTCTGTACTTGACGACTATACTCGTTCACCACTCAGTCTGACCAGCTACTCAAAACGACACACATATGGTACGTTTCAACCTTCACTCGTATAATATGTTAATTTTCAGTTGATGTATTCATTTTATTTATATATATCAAATTAAAAATATTTAACCCAAAACCCACCTTACTTAAACTAAGTGTATATGTTAACATTTGCTTCGCGACCAAATGTGCATCATTTTATAATTTTAATTAAGTAAATTGATCGTGTTATAATAATATTTATCAATAAACGAATAAATTTAGTTATTAAAATATAAACATTTGATCAACCTCCTCTATCAAAATTTGAATCGTATGAGTGTTTGTCAAAATATTGTCCCATAATGCTCTTGCTTTTCATTAAGAATGTACAAATCCCCAGTCCTAAATGACACCTCCTCTTGTTCCCAGCAAAAAAAAAAAAAAAAAACACTAGACTCAATCCTTTATTAGTCCCTAGAGGATAGATACTTTGCATTTTGAGAACTCTTAGTTGCTTAAATTGGCTTGAAGACACATTGAAAGCATATGCCTCCCAATTCAACATTAATTTAGGATTCCTAGTTTACAATCATGACATCATATGGTTGCTCCCATATATATAATCATGACCATTATAGAGTGGAAGACAATTTAATTTCTTCATGTGCTATTTGCAATCATACTACACCCAAATTAACTGAAAAATGACTTACAGCTAAGCTAGTTGTTATAATAATTACAATATATAGTGGATATTATGTCAGTGTTTTGGATGGTGGACACTTTCTTCATATTTTATGGCACAAGCAATTGAAGCTTTTTCTTTTTAAAAAGAAAAGTAAGGTAATTTTTCTATTTTTCTTTCTTGCTATATATGAATTTACTGAGAAACCCATTTGAAATTCTATTTGTAAATGAGAAACTACTAGCTAGCTGTCATGGGTGGACCACGAATTAATCATCCCTGGCAACATATTTGATGATACAGTCAAAGTTTTCAAAAAAGTAAAAAAAATAAAGAGAGACAAACTGGAAAAAAGGCAGGCACCACCACTTTAGGGAAAAACCTACCTTTACAGGGTCTTGTTAATATCTTACCCCACCAAGCCCTGCTGGTATATGCATGCGTATGGGTTGAGAGACAATGCATGTCCTTGCTCAAGCTACCATATATGCATACATATTATATATATGTAGTGTGTATATATAATTACATTCTAGCTAACATACACACTTCTAATTAAAAAGAAAATTCACCAAAAGCACGATTAACTATATTTTGGATTCCAAAAGGTGTTATTATTCTAAGATGGGAATAAAGGAACGGGATCCGGCTCCTAGAACGTGTCAGAATTGATTTAACTGAGAAAATTCTTTTAACATCATTTTAAGAACTAAAAGTAATTATCTCTCATTTTATAACTCTAGCGTTACATAATTTCGGATTTACTTATACTAATCCCAATATCATATATATATATATCCCAATTATGATCTGTTTTGTGTGCATGATTAGGAGTTTCTACTATTTAAAATATGCCCAACCTTGCTTATTCACTAAGCTTGTGTATTAAAGTCAATTTCCATGATATAATCTCCAACTTTCTAACTTCCTTGACTAAATATGTTGTTCAAAGACAATTTGTGTAAGAGGGTTGATTATGATAGCATTATTAAAAATAGAAGCTACAGTCCATATAAGATTTTCTTAAGAAATGAGGACTAATTACTTCTTCTAGTGGAGTGATTACAATTGTATTAACTAGAGTATTACAATTAAGTTAGGACACTCAGACGATCACGTACCAGTCAATGGTAAACCTTATTATATTATAATATTAAGTGTTAATTATTAGACGACATTGACGAAGTGCAATTTATTGAAAACCATTATATACAGGACGTGTGCAACCACAACCGAAGCAGCAATTACAGAAGAAGCCAGGAGAAGAAGAAATTATCAACGTAAATTTCTATGATAGAATCACAAGCTGCGAATCGGTTTATACGAAGAGCAAGGTTGAGGAAGAAGAAGCTTCAGTAATGTGGAACAGCAAAGCCATGATAGAGAGCGTAGAGGAAGTTTGCAAGGACATTGAATGGGGAGAGAAACGAGAAATTGGAAGAATAGGGTTGGCTTTGCATGATAATATTTACAGGGATCTAATTGAAGAGATTGTTAAAGAATTGAGTTATTGTTACTTTTACACGCTTCCCTTTGAGGCTTGTAAAAGAAGACTATGTTTCTAATTCATGCCCAAGTTTTTTTTTTTTTTTTCCTCCAAAAGAAAATTTTATTTACTTCTCATCTATTAAATTTAATTTCAGTTTTTGATGTAACAGTAAAAGATTCAATTTTTAATTAGAAGATGCTCTTTGTTTCTATTTCCAATTATATTTTGAGGAAAGATGGTTCTCCAATTTATTTATTTTATTTTATTTTAATACATGAAAAACAAGTAATAAATTCGATTCAAATTCAAAAAAAAAATATATATAAAATACTGCCACAGATGTATTTGGGTGGGCATCAACGGGTCGGGTAATTACAAATCCTCCCGTTTCAGCTGTTTGACTCAATTTTTTGGGGTCTTGATTACTTGATTTTTTTAATTCAACGTGTACTAGTAGTTCATGTAAGAACAAGTTTGAAAAATATTCAATTTCATATATATAAGAAATTCTTTTAAATTTCTTAATTATATATAATAAACAAAAATTGCACTGGTAATAGTTATATGTTAGAAAAATAATAATCAACGAGAAATCAATTTTTATGCCCGAATGATTAGAATGATACTTATTATGTCATTAAGACATTATTTGTATCTCTATTACAAACATAGTTAAGAGCAAATATATTTTCCAAGATAAAACATACACTTTTTACATTCTGGTTGCATGATAGAATATAAACAAAAAATATTTATGAAACCGGGAGAATTATAATAGAAAAAAGAACATATTATAATGTTATGAAAACTTATAAAACTTGAAAATCTTGTTTCATATTTTATAAAACCCCAAAGGTTATCTTGTAAAATGTTGCATATTTTCCTAAATAATACAATCCTAAAAGTCATATTTTTAGAAAAAAAAAGTCATAATACATGATTTCTATTTTAAATCTACAAGTCGTAACTTTTTATTTAAATCACAAGACACGACTTTATGTTTTAAACAAATTAGACATAACTAAAACAAATTTCCAATAAGAAAAGTATTACGGCTTCCATCACCATAGATTCGGATCACTGTTTTTCCTTTTCATTTCCGTTCTCAATGTGTACAATAATTTGTCCATTTTTAGTTTTCTACATTGTTTTTTCTTAATTTATTATTAATTTTATATTAACGATTTCCATTTAATCTTGTAAAATTTCTAACATTAGATAAGAATGAAGAGGAGATCATCTAGTCTTACTTTTTTGCTTTATGCATGGGAAAGAAGAGAGTAAAAACAAGGAGTTCCAGGACAAGATGGTGAGTCTGGTCCTGTTTGAAGTTCCCTGGGATGGAGACACAAAGTGGATTCTCTACTTGAGTAATCTTGTAAAATGTACTCGCCGAATAAGAGAGGAGATTTTGGTATAAGAATAATTATCAGAAAATATATAGAAAGCAAAAAAACAAATGAGCTTTGGCTTTTCTCAACGAGGTTTATTAGTTACCCTTTCCTTTTTAAAGCAAAACGGTGATTATATCTTTTTAATTAAGTATATGTTTTTTTTATATTTGCAGTATCTTTATTATTTAACTAATATATATTCAATTAAAATTTTAATTAATTTCAACTAAATAAAAAATAAATAAAAAACTATCCTTTTAATAACACTCACACTCTTCGTACATACTAATTTATTTCTCTTTTCATAAATAGGACTAAATAAAATAAAATCCTTGACAAATTTATTTTTTTATACAATCAGTTAAAAAAAGTTTTTATATTTCATTTAAATTAAAAAGAACCTTGAGCACACGCATAAGTTGTGTGTGATTGAGTTAGTAAATGCTTATGTTTGGTTTAGCTTTTAAATTTTAGGTTAAAATTTTTCTACAAAGCTATTCGGTACTAAAGGTTTTATTTTTTAACCTTTACGGAAAAATATTTTTAGGCTTTATAGTCCTAAAAGCTAAAGTTAGAAAAAGAAACTTTTTCAAATAAAAAACAAGTGAAGCTCAAATGAATTTTAATAATTATTTATTTAGACAAATATAACCATAATATTTGTCAAACTAGTCTTTTTGGTAATTTTAATACTCAATATTTAAAATAAAATAAAATCAAACAACTTTTTTTATGTCTCACAACACTTTTACATTAACTGATCTAAACACTTTTTCAGCTTTTTATATAACAATTTCTAAACAACTTAATTTAAAAACATATTTTTACACACAACACTTTTACTCATACCTTAACCAAACAGAGGCTTGTATGTAAATACATATTAGCTTTTTGCTTGTATGTAGAGATGGCAATGGACAAGGTCATGTCCAACTCAGACGAAATCCGTTTTTTACTCATACCCATTATGGACCCGAAAATGAGGACATATCTTAGACCTATCACTTATTAGGTATACCCAGACCCAAATCCAATGGGCCTCTGCCCATAGGCCCGAAATTTTTTGTTTTTGTTTTTGTTTTTTTTTAAATATATGTTTTACTATTTTTTTTAAATATATATATATATATATATATTTATATTTAAAAAATCTATGATTTTCTAATTTTTTTTAAATAATTAGTTACTTAAGTCACATTGAATTGCAAATAGGTTAAGATTTATCATTTTTTTGCTTGTAAGGTACTAACCATATGCACATGTTAAATAATTTTTATTTATTTTTATATAAATATAAAAGAGTAATTTTAAGTTTATAGAAAGATGGAATGAGAAACAAAGAATTAGTTTTATTTTCCTATTTTGCTAATCGGTGCTACACGCCTATACCCAATAATTTGAACTTGAAGCTTTTTCTTCTTTTTTTTGGTACAGAACTTGAAACTTTTAAGTTACAAGTTTATGTGTTCAAATGACAACTTGGCGAGATTACTAAATTACTTAAAAAATGAATCCAGGAAAAATAAAATAAAAATTGTACTAGTAGAAATTGAGTGGTAGCTTGATGGGTGAAAAATTGATCATAAATTCATGATTTGTAAATTCTCATATCAAATCATGAATTCCAAGATTCATCTTTCTCATTACATTTTCAATATTCTTAAATTTAAAAATCAAATTATCATATTAGAACTATTAATACCAAATCATTTTTTTATATGATAAATTTTTTTGAAACTCAAAATCAAAATATAGTGTTACAATTCTTATACATCCCTTTGATCATAACAATTATGAATTTCTTAAAATTAAAATTTTATCTTAAACCCACAAAATAAAATATAAAAATACCTAAATTCAAACCCAGACCCATAACCATTAACCCAATAACAGACCTATTAGAGTTGGACCAGGCCGAACCTGACATGGACTGACTCAATTGCCATCTCTACATGTATGTTAACTTTTATCGATATCTGGCTACCAAAAAGAATGACGGGAAAAAATAATTATTAATTTTGCTTATGGATAGTTAATTATCCAAACATGTTTAACCATAAATGTAGTTATGATGATTAAGGCCAATAAACCATGACTAATATATAAAATTTACAAAGCAACGAAAAAATTGAATGATTAGGAAGTTAAAAAGTAAGAATAATCAACCTTCGGAAATAATTAATGTTATGAATTATATGGTGTGAAGAATTGATGTGAATGGTTTTTATTTTCCTTAGACAACAATTTGTCTTTGCGCCTTTTATACTAAAGCCAACAACTGCTATATCTTTTTTGGTGGAAAACAAAAGTCCAAAGGTTTTGGAAATTTAGAAGTCAAATTGAATGATCATTAATTTTATTAATGGTAGGAGGGATAAGAAAAATAAAATAAAAAAATAGACAATATAATTAAATAATTTATAATAAGTAAAACAAATTTGAGAAAATATAATATGGAAAACCACTTATTAAGGAATAAGAAAAATTACACTATTCAATCCAAAATAGAAATAAATTATAAATTTAATTTAAATGGATTTTATAAATTAATAAGGAGAATAATTATTATTTATGTTAATGAAAAGATATGGAGTAGGTGAACGGAAAAGGCCATTCATAAATAAAAGATCAATATATAAATATACATTGTTATGATACTTTTAAAATATTTTTTATCTTAAATTTATAAAAATATTTTAAATTTGATATATAATACATGGTAAGAAACCATTAGGGTCTCTTCCATTTAGAATAGTAAAGATATATTGATATGACACGATAGTTATATCCTATTCTATTCTTGAGAGAAAATGAAAGGAAATATTAGGTACTTTTGGATTAGCGGCGAGACGAAGACAATGGTCTCAATTTAGGTGGCCGAAGCATTGCCTGTCGTGTGACCAAGCTCAATCCAAATGTACTCATTGTGTGTCTTGAAAGAGAATAATTTTTCTCCGTATTTAAACTTATCTTCTTGTTGCTCGAACACACAATGTCATCTATTTCTAATTTAATCTAATCTCCACTTATAAAGTTATATTCCTTTCTTCCTTTTGGTTATTGAGTTGTTTCAAATTCTCAGTGATCTTCTATCCTCATCTCCTCCTTTCTTTCTTTTTCTAAGAACCACCCTTGAGCTCGGAAAACCATCCTTGCAGAAGAGGCCTCAGAGCTTGAACAAATCTAACATTAACATGTATGATTTCTATCTCTTGCTCCACCCAATCACCTATATATGACGTATTTGATGTGTTTGTGCTTAGGTAATTGTGGAGTCTCAAAGGAGATTAGCCAAAGTTAATTTGAATTATATCTTAGGGCTTGTAGGGTAAATAGTTTATCACATTGTTGAGAATATAAAGTGAAATATTTTAATTGTGGAGTCTCAAAATTGACCAAACCGAATTGATGCATAGAGACTAACTTGGGCCATGAGTATATCCAGACCCGAAACATAGCCCAAACTTCACCACTGATCCAGTTATCACTGCCTGGTACAAGAATCAAAATGTAGATGAATATGGACTTGTGAACTAACCAATCAGAATCATACTTTGTTCCTCCTTTCCACACAGGACAAAAATAGTATAGAAGGGTGTTTTCGTAATTTTAAAGAAAAATATTGGATGTTAGTCCGATTGATAAGGAGTGTGTCACGTGGCACACTGCCTGACCACTCCGCGTTCAAACCGCGTGTTAGCGCGTGAATGAGACAGACAGTAATAAATTACAAATAGAATAAAACTAATAAATGGAGCACCAAGAATCACAACATCTGTCACCCTTCTTTGTTTTTATTTATTTCGTTTTCAATGTCGTATTTACTTTTATACCCCAATTCGTAGTTAAAATAATTAGAATTATTTTCTTTGCAAATTTACTAAAAAAGCCTCCCTCTACTGGACATATGAGACAAGTATCAATAGAGGAAGATGGAAAAACTTGATACAAATAAGAAAAATGAATATATTCTTTTATTATATTTAAAAAAAAAAAAGATTTGTTGTTTATCCCATATTCCTTTACATAAAATATGATTTTTTACTTTATTATCACATTTTATTTGAAAAATAGTTTTTTAAGGGTAATAAAAATTTAACCTTTAACAAAAAAAAAAAAAAAAAACCATCATTTATATAATTATATATACTAATAATTTTATAAAACTTAGTTTTTTTAGTTTTGGAATAATATATATAGACAACTAATTGTATCCGACAGTCACAATTTATAGTACTTTTTCAGAATACTGTTCTTAATTAATTAACCTAAAATGAATAATGGATAGCTATCAATACTCAACTAAGCCTTAAAAATCCCAAACTAGTTGGGGTCGGCTATATGAATCCTTTTCCTCCATTCGCATCGATCCAAAACAAGATTTTCATTAATTTCTAGTACAGTCCATATCTTTCACGATGACTGCCCCCCATGTAAGTTTCGGTCTCCCCTTTCCCCGTCTAACCCCTGGCACCTGGACCATGTCACCTTGTTTAACTACTGCGTCCATTGGCCGACGTTGGATGTGTCCAAACCAACGTAGACGATTCTCTCCTCATTTTCTCCTCAATAGGTGCTACTTCCACCTTCCTACGAATCTCCTCATTTCTTATTCTATCCTTTCTTGTATGTCCTGTCATCCATCTTAACATTCTCATTTCAGGCTACTCCCATCTTATGCGAATGTTGCTTCTTAACTGCCCAACATTAGGTACCATACAGCATAGCTGGTCTCACTGCCGACTTATAAAATTTCCCTTTCAATCTATTCGGGATTTTAGGATCACATAAAACTCTCGAAGCACTCCGCCACTTCACCCACCCTGCCTTAATCCTATGGTTTACATCATGCTCAATTGCACCATCTTTTTGTATAAATGACCCTAAATACTTAAACACATCCTTAGTAGGGATTGTCTGACCGTCTAAAATTATATCATTCGGGCTTCCTCTAGTTTTACTGAAATTGCACTCCATATATTCAGTTTTTGTCCGACTCAATCTAAGGCCTTTAGATTCTAACAGCGTTCCGCCACATTCCTAGTTTAGAATTTAAACCTTCCCTAGTTTCGTCTACCAACACAATATCATCGGCAAACAACATGCACCAAGGAGCCCTATCTTGAATATTATAGGTGAGTTCATCCATGACTAACGCAAATAGGTAAGGACTTAAGGATGAACCTTGGTGAATAACCTATCGTGATCGGGAACTCTCCCGTCATACCATCCACAGTCCGCACCCTAGTCAATACTCCTTCATACATATCTTTAATAACTTCTACATATTTAGTTGAGACATTTTTCTTCTCGAGTACCCACCACAAGACTTGTCTTGGCACTTTATCATACGCTTTTTCTAGATCAATAAAGACCATGTGAAGATCCTTTTTCTTTTCTCTATATTTCTCCATTAATCTCCTAAGTAGAAAAATAGCCTCCATTGTAGATCTTCCAGGCATAAAGCCAAATTGGTTCTCAGAAACTACAGTCTCATTCCTAAGCCTACGCTCAATCACTCTCTCCCACAGTTTCATTGTATGGCTAATAAGTTTTATACCTCGATAATTTGAACAACTTTGAATATCTCATTTATTCTTATAAATAGGGATTAATGTACTCTTCCTCCACTCATCTAGCATTTTCTTGGTTACTAAAATCTTGTTAAAAAGATTTGTAAGCCAAGTTACTCCAATATCTCCTAGGCATCTCCAAACTTCTATTAGGAATATCATCTGGGCCCAATGCCTTACCATTCTTCATCTTATGCATAGCTTCTTTAACCTCCTGAGCACTAATCCGACGAACAAATCGACTGTTCGTATCATCAAAGGTGACATCAAGGTCACCAAAATCACCCCTTGACTCTTCATTAAATAAAGTATCGAAATAAGTTCGCCATCTCTCATTAATCTCGTCTTCCTTAACTAAAACCCTATCAGCCTCATCCTTAATGCACTTAATACGAATTAGGTCTTTAGTTCGTCTTTCCCTTTGCTTGGCAATCCTATAGATATCTTTCTCTCCATCCTTTGTCTCTAACTTTTGGTAAAGTCCTTCGCAAGCCTTGCCTCTGGCTTCCTTAACCGCTTTCTTAGCATCTTTCCTAGCTTGTCTAAAACATTTATAATTATCTTCATTTCTACACTTGTGTAATCTTTTATAACACTCTTTTTTAGCTTTAATAGCTTGTTGAACTTCTTCATTACACCACCATGTCTCCTTAGTCGGAGGTCCACGTCCTCTACTTTCTCCTAACACCTCTCTAGCTGTATTCCTGATACGACTCGCCATCTCATCCCAAATCATGTTAAGCTCACCCTCCACCCTCCAAGGATCCCCCTGTAACATTTTATCTTTAAAAAGAGCCATCTTCCCTCCATTCAAATTCCACCATCTAGTCTTAATACACTTATTACTTCTATACTTTTACTTCCGCCACTTAACGCCAACATCCACAACCATAAGTTTATGCTGAGACACTAAACACTCGCCGGGTAAAACCTTACAATCCTTACAAACAGCTCTATCAACCTTTCTAGTCATAACAAAATCTATTTGGCTCTTATTCGGTCCGCTACTAAAGGTGATTAAGTGCGACTCTCGTTTTTTAAAGAACGTGTTAGCTAAAATCAGGTCATACGCAACTGCAAAATCTAAAATAGACTCTCCACCCTCATTCTTAACGCCATAACCATATCCTCCATGTACGCGCTCAAAGCCCTCATTAGTACTTCCTACATGACCGTTCAAATCAGCACCAATAAACAATTTCTCACCTAATGGTACTCCTTGAACTATCTCCTCTAAATCTTCCCAAAAAGCCTTCTTAGTAGATTCTTCCAATCCTATTTGGGGAGCATAGGCGCTAATGATATTAAATGTCTCCTCGTCTATCATCAATTTCACTAAAATTATTCTATCACTTTTCCTCTTGATTTCTACAACCTCGTCCTTCAAATTTCCATCAACAATAATCGCCACTCCATTCCTATTTCTAGTCTTACCGGTATACCACAACTTGAATCCTATTCTCTCTATCTTTCTAGCCTTTTCTCCTACCCACTTAGTTTCTTGCAAACAAGCAATATTAATCCTCCTTCTACTCATAGTATCTACAAGCTCTCTCAATTTTCTAGTAAGAGTCCCTATGTTCTAAGTAGCTATGCGAATCTTACCCTGGACTAGCTTCTTTACCCTGCACCCGCCCTCGATGCGAGAACCCTTGCTCATTTTGCACCACACCTGGGCGCCGATGTGGTGCACCACTAAGGATGTGACGACCCAGCCCTTGCTCATTTCTCACTACACCCGGGATCCGATAGCAGCGCGTCGCTAAGAGGGTTACGCCCCAACGAATACTCGGTAGGAATTCATCATCATAGGGTTTGACTAGTTTTACGCTGGCCGTCAACCTATCGTAATCCTCCTCCTTTATCCGGGCTTGGGACCGGCAGAGTAACCTCTGGAGGAGTTAATGGATAGCTATCAATGTGAAATAATTAATATACATAATTCCTTTCATCTCCTACTAAATAATTTGTCCAACTCTCTCCATCCCCCGAAATAGGTCACGTGATACACTGCAAAAGAAATATATAAAAGTTTGAGGGCCTTTATGGTAATTTAAGCTTTTAGATTATTTAAAGTAAAATTGAGAGCGCGTAAGGAAATATCTTAGAAGCAAGGGCACGGCAGTCAGAAGAAACTCGATCCAAGGGCAAAATGGTAATAATAAAAATAGTCAAATTTAGGGAAAAAAGTCCGAGTCCGAGTCCGAGTCCGATTCCTTAGGCACCTATAAAAACCCTAGCCTTTGTCCGAATCGTTGAAACTCTCTTTCCTTAAAATCTTAATCTGGAAGAAGGAGCGACAGATTTCTGATTTAGGAAAAGGAAAAGACAATGGCGGATCAACTCACTGATGACCAGATCTCCGAGTTCAAGGAAGCCTTCAGTTTGTTCGATAAGGATGGAGATGGTTCGTCTCTCTTCTCTCTTATTGTTTTTGTTTATGAATGTATGCTTGGTGTTTGAATTTCTATGGCAGATCTAGGTTTCGTGAAAACATGTTTGGGAAGCTTGTGATGGTTTATTGTTTGGGGAATTATACGGATCGTTGATTTATATTAGGGTTTCTAGGTATACATATTTCCTTTGATTTCTTTTTGGAGCTCTATGGGCTATTTAGGTCAATTTCTTGTTCGAAGAATTGACTGGGGATTAATTTCTGTTTGCGGTGTTTATTATTTTTGATATTTTTTCGTTTGATTGCCGAGAAAATTCATGGGTGAATTAAAGAGACTGAAAATGAGGGACCTATCAGGTTTGGTTTATGTTAAGAATTTTTTATTTTTTTTTTTCTGATTTTCTTTACTTTTTGTAATCTTTAATGGACTTGAGAAAGTATTTCAGATTTTTCACTTATTTTCTATTGCGATTGTAAATCTAATATTATAAATAAAATGAAAATAAGAAAACAGACAGAGACTAGACTTTAGTCTATGGGGTTGCTTTAATATACAATTATCATTTATTCTATAAACATCAAGAAGCCCTTGTATTTTCTTTCATTGTCTTTTTTCATTCTGTGATCAAATAACCTGAAAGCATTTAGATTATCATCTTTATGGCAGGGAAGAACATAAAGGAGACTCATTTTTAATTGTGAGATCATGTGATTGTCGCATATATGTTAATGTGTTATGTATAATTTTACTTCTGTTGTTGAATGTTTGCACGTATGTTCTAGATATATAATCAGTGCAGTTGTTATAATTTTAGAACAGAATTGAGTGCTACATATGATTTCGGTGTGTTTGGGATATAGGAATGAAATTTAGTGCTACACATATAGGGGATGGAACTACAAGGTTCTGATGTTCAGATATTGTTGAGACCTTCTGTTTTCTGTAACTTGACATTCAATTTGAATGTTAGATCAGCATGGATTTTTGGGATGTTTCATTGACCACAAGAAGTTAGAAGCTAAGTTGATTGTAAATGACCTGATTTTACACTTTCGCAGGCTGCATCACAACCAAGGAACTCGGGACTGTAATGAGGTCACTGGGGCAGAACCCAACTGAAGCAGAGCTCCAGGACATGATTAATGAAGTGGATGCTGATGGTAATGGTACCATTGACTTCCCTGAGTTTCTAAACCTCATGGCCAGGAAGATGAAAGATACTGACTCCGAGGAGGAGCTGAAAGAGGCCTTCCGAGTTTTTGACAAGGATCAGAATGGGTTCATTTCTGCTGCTGAGCTTCGCCATGTGATGACCAACCTTGGGGAGAAGCTTACAGATGAAGAAGTCGATGAGATGATTAGAGAGGCTGATGTTGATGGTGATGGACAGATAAATTATGATGAGTTTGTCAAGGTTATGATGGCCAAGTAGAAGACTCCATCTCGACCCAATCCTAAACGGGCATGTTCATTTAACCAAACGAAATAAACGAAAAAGGACAAGGTTGACTAATACAATGGCGCTCTCAGTTTCAACTTCTTGTATTAGTAATTTTCGTTTTATTGTTTTGAACTCTTAGGGTCAACTTCACTTTATTAGTAATTTTCGTTTTATTATTTTGATGGTGGTGGTTTTGGTGGAACGTTCTCTTTTTTAGTGTTGTCTTGTGATAGTTTCTCAATAGTTTTCATGGTTATTCGATTCTCTTATTTCCGTTTTCCTCTGGCATTTTATGAAACCCAACCCCTTGTGGTATTTCATCATCTATGTTTATAATCTGCGTGTTTTATATAGCTTCCACTTCTTTATGGTATTCCATCTTCACAGCAGAATTCACACATGCTCTTCCTTCTGGATTATGAAGCTAGTAGACTTGATTCTTGATTTGTTTTTGTAACAACTTGAATGGAAGTTGAGAAAAGTAAACATCTTAAAGCAGAAGTTGAGAAAATAATACCAATATTTTATTAAATTAGCAAGAGAAAATGTAAAAAATTTGTCCAGAGAGAAAAATATACCTCCCTTGAGGTTTGAGTTAACACTTTAGTTGAGATAAATGAAATGAAAAACTGAAAAAAAAAAAAAAAAAAAAAAACTATTCTCCTTCCGTTGTAGTTTAGAATTTTGTGACGGTTTCACGTCATTGTCTTCGGCAACCCTCTTAACTGATGATGGATGTTCTAATATGAACAATTGTGGTGCCTCTTGTTGCTGTCTTTTATTCCAAGATGCTGAGCATAATGGAACTTGGCCATGCTCCCAAAACTTGACATACTTTACTGTCTTAGGCTTTCAGCAACTAATTAAATAAACTTTTTTAATAGCATGTGAAACAAATTTATCATAGTTTGGGTTGTCAAAGAAAGATTACAATGTGCATCTTTAACTTTCATGTCAAACAACAACAAAATTTCCTGCTATTACTGTTAGGTTTTCTATAATCGTATTTGAACAGAATGAAGATCTAAATCTTCATTTGATAAATATTTTCAAATTCATACATCAAAATCTATACCAAATTTTATGTACTTGTATTAATGCAGAAATATGAAACCACATTTAAACCTTCATAGCCTATACTGAATGTTAACAATTGGTTTAGGAAATATAAATCCAACTAAATTGATACATATGATTGTATTATTCTTTACTAAGAATAAAAAGACCATTTAAGCCATAAATACTCAATAAGATAATTGCTCAAAATGATGCCCAATCATTTTCCATTGAGTTTACTCCAGTTCATTACTTGTTCCACCTCCGTTATCAAGTTGTTTGAATCATGTTTCTTGTAGTACTCCAGTTCCATTACTTGTTCCACTTCCAATATCAGAGCCCGAGCTGAAAAACATCACTGACCCACAAGGATCCTCCTTAGGAAGAGGTCCACAATTAAACTTAAAGGTGTTTTCACTTTCAGTCCCAGAATTTGATCATAATTAATTCATCACCACCAGATTAGAACCAATTCATATTGTTACACTACACTAACTTCCTGATTCAATTTCTAAAAGGTGTCTTGATCATGTGTTGGAATCTATTTTCATACAATCACACCTCACTTATTAAATGTTATTGATTTTTATTTTTCTAAAATACCCTCCTTTGTTTTTCCTCTTCCATACTTACCATTTCATTTATTTATTGTTATATTAATTACTATTAGTTGTCACCCATATTCTATGAGGAAGACGGTTGAATTCCAAGTTAAAAGGA
Source organism: Quillaja saponaria (assembly GCA_029379385.1). Taxonomy (NCBI): domain Eukaryota; kingdom Viridiplantae; phylum Streptophyta; class Magnoliopsida; order Fabales; family Quillajaceae; genus Quillaja; species Quillaja saponaria. The sequence continues at coordinate 25,779,418 of CM055607.1, forward strand.
AAGAGTGCAATGAAATGAAAGTTGACTGTACGAGAGAGAATAGAGGGTAAATTAGACTACTCAGATTTTGAACAATAAATAAGCTGTGGAAATAACAGCTCCCAAAATTTATTGTAATGTCTTTTTTCTTGGTGAACTTCAGCAACAATTTTTGGTGAATTATTGATATAGACAAAATATGTATCAAATTAAGTTTTTTAACAATTAAGGTGTTTTGTCACTTACGGTGGCATTATTACTTGTTGCAGCAACTAGTTGTCATAGGGTCTTGTGTGTGTATTTATGATGATTCCTAGCTAGAGGTTCACACGAGTCGTTGCCATTCATCATCGCTAGTCGGACGATTATGATGTTACATGTTCAGAATGATTACTTTTTCTCATTCAATTGATATAATCTCAAATCAAGATCAAGATCAAAACATAGATGGAGGGATTAGGAGAGTGTATGATAAAAACCTAGCATGTTATCTAGTAAGTGGGTTGAACAGTGGATGTGTAGTTTTTCTTTGTAACTTGGACCTTCAAATCTATTCGTGAACCATCTAGCCATGTTACTCAAACAACATATACCTCATTGTGTGATTATTTGTTGATTTGTTTGGATGAATGAAAATCCTCAGGTAAATTTAACTCTCCTTTTTGTTCATGAAAAAGTAGTTGGGGATTCAATAATGTTCTTGTACCATTTAGTCATTGCTGAAACCACCCCTGCTTTGTGTGATTGTATGTCTTTTTTTGTTGGGAGCTCATCGTGACTCTAGATTTGTTATTTCAATTAAGCAGTCAGATTATTGTTTAAATCAAAATTCGGTAGAACTAAGATACTTTATGTCTATCAACTTTTTCTTTTAAAGAAAAAGCTTTAATGGGTAAAAGTTCTAGTTTGTGGACAAAGGTAGAACATAGTTCAATTTCATCCATTAATTGAAGTGCATTGCACCAAATGTTCAACCCATCTTTCCACGCTGACACATTCAACGCTCCCACCAACCCATCTTCCTCCCTCTCTTATCAATGATAATTAAAACCACAAATTACGAGAAAAGTTCAATAGTTCTCAATTTCACAATCTTTTCAAGCTTTTCTTTCTTGCATCTAACTTCTTCTTGTCTGCATGAGCTTTTGCCAATCCGACTTCCTTCTTTTGTGTAGCAGCTGTAACTGCAGTAGGAGCAACTGCCCCACTAACACCAGTCTCTGTTACAATAACAGCTGCTTGATCCTGACTGTTTCCTCTAGTTGCAATTGTAGCTGCAGCTGTTGAGGGTGGCAGTGGGGATGGCAATGGCAATGCAGCATCAGATACTGCACACTTTAGGTCCTTATTAAGAACTGTGGTGTTAGTCTGATCAACATTCAGTGCCGTCGTAGACTCGGATATGGCTCCAGTTTTAAATTTAGGCTTCGGTTTTGCATGGATTCCAGTGTAAATCCTGTGTGTGACATACATAGCTCATTTAGTAAACTCATCAGGGTGCAAATCATATTTTCAAAGAACTATGTGCAACTAACACTCGAATTTTATGGCTTCTGCAAATGGAAACATACTCAACCTTAGCCAAATAGAAAGATTGCATGTTTACCGTGCTCATTAAGCCTGAAATGGTAAACCTGAGGCCATATGACCTGAAAAAGACCTTGACCAACCAGACAACAAAGGCCAGTACAAAACTCCCACGTGTACTAGTTCTAGGATGCACAGTACTTGACCAACTGTAGAACAAGGTTTGTCTAAGCAAGGGATCTAAAGCCTAGTTTGGGATTGCTTTTCAATGTGCTTCAGCAAATCTATAACTAAGAAAGTAACAATTTCCATGAATTGTGACAAAATTATACTTTTCTTAGATCTGAAATTAGCTCCTGATTCTTCAGTTACCCAAAAGAATGTTAGGTAATCATGGTTTCATTTTAAAAATTATCGTAGCACTTTTCAACACTTTCTAAACAAAATTATCATATGCCAAGGTGGGAGAAGATAGTTTCCAAGGTCAAATCAACATAGAACAAGGTTAATCCGAGCCTTCACACTTAAGAATCACATTTAAGTTCCACTATTTCTATATTCAACATTAAGTGATAAAAGGCTGATAACACAATCGCATAACTCACCTGGCATGTCTAGCATACTCCTCATAATTCTCAAGCAGCATTTTGCCAGCCTGTTCATTCAAAGCTGATTCCGGAAATGGTTCAATCAATAGACACCTAACTACCTGCTAGTCATCAAATCAAAGTTTAACTGAAGACCATGTAGAATTAAACTCAATAAGATCACAAGGTCTAAGACATCTCTCCTACAATGGTAGTGAGACAAAAAAAGGCATGAAACCATAAATACAAAATTAGCCGACAAACTCACAATGAGAACATGTCGTAATCCCAGACTTGGATTCCAATCCTTTTTAAGTGTGTTGACACAAATCTCACCATTGGTTGCAATGTTTGGGTGGAAAATCTTAGTCAAGAAATAGCCTACATCATTGACATTCAATAGCTTCAGAAGTGAGTGTAGCAAAACTCAGTTAAGAGCCAATAGATCTTTGATAACATGAACCAGGAAAAATAGAGAGGAAAATGAAAGTATTCAAATAAGAGTTCATTAAATAATCTATAGCACGTATTGCATCAAGTTTGAAAGTTCTATTTCTCCATCATATAAAAAATTACAGAAATGATCATCAATGTGATAACAGAAGAGTGATTTATAGACCATTAAAATTAAACCAACACACCTTTTGGAGGAGTGTGTGGGAAATCATGAGATAATAACAACTTCATACGAAAAACTCCATTCTCGTATGGAGTCCCAGCTGGCAAGAAAAAAAACTGGATTTAGCTTGGAACCTTCAAATAATGCCTAAAATACATAAATAAAGAAGAAAAAAAATTAAACCACAAAGCTGCATGCCTGGGCCTTCAATATCAGCATATATTGTTGTAAAATCATCATCATTTACACCAACTTTAATGCCCTCCGGGGGGGATTCATCAAGACTTTTTAGTTCCTTTGCCAGTTGCTTTATTACATTTGGTGGAAGATTTTCATTGGTCGCCTAAAACAAGAGCACAATAATAGAATTGAATAATATTATACTAAAATTTGGCAAACTTATGCCAATTTGCACACTATAATATGTATTCAATGTACCATCATCATCATCAACCTAGCACTAGATGTTGAGTTCATAGTATGCATAACATTAAGATTTTAACATAACAACCTCCAAAGTCTGATTTGTTCAAGTCAATTTTAAATGTAAGTGTGTAACAAACAATATGTTGATATATCAAATGCTCTATTACTATTTAGGACTGAGCCTAACAATGCATCTCTGACCTCCATTTGTCTATGACTTCCAAGTTATTATTGAAATTGATAGTTCACTCCCGTACATTCTTTGACTCATTTAGTTAGCTGATAAAAAATAAAAAAAAGGCAATACATTTTCTTTCTTTTCTGATGGCCACTAAGGGTATCCTCACTAAGTGGTGAGATTAAAACTCAAAGCACATTCAACACATTGAACCATACTTATATCAGACAAAGAAAGAAAGAATTACCATCATCACTGAGAGAATGGGACTCTTATTGTTCACTTCAGACCTGAGATGGATCAGTACTTGATGAATAATCAAGCTAAAGCAGAAAGGCCTGTAAAGATATTTGGCATAAAAAAAAAGAAGAGAAAACAGTACAGCTCCAGTAAGTAAAATATTCAGACTGACAACATAAACCAGGAGATAGAAAGGGACGTCCAGAAGAATCCGTACTAGATAAAATCTACTTTCCTTCCCCCCACCCCAACACAGGAAAAAAGGGTGTTGTAAAAAATGCCAGTACTCCAGACCCATGCACACTGAAGCATATAAATACCATGCTTGCTATATAGCTCCCCAAAAACAATAAAAAAGAAAGTGAGAACAAAATCTGATGAAACAAGACACAAGCCATCATTAGAGCTGTTCACTCAAAATGGTGGATTAACTCAGTATGAACTAAGTAAGCTGTACACCTTCCTTAACCCCACGTCCCCACCCCAACACCGGAAAAAAGGGTCTTGTAAAAAACATTTGCCAGTACTTCAGACCCATGCACACGAAAACATATAAATACCATGATCCCCAACCCCCCAAAAGAAAAAGTGAGAATAAAATCTGGTGAAACAAGAAACAAGCCATCACTAGAGCTGTTCACTCAAAATGGTGGATTAACTCAGTATGAACTAAGAAAGCTGTACACTTTCCTTCCCCCCACCCCAACACCGGAAAAAAGGGTGTTGTAACTAAATAATATTTGCCAGTACTCAAGACCCATGCACACAGAACCATATAAATACCATGCGCCCCCCCCCCCCCCCCCCCACAAAAAAAAAAGAACAAAATCTTATGAAGCAAGACACAAGCCATTGCTAGAGCTGTTTACTCGAAATGGTGGATTAACTTCAGTATGAACTAAGTGAGCATAGAAGTCACATATGTGGCTTCACCAAACAATAATCAGTAGAGTAAGCCCTCAAGTATATGTCCCCAACAAGTGTGGTTAGCCAATTTCTTCTCAGCCTCAAACACCTCATTGAAATGTTGTTATTCATATCCTAAGATACCTTAAAACTGCACCCAGAAAGGTGGATTAACTTCAGTATGAACTAAGTAAGCATAGAAGTCACATATGTGGCTTCACCAAACAATAATCAGTAGAGTAAGCCCTCAAGTATATGTCCCCAACAAGTGTGGTTAGCCAATTTCTTCTCAGCCTCAAACACCTCATTGAAATGTTGTTATTCATATCCTAATATACCTTAAAACTGCACCCAGAAAGGGGTTACTATATAAGAACCATGGGACTACACACTACTATAATATTATATTCCTAACACTCAACATCTACTCATTCTAGATGAATACAACAAGAAAATATGTAAAAGTTAAATAAACATAAAGTACTAACCAAATCCCATTGAAGAGTAATCAATAGCCATTTTCATTCTTCCAATATCCATGAATTCCTGGATTAGGCTACATATTTGATCTTCCAAGTGAGGAGAGAAGTAATGTTAAGAAGTTCTACACCTGCAATTATCTTCTGATTTACACTACAAGATACCGCACTGTGTCTCAGCTTTAGATGGTTTGCATACTGACATTGATCTATTACTTGCAAAAGACACGTATATGTGAAAGAACTTCATGCCATTTAAGATTTCCTAGAATCCTTGGAAATGAATCCCTTTGATAAGAAGACTAGATGACTATCAATTACCAAAAGTCATAACTATCATATTCTTAGTTCATTTCTATAGTCTAGAAATACTAAGTTACAACGTAATGCCCTCCCCAAAAGAGCTGCTTTCGACAGGCACTGAAGAGCTGAGCAGGCTGACCAAGTGAAATAATGACTCTTCACACCTTTCAGCTACTAAAATCTTTTCTTACTCCCATTACTGTAGGACTTTTAGCCCTCCCTTACAATCTATCCTCTTCAGAAAAAGAAAAGAAAATGAAAAACAAAACCTTGGGATTCTTATAAAACACACATACGCATCACAATAGAGATACTAGGAACGTATCAACCCCCCTAATATAAAGATTAGTCATCCTACACATCCTCAATTTCCTTAGGAGAAAACCCATCACAATCACAGAACAAGAAGCAAATTACTCACTTAAAAGGCCAAATCTTATTTTAAGTCCCACAACAAGTAATGACCCATCCTTCCTCATCTAGTACACACACAACACAGCAGTTTGAATCTGAAGCTTTCTTCCAAAATCTAGACAGTAAACAATCAATTGGCTGACAAAGAAAGAAAAGAACCTAAAAAAAGATCTTAAAAAACACCCAATCAGATAACTAAGAAGGGTCTTCAGGAAAAACCCTAATGCACAACAGGATTTAGAATCCCACATTTCTAATTCACCAAGAATCGCACTTGCAGAATTAGACATATTTTGTCGAACAAGAAAAGGTATCGGTATAGGTCATAGCGTAGAAGACAATCAACTTACATAAGCAACAAACCCTCCAATTCTAGTCAAAATTCAAAACAATACCATTCACAGTTTCAGACAAACAGGTTAAGCTCGTATCACAAAAATCAGATTAGAAAGACAACAACAACTACAAAACCCAGATGAAAAATAACCTTGTCTGATTCTCTCTCAGAGCAAAACCACAGCCAGCGAGAGAGAGAGAGAGAGAGAGAGATAGGAGGAAGGAGGGAGAGAGTTCGCAAAACACACGAGATTGAGAAAGCGATCTCTCCTTGAAATGATTGATTGATCGACTTTGAGGAGAAAAAAAAAATGTACATTTATGAAAAATAGGGATGAAAATATGTTTATATTATAATTTAATAGAGATTAAAATTTATATTTAAATAAAAGTTTGTACGGATGGAATATCAAAAATTAAATTTACTATAAAAATAATATAAATTTAAATTTTGATTTGAAAAACTATTCCCAAGATTTATAGACGTTGGATTCTTTATGTCTGGTGAGACCACGCTCTTTCCTTGAGCGTATCTCTCACGCTCTCTTAATCTCTTTTCTTCATTTTTTTTTTCTTTTCTTTCCTGAGGAAATCAGTCAATTTAACATACATAATGATAAATATTTTCATACTTTTTTTATTAAATACTCAACAAATATATTTTATTATTATATTTTTAAATAAAAAGAGATAAATAAATATATAAGTCAAATTTTTTTCTCCATTCAAATCTTTTTTTTTTTTTTTTTTTTCTCCAAACTCTCAAGTGGACCACTGCAAGCATTGATAGTTTAATAATGTAAATGGACTCGGAATCAAAGAAAATTAGTTAAATGGAGTTTAATTGAAAGAGTTAGGTACGGGAGTTCCACATGATTTGTCGGTAAGGGGACAAAAGTCTAACCCTTTTAATTTGTTATTACTATCTCATCCACTTTCATTAAAATAACTTCAATAATATGATGAATAATAAAAAGAAAAAGTTTCCCTAAAAAAAGAAAAAAAAATTAGTATCAAGTATGCTTCATTTTTTAGTTTAATTATTATTTTGGTCGGTCTTGAAATTACATCATTTTGTCTCTAAATATTAATTTTTCTAATTGAATTCTTCATCATCTAAACTTTTTTTATAATTAAATCCTTCTTGATTCAAATTTTTTAAATTTGTTGCTTAATCAAGTCATGCTAGTTAAATTAAGACATGATGGTTGGATAATTTTTAGAGGCTAAGTAAATAGAATATAAGTATAGCAATCAGTGATGGATCTAAAAAAATTTTGTCAAGGAGGACAGTTTTTTTATAAATAATAAGTTAAGTAAATATATATATATTGCACACACAGACACAAAAATTTTGTTTATTAAATTTATTTCACGGAATAAAATTTAATAAATCGTATAGACATAAGTTTGTTTCACTAAAATAGTAAACAACCTTAAAATTATAATCTTGATGGATCAAATTTCGATAATAATTTTTAAAAAAATATTATGAGAGAAAAGAGATGCCAAACTAATGAAATTATTAATGTATTTTTTGTTTTTGAGTTCGTTGGGCTTTACGAGATACACAATAGAAAGCAACTTTCTCCCTTTCCATAAATTCCCATCTTTGATGAAGATGAAATTTAATCTCAAGTCATTGGTGTAAACTGATACGTTCAAAAGTTTTGTTGTTGAGGAAAATGTATATTTATAATATAATTACAACATTAATTATCAAGTGTCATGAGTTTGATTAGAAAAAATTCTTATGGATTAAATTTTTTTGAATAATTGAAAATGCTTTTCTTTACTAAATTGTTAGATATTTGGTAAATTTTGAAAAGTTAAGTGTCAAACTCTAAAATATACAAAATATAATTTAACTAATATTTGTTAATTTAATTTTTATCATAGAAAAATTTTATAAAAAAATTAATCTATGGGTGCAAATTTTTATTTTACACTAAATGAGTGGGGACAATATAAGATTTTTACAGAGCTTATATATAATTTTAAAATTGACCCACTAGCTTATGAGTGGACCCCTTATAATGACCTAATCAATAAATAACTTCCTTTTTTTGTGTGTGAATATTAAATTTGAAACCATAGTTCACAAGAAAAAAATTGAATTTTGTACAACACGATATAAAAAAATGTAGTAGTGAGACAAAATTAGAATAATTTAATTTCATGAATAAAAACTGTAATCAATTTTTAAAATTAATATAATAAAATATTCTTTTTGATTAATATATATATATTATAAGAGGTTGAGTGAGGATAATTGGGGGCACGGTTTGAACAAGGAATAGGAATTGGGATGGATGCAGACATGCAGTGCTGTGGTGGTGACCGTTGGAGGGTCGTCTTCCTTGGCAACTGGCAAACTAGCCGTTAGGGGATGGATGTGTTGGAGGATTTATCAGAAACGACAACATATTCCTTGTTATGTTTTATTTGTTAATTTTATAGATTCAGATTCTTCATGTCTGATATATGTTTGGAAATGTTTCAATGAAAGCTTGTTATGGTGGGAAATTAATTTTTGTTTAGATTTAGAAGTCTTAAAAATCTGAAGTTTGAAGCCCTCAAAAATAAAAATTCTATGAGGAGTGTTGTAAATTCATTATGTGAATGTCCATTTAACTTTACATTTATTTCATATACCATAACTACCAAATATTTATGTTTATCTTTATGATAGAGTGCTATAAATAAGAGCCCCTTGTAATTATGACAGATAGAAGTGGAATAAAAAAAAAAATTCTCTCTAATTCATATTTCTTCTTTGGGTTTTTCTATTCTATGCTCATTGGACATAGAATAAGGATTATTTATTATATTTAGAATGTGTAAATATCCTATAAATAATAAGAAACATTTATTATATTGTCATACTTTTTTAACTCAAAACATTTATTTCCTTGAAAAATATAAAAAAATTATTACTTTTCTTATCTCTTGTTATTTCTATTAATTTTTTCACCTTTGTCACATCCCTAATCCTTATTCTATTCCCAGTGAGAATAGACAAGAAAAACCATTCTTCTTTTGGTTTATTTTATAATATATTTTAAGACAAAAGTGAAAAACTTTTATTTCTAGCCACATTTTTCCCATACAAAAATATATTATAAATACCAGAACCTCCTAAACTCCCTTCTATAGTGGCTCCTTGCTCACATGGCTTCCAATATAGATGATAATTAGAGAGAAATATTAATTTTTATTTTTATTTTAATGAGAAACACCCCAAATATTATGTATGCTAATAGCAATTGTTAAACTGATTCATTTGTTTGTAGAAAACACATGAACACCGACCCTCAAATTCAACCAAGTAGGACAGTGAAGTTGGGTAGGACTTTTGACTCTTAAAATTAAGTGCTAGGTACAGGTATTATTAACACACTCTTGTACAAATTATATGCCCATCTAGCATGGTAATGAACAAAGTGAGCCAGAGAGAGTCAGACAGATAGATAGATGGAAGAAGCAAGTGGGAAAATATGACAAAGCAAATCAACAAATGGGATCCTTCTCTCTTTACTGAATTTGTTTGGAATGGTATATGTGTAGCATTTGATCAATTCATATATCTAATCTCTTATGTACTTAATAAGCCCTCAAAGCTCAAGTTATATCCTCCCAAGACTACCTCAAACTGTTTAAATCATTCATTCATCATGCCATCTTACTTTGAGTGGTTTCAATTTAACAAGGCAACAATAAACCCTCTCTAATTCAAAGCAATAGAATCAAACTTGGTTTTATGGATTAGAGAAAATAAAACAAAATGATGTCACTCAACATATATACATTTTTTTGATTTCCAGTGACATCAGAACCAGCTTACACTCAGCATCAGAGCTTCACTAATTACACAAAGTTGGAAAAACATCTCCTAATATACATCAAAAGCAAAGGCCCTTTTGATGGTTTACTTGGCCTCTCCCAGGTACAATCAAACAAGGCACTAACATTTAGACCTTCAAATGGCCAGTTTTTGGCAAATTTAACTTACTAGAACTGTAGCTATGGTGGCCTGTTCTTTTACTCGGAGCAACACTTTCAACGGTATTACTAGGTTACCAATCACAGGCAAGTCATTACTCTTGCTCTATAACAGGCAACTCAAATTTAAGGTATATATAGCATGCTGCATGAGGAAAATGTGGTTCTTAGGGAAAGTTGCTGAAGGAGCATATCAGGTTTCAAGTTCAGAGATCCGAGAATATGTGAAAATGCCTAGAGAGAATGGATGAAATCTCCTGCTGAGGAGCTTCCACTGCCTTTGATATGCCTCTAATAATAAAGCCACCCCCAAGGTCACACTGTCCCAAGTTAGGTCTGCTCTCTCTCTCTCTCTCTCGCTCACACACCATGAAGGTACTTAGTGTGTTCTATACAACAGTAATTTAACTTGCTTCCCTAAATGACAATCATAAACAGATGAGGTTGCTACCAATCAGTTAGAAGACTGGATCACAAATAAAATCAAAGAGAAATCAGAAAATAGTCATGAGAAGGATGGAGAGAATGTGGAGATGAAGGTGACAAGGCCAGAAGAAGCCTTCAGTATCCAAAACCAAGAAAGGAGCGCGGTGATAAGACAAGCAAGAGGATTAGTGCTTCCTCTTTCATCATAAATGATATTTAAATAGTGATAAAGGTTCCCCTGCTAAGAGGGAGGAGTATAGCTTCTACTGCAGGCTTATATTTTGTGCTATAAGAAGGTTTCAAATTGGCTCCTGTATCTTTTGAATACAGATATTTATAATAATATATATAAATTACTTATAACAAATACTCTATCTCCTACTTAGTTATCTATCAGGATAATTACATGGGGTTAGTTCTTCATTCTACATGGCAAAACTGGAAATGAGGGAATAAGAAAGACAACATCCCTCCTAGACTCTAACCAACTCTGTTGCTGACAGTTTGATAAAGAGATTTGAGCTGCGTGTTCCATTTCTCGACTGCTGTGTACTTCTTCATTCCCTTTGACCTGAAGAAAATAGTTTTCAAGGTTAATGGTACTAGATTTTCTTCTAAAGGTACAAATATGACATTTATAGAAAAAGAAAAAAAAATTAAAAAGGTTGACCTGTCTGAGCGCTCCAACAGCCGGTTCACTTGATCAATGTGCCCCTGGATTCTGTTATCCAAAATTAATGACACTAGTAGCTGCTCGACATCATGCTCAGGCACATTTAGCTCCTGAACGTCAGATCTCATAATTTCAATATACTAACAAATATGACTATTTATATCAAAGTAGTAGGAGCAACAGAAGTTCTTAACATAAACACAGCAGTAAGGTGACATAATTCCTGACTTCACGCTGGTATTGGTAAAGGAAATGGGGACAGGGAATCCAACTAGGTTTTCTACACATTGCTTGAGCAGAGAGTTGTTTCATCCCATATTAATCCTCAGCCAAAAATAGAACCCATTTACAGTACAATGGTCTACCTTTCCTGGACGGCTTTAAGAAATAGTCATGAGGAAATGAGGACTGAGTTCAATCTATATTGCAGGCTGGGTGGAGGAGGGGATCAAGTAATATTACCTTAGATATGAAAGGAATCCTAATTCTTGTGTAAGGTTTGATGAGCTTGAGCAAGACTTGAGTTCTAATATTCTTTAGCAGATCCTCAATGTAATTTCTGATAAACTGATCATCCATAATTGTTCTTCTGTTACCCTGGACAATAAAATTTGGCAAAGTTCACTTGCATAAGTAACGTGGGACAGATGAAGATAAGAAATATGTTTTATGTCCTAGCAGAGAGAGAGAGAGAAAAAAGAAGAAGAAAAAGTGAAGAAACGAGTTAATTTTGGGGCATGACAAGGAAGACAGAATTTTACCTTCAGGATTTTCTCAAACTCCAATATCTCATTCCGTTGGTAGGCTGCTATCAAATTTGTCATTGCCAAAATTTCAGGGTCATTTTTATATCTGTAGAACATAGAATATAAGTAGCCAAGGGAGTGGAAATAGGAAGGAAAGTAAGGAGAAGAACGCCACGTCTGAACCTAAAAGTGATATAGTTTATAGAGGACTTACGGCTTAGCCTCCTGCCCATCAAATGGATTGACTTCAGATTCCATCAGCATGTTAGCAAGAACCAGGTATCTGCAATGTACAGCACCGAGATAAAGAAGTCATTAATTTTATTCTATTTCATTTATAAATGAATAAAAAAGAAAGACAGCACTACATGTTTATCTCTAATTCTGTATTATTTTGGAATATTTATTTTAAAGATCTGGATGTTGATATTCATCAAAGTAGCTCTTCTCAAAAGTTAAGACTTGAGCAGTCAAGCAATGTTACAACACTTGGAAAAATAGTGTCAGACTCAAAATGCATGTCTATTACATAAATGAATTTGGCTATGATACAAATAACTTAAGAGTTAAGATTGAAAATACTAATGAAAAGAATGCAGTATTACGCACTTCAAACATTGAATGCGTCGCTGATTCCCAGCTTCATCGTAATTCTTAAAAGCTTCAAAGAAGTCCGTAGCTGCTTCAGCCCATTGGCGCTCTGCCATATGCATTTTCCCTCCACATTCATGAATTATTCCCATAATCCTTGGATGCGGAATTGCTGATTTGATAGTGAGAGCTTTCTGATATAGTTGCTGCAATTAATAGAGATAAATGAAGCTCAGCCAACAATATTCACCAAAGATACTCAAGAAATGGTAAAGATAAGCTTGAAAAGGAGAGGACCCTAGATTAAAGGGCATCCATGATCCCTATGGTCGGATTAGTATGTTGCAAAATAGTTGAAAACAAGTGGAAAATGAGAAAAAGGAAAAAAAAAAAATGGTATTAAAACATGACTAAGATCCATATTTATCACATATCCTATGGTGAGTTATTAAGCAAAACCCAGCTACTACAACTGACTCTCTAACATCAGAACTCACAATGAAATAAAGCAATACCAAGAGAAAAAGAAACAATAAGCAATCCCTGAAGCCTTTTCTCCACTTTGGGCTTGCTTCATGCTACGAAAATTAATTCTATTTTACAGTGCATGTTTTAAAATTATGATCCTCTCTATCATACATATTATTCAGGAAACTATAACCACTGTTAAGATTTTTAAGATCTGATAAGAAATTACTATAAGTTGTCACCATTAGATCATGTATCAAGTTATGGTGCAGTAAATACAGCCATATACATAAACAGTCATTAGATGCTGAAAAAATATGCCTCAGTAAGTCCATTGAAATCATTAAATTTGCACTCACAGTTCCAATGTTATAAAAATTATTTCAATTAAAAAGCATTTCTTTTTGGCCAGGAATTCGGCGGGTGTAAAATGAAGGTAGGAATTTGTAAAAAAATCCTGCATGAGTACTTTTTGGCTGAGTTTGGTAATATTATGACTTTTAGAAAGTTGCTATGGCTTTCAGCTGTCAAAAAGCATCCCCTGAGGTGCTTCTAAAAGCATCTTGACTTTTTAAAAACAGTTAAAAAAAGCACCCTACAAAATAGTTAACCAAACAGGTTTTTTGTGTGGTGGATTTTAAAAAGCCTCAGAACTCTCTTGTAAAGCATTACCAAACTTCGCCTTAGAACAATAACAGTCAAGGAACCCAAATAAACAATTACACAACAATATAATATTATGGAGTGAATGCATAATATTTATGAAAGTATGCAAACTATTGGACAACTAAAACAGCACATAATATTTCTGAAAGTATGTAAATTATTGGACAAGACTTGAAAAAAATAAAAAAACAAAAAATAAAAAAATCTTACCTTCAACTTTTTGTTGTTTTTGGTCTCAGTGTACATTTGAATTTCTATTGCATAAACCTCCAAAAGTTGGGTGCCTTTTTTGTGGTCATCTGTGCCATCTTCTTTTTGACAAGATTTATGAAGTACCTTCAAGATCTAAAAGGGTCCAGAATATTATGGTATATACTAATATACACAGTCTCATTTTATTTTATTCCCAAAAGGAGAAAACAGAATACCTTACTCATTCGTCCATATTCACCAATGTCAAACCAAATTTTGCAAAGCTTCAGATTTGTCTTAAACCACAGTCTCTGCAAAACAAGTGGTATTTACAAACATGAAATCCGCATTGACAAGAAAATTGCTATCAACTAGGTCACAACAAATAAATCCTAACCTCGTTCTTTGCTTCTTCAAGGGCCTTCAGAGTTGTCTGGTAGAATTCCTGCAGAAGGCCAAAATTCTGACTAGCTGAACCAGACACATAATCCATGATGCTGTTTATACATTTTTCACTATAGTTTCTTGTCACTGCTGATTTAATATAAGTCAACATCTCCCTATATGCTTCCATCATCTCTTTATACTTTCCCAACCGATAATAAATCTTGACAGTTTGTTTTAGAGCTTTAAATCCCCTGATGAAAAGTAGGGCAGACATCACATACAATATATCTATCAACTAAAGGGGGAAAGAAGAATATCAGTCAGACGGTACCATGTTGAAAAGTAAGTGAGCACAACAGAAGATGCACAAAGGACAAATATAATCAACAGAAGTAAGAGTCGAACATAGAGAATTTGACATCAGACATGCAACTGAAGTTTAACAATGTAAATGTTGCAGACAATGAGACAAGAACCTAAAAAATTAAATGTCTTTGTTAAGAATGAGTACTATGCTAATATGGGCAACAAAAATCTGAATAACAGATTAAGCTCCAGAACTGGTGGTTAGTCAAGGAAGCCTAAGGCAGCAATCCGGTTTGTAAAATGATAGGTTAATATAAATTACATAATGTATGATGTATCTAGAAAAGCTTCACATAAATGCTTTGTGCCTATAAAAACTACTCCATACTAAAAAGTTCACCCATCTGACTATGCCATTCCAAAAGGGAAGAGTAATTGTATTCCTCAGAGAAAACATCACATTATAAAGTAAAATATTACCAAAATGATAACAACCCAAGATGCAACCTAGATGAGTATTAATACTGTTGCAGATTGGGTTCTGCCACCATATCAGTTTCTTATCCTCAGCACTCAGAGAATTCCAAGAGAGAGAATCCTTACCAGAGTGCCTTCTCTGGTTCCATTCCCACCACCTCAGCAAACCCAGCAAGTGCACCTTTTGGATCGGTTTCAACCAGACCTATACATGAAAAATTTTATAGTAAGAGAATTAGAATACAGAAGAACCAATCAGCCAACCAATTTTAAACATGGAGACGTGAAACAACTTCATGACTTCTTGAAAGAAAATAAATAATTTCAGATTACTTATTGACTGCATTTATAAATATATTATTAACAAAATTTACAGGGTTATTACTCTTTGAAATTTTAATTTGTAGTAGGAAACAGCAGTGAAAGAGTGCAATTAAATGTGATGGTGATTTTTCCAGGGAAGGCAACTGTTCATTGACTCAAATATTTTTATGAGAACTAACATGCTTATACGAACCACACTTGTAACAGCATAATGATTAGACTTCTTAAAAACTTAACTGAACAATTAAATATGATATACCAATAAAAATATAATTAAATCAAAACCAAAAAGCCTTTCTTAGTTCATAAATGTAAATACAAACAAATGGTACGATAAGTTTATCTGACAATACCTTTAGAATTATAATATTGATTCTCAATATCAACATCCTGCTCCTCTTGCTCCTCCTCTGAGTACTCAAATCCATAATCCTCCATGTCAGCGTCTGGAGAGGGAGAAAAACAAAGCATTTATTTTTGTATTTTGTTTTGATTCAAGAAGAAAAAAACAGCATAGATGAATATTGTTGCAAATTGAATTCTCCAGGATTATAATTGGAAGAATGTTTTGAATTTGTAAGTAATCCCAAAAGGCATAATTAGCTTCCCATCAGTAAATCCAAAATGTCTCGGTGGTGAATTGCACTTTGTCATGGTATTGTAGGGAACAAATATGGATACTATCTATTTTAAGATAGACAATACTACCAAATATGCCGTTTTCACATGCAGGACACAACATGGCACAGCACACCTAAGGTCCTAAACATTAATAATATAATAATTTTTTCTTTTTCTTGTATCCATGTGGCCATGTCCAAATCTGTGCTTTTTAGATATTTCCTTTCTTTTGGGGAAAAGGGTGTCTCAAGACTTCCAATTTTATTTTCTTTTCCCTTTTTGTTTCTTTCACTGTTTTCTTACTTATAGAAGTAAGAAAGAAAGTTCATGCTAAGTGCTAAGCCATTAGGAAGTTGTCCCCTAGATGCATGTTTTCAAAAGTGAAGAAGCACCTTCATCAAAAAGTTCACATTTTCCATTTGTAGCAAATAGATCTGGATCCTAATGCAAGGTATCTTTCCAGTCCTTCATAATTTCATCATACAATTTATTCCAACCATTGGAAAGTTAATTTAGCATGATTAAGGTTCCCCAACCACTTTCAATCATATACCATCAGCTCCCATTTGCCTGGACACCCACATAGAGTATACATATTTAAGAAAAGGAATACAAACTGTAAAGGAGAGTACTAGGCTGTTGCGTATTAAGACAGCATAGAACCTAAGAGATGCTTTCCAAGACTGTCATCCTAACTAACTAATGAGCATGGTATCACTCGGTGATATGGGTTTGGCTAATCATGGAATCAAGGGAAATCAGTCAAACCTACATCCTTTGGCTGGAAAATTTACACAAAAGGTACATACAGATTTTTAATACCACATTTGAGTCATAATCCTCGTTTCTGGGATGCTAGAAGTCACTAACAGCAAGTTACTACAAGCTCCAACTCTTTGGCTGCAGTTTTTGCTATTTTGTTTGGAGAGACAGGAATAATAGAATTCATACTTGTAAGTGTAATATATAGACATTAGAGATACAGCCAGATCTAGGATTTCGCCTTGTGGGAAGGTTCCAGCTACAAGTGTAAATAGTAAATAGATTTCTAGATGGAATATCATGAGCTTTTCCGATTTAAGAGTTGTAAACTGCTGTTTGTGTACTGCTTTTCAGCAGTCCTTTTTTTTTTTCTTTTTTTTCTTTTTTCTAAGGAGATTTGTTTTATTCATAAAAATAATATTAATAATTCAAATCTTGAAGTTTTCTAATTTTGTAAATATATCATTGAAACTATAGTTCAAAGTCCAGACAAACTGTTACCAGAACGTCCACTGGCCTCAAAATTGGTTTAACACGCACACATGTTGGTCCTGATGCTTTAATCTTCGTTTTATTTTCTTTCCCTTCTTATGGTGTTCTAATTATTTCCGAGGAAAATTTCACAAAGTAAATCCTTCAAAGTTTCATCAATAAGATTTCAATTACACAAAAATTGCCAATGTGAACAACATGGATTACAAAAGTGATTGAGTTTCTTCAAGTCCAAATATATATATATATATATACATAATTTAAAGGAAACAAAGAAAGTTTTCTCTGCAAACAAACAGGCACTATAAAAAATCAAGGAGCAGGGTACATGAAAAACAGAAATAGAGAGAAAAGAAAGACATACCGGAAGCCATCGCGAATTAAATTGGTGTATGATTCCAAGTTAGGGTTTTGTCGATGTTATGGGTGACTGTGGAGTGGCTCAAACCAAAATGCAGAGTTGAGAATCCGGTGAACACGCCGGGCCGCCGGGGCAATAGGCTAATAGATTCGCTCTCCACACTTTCGGTAAGTTTGAGGCAGAAGTTCACCCGGAAGAGTTTTAGTCCCAGCATGTAACTGTATATTCAATATTTATCATTGGGTTTGCGAATCGGTTCAGTGGATACAGGAGACAAACATGGATATTAGCATTTCTTCTGGCCCAACAACAATAATATGGATCTTGTTTTCCTTTTCTTTCTAAGAGAATTTTTTTATTTAAAATTTCAAACAACATTGTAACTCTTTCTTTCGTAGAATTATAGGTAGGGCTGCCAAATTAAAAAAAAATTAAAATTAATTATTATTGATTTATAGTTATCAACAAATTATAGATTTATTAATATTGAAAAGAATTAGGATAAAAAAAAATATATAATAGTCATAAAATAATTACAATTATATTAATATTAAAATATCAAAAATTATGAAAGTAGTAAAATAAAAAATAGAATATTTGAAGCAAAATAACAATTAAAAAGTATTTATATAATAGTAAAAATTCATAGGGTATTTAAAAAAATAAAATTTCTTCCATTAAAAGTTAAAATAAACAATATATAATAATGGAAAATATACTCTAAATATTTTTTTAATTCATAGTATTTTAAAAAAAAAATTATTTCATAATTTGAGAAGAACTAAAATATATTATAATTATTAGGAACTTATTAAATAAAAAATTTAAAAATTCATTATTAACTAGTATTGACATATAATTATTGAAAAAAATATTTTTTTTTATGATATGAAAGTTGAACAACAATATTATAATCATGAAAACTATATTCTTAATATTTCTTTTAATTCATAGTAATTTTTTAAATTATAATTTTATTCTTAAATTTGAGAATAACTAAAAAAGTTTAAGACTATTAGGTACTTGTTAAATAAATAAATAAAATCAAAATTTCAATTTTAATTATTAGTGACATATAATTATTAAAAAAATTATAAATTTATTAATATTGAGAATATTTAGTAAAAAAGAAATCAGTAGTTCTAAAATGATTACAATTCTATTGATATTAAAATAGAGAAAAAATAGGAGAAAAGTAAAAATAAAATAAAATAAAATAGTAATCTATTTGAAGAAAAAAATAACTAAGCATAACTATGTAATATTACAAACTCATAAGGGTATAATAAGAAATAAAAAATTATGCCTCTAATGTTCTTTTATATATAGTATAGATATATTGTAAATTTAATTTAGATTTCTAAATCTATATTTTCTTAATTTTTTATTTTATTTTTTTATAAATAAATACAAGCGTTAAAGTTACTTTTAAAATATTTTTCTATTTTATTATAATAATATATCAAAAATATAAAAGTTTAGGTTAGCATAGTGTGTACTATTAAGAAAAAAGACAGTGTATGTTATTATAGAAACAACTAAGTAGTTAATTAGGACTCTTTTGAAAAGATAAAATTAAAAATAACTCTTTGGTACTTTAAAGACACAAGCATGGCTTTTAAACGTAATTTTTTATAAATTATTTTGTGATGGTGTTATTTTTTTTATTTATCTAAGAGAGGGGAGTGTTGATATAACATGCTTTTCTCACATCTCTGTGTTAAGTTTCGATTTACACAAATAACAAAAAATATAATTATTGTCAATTAATTTGACCCGCTCGATTCTCTAGACCTATTTTCACTTGTCTAACCCTATAATTAGGCCTATGTCAAATTAGACTGGATGACAAACTGGTCGACAAATCAATCTATCCAATTTTAAAAAAAATTAGTTTTAGAACATTGAGTTTGAATTTCTCTTCTTTTGCTAGATGAGCTAATATTTTTCACACTTAGTCCAATCAACCTTGCAAAAAAAGAAAGAAAGTAAAGGTCAAATGTAAGTAACCAATATCAAACTTTAAGAATATAATTTCTTCTAATATTTAATGGAAACAGAATTATAATTCCTTGCTAAATTAACATAAAAATTAGTATATAATTATTTAAGTAACATCCAAGGTTGAAGTATGGATGATGTGAAAATTGAATGGCTATTTCTCTCTTCTAAATCTCTTATTTTATACTTAATTTAATTTATAATTTTCGAGGCCCTGTCTGTTTTTAAATCTCTTACGTGCATCTTGATTAATTATTTATCTGATCCAATTAAAAACATGTCATCCATGCATGTATTAGAAAATTTATAAGAATTTTATACACATGGTCTCACAAAGAGATTCAAGCCCGAGTAGTTAACAAAAGAAGTAAATCTCCTTGATACACAATTTATTAAGGGTCAATTCTATTTTACTCCCACGAATTACCACTTATTTTGTAATAACCCTCATGAACTATTAAATTAGGTATATAACCTTCTTATCCGAGTCATAATATCTTTCACTTTCACTTTCTATCTCTTATTTCTTCTTTTATCTTTTCTTATTTGAGAAATTAAAATCTTCATATTTATTCAATTTTAATATATTTTTTAATAGTTGAAATACATTAATAAGAAAATAAATTGAAATAACTTGTATAATTTCTATAAATAAGAAAATAATATTATTAAATCTATTGATAATTTAAATATTATGACTAAAAAATAAAAATGATGAAATGTTCAAATATTATTTATGCAAACTAAAATTAAATCAATATAAAAAGTTTAGCTTTATAGAAAATGAAAAGAGAAGAAAATATAAAAAAATAAAATCAATAAGGGTAATTTAGTTCTTTATATGTTAATTTATCAGATTTAATGTCTAATTTAGATAAGTAATGATTATTTTTAATATTACTCCAAAAAGAGGTTATATGTATAATTTAATAATTCACGAGATTATTACAAAATGAATAATAGTTCATGAAATAAAGTTTAATTCACCCCGTTCTTTATTAATATTTAAAATATTTTACTTTTAATCATTGCATTCATTACACATAAACAAATTTTCTTTTAAGACACCAGTTATAAAATCCATTTATGCACCAATTATAAGAAATTGAAAACTAGTGTTATAATAAGCCATTAACAGAAAGACAAATGGCAATCAACCGTTAAACTTAATTGGCACGCCAGCAGTTGACCAAATTTAATACCTCATTATTTATTTATAAGCTTTTCCCAACATTCCTTGTAAAGCCACTAAATTATTTCATAGCCCAGTGGCCCAACTCACCACGTAGAGAAGAGTCGGTCTTCGAGACAACGACGAAAGAGAGAAAAAATTGAAAGGAAAATTTGTAATAAAACCAAATTTCTTTCGTTTTCTTCGGAAAATTGGAAAGAAAATGGAAAGAAAGACGTAGTCTTTGTTTGAGTGAGTGAGTGAGGGAGAGAGAGAGAGAAAATAGAGGGGGATTCAGACAAGCGTAAGCGTGAGAGAAGGAGGCGGATGTTGTTTCTGAGAGGAAGATCTGAAGCTGTGTATCAACTCTAACCCAAAATGGAAGGTACAGTTCTGCTCTTTATTCATCATATTCATATTCGTAACCCTAAATTCTCTCTCTCATTTGACTTTTTCTAACTGAATTTCTAGTAAATTGGATAATAATTTACTTAATTATGTTTTTCCTAATTTATTTTGTTTTCTAAGCGCGTCTCGTCAAGTTCCATGGATTTCTTAATTTTAAATGCTTGCACTGCATTATCTGGTTTTAATTCTATAATTAGAAACTACAAGTGACCCTTACTCACTCAGTCGACTCTGTGTTTACTACATGTCTTGTATTTGTTTATAGCTAACCCTGCATAGCAAACAAAAAATGAAAACTTTTCATTTGGGTTGTTCTGGGAATCTCTAGTTATGGGAGTTCAGTTTACTTGGGGAGTTTTAGCGTTTAAGCAATTGGGATTTTTTTATATTTGAAAGTTGAATGATTTAGAATGACAAATATAATATATATAGGCAAAAATACAACCAAATTCATTGGGACTTTTTTGGTTTTTTAGGTGACGCTTCTCTATGTGAATGTTTTTCTGTGCGTCTATGTCCATTTTTTATTATATGTTTTTAATTTGGGAGGGTGCTGAAATTATGTTTCTGTTGCATTTAAACTTAAAGTGTAACTTTGCTAGAAGAAAATTTCATCCAGCTGTTATAAACTGATTGGGGTATATTCATATGTTCTCAAAGTAGCAATGCTAGTAAATAGTTATTAACATATTATACTAGAAGTCCAGAACTGGTGGAGATTCCTCTGTCCAGTATGTGTAATTGTTCTCATTTCAATATAGATCAATTTTGAAAACTGAAAGAAATTCTTCTTCTTTTCTTAGCTTTTCAACAAGATGCTTTAGAATGCAACAACAAATTATACTATAGATCACAAAGCTCATGGGAACAACCATGTCGTAATTGTGCATGTTCTAGCTTAAACTCCCATGTCAGATTTTGATTTCTTATGAAACAATTTTGTTAAATGCTCCATTAGATTTACCCATCATTAGATGTAAAATTCATTAGATATAAAGTCTATGTGGCGTCTTGTTTTAACAAGCTGTAGTTTATGAACCAGGTGATGCCTCTAGAGTTTTGCTGTTGCGTGGTCATAAATTTACTGATTTTATTTCTCTTTACAACTAATAACAATATATGAGCTACAACAAAGAATTTGATGAGCTAACTTTACATAATTAAATGTGTCCAAGATTTGTCTAGTGAACTAGAAGTTCAAAAGAATGCATTTCAGAATTTACTCCATAATTTGTTAGTTCTTCTTACGTAGATATTAGAGGTTTGCTCAATACGTTCTTATTTGGGGGTGGAAATGGTCAGGATATTGTTCAAGTTGAGCTAGTGGTTCTTTCCTTACATTGTATTTCGGGCTAGAAATTTCTACTTAGATATTATAGGATTTTTCAATATATTCTTATTCAGAGTACCCTTCCACTATCATGATTACAAGACAGAATCCTACCTTGTTTCAAGTCATAGAAGAGCAAATCTTGTTACTAACTTATTTCCTTTTTTTTATAAGTAATTCTCTACTCAATAAAACCTTAAATCCCAAACTAGTTGGGGTGGGGTGCTTTTTCCTCCATTCACATCCATCCAAGGCATCACTTTTCAAGAACTTCTCCCCATATAATTCTTGGTCTCCCTCTACCCCGTCTAACCTCGTCCAGCTGCACCAGGTCACGTCTCCTAACTTGTTTCCTTACCACTATGTAAATGTGTTGTTTAGATATTAGATATGCACCTTGAGACAAGGTTTACATATTTCTTGCAGACCTCCTTGCACATGTGATCTTCTCATAATGTCACATGCAATAGTATTAGTTCTTCCAGTAGGATTCCGATGTCATAGTCCCCAATTCTCCATGTCACTCCAATAAGATGTTTGTTTAGAGAGAGCGCAGAGATGCTAGCATTATTAATTTATTCTTTTTTCTTCAAGCCCTTATGTTGTACGAGGCTTTTGTAGGCAAAAGATGTAGATGTTATTTCTCCTCCCGTTTCATATTATCACAACTTGTTTGGCTGGACTTGGGGAACTGTTGGCAATGTTAGTGCATTTGTGTGCATGATTGATATATCGAGAAGCATTTTATGGGTGTTTAAGTATCAAATTGATTTCTGAAAGAGTAAAGTGAATAATATGCCTGATATGACGTGTTAGCTCTAATTTCTTGGCTGTGAAAGTCTTACAGAAATATGTATTAACTACTTGAAATCCACAATTAATAAATATGCTCAGAATAGAGATATGGCGTGCAAATGAATACAGCACCTAATGGTTTGCTCAAATTTATTGCCACTAGTTGGCTAAGAAGGAAAAGAAAGTGTTTTGCTTTTTATTCCAGATAAAACTATCACCAGAAACTGATTTGGAGAGGATCACAATTAAGTTTTGTAATTTTTACTGTGAAAATTGTAAGGCCTAATGCTGGATATTTAATCAATCTGTGGGACAGAATAAAGGGGGCGGGACAGAATAAAGGGGGCAGGACAGGGACTGGAGGAGGGAGGGTGGAGAGAGAGAAAATAGTGTTATACTTCAACGCTTCTTAAGAGGTTTCAATTGGCATACAACTTGAATTTGATGAGAAATGATTTTAGGCTGCGAACAAGCATCTACCAGCAATGGATGGTGAGATTGATATCTGAAGCCTAAAGACCTCTCCCTTGTCTCTCAAAAAATTTAACATGATGAGAAAATTGATCTTTTATTAGTAAGAGCGAGTTTTGGTTGCCATTGAATTTATCAATTTTTTCTCTTCATTTCAATAACCTGTGTTCCTCCATGTGTCTGTGTCTGTGCGTCTTTCTCCATCATACATGCACAAACTCTAGGTTTTCCTTTATTGAAGTGATATATTAGATCCAACTCCATTCATAAATATGATATGTTTAACTGAGGTATAAAATTTGCTCTTTTTCTGATGAGTAATATTTTCTTCATAAATTCTCGTCCATCACAGCAGCTGTGAACAAAATTTTGCTTGTTATTTTGTTGTCTGGCAGTCAAGAATATTAGCTTATAAATGGAAATATTCCATCAAAAGGTTTTTCGGCCCAATAGAAATATGATATAATATTTCATTGACAGTAATTGAACCACATGGTTCTTGTTATAATGCTTGTACTCTTTGTGCATTTGATTTCTAGATTAATTCTCCAGTCATTTCTTTATCCTATCTAGCATCTCCTTTTCTTCTCTTCTTCTTTATTTTGTATGTCTCCCTATAATATTACATTATTTTGGGAGGTTGGCTGTTTCCAAGGTAAACATTACTAACCTGAACCGAACCCCACTCACATGCTCATATTCTGAAATTAATTTGAGAAAGGACACCCAACATCTATTGTTCTGCCTTTGGGTGGAAAAATTCATCAACGTCCAAACCTTGATTCTCAAGAAACTAGAGTGTTCAAATCCTTCCACTATTTATTATGGAACAATTGACTTTAGAAGTAATTATAGCATTTGTGTTCCATGGAAACTTTCTGCATATTTCTGTTTTCTTCACTTGTATTCTACATTGTTTGCATAATTTTTACTTCTACACTTTCGGAGGTGGGATTACGTAAATTTGTTGATGTAATTGTACAATCAAATAATGAATGTTTGATTTTGACAGGTGGGTCCCCAGACCAGGAATCAATATGTTCTGGCACAAAGAGGTCTAGCTTATCATCTGGGAGTAGGCCTCAGAATCAGAAGGAATTCTTTTATAGATTTGTCGAGAGTGACATCTTGACCGCTGAACTTGAAGACTGGTTTGAATCAGTAGAAGAGTCTGCACCAAAGAAACATGCCTTTAATGTCCCTTTTGAGTTGATCGAACTTCAAAAGTTTGACTATGCATTGGAAGGGATTTCATTTCAGCAGGTGATACGGATGCCTAATGCTGTTAATACATCCACATCTGATGCTGTGGAAGCAAATGCTTATCTCGCAGTTGAAGATTTTCTGCATGCTAGTGTGAAGGGTTTGTGGGAGGCATTTTGGAGTCAGGATGAGCCCATTCCTTTTTCTGTGGGTTGTCTATACAACTCTAACTTGAAATTCTACCAGGCCGAAAAGGCAATTGCTAATGGAAAGCTTGAAGGTCTTTGTGCCACTGGTGTGATGCTTAATAATCCTAGACATCCACATGGAAAGTGGGATCACATTCTTGAACTGGCACTTTTAAGGCCTGACATTGGAAGTCTGGCTGTTGGTAGTAACCGGAAGCCTTCTCTATCTGTTATAGGAGATGCCCTTTTCTATGCTCTTCGTATGCTATTGGCAAGAAGCTTAAGCAGACTGAGTTTCTTTCAGGATTCAAGCACTGTCTTTATTCTTTTAGTTGATTCTCAATATGGTGGGGTTGTAAAGATTGAAGGAGATGTAAATAAGATGGATTTTGATGTGAATAATGTTTATGAGTGTGCTGCCGAATGGATAAAAATGCATTCGACAATATCAGTTTCTCCAATTGATAGGATCTGGAACAAACTTGGAAATGCTAATTGGGGAGATATTGGTGCTCTGCAGCTACTTTTTGCAACCTTCCATAGTATAATGCAATATGCTGGAGTGCCTAAGCATTCCATTGAGGATTTAGCTGCTGATCATAGTTCACGCCTCCAAACAAGAAGAGTAGAGAGACAATTAGGAGATGCCAGAGCAAATGGAAATGGTCTATTTAGATACCAGCAGCGCAGTGTTTCCCCTGAAATCGTCGAAGTTCAGGATGATGAAGTCAAAATTGAGTCCAAAGAGTCAATGAAATTAGAAGTAGGATCTGTGTTATGGTTGGAGGATTCAGATGGGCAAAAGGGATACCGGATAAATGAGGTCATGACTACTGGTGAGTTCACATATTACATAGCATCTCATGTTGAAGAGCCAGGAAGAAGTCTGTTTCCTTTATGTTGGTTCTCATCCTTCTCAGCTGGAACCAGCATGGGAAGATATGAATTTGTGGTATCAAGTTCAAAGGCATACCAAAATATTGACAATAATGAAACAGAAAGGTCTATCTAGTAAATATCTGCCTCAGGTTGAGTGCATCTGGTAGGATTATACACCCTGGCCAGTGTCGAAGACCCAGCTCAGGTGGAAACTGTGACCATCCTTGGTGTGGGACCCCCATTCTTGTGACCAGCCCAGTTGGTGAAACAGTGGCTGAAATGGTTAGAGGAGGCCAATTTGGTTCAGATGAGGCTATTCAGGTGTTGCCATGATTGCTTATCTGCACTTTCTACAGCTGCTTCAGCTGGAATTCGGCACGGAGACCTCAGGCCAGAGAATGTGATTTGTGTAAAGTCTGGTGCAAGGCATCCTTATTTTGTTCTTATTGGGTGGGGACATGCAATTCTTGAAGATCGGGACCGCCCTGCAATGAACCTTCATTTCTCGTCTACTTATGCACTTCAAGAGGGAAAGCTTTGCTCTGCTTCAGATGCGGAAAGCATGGTTTACATGCTTTATTATACCTCTGGTGGGACATTGCCCGATCTGGATTCAGTTGAGGGGGCATTACAGTGGAGAGAGACCTCTTGGTCAAGGAGATTGATTCAACAAAAGCTTGGTGACATTTCTACGGTGTTGAAAGCATTTTCTGATTATGTTGACAGTCTATGCGGTACACCATATCCTATGGACTATGATATATGGCTGAGAAGGTTGAGGAGAAACATTCATGAGGAAGATTATGGGAAGGAAATTGATGCATCAGGCTAGACCTTTTTTAACTGGAGCCAAATTGCGGAAATGAGATCTTGATATCACCTGGGGCATGCCTCTTTTTGCAACGTATAATAGATTTCTGGGGAAGCATGAAGCTTGAGGGTCAGTTCTTTAACCTATTTGATGATCTGGGGTTCATATTCCTTGAACAGAAAGTTGGTTTGGAGGATAGTTCAATATGTTCCATGAAGCAGTTGGGTCGTGATTGTTCTTTTTGGTTATCAGGGGGTGTTCATGTCTCTTGTAAATCTTTGGGTGTTCTTCAGTGGCATCTGCAGGGATGGTCAGACAAACGACCTGGATATATATGAATAGCCGCCTCTTGCTACAGATTATCCAAATCTCATTATTTTCTTCTCTTGTGATGAGTTTCTTCTCAATATATAGTATTAATTACATGATTCCTTTGTAAAGATAATACTGTAATAGGCCTTTCGGATTGCCCCGGTGTTTGGTGTAGTTGTTTTATCTGAGTGTTCGCACTGCCCAGGGCATTATTTATGTAAATGCATTTATTTGTGTTCATGGGGTTGAAGGCAAGTTGGCTTTTACTCCTTACTTTCCTGTACTGCAGTTTTCTCTTCAGATTTAAACCTCTCAGTCACGATCATAATTTGGAAGCTTGTGAGTAGTGAGGCTCGGATGGATTCCTGTGTTTATTATGCCATGTACGTAAATTGTGTCAAAGAATCATGCTTTAAGATATAAGGTAAGACTCAAACAGGATTTGCTGGCAACAAATATAATGTGTTCTAAATAACTGGATGCCGTAGAGCTTTGCTTAGTTGAGAATATCTATGTTGGACTCCACATCATTCTTCTAGGTTAATTGGACAAATTTCATGTAAGAGCAACAACTTGCATGCATTGCTACCATGCCTGTTTATGGACAAACAAGTACATTCAATTTTTATTTTTACCAATTTAGCAATATTGAGGTACTGTCTGGAGAGCTAGCTAATCCTACAAATTACAGTTAATGGCTTAAAATTCAAGGTCCTCCTTGCTCTTCCAGCTTGGCCGGAGTAAACGTTGCAATTGTATGTGAGGGTGGAAACACAACCGTTGCTGAAGTTCTTACCGACGCACAAGGACTTTTCAAGGTAGTTGTGCTATTTTGCCTCTCATTGGGAATCTTCAAGCTAATATTAACCTTGAATGTGTAGTTCAATTTCGATTAGGATCCTCTTATGTTCTTGAAAAACATGAGATAATTTTGTGGAAGAGATATAAATACAAAGAAAAAGAGTAAAATTATAATTTCATTAGATACACTTTTTGAACAATAATGTTTTTTCTCTTATTGAACAAGACCCTCTCCGATTCTCGGGAGATGATCCAAATCCGTTCAATCTGCTTTGGGTGCAGTTGCTCAGTTTACTTGTATGTGTAATACGAGTTAGGGGCAAGTGAATTGGCAGCTGCATGTAAGGAAAGCGCCTAGGATGCCTCTCTAGAGGGAGTACAAGAGAGACTTTTGTGTACAATTTGTGAGATTACCTTCCAACGCAAAACAAACTCAAATTTTGTGTTGTTCTTTCTCTTTTCTTTTCCATTTTTTTGTCATTTTTCAGGGTGAAGAAACATGTGAATATTATTTTTATTAGAAGATCCACTTGATCTCAAGTTTCAAGTGTATCTTCTAGACAGAATCCAATTCAGTATCAATGATTTAGAAGTTTCAAATTCAATAGCTATGCTTCAAAAGTTTCCTAGTCCTAAAAGACTAGATTATACTAGAACACAATGGGACAAAACACGACACATAAAAGACCAAATCAGCGAAACATTTCAGACCGTAAACCGAGCCAAAATGTGTCTATGTTTAGAGTTTATTAGTGCAGTCGCCTTCTTGCCATAGTTAGCACAGGTTGTTGAATCACACTCCGGGAGATCATCTTGGTAAACAAATTAATCTTCATTAAGAAATAACTGACTGCTAACACCAGACGCATGGCACTACAAAGTGCAGAGACATCGTAGTAGATACCAAATGGAACGAAAACTTTGATGTCAAAACCAGGAATCGAAACTCAAGTTCATCAGAGGAAAGCATCACAGCAAAGATAATGTCACAGGCACAGGATAGGAAAACTAACTGCCAAGTCTCTTAAGTATCATGAAGTACGCAATTACATTTGTTGGAGCCAATATATGCCCTGAAGTTAGTCCAAATGCTCTCATGAAGTTCAAAGAAAGAGTCAAAAAAAATAATAATAATACAAATTTAACCCTGTTAATCTGCGTCCATTTCTTCAAGAGCTGCTTTAGCTGCTGCCTTGGCTTCCTCTAAAAGACCATCCGGAACCTGTGCAAGATAATAATTCAAAATTAATGGGGTGCGTGTACCAACAGAATGTTCAAATGAAGTGGTAATAATTGAGCGTAACCATGAAGCCAACAGAAATGGCCAAAGCCAATTGGCCAAATATTTTAGGAAGCAGATCAGTAAAGGTGGTTAGGGACCATTCCATGCAAAATCTGAATAGACTTCTTCAGGAAAGTATGTAAGACAGTAAGAGTTTCACACGGAACCACAATACAATTTTCAGATTACAAAGAACGGCTTATAAATCCTGTATTGACATATCCAGCAGTACAGTTTCTAGATCTTGTACTTCAACCTGTATTATCTATTTCATTAAGAGCAAACAGGAACACTATTTCATCTCACTCTTCATTCCTTTCAAATCTATATCTTCCATAAGTAACATATTTAATAAGCATGCTATTACATGCAGGTGACAATAGCATGCACATTTGGCCGCAGATTATCGAGAGCATGCACTCAGATTGGTAGGGGTTGTTGGAAAAAGCATCCAAAAAAACCTTAGTTTGCAAAATTAAAAGCACATTTCAAAATCAATTAGATATGCAGAGCATGCCAATCAAACTAGTCAAATCAGGTAAAAAAGAATGGAGGGGAAAAATATCTTGTACCAGAATTTCTTAAGCTGAATTGTTAAAGAATAACTTGATTAAGAAACCACAGGTTCTAAAATAATCAGCTATTTATGTGTATCTATAAATCCAACTTCTTTTGACACGTTATCCATCACAAATCCAAAATATTGCTTGCTTCAAGCCTCCCTCCTGACCCCAATTTTATTTAGTTAGAACACCAAAATTCTCAGCTAGTAAATAGAACTTGAAAATCAATTACTACAAAAGAAAGAATTGGAAAAGTCCCAACTAGTGAGCGGCAATCCTGCTAGAGTAGTCATTACTGTTGGATGTAAATACTTAGTTACATAAGAGTATTTCAGTATTTATTCTTTAGGAGTATATATATATTACAAATGTTCCAACGTAATAGTTGAAAACTCTCCTTTACAAATTTCAACATTTCTTCTTGCCGAAAAATATCACAAATCTAGTCATCCTAGCTATTGATTTTATTAGGCAATTAGATCCTTTTTGGGTAAACAAAGGAATATTCAAAGAAGTTATGGGTCAAATTGTTTCCTTCTCTTTCCTTCAAAAAATCCTAATTTCAGGAATTTCAATCTCATTAAAAATAAACAAAAACAAATCAATTTTCTTTTTGATAAAATTTCTTTCAAAAGAATAAAAAGTCAACTCAATTGATTCAATTATCAAAAACAAAATAAAAATTTTTGAAGAAAAAATCCAGATACAAATATATTATGATCTTCTAAATGATTTCTGGAAAAGAAAGCATCATATGGTAGATCTTTCTTATAAAAAAAAATTTATGAAAGACAAATTTCTATAAAAGCCCGCCCAATACAAATAAATCAAGAAATGCTTGATTTCTGTCAAAAGAAATTAGTGATCTTTTTTCCAAAGGAATAATCCGCAAGAGCAAAAGTAATTGATCTTGTTCTACTTTTTATGTAAATATCCAATTCTATTCTAGATTATCTTACTTGAGAAATCTTGCAGGATAGATAATATGCCTCGAAAAAGGAAAAAAAAGATTGTTGAGGCTCTTAATCCAAAATCAAAAACCCAATCCAAAGAGGAACCATCCAATTCCTTAGCCCAATCAACTCCAAAGCAAACCAAAGAGTCTTATGTCTTTTCCCATGAAGACCTTTATAGCAATCTAGCAATCAATCAAAAAACCTCTTATCTTTTCAAAGGAATCTTGAGCAAACATTACTGAGAAAGAGCAATCTAAGTTAGTTACCCCTACCAATCCAAAAGATTGCATCCAGTTCAATCAAGATGACCTAGCTCAGGCTATCACCCAACTAGCCCATAACAATGACAACAGTACCTTCAGGTAAGGAAGGTGTCTCTCAACCTTCTCCAATCTCCTCTCAAAAATCATAATCTCTTTATGTACCAATTTCTTTGGCACAAAATATTCTTCAAATGAAACCCCATTTTTCAACTAATAATCCCCAATTAGTTTCACCAAATAACTTTCCCACCAAATTGGCATTTTAATGCCCATAGACATTTCAAAAACCCAGAAGTATTATGAATTTATTTTGGTTAATAATGATTCTGTTGCAATCAAACATTATAAGTCAAAATCAGATGTTAATTTCATCATGCATTTCACGATCCAAATCCTAAAGATAATCCGCCTTCAAACTGGAAAACCGACCTTTTCAAAACCCGCAAATTTTCTCAGTTGTTTGATCCTATTGGTTACAATTACTGGGATTATCAAACCGCTTGGTTCAATGTCTTCAATTTCCAAAATAGTGATAATAAGCATTCATGGCTTATATTTTTCAAAGACAAGTCCTAGTATAACTTCCCTCATTGGTTCTCCCAGTGGTGGTTTTTACACGGTCCTTTGTACAAAAACCTTCCATATGAAGTAGCCAATAGGCCTACTTTATTTTGATAAACATTTCAATATACATGATCATAATCTCATATTATTGCATTTCTTCTCAAAATTTGCACTAACATAGATTTATGCATGGCAATACAAGTACCCCAAAGACTTCCAAGGTCATCAAGGTCCTTTACAAAATATGTCTCCCCTTCTCAAGCAATGCTCAATAAAATGGTGGACAAGCTTTTATGCCTTAAAAGCTTATGCCACTTCAATCATAAATTGATTCAAGCAAAATCCCCGCTTTCTAAAAAAGTCTTTTCCAGAAGGCACTCAATTCTTATAGCAAAAATCTCAGATTTCAGCCAAGCTGACTTCTTGTTCAATCAAACAAAAATATCTTCAGAATCTTAAAACCACGGTTCAACTATTACAAACAAAAGAACATGCAGATGAATGAAGCTACATTTGCCCCTCAAAAAGTTGATAAAAAACCAGTTTTCAGTTCCTCTTCCAAAGCTTCAGAAAATAGTTTTACTGACTGACTACTCAATTCAATAAAGACAACTGTTACGACATCAACCTTGAAGATGACTAAAACAGTTGAATTTTTCTCTATTGATGCAATATTCGATGGATCACTGTAGCAAGCTGCGGCAGATTACTGTTACATCACAGAAGCACTGTAGCTTTTTATTATAGCTGTTACTGTTCAAAATAGTAAATTTCAATTTTCTATTTAAAGAGAGTTGCATCTCTCATTCAATCAAGTTTTTTATTTTTAAAATTCTAAGCCAAGTTTAGTCTGAGAGCTTCCTTAGGTATTCTTTTGGAACTATCCTTTACTTGTATAATCTGTTTTGAATACTATCAATGACATTTTATTTCTGTCTTTAATTTTTGCATTTTCCTTTCTCGGATTAGGCCACTTCTACTTCTTTTTTAATTTCTGTCTTATATTTCTGTATTGCATAGCATAATTCCCTTAACAGTCCTGCCGCTCCCTACTTCACTGTCTTGTGATCTTTCTCCGCTCTTAGGGCCTCACCGGCCCTCTACTTGGTGCAAGGTAGAAATTAAAAAGAAAGGAGAAGTGGCGTAGTCAAGATTAGCTATCTTTAATTTATGTATTGCATAGCATAATTTCTTTAGCAGTTCTACTGCTCCCTACTTTATCCGCTCTTAGGGCCTCTGGTCCTCTACTTGGTGCAAGGTAGAAATTAAAAAGGATGGAGAAGTGGCAGTAGTCAGGATTAGCTGTCTTTAATTTATGTATTGCATAGCATAATTCCCTTAGCAGTCCTGCTGCTCCCTACTTTACTATCACCATGATCTTCCTCCGCTCTTAGGGCCTCACTGGTCCTCTACTTGGTGTAAGGCAAATATTAAAAAGGAAGGAGAAGTGCCGGTAGTCCGCACGCTAATTCGGAAAGGAAATGCAGAAATAGAAAACAGAAATAAAACATCATAGGTAGTATTCAAAACAGAATTATACTAGTAAAAAATAGCTCTGGAATAATATCTAAGTAAGCTCTCAGGCTAAACTTTGCTTAGAATTTTAAAAATGAAAAACTTGATTGAATGAGATGTAACTCTCTTTAAATAGAAAATTGAAATTTAATATTTTGAACAATAATAGCTACAATAAAAAGTTACAGTGCTTCCGTGTTGTAACTAGTAATCTGCCACAGCATGCTACAACTATTACTAATGTGATCCACCGAATAATGTATCAATAAAGAAAAATCCAACTGTTCTAGTCATCTTCAAGATTTATGCCGTAACAGTCGTCTTCATTGAATTGAACATTGTCAGTAGAACCATTCCTGAAGCTCTGAAAGAGGAACCAGAAACCTGGTTTTTTTATCAAACTTTTCAGAGGCAAAATAGCTTTATCATCTGCATGTTCTTTTGCTTGCAACAGTTAAACCATGATTTTGAGATTCTGAAGATATTCTTGTTTGCTTGAACAACAAGCCTGCTTGGCTGAAATCTGGGATTTCTGCTATAAGAATTGATTGACTTCTGGAAAAGACTTTTTTTTAAAATTGGAAATTTTCATGGAACTAATTTCTAATTGAAGTGACATAAGCTTTTGAGACATTAAAGCTTGTTCACCATTTTGTTGAGTCTTGCCTGAAAAGGGGAGGCATATTCTTTACAAACTTAAAGAAACCCTGGAAACCCCAAAAAAATCAAACCGACCTCACAATTTTCCAATAGTTGCTAACTCTTTTAATCTAAAAGACATTTTATCTAGATTCAACTCTGAGAAAAAACCTGCATCTCTTCAAAATCTTCACCTTGAAGTTTCAAAACTTAAAATTGAAGTCAAATCTCTCAAAATTCAACGACAAGAAAATATTTCAACAATCCAATTCCTTCAAAAAGAGAAGAAAAAAAACATCTTTTAAGACATCCTCATCAAAACATTATGAGTCTTCCTCTTCGGATGAAAACTTAGATATTTCTAGTGTTATATCTATATTTCATAGGTTATAATTGTTTGATAATACAAGATTTTTTCACCAAAACTCAACTTGGTATCAGAGGAAAAACCATCCTCCACTGCCACCACTGCCGTTGAACGGCGACGAAGGCCAAAAAATTTTAGATAGAAATTTTTGCAGCCCTCTGCACATTAAAACCCCAAAGTTTTGACCCAATACTCTTTCGTTTGAAAGGTTAGATCTATGTTTTCTTGTCCGTGACCTAGATTTTGTGATATATGAAATTTCGAAATCTTGGAAGTTTTCAGCTGGTTTGATATACTCTTGAGGCTCTTTTAGCTCTGATTTGGATGTATGAATATACCTTTGAAGCTGACTTGGAAAGAAAAAACGTTTTTAACGAAGGATTGACAACGAATTTGGAAGGGAAAGAGGCTTTGGAAGTTTTTTTCATATTGACTTGCATGGTTAGCTGTTTATAGGGTTTGCTGGTTGGTGATTATGCAGCTGATTTCTTAGTGTATGAATTGTTGGGGGGTTTCCTTGTTGTGGTTCCTTTTTGCTGCAGATTGAAGTTGATTTGGATTGTATTCCTTGATTTCAGCTGTTTTCTTTCACTCTTGGGTCCTCTTTATAACCAATTTGACTGATAAAGTTGCCCAAAAAGCTGATTTTGAAAGGGAGAGCCCCTTTTGCAGCAATTGTTAGTTTGTTAAGCTGCCTAAGTTTGAGTTTTTGTTGGGAGATAAGACTATAGGTTGCTGCCATGGAGTTTAATGGGGCAGGACTCTTGTCATGTGAAAAAATAAACTCTGCTCCTCTTAGTACAAAAGATTTAAAACATCTCAAGCACTTGTTGGCTAGACTACTGTAATTCTCATATGACATCTTCTGGTTTTGCTAATGCTCTCTATGCACATCCATCATTTGATTCAAACCCATGGATTATAAACTCCGGTGCTTCGAATCATATGACGGGTACCTCTAACAGTTTTTCTTCATATTTCCCTTGTTCTGGTAAAGAAAATGTATAAGTAGCCGATGATTTCTTGTCATTCATTTCAGGGGAAGGCTCCATTCGTTGTACTCCTTCCTTGACCTTGTCATCTGTTCTTCATTTCTCCAAGTTTTCCATCAATCTTTTATCTATTAATACTATTACTAAAGACTTAAATTGTATAGTGTTTTTTTATTCATCTTGTTGTGTATTTCAGGAATTGGGAACGGAAAAATAATTGGCTATGGTAAAGAGCACGATAGGTTATATATGTTGGAATATGGTCTTAAGATCTTGCCTAAAGCTAATACATGTGGTCATGCCTTTCAGAGCAGTTTTACCACTTTTTTCTCAGTAAGAGTTGGTTCAATGGCATCGTCGCTTGGGACACCCATCTTTTTTAGTTTTGAAAAATATGTTTTATAATTTACTCAAGTAGTGTACTCTGAACAATTTCACTTGTGATGCTTGTGACTTTGCGAAATATACATGCTCTTCTTATTCTCCAATGAACATTAAGAGTACTTCTCCATTTGTATTTATATTCTAATGTCTGGGATCCTAGTTGGGTTGCCTCAGTATCTGGTTATATGTGGTTTGTTACTTTGATTGATTGTTATAGTCGAACCATTGGGTATAACTGATGCGTGCAAATAACGAAGTGTTTCAGTGCTTTCAGATGTTTCACAATATGATTTGCACTCAATTTGATGCTAAAATTAAAGTATTGAGAAGTGATAATGATAGTAAGTATATTGAGGGATCCTTCCAAAACTATCTTTGAGATCATGGTGTACTTCATCAAACGAGTTGTGTTAATAAACCTACTTAGAATGGTGTTGCAGAACAAAAAAAACCGACATCTATTGGAGGTAGTAAGGTCATTGATATTCACTATGAATGTTCTAAAAACTTATTATGGGGATGCAATTCTCTCTGCTATTTACCTTATCAATCGAATACCGTTACGAGTTCTTGAGTTTAAGACTCCTTTGGATCTTCTTTTAAGAAATTGTTACTCCTAAAGTTTTTTTCTTTGTTTGTTTTGTGCATGAGCATAAAAATGATATCAGTAAACTTGACCCGAGAGCACTTAAATGCATCTTTAGTGGGTATTCTGTAACTCAGAAGGAATATAAATGCTACCACCCACCTACTAGGAAGACTTATGTCAGCATGAATGTCACATTTCAAAAATCCGATGCTTACTTCTTTTTGTCATCTCTTCAGGAGAAGAGCTATAATGAGGAAGAGTTGACTCATGGAGGTCAAGGAGAGTGGATCCTTGGAGTTAACTTATAGAAATCAGAAGGAAAGAATATCATCTTTAGAAGAAAGTAATATGGAGAAGGAAAATGAAGAGATTATAAATAAGGAGAGTGTATTGGAGGTTGAGAAAGGGAATGATGGTGAAAATAGTGAATCTCTTAATAACAGGAAAGGTCTTATGGGGCTGGCAAATGATAATTTGCTTACATACAGTCGAAGAAAATATAAAGTTACAACCATTGAAAGTGCTTTACCTAGCCAATAGTTAATCCCGAACTTAGTTCCACAACCAGCACAAGCTCCTTTGAATTGTAAGTCTCCAGATCCTACTATTCCTTCTTCTTCAAATTTACCTTGTGATACTACTATTATTGATAATATTAATCTCCCTATTGCAACCAGAAAGGAGTTAGAACATGTACTCATAATTCTATCTCCAATTATATCTCATATAATTCATTGTCTCTATCCTATAAAGTTTTCTTGTCTTTTTGGTCACCTGCATCTATTCCACAGAGTTGAAAGCAAGCACTTGTTGAACCTGAATGGAATGATGCCATGGTTGAGGAAATGAAATCCTTATATAAAAATGATACTTGGGAACTTACTAGTATTCCTCAAGGAAAACGAACAGTAGGCTGTAAATGGGTTTTTACTATTAAGAAGAAAGCTGATAGAACAATTGAGAGATACAAAGCGAGACTTGTTGCAAAAAGACTCACTCAAACCTATGGGGTGAATTATCAAGAAACTTTTGCTCCAGTTGCCAAGATGAATTCTATCAGAGTTCTTATCTCTTGTGCAGTGAATCTTGGTTAAGATTTGCAACAACTGTATGTGAAAAATGCCTTCTTGCATGGAGATCTAGTAGGGGAAGTTTATATGGAGATTCCTTCAAGTTTCTCTTGTCAAAAAAATGAAGGGAAGGTATGCAGGTTGAGGAAGGCCTTAGATGGCCTCAACCAATCACTTGAGCTTGGTCTAATAGATTTAGAAAAGAGATACTTTTCTTTAGGTACCGACAAAGCAATGCTGATCACACTATGTTTATTAAACATTGCAACAAAAGGATTACTGTTCTTATCGTCTTGTTGATGATATAGTTGTGACAAGAGATAATTCTATAGAGGTATCCAAGCTAAAAAATCATTTTGCCAGAAAATTTGAGATCAAGGATTTAGGGAAGCTAAGTTACTTTCTTGGGATCGAAATTGCTCATTTTGAAAAAGGTATCTTCTTATCTTAAAGAAAGTATGTCCTTGATTTGCTAGAGAAGATAGGTATGCTTGGATGCAGGCCTGCAGACACGCCTATTAAAGTAAACCACAAGTTACAAAGTGATGATAGAGAATGTGTTGACTAGAGAGAGATACCAACAATTGGTTGAAAAGCTACTTTATCTATCCCACACTCGTCCAGACATAGTCAGTGTGGTTAGCCAGTTATGCATGATCTTCATTTTGCTTACTTGGATGCAGTCCATCGCATATTATGATACTTGAAAACTTAAAATCTGCACCTAGGAAAGGGACTTCCTCTTTGAAAACCATAGACACCTGAAGTTGGAAGCTTATACAGATGCAGATTGGGTTGGTTCACTTAATTATTGAAATGGAAATCTACTTCAGGATACTACACATTTGTTAGTAAGAATCTAGTGTCATGGAGAAGCAAGAAAAAGACTGTGGTTGCTAGATCTAGTGCTGAAACAGAATATAGAGTGATGGTTCATGAGACATGTGCGTTGTTATGGCTTAAAAGGTTAATAGAATATCCCATATTAACAGAAGAAAAACTCCTTCTGCTGTATTGGGACAATACCACAGCTATCAACATAGCTTACAACCCAGTTTAACATAACCGTACAAAACACATTGAGATTGACAAATATTTTATTAAGGAAAAACTAGACTCTAAGCTCATTTGTATACCTTTTGTAAGATTTGAGAACCAATTAGCTAATGTCTTCATGAAAGTTCTTGGTAACTATGATTTTTATCCTATTGTTTGCAAGATGGATATGAGAGATATCTATGCTCCATCTTGAAGGAGAGTGTTGGATTTAAATTCTTAGTCATCAATATTTACCCCTTATCCTTTGGGAGTATATATATATATATATATATATCATAGGTTGTAATTGTTTGATAATATAACAAGATATTTTCTCCAAAACTCAACAATTACATATAATGAATTTAATAAAATAAGGTTGCATTTTTATAGAAGTTAGCATACCTTCTGATGCTGCCGGTTTGATTCATCACAGACCCAGCTCATTTCTAACTCAAAGTCTTTATCCTTCGCCTCATCGTGTACTCCGTAGATACTGCTCCATAATTAGGTGAATGTTAAATTTCTAGAGACGATAAGGATGAAGCATTTGACAGATAGATTGCAGACAGTACATAAATCCCTAATTATAACAAAGGTGACATTCGAGAAAAACATTACAATTCCTTGACTAAACTAGCTAGCAGCTCAGGTTGATATATATGCTCCAAGGCTGCAGTTCTGCAGTCCATTAATCTAGCCTAACAGACAGATAAAAATACCCTTACCAGCGGTGAAGAAAGTAACCTATCTTTTTCCCACCATGAATAGAATTTTATTATGGTTACTTGATAATTTTAATTGGTGCTGTTACCTAACAGAACAAACAAAACAATTGCAGCCAAAGCAAGATTAATCTCCTGATATCTTATTCTACTATCCTAATGTCCACTATTTTCTTTTGATTATTTATAAATTACTTGAAACTACGTACATTATGTTTTTTTTAATAAGAACTGCTTACATTATGTTACAGCAATTAAAAACAGCCCACATTCTTTCCATTCATTAACCAAAGGACCATCCTGCCCTTTTTATCTCTGTTCTACTAATAAAAAAACCTGAAGATCCATAGCAAGATTTATATTAACCTCCTAATTGTGATTTTCAGCATGAAGCACAAAGTATAAATCTCAAAATATACAAGTTTGGAAGTTACCACATAACAAGTAGACAAACAAAAGGGAGATATTGACAATTAGAATTGAAATCATTCAAGAATCACAAGCTAATTTGGTAGTTGATAATGATGCTACTTACATCTTGGCTACCTCAACAACCCCTTGGCGGCAAGTCATTTCAGAAAGCTTTAGCTTTTCTATCTCTCTGCCAAAATATGTTATATATATATATATATATTAGCAGCATCACTTAAAACTATCTGGAACACATACCACTTTTGACTAAGAGCACTTTTAAACTAACTGAAATACTGCAAAACTTTTCTTCTTTTAAACCTTAAACTAGAAACTTACAAATGCCAATGCAGCGGATAAGTGCAGTGCATAAGCCAAAAGACCAATCAAGTCACACTAGAGCATTTTTTTTTTTTTTCATTTGCATATGCAACTATTGAATATGGATTTATTGAAGCGGTGCAGCCAAAATAGCAATGACTATTAACAAGCCTCAGAAGCACACAACCTTAATAGTATTTTACATGCAAAAATTAGGGCTTTCCATGAACATAACAGGTGCATCACCATTGAATGTGTGATTCTTCAATTTGTCCAGTTATTTTTGTTAATTGTACACCTTAATGCCCCCAAGAAAATTTGGAGGGGAAGTGGGCTACTCTAAAGCATGTGCAGAAACCCACCCACACACTCCTTCTAGGTTCTTCATTGTTAACAACTTTTCAAACATCACTAACCCCACCTTTATGCACTACTTCCCTGGTATAAAAGTATACAAAATATTAAAGATTAGATAACTGAAAGTTTTACTACCAAGCAGACTGCTCTCTCTGACATCATCTTTTCAAGACACAGTATCCCCCTCAAGTGGTTCCCATGAATGATGAGAATGAGCTACTAAACACTTGCATCCTGTATCCCCCCTCTCTTTTTTCATTAAGCTTGAAGTTGGGTAGAAATTGGGGATTTACATCAACCTCTGAATCGTAAACCGATAATTTGAAAATCAATCAATGGAAGGCAGCTTATATGAGGAAAAAAATTCAATGGCTAAAAATATATAATCAGTTCTCTTAAAAAAAAAAAATAAAAAAAAATCTAACATCATGAGAAGTTCACCGTTTTATGCATGGACTCTTCTCAGTATCCATGAGACAAAGATGGAAATTCAGATGCACTGAAGCATCATGGGCCACGGCCAATTGGAGCAATACTAATGCATTAAATTTACAATTGGCAGAGCAAACACGTGTTTTCTAGAATGTCCCCGTGCAAACTTAAAACTCTAACTAAAGAACTGCACTTAATTAACTAACATCGTGATAGTCACAAGAGCAAACAGCAAAGTCCTTTCAACAGTGCTAAAGGAGTCATCAGATTACCTACTGTTATCTTGCTTGGGGTGAGGACTCAGGAGCATAATTTGTGTTAAAAAATAGTATACTTCTAAAGTTAATCTTCACTTACGTTTTGGCAGCCTGCCTTCCCTTTCCAATTGCAGCACCAAAATACCTCTACGAAAAATACAAAACCACTGTATCAGAATCAACAATTAGTAA
Source organism: Quillaja saponaria (assembly GCA_029379385.1). Lineage (NCBI taxonomy): Eukaryota > Viridiplantae > Streptophyta > Magnoliopsida > Fabales > Quillajaceae > Quillaja > Quillaja saponaria. Next base: position 25,820,193 of record CM055607.1, read on the forward strand.
TTTAAAATTAAACTATTACAAAGCCAGGAAGATTCAATCCTATCCTATAGCTACCACAGATGCAAAGATCAACTCACATAGGAAACACCAGGAAGGTTCAACCATGTACAATTGAGGCCCATCTCTGTCATAACCTCCCATAATGACTCCACATCCAAACGGCCTGCAGCACCATTATAAACGTCTTGTTAAAAGGAAGAAAATGAGAAAAAACCCACTTTGAAAATAATTAAAGCATGTGGTCATATCTCATCAAACCTGAGCCACCAATATAGAGTACACAGGTGCACATAACTAGCTACACGTTCAGCAAGCTCCTTCACAGGAATAGGCTCGCCATACACACTGCAGAAACAATCCAGGATAAACTTAAAAACAAACATGTAATGATAAGGTAAATAATTAAACAACTTTGCCACTCATATAGTCATATTAACATCTAATAATAGACAAAAAGCACTATACACAACACAAATGTTTGGATTTCATTGTGATGACCTTGCCCCAATTGATATAACCTTCCTATAAATCCCTTCTAGTTCAGTCTCTAATCATTATTGCAACTTGTGACTATGGTAAATTTGAAAAAAAAGAAAAGAAAAGAAGAAAGATTCGTATTGACTTTCATTGATTGAAAAAACAAACAAGTTCATTGAAAACATAAAGGAAATGAGGTAGAGACGATAAGAGATTATATCTAGATATTATAGGAGCATAGAACAAACTTTTCATAGTTAGTGGCTTCAGACTTGGCCCTGGCAACAATTTGCCTCCCATCAGCTGCTAATCCTGCCACGGCCTGAAATTGGAAGAAACTTCATAATGAATCAAAACAGATTTAAAGACCAGAATAATATGGCACTATAGCAAATATGGAGACAAGTAACTGGCCACACACATAGTCACCTTAATTAACTCCAACTGTTTCTGCTGACTTCAAGCAAAAGATAGTATATACAACATGTCAACCTTACTGCTCATGAAATAAATTCCAACCTCATGGCTTTTGGTATAATATAATCTACAATATAATTCGACCTTACTGTAAGATCCATAACTTAGGGAAATAGTAGGAATACCTCACAACATACCACAGATAAAGAATCCACTTCCCACAAAGTTTTCAATGGATAAACTGGCTCTAGAATGAAATTTCTATATTTACAATTTTGAGACTTCCATCTCCTTTTAAGCTTCACCGATCTTCTCATAACTAACTTTCATGATCTGATTTAAAAACTGAGTTTTTCTCTTATTCTACTAAGCAGTAAGCTAGGCAATAATTGCAGTCTGTTCAGAATCTTCCAAAAGTTAAAGATGAGTTTCTCCCCATCCCCATACCAATTCAGCATTAGCTATTTCTGTGCGTAAAATTTTATAACTATATTCACATGCATATATGCTGCATGTCTCTCCTAAATGCATCGCTTTTCCTAGTTAACAACCAGACTTGTTTTTTTTAAAAAAGGATAAAATAACAAGATGCGCAATACATAATAGATAAGAAATAACATGGTACCATGCCCGAATGGCGATGGACAGAATGAATTCTTCGATTGGAACCTGAAAGCATCATCTTTGAGGCAATAAGTTTTTCCACGCCCTAAAACCACAACCAAAGGTTAAAATAAGTAAAACCCATATATTAAAACTGAAAGAAAGTGAGAGAGACTTCAGGAACTCCACCATGACAATCCCATCTTTGCATTTGATACCAATAACAGTCCTGCAATAAGGTTTGAATTTTAAGATCACATGAGCGACTACTAGTACATCAACAGTACGACAACAGAAAGAATAAAAGAGTATGCCCTTCATCTACAATCAATTTTCCAAATTGAAAAATAAATAACTAAAATTCCAGGTAAAATTTTATCCCAAAATTGTGTTAGACATAGCTGAAGAACGGTCTTCGATTCATAGAGGTCAGGGAACGAGTACCCAGATTCAAAAATCTATTTCTTTTCTAGAATTTTTAAAAGCAAAAGTAGAAATTTTAGCTTCAAATAAGAAAAAGAAGTTAGAGAACAATGTACGGTACCCGCTGTTGTCGACGGCTTTGGCCGCGTACTCGATCTGGAAAACTCGGCCATCGGGGGAGAAAGTAGTGACCGAGAGATCGTAACCAGTTCCGATGCTGCTCATACTTTGAATGTTGGTTTAGTCCCTAAGTCTTCTTCGTTTTTCTACTATTGCTGTGGCTCTTTGAGCTCTTTCGGCACTGGAGAAATACAGAAAGGTTTGGCTTTGGCCTCAAGAAAATAGAGGAGACAGTGACTTTTGGTATTGGGCTAGCTGAAATGGGTGGTTGAAAATGTATAATATTAGACATGCCCCTCTTTATTCCTAAATATTTCAATTGGCTCCAATGCAGTAACTACCTACTATCCGATTGTAATTTCACCTCTCAATTATTTATTTTTTAATTAGATGAAATAAATAATATAAGTAATTAGTAGTAATCTTGAAGATATAATACAAGTAATTAGTAATAAACAATGACTAATTATTTTTATTTAATTCTCTTCGGCCTTCATTTCAAAATTTAAATATATTCATCCTATTTAGAGGACAAAAATAAAAGGTTGATTAGGCATTCACTTAATAACATGAAGTATCTCATCGTCAAGGTAATATATATATTAGTAAAAATTAAACCTTGTTCATGCTTATTAATTTTACATTAATAAATTAATTAATTTATTTTCAAAAGATTATTTAGTAAATTATCTAAACTCTAATAAGTAATGATAGATAATAAATGTCCTATTTTTTTAGTCAATTAACTTATAAGCATATTCATTTAAGAAAAAAAATTATTATATAATATTACCTAAATAACTTTAAAGAATCAAATTCCTTAGTTTCATCTTAAAGAAAAAGTTCCTTAATTATAGAGAAAATTAAATTCCTTAATTTATATGTGTTTTAATTTCCTTGTGTACTTATAAAATTATTTAAGTAAATAATTAATAAAATTTTCTAGATTCACAAAATTGAGTTTGAAAAAAAAAAATGAATCAGCTATATTTAAATTTTTTTTAGTTTATTTGTTTTTTATTTTCTTATTTAGATTTATACAAACTATTTAAGTAAATTTTTTTAGATTATTCTTGATATTATTCTAAATTATGTTTTATTTTCATTTCTTTTATTTAGTCAAGTCTTGATATTATTCTAAATTATTTTCTTATTTTATTATGTAGAGTTGTACAATTTAAAAAAAATACATTAAGTAAATCAAATGCAAAAAAAAGCTTAATTATATTTTTTTGAGAGGAGGAAAAAAAAAACCAAAATCATGGATGATCTGACTCAATTCACTAACCCATGGATCATGACCTGATCCGATCTAAATTAAAAATTTGATGCAATGAGTTAGATATTAATTGGATCCTTGAGCATTGGACTGAGTCAAATATCTAACCTAACTCAATCCATTACCATCCTGAGTTTTAATTGTTAAACTGTGATTGGTGTTGATACTAAGAACCTGTGACCAAATCCCATATTCACCTGGGATTGGGAGTTTATAAGATGGGAAAGACTTACCTCCCGTTGCATAGCTTATAGACCCAATTGGGCTCGTTTGGACCCAAAAAAGTAAAAAGATTAAATAGACCAATTCATTTAATTTGTTAATTTGATAAATTTTCAATACACCAAATATGTATGTCTCATTCAAGATTTCTTTCTAACTTATTTAGGGATACACTTAGGTGGCAATTCTCATTATGTATCCTGTTTTTGTAAGGTGTCTAAATGTAGATGGATGGAATGGTGCTTATTTTTCTTTTGGTGAAAGAATTACTCTTTTAATTATTGTCTTTCAAGTATTCTTATTTATTACTTCTCGCTATTTAAGATTCCGGTTAAGGTGGCTAATAAATTAGTGTGCCCTATGTAGGATATTTTTATGGTCTAGAGATTGTGAGAGTTGAAAAAATCATTTTTTTTTAACAGAGATATTTGTTGAAAACCAAAATCAGAAGGTGGTTTGGTTAATTATTGCTAAGCAGGTGTCTAAAAATGTTGTTTTAGTGGGACAGTGGTTATGGCGTTTTCCTTAGGAGCTTGATTCACTTCTTCCAGGTATCTCCCTTCTTTTCTCCTCCATTTAACTTTAAAGTTAGTCATGGTTCTCGTATTTGTTTATGGGAGGATTGGACAGGAAATGAGTCTTTTGCTGTGACTTTCACTAGACTTTATCGACTACTAGCTCTCCATTTTGTTTCAATTTTTTTTTTTATGTTTTGTGGGTAATGATGTTGTTTGGAATTTCTACTTTTTCATAGGTCTTAATGAAAGAGTTTTGATCTTACTAATTTGGTTGCCATTATTTCTCCTAATCGCTTCCCTAACATTGATAGGCACACTTGGTCTCTTGATTCTTTTTTATTTTTTCTTGTAAATCTTTTTATAACTTTCTTGTTCGGATCTAGATTTTGTTTCGTTTCCACTTCATAATTTTTTTTGAAAGACTAATATTCCATCTAAGGTTAAGACTTTTGTTTGGACAACAATTCTTAATAAAGTCAATACAAATAACTTATTGCATATGAGAAGGCCATCCAAGGCTTTATCTACGATATTTGTGCGATGTGTCTACAAAATTGTGAGACCAATCTACATCTTTTTCTTCATTGTCCTTTGTGTGGACTCTTTGGTGTAAGCATTTTGGACATTTTTAGCATTTCTTGGTTTGTTCTGGCGCTTTGCGTGAGTTTCTAACGACTCATTATCTCAGTTTTTGGGGAAAAAATGTTAAATATTTGAGAAGACATTTGTAGTGATTTGGGGAGTTTGGTTGGAACGTAATGCAAGAATTTTCCATAATATTGTCTTCTGTGACATTTTTGTAAGGATAAGAATTTTTTTTTTTGGCTTCTTTTTGGTATTCTACTTTAGTTGCTTTTTAGGGTGTTCCTTTAGTAGATATACAGTGTAATTGGTGAGCATTATTATTTTGAACTAGTATTTTTATTTATCATTTCAGTTTTTGTTTAAAGAGGACTTATTGTCCTCTCCTCTTTTCTTTCTTAATGGAATCTTTTTTATTGTTTTTCTATAGAAAAAAGAAGAAAAAAGAAAAGGAAAATAGTGTTAATATAATAACTCTCACATTGCTAATATAGTAAGACTTCACAATACTGTATAAGTCATTGGGTATTTACTCTTATCACCAATTGATTGGTTTTAAGAGTTTGGCCCTAACACCTTAACCTAAGAATTCTAGGTAAGTGACTTATCAAGAATAAATGTCTAGCTCCACCACTGAGTGTCATGATATAATTTTTTCAAATTTGTATAGAATTCTATGAGAGGAGTAACTCAAACACTTCTTTGCATGTTTGGTCCAAACATGTATGGTTCCAATAATAACTGAGTAACATTCTACTGGCAGCCTGGATATTAGGGTTGCTAGTTCAGCCATCAAAAGAAGCGAAAGTAGGCACAAAAAGTAAATCAGACTGATAGAATTCCCTCTAATTGTGTGTGAATGATCTTCATGCTAGTCATTACATGTGAAGCTGGACAAAAGAACCTCTTGAAAGCAATGGAAGCAAACTAACCTCTACTTAAATGAAAGCAATGCCAAATCATCAGTTCTGTTGAGAAGTTCTATGGATGCCAACGGCATAATAGTTAATAAAGGTTCCATAGTCCTTGTGTCTACAGCAACAAAGGTAGTGCACTCAGTTTCTTGCCATTACTTAACAGTTTTTCTCTCATCACTATCTCACCTCTGCATCAAAGAATTCAGTTTTTGGTTTCATCAAAAAGGATAGGAGTCAGATAAAATTTGGGGGGTGGGTTCGCCCTCCAAAAATCCTAGTTATAACGATAAATTGCAGCAAGAACTATGACACGCATGTTAGGGCTGAAATTTACCAGTTAAAATTTCAAATTACAAACCATGCTTACAATAAACATACAGTGCACCGTACCATGGCCAAGAAAGCAGAACCAACATGTTCTGGCACAATAATAAATAACAATGCACCCTCTTCATTTTAATGTTTCCTCTGTGTCATACACTACTATGATTTTACTTTGACAGCAGTTACACCCAAGACAAACATTGTGATGGAGGTGAGAAGAAATTTATACAAAACTCAGTACACAAGCTGTGGCTCGAACTCTGCTAAATCTACAGATCCTGACTCAATTGGTGGCATTAGATATGCAGCCAAAATCTCAGATGCCAATGCTGCAATAAGTGGAATCCTCTTGAAGTTCTTCACCAAGGGAATGTCGTCGCTTTCACCAACTGCAAGCAGCTTCTCATTTATCACAACCATTCTGTCCAACTTCCGCTTGAACTCAGGGTTCTCAACATCAAGCACAGCGGGAAAAATCCTAGCTGTTGTGCGGTTGGTCTGCATAAACAAAATGTCAGAAGTAAAGCATGCATCGTTGCCTAACATTGCGAAGATAAGGCTTCATTTTTATCTTCTTTACTATAGAGTCGCAGCAGTCTAGTCTTTCTCTTCCTTTTTTTTTTCCTCTCATGGAGAAAAATCAGATGTTAATAACTTTCCAGTTAAGAATGGATTTATCAAAGCCATTCTCAAGACTCTTAAACTTCTGTCTGCACAATAAAAGAAGACTATACTTTATCCTTTTGGCTTTGTAATAGAAATTCAGACTCTCAAATTTCTCTCATTTTTAAGGCTGACTTTTTACAATGCAGATGACATAAAATGTTTTCTAATTTAGGGATGAAAGACACACAGAATTAGGCAGATACTAGGATTATATGACATAAACTGGGATTTGAGAGAATTAACATATAGTAATTGTACACATGGTAACCAAGAGTAACAAGAATAACACTGCTTGGCACTTGCACCAATAATTTTACCTGAGTGAATGCCTTTGTATGGCAATGTGCATAGTAAGAGAATATGAAACACATGCTCACCTCAATGATGACATGCATGTCAAATTCTTTGGTATTGAGTCCAATGCCTTCATAGAAAGCTGTTCGTTGGCAATCATTAAGATACATAGTCACATAAACCTGCAGGATAAATTTGTAGATTAGGTTCAGATGGATAATTAGATATGTACAATTAACTACAACCTAGTTTGACAAAACTGAGGTATCTTTGGTAGAAACTTGGAAGAAATGCAGGATGGAAAAGTGAGTCAAGGTTGTGTTGAGTGCATTGTAATTAGCAATTTGCATGAATGATGAATCTAAAGGGATGCAGAGGTGAACAAGATGACACGGAATAAATACTTCAAGTTGTCAAAGAAGATAAACTAGTTTTACGAATAAATGAGGAATACCGATAGGCAGAAGAATCGGGCCCACAGCTTTGCCTTCCAATCATTGAGAAATTGAGGCTGTGCTTTCATCAATGCAGAGAAGAAGTCCCCATGCCTGTTCTCATCCTGGCACCAGTTCTCAAAGTACTTGAAAATGGGATAACATTGGTACTCAGGATTGGTCTTGAGATGTCTGTATATGGTTATGTATCTCCAGTATCCAATTTTCTCGGACAAGTACGTAGCATAGAAGATGAACTTCGGCTTGAAAAATGTATATTTCCTAGCCTTTGTCAGGAAGCCCAGGTCCAATGCCAAATTGAAATCAGAGAGACCCTTGTTTAAAAACCTGTGACAATATTAGAACAATGAGGTCATATTCCATGAAAGAAAATGTAAAACATTTTAGTAAGAGAAAGGATAGATGGGGAGGTTGAAGTACTAGAGTCTATACCCTGCATGCCTGGCTTCATCTCTGGACATAAGAGAGAAAATCTCAGCCACTACTGGATTGGTTTTCTGGAACGTTAACACTTTGAGCATTAATAAAACAAAGAAATATTTGGAACATGCATCAAACACAATATTGCACTAGAATAAGACATGAACTAAAAACCCAAATCTTAGAAAAAACAAATAAGCTTAAGTCATCATTAATCTTAAGCTAGAATTATATCTGATAGAAAATGTCTAAGATTCATTAGACCCAGACATAATATAACGAAAACTCCTGCTGAGAATTATCTTTAAGAGAAACTACTACGATATCACGATTAATCTATAAGTCAAATGATAATTTTCCATCAAAGCGTTCAAACAAAAGCTCAAGTAACCAGGTAAAAGAAAACCGTTCTCGAGTTACGCATTGAAGAAAGTAAGTCCTGTACCTTGAGCCTTCTTCCAAGCTCTTTGTAGAGAAGGAACCCAGAGAATTCAGCAGTGCAAGACCTCTCCAAGAACTCCACAAATATTTGCCTTAGAGGACCTTCAAGCTTGTCAGCAGCCTCCTTAAACTCCTTGTTCCTCACAAAGTGGGTCTGGTTGTAATCAGTCTTGAATTCCTGCAGCAGAGCTTCAAACTCAGCCTGGTTCAAGTTCTTGTTGATGTCAGTATTGAAAAGGGTCTCCATCTCATCAAAATCAGTGGTGTAAAACCGTGGTGCCAAAAGGGTCTCCTTGATAGCAGATTTTTTAGGTTTCTTGTTGGGCTTTGAGGAGGCTGACATTCTTATGGTGCTGAACTTGGAGTATGTACCCATTCTCGGACTACTAAATTTAGGCGTCACATTGCTAAATTTCGAGATGGGTTTTACCAGAGCCATCTCTGCTGCCATTTCTGGAGCAAGTTTTAGTGGAATTTTGGTGTGAAAGATGAAGGATACTGAAAGAAAGTGAGCTCGGAATTTGGCTCAGAGGAGTACTTAGTGGGTGTGACTGAGAGATAAGATATGAGGAACTTCAACAGACTGCGATAGAATCTCATCCAATGAAATCTATGAGAGGAAATGACATTTTGACACGTTGGAAGATGATTATAGGCCTCACTCTTACTTGATTGGTTGTCATAATGCCAAATGGGTAAGCCCTTCTGGTCTCTCCATCATTGTGTCAGATTCTTGTATTTCATTTTCTGATTACCATTTTTTTTTTTAAAGCTCCACAATACCATATAACTTCTTTTAGAATTGAATTCTAAATCTTCAAAATAACGTCAAAAAGCTTTATCAGTCGAACCGCCGAATCATTCATTACATTTTCAGTTAAAATTGTTATTTGTTCCCCAACTTCTGCATTGGGGTATGTATAAGTTCAACACAGCTAAAATTAGAGAACTATGAGGGAGAAAAAGAAAATTGAATTTTATTTTCACCCCAGTACATTACATAATATAAATGTCAAAAGCCAAAAAAGAGAGACTAAAGACTACTACTTGCATAAACTAGCAAGTCCAGTTTTACCTTCAAAGACAATAACTTCCAAACACTAAATGCTTAACCAGCAAAAAGAAAATTTCAATCTGACTCTGGATATAAATTGAGTACAAGAGAAAAGAAAAAACTAGAGCACTCTTTTCTTTGAAGCAAAAAAGAAACCTAGAACATTACCTATCATTTTATATGCACACCATGTTTCTACATTATTAAGACAATGTGACATTTACAGCTTACAACAAACACCCCCCTGAACTTTGTACTGATACAAACAAACAAAAAATTGTTTACGTCTCTTCATCATGAATGGCACCACTGAACTTACAACTGAACAATTAACCTAGTTTAACTTACAACCCACCAACTACAACAATTATAGAAGCGAGAAATCCTTTGCATCTACTTCACAACAGCAGGTGATAGAAGAGATGGCTGCAGCCAAACCTGTTGAACAAGTTTGTTAAAGGCCAAACTTACACAGAATTTTTGGGGATGGGGAGGCATGTAATCAAAGATCAACGGTTGTTAGGAAAAACATAAGAATGAAAATACAGCTATCGATGTTCCTTGGTATATAGAATCTAAAATGACTTTATCATGAAAGTTGTCTTTAAGTTGGACTATTTATTACCAAACATAATGGTTGATAGAACTGTAAAGAGCAAAGAACATGAAATAATTCAAGTCTGCTGGTAGTGCATTCTGCATTTTCATTTATAAGATACTTAACCGACATACTCAAGTCAAATACCAGTTTATTTGTCCCAAGATTTCAGAAAGTTAACTGACATTATTGAAAAAAATTAAAAGTCTCATAAGGGACATAGATAGGTACCTCTAAGCACAAAAAAATGGGTATTGCAGTTTAATGGGAGTTACTTCCATCATCATTTTCCTTGATTGCATTAGTTCCATCTGGAGAGATAGAGCTTTTGACGGATTCTCTGAATCCATCTCCAGCATGGGAGCTTTGCACAGACTCTCTCTCGCCCTCTTCAATAATGCTTTGAAATTCTATTGCACTGTCTTCAGCAGTAGAGCTCCGATCAGATTCTTTTACTTGCTCAACAGAAAAGAATTTATCCAAAGCATCTGGTCCTTCTTCTGTAATCTTGATATTCTCCACCAAATTATCATAATCAACATTTCGCAAAATTTCAGGAATTGGAATACCATTGTCCTCTGCCGGTGTACAACCCAATTCAATGTCAAATTTTGACTTACAGCTTCCAACACTTTCAACAATTGTAGTCACTGATTCCACCATCATATATTCATCCTCCATCACGAACGACCGGAATTTATTCAATGAAAGGGGGATCTTTGAGAAAATACTTCTGCAATATTCCCTAATAATCCCTTGTTGTATGGATTCTCATTCTTGAAATATCGGTATCGAAAGTTCTCATAAGTAGTCTGTATCAATACAAAGAATAAATATGAATTGAACTATGGAAGAACAACTAAATAAGTTTGCATTAGTGGGTATGAAGGGAAATAAGCAATGCATTCAATCGACTGTATTGAAGTGCTAATAATAAGAAAGAAGATTGATGTCATTACTCTTCCAGGTACTAATCTTACTCAATATTCTGATAATTTTACCACTTAAGTTTTAAACAATGATGTCACTAAATAAATATATAACCTTCCATAAGAAACAGCTTATTCTGATCAACCACTTACAACTCCATGAAAAAGAGGGAAAAAGGATTATTCCTCACAAAGAGAGAGAAACATTCCCCCACTCCCCAAAAAATGAAAAATAAAAACTAATAATTAAGAAATATGTCACTAATCTAGTCAAAACAAGCAAAAAGATTTTGATCCACTTAAATCCTGAAATGGAATTAAAAATCACATGATGCGGACAAATGAAGCAATGTTGGCACAAGAAACATCTCAACATGCACAAAGCATTACCACTGTATGCCAAGAACTTGAAGTGAGAAAAGTGCCTATATGGGAGGAGTTTGGTTGCACCCATTGTGAAGATAACACCGAACATCAACAATTTCATATCTTAATTAAAAATATTTAAAATAAAAGGAACAGAAAAAAAAGTTATAATCTAGTGGCTAGAAAGTTTTTATTTTGTTTCTAGCTTCATAATTAGTCTTTTTCCCTTTATTTTTGAGCTTTGGTTTCAAAACTTTGAAATAAATTGTTTATCAGCAATGTGTCATTCTGCATGTAGTCTAGTTACTTTTGAGATTTACTTGATGCCATCTAGCTACGTCATGCATATTTTATATCTTCTTTCTTTGGTTACTAATATTAGAGGGCTATCATCATAAATAAAAATGCCTTCCCATAAACACTTACTTCTGTTGACCTTTTTAAACCTCTTATTAGAATCACCACTGTCCTATCTATGTACTGGTTGTGTGAGGGTAAAAGACAAGCTTTTTATACCTCATAAGGAAGATGGGAAAAAGTACAAGTCAACTTAACAAATAACATAATTTTTGCTGTCAACACTTTTTAGACAGTTTATTGTTGTTAGTAGACCTAACCTTTCATCGTTCTTCTCTCCATTCTCTATATCTGCCCCACCCATAAGTACTCAAGATGCATAAATTTTAATTAGGCTATTGCTTATTTGTTGACACATCTGTCTGATTCTCTCTTGGCAGAATTTTTTTAGTCTTCTGAACTTCCACGTCTTTTATCACAAGCCAAGACATCTCTTGTTCATATTTTGTAAACATTCTCTCTTCTTGAGAAAATGGTTTCACGTTCATTTTAGTGAAGACCATTTAAACTGGGCTTTGTAGTGCTGATATAACAGTAAAGAAATATATTTTTTTGATAGAAAAATCAATTTTATTGAGGAATAAGAGGGAGTGCAAGGAGGAGGACACTGTCCTTCCTATACAAACACATTAATAAAAAAGCAAAGGCAAGCCCAAAACAAAAGGGCCTTCCGTCTTCTAATTCACAAACTGCAGTAAAATAGCAGGTTAGCTTTTAAGACTCTAATTAAATGAGGTTTGCAAGGTAGTTACAGTCAAGCTCTCATCACCGTCTAAACCAATAGACTATGTGACCTATAATCTTAAGCAATTAGGAAAAAAAATAATTAAAATATGTGAGAATAACAGGTATACAATGTAGCATTCTTCTGACTGCACATTTAGAGAAGTAAGATAATCACCTGGTTTGTGCAAATGAGATAAGAATGGAAAACTGTAAGGCCACCAACAAACCAGACCGCTATAAAGCAGTATGCTATTAGGATATCTGATATGTAATTATGTGACACTGCCTTCAAAACAGTCTTCTCATTCCGAGTAATGTTGATCCAAGAGAACACGAAGACATATAGGCACAAGATTGTTGATGTAGAAATAAACATGAAGAAGAACCTGTAGTTCCGCTGCAATCAATTCATGCACGTAACACCAATGTTAGTTTACAATAAACTAAGTTAAAATATGGAGACAATTAAAATTTAAAATCAAACCATTTATATTGCTAAGTCATATGGAAGGGAAATTAAGAAAGGAAGTTTAGTGTGTTTCTCATTAAAAGTTGATTAACTTACCACCTTTTCCTGGTAGATTCTGTTACTAGTTAAACTAAGGAGATAGAATCTTGAAGAAGGAATATGATCACTACAGATCTCCTACCTTTTTTTTTTTTTTTGGTCAGAGTAAAACCGGTAAATACAGGAGGGGCAGTGCAGAAAACCCTATCTAGACATGACCACCGCGCCCCTACCCACAGAGGTGCTTAGTTGGAAGGGACGTGAGAACTGGTCTCCATGGAAACTAGGATCCACAAGTAAACCTTCAAGTCAAGCTTCTGCACTGGCCTAACCCCAGCCCCATTGAGGGCACACTAGGAAGAGCTTCAGCCAGAGCGATATGTTAAGTAGGAAAACTTTTATTTTATAGGTTCTACTACTTAATGGATACTGGTTGCTTAAATATGAAAATGTTGTACACAGTTGGACACTCAGTTATTATTCTTGCCACTAGTTTTCTAGTCACACGTGTGTTTTCCAAGGTCACAAGTTGGAAGGCTTCCTTCATGAGCATCTAAGTGCAACTTGCTCATTGTGGGAAATTAGTTTTGCCACGGTGAGTTGTTATGTAATAATAGCCTATGTACGTCACTTTACAGTCTCCAGGAACCAATGCCTACGAGAAGCAATGAACTAAAAAGAATAGCTCAAGGAGCTAGAAATGCAGGTTCCCCGGAAACAAAATATAAAAGATAAGTGTAACTGAAAAGACGCCACTTCATTTCCTGCACTGGATGCATGGCCATAGATGGTGCGAGAAGCATGTTTTTTTCCCCTAAATGTTGACAAACTCAAATACCGTTTTTACGGAAGGGAAATGGAGATTCCAATATCAAATATAGTCCTTCCTCACTTTCAGATTATCAAACAACTTCACAGGGTACAAATACTTTTTCAAGATCGGATTTTGATTTGACCTAGATAAGCAGTTGGGATCCCAGATAAGTTCTTTTAAGGTACTTTTACTTAGCACATAAGTGATGGAAAATTTCTGGAAAAGAACAGTCCAAGCATAGACCATGCAGAATTTTACACAGATAAAGGAAAACAATAATGTAAATACTCCCATATGTGATTTAAGGTTTTAAACATTCAGGAAATCACAGTGAACATTCAAAGAGTTCTTGATTTTACAGATTTGAGTGTCATTACCAAGATCAAATTGAGTTTTATTGTAGTTTAATGATGCAGTTTACACATTGGAGTAATGAGCATGTACCAAAAAAAAATTAAAAAAATAAGCTGGATGTATGAGCCTTAATAGATAGTTCCAGATTAAGACTCACGAGATCCTACTTTTTTTTTATCTGATCAAACTAATTATAGAATCAAATTCCAAAGCTAAAAAAACTGTGAGTTGTTCAAGACAGGAAAGTTTGATGTTCGACTAGATTATCCTAGTAGCATAAATGTACTATAAAGTTTTCTCCATGGTGTAAAAATGAACTTACTATTCCAATGCACTGACCAACCCAGGGACAATGATGATCAAATCTCTGAACACAATTGTTGCAGATGGAACAATGAGAAGCACGGGGAGGGCGATAAAGCAAACACGAGTCACAGAACTTCACTTTCACCATGTGACCATTAATATATACTTCTTTTGTTCGAGGTAGTTTAAGATGAGGAGTTCTACCATTAACCCATTCCATGGAGGGGGTGGTCATATCAAATGGTTCATCATGTTCAGGAGGCTTTGAGTTTCTAGGGACAATTCCTGGATCTCTACCAGAAGTCAAGAACAGAAAAGTTAAATCCTGCAGAAAAGTTGTCTGAAGTATCAGCTTTTGCTTCAAAAAATTCTTAAGCAGATGTCAATGTAAGCTACAGGAAAAGAATTGAAAAGCCAATCTCTAAGAGTCATCCAATCACAAACATGCAAAATGCTAATAATGCTATTACGTGTTTGAGAGTCTGATGGTAAAGATCCAGCAATTGAGGACGGTTATTATCTATGTATACCAAAATACCTATTCGTGCCTAAAGAAAATTTAAAAACTTAATATCAAAAGGTGTTAATTTATTTACATAAAAAAGAAAATACATGCTGGCATTGTAAATGACTTTAGTTTAGGGGGAAAGAAAGTAGACTAAAAAATTTGGACATGTAGTGTTCATTTTTACTTTATCAAGTTTAGAAGTCATTGTTTCTGATTGCCATTATACTCTTTGCTCATTTTTTAGTTTATACCTTAAAGAAATTGTGATTAGATAACTAAATCAAGATGATTGTCAGCAATGAAAGTGACTACGGAAATTTCATGGCCTTTAATTTCCATTTTTCAAGATAAGGCGGAAAAGAAAAGGATAAACTAATCCAATGAAAACCTAGTTCATTAGGAATATAAACCAGTGATACAGAAAATGTGTGAGATGAGTCCAAGGAACAATGATGCATTGAATTCTAAAGACCTCCCCCCCTCTGCTTCTCTTTCAATTTGTTTTGGCAGTTAAAGAAGCCAGGATTGGGAAAGTAATCAGAGACAGAAACAACAAGAATAGTTACCAAAAATGTGAGTACTGAACCCACAATCAATACTGCGTACCAACGAACATTATCAGCGTTCTTCAACTCTTTGATTTTGGAGTATATCTCTACACAAAATGCAATTGAAGGGCAGGCTATAAGGAGTGCAGACAGAAACAGGGAAGATGCATCAGGACCAAATATCAGCCTCCCGCCACAGAAAAATCTCTGCAAAAATATCAAGAACAACCAGGATAACTGAATAAGTGCAAGTCTAGCATACTTGTGCTGCATTGCAATAACGTACCTTACCTTGTCTATTCAACCAAACAATAGATACCTATAAGGTGTTAAAGGTAGGAAACTTTGCAGCTTAAATAATCCATCTTCATGGAAAAATGAAGTAAGAATTTGAAAATCTTAATAATATAAAGTTTACAGTCTTCAAAATGTGAGTGGCAGATAAGACTAATTTACCATTTATATTTGTAAGATCGCAATATAAGTTAGTGATGGCAAGAAAATTATGCATGATCAATCAGCTTTCCAGATAGTTACTAGCACTGCGGGTTCTCCTTTATGAATTTTGTTTCAGAAATTGCTCTATCCTTCATACAGTACATGTAAGTATTACCACTGACACGATTGCTTTATTGTTACGCATAGGATATTCATGTTAAAAAGGACAATCTTTGCGTTGTATAGAAACTCAGTGACACTGAAATTCCCACAATTCTTTTGTCTTCTCTTTCTCTTTCTTTTTTCTTTTTCTTTTTTTCTTTAGTTGGGGGAGCGGAGATAAATACGTCTAAAACTAGGCAGAGTTGTGTAATGTAATTTACCAGTAGATACACATTTAGCCTTGAATTCCAAGCAATCATCAATACATGATCGAGAGTTAATTATGTAATCAAAGTAAAATAATATTCACTTCTGAGTTCTGATATTAAGAAATGCAAAACCCCTTGAAAAGAAAAGAAAAGACCCTATAGCTAAGAAGCTAAACAGAAAGAAATGAAAATCCCAAACTTTAACGATCTAAACATAATCCAATTTCAGACCTAAAAAACAAGTAAAAACAAGTTCAATTTGTGATCAAACATAGCTGTACATAAAAAATAAAAAACACACAATTAGTAAAATCAAAGGGATGGGAGAACTCACATTGTTTCCCCTCCAGACTTTGTAGAGCCTCTTGGCTTTAACATTTTGGGACATATTGTTAGAAGAAGAATAGCCCAATTTAATATTTCTATCCCCATCCATAGCAGCACCCCTCTCTCACCAAAATTACTATTTTTCCTCCACATAGTCCATAACAACCAAGCCAAATTCAACCCAGAAGCCCAAATTTTTTCTTTTCTTTCTGGGTTTTTATGGTTCCTTGTTTATGTGACCCAGGCCTCACCATTCACCAAAGGGTGACAATGTAGAGGAGAAAGAGGCAGAGAGAGAGAAAGGCTTCTGAATCAAAAACCAACAGCCCTCTTTGCTCCCCAATCTTTTTTTGTTGAAGAAGACGGATTAAACAAGACAAGATTCTTCTTGTCTTTTGTCTCTCTCTCTCTCCCTCTCAAAAGGTTCTCTTTTTTTCTTTCTTTTCTCTCTCTAACCTGAAGTGCTGGCAATGATGAACTTTGGGACCTTGGGCGGAGGTTTCAATTTCACGCGGCTTTTGCGCGCTTAATGTTTTATTGGGATTTCTTCTCCGCATGTTACAACTAGTTTATAACTCAATCTAACAAAATAAAAACAAATTTTTATTTTTATTTTTGTTTGATAGGTCATAGGTGTTGGTCCGGCGCTGCTATATTCCTTCCCAACGTGCTCACACACCATGAAAATATTTTATTTGCATATATATTTTTTTATTCAAATCTTTTAATTTTCTATCAAATAAAAAACTTGTACCATTTTCTATTCTTTTAATTTTGTTTACAAATTGATTACAAATTTGTTATTTTGGTTGTGATACACTCATTTCAAATCTAGAAAACAATTAAATCGATTAAATGCCTATTCAGCTAACTAGTAGTTAATAATACAAACATTTTATAAATATATTTTTATCCATTTATATTTTATCAAAAATAATTATCTTTATCTCCATTGATATCTCTTACAAAAAAATTTACTATAACAAGTTTATGTCTAAAATATTGCTGTTATTAATTCCTGTAGGAAACTAGAAACTTTTATTGGATTTTATTTCAAATACATATTACTATACAAATGGATGCTGGATTGCTATGGAAATCTAATGTTTCAATTGCATATTGTAAACTATTGTTTTGTGACAATTTGCAATTTATACTGATTTCGTTTCATCAATTTTAAGGGGGAAAAAAAATGTAATATCATCAACAAACAAATTAATGAACTTAAAAAATAAATATTTGGAAACCCTAATTAGATATAATGTTATAACATAATTTTTTTTTTCTAATTAAAATGCATATTTTAGTTCAATTTTAAATTTGTTATAAATTGATAACAAATTATCTTTCTAATTTGTAAATATGATTCTCCATAAATAAATTTTTAATAAGATTAATCTATTTCATATATATAAGATTCTTAATTGAGTTATGTTTGTTAAAATTGATAAAAATTAAGATTTTAAATTTGAAACTTAACAAATAAAATTTTTCACTATTTTTTCTCTAATATATCATTTTATTTCTTTATAATTTTTAAAAAGACATATCCGATAATTTCATTTGGCTCAATTACGATTTAGTGAGCATGTCTTAACTAAGGTCCAATTGGGAAAAAAATAATAATAATAAACTTAATTAGAGAAGAAATTTGAATCTTTGAAATTGTCCGAAATGAAATTAAAAATAGAGTAATACTCATTGGTAAAAACAGTAATTAAGTCAAAATAAATTTATTAAATTTCTTAAAAAGAATAAAAAGCGAATGGGATGTTGATTTTAAAGACTCAAAAAAGATATTATTAAAATATAAAATTGTCAGATATTTGGAATATGTGGACTTATGCACTAACAGATATGCCTTAACATTTAGAATAGCTTAGAAAATTGAAATTCCCAAGAGAATAAAAAATACAAATATGGGGATGCTTAGAATGTCAAATAAAAATTATTTTGTTGATGAACAGATATTCCAAATCTTGGAGGATACAGATTACAGAGTAGTAATATTTGTATAATTAACTAATACAGAGGGGAATATGCTGTTAAATAGGTTGGCATATGGCAATATCTTGTGTATATGCAGCCAACTAGGTCAAGATAAACCAATAATTCCAACTCATATAACAACATAACCAATTTTCTTTCATTTTCAATTAACTCTAGATTTTTATTTTAAATTAAATATTTATTTTCTTGAAACATTAAAAAAAAAAGTCTCTTAGAAATCATTTTCTAAAATTGTGAACATTAGTGACATGTATGTTATAGATTATTATAAAACATTTTGTTACATAGTAGATGATATTAGCTAATTATTTGTTAGCTCAATTCACACGGTACCCGATTAAAGAAAAGCAAAATCTGAGATTGGAGCATTATGATGAAACAGAGGCAAAGACTGCAATTTGAAACTTGAACATAGCATTTACAATAAATCATTAGGGGGGCATTGTTTCTGCAAATTTGCTAATTATAAGCCACCATGAACAATATTGTAGTTTATTCTTTGCTATGTAATGTAAGTAAATTTGTTATGCAAGTTGTTAATCTACTCCCTATCTTCTTCACGATCTTGCCAGTTACCAATGTTACCTCTATCTTCTTTACCTCATGACAAAATGTTTCGTGTAAATAATGTGATTATGTGGCTCAATCACATGACAAACGTTCGTTGTTCTGTTGTTTTCACGTTGTCATGTTCATTTGTCACTCATGCATTTACATGCATAACTCGCTATTAGCACTGTTACATAAACTTGTCATGTTATTTTCTATATCTCGATCGTGTTAACTGTATTTTCTTAACCAGGTCCAGAACAACAAAATCTGAGCTGAAATTTAATCATCACAGACAGCACCTATAATGCTTGAGCATATATAATACAACAACGAACAACTCGACAACCCCAAGTATAACTGATAGGCATGAGGGAGTTGAGGTTTAGAGTGAAGCTAATAGAAAAAGAAAAGTGATGAAATAAAACTCAGTTCTTTTCTTCAAAACCTCACCAGCATTTGCAGATATTGAACAAATGCACATGGACTAAAAACCCTGCACATCTAAATTCCAGAACCAAAAGTAAAGTGCAGATTTACTTCAAGAAATTGATAGTAAGAATGAAGAAAGTAAAGGACAGGAAAATCGGACCAACAGAAAATATTATGGCTCTCCTTCATTCTTTGGCATGTTGTGCTCTATTGTGATGTGCTAATTTACATTAACTTTTCATTCTTTCTCCATTCAGTAATAAAAATAACTGAGATTCCACACAAGTATCAACAAGGGAATGACCTAATTCATAAGCTTTCGCTTTTTCTCTGTCAATCACATCACTGACCTTTCAATTTGATCCCAGTTATGAGCAACTCAGCACTTTTAAGCTCCAAAACCTGATTACACTTATATCACAGAACATCACCCAAATAAACCTGCATCAAAGACCATAACACATTGTAACTTGTAAGGCCATTATTAGTACAAAATCTCACAACAGTTATCATTCTAAGTGCTAAAGAAGCCAGACTGATCCAGCAGGCCAATTGATAAAATGGTTAACTAGCCGGGAAAGGGAAGGGAGGAAAGAGAGCAGGTATAATTCTTCTAGAGCTAAGTATATTTATAATCTAAAGTTTTGGCAATGCAATAATCAAAGTAGGAGGTCAGTTTAAATTTTAAAATGTCTACTACAAATTTCTCATTCATTACTAATAATCTAAGATTTCCCAGTATTACAATCTTTCTTGCTACATACTTTAGGTACAACCATACAAGTACTTTAATGTATGCAAAGGGTATAATTACACGAATAACTCAAAAATGAAAAAGCTACCTTTGTCACTGAAGAATCTACTGTGTCCTCTTATCTCCAACAGCATCTCCAGTTCTGCTCCATTGTGAATATTTTAGTTCTTGATCAGCAGGAATGAAGATGTCAAATGCAATATCTCTGTCCCCTGACTTCTTCAAATTATTGTCCATGCCGTTGTAATCCAAATCGTGCAAAATACTTGGAAGTCGCATGCCACCATCCTTGCCAAACTTATTTCCCAATTCTATGTCAAATTTCTGTTTTGAGCTTATAAAGCCTTGCTCGAGATCCGAAGTAACAGGATCCCATCTGTGAGTCATCTTCTTCTGTAACCCATTCTCGGAAGTTGATCAATGACTGTGGAATTTTAGAAAACGAGAGTTCTTTAAAGTTCCCCATTATACCTCTGGTATATGGGTTTTCTTTCTTATCGTACCGGTACCGGAAATTCTCATAAGTTGTCTACAAAAATAGAAAATGCCAAAATAAATAAAATATAAGACTCCATGTACATAACTTTGAAATGCAAATAGATATGTTGAGTAGCTGATATCAAGTTCATGTTATGAAGCTAGAGGCCTATACATTCAACACAAGAAAGGAGGAAGAGAAAATCAATTCCATGGTTCATCTTCCTGGCCAGATACGATCCTAGAACTCACAGTTAGATTCTTTGATGGTCCTATAGGTCTCCTCCTACCATTGATGGTTATGTCTTCTTGTAAGATAACAAGCTGTAATATATTAAAGACAAAAGCCACTATCCAATTGTGAAACATGATCCCTACAACTTGGAGGCTGTTCAGTGAAGTTTCTTAGTTTTGGAAACAAGAAACAAGTTTCTAGAAGTTCTATTT
Source organism: Quillaja saponaria (assembly GCA_029379385.1). Classification (NCBI taxonomy): domain Eukaryota; kingdom Viridiplantae; phylum Streptophyta; class Magnoliopsida; order Fabales; family Quillajaceae; genus Quillaja; species Quillaja saponaria. The sequence continues at coordinate 25,841,224 of CM055607.1, forward strand.
TCTCTAATTGAAAAATGAGACAATAAACGGAATCCTTGATTTTTCAGAAAACGATTTTATTTTTATTTCTTTCTTAAAAAAAGAAGAATCGCGAGTTTTCAGTACTCATTTTGGTATTTTTTCAAACATAATTCCTCAGCTTATTATTACCATAATATCATTTCCATCATGTATATGTAATCTTTTGTTTCACATGCAAAACTGACTCCGATCCTTTTTGAAAGTCATTAAATATATATAATATAGACACATATATGTGTAATATGTTCCCGATCTCTAATTCATTTTCCTACTTGCACTTGCACCTGCACCATAATCTCATACCCTTTCCTCCTACACTGGCAACTGCTTTATGAATACTGTATAAAATTTTGACTTGCAGGTTCCACCTAAGACACTAGATGCAGGTGAATCTTACTGGGATTTGAATGTAGGTGTGGCAAGAATCAAGAGGCAAATAGCTTTTCAACCTGATAAACTGGTTTTAGATATTATGTTCAATATTCAGAGGCAGACAGAACTAGAATTTTCTATAAGGATTTTATATGGTGACTTTAAGAGGATATTCTATGTCAAATTTAACCAAAAGTTATCAGCCAAGTTCAGTATTTAGAGAACACAAATTGGAACTAGAAAGAGACTCCCACTCAATAAAATTTACTAAATTGAGCAGTATTTTGTGCAACCTGAAATTTGCTTCTAAATATGAATTTTCTGTTATTACTGATTCTATCCAAACTCTTCACCTAATGGAAGTTTTATCTCAAGGGCAAGTTAGGAATGTAAAATGCAGCCTCCTATAAGCACCTCAAGTGTTTTGCAAACTATTGCACAAGCATAAAGTTGTGGTTAAATATGCAAAACATGGCTGTACATGAATCCTGGCAAGTTGGTTTTAAGTTGTTCTGATGCAACAGACATTCAGTATAAAAAGTTACTTCTTGTCATGACTAAGGGGACTCGCATCAAGTTCCTGCATCCCTTTCCTCCCCTCTTCTTCTGAACTCGATATATCCAAATCCTAGAATTTAATATGGTGTGTTTGGACAATGAAGATAACTAGAAATTGCATCTATTCATCAGAATACAGAGAAAAATATTGAAACGCTGAACTTATGACTGTATACTACTAGAAAAACAAGAAATATAAATATTATAAGGAGTAAGTAGAATACCTGGTTAGTGGAAATCAAATAAAGATGAAAAACTGTTAGCCCACCAACAAACCAGACAGCTATGAAGCAGTATACGATGAGAACGACTGATAGAGCGTCACTTGACAAGGTGCTCCACAGATTGCCCTTTTGCCGAAGAACATTAACCCAAGAAAATGCGAACACGTACATACACAACAAGGTTGAAGATGATATGAACAATATAAAGAATGGATAGTTCCGCTGCAAACACATGCATGTGGGAGAATAGTAGTTAGTGTCTTTTGAAAACAAATTTAGCAAACTTCATAAAATAGGAGGAAAGAAAGAAAAGGAAAGGGAAAAAGAAAAATAGAGACTCCAGCAGTTTACCCTCTTTTCAACCAAAAAAGAGTTGATATGTGAAATATTGAACACATTAAGTTAAATAAATTCATAATATGAGATAATTGAATTATGAGAAAAACTGCAAACAAAGTTAACAGCTTCCCCTGGTATAAAAGAAGACATAATCTTCGGACATAAAGAGTAAAATTTTCACTTGTAATATTTCGAACTCAAATCAGTTCATTTACTATCTTAATTAAGTTATTGTGTGTTCAATGTGCTTAATAAAAAATTTTACATTCATTTATCACAATGAACAAATATCAAAATATTTTATTTGAAAAAAATAAGCACTAACTTATAGAAGATAGTGACTCCCATTTCTGGAGGATTTTAGACCATCCAATGTCTACTAAACTAGACTGATCATTCAGCACAACATGGAAGACACGTTTGTAGTTTCATAATTAAATTCTTCGCAAAAGGTAAATGGTGGAGTTATTTCCACTCAAAAACGGTCTTAGTCCAAAAAAGATAGCTGACTTTTTGAGTGGGATTAATCCCTCTCAAAGGTAAAACCATTTACCAGAAGTATATAATACCAACTGGTGATTTAATAGAAAAAGCTGATTTACTAAGCACCAATACTGTACATTTTTTCAAAGAAAAGCAGTGATCTCTTTCAAATGCAATCAGAAATCAACGTACTATTCCAGAAACACTATAATAGATAATACAAAGGAGGCATCCATTTTCCTATTAGATTAATGACTTACTATTCCAATACATTGACCAACCCATGGACAATGGTGATCAAACTTCTGCACACAGTTGTTGCAGATGGAGCAATGGGATGCACGGGGAGGACGGTACAGCAAGCAAGTGTCACAGAACTTCACCTTCACTGTATGGCCATTGACCAGCACATCCTTCATTCTGGGTATTTTCAGACTAGGGGTTTTATTTACCCACTCGATAGATGACGTATTTCTGTCAAACACTTCATCTGTTTCAGGTGGTTGTGAATTCCTGGGGATAATTCCCGGATCTCTACCAGATGTCAAGAAGAGAAAAGTAAAATCCTGCACAAATCAACCAAAGTACGTTCCTGAATATCACCGCTGAACCAAACACAGATATTGTAGTAAAAAAAAAGCTTCAATTTTTACCTACCAAAAAAGTGAGAATCACTCCACCAATCAGTACAGGAAAGCAAAAGAGAGGGTTATCTTCTTTGATAGTCAAAAGCATTCTTATGCAGAATGTTATCGCAGGACCTCCAATTAAGAATGTTGTTAAAAATAGAGATGCTGCATCCTGACCAAAGATTAGTCTCCCACCACAGAGAAATTTCTGACAGTAGACAAAACAATAGTAGCTTCATCAGAAATTAGACCAGACAAAAACATTAATATGAAATTCCATCCCATCCCATCCCCTCCTCTCATCATGTCCTGTCCAATAATCTTCTAGGATGATTATACAAATAGAAGTGGGCAACAAATTTATGAATTTTTTTTCCAATTATTCATCCCCCCCTCCCTCAAGCAGGTCAAAACCAGTAAATGAAATCATTTTGCAAACATCAAGCCATACATTGAAGAAAAATGAAATACAACATATGCCCACAATTCCTCCACTGAATTTACCAAATGATATTGCAACAAAAAGGGCATCCTTACATTGATGAAATGTTAGGGTCAGAGAAAAAAAAAAAAACTTACATTGTTGCCCTTCCAGACTTGGTAGAGCCTTCTGGGTTTGGGTTGGGGAGGTTCCACTGTCACGGCAACGGAATTAGAGAAAGAATCCGAGCTCCGGTTGCTGGTTACACTCATAATTGTAGTTTCTCTTGGTTTCTTCTGCAATGATCTCCTTTATTCGCAAAAACCCACATGAGTTCAAAGCTTAATTTTTTGTATATTTTTGGGTAAAAGCGAATGAAATGAGATCAAACGGTCCGTGGTTTTGGAATTTCTTCCTTATTTTATCTCTTTTTGAGATCAATCTTACAATGTCACCCTCCCCAACCCTTCTTTCTCTCTCCAAACAAACTAGCAGTCCTGAAACGATATTTCCAAATTCGAGCGGTTTTTTCGCGGGGAAAACCAATTTAGTAAAAAAAAACATTAAGCAAGAGATTTTCGGAGACTTTCTTTGCTTTGCCTCATTTGTTATTATTAATTCATTTATGTATGTCTTTCTGTCATACTAACATTTCACTTCTTTCTTTTTTTGCTTGGTACAAATTACAAAGTATGCATTGTACATACCTACCAAGAAAAGATAAATTTTTTTTTGAGGAATGGAAATGTAGATTAGGTATCTAATTTCTTATTTGAGTAATAATAAGTAAATAATTTTTTCTCAACCAAATAGTTATTTCTAACAAATTAAGCTTATAAAAAAGTTAAATTACTCTCAGTTATAATTTAATTTTTTTAATATCTTCTCTTCTTAATATCTTTTTATTTTCTTTTTCTATAAAACTAAACTCTTTATATTGATTCAATTTTAGAATACATAAATAATATTTGAATCTTTTATAATTTTTATTTTCTTGACATAATATGTAAATTATCAATAAATTTGCTAATATTATTTTTCTGAAATTATACAAGTTGTTTCAATTTGCATTTTAATGATAATATTTTCATCAATTTTTTTATTTTCTTATTAATGTATTACAACTATTAAAGAATATACTAAAATTGAATAAATATGAAGATTTTAATTTCTAGAAAAAGAAAAGATAAAGAAGAAACAAGATATAGAAAGTGAAAGACATACATAAAAACGAGTGATAGTTCGTGGGAGTAAATTTAGATGAGTAGGAAGCTATTTGTTAATTATGACTTAAATAAGGGAATTATGTGCCTAATTTAATAGCTCATTAGAGTTATTATAAAACTGAGTTGATAGTTCGTGGGAGTAAAGTATAATTAATTCAATCTTTTTGATTTTTTAAATATTTTTTTTCCTTTCTAGTTTTGTTTTTTATTTTTTATTTTTATTTTTAAGTTTAGACAAACTTGTCCATTTTTCTCCACCAATTTGAACAATTTCCTCCTCCCTCTCAATAATTCACAATATTTTCATTCTTTTACTCAACATTTTAATTTAATCAATTATTTTAATTAGTAATATTATTTATTAATATTTAAAGTTAATAAAAATATTAATATTTTCATTCTTTTGAAGCTGTTGCATTCAAATTCCAACCCTAAATACATGCATGTCTTTTTTGATAATTTATATTGTAATTTTTTTTTTGTCAAATCATTAATGCTAACTATGATTTTTAAGGTCATACAATCAACACCAAAAAATAGTTTGGCTTAAACCATGGATTGCAACCATGATCAGTAATCATGTTTGCAACTAACTGACTTTTAATCTTATGATTAAGAATACATACTCCTGAATATCTTTGAAGAGACATGCAGAGTAAAATACCATAAATTTCTAGTCACAATAAAATGTTTACTTTTTTTAAAAAAAATAAAATAAAATTGAATAAAGCATATTCCATCAATGAATTATAAGATTCCATTAGTTTAATATATTGGAGGGAGGGAGGGAGGAGAGTGTTGTTTATCTTAAATTTCGGGTGTTAGAATTATTTCGTTTAACCTTAAGGGAGGGGAATGTAATTCACTCTTTATTTTCTAGTGTACATATGCATTAAATGGACCTTAATTAGAATAGTAATAACAACTTCTACAATAAAAAATGATGTATTGTCCCTAGGATCAAGAAAGTATGATTCTTTTATTGACTTCATAGATTCGATTCTTCTTGAAGGAGCATGAGAGTAACATCGTACCAAATATGTGATAAAATGAAATATAATTAAGTTAACCTATTGTTTAAGAATCTGGAGTTTAACTTAGTTTTATTTGAAGGATTAATTTATTTATTTTTTTATACTATTTGAAACATTTCGATATATTTTTTTTAATAACTCATAATGGAGTTGTTTAATTTTTCACATATCCTACTCAGTTTTCTTCTCTCTCCATGATATGTTGAACATATTAAATTTAAAATATAATTTCTATAGCAATCAGAATCAATTTTTTAATATTCCTAAGTTTTGTATCCAAATTCTTTTAATGGCAGTTTTAACAAATAAAAGATTCCATATAAAATGTAACTAGACACTAGTTTTTAAGTTTAAAAGAAATATCCCTATTGCATTACTCTCTTGTTTGCTATTTAAAAATATAATATATATATACATATTTTTTAAATGATTGAAAATTTGAAGAAATTTTAATTAATTAAACACATTATGGAAAGAGAAAAATTAAATGAATATAATGTGTAAAAAAAGAGATGCCATATAGGCAAGTCCATCACCAGAGTCTTTAATTAATTCATTTTTTTTTTTGTTAGAGTGCCTCAAATAGCACAAAAAAGAATTTAATCACTCAAACGAAAATTGGGTAAAAAGAACTTAGTCTTTCAAACGAAAACTAGGTTAACGTTAAGATACTTAAACAATAAATATAAATTTATCATTTGAGTTAGTTAGTTCATATACTTATCATTTGAGTTTAGTAGTTTAGTTCAGCCATGGTAGAAGTTTCCTACTAGAAAATTCACCAATATTTTTGTTGGGGGTGAAATTAATTAAATTTGCTTTGTAAATTTTTAATAGGAAAGAAAAGTTGCATTTTCTGGTTTTTTTTCTTTTTATTATATTTTTGTCGAAATAAAAAGCAAAGAGCCTACCGACAGGTAAATGTTGCAAGAAAGTCAGCCTAGGAGATAGATAAGAATTACCTATTTTGGCTGCTAATAAAAGTTCTCAGTTTTAATAATTCCAATTTGTGAAGACATTTTGAGTTCTGAAAATGGATAGCTGGGTCTGTTATTGCTTTGTAGAAAATAGAAACGAGTTTCTGGGACAGGTATACAAAACAATGCAAAGCCTGCAACATTTTTCCAGGATTATTGTACATGAGAAGTAAACCTTAAATAAGACATGATAAAAACACGTCTCTGAAAATAGTACAACTACAGCTAGAACAAAATGAGCAGGCTAATAGAGAAAGCCAAACTAAGAGAATATGTATCACAGTTCTATGTTACAAGTAGCCATTATTAGTACACCTACAAGCTGATGTTTTCTAAAGTTATTGATCGGAAAATTTGGCCTACTCACATAGTTCTAATATAAAACAAAAGTAATGCATCCAGTAAATAGACAAGCATGAACTTAGCCACCCCAAACACCATGTACATTCCTGCAGTCCACAGTAGATCGACTGAGAAAGAACAAGACAAAAGGAATATAGGTGAGATATTCTTCTTCTTGAATCAAGGAAACATATTCTACCAGTAGTAAACAACTTAAAATACAAACCAGATGCTATTGTATTGTTGAAAAAATTGATAAGGCAAATCATTAAGCCAACCATTTTTATTGCACGGATCAGGCAGTCCTACTTAGGATTCTATGATTTCTAAAAAGCTCAAGAATTAACTGGAAGCATTTCAATTAAAGTAGGAAAATAAGTTTAGCAAGTTTGAATTCTCTATTACAAGGTGAACAATATTGCAAGTACATATCTGCTTACATAGATGCCGACATTTCTAATTAGTCTCTGTTGTCCAATTGATGATGAGGAGTGGAGAAGTGCATGCTTTGCTTTTTTTAATTCTAAGATGCACACAATCAAATAAAATAAGGTCGAACAAAACTAAGCACCTATAGGAAGCAACAATATTTACTTAAGATGATTATCCCAACCTTGGACCATACCCATTAACCAGTGAGTTTATTTAAGCTCACTTGATGAGCAGAAAATAAGTAAATGGAAGACATTTTTATATTTAATATGCCCTTCCTTCTCCATTTCAGAATTTTATAAAGATATCACCATTGCAGCCGATGAGCAAAATTATGACTGAAGCATTGAACAAGAAGATAAAGCATCACAAACAGAAACATTGAATCACATAGTGACAAAGAAATTTAATTAGGAAATTAGAGACTAACCTTTTCCTTTGTTGTAAGATAGTTAGGACCATGTAACAAATATGCATTCCATTAACAAAAATAATCCCTGCACTTCGATGACCCACATAAGCATTTTTTCTTCTTCTGTCCTGCCTTGAGGGGTAGAACCATCCCATAATCATATGTCAACTCTGTCATAGGAGGAATATGTCTGACTGCATGAAACGCAATATGCAGGTCAGTCTCATTTTTATTTTCACGTAACAATGGCCGCCACAATACAGTAGGAGAGCAACTGTGGTTCATAAACCGAGCTACATTCCCAACATTTTTGGCCGTAATAAATAGGGGGAATGGGATTTTCAGAGACTCATAAGATTCACCAGGAAAAATTTCCAGTGGCGGATAAGTGCGGGTAGAATCAAAAAGGTAATCATCTTCATTTTCACTGCCAAGCTCATCATGCTTTAGCATTATCAATGACTTCCCCTGCATATTCACATATAAAAGCTCCAGCACGAATGGGATCCCAGGACCTCAGACCCCACCCTTTATCTTTAGTCTTGAACACCTCTAAACGCAATTTCAGACCACCTTGTGACACCCTGTTCCGGCAATTAGCAGGGCACTGACAGGAAGGACCACACTCATATATCAAGGACTTTAGGTTCACGAGAACCCCATTTGCAGAATATGGTAGACAGCTACCATTTTTCTGGATGCAATGGCAGTTGAAATTTCCAGGGAGACATCCACCAATGCAAATGCATCCCGTACAGGGTTCCACAGGATTTATTGGTTTTGAATACTTGAGGCTAGGAAGGTAAGTGAAATATGGTGGGCCCTTCTCACTATCAACATCATTTACAAGACAAACAGGTACATTTTCTGCTCCAGAGGTAAGGTCAGGCAAAATAACTCCAATCCTTGAAGTAGGCTTCTCACTCCATTGCTGAATTGATCTCCATGTCATATATGCTGCAGGCTGACTGGGTAATCTCACCAGTTTATACTTAAATATATTAAAACCTGATTTTCCTTTATCAGTCCAGGATTCCTGGATCTTATAAAGACCGTCATAGACATATACCTTCCCAGTTGGATTTGCTAAGTCCTTAATGCCCCTAACTACTCTCACATCGTTGCCCCGATGCAAGCTCTTCTCCAATGCAAGATTACCCCTTTCAAGCTTCTGATCCTTCACTTCCTTACCTTGGCCACTATAAATCAACACATCCCCATCCTCCACATCATCCTCATATCCTCCAGAAGAAACAATGCTGACTGCTAATGGCTCTTCCTCTTGACTAATCTTGATACCCATATAATCTATCCCAGCCATTGACGGAGCATGCAATCCCACCAAGCACAATTCCATCCTGAAAAAGAAAATATCCCCAACTTGAACACCAGGCACAGCTCCAATTCTCTTCTTGCTATTTGACCGAATCCCTTTAGTCATCAAAAGTGCACCTGCCTTCAAATCAGGGCGTCGTATTACTCCAGGAGTTGAGTCCTTTGCCTCTTCAACTTGTGAAATTCTTCTTCTTAACAGATCAAAAATCATTAATGTATATTCAGCAGACTCCTTGCTACCATCATCTTTTCGTAACGCGTCAATAACTAAGGGATTAATGGACGCAAGGAATTCGTTAACTACTGAATCCACATCAAACTCAGGCAAGGCGAAACCAACATCCAGGGCACCCCTAGTTTGCTTTTGGGACTTACTCTTACGCCTTCCCGCCTTAGTTGTATCTTCTGTATCAGTTATATGTCTAAAACTACTCTGATTTTGACTGTTACTGTAGCCATCTTCCTCTGTAAACCCACTATGGTTTTGTGATTGCAAACGGTTCCTAGTATTCCTTCTAGATGACCCTGCATCTCCATTTGCAGCCTCTCTATGCAGATTTGCTGTTCCAGCAGTTGATGGTGGTGGTGTCCTAAATGAATTAAGTGGAACCGCTGCAGATATTGGGTTACCAACAAAAGGAACACCACTTGGAGATTGCGAGTTTTGTTCAAAGGGCCTTTGAGACTCCGATGAAGTAAAGAATGGATAAAAAGGGGCAAAGCCAGGAGGAAAAGGACCAGATGGTGAAGCACAGACAAATGGAGCACCAGCTTGGGGAGTAGGAAATGAAGAAGAGTTAGGTGATTGTGACGGGAATACAGGTACAAGACTCCGCAATGGCTTTACATTTAAAATCCTGGACTTATCAAATGACCCAGATGCAGGATTAGATTGTTGACCTAAACTCTGTTCCATTAGCACACTTTGAGGCAGTACAAAGACCGTCCACAGGCACAATCTTCCCTAAGTTAAAGATCGTTCTCTATTTATAGCTTTATGCAAGATTAGCCGAGTACAAAATCGGATACTATCTACTGCAGTAGAACTGAGATGGTACTATATTCTGAAGGACAAAAGAATTTCAAGAGAAATTATATCGATTATAAGAAACACATGGGTTGAAAGAACCAAACTTCAGTCAAAATGGGTGCAAAACTTATCTCCTGAAACATGCAAGTGTCAATAAGGTAAAAAGGGCACTAATGAGATAGAAACAGAGCAAAAATATGCACAAACATTAATAAATCAGCAGGTGTGAAGCAAAACGAGCTAATGCATCGTTCCAAAAAAATAAAATAAAAATGTAAATAACAATGGAAAATACCTTTCTGAATCCAAAACCATAAAAATTGCATGAGAAGCAAAAAAAAATAAAATTCTTTGAGCCAGCAACTAAAAAGTGAAGGGAAAAAATGGCTCAAAACTAAGTGAAACAATTACCCAAATAAAGACGATGGAAATGGATCCATACTGAAACAGAGAGTGCAAATATGACAAAAATCTTAAATTCTGAAAAATAAATGAGATGCCTTGCAGATCAGAGGCTAAAAGGGTTTCAATCAAGCACAGAACTAAATCTAACATTTGACAAATTTTAGAGAATACGGTGAGACAGAAACAAGTAAAAGGATTCATACCTGAGATGGGTTTTGCAGATTTGAGCCTCTTTGATGGGAAAGAGGTCAAATTCGTACAACAAGTTTAGCCTGAAATTGTAAACCCCAAATGTGTTTCTTCTGCCAAAAAGAACTCGAGGTTCTCAACTCCATTTCCTGTCTTCTCGTCTGTCTTCAATTATATTTGGGTTTAAATCCAGTGCATTTAACATTACAATGTTATTCGCTACAATCATCCGTAATCCTGACGTGGTGACATCTGATTAGGGAAGGACTTTGAAGGGCAAGATGCGGAAAAGCACAATAGCGTTCTCTTTTCAGACATAAAACTTGTGTCAGTTAAATTGTAAAATTAAGTTACATGCTAGAATGCATCTTTTTGTTAAAACAAATAATAATAAAATACTATATATTTTAAGTTCTGAAATTCATTTTAAACTACAATATTCATCAAAAATGAATTTAGTAAAATACATACACTCAAATAAGATATACCTGAATTTTTTTTTTTTTTTGGTGTTATGAAATATGAAATCTTAAATAAAAGCATCGATTTCTTCTTGTTATAAAACTAAGAAAACGCAATAGAACTTGGAAAGAGACTATCACTTTATATAGTAAAGTTTAGAAGATGAAATATTGAGAGAATAAGAAAAAGATGAGTAATTTATTAGATTAAAAGATGAAAAGTATGTTTGAAATGGAAAAGATAAAAAGTTTTTCCAATTGTAATTAAAATTTGTAAAATAAATAAGCACCATGATCAGTAGAAAGAATATGAAAAGGTGAACAAAACATTATACTTTTTGTAAATGAAATGATTGAGAAATTTACAATTAAAAATATGTTAAAAATAGGAATATGAAAAGATTATTTCAATATTTTCTTAACTAACTTTATAAGAAATAAATAAGCATAATACCCATTCATCATAAATAGTTATTTAATCTATTAATTTATTATCATATTCATAATTACATATTATAAATTTAGATTATGCTAAATGGCACTATATAAGCGCCGACGTGACATTTTAACATGGCATCACATAAGTGTCAATGTGACACATTTCACAATCGGGAGTCATATCCTTCATTTTAATTATATATATATATATATAATTAATGTGTTTGGTATATAGATTAATTAGCATATTATCCATGCATATGTAAGGAATTATATATGTATATATAAAATTATAATTAAATTTTGTATTGCAAATAATTTTATTGCATATAAAGAAAATCAAGATATATAAAAAAAATAAAGAATTTGAAAGAAAAAAAAAATGAAACCAAAAAATGTAGGACTTATAACCTCATAGTGAGTCTTCAAATATTCATTCCTAAAGTTTTCTGCTAGTGACCATAAATCTTTTTGGTCCTTCAGGATTTACAAAACAACCCAGTATCAAAATAAAATAAAAGACCATAGATTTTTTATTTTTGTATGTTAGATATTATAAATCAGATATACAAATAAAAAATAGATATATGTATACCACCACTTAGGCTAACGTATTAGTGTAATTTTGCATTATCAGTGGTGGAGAACATGATGAGGTACGTATAGTAAGAAGATTGATGCAATAAAATTAGAATGATCATTTTTAGATAGTTATTGCACATGAAATAAGATGTTGTAGTTTAATAATATCTCCCTTTTAAATAGAAGAAAATCTATATTAGATCAGAAAATGAAAAGGTATGATCATAATTTACAGTAGCAATATTATGAGAATGTGAAAAATTGTGTGACATAATTAAAATAGAAATATGAAGTGTCATAAATTGATGTTGAAAAATATTTAAAGTGATTTTAAAATATATTAATTTTAAGAACCTAAATAAAAGAGGTATAGAAAGTTTGATTTTTTTCTTTTTTCTTTTTGGAGAATAAAAGCTTGTGGTAAATTATGTCATTTCCTTAATAGAGAAAATATTGATAATAAATGAGAAAGTGAAGAGACATTAACAAATTAAAGTATGAATAATATGAGAAAGTAAAGAGATTGTGTGAAATAATTGAAGTTAATATTAAAAAAATATGAAGAGTTCATAAGTTGATGAAAGATGAATCAGTAATTAATATGTTTTGAAAAGGTTTTAGCATTAAAAATTTAATAATATTATATAATAATGTGGTATATAAAAGGTTATTTTAAAATACATAAAATAGAATATGAATGAATTAATAAATAAATATTTTGAAAAGGTTTTAGCATTAAGAATTTAATAAATTATATAATAATGTGGTATATATAAAAGGTTTTCTTTTAATACATAAAATAGAATATGAATGGTTATTCAAAAATATTAAATATATCAATTATTATGATAATAGATATTTAACAATACTTCATGTGGCATTTATGAGTAGAACATGACAAAATTGGTAAAATATGATGGAATTTTGTATGTCCATCCGATAAGAGAAAACTTCAACTGTGCTACGTGTTACTTCTGAAAGTGACATATGACAATATCGAAAGATAAGTTATTTAATTTAATATATATACTAGTTTTTAGTCCCGTGCTTTGCATGGGCTATAATATAATTTTTGTTGATTATTTTTTTAATTTATATCATATAATTTTATACTTAAATAATATTTGCAGTTAGTTATTAGGTTTAGAATGTATGTCATAAAATTCTATATTAAATTTATGGCTACACATTTTATTTCTCATATCAAATACTAATTTAGTTATTTATATTTATATATGTGCTTGATTGAAATTTACAAAAATTTGAAGTTGAAAATTATTCTTATAGATACACAAATTGTTATGGAAATTAGATGTTTTGGTGATATGTTTAAACAAAATACATAAGCTTATTGTCACATTCTCACACGAAGGCATGACTTGTAATTATTGATCATAACCCGATACTAAAACCTAAAATTTTAACAATTGAGTGTAATTCTTGGTCATAAAAATAAACGCAAGTATATAAAAGGAATAAACACTATATCTATATGTGTACATAAACTATAAACATATAGTTGAATTAAAACTTGGTTGACTTGAAGTTTAATTTTTTATCTTGTGTAATTTTTTTTTAAGTGAAACACTTGTATAAACCAAATAAGTTAGTGAAGGAAAACTAACATATATATACACAAAATAAGAAATAAACCTCCACCACAAGTTTTATAACCATTGACCTTGACCATATAATTTTTTTTTCCTCCCCTTGACCAATTTTACTTTCTTCGGCTTTTCATGATTTTTCTAGACTTCTTTCCCCTAGTTTTGTTCCTCTTGATTGGCCATGAGAATCCCTCCTAACATCCTATTCATTCCACTTCCTTTGTTGCTCGCCTTCCTCTTGCATATATATTCTTTGTTGCATTTCTAGTCGTGATCAACTTGTAACTGGTTGGTGTCACACTCCTCACGGAAGCATGAGTGGCCGAAGGATTGGATAGCCAAACCTTCGTAACCTAGACTTTACCATTACTAAACATAGACTCTCGACTCAATTATATTTAAACCAAGAAAATTTTTACTCACTTAAATTTAAAGCATGAACTTGATACTGAAATACACAATATTTACTGAAAATTTCGACAGAGACTGTATACAATGTGGAACATGCATAAAATATAAACAATCCATATTCCTATTTTACACAACAACAACAACAAAGATAACAAAACCAAGGAGCTCTGCTCCATTTCTTATCATAATAACCATCAACTAAACTATTACATAACATAAGACTAGGCACTCCACAACTCTAGTGTAACTGCAAACTTTCACCCTTTGACTTCAAGATTGAGATTATGAAGAATTACCTTGCCGCCAAACACTCGGCAAAGTCCATTATTGGTAATAACCGTCCTTGAGATCTTGTTACTAAAAAAAATATTAACAAGGAGGGGTGAGTCTTATAGACTCAGTGAGTGAAAAATCATACCCAGATGGTACTAGCATCACTCAAAACCTATATATCATCATTTAATCTCAAGTAACGATATTCATGTTTTAATTCAATAGTACAAGCACGTATCATAAAACCACGATTCATTTTACAACATATATAATTCAATTCAAATATCTAAAATTCATAATTCCAAATAAAGTAATTCAAAGCATACAAAGTAAGCAATGGGCCAATGAGTAACTCAGTCCCTGTATAACAATATCTCTCCCTATCGAACATTTACACACCCACACAATAGGTTAATTCTCCATACACAATCAATCCCACAGGGGCTGAGCACTCATTTCTTTTAAAACAATTGTCAGAATCAGAGAATCTTATATCAGAATATCAAATCAAAATATCCTGGGTGCACCTGGATTTCAATTTCGGAAATAAAAATCATTTCAGGAGAAAAATTTACTTGTTGGCCCTAATTAACCATAAACAATTTCAATCATCAAACATAATTCAAATACCTCACAAAAACATTGCACATGCTTATTTTGTAATATAACACATTTATTCAAATACACATACAAACAAACATAATAATCTAGCCACTAAAGGATAACAGTTAACCACTCATCGTTTACCTGATTTTACTCTCTTTTCCTTTTTCATTCACGCACGATCGTCGATTCAACCACAAGTTCTGAAGCTGCAATTAAATTTTTCCAGTATTGCTGAGTTTATCAATTTTATAGATTATAACCTTATAAGTTGATTAACATTCTTCTAGCTGCCAAAATTTTATGTTGAATAATATAATTTAACTTCTGTAAGGCATCTCTACTACTGGGGCCAAGGCCATTGAGTGACAATATGAAAATGGGTCCTTTGAATGGCAGCAAAGTCTCAAATAGCGAAAAGTTAATTTAATCTTCATTATATCAATGGCTTTATAAGTATAATCTTGCTATTTTTGAGCTGCTAGAGCAAAACTACTTATTGAATGCATCAAACAATTGAAATGTCTAAGACCATTAGATTTTTCTTCTGCTTGTAAAAGATGCATAAACCAACATCAGAGAGAGGGTGAACCTGCAAAAACTAAAGGAACTCCTGTTTTTCTTTTCACTAAAATAAGCTTTACTCAATCAAAATTTTTAATCTGATAAGGGTGTCAGTCATCTAATTCTCATGCTACCATTCATTTCTTTTTTCTCTCTTTTTTTTTTTATTCCTCTTTTTGGAGTACCCCCGTTCTTCTTTCCTGTAATTTTTCTGCTTCTGTCCAATAAATATTTATTGTCTTATCCCAAAATTCCAAATACATATACTTATATATTTAACTAAAAAAAGAATCATTTCTTTTGTAAGGTCCAAAAACCTTATCATAATCTAAGCAAACAGAAGATTATGAATAAAAACTAGTGTCAAATGCTATGAAGCACCTTTCACAGTTATGAGCTTGTTTGGACGTTAAGAGAATTATTACTCCTCAGTCCTTGATAAGAATGTTTGGCATAGTTAAGTAGTCATAAATTAGATTTTCTTCTAGATAACAGCTCATTAGGATTATTTTTTTTCTTTCCTGGGATACTCATAGCTATCCTTTCAATCCTACTATCTTATCAATAGAACCAGATCCAATTCCATTCCCATAAATCTAATCCTACTTTTCACTGTCTAAAAAGGGTCTCATGCCATAGTTATATTGCGCTTGTTTAGGCATAGGGAAATTAACAGTATTGCATGGCCTTTGATCCATGAAGCATTAGTAGAAATTTGGGTGCTTTCTATTAAATTTCTAGGTAACTTAATATCAATAGCATAAAAAAAATGAATCACATTATGGCTCACAAGACCCTAGATCTAGTTCACTAGGGTAGAAAATATTTCCTGGAATCTTTTTTTTTTTTTTTTTAACAAGAAAAAAAATGTAACTGGGATGGTCCTAAATTTAGAAATATATGATCCTTTAAGATGAGTTGAAGAGTGAAACTCAAGGTTAGCAAATAAGTAAAAGAGGTGAACTCTATCTTCCACTCATCCTCCGGGATTGAATGAGCTTATAGTAAATTAATAACGAGGTTCAAGACCAACTAGGTTGAAGAAAACAATTTGTGATCATACCCATAATCCCATAACAAAGGACTGATAACTATTTCATGTTATAAATTTATATAGGATCTCATACATGAATTTAGAACACATTAATAATAAGGTTTGCATACCTGATTGAGCCATAACAGTGGATATCTGGAATCTCAGCCAAGCACGCCTCAGTAATTGCTCACTACAGCCAGGTCTTCCTCTCCGTACTCTATGTATTTTCTGATGGTAGCCTTCAATGGGACAAGAAGCGTATATATAGAGAGGAGAGGAGACCTAGCTATTTCATGTCATATAAAACTCTAAGAGTCCCCCCATTAAAGACTGCTAAAGTCACTCAGCCTACACTTACTGCCAATCCACATCTAATCAGATAATATATCCAATCAGATAAGAAGTGTGCTTAAGCCCTATCCCAAATGATCACATAAAACTGTATGGGTTTTTACCAGCATGTCTCAAATGGACCAAACCTTAAGCCCGTTTTATTATTAAAACAAAATCATACAATTAACGGCAGCCCACATATGGAATTTCTAACATTCTCCCACTTGGGCAATCATTAATTGTAGTTTTAAAAATTTTAGAAAAACATATTTCTAGAAAACGACTCTTAGGGCAATGTATAACTTTTATGTGGCCATAATTTTAAAAGAAAAATTTAGGTCTTGAGACGCACTTCAAACAATCCTAGCCCAACTAAGTTATTAACACTAAATCATGGCAATCATTGTGTCCACTTAAAAGACACAAGACTAATCTATCGTTACCAATGCCAATAACTTAATCTGCAATGGATCTAGATGTGGTAGTGTAGCAAGAAAAATAACATCTAAATGTGATCAACATATGATATTTTCATTGTCGGTCCTCCAAGTGATTTCATTAAAACTGAATGCTTTCCAAAGCAGTAGAAATCACTTGAGCTTAATTTTAAGTTTGTATGTCTCAACAACCTTATCAAGATATCCAATTAGTGTCATTTGAGACATAGCCTCCAAATTGACAAAACCGTCATACTTAAGACAGACACAAAATCTTAAGATTTTAATACAATGACATGTCATAAATAACCATATGTGCACATACAATATTAATCATATCATAATGAAAATAACTATTATCTTCATTAATAAAACATACCATCCAACAAGAATGTAAACAAACATAAAATAGCATATATAACATGCTAGCTAGTTTGAATAAAACAACGCAAACATCCCACTTAACTAAAAACATCAAAGGACTCCACAATACTCATGTTATCAACATGACTTTTGAAAACCCCTAGTCCTAAGTCCTTTGGTTAAAAGATCTGCTAAGCATTTTTTCTATTTCAATATATTCAAATCACAATAGTCTTCCCTTTTTCACTAAATCCCTGGTAGCCAGATACTTAATATCTATAAGCTTTCGATGCACTAGAGTTCTTGTTGTTCTTTTGAAAAGAACACAGCAGAACTGTTGTCACTAGTAAATTTTAAGAGGTCTAGAGATCGAATCAACCTACACCAAGATAGGTTATCATGTTCTTCAACCATATACCCTGTGTCGAAGCTCCATAACAAGCAACGAACTCAGCTTGCATAGTAGAAGAAGCAGTGATTGTCTGTTTAGAACATTTCCAATATATAGCTCCCCAGCTAACATGAAAATGTATCCTGATGTGGATTTCAGATCATCCTTGCAACCAGCAAAGTCAGAATCAGAGTAACCAATCAACTCAAGGTGATCAACCTTTCTATACACCAGCATAAAATCCTTGGTCCTCTACAAATACCTCATAACTTTCTTCACAGCAACTCAATGTTCTGGACCTGGGTTTGAACTGATATCTACCTAAGAACTCCCACTGCAAAAGCAATGTCAGGTCTGGTGCAAACCTGAGCATACAACAAGCTTCTAACTGCACTAGCATAAGGTACATTCTTCATGAACTTCCCTCTGAAAAATCATTAACGGGACACTGATCTAAGCTGAATCTATCACCCTTGACAACTGGTACATCCTCAGGCTTACATTTATGCATGTTAAACCTATCGAGCACTACGATCAATGTATGCTTCGCTGAGAAAGACCCAACAATGACGAGATCTGTCCCGATGAATTTCAATGCCAAGAACAAATGATGCTTCCCCAAGATCCTTCATGTCAAAGGTCTTAGATAACATCCATTTTGTCTCATGTAATAAACCAACATCACTAATGGCAAGCAAAATATCATCAACGTATAAAACCAGTATGATAAATTTGCTCCCACTGACTTTGAGATATATGCATTGATCAATCTTTATTTTCCACAAAACCAAGAGAGGTGATTACCTCATCAAACTTCAAGAACCACTATCGAGATGCTTATTTTAGACCATAGATGGAATTTGTGAGTCTACAAACAAGTTCACTATCTCCATTTTCTTTAAAACCTTTAGGATTGAACCATATAAACCTCTTCAGCAAGATCTCTATTCAAGAAGGCTGTCTTGACATCCATCTGATGTAACTCAAGATTAAAATGAGCCATCAATGCCATGATGACCCTAAAAGAGTTTTTAGTTAAGATATGAGAGAAAGTCTCACTAAAATCCACACCTTCTCTTTAAGAGAAACCTTTAGCTACTAAGTCTTGCTTTGAAATGTTCAATTTTTCCCTTTGAATCTTTCTTGGTCTTGTAAACCCACTTGCACCCAATGGGTCTGCAATCCTCTGGAAGTGCAACTAACTTCCATACACCATTATGTACCATAGATTGCATCTCTTCTCTCATGGATTCAATCCACTTATCTGACTGTGGACTGGAGACAAGCTTCTCCATATGTAGTGGGATCAACAATATGACCAACATTCATAATCAATCTCATCCAAATACACAATGAAGTCATCAGAAATAGCATGTCTTCTCTGCCAGTTCAGACCTTCTAACAGGTATTTGTGAAACTAGATTCTGTTGCTGAGGAGCTTTATTAGGAACATGTATAACAACATCAGTGGGAACAGGTGGTGCTACTTCAGCTTGTTCATTTACTTCCCCCCCATCACCTGTTCTTACAACATGCACAGGGAACAATAGCTTATAACAGATCATATAATGGAATAGTAACATCCTCATTTCGCTCTCCCTAATCTAAAGGTGAAGATTTTTCCAACTTCAGCAACATCAAATTCCAAGAACTTGGCAGTATGTGATTCCACTACTTTGGTTCCTTGTGCTGGGCAATAGAACCTGTATCTTTTAGAGTGATCTGGATAACCAATAAAGTAACAGCAGTGTAGATCTAGGGTTGATTTTTCCTCTCATTTGGGTTATAGATTCTCACTTCAGCTGGACACCCCCAAACATGAAAATGGTTCAAGCTAGGCTTTCGGAGTCCACAACTTCAAAAGGTGTTTTAGGCACCTGCTTTACTGGGAGCCCTATTAAGGATGTACAAGGCAGTTTTAATGGCTTCCCCATAAAGATATTCAGGCAAGTTTAACCTACTCATCATACTCCTCATCATGTCCTTAAGGGTGCGATTACGCCTTTCGGCCACACCATTTTGTTCAGGGCTACCATGCATGGTATATTGGGCAACCATCCCACACTCTTGTAAGTACTTGGAAAATGGCCCTATATGTTGTCCATCAACTCCTATGTTTTCCATAATACTCACCTCCACGGTCAGATCTCACAATCTTAATGACTTTCCCTAATTGTTTTTCTACTTCAGTTTTGAAAATTATAAATTTATCAAGAGAATCAGATTTTTCTTTAATCAAGTATAGAAAACCAAAATGGGAAAAGTCATCAATGAAAGTAATGAAATAACAATTTTTACATAAAGTGTTGGAATATGGTCCACTAATATCAATGTGAATGATCTCTAAGAGTTCTGAACTACATGTTGACCCATTTTTCTTTGTCTTAGTCAGTTTACCTCTAATACAATCAACACAAGTTTCTAAGTAATCAAAATCAAGTGATGGTAGGAATACCATCCTTAATGAGTCTTTCAACTCTTTCCCTTAATATGTGACCCAGACGCTTATGCGAAAAGCATTGAGGATTTCTCTTTAATTAAAGATCTTTTGAAGATAACTTTTTCAATATTTAAAGAGGAAATTAATATTTAAGGGTGTCTATAAACCATTGGACAAAACACATCCCTCCAAGAATTTTAGAATTTAAAAGCAACCTGAACTTTTGAATTACCAAAATTAAAGGAATAACCAATTTTGTCCAACAAGGATAACTGAAATCAAATTCCGCCTAAAAGACGGTACATAAAAAGTGTTTTCCAAAACAAGTTCAAAACCACTTTCTAAAATTAAAGAGACAATTCCTACGGACTCGAACTTCAACTTCGACATCATTCCCGAATTCTAAGCTTTGCCTCTATATCACTTGGCTTCCTTTTGTGTTTGAACCCTTGCATGGTACAAGCAGCTATGAACAGTTGCACCACTGTCAAGCCACCTAAGAATTTGATGGGACATTAACTAAATTGGATTCAAAACAAACGAAAGCAAGTGAGTTACCTTCTTGTTTATTTTTCTTTTCTAACCGAGGATTTTAATTTGAAGCAGTCTGCTTTCACATGACCTCTCTTTTTGCAAAAGAAACATGTTATGTCCTTTTTAATGGTAGCCTTAGGACCACCCACAATAGATTTTTGACCGGTACCATGCCTTTTCCCATCCTGAGTTTTCTTATGATGAGTAGATTTATACTTACCTTGACCACCCTTAGTAGAACTAGGATTGGAATGGGAAACAAAAAGTGCGGTTTCACTCTTTTCTTTCTTAAGCTTATCCTCCTCAGCCACACACTTAGAGATAAGGTCATTGATGGTCTAGGATTTATTTTGGGTGTTATAGGCAGTTTTGATTTAGGGAGAAGTCAGGTGGTAAGGAATTGAGAGAATGGTGAACCACAAAACTATCAGGGATTGGAATTTCTTTGTTTTTAAGCTTAGTTTGTACATGAACCATTTTGAGAATAAATTCATGAACCCCAGTTCCATTTTCATATCTCATACCCGCTAGTTCATTTATTAGCTTTCCAGTCTCAGCATTATCAGATACCTTGTACCTATCCCCCACAACTTTCATGAAGTCTTTGGACACTGTGAGTTTCAGGCAACCCACTCAAAAGGTGTTTAGAGATTGATCTCTTCATGTAGATCAAACTCAACCTATTTGATCTCTCCCATTTGTGAAAAGCCTCTTTCTGAGCTATGGAGCTAGCATCAGAAAGATTAGCAGGTTTCTCACTACGTAGAGCTAAAATCGATATCCATAATTCTCAGGGACAAATTCAACATCTTGCTTCCATTTCTTAAAGTTTGAACTGTTTAACAATTCAATAGTAGCACTTGTTGTTGTTAACGGCTAGGGAGACTGATTCAATAACAAAAAATTGCAACATGTCAATAAATTGAGTAATTAAAAACAAGAATAAAAATTTATTCTCCATGAATCCAAAGTGCATCATTACAAACTCTCCTTTGGGCAGAGAATGTAACATGCTATTAGGATCTCATGATCAACCCATGAAACTTAAATTAGAGTATCCTAGCTTTTGAAAAGTCTATCTCCTTTGGACAGATAAACCTTCTAGGCCGGTATACCCCAAACCATATGTTTCATGTATTTTATAAAATTAAAGTATATAATAACCCCCTTTGGGCGGGAAAACTATATACAATAATTTAAGAAACATCCCGTACTATAGTTTTCAAAAATCTCACAAATCTATATAGATAGACCACTTTGGTGGCAACCATCTACACAAACCTATAAGATTTTCTTAAGCGGGAAAATTTAATTACTCATAATATATCATTTCAAACCAAAATACATTTTAAAAGTATTTCAAGGATAATTAAACACAGTATTGCAACTTTAAAAAATGGAATCGAAATAGAAGCATTCACTAACATATGTTATGAAAACATGAGAGTACAAAATTATTTAGCTCTAACTAGGGAGAGTACCTACAGCTAACAGTTCCAAAACATATAAAATATGAAAATTAAACAGTTCTCAATAATTATTTATGTGCAACTATATTAGTTTGAAACATAACAAAATATTCATTAACAAAATAATAAATCATGCACATAATATCCAAAATTTAACCATACCATAAAATTATAAAATTCAAAAAATTAATTTAGGTAAAATTTTGGGAGGCAAAGGGATGGCAAAAAGTGGAGCGTGTACCACACTAGCCACTTGCTGCGCATGGGAGAAGGCCGCGTGGCCTTCTTCTTCCTCCTTCCGACCTCGGCTGGGGCGGAAACGGGTCTGTTACGACCTGTTCTGAAAACTTTGTTTTCGGGATGCCTTTTCATGCTTTTTCTCAAATTTCTTGTGTGGGGTTTGTTTTAAATTGCTTTTCTAACAATAACCCTATAACAATTTCATGTTTTATTAGGATAATATTTCAATTAATTGAAATTGCAATGACATGAACCCTAACTCTATTTCATAAGGGTTTCATTCTAATTTCTCAAAATAATATGAATTAAACTCATTGAATGATTATTGACTATGCATAAAACATACCATGAATCTAAATCTATGATTTAAATTGATTAAAACATACATGAAATCTTAGTTCTCAAATCAAAAACTCAATTTCGATTTTAAAACAATCCGAATTTCAAAATTCAGATTTCTCAACTTATAGTTGATGAAATCACCTAAATAATATATCAAATTAAAGATATGAATGAGACCTTTAAAAGCCTTAAATTGACAATTGGGCTCAATTTTTTTCATATATGAGTTCAGTTTTGAGTTTAAAGAAACTGACTTATATGAACCCTTATAATTTTATGTTTAATAAATAAACATAAGGGTTTTAAATTCATGTATATTAGGCTCTGATATCACATATTATAAATTTATACAGGATCTCATACATGAATTTAGAACACATTAATAATAAGGTTTGCGTACCTGATTGAGCCATAGCAGCAGATATTTGAAAACTCAGCCAAGCACGCCTCAGTAATTGCTCACATAACCAAGGTCTTCCTCTCCGTACTCTATGTATTTTCTGATGGCACTTATCACAACTGTATATCTTACCTTACTAGATTTCCTCCTCCTAAGACCATAACTCATGGCTTCCAATATCTCATCCAAGCTTGCATCAGAAATATCTTCGTTCAATACTACTACTTCACCCATAACATCTAACTCCATGTCTCGTCCAATACCTTTAGCAATGATATTTCCCAAAGTTAAATGTGAACGTTTAGCTGCTAGGAGAGGCAAACTAGGTGGCTGGCAAGGATCAAGGAAAAGATGCTAGAAAAGCTCGATTGGAAGGAACATCTCACCAAGAAAATAGAGGATGGAAAAGGACTAGGAAAAATCTAGATATAGGGGAGTATAAAGCAAAAGTAGTATAGGCAGTGAAGGGGTTGAATTTCAGCCACACAAAGTAGACAAAGAGCATAAAGAAATGATAATAATAAAAATTACTTCAAGTCAAAGGTCAAGGGTTAGAATATTTATGGCAGATCTTTATCATATACATTTATATATATTATTGTTTTCTTTTTATTTACACATGTTACATACATCAATATAATTACAAATATAAATTTCAAGTTTTAAGTTAACCAATGGTATTGTGAAAATTAATTTCATAAGTTACATGTATATATATAAGTGTTTATTTATTTTAATTCTACTTTGTATAAAATTTTATTTGACTATTCACGATAATTTATGTACAAACATTCTAAAACAAATGCTAAACTATTGGGTTATAACACTTGGCAACAACCTTTATTCTTCTTATTGCAATTCTTACCAGCCATACAAGGTTAGAAGCTACCCTATTTTTCTTTGTTTTCTTTAATAGTCGTAGGACTCTTGATGATCAGCCTTCCTATTGCACGCTGGCAGATTGATTTCAGCTCATGCCATGCCTTCTTGTTTCTTTTCCTTGGTCAATAGCTCCACCATTTTGGACGGCCTGTTTTGGCCATGCAAACCTATGGATAGAGGCCTCCACCTTCTTTCTGTTTTCCCTTCCTTATTGTGAAGCCTTATTTTCTCCTTCTTTATGGGTAGCTAACCTTTGATTTAAGGGTAGCAGCCTTGCTTGTGAAGTAACTAAGCTTTGTAGACAACGCTTGGTTATGTTAGTTCCTCCCTTCAGCCACTAGGAGTCCTTAAGTTATAAGGTAGCTAATGTGGTAGAAAGGTAGCTAATGTAGGAAGGACAACAATTTGGGTTATAAGGTAAATAATGTGGATTACTTATTAATTTTAGGTATTTCTTTAGTTTAGTACTTTAAGTTGGAAGAATTCTTATGGGTTAATGTTGTAATTGAAGGGCTGAGTGAAATTTAATTAGATTCTTGAATAAAGAATAAGGGTGTGGGAATAATTAACGTGGAAGTTTACAGTAAGTTGGTTAAAATTCAAGATTGATATTTGGAATATAAGCAATATAAAAATTAATGGAAATTGTATTGAAGGAAGGATGTTGCGTAGGGGTCAGATTTTATAAGTTAAAGAAATCTGGTAATTCGGGTATCTTATGAACTGAATTAGCTTAGTGATTCTAAAGAGAAAGTGTATCTTATGGTCTTGAGAAAATATGTAGAAAGTTTCATAACTTGATTTGAAGTATATTTGTCAGTTAAAGTTGTTGGACTACAACTAGCTTTATGCAGGATTTTAAGTGAGCTTTAGTTAGTCCAGAGGATTTTGTCTAGGGTTGTGGTTTAAATTAGCTTAGGACCTTCAGAGTAAGAATTGTTCCGAACATGTTAAGGGACAATTATGCCAGCTTTTCAGGTTTTAATTTCATGTTATGTGTATTTTGGAAGTGTTGAAAGTCATTGTTGGAATTTTTGAGTCTTGATTGTACCTTTTTGGTATAACTTGGTTTTGGAGAGTCTTACAAGATGATTTATGAGTGGAGTTCTAAAGATGAATTATTCTTAACATCCTGATAAACTACACTAGAAAGTCTCATAATTTAATTCTCAGTTATGAGAATTCTATAAATCGAATCCGACTCTAACAACCCGAAATTTTGTCTGTGCCCTGTTTATATTCAAATGAGGATTTCAGTAGGTTCAAGGCTGATTTTAGAATAAGTTTCTTAATAAGAAAGGTAGTTACGTCCTAAAAATAATGTTTGAACTTGGTTTAATTGAAATTCTTTAAGTATTTAAGTTAAAATCAAACATATCTCCAAGGTGGCTATGAAAATGTCTAAAGAGGGTTAACTTTAAATATATGCTGGAAACTTAGTATCTATAAATTTTCGTAATTAAAAGATTATAACCTATAAAAATTGAAAAACTAGGTAACATTTAGAAAATTTAATTGCAGCTCTAGAAAGTGTTGTTAGGGCCAACGACTTGCGTGAAGGCAAGAGGAAATGACGAGCAAGATTAGTAAACAGTTAGTTGATAACATATTCTTTGGTTGCTAGATTAATATTTGAAATTGTTTATGTGTATTTGAATATATGTGTTTATATAGAAATATAAAAGCATATGTAAGTGTTTTGATTGAGTTATTTGAATCATGTTTGACATGTGATATTGTTTGTGTTTGATAAGGGCTAATAAAACTAATTTTGTTTTCCAAATAAATTTTTCTCTAAAATAGTTTTTACTTCCGAAGTAGAATCCCAGGTGCACCGAGGATATTTCTAATTTGATATGTAATTTAAAATGTTGAGTACTCAGCCCCGGTAAGATGGATATATAAGAAGAATATATTTGGTATACGCAAAAATTGCCCTGACGAGACTGATATATACTGTGCAAAGCTAAGTTACTCTATTAGCCCTTTGTGTGCTTTGAGTGTTTTGATTGATTTGATTTGATTCTATAGTGTATTACTTGAACTGTGTTTATTTAATTTTATGTTTTCCATATATATGACGTTTAACGGTTTTGAAATTCATGATATATTGATATTATTTGACCTATGTATTTTATACATATGAAGAGTGATGCTAGTATCATTTGTGTACATTTTTCCATTCATTAAGTTCGTAGGACTCACCACTCTCTTGTTAATTTTTTTTAGTATCATGATATCTATGAGCATCAAATAACTAATATTGTGCTTGTAGAGTAATTGGCGGCAAGATATATTTTAGATTGCTTACTTTAAATTAAAGGATGAAAGTTTGCAGACACATTAGGGATTTGGTGTTAGATTGTATATTAGTTCAGTTATTTGTTATTGTGGTGAATAATGGAGCGGAGCTCCTTGTGTATATTGTGGTTGTATAAACTGGTTGAATGTAACCATGAATTATATGTTTGTATTTTGGGCATGTTCTAGTTTACATGGAACCATTGCCGAAATTTTTAGTCAATTGTTATACATTTCGGTAAATAAACATTTGTAGTTAAGTTGTGCTTTGTAGAATTTACTTTCATGTTTTGGTTTAGTCAAAATTCGTATATGTTTGTTGTTTGTCTTAAAGTCAAGGTTACGGAGGTTTGGTTACCCATTCTTCTAGCCAATCATGCCTCCGTGTGGGGTGTGACATGACTAGCTAGAGGAATGAAATGGATAACCGAATATATACCCTGATTTCAAATTAAAGAAACACATATGACCTTGGTTCATTTACTAATTTGCATAGTGAGTTAATTAAAAATTTTAGCAGAGGTTCTTCATAAAGTGGAAACATGCTCGATAATACAAATATATATACTCTAGTTACACTCCACCAGTCAATAACAACAATAATATCCAGAGGAAGCTCCGCTAAATTCATATCATAGACAATAACAATTATACTATTATACAAAACAAAACATAACACCCAAAGCCCTAATGTGACTACAAACTTCATCTTTTGGCTATATACCTTGCCACAATACAATCAACAAGTCACAAATCGATACTTAAAAAAAAACAAACAAGGGGTGAGTCATAAAGACTCAATGAGCAAAAAACATACCCAAATGGTACTAGTATCAATCAATGCATAAATAAAACATATAGATCAAATAATCTTAGAATAACATAAATTACAAAATAATTTAATTTCATGCATACATAAATATAAAAAAAGTAAAGAACCAAACAAATTTAATTCAAGTAAATTAATATGGAATCAAATTAAACAAGCCAAAAGCGCTAATCGGAGTAACTCAGCACCCGCACCCCCAATACAAATCCTCCTCGGGGTATTTTTGCTCCCGCACACTAATAATAAATATAACTTCCACACATATCCACCCCGAGGCTAAGTTACTAGAATATTTTTAATCAAATATCAAATAATCAAATCAAAGTATTCTAGGTGTACCTGGATTTTATTTCGGATAAAAAATAATTTTATTGGCCCTTATCAAACACAAATGAAATCACATGTCAAACACAATTCACTTAATAAGCGAAGGTCAACAATATAACATTTAATTTTATTAAACTTAATTATAACACTGTATATTTCTATTTAGCACTATATGAACGTATTCATACAAATACATCTACCCATTAATCATAATAGTCTAGTAATTAAAAAGTAACATTTTTCACATACTAGGCTTAAGGATTCAATTCGTCTGTTTCATCTAGAGTTTAAAGGTATCAATCCACAAAATATTCTGGAAAGTTGCTGCCTTACTTCAATGGGCAGACAACACCACAAGGAAGTTTCACTGTTGAAGGAAGAGCAGCTCAAGGGATTAGGGAGGCTCCCTGCTGCTACTAGCCAAGCTTCACTCAAGCAAGGTTGTTGTAGGTTTTGTGGTGGCTACAAGGCAAAGCATAAATGGACTGGAAGGCAAAAGCAAGATATGGCTAGGCTGAACCAAGCTGCTGTAAATTTTAAAATAGTAACAAGTTCATGGCTATTTCTGCCACATTCAAACTAAGCAAAAATATTGAAACAAGTCAAGGAGATGAAGAAGGCTTACAAGGCTGAACACGGCTACCAAGAGGAACAAATGGTTGAACTTGGCTACCAAGATGATCAAGTGCACGGCAAAAACAAGAAAGAAAGCAAATTTTAATTTAATTAGTGTATATAATTTTTGTATATATCTATGTATAATATTTATTTATTTCATATACTTGCATTTATTATTATTATTATTTTACAATCAAGAGTTGCACCAAATTATTCAAATCTCATGTTTCAATAACGGATTATGGCACTTACAATAAATAAATAAACTTAATTATTTATTCATTTTTTAAAACTAAAATTTGAACCAAAAAATGTAAAGCATGGTGGTGTTGACAAATTTGCTCCATAATATTCTTATTTAACACATCAAAGATGTTCAATTTGTAAGTAACATGTGCATGCATTCTATTAATTATTATTGTATTTAGTGATAGAAATCACCCAAATAACAACTTCTAATGATTTGTTCTAAAAAATTATTGTACAAATGCAAAGCAACAGTTTAAACAATTCAATTATTATTATAAGATTTAATTCTTTAAATTACTTTATGTTTAGTTTTACAATTTTTTATATTGATTCTTTTATATAGATTTTTATACATGTGTTCTTCAAATGATTGTTTTTTTTTTAATTTTTTATAATACTTATTAATTATCTAATATTGCACATATTTTTGTTCACATTAAAATTTTCTTAAAAGCTTAGTTTATTTTACCTAAAAATCTTAGAGATGAACTTGGTTTGCTAAATTTATATATTTAATCTCAATAAAATGTAAAAATTATTAATTTTATTTCTAATGTACCAAAAAGAAAAAGAAAAAAGAAGAGGTACAATAATAAGTTTTATTTGGTTTTGAAATTAGATCAAATATAAGTAGAATTATTGCACTTATTTTCTGCATCACAATTTTTATTTCTATTTTTTTTAATTTTATAATATATTCATCTTGTGTTTTCATTATTACAGTTCAAAATTGCAATGCTAATTTTACAATTTTGTAATTGAAAATTAGTATTTTCTTTATAAGCCTTTTTTATTCAAATGAATTGTAAATTAGTAAAGATAATTTTACTCTCATTACACATAAGAATTCTTGGGTTTGCTTCGAATGTGTATTATTTCATTGTATATGTTTTCAAAATTATTAGCATCATGGAATGAAATTAGAAATTTCAATACTAGCTGATAAAATTTTGAAATAATCTTGATATAATCTATAAATACAATGAAAAATAAATATTAAATAATTTCAAATAATTTCAATGTCAAATAATCAAATCAAAACATCCTATGATGCACCCGGATTATATTTCGGAAGTAAAAATTATTTAGAAAAGAAGAACACTTTTATTGGCCCTTATCAAATACAAACAAAGTTAAACACAATTCCATTAACTCAATGAAACACTACACATGCTTATGCTTCCATATAAACATTTCTATTCAAATATACATAATAAATACATATATTAATCTAGTAACCAAAAAGTAGCATTTATCCACTCACCTTTTAGCAATTTTGCTCATCATTTTCTCTTGCTTTTACCCGTATTGTTGGCTCATCAACATTTTCTAGAGCTGTAATTAATTTCTCCATGTGTTATAACCTTTTACTTACATAAATCTATAAATACTAAGTTTCATACATATATTTAAAGTTGACCATTCTTTAGGCATTTTCACAATCAACTTGGAGATATGTTTGATTTCAACTTACATACTTAGCCAATTTCAACAAAACCAAGTTCAAACATTATCTTTAGGAAGACTTCTTTTAAAATTAGTCTTGAAACTACTCTAAATCCTCATATGAACATAAACATGGCACTTGCACAATTTCTGGTTGCCAACATCATATTCCAGTGCTTATAGAATTCTCATACTTAGAAATTAAATTATGAAACTTTTCAATCTAGTTTATCAAGATGTTAAAACAATTCATCTTCAGCACCCCAGTCCTAATTCATCCTTTAAGACCTTACATAATCATTTACACCAAAACATGTACAATTTGGACTTGAAAAGTCACAACCATGACTTTTAACACCTCTAAAATACACATAACATAAAATTAAAATTTTGAAAGCTCTAAAATTATCCCTTAGTATATGTTAGGAACCATTCTTATTCAGAGGTTCTAAGCTAATTCAAACCACAACCCCCGTTTCCATGGAGAAAACCTCATCCTAAGTGTGTTACCTACACATTTACATGTTCTCTATTTAAGAAGGAACCCGTACCACACTCCCTCCCTCAACACTTGGGGAGAGAAATAAAAGATAACCTTTCTTATTCTTTATAGATATGTTCATCTTCATCTAAGTCAGACAAGGCAAGTCCACCCACCACTGCCTTACAGTCATGTGGCCTTTAATCAGCAACTTCCAAGGATAGCATATGGCTCATTAAGAAGGATGCACCATACAACCACTAAGTTGGAAATGGAGATTGGAGACTACAACTTAAGTTTCCAGACTTTAATTACTACACTCTTAAATTATGGTATAGGACCCAAATAATCGAATACGAGCTAACTTCCAACAGTAAGCAATGTATTTGAGTTTTTTCTTTCCCTTTCATTTTCTTTTGTAGTTGTTAAAGACTATTCACTTGAGTTGATCTTTTTTTTTAAGTAACAAAATTGTTATATGTATCGTTATACATGAATCTAATATTTGCATTAAATTATTGCATAATCTCTATTTGAAACAAAAGTACTTATAAATCTAGGTATAGAAGAACACATGCACAACGCAAACAGATGACAAAAAATCAATAAAACTATGTTGCTGGTTCAGCGCTATACAAATGTAGATTGAAGTTTAAACCACTATCCAGTATGAAATTGCTTGAATAAGAAAATAAGGATATAAGTAGAATAACAAGTAATGAGTAGATAAGAATGTAAAAGAATCCTTGTATAGATCTCTAGTTTGTATTGCTCCGATATTCCTAGTATACATGGTTCAACCCCTTTGTTTCTTTTATTTAAAAAGAAAAAATATTTGCATATAGCTCTGTTACTGCTAACTAAAAGTAAGCTAAGTCTGTTGGGTCAGGAAGCTTACCAAAGAAGTGAAGAACAATAATATTGATGTCTCCCAAAAAAAAGTCAGATATATTCCTAGATGTGATCCGAGCAAATGGAAGACTAGAAATCTTAAACCCAAATATGCAGGACTCTATAAACATTTGACATTTATAAAGCAAGAAACAAAACTTAACTTGATCATTTTAGTTGATCCACCTCATTAGAATGTAAAGAATAGATAAACGTGGTGAGGAAATATACTACAATCAAATTTGTTAATTACTTGCCAATATGTACAAAATCAAACACAAGCACTAGGTTGTTCCCTATCAAATCAAGATCTGTGATACTAGATTATGACTTACAGTGGAGGCTTTAGTTCAAGTAGCAGTCTTTGTTTGAATCCACTTACCTCTGCTGGCTAAAAAATAAAAAAAAAAACAACTATAGCATAAAGAAGGAAAGGTAAGCTGTTGCATTTTGGTACTGCAAAGGTTAACTTACATGGCTAGAACAGAGGAAGGATAGCTCTAGAAGAACTAAGAGAAAAAAAGAAAATAGAAGAGTGGGCTAAAGGAAGGAAAAAGAAAAAAATAATAAAACAAAAGAAGAATAAAATAATATACCTATAAGTCAAAAGTCATTTTTTAAATATGTGGTAGAAATTTAATTTTGTTGTATATATATATACACCTATATGTTAAGAATTCTTCACTTTTTAATTACTTTACTTATAATTATTTTCCACTTTTAACCACAAGCTACATGCACTACTCTAAAGCATATTCACTAAGGTATCAGGCCATAACACTTGTTTTAGGGTAGCAGCTTAGTCACCTCCTTTCCCTTTCATGGCCTATTGATAAAGAGCAAAGGAAGGAAGATTCTTGGTCCTAGGGTGTCACAACAAAAAGAGGGAAAGAGGTATGAGAAACTCCTTCTGGCCGTGCCCTTGAATTAGCTTAGGTGAGTTATTGGAATTCCTTTAAGTTGAAACTTAGGCTTGTTGTGTTATTAAAAGCTTGAACATAATAGGATTAGGAGAATTATAAATTGTGAATTAAAGTTTAATAACAATGAATAAATAAGGTAGTTGTACATAATTATTGAAATAGGAAGTTTGAAATTAATTGTGTTCAGGGTGGTAATGTATATTTTAAGTTATTGGTTAACTTTAGATAATTAATTTAAGTTGAATTCTATAAATGAAACATGAGTAGTATAAGGGTTAATAGAATTGTGTTGATTGTATTAGAAGGTATATGTATACATACATACATACATAATATATATATATATATATATATATATATATTATATATATATAAACACATACACATTCAAGGAAATTAAATACACTTTTAAGATATTCGATAAGATATTTAAAAGGAATTAGTTCCTAAGTAGTATGTTAAGTAAATATATATAGGATTGAGAAATTGTGGAATTAACTATGAAATGATTATCCTAAGTAACATACAAATTTATGATTTTCAGTTTCGAATCATGTCGCGGATATACTAACACACTCGAACTCTAGACGGAACAACGAACCGAATCCGTAAACTTTGTGAGTGGATAAAGTATTCTTTGCTTGCTAGATTAATGTCTTTAATTATTTAAGTGTGATTCAAATGAATATGCTTATATTTAGGTAATAAGAATGTGTAGTGCTATAATTGAATTATATGAATTATGCTTGACATGTGACTTTGTTTGTGTTTGATAAGGGCCAATAAAAATGAACTTTTATCCAAAATGATTTTTACATTTGAAATAGAATCCTGGTGCACCTAAAATATTTTGATTTGACTATTTGATATGAGATTATAAATACTCGAGTAACTTAGCTCTGGGGATGGATATGTAATGAGTATATATTTGTTGTGTAAGAGCAAAAATTACCAAGGGAGAATATGTATTTGTGCATGTACTGAGTTAATTTAATTGGCCATTTTTGTGCTTTGAGTGCTTTGATTGGTTTGTTTGTATAGTGTATAACCTGAATAATGTTTGTTTAAATTTTATGTTTTCTATGTTTACATACGTGTGAAATTTAATATTTTTTGAAATTCATGTTAGTTTGAAATTATTTGATCTATATTTTCTATTCATGTTTTGAGTGATGCTAGTACTCTTTGGATACATTTTTTTGCTAACTAAGTCTTTATGACTCACTCCTCGTTTATTATTGATTTTTAACATCAGAAGACCTGCAGTCGTAGCCGATAGATTCGTGACTTGTCAACTATTTTGCAGTAAGGTATACATTCGAGATCACACACTTAAAGCCAAAGGATGAAATTTGCATTCACATTAGGCTTTAGGTTGTCGTGTTTTTTTTTGGTATAATAGTCGAATTATTATTGTTTATGATATGACTTGAGTGGAGCTCCTCTGTGAATAATGTTGATGTTGTTGACTAGTTGAGTGTAACCAAGTATATATATTTGTATTATTGGGCATGTTCCACTTACGGGAAACCTCAGCCAAATTTTTTAGTTAAAGAGTTATGTGTTTTGATAAATAAGTCTTTGCCTATATTTTAGTTTGATAAAACTTTCCTCGTTAATTCTTGTTAGTCAAGTGTCATATGTGTGTTTGTTAACTTGAAATCAGGGTTAGAGAGGCTTGGTTACCTATTCATCCTGCCAGTCATGCCTTCGTATAAGGGTGTGAAAAGTTGGTATTAGAGCTTGGGTTTACAGGTTCGTGACTACAAATACGAGGCTTTGTTACTTTGTTTGCATATATTACCCGAGGTGTATGTGAACTTAGTGATACGTTCTAATTCATCCTGAAGCTTCAAGTTATGATTTTCTTAATGCACTGTCCTTTACTTTACATGATAAATATATATTGAAATCATTTGTATTTGTTTTAGATATGATACGAGGTAGTGGCTATATTGCTTGCCAAGAGAGGCAGTAGGATGCTGGCTCTGATCCTACTAGTCCCCAATTACCAGCAATCAAAGGTAGAGGTCGTCTGGGATGTGGTAGAGGTAGAGGCAGAGCTACTGAACCAGCTTAGGCAACAGCCCACTTGATCAAAAGAAGCTTGTACAGGGACTAAACCAAGTTTAGAGGACAGTAGGTGACCTAGTTGGGATTATGGCCCAATAACATCAGGCGTAGCCACAACCTCTTGCTCAGCCTCTGCATGAGGCAAACCCTCATTTATGGCATTGCATGATTTTTTAAAGATGCAGCCAACGAGGTTTTGGGTATGAACCCTCACTGGACCCCTATACTTTCTTGGATGAGTCAGATAAACTTTGTGTAGCTTTAGAGTGTGATCCCGTTTGTGATGTTAAGTTAGTCAGTTATCAGGTGCACGACGTAGCTTACGAGTGGTACAAGATATTCATGCAGCAGGCGGGCAGAGCCTATCCCACTTGTATGGCCAGAGTTAAGTAGGGCTTTCACTAGTTATTTCTTCCTTGAGAGTGTTCGAGATAAACATGCTCGGGATTTTGAGCGGTTAGTTCAGACCAAGGGTATGATAGTGACAAAGTACAAGACTCAGTTTACTAGGCTATCTTATTTTGCTCCATATTTGGTAGTTATTGAACAAATGCGAGTGAAGAGGTTCATTAATGGCTTGAGAAATTTTTTATTCAAGTCAGTGTTTGTGATAGACACTATTACTTATTCTCAGGCTGTGATGCTGCAAATCAATCAGAGATTCAAATTTTTGAGAGACATTCAGAGCATGAGAACCACAAGAAGGCGAGACAATAGGGTCCTTTTACTTCAAGAGCTGGTAGTTATTGTAGACTTAGGGGTGAATCTACCATTGTGCGTGATTCTTTTTGTGGAGGTTCTTAGGTAGGTCAGAGGCCATACGAGATGAAGTTCTTGAGGTTAATCACAGGTGGTTTCGTCAAGTGGCCCTCGATCATTTGAGTTTTGTTATGCCCTACTTGTGGTAGCAGACACACGGGACATTGTAGATGGGAGTCTAATGCTTGTTTTAAATGTGGTGCTATGGATCATCGTCTCAGGGATTATCCATTAATGAATGGGCAGTTTTGCTTCTACTGGAACGCCTCTTTCAGTTCATGGTAGATCCTCAGTTGCCTGAGACACTTCTTAGATCTCAGGGAGGTAGTAGTACCTTTGCTAGAGGTTCAACATCAACGGGTAGGGGTCAGGCCGTGTGTATACTCTGACGACACAGGACACACAAACTTCTAATGCAGTAGTAATCAGATAGATTATTTGTCTGTTCAGTTGGTGCTAAAGTACTATTTGATCCTGGAGCTACTTATTCTTTTATATCTCTGTATTTCGCCTCTCGAGGTTCATTTAGCAATTTCAACTCCGTTGGGGGAAATTATTTTGGTAGACCGATATATTCCTTCTTGTGAAGTCATTGCTGGTGATGATATATATTTTGCAAACTTGATCATTCTGGACATGTTGGAGTATGATATGATTTTAGGTATAGATTGGTTGCCTAACCATCATGCTGTGATGGAGTGTTGTGATAAAAATGTCAAGTTCAGTATTTCTGAGAAGCTAACTTTTGTATTTCAAGGGGATCGAAGTAAAATTTCTCGTAATTTTATTTTAGCTATTCAGGCTAGATGACTTATCAGGAAGAAGCATCATGCTTATTTTGTTTATGTTAAGGATACTCAGTTGGAATGTCCTCATTTAGAGCAAATATTTGTGGTGAAGGAATTCTTTGATGTGTTCTAGGAAGAGCTTGTTGGACTTCTTTCTGAGCTGGAGATAGAGTTCGGCATTGAGTTGTTACCTGGTACACAACCAATCTCCATTCTCTCCTATCGAATGGTTCCCAGTGAATTGAGAGAGCTAAAGGTACAATTGCAAGATTTTCTAGATAATGGATTTATTCGTTTTAGGTTAATCTCCTTGGGGTGCTCCTATTCTTTTCGTTAAAATGAAAGATGACTAGTTTAGATTGTGCATTGATTATCAGTAGCTAAATAAAGTTATAGTTAAGAATAAGTATCCCCTCATTAGGATTGATAATTTATTTGATCAGTTACAAGTAGCTTAGTATTTCTTAAGGTTGATCTTCGTACGGGGAATCACCAACTCCTAGAATAAGAGGGTACACATTTTAAAAACTGCTTTTTGCACCTGGTATGGATATTACGAGTTCTTAGTTATGTTTTTTGGGCTCACTAATGCTCTTACAGTGTTCATGGATCTAATGAATTAGGTGTTTAAGCCTTTCTTGGACCATTTTGTCATTATTTTCATTTATGATATCCTAGTATATTCTCGAAGTAAGGAGGAGCGTGAGAAGCATCTTCGCATTGTATTGCAAACACTTAGGAAAAACAAGCTTTATGCTAAATTTTCTAAGTGTAAATTCTGGTTGAATCAGGTGACTTTCGCCACGCATGTGATTTCTAAGGAAGGAATTTAGGTTGTTTCTTAGAAAGTGGAAGCGGTTCAAAATTTGGCTCATCCAA
Source organism: Quillaja saponaria (assembly GCA_029379385.1). Taxonomy (NCBI): domain Eukaryota; kingdom Viridiplantae; phylum Streptophyta; class Magnoliopsida; order Fabales; family Quillajaceae; genus Quillaja; species Quillaja saponaria. Next base: position 25,878,023 of record CM055607.1, read on the forward strand.
TAAATGTGTTTGAAATTTGAAGTTTTCTAGGTTTGACTGAATATTACAGAAGGTTCATTGAGAATTTATCTAGTATTGCTGTTCTTTTGACTCGGTTGACTCCGAAATGAGTTAAGTTTGTTTGGTCCGAGGCTTGTGAGGAAAGTTTTCAAAAGTTAAAGACTTGTTTGACTTCAGCTCCTATTTTTATACTTCCCTCAGGTACGAGTAAGTATACAGTATTTTGTAATACTTCATTGTATCGGAACTTGGATATGTTTTAATGCAGGATTGTAAAGTGGTGGAGTATGCTCAGTTGAAAAACCTATGAAATGAACTATCACACCCATGATCTTAAAATGGCGGTAGTGATCTTTACATTGAAGATTTGGAGGCATTACTTATATGGTGAAACTTTTAACATTTTCATGGATCACAAAAGCCTTAAATACATATTTAATTAGAAAGAATTAAATTTGAGGCAGCATAGGTGGATTGAGTTATTAGAAGATTATGATTGCTCGATTTCTTATAATCTGAGAAAAGCTAATGTGGTGGTGATGCTCTGAGTAGGAAGTCAATGGGTAGTTTATCTAATTTGATAGTTGTTCGCAGTTGGGTTATAAAAGATTTACTTAGGTGCATGGTTGATGGAGTTAGATTTGAAATTTCTCCTCAGGGGTTATTAGCTCATATTCAGGTGAAATCCACTTTGCTTGAAGCAATAAAGGCAGCACAAGCAGTTGATCCTCATATGTGTGAGAGGAAATTCAAATGTGATTAGTCTATTTTTAGTGATTTCAGGGTGGATAACGAAAGAGTGCTGAGGTATCATGCTTGTATAGTTGTGTCATATAATTCTGAGTTGAGGAAGAAGATTCTTGAGATGGCCCACTATTCATCTTATGTAATGCATCATGGTTCCTCCAAAATATATCAGGATTTGAAAAAGTTTTGTTGGTAGGATGGTATGAAAAAGGATGTAGCTTATTTTGTTTCCAAGTGCTTGGTGTGTCAATAGATGAAAGCTGAACATTAAGAACCTACAGGAATGTTACAAATGTTTGATATTCCGGAGTGGAAATGGGAGAAAGTGTCATACCCCTCACAGAGACATGACTTGGTTAAAGGAATAGGTAACCAACCTTCTGTAACCCTTGACTTTACCAAAACTGAACACCTATTACTCTCGAAACAATTATATTTAAAACCAACAAAAACTTTACCAAATTAAATTAAAAATATAGACTTGCTATTAAACACATAACATTTACTGAAAATTTTGGTTAGAGGTTCACAGCAATGTGGAATATGCCCAAAAATACAATCACATAATCATTGTTTACATATAACTAGACCACAATGACTACTAGTATACACAAGGGAGCTCCGCTCTAGCAGTATCATAAACACTAAGAAACCACTATACTATTACACAACATAAAATTAGACACCCACAGCTCTAGTGTAACTACAATTGAAATATTCGTCATTCATGATTAAAACAAACCAATCAGAGTACTCAATGCATACAAATGCCTAACTGAGTAACTTAGCCCCGTACAACAAATATCTTCCGCCACAGGGCATTTACGCCCCCACACAACAAGTTATCCTCCGTAGGCAATCCATCCCATCGGGGCTGAGCACTCAATTCTTTTTAAAACACTTATCAAAATCAGAATATCTCAAATCATAATATCCTAGGTGCACATGGATTTCAATTTTAGAAGTAAAAATCATCTCGGAGAAATATTCACTTTGTTTGCCCTTATCAAACACAAACAATTTCAAATATCAAACGTAATTCAAATAACTAAATGAAACACTACACATGCTTATTTTTCCATACAACACATCTATTCAAATACATATACAATTACACATAATAATCTAGTAACAAAAGGGTAGCAATTAACCATTCACCGTTTACCAATCTTGTTCGTTACTTCTTCTTGCATTCAAGTGTGTCATTAACTTAACATTTTTTTGGAGCTACAATTAAATTTCCAAGTATTACTTAGTTTGTCCATTTTATAGATTATAACTTTTAATTACGAAAAATCTATGGGTACTAAGTTTCATGTATTTATTGAAAATTTACCCCTTTAGGCATTTTCACACTATCTCAGAGAATATTTGATTTCCACTTATATACTTAACCAAATTTAACAAAATAAAGTTTAAACATTATCTTTAGGAAGTTAGCTATCTTTCTTATTTACTAACTTCTCCTAAAATCAGCCTTGAACTCACTTAATTCTTCACATGAATACAAACAGAGTATTTGCACAATTCCTGATTGTCAACATCAGATTCCAAGACTTATAGAATTCTCATACTTAGGGAATTAAATTACTAAAACATTTTCATGTCTAGTTAATCAAGACGTTATGAACAATTCATATTCAATACTCCACTCCTAATTCAATCTTTAATACCCCTTAACATTAGCTTCATCAAAACAGGTTCAATCAGGACCAATAAAATCACAAACCCCCAACAAATTCCTCTAAACTGACTAAAGCTCACTTAAAATCTTGCACTGAACCTAGCTGCAGTATAATAGCTCTACCGATAAATATATTTTAAACCAGGTTACAAAATTTTTCAGATATCATCTCAAGACCCTAAGATACATTTTTTCTTTAAAATTCTTATTTTAATTTAGTCATGAATACACTCGAGACACTGAATTTCTCTAACTCATCAAAACTGCCCTACAACACTTCAAAAACCATTTAACTCTCACTTTCAATACTTTACCCCACAACTAAACATCCTTTGCTCATACTCACTATCCACTTTCATCAAATCCTTCAACTCACCACATCAATTAACTATTCTTTGCTCTTATTTATGAACTTTTATTCAAATGAACTTGTTATTATATTTTCCATCAAAAGCTTAAACTAAACCTCCTAATGTCATTATGTTTCAAATTCCAACTCTTAGTTCTTGTCTTTAAGCTTTCTCCATTCATTTTATTTCCATCCTTTTCAAACAATATATTATCAACCTAATTATTTATTTTACTAAGAAATCTATATACATTAACCTTTATGCATATATTAACATTTGATTTCTCCCTAAGCATTTTGTCAAACACCTAAATATGCATATTTTAGTATAATTGAAAGGTATGGGTTCATATATATATGCCCCAATACACTGAACATATTCAAACTCCAAAGTTTCCACTACCCATAACAACAACTAACAAGAATACTACCAAATTAAAGAAATTAAAAAAAGGAAATTCTTAAGAACAAGAATCAATCTTACCTTTTAACCAAACATCCTAGTTGATGCCGCCTTCCATACACACTGACATGCCAAAATAGAAGTTTCCATGGCTGGAGGGAGGTTGCTGCCATCACCAACAAGTTGCAAACGTTGCCAAGCAAAGAATTCAGCTCGTTGAACTTCAACAAAAGGGATGTCTTCACGATTTTGGAAGGAATGAAAGGAAACCAAAAAGATAGCTATTACCTATGGTTTCCTGCACCTACTGCCAAGTATTACTTTGGTTATTTAGGTTCTTAAACACCCCAATAAGGCTTCACGGATGAAGGAACAAGCTGTATTAACAAGGGGAAGAAGAAAAGTTAACGGCCAGCCAAGAACACACTTAACATTGGCAAAATATTAAAATTGCAAGATGTAGAGAAGCCAATTGATGAGGAAAGAAAGGAAAGTTAAGCTTGCTATGGAAGAGGTTTAGTATGGCTTCTAAGAGGAATCACTCGGCAAAGCAAGAAAAAAAATGAGACAGAGGATGCAGCTTAAAGGCAGTGTAGCAAAAAGGAGAAGTTTACCAAACAAGAAAAATATGGAGAAATCTAGAACAAAGAATAGTTCGTGAAAAGCAAACAAGGGGAAAGAAAAAAAAAAACAAAGGTAAAGTCAGGTCAACAAATATAAAAAGTGGAGTCAAGGTAAGAAAATGATATGTGTGGTCCATAATTATTCTTAGTTGTATATATATATGCACATGTTGAATTGTATTGTTTACTTATTTAATTTGCCTATTAGGTGGAGATTAAATCTTAATATATATGCCTATACATAAATTATCCACTCACTTGAATTTACTTGGTCACAATGTTATTTACTTTACTATAATAAATACATAAAAATTTTAAAAAGTATACTAAGGTGACACTAAGATATCAAACTTTAACATGTTAACTAACTGTTACTTAATTAATTTATTTTTATAACATAAATTTACACATTACGTTTAAAACTCTACTCTACGATATCAAGTTATAAAAGGTATGATAGAAAGTTACTATGGATTTTGTATCAGGACTTCCTAAGACTTTTAAGGGTCTTAATTTGATTTGGGTTATTGTGGATCGATTGACTAAGTTCACGCATTTCCTTCCGTGAAGACCATATATTCAGCATACTAGTATGCTAAGTTGTATCTGAACGAGATTGTTTCATTACATTGAATACTAGTTTATATTATTTTAGGCTCTTGGTACTCAATTATTGTTCAGTATAGCTTTTTATCCTCAAATTGATGGTCAGTCTGAGAGAACTATACAGATCTTGGAGGATATGTTACGAGCCTATGTCAGGGATTTTGAAGGTAGTTGGGATCAGCACCTTCCACTTATGGAGTTTGCTTATAATAACGGTTACCACATCAGTTTTCAAATAGGGACCATTTGAAGCATTGTAGGGAGGAAGTGTAGATCTCCATTTGGATAGTTTGAAACAGGATGAGCATTAATTATTGGGACCAGAATTAGTTAAGGATGCAATGGAAAAGGTGTAAGTAATTCATGATAGGTTACAGACAGCTCAGAGTAAACCAAAGTCATATGCTGATAACCATCAGAGAGAGTTGAAGTTTGAAGTAGGTGACCATGTATTTCTAAAAGTTGCACCTTATAAGGACACTATGAGATTTGGTAAGAAATGGAAGTTGAGTCCAAGATTCATTGGATCTTTTCAAATCCTAGATAAGATAGGAATAGTGGCTTACAGGTTGGCATTACCACCAGATTTGGATACGGTACATCCAAATTTTCATGTATCAATGCTTCAAAAGTATTTGTCGGATAAGTCCCTTGTTCTACGAATTCATGAGGTACAAGTAGATAAGAAACTGACATATGAGAAACAACCAGTAGCAATTATTGATAAACAAGTCTATAAACTTCGATTGAAGGTTATTCCTTTAGTAAAAGTTGTATGGCAGCATCATGGTGAACGTGAAGCCACTTGGGAATCCGAGAAGGTGATGAAGCAATGATCGGTATCTATTTGAATGATTCAGATAAACAATACATTCCTAACTTTCCGTTTAAAATTTGGGAAGAATTTCTTTTAAGGGGGAGAGACTGTTATAACCCAATAGCTTAACGTACGCCTTAGATTGTTTGTACATAACTTATCGTGACTAGGTGAATAAAATGTTACATTAAATACTTATACATATATATATATGTATGAATACAACTGAGGGATGAATTTCCACAACAAATTCTAAAGTAAAACTTCAACCATAAATTTATATTTTATTATCTTGTTTGTCTTTCTTTCCCCCACTTTTGTGCACCTACTTGCCTTCTTTTCTCTTCAAAAATCTTGCAAACCAAGCTCCTTTTCATCATATATTGTTTTGCTTCCATTTTTTGCCGTGAGGAATTCTCTTGCAACCAACTCATTTCCCTCACTTCTCTTCCTTGCTTCACTTTGCCTTCTTAGTTGTGAATCGCCAGTTGGCTGTGAGAGTTATCCTCACCAAGAGGCATGGAAGGTAGCCTTGTGTTGGTCTTGCTGCAGCCATGGGTGAAGGAGTAGCCGCCGTGAGAGGGCAGCTTTTCCATCCTAGCTTGTGGCTCCTCCTTTCTTGTTCTCTTCAAGGTGAGTGTCTAGCTAAGAGTAGTTTTTGGTAGCCATAACCTCAAGCTATTGTCCTCTGTTTTGGGCAGTAGCTTGGGTGATTATGGCCACAAGAGGGAAAGAGGTGCAAGAAATTCCCTCTTGTCTTGCCCTTGAATTAGCTTAGGTGTTGTGATTTCTTATTAGGTGAGTTATTGGAATTCCTTTAAGTTCAACCTTAGGCTTGTTGTGTTATTAAAAGCTTGAACATAAGGGGATTAGGAGAATTATAAATTGTAAATCAAAGTTTAATGACAATGAATATATAAGGTAGTTGTATATAATTATTGAAATAGAAATTTTGAAATTAATTGTGTTTATGATGGAAATGTATAATTTAAGTTCTTGGTTAACTTTAGATAATTAATATAAGTTGAATTCAATAATTGAAACATGAGTACTATAAGGATTAATAGAATTGTCGTGATTGTATTAGGAGGTAAATATATATAAACACATACACATTCAAGGAAATTAAATACACCTTTAAGATATTCGATAAAATATTGAAGAGGAATTAGTTCCCCAGTAGTATGTTAAGTATATATATATAGGATTGAGAAATCATAAAATTAAATATTAAATGATTATCCTAAGTAACATATGAATTTATGATTTTAGCTCCGGATCGTGTCACTGGATATACCGACACTCTCGAATTCTAGACGTAATGACGAAACCAAATCCGTAAGCTATGTGAGTGGATAACATGTTCTTTGGTTGCTAGATTAATGTGTTTAATTGTTTAAATGTGTATTTGAATGCTTATAACTAGGTAAATAAGAATATGTAGTGCTATAATTGAATTATTTAAATTATGTTTGACATATGGGTTTATTTGTGTTTGATAAGAGCCAATAAATATGAATTTTATCCAAAATAATTTTTACATTAGAAATATAATCTAAGTGTACCTAGGATACTTTGATTTGACTATTTGATATGTGATTATAAATACTCGAATAACTCAGCCCCAGGGGATGGATATGTAAGGAATATATATTTGTTATGCGGGCGCAAAAATTGCCCATGGGAGGATATGTATTTGGTGTGCAAGTGCTGAGTTACTATAATTGGCCCTTTGTGTGCTTTGATTAATTTGTTTGTATAGTGTATTACATGAATAGTAGTTTGTTTAAATTTTATGTTTTCTATATTTACGTACGTGTGAAATTTAATTGTTTTGAAATTCATGTTAAGTTTGAAAATATTTTATTTATATATTTTATTCATGTATTAAGTGACGCTAATACTCTTTTGGTACATTTTTCACTTACTGTATCTTTATGACTCACTTCTCATTGATTATTATTATTTTTTAACATTAGTAGACCAGCGTTCATCGCCGATAGATTCGGCACTTGCCGATTGATTTGGTAAGATATGCATTCGAGATCACACACTCGAAGCGAAAGGATGAAGTTTGACGTCACATTAGGCTTTGAGTTGTTATGTTTTGTTTTGTATAATAGTTGAATTATTATTGTTTATGATATGACTAGAGTGGAGCTTCCTCTATGTATACTATTGAAGTTATTGACTGGTTGAGTGTAACCAAGTATATATGTTTGCATTATTAAGCATGTTTTATTTTGCTTGGAACCTCTGCCAAATTTTTTAGTTAAAGTGTTATGTGTTTTAATAAATAAGTCTTTGCCTATATTTTGGTTTGATAGAACTTTCTTTTTTGATTCTTGTTAGTCAAGTGTCATATGTGTTTTTCTTGATTTGAAATCAGGGTTACGGAGATTTAGTTACCTATTCGTCCGGCCAGTCATGCCTTCATATGGAGTGTAACAAATTAAAAGAATGAAGACAAATTAGAATAACATGTGGCATAGTTTAGTAGATTTTTAAGTAGGCATTGCTAACAATTAGAATGTGTAGTCTATTTTTAATATATACTAGTTTTTAGTCCTGTGCTCTGCACAAACAATAATAAAATTCCATTTTTAATTTTCAATTTAATTATATTTAAGAAATTATAATATAATTACAAAATTGACAAATAATATTAGAGTTTTTCTATACTTGAATGTGATGAACATAAGGAAATATATTTCGGTGATAGTAAAATATACATACACAAAACAAATATTTGTAAATAAAATAAGCAAACCAAAGCCTCATGGTACTATCAGTGGCTAAAATACTTTAATTTATTATTATAAAAAATAGAAAAATAGTTATTTTTATTGTTCAAGAATAGTGTATTATGCAACATGAACAACAAATTAATTCCAACTCTTCCCAAAAAAATGCAACTAATATCATTCAAGACATTTTATTCAACTATGGTAAGAAACTGCAAGTCACAACTATAATTTTAAAGCTCAAACAATATATTAATCAAATTGACAAATATATTTCATGTCGTAAGGTGTTGTATTTTCGTTGAACAAGGTAATCAAATTGTGGATATTATTGACAAATTTTGTGAATTAATTAGAAATGTTTGTCAACATGAAAAAAATATATAATGAAAAATATTAATAAAAAATATCATACCTTAAAAAAAAAAATTACCTCATATACAAACGTATTAGTAACAATTTTTTTAATTAATAGTTACTTTTAAATGGAGAATAATGAATACTATTAAAGATGATTTACTATAATTTCTCTTATTTCCTTCTAAAGTGTACTGTGACTTTTTTTAGGTGTACAACAATTATACATGTGACATCCAATCATCATGTGTATGTAACATTATCGTGCCACATGGCGCAATTATATAGAGATAAAATGTATACATAGCAAGCAATTAGCATGTGGAATCTCCTCTTTTTAATAACATACACATGATAATTGGACAGCACATGTATAATTGTTACACCTAAAAAAAAGTCCCTACTACACCTTAAAAGGAAATAAGAGAAATTGTAGTAAAACATCTTTAATAATATTTATTATTCTCTATTTAAAACGTAAGTATTAATAATAATATTTGGCTATTAATAACATTTGTATATATGGTAAATAAATGGTCAAATTAAGTGCTTTATCGAAATTATTAGAATGAGCAATTGCAGGTATTTATAAATGTGCATTAATCTTGCAATTTAAAATTTTATCAACCCTCTAATCCGTTATAAGGAAATTAAAGTGTAATAACTAAATATAGTAATTGTTAAAGAAATGCAATTCTTGAGTAATTATTTTGTACAAATACCCACGTTGTTGTGTAAGAGAGTGCACAGTCTTTTGCCAAGAAAATAAACTCTTTGTGGCTTTAAAGAATTTCATTTCTCTCTATGAAGGTGAAGGTTTTGTTGATCTTCCATTTCCTCCTAATTGTGCTTCTCTTGGCTTTTTCAACCGTGGCTTTTTCAACCGGTAATTCTCCTTTTAAAGAAATTTATATCATACTTTAAAGAAATTATAAATTATTTTTAAGTTTTTTTTATAGGAAAGAACTATTTTCAATCAGAATTAAATTGTATCTCGTTAAAAAAAAAAAAAATTGCATGAAACTAAGTTGAGTTAAGAAAAGTCTTGGATATCTAAATGCTGCATGTGTAAATAACAACAATTTCTATATGGAAGGATTATGTACAGAGAGTTTTTTTATATGAACACTTCCTTTTTAATAAAATTATAATTTTAACTTGGAAGTTACTTTTTTCATGTTAATAGTGTCGTGCACATAGCAACCAACCTATATATACAATTCAAACTCTTTTTTCCAGGTGATGCAAGCACATGTCGTACTACACCGTTTCCAGTAGAAAAGTGCGTGAATGAGGATTGCGATAAGCAATGCAAGAAATATTTTGGTAACAACTATAGAGGTGGCTGCGTGGACATTAACTGTATATGTTGTTGGAATATATAAGAAATGATTTTTTTGGATAATTTTAAATGCGATTATCTAGTATGTTGGTTCAAATTTGAATAAGAAAGATTATTTTATCCGTCTAATCATTTTTTATTTGTTTAATTAATTTAAGATTATATTTAATTTAGATTGAAAATATGGATCATGAAATATATTAATTTGCAAGATGAATGCAAATTAAATAGTAAAGAGAATAAATGAAAAATAATGAATTAAGGTAACTCACAAATAGAGGAAGAGTGAGAGTAATATTTTAAATATATTTAGCACATATTTAGGAGTGCTTAAGAAAAAGGGTAGTCATCGTATCAAAGTTCTCCTCATAGTTCATCCGCACCCAGTCTCGAAGAGAGTTACCAAGGAACTGCCCCCAAGCCGTAGGTTTAACCAATGTCATTCAGATATTTCGCACCCACTTACAATCTCGGAGAGCATGCAAAGGAGTTTCCTCTTGGTTCACACAAAAAGGACAATTATCCACATGAACTAGAAGTCAAAGAAAATAATGCATTCTTTGGGGACACAGAGCTAAGAGAGTCACTAGAACTGAATGTGTTGTAGCTTGGACTTTTCCTTCTATGGATTGGGTTAAAATTAATACAGATGGAGCTGTCAAATATGGAGGCTTTGCTGGTGCTGAAGGGGTGATAAGAGATTCTGTTGGTGCATGGGTTGGGGGTTTTGCACACAATTAAAGCATTTGTTCGATTACCGTGGTGGAGCTTTGGGGAGCCTTGTCTGGTCTTTGTTTGGCTTGGGAGCTAGGATATAGAAAAGTGGAATTGGAAATGAACCACCTTCATGGTCAGATCATCAGGAGCATACGGTGTTTGATGGGTCGTGTTTTGGTTATCAAGGTAACTAGGTGAGACATACCTAGGGTGGCAATGAGCCGAGCTAGCTCGTGAGCTACTCGTTAAGGGCTCGAATCAAACTTGGCTCATTTTTTAAATGAGCCGATCTTGAGTTTTATTTTAAGCTTGTTTAGTAAAATAAGTCTGAGCTCAATCATTACAAAATTCGGCTTGTGAGCTTGTGAGCTCGTGAGCTGGTTTGTTTAATATTATTAATAAATTTTTTATTATTTATATATATATTTATAATAAATTTATTTATATACAAAAAACTAACACAAATTATTGTTTAATTTAGTGATAATTTACACGAATACTCACTAAGTAATCTTCAGTTCAACTCTCCTTATTAACAAATTTTTTTAAAATTTTTTAAAAGTCTTCACGAGCCTGAAACGAACTCGAGCTGAACTCAAGCTTGCCTTGTTGACAAGCCCTATACCTACATGGAAGGAAATAGCGTTGCAGATTCGCTTGCTAGTTATGCTCTTCAACTCGAGGTGTCTCACGCTCGTTGGATCCCGTTTTAGTCTTTGTTTTGTTGGGTGTTTAAAGAATAAAAGTAAAGAGAACTTACACGTGCCTATTTGGATTGTGCATGTTGTATGACTAAGATATTAAGTAAGCTGTACATGTGGCGTGCAAATGTGCCACGTGGCATAATTCTACAAAGTTAGAGTGCATACGTAACGTGCAATAAGGGTGTGTGCTTTACTTTCAATATGATATGATAATTTGATATATTCATGTATATGTATGATAAAGTTAAATATGTTTTTAATACATGCTATAGTGTAAAAAAATATTATACAATTATGCGTATATGTTTTTTTTTTTACATATTATTCAAATTATTGTGTAAGAAAATATTTTTAATTAGTAATCAATTAAATAAAATTTATTAATTTTTATAAGGATAAATTTATATATTAATAAAAACATTTTTTTAATTATTAATTAATTAAATAAAATTTATTTAATTTTATATATTTTTTAAATGTGACCTTATAATGAATTTTAAATTAAAAAAAAATCAAAACTAAAATTTTTTAAGTTTTGTTATTGGAGTGAAATTTTTACATTTTAAGATTTTAATTTTTTATATTTTTATTAGATTTAAATGGAGATTTTTTTTTTTTATTTCCATGAATTACTTTAAGTAAATAGAGAATAATTATTGAAAATAGGATTTGGACTTAGGGATAAAATCAAACTAGTTAATTTATATGTGAAAAAAAAATCTAATTTGCATAAGTTGTTCAATATCAACTTTTATAGATTTGCAATTTGACTCATATTAAATCTGATTGGTGTTGGTTCGATCTATAATTGAAGCTTCGCAATTGGCAATCAAATGTGCCAAGCTACGTACAAAATGGGCTCTTAATTAAGCCATACATGTAGTCCGAAGTTTAAATCAAATACCAATGATTTTAAAATTATATATTAGTCCCTATCATTTGCAACTAAGTTTGAATTATACCAATAATTTTAAATTCTGTCACTTTAATTTTTACTATTTAAATTGACTTTATAAAAAATTAAATGTGATAATGTTTTTTCACAGTTTCTAACGTCCTAAAACCATCGTGTACTTACGTGGAATCTAAAAAATTTATGGGCGCAAAATAATACATATATATTCTATAAAAAAAAAAAATTAACACAAATATTAACAAAACGTCATGTATCATATACAAATACTTACCAAAATTCATAATCTTTTCATTTCTCATTAATAACACAAACATCAACAAAAATATTATTTTATTTTTATAGTTGACTCTAAAATTGACTTTCTTTTAAGAAACAAAAACCTAATAATATAACCTCTTTTTTTTTTTCAAAGAAAAAACAATATAACCATATTGATTAGCCAAATCTATATATAGTTGGCCAATTCTTAAGAATAATACTAGATAAGAAACTACATGTTTAAGAATAATATTAGGAGGAAACTACATATTGCAGAAGAGAAACAATATAAGGTCAAATGACATAGAACCCTACGGTTCCCACCACACCAAAAGAATGAGTAATAAGTGAAATAACATAGAACCCCATGATCCCCACTCCACCAAAAGACATTAGAAAGACAACATTTTAACTTTGAATTCTATTCATTTCCAGGTCCAATTTTAACTCCTATTTCTATACAACAACCAAGAGTCCAAGTGAGAATTGCATCATTGATCATACAGTATCAGAATGGAAGATGACTTACCAGTTATGAATGCATAAATCTCTACACATTCAGACCCAGACACCCAGTCAAAGATATTGATAGTGAAATAGAGAAAATTTTGGCATTACCTCCAAATTTCAGGCATCCCTAACTTCTTTGGCCTAACTAATTGCATTGTACTTTCAAGTTTAATTATTCTTAATCCCTAAAACTAGAAGACGCAACTTTACTTTTTATTTTGAACTATTATTTTATGTTGCTTAGGCTAGGACCAAGATACAATTATGTAAATTGATGTTTAGTATGATCCGAACCAATATCTTTATTTTATATTAGAGACTTTTATTTGTGGAACAATAAATTTGAGATTAAGTTTGTAAATTTTAAAATGGTGGGAGCATAATTTTTTTTTCTACATAATTTAGTAGGGTTAATTTTATAATTTTGATATCATTGTAGGGTATGTTTTAAAATCTAATTAAGAGTTAGTTATCCCTACTGGGCTCTACCTACATCTGCCACTACACGTGGATAGTACACGAAGATAAAAGTATCCACGTTGCATGCATACAAAAAATATAAGCTAATTTATATCTCTCCGCTAGCTAAGTAGCAATGAAGGGTCTGAATCATGCCATATGGACAACAGCATAAAATCTAGTTTGTGCTTGTCAACAGATCACATTAGTTAGTCGCTGTTACGGTGATCTCGGTATGGTCGGTTCGGTATTGAAAGGAAATGTATACTGAACTGACTTCGGTTTTTGTTCGTTCCTATCTTGTATTGCAACCGAAACCATGGCTAATGGGTTGCTTAGTTTCAGTTCCTTCAGGCCCAAATTGGCCACAAAAATAAGGCCCATATTTTTTTAATATCACAAAACCAAAAACTTGTCTAACAAGTTATAACTTCATTTTTTTTTTTCATAAATCAATCAAAAGATAAACATACTAAAATATATAGGTTTAGCAAACCTATTAAAAAGATTAAATCAGTTAATTACTTAATTACATGTCTAAAGAAGAAACTCCAAATAAAACATTAGTTGTTAGTACACTGCCTACAATCTCCAAAATAAAAAATCCTGAATAAAGAAAGGAAACAAAAGGACAAGGATTGTCGAGATGCTGCCAAATCCTTTAATTTTGCCATCTTCATACCATTTTGAACCAACAAATGCTACACCCCGCTAGCAAACAGAGTGGAAACACCTGCAACTGAATATTTTCTTAAATTAAATAATAAAACAATCTACTATTTACTATTCAACAACAAATCTTACTGAACTTCCATAGAGTTACAAACTATAACCTCTATGAATAGACATGGAATATATAGAAAACATGGGAAGAGAGACAGAAGGGAGTCACTTTCGAATTACTTTCAGGAAAATGAATAAAATTCAAAATACTCTCCAATATACATCCATATGAAGTAAGCAACAATGCATGAACATGTCCAGAAAGTATCAAAAAGTGGAAATTCAAAGAATAACACATGCTAAAACCCCAAAAGTTAGTACTAATTGCTTCAGCCTACCACAAATTTTCTCAGGGTACAAACACAACACTTAAAACAATTCATTCAACAAGTAAAACCATGATGTACTTCACATACCCACTTCCATATCGATGATTCCCAAGAAGCCCATTATACCCAGAAAGAAAGTTCAAAGAAAACCAAACCCAGATGTAAGAACATCCAATTAAAGAACCAACAAACACAGAATATAAAGAAAAGAAAGATATAATCCAAAAAAAAAGTGCAAATATTATCTAACCAAGTGAGCAGTAGGCAATGCAATCAGATCCGTAACAACTTGTTTGATCGTAAGTTGTCCGCAAGTTGTCCAATATGGAAAACTAGATGTCTGAGATGAAGGTCGAAAGGAGGGTGGGTGGCTGAGATTGTTGGAGAAAAGTCAGCATTATGTTTTCTTTTATGTTAGTTACTTTGTCCTAGTCTACAGGAACTTGAGAATATTTAGTGTAACTGGTTTTAACTTACCAGATATCTAGGAATCAGTTGTAGCTATTTTATATTAGTTCTTATTTTGTTGTTATTAGCCGTTGTAAGTCCAGCCTATTTAAAGGCTTCACTTAATGAATAATAATTCAAGCATATGCCCTTTTCTCTGTGTATACTTGTCCTGGAACTTTGTGGTAACAGTGGTATCAGAGCCTTAAAAAAAATTAATAGCTTTCCTTTGTATCCAATAGCAAGCCCTTTTTTTTAACAGCAGCAGCTTTACTCCACCTAACAGTATCATATTATGAATGACCTCTGATAATTATGTTTAACCTACGATCCCCCATTTTGATGGTCATTATGATCATTAGAGCATGTCGATGGAAAACTTCTTGAGATCTAAGGAGTAATGGCAAGTTGTCTCAGATGGACTACCAGCACATGTAGCTGGCACAATGCCAGATGCTCAGAAAACAGAAATAGAAGGACTGAAGTTAAAGAATCTCAAGACAAAGAACTATTTGTTCCAAGCCATTGATTGTTCAATCCTGGAGATAATTCTTTGCAAAAATACTTCCAAGCAAATTTGGGATTCCATGAAGAAGAAGTACAAAGGAAACGCAAGAGCGAAGTGGGAATATCTTTAAACTCTTCGTAGTGAGTTTGAGTTGTTGAGCATGCAGTCGGGACAAACAATCACAGAGTATTTTTGCAGAGCAATGGCAATCGCAAACAAGAGGAGGATCCATGAAGATAAGCTTGAGGATGTTGAAATAGTCGAAAAGATTATTCGATCATTGTTACCAAAATTCACTATTTTCTTTGCTCTATTAAAGAGTCCAAGGATCTTGACACTCTTTTCATAGATGAGTTGCAAGACTCACTGCTGGTCCACGAGTGAAAAGTAATCCAACAAGATAAATAAGAATAAGCATTACAAGCCTTCACCAACAATTAGTCTTCAACTCCAAATAGAACAGATAGAGGAAGAGGTAAAGGATCAAAGATCAAAAGATCGTAAGAATTAGCAACACCAATCCGAATTTCAGTCTGGTGATTCTCAAGGAAGAGGAAGGGGACGAGGCATATCGAACTTTGGTTCTCATAGACCAAAGACAAGAGACAAGTCCAATGTCGAGTGCTATCTATGCCATAGGTATGGACATTGCAAATCCGAATGTCGAA
This sequence comes from Quillaja saponaria, assembly GCA_029379385.1. Classification (NCBI taxonomy): domain Eukaryota; kingdom Viridiplantae; phylum Streptophyta; class Magnoliopsida; order Fabales; family Quillajaceae; genus Quillaja; species Quillaja saponaria. The sequence continues at coordinate 25,893,934 of CM055607.1, forward strand.
CTAATCTATCTAAGAATAATAGAGAAAAATCAAATTTTGCATAAAATGAGGAAGAAATATCGTTGTTAATGGTTTGTCATGCAAGAGAATAAATCCAACACAAACTTGTGGTATTTAACACTGGCTGTAGCAATCATATGTATGGAGACAAATCAGCCTTCACCACCTTAGATGAATCATTCTGAGATAATGTTAAGTTTGGAGACAATTCTACAGTCTCGGTCATGGAAGAAGAACAGATAACCATTTAAAGCCAATTGTGATGCTGCTAAAAAATTTCCAATGTCCTTTTTGTTCCAGATTTGAAGACCAACCTACTAAGTATTAGTCAGTTGCAAAAGAAGGGTTATCATAATTGTATTAATTAAGAGTGTGTTTAGAACAATTTTTTTTAATGAAATTCAATTCATTCTAAATGAATTTATCTAAATTCTTATATTTTGAATGCATAATGAAAGAGAATTCAATTTATTGTAAATTTCATTTTATAACTTTTTTCTCATTTTGAATTCTTACCAAATTTGGATTTGATTTAAAAAGAATTCAATTCAATTAGATTATTAAAAAAAATGTGGGCAAATTTGTCCTTGAACTTGTTTACTTTCTACCTAGACTCTATTGCAACCACTGTATATTGGGGATGACATAATGACCCCTACAAAGTCTCACCCCTCTTCTCTTCCTTCCATCTGGCCAGTTGGGCTCGTCTCATCCAAAAGGCTTCAAAGTCATCAATTCCATATTATATATTATGCTGCATTTTATGACTGGGTTTTCTATTATTATTGCTTGCTGTCCTAGGTGCTTCATACGAAAATTTAATAATTTGACTACATTGTTCATACAAATATCAAATAAATCAAATCAAGAGAGAGAAAGAGGGAAAGAGGGAAAGAGAAAAATGAGAGGGAGGAACATAAATATTTAAGTAAACATAGAGGGTAACAATGTCAAAATATTAAATTAAATTGAACTTCTATCATTGATATTTATAATCCACACAACATAATTGAATTCAATTCAATTTAATTCTGTCAATAAAAAGATTTGTTTCAAACACTTAAATAGAATTCAAATTGAACTCAATTGAATTGAATGAAATGAAATTAATTAAATTAAATTCTTGTATAGACTTGTTCCAAACATGTCCTAAAGATAGAAGTATGCCGAATTCAAGATTCAAATTTGGGCTTAATTGCCCATGTTACAATGACTGCAAACAGAATGTTTCCTCTCTATCTCAAAAATATTAATCAGTCATGGTCAACTAAATTTTGGGGAGTTTTTGGACAAATGGGTCTAACTCCCAAATCTTATATCCCAAATGGTAAAATTCAAAACATAATATCCAAAATACAGGTAACTTTAGAAACCGGAGAAACTGGATTTGCAAAATCAAGTTTCAACTTCCATATCAGCTTCCCTCTCTTCAAATTGTCCACAGTGGCAATTCTTTAAGAAACCAGATTTACAAAATTCGGTTTCTCAATGGCATTTTCGTAAATCTGATAAAATAATAATTTATGTAAAAAGAAATATTTAAAGTGTATGATATTTTTTAAATTTATAGTATATGATATTTTTTTTTAATTTAAAGTGTATATATTTTTCAAATTTATAGTGAGTGATATTTTAAATTTGAAAGTGTATGATAATTTTTAAATTTATAGAGTATGATATTTTTTTAATTTAAAGTGTATGATAATTTTTAATTTATAGTGTATGATATTTTTTTAATTTAAAGTGTCTGATAATTTTAAATTTATAGTGCATGATATTTTTTAAATTTATATGTATGATTTTTTAATTTGAAAGTGTATGACAATTTTTAAATTTATAGAGTATGATATTTTTTTAATTTAAAGTATTTGATAATTTTTAAATTTATAGAGTATGATATTTTTAAATTTGAAAGTGTATGACAATTTTTAAATTTATAGTAGATATTTTTTTAATTTAAAGTATTTGATAATTTTTAAATTTATAGAGTATATATTTTTTAAATTTAAAGTGTATTAAATTTTTAAATTTTAAAGTGTGTGATAATAAGTAGTAAAAATCCCTAAATATAAAAGTTACAAAATTATACTCTTTTTTTTCTTTATAATATATATTGGAAGTCATTTTAATTTTATAGTTTTAAAAATAAAATTAACTGTTTACAGTTTTAAAATCGAGTCAATATGATATATGTCGTCATCTTTCATCCAAATAATTCATGGTTATATAAAATAAAGTATTTAATTTTTTATTATTTAACAAAAAAAATATCATCCACTATCAATTTAAAAAATACCATACACTTTAAATTAAAAAATATCATATACTATAAATTAAAAAATTATCATATATTTTAAAATTTAAAAATACCATACATTATAAATTTAGAAAATATCACCCACTTTAAATTTTAAAAATATCATATACTATAAATGTAAAAAATTATTATATACTTTAAATTTTAAAAATATCATACACTATAAATGCAAAAATTATCATATACTTTAAATTGTAAAAATATCATATACTATAAATTTAAAAAATATCATACACTTTAAATATATATTTTTACATAAATTATCATTTTATCAAATTTACAAAAATACCATTGAGAAACCCGATTTTTCGGTTTCTCCGGTTTCTCAAAGAATTGCTGCCGTGGACAATGTGGAGAGAGAAGCTGATATTTCTGGTTTCTAAAAGTTACCCGTATTTTGAATATTAAGTTTTGAATTTTATAATTTGGGATATAAATTTTGAAAGTTGGACACATTTGTCCAAAAATCTAAATTTTGGGGGCCTCAGAACGCTTCAACAAAAAAGTACGGCATCTGATCTTCCAAGTTTTAGGAGCCACTCAACTGTTTGTGAACAATGTGTTGAGAAAATTGTTGGAGATTATGCACTCTGACATTTCCGGACCAATCAATTCTACTTCCAATGAAGGTAAACAACTATGTGATTACTTTCATTGATGATTTTAGTCAAAAAACTTGGGTTTACTTTTCACAAGAAATGTCCAAAGCTTTAACAGCTTTCTAAAAACTTTAAGGCACAAGTTGAAAAAGAAGCTAGTAGCTCGATACAAGTTCTGTGTACAGACCGTGGAGGGGAGTACAACTCACATGAATTTGCAAATTTTTGTAAGCAAAATGGGATCAAACGACAATTGACAATAGCCTACACTCCACAGCAAAATGGCATGTGCGAAAGAAAAAATTACACAATCCTAAACATGGTGAGAAGTCTGTTGGCAAGCAGCAAAGCTCCAAAGAAGTTTTGGCCAGAGGCTGTCAACTGGAGTGTCCACATTCTAAACAGAAGTCCAACTTCTAGCAGTTCAGAATATAACTCCAAAAGAAGCACGGAATGAAAGGAGACTATATGTAGGCTACTTTAGAATTTTTGGGTGTATTGCTTATACCCACGTCCCAGATGAAAGTAGAAAAAAATTAGATGACAAAGGAGAAAAATGCATCTTTCTTAGCATTGGTGATCAATCAAAAGCCTACAAGTTGTACAATATCCTCGCACTAAAAGGATTGCCATTAGTCGAGATGTTGTCTTTAATGAAGAAAGATTCTGTCAGTAGGAGTGAAGATGAAGCTAAACAACATATTATTGCAGAGTTTAAGGAAGAAAAGGTTGAAGAAGAGCAGTGACTTGGGAAAAATCTACAACAATCATCTATCATTCATAATGAGCCAGTAGCAACTCAAAACTCACCAACAGCTGCAATAGAACAAAGGCCACAGAGACTAAGAATGAGACCTACATGGATGACTGACCATGAGGTGACAGGGATTGACCTATCTGAGGAGCCACTTATACGTTTTGCGTTGCTTTCAAATTGTGATCCAGTAACCTTAGATGTTATTGAAAAAGAACCAAAATGGCAGAAAGCCAGGGATGAAGAAATCTTGGCCATTGAGTGGAACAACACCTGGGAATTAACAAATCTTCCAAAAGGGCAGAACACCATTAGTGTTAAATGGTTTTACAAGACGAAGTTGAAAGAAAATGGAGAAGTTGAGCAAGTACAAAGCACAGCCTAGTAGCAAAGGGCTATAAGCAGAAGTTTGGTGTGGAATACAAGAAAGTATCTGCTTCCGTTGCAAGGCATTATACAATCAGAATGGTTATTGCATTGGCAGTAGAAAACACATGGCCAATTTTTCAACTAGATGTGAAATCAGCGTTCTTGTAAGAAGACTTACTAGCACAGATTTTTATTGATCAACCTCCCAGATATGTTAAAGTTGGTGGTGAGCATAAAGTAATCAAACTCAAAAAGGCCTTATATGGACTAAAACAAGCTCCTAGAGCTTGATATAGACGTATAGATGCTTATTTCTTAAGGAGTGGTTTTTTGAGATGTCCATTTAAGCATACACTTTACATAAAAGTTGAAGATGGAAAAATTGTAATTGTATGCTTATATGTGGATGATTTGATTTATACTGAAAACGATAAAGAAATGCTTGATAACTTTATACTGTCCATGATTACAAAGTTTGATATGTCTTATTTTGGAATAGAAGTAAAAAAGTCAGCTATTGGAATTTTTATTTCGCAGAAGAAGTGTATAAGAAATTTTAACTAGGTTTGGGATGAAGAAATGTAATTCAACAAGTACACCTACTGAGATGTGGATGAAGCTAGAGAAAAATTCTATAGGAAAGAACATTGACAGCACATTTTACAAGCAATTGTGAGTTGTTTGATGTATTTAACAACAACCATACTAGGTATAATGCATGTTGTGAGTCTTTTCATCAGACACATGTAGCACCCGAAAGATATGCATCTCTTGGATGCAAAACGAATCCTCAGATACTTGCAAGGTACATCAAATTATGGATTAATGTATAAGAGTGGTGAAAGATCAGATTTGTTTGGCTTTATAGATAGTGACTATGTTGGAGATCCAGATGACAGGAAAAAGTACATCTGGTTATGTATTATGATGGGCTTAGGAGCAGTCTCATGGTTATCAAGGAAGCAACCAATTGTAACCTTGTCAACAACTGAAGCAGGATTTGTAGCAGCAACAGCATGTGCTTGCCAAGCAATTTGGCTAAGGAGAATTCTTGTCTGAGATGGTACATTTCAATCAAGAAGGACCCACCCTCATTTACTGTGATAATAGTTTAACTATTAAGTTATCCAAGAATCTTGTCCTACATGGAAGATACAAACATAACGATGTAAGATTTCACTTTTCTGCAAGATCTCACAAATAACCAAACAATTGAACCTATCTACTGCAAAAGTGCAAGATCAAGTTGCTGTCATATTTACAAAGGCCCTCAAGCTGGATGAATTTCAGAAGCTTGGTAAGTTGCTTGGAGTCTGCATGTTTAAAAGTTCAATTTAAGGGAGAATGACTTTGTATTTGACTGTCATTAAACTAATGTTATATCTGTTTAAGGGAGGGATTGTTGGAGAAAAGTCAATATTATGTTTTCTTTAATGTTGGTTAGTTTGTCCTAGTCTATAGGAACTTGAGATAAGTGGTTTTAACATACCAGATCTCTAGAAATCAGTTCTGGATATTTTATATCAGTTCCTATTTTATTGTTATTAGTCGTTGTAAGTCCAGCTTATTTAAAGGCTCCACTTAATGGATGATAGTCAAGCATTTCCCTTTTCTTTCTCTATGTATAATTGTCTTAAAAATTCATTACGGAACGAAAATCGAAAGCTTTGTGGTACCTGAAACCAAGCCAACTTTTTGTTTGATTCGGGTTGATTTATCATTTTTTACCAACCCATGTGCAGCTTGACTTCACTCAACTTGCCGTTTATGAATTAAATTGAAAATTTGTAAATTATAAAAATGAAAGTGATTTTCAAGTAAACTATAGAGATATATATATAATTTAACTAAAATTATATAAGATTTAAAAGATTCAGATACTTTTACAAGAAAAAAAATTAAATTAAATTATATATATTTTTACAGTCAATTGCATTTTATGAACTACTATCTATTTTATAATAGTCATTTTGAATTATCGAATTAGGCACATAATTCCACTTATTTGACTATAATTGGATAAATAACTCTCAATTATCTAAACTATACATTAAATCTAACAAATTAATTCAAAATAAACTAAACTATCACTATTATAAGTTTTTTTTTTTTTAATGTCTTTCCTATTTTTACTTTTATTGATAGATGTCATAACCAATATTGAAAACATTAAATTAGGAACAAACTAGTGTAACTCTTGATCGTAAAAATAAATGCAAGCATGGAAAATAAATAAATATTATAACTATATATAAGTATACATAAATAATTTATATACACAATTAATTTAAGCTTGGTTGTCTTAGACCTTGACTTATGTAAAATTTATCGATAAAGTGAAATAATCATAAACAAAGTAACATTTGTGTGAATAAACACACCCCGCCAATTTAGAAATTTGACTTTGACCACATTTTTTTTGTCATTTTTATCTTTTCTTTAAATCTCTCCACCGCCTCTGTTTTCTTGCTATTTTTTTTCCTCTGCTACCGACTTTGCACATGCCCTATTCTATCCTTTTTATGTTTGGTCGTGAAACCCTCTCTTATATGGAGAGAACTCCTCCTCTTAACAGGCCCCCCCCCCCCCCCATTTCCCCTCTCTTTTCTTGTTGGTGCCGTTGATGTGTGTGTGTTGTGAGGCCGTGTAACAGCCCTCTAAAATGTCAACATAAGTCCACTTTGATCCACTGTTTATAGCAGAATTGTTTTCTTTTTTTCTATTCTTAAATTGGCAAGGGAGTTGTGAGCTGCTTGCACTGAGAAGGTAAAATACTCTCCTTTTTATTTTTCCTTCTAGTCTTAACTGGTTTTCTTTTTCTTCTCGTCGTGTGTGTATTATGTACTAGGGTGGGTGTGCTCTGTTTTGAGCTAAAATTTTAGTCAAGTGGAGTGTGTAGAGGCTGTTGCCATAATCTTCAATATTTCTGGTGTGGGGGTGTGACCGAGTGAGTAATCTTGAGTAAGCTTTACATAAGGTTTGTAGCAACTGTGGTGTGGACGCTGCCATGCCCTATCTCGGTTGGTTGTAGCCATGAGGAAGGGGGTATAAGGCAGCTTTTGTGTTACAGTCCGCCACCCTTATCCTAGTTGAAGTTGTCTGCTATCTCTTGAGTAACTTGAGAGAGGACAACAAGCATGCTGCCATACACTGTCGTGGATCTTGGTGGAGTTTGAGTTACTCTCAAGTTCAAGTTCAAACTTGTTCCTTGAAAAGTTAATTTGATTGAAAGTGTTATTATAAAGTGTTTGAACTATAAAGTATTAGGTGCAGAAATTTTTAATGTCTTAGAACTTTGATTTAATTATATTAATGCTATTACTTTAAGTATTGATAAATTCTAGTTAGGAAAGCTAGTTGTAGGTATTTTAAGTTAACTAGAAATGAAAAAGAATTTAGTTAAGTTAAGGAATGGTGTTAATTGATTATGAATGGAAATTATAGAAATGAGAGTTAAGAAAAAAGATATAATAAGAAATGTATAAAGATCATCTGAATTGGAGAAGGATGAGTTAGAAATTAATTTTTGTTAATGACAGATAGGTATAGTTCAACTTCTTTATGAAGTTTAGGATAACTCATTTAAATTGATTTCAACAACTGGATTGTGAGTAATAGGAATTAATGGGATGGTATTGTTTTTATTAGAAGGTATATATATATACATACATGTGGGATGAGAGTAAAAATGCCTTTAAGGTGCTTGATAAAATGTGTGAAAGGAAATAATTATCGTATAATGAATGAAACTAGATTATTTTAATTCTTGGGAGATTAAGTATTATTTGAGTTTGAATAAAAGTTCATGAACAAGAACAAAGGGTGGTCGGTTGATATGGGAAGTGAGGATTTAATGACACTAGATAGTGAGTATGGGCAAAGGATGTTTAATGCTGAGGTGAAATGTTAAAAGTGAGAGTTGAATGGTTTTGATGAGATGTAAGGCAAATTTCGTGAGTGAGAGAAATCTTGTGTTTCGAGTACTTTCAAGGCATAATTAAATTACAGGTTCTAAAGAGGAAATATATCTTAAGATCTTGAGATATTGTTTACAAAATTTCGCAGTCTAGTTCCAATTATGTCACTAGTTAGAAGTTGTTAAACTGACAGCTAGGTCATGCAGGATTTTTAGTAAACCTCAATCAATTCGGGAGACTTCGTCAGGTCTGTAGTTGGAATTAGCATTGGACCTCTAAATAAAAGTTGTTCCTAGTATACTAGAGAGAAAATTTGGAATTGTACAGGTTTTAATTCCTTGTTATGAATCTTTTGGAAGGTGGTGGAATTTAGGATTATGATTTTCAGGTATTGATTGAACCTGTTTTAGTATTACTGACTTTAGAAGGTCTTAAAGGATGAATCAGGAGAAGAGGGACTGAAAATTAAATGTTTCTAACATCTTGAAATACTATACTGGAAAGTTTCGTAATTTATTTCTTAAGTATGAGAATTCTACAAGCATTAGAATCTAGTGTTAGGTAATCATAATTGTATTAGTGCCCTGTTTTTGGTTCATGTGAGGAATTAAGTGAGTTCAAGACTAATTTTAGGAAAAATTTTCCAATACTATATATATATATATATATATTTGTCTATTAATAAATTTGATAAACGAAATTGGATTTTAGTTTTCCTAGAGAAAGTTATGTTCAATTAACTTAAGGTAAGGTCAGAGCTTGCCAAAATCCTACTGTTTTACAAAATTTGATGCAATTTCAAAAAATAAACTGTATTGATATATAAATCTAAAAATACAAATGATATACCATTATAAAGCTACATGTGTCTAGTATTTTACAAATTTTACAAAACTGGATTTGGAATTTCTTATAGGAAGTTATGACTGTTAGAGTGAACACAAATTCAAACCCCAAATTTGGACAGTTTCAACATTTCTAAATCGCTAATATTTTCTATTTGTTCTAATTGTTTACTTCTACCCTAGGTATTGTCAAAACATCTAAAATGTCTCTTCATTATCAACTTTATCACATAAAGTATAATTTATAATACTTGATATGTAATGGCTTAATAGAAAACTTTCATAAAGATACCTTTAAGTTGATATATAAGCTTAGTAATTAAGAGATTATAACAATAACATTTAGAAGCTAAGTATTGGTTGGAAATATGAATTTCAGTTCCAGATCCTAATGTGGACTAAATGAGATGTGTGAACGTAAGTGTAAGTAACGAACGAAATTGTTTAAATGTGAGTGGTTAATTATTGCATTTAGGGACTAGATTATTATGTGTAACTGTATGTATATTAAATAAATGTACAAGTGCAACGCTTTTAGTGAGTTATTTGAATCATACTTGTTTGAAATTGGTTACGATTGATAAGGACCAACAAATTGAAATTTTTCTGAAAAATGATTTTTATTTCCCGAATTGAGATTCAGGTGCACCTAGAAAATTTTGATTTAAAATACTAAGATATTCTGATTCTGATAAATATTTTTAAAAATTTGAGTGCTTAAGTCCTGGTGGGATGGATTATGTACCTGAGATTAATCTATTGTGCAGATGCGTAAATGCCATGGTAGGGGAGAGATATTGTTATTCAAGACTGAGTTACTCATTAACACTTTGCTTGTTTTTGTATGCTTATGATTGATTTGTGATTCTACGAGTCATGTAAGTTGTGAATTTATGACGATTACAAATATATACATGTATTTTGAATTACATCATAATGTTATTTTATATGTTACATACTTGTGTTGGGTGATGCTAATACTCTTTAGGTACGATTTTTCACTCACGGAATCCAGTATGACTCACTTCTCTTTTGTGAATATTTTTTATTTTAGTAACAGGATCCTCAAAGAAAGTTAACCACTGATGCAGGGGTTGTTAAGGATTTGATGACAAGGTATTCTTCAGAATCTTATACTTAAGTCAAGGATGAAAGTTTGTAGTCACATTAAAACTGTGATGTGTCAATTTTGTATGATGTAATAGTCTAGTATTTGTCTTGTTTATAATATGGACTTAGCGGAGCTCCTTTGTTGTCTTTGTATTGTTGTTGTGTAAAAATAGGAGTTTATATGTTAGTATTTTAAGGACATGTTTCATATTGTAGGGAACCTTATGCCGAAAATTGTTACTAAGTTGTGATTTGTTTCAGTCCACAAACTTTTACGGTTAACTTTAGTTTTATCAGTTTTTAGTCTTATTCATTGGTTGGTCAAGAGTCATAATTGTTTCTTTGTTTTGGAGTCAGGCTTACTGAAGTTTGGTTACCATTCCTCCAGCCAGTCATGCCTTCCATGAGGGATGTGACAATAAATCAAATTGAACATTTTATGTTGATTTTATTTTAGTATAATGCATGCTATATGGATAACATTTCAATACATATATGCTAAATTGGATTCAATATGGATAGTATCATTGCTAGGGGAAAAAGAAAAGAATAAGAAAAATAAAGAGAAAGGTTAGTAAACTTATAAAAATGATAATTTAGTTTTTTTTTTTTTTTTTTTTTTTCTTCCAAAAAGGTTAATTTTTTTTATATAGAAAAGATGATTTGGACAGTTAGGAGTTAGTTACCAATTATAACTTAAATAAAAGGATATGTGTTTAATTAGATAGTACATAAGATAAAGTACAATTGGTCTTATTTTATATCTATAGTTTGAGTTAATTTAATTTAATTTTTATATTTTATTGATGCAATTAGATCCTATAATTTTAAATCAATGAAATTAAGAGCTCGTTTGATATATGGATTGCAAAGTCAGCTTGCCAATTGAGAGTCTAATATATAAATCGGGAGATTTTAGTTTCCTAAAAGATTGCAATTGACTCAATTGCAATTAGTCCAAATCAGAGAAATTTTTCTATTAGCAAAATTAGCTATAGATAAGCTTTTGGTTTTTCAAATTACATTTGACACTTGAACTGTCCAATTTATCCTTTATCTTTTCATATATTAACAATCCTATCTAATGAATTCTCTCTCAATTTATTTTTTGGTTAAAATATTTTATTTTATCTACTTTATTATATTATGTATTACTGTTATGTAATATAATATTCATATAGTTATTATTGCAATGCATTATTTAATAATATAACATGCATAAAATATTTTATTAATAATAAATAATATTAAAATAACTTATACAATAGGTAAACCAAATATCATAGTTATGCATGTCCTCATTGGTAACTAAATATCTAAACTGACTTTTTCAATCTAAATATCAAACACATTTAACTTATTTGTAATTTGCATATCAAATGCATATTTGGCTCATGACAATTTGACTTTTACAATCTGACTTTTGTAATCTATATATCAAACAGGCCTTAAATCATTACAGTTTACTCTATCTAAATTAAGTTGCCAAATGTTGATGTGGACGATGGATTCTATATATATATATATATATGTAAAAGTGGCTTTAAGAATAATCTTTTGATTTCCATAAATACTCTTATGAGCTTTTTTTAATTACATAGTTACCTTTAGTTGTTATTTTTTACAAATAAATTTTTTTTAATTCTTCTCCATTTTAATATCAATAGAATTGTAATTATTTTAGAACTATTAGTTTTATTTTTACTAATTCTTTTTTATTTTAACAAATCTATAATTATATGTCATTAGTAATTGAGATTAACTTTCTCAATTTTTTTTGTTTAATAAGTTCCTAATAATCATAATTTTTTAAGTTTTTCTCAAATTTATGAATTAAAACTTTAAAATATTATTATGAATTAAAAGAAATATTATATTTTTCATGATTATAATATTATTATTTTATATTTTATTTATTTTTTATATTTTTTTTCAATAACTATATGTCAATAGTAGTTAAGATTGAATTTTTTTCATTTCTTTGGTTTAATAAATTTTTAATAATTATAATTTTTTTAGTTTTTCTCAAATTTTTGAATTATTTTTTAAATACTATGAATTAAAAAATATTAAGAGTATAGTTTTCATGATTTTTATATTAATTTTTTAACTTTTAATTATTCTTCCATCTGAAGAATTAACATATATATATATATATATATATATAAATTTATGAATTTAAACTTTTCGTTAAACTTATCTATTCGTTTATGAATATAAAAATGATTTAGTAGAAGAAATTTGATTTTCTTAAATACCCTTATGAGCTTTTACCATAACATAAATACTTTTTATTTGTTATTTTGCTTCAAATGATTATTTATTTTGTTTTAATTTTGTTTTATTTCTTTTCTAATTATTCTTCATTTTAATATTAATTGTATTATAATTGATTTGTGAAAATTAATATTTTTATGTCCTAATTCTTTTTAATAATAAGAAATCTATAATTTTTAGATAATTATATATTAATAATAATTGATAGTGAATTTCTCAATTTTTTTATTTAATAAGTTACAAATAATTATAAAATTATAAATTAATTTAAAAAATGTATAAATTAAAATAAATATTAAAAGCATAATTTTTATAATTAAATATTAAAATATTAATTTTTCTTCCATCTTTATGTTTTTATTATGAATTAAATCTTTTACAAGATTTATTTATTTGTTTAAGGTCATTACATATATGAATATATAAACATGATTCATGTGCAAGTGTCATTAAAGTTAGTATATCTATATTTATACTTGTATAATATATATATAACTTAAATTAAAGAATTCAATTTTTTAGGAAAAAGAAAAAGATTTTAAATAATAAATGAATATGTATAGATAAAAACACCACTGTCACAATATTAATATATTAATTTTTCTTCCATCTTTATTTTTATATTATGAATTAAATTTTTTAACAGATTTATCTATTTGTTTATTATCATTACATATATGAATATATAAACACAATTCACGCACAAGTGTGACAAAAATTAGTATATATATATAACTTAAATTGAAGAGCTCAATTTTTTAGGAAAAAGAAAAATATTTTAAATAATATATGAAAATGTATAGATAAAAACACCACTGTCGATGCCTTCCTCCCAGCTTCACCAAATGCCACATTAATTTTCTTGCCCTTCTCAATCGTAGTTTGCAATTTTGGAAAGTAATTGAACATGGATTAAGGCTTCAAGTATGAGTTTAGAGAACCAATTTGGTTTCATGTTCAGGGGTCGGCAAGACTGCAATCTTCATGTCAAGGACACGGAGCCTAGAAATTTATATAGAGAAAAAAGGAAAAGGTCTCCGTACAGTTTTCATTGGCCCAAAGAAAGCTTGTCATGTTGTGTTTGTGTACACGAAGACCAGTACATAGAGGTGTGTAAATCAGCTAAGCTCGTTATTGATGGGAGACAATTTTAAAAATATACCCAATCTACACAAGGGTTTTTTAATTATTTTTTTAAAAGTAATTCCTAACCTTTATTTTATCTTCTTGACTCATCTCTTCATCAAACTATTTTACTTTTTTAATTAATTATATTATAAATTGTTATAAATTATGAATTAATTTTAAATATTATATTAATAATTAAATTAATATTTTTTAAATAAATTTGACTTGTACAATTTGTGTACTTAATATTTTAGTTTATGCATGTTCTCAATTGTAATTTTACACTTATTGTTTTTAATTAAGAATGGTAATAGGTTGGGTACAACCTGACCCGAACCTGTACATATCCGAACCCACTTTCAGACCCATTTCTATGCTTGAATTTATACCTTTTTTTTATGGACTGCCCGAACCTGAACATGAAAATTGGATAAGTAAATTGGGCACCTGATTTTGTTATAAACCAGCATTGAATTTTCATTAATTGCATTGGCTATGGTGTGTTTATAGTGGAAGAAGAAGCCCATGAGGAGGTGGAAGAGGAAGCATAGATGACTTAGTCTCGAGCATGCAGGCCTCTTTCTATTACCCGGATATGAGCGAACCTAATATTTATTTGCCCAGACTTGTACAACTACCCCTTTTTTTTTATTATCCAAATGAGTAAATTTAGTACACATTAAAATCGGGTTGGTTGGATCAAGTACAGGTATTTACCCAAAAAATTGCCATCATTATATACAATCATCATACTATACATATATGACATATACTTAATATGCATATCAAACATAAGCTAATTGGACTTTTATAATCTTATGCAATCTAACTTATAGGTTAAAAATGATCCCGACTCGTGTTCAGGTTAAACTCTTGAGTCTAAACTCGTACGAGCTCACTAAAATAAGCTCATGCTAAGATCGGATCATTAAGGGGTTTGAGTCATATCAAACGAATTCAAATAGAGCAAATATTGCTTCACTCACGCATCTTTTACAAGCTGCTCAAATAACAACATCAAATCATAAAATTTTAAAAAAAATTAAAATGAGATAGCATATAGGAGTGGTAATGATATAAGTTAGCTCGTGAGCTACTTATTAATGGTTTGAATTAAACTCAACTGATTTAAAACTTTAATTTGAGCTTATTTAGTAAACAAATCGATTTTAATCTTTTCAAAACTCAACTCATAAATTAACATTTGAATTGATTTAATACATATTTCATGATTTTTATTTTCACAAACGAACTGCTAATAAAAAAATATTGATTCCAAGATAGGTATTTCTTCATGCTCTATGGTGAGTTGGACACTTGGTTAAGAAAATAAATTGCGGAGGCATTAACTAAACTTTGCAATGTCGGTGGTGGTCTATCTTGCAATAAAGATATATAAGGGTGTGGCACGTTGTCATTATCGTATTTCAACTACCTGAAAGAAAAATAAGAAAGAAAAGCTCGCCCAAAATTGGAATAATGGCAAAAAGCGGGAAAGTTGGAAACGCTGGAAAAAGTGATAGAAAAATGGAGAGCGAGAAAAGCCAAACACCGCCTGAGAAAATCTCGGAGAAGGTGAGAAAATTAAATCGAAAGAAAAATGGAGTAGGATTTTCGAGGCTGGCGACGACTCGATCAATCAAACTCGAGCAATCCACACCATTTCTTTCTTTCTTTCTTAATTGTCTTTCTTGTTCGACAGGGTTTTACGTGCAGCTCTGTTTCCTTTCCTTTTTCTTTGATCTAACTAGCATTCATTTTCTATTTGCAGGAAGGAAAATCGGTTTCAATTTCGTATGAAACAAAGGTTGCTGAGAAAGTCTCTGAAGATGAGAAAAACGTAATTCAAGAAAATGACTTTAGAATATCGGGACCGGTCAGTGGTGACGGCTCATTTATCCGATAATGCTGCAGCATTTTCCTTTTTCTCTTTTTCGTCGTCTTCTTTTTCTTCTTCTTCTTTTCTTTGTTTCTGAACTCTGTTTCTTTTTCTTTGCAGAAAGGAAGTCAGATTGCGGTTCGAAATGAAGCCATTAAAAAAGAAGAAGATCAAACCGATTTCAGGGACTTCCTCAACAAGGTCAACGGAGAATTTCTTGTTGTACTCGAGCCTCACAATCAGTACAGAGACAAGTACAAAATAGATTTAGTCTCTTACAAAATGTTTAATTAAGCCATTCTTTTTTGTTCTTTGCAGAAAGTATTGGACTTCCTCAAGAAGGTCAACGAAGAATTTCTTGTCGCACTCGAGCCTCACAATCAGTACAGAGACAAGTACAAAATGGATTCAGTCCCTTACAAAATGTTTAAGTAAGCCATTCTTTTATGTTTTTTTTCATGTCTATTCTTCTTTTGAGTCCATATGTGTGTAATTGCTGTTTTGCGTCAAAATCAATTTGTAGCACTTTGGATATAACAATTTTGTGAGTATTACCTATTTAATTATTTATTATTTTTATGTTCCATAGTGTTACTTAGCTCCCAAGTTTTGCGTTTGGATTTGATTGTATTTTGGAAGTGTAGGGTGGGTTTTGCTTAACAGGTGTTACAAAGTTCTCTTCATTTATTACTAATTAAAAGTCAAGAATCTTGCAATTAGGGGTACTAAATTTAAGACAAGCGTGGCTGTGTTAGCTTCTTTTTTGGAAGCTTGCCCTTATGTTCATGATCTATTAGAAACCGGAATGGATAACCAATAATGTTTTAATAAACAGCATTTCTTATGATATGATTGAACTCTTAGAAGCTCTTGTTGGCTATTTCGATAATGAAGGTGTTTAGCGTGGTTATTAAATTCCTCAAATGGATTTCGTTTGTGTCAACTGGGCAAGTGATTCAAAGATACTGTGTATGAGTAACAGACTCACAAATTGAGAAGAGAATAAGAAACCCAAATAATGTACTCTTGTTGCATTCTTATTGCTGTCAAAAAAATTGTAGTTGTGAATTCTGTAAATACTTGTGCACTGTCACCAGAATAATATCAATAATATCTTCATATTCCCTTATCAACAGTCTGGCCTGACACAAATACAAATATGTACATGGAAATTATCTTCTGTTTTACACCAATTAACTTTCTGTAAGTTTTCTTAAAAAGTTTAATTGATAACCATTTTCTAGAATAATTGTATCTGCAGTCTTAGACATACAGTAGAACTGGAACCAAATAGTTGTCTAGGAAAGTAACACTGAAAACAAGAAAAGTAAGCTGACCATTGTATGATAGTCTAATTTTTATTTGCATTGACCATATGCTGGTTATTTCCTCCTATGCGAAATGATTGACAGAATGCATTCACAGCATAGATGCATTTTTCTTTTTTAAGCGAGAATGAGATGTATGTGCTTCATAATGCTTATAGCATCTAAAATCTTTTGCCGCAGCCAAGATCAAGTGATTGCTGCCACGATGATACTATTGCAAAGGCTCCAACAAGTCCTTGCTGGAAAAAATATCTGGGTAATTATCTATGCCTGACCTGACCTTTACTGTTTTGTTTTTACAGGCAATCTTTATTAATTGGAACACTTTTTAGATCTATACTATTGCATGCATGCTTGCCTCTCTAAAAGATAGTGAGTTCACAAAAAAGGAGAACAAGACTGTGCTCTGTGCTTGTCTGTTTCAAGCCTCGCACAAGGTACTGTGTAAGAATCAGCCTGATCTGTCTGACCTAAGTAAGGTAATGATTTCCTTTAAACATTAGAAAGAAGATTTACTTGTTAAATAAGTGTGGCTAGAAAATATTTGATTCATGAATTTGTTTCAATATTCCAAGTTTTCAACATGTCGTTTTTCCTTTTGACTGCTTTATTTTTGGTGCTGGTTTGATGATTTTGAATTTAAACTTTTCTGTTTTACCTGCTCACATGCCTCTTTAGGATTTACCCCTTTCTGTCCAGCCTCTAGAGTCTACACTCTAGAGATGACTGCTAGGTGCTCTGTGCTTTCTTCCAAGTAATTTATACTTGCATGATTGCTTACTTGTTTCACAACTTAGGGTTTTGAACAAGATTTCCTGTTTCTCCCGATAAGTCCTTGAATTATACTCGTTAATTGATGATTCATAATTTCCTGTAGCAGATATGACTTCTCAGATTAGTTAGATATTTCTTAATTAGAATCAAACAGCTGACAGACTTCTCCAGATTGAATTGCTGGAATTAAAAAATAAACTGATTAACAGATCATTTGACAAAAAACAACCAAACTTTGATAAGGAAAAGTATGATTTGTTTGAAGTCACAAAACCTGACAAGACATGACAGACTAAGTAAACAAAGAATCGGTCCTGTGTAATTGTTTGGTTGTGAAGAATGTGGTGGTAGAAAAATTAAGGTTATTCAGAGGCTAGGTTTAGGATTCCAGAAGTTTTTAAGTGCTAAAAGTTTTAGGGATTGTAGGCTTATTTAGGGTATATTAGCCAGGGACTAATTTGGAAGCCAAGGAAGGAAAATGGAATTTGCATGAAGTCTGTTCTCGTGCTGAGAACCACAGATAGATCGGTGAGTTAGGAAAACCATCATATGTAAGTGCTGAATGCAGAGTTTTATAGGGCCTTTATACTATTCCATGAATAGACACAAATAAGGAGTAACACAGTCATACCATTTTCTGCTTTCTGTTTCTTGAATAAAGAATTATTGATGTATTTCTTTTTACAAGAAATCATTATGAGCAAATATAAGAAGTTTTCCACTTTATTGATTAAATTGCTTTGTGAATTGATTGTTTGTTCCTATCCTAGCATCGGCTGGCAGTTTTTGATGCTGTACACGACATTGATCTGGCCCTTGGAGATTATATGCATGTTGAGCTACCTCACAAGTACTTGCAAGAAGCCTCTACAAAGTTTAAAATATCTCCACAAGCTGAACATTTAATTTGTTCAATTCTGCATTATGGGTATGACTTATTTAGAGAAATAGTACGCCAGGAAAAGGTTGCACTGATTCTACATGTTTATTTGTAAGTCTTATATCTTGAGTGGGTTAAAAATTTCTCTGTACAGGCTCAAGACAAGGGTTTATTTTGATCATAGCGACAAAGAAATAGCATGTGCAGTTTTAGTCCTTAGTAGTCTGTTGGCTAAGGAGGCGCCCAAGATTGTGGGGGTCCTCTGGGACTACTTTGAGGTGGAGGGGACATGTTGTTTTGGGTATGTCTTAATTTGTTTCTATTGTTTAATTGAAAGTGTTTTTCTTCTTTATTTGATTAATAAATTATTTTTGTTTCATTCATGTCCTACTTTTTTTGTCCTAATGGCAGTCATTGCATCTAAACTTCTAGCCGAATATAACGAGCACAACAATCTTGGTATGAAACTCTTTTTCCTTTTCTTTTTTCAATCTGAATATGTGTATTAATAAAATAATGAGAACTAATTTTATGCTTCCCCTTTCTTTGGCTAGAAAATATGTTGTTTTGTTAGCTTTACTTTCCCTCATAAATAGGGATGCTATCAAAATCTGATAGACAAATAGTAATGGAACAAAAACATATTTAGTAATCTGGTCAAATGAGTCTATTGCATTGTAGTGGGAAAGGTAAACCGTGGATGAGGTTAGATTCTAGAAAGCCATGCACAGTTGATAATATCTGGGCTCCTTATGATTCCGTACCTTTCATCAAGACACTCTTTTGAACAATTAAAGTAATATCTTCGCTCTGCCATTGTATAATTTGCTATATATGCATTCTTTTTATGCCAAGGATAGCTTTAAAAGTCTGTTTTTGCATATTAACTTTTTGATTCAATGACTCTTTTTGCCCTGTTAATGGTATAAGGACTCTTTTTTGCTTTCCTTGTGAGGTTGAAAGTAGTTTGTACTAATGGTTTTGGAATCCTGCTTAAAATTTTGTTACATTATTGGTATATAGTTTGCCAGACTGATACATCCAGGGTTGTTAGATCCACTTTTTTTGTGTTTTAGATTTATCAATTTGTCTCAGTTTAGATACACATGAAGCACTTTTTGCTTCCCTTGTGTGTCTATTTTTCTCATTTGTGGTTTGCAATTTTTAGTTTTTGTTACTTGAAGGTGATGCAAATATTGGTTCATATGGCAATTCATGTTATGGAGGCTGTAAAACAGACTGGCAGTTAGGGTATTGCTAAACTGATTTTATTAGTTTGTGGTTTGCATTTTTTAGTAGTATTCATTTGTTGTCTAACACACTGCATGTATATAATGACAATGTGGAAAGATTAGGGGCACTAATTTAGCTTTACTCATTAATCTGCTATATCCCTTAATGGAAACTCTTTCTTTTTTTCTGAATCCCGATATACCAAAATAGGGAAAATACAGATTATGAACGTTCACTTAATTCAATCAAAAGTAACTCATTTGTGAAGCTGATTATTCTCAAAGTACTCTGTCCCTCCATAATCAGAATTGATTAAACTCGGGATTGAAGTGAATCAAGAGGTTGAATTCATTTACAATTGGTTCCTGATCAAATGGTCTAAGAGATGTATGCCATTAGCAGAGTTGAATTCTACTTTTGAACTCTCCTATATTTTGATTGAAAAATTGTACTTATGGATGTTCTCTGTTCTACACTAATTCTGAAATCCATGATTCTGTATTCAAATGACTTTATGTTTCTTTGTCTCTGACTCTTAGTAAACTGTAGTGAAACTACAAAAACTTTTGTTCAACTGAACCAGTATGTTTCAATCTTTTGAAATTTATTCTTCTTTGGATGAAAGTTTGAATTATGAATTTTCCCTCCTTTGCATAAATTTTATATTCCATGAAATGGAAATTAAATGACTTAAATTTCTGATTTGTCTCATCATAAACTGAACTGGAAATGTAGAGAATTTTGATGACTGAAACTGTATGAGGCTTAGAATAGTGATCCTGTTCTTAGTGTTGTTTCAATTTGTTGGGCATTCTGTATTGTGCAAAACTTATTTTAATTGGCTGCACGTTCTCAGGTGGATCACAAGTTGAAGACAAAGTAATAGCAAGCGAAAAAAGGATGAAGATAGAGAAGAAAGAAGTTGAAGATGGTGCAGTAGATATTTTCCCATACTATGACAAATAGAATAGTGTTCCTGTTCTTAGTGTTGTTTCAATTTGTTGGACATTCTGCATTGTACAAAACTCATGTTTTATTGGCTGCACTGTCTCAGGTGGATCACAAGTTCAAGATGAAAGGATAGAAAGCAAAGGAAGGATGAAGATAGAGAAGAAAGAAGATGAAGATGGTGCAGTAGATGACAAATAGAATAGTGTTCCTGTTCTTAGTGTTCTTTCGATTTGTTGGAGATTCTGCATTGTACGAAAATCATATTTTATTGGATGCACTGTCTCAGGTGGATCACAAGTTCAAGACAAAAGGATAGAAAGCAAAGGAAGGATGAAGATAGACAAGAAAGAAGATGAAGATGGTACAGTAGTATTTTCCCATACTTTGACAGATAGAATAGTGATCCTGTTCTTAGTGTTGTTTCAACTTGTTGGACATTCTGCATTGTGCAAAACTCATGTTTTATGTTTTATTGACTGCACTTTCCCAGATGGATCACAAGTTGAAGACAAAGGGATAGAGAGCAAAAGAATGATGAAGATAGGACAAGAAAGAAGATGAAGATGGTGCAGTCACTTTGATGAAGTTACATAGCTCCAACTAGTTCATCATATAGGTTGCATAACACAGGGATATAATGGGTGTATATGTGTTTACCGTTTTCTTTCTCATGTTTGTTGATGGACTCCCTTAGTAGGTCAGAATTCCATTTTTCACATTCTTTTAGTTTTCCTGCGTTACTGAGGTGGCCACATTTTGCTTCAATTATGAGAAGAAAATGACATGAATATTTGAGGCATTTGGGACAATTCAAGAGTGTGGTTATTTTGATAGGAATTGTGTTTTTTATATTATTCGGAAAGTCATCCAATTTCACTATTGACACAAAATGAACAAAAGGAAATTAAGAATCAAATCATATCAACTAATAAATTAGTACATGAGAATATTTTGGAATTGTTTGTCTTAGTTGATAATTGTGTTATTGTTGGAACTCTCTTTTCAAATTTAGCAGTTGTATAATTATAAAAAATTACTATATATTAGAGAGATTGACAAAAATAGAATATAACGAAATAGAACAAAACTAATATTGTTGGAACTCTCCTATGGAAAACAAGATAATATATTACTAAATAATAGAAACCGTACCAACAACCCTTTAGTATTGAGATGACATTTGTACTGTACAAACACATTTAGTTTGCAATGAATTTCCAATTTCACCAAAAATAAATTTTCTATCATTTTCTTTACTTTTTTATTTTTATTTTTATATTGACTATACTTTCTTTTGTTTTTCTTTATTGCAATCTTAAATAATTTTTTTTTTAATTTGTAGCATAAATTGGAGCGCATGTGGCTTACTTATCCAGAAACAATTCCCACCCTTTTTCTACGACCTAAATTGCAGAGAGAGACTGTACCTAGAACCATAAACAACCATGGCCCTTCTCTGCTTCAATTTTCAAACTCTTCTCACTTCATTTCCCTCTTCCACTTCATCAACTTCGGCCATGGCTACTACAGCAGGTAAAATCTTGTACCTCTGTTTAATACAGTTTTCAAAGAGAGAGAAATAGAAAGACAATGCTTTATACTCTCTGAACTTGTATGCCTATTTTGTGTGTTTCAATTATGCTCTGATTTGGGTCTGTTGGTAGAATTCTGTAAGGCTGTATATCATGTTTTGCATACCCATTAGGAAAAGGCATAAAATTTCGGAATGATGAAACCAAATGGGGATTTGTTGTTCTTAGAAATTCCAATCTTGCTCATTCGGCTCTTCTATCAATTACGTTAGGTACCCTTTGTTTTCTTTTTCATATATTACGAATTTCTTTTTTGATGTGGTAATCCGTGATATATATCATATAGTTCGTTAAGGCTCATGCTTCCCCATGTATAAAATGCAATCCCCTATCTCATACATTGTGATGAAGTTAAATGGGGGTTTATTGATGAATATTGTCTTCTATTATGTTTCCATGTGAATTCACAATGTACTTATTGATCATATTTCATAAATCTGAAGTGCTTTGTCCTTAATTTTGTTCTGGATATGTTTGTAACTTAGATCTGATATCTGAAACGTGCTTTGCTTATTAGTTTCCAGATTGCACATTAAAGTCATTGATCTTCCTTCAAACTCTATCAACGGAATGCGAATTTGCACACCCTTTAGCGCCAACAGGACAGGTAGATTTATTGTCAGAGCTGCTTCTGATGTTGATGGAGCTGCGCCAACTGATGGTGCTGAGTCTCCTTCAGATAGCAAGAAAGAGGTTCTGCCAGTCGACAAACTTCCTTTGGAGTCAAAGTTGCAGGAGAGGCAGGAGCAGAAACTGAGGATGAAGTTGGCCAAGAAGATTAGACTTAGGAGAAAGAGGCTTGTCCGAAAGCGGAGATTGAGGAAGAAAGGAAGATGGCCACCTTCTAAGATGAAGAAGTTAAAGAATGTCTGAACTTTAGCACAAAGGGATATTAGAGGTTCTGACCTGTCTTCAGCTACTTGTGTCATTGACAATGTTCATGTATTTTGTGGATTTGACTAAATGGTATCCAATTTGTTTTACAGTTTCCCTATGAACTCTAGAGAATTCTTGTCAAGAATCATAAGCTGCAAATTGCTGATATAAATTTACTGATACTGTGTTGGCCTTGCAGCATCAGTGTTTTGATAGCTTTGGCATCTATTCTCCAAGTTATATTCTTGTTGATGTGGGGGTTGTAAGCCAGGGAATTTAAATTATTACAGCGTCTAATGATATTAGTTCAGGAAAGTTTATGTCTCTTGTTGTTCTTTATAAAAATTAAGCAACACGAGTTTCTTTGAAAGACAAAATGAAATGTGTTCCATGAGTCAGAACCTTCTAGGATTGACTATTGAGTCTCTCCTGGCTCCGAATTGAATCACTCTGAAAGAGAATGTTCCTTGTACTAAAGTATTAGACTATTAGTCATGGAAGTCACGGTCTGTCGATCCTTTTGAACGTTCATATTACAAATTCCAAATCATAATCCTTGCCTTTTACATAGTTCACAAGCAGATATCTGAATGCATCCAAACTGAAAATGGCATCTGCATTCCAATGTATGAGCCTCTTAGTTTGAACTTTGAACTTCAAACAAATTAGTATTCAAATGGAGAAATCCATTTCTGTATAAGTTCAGTTCAGATGATTACCCTCTTGTTTTCTGATTATTATTATTATTTTATTTTTTTTTACGCCTCAAGTATAAAAGATTCTGAGCAGAAAATAAAGGGGTTCTTCGCTATCCATTCTCTATTTACAATTTAGCCTCGGCTTGCCATTCTCTCAAACTAATTAAAGATTATAGCCATCAAACTTAGCATTTGCCAATTCATGTGGCAACGTCTTATAAATTACTTTGCCTGGTTCGCAATCAGACTGCCAAGCACAACACTAACAGTAGTCACATTGCAGTAAACCAACTATGGTTCCAGATGACTCCTACTGTATACCAGGCCCCTGCTTTCTATTTTCTGTTTAATTCTTTTTTTGGGGGAGGGGGGCTTCAGCCGTGTTATGAAGCAGAGAAAGGAAGTGTGCCCAACTGCCTTATTAGTCACTGGGTATAAAGAGGAAACGCTGCGTTTGATTAAGTGAAGGTAGTTAGGCTACTAATGGAGTTTGTTAATCTCACGCTGGATGAGTTAGTTAATCTGTTTTAGCTCCTAACGATTGAACTGTTAGCTAGAATTGTATAAAAATTCAGTCCAAGCATCTATAATTCATTCTCGGCCATAGATGAAAATACAGAGTTCTTTTCTCTCTCTCTTTTTCTCTCCCAGCCATCTTTTCCTGTGACCCAAACTGGTTGATTGCTGAGCTTTTCAAGAAAAGCTCTTAACAGTGGTATCAGAGCCCTTTCCTGGCTCAACAATGGTGAACGTTAACAAAATAGTGATTGATCAGAGATTAACTGTCCATGTAAACTCAGATGGAGACCATGGATAACCGATTCATAACTTTGATTCAAGAATTGAAGACATCTACACAAGAAGCTCAAGCCGGGACTGATTTGAAGTTTCAGGCAGTCATTGATGCTATGGCTTTGATTCAGACTTCTGTGGCTGAACTACGATCTGCTCAATTTCATCCAGAGGTGATTAAAGAGCCCATATTGCCTAATCCACAAGGAATTCCTAGAGCTCCACTGGAAGTTGGCAGACCACCACTTATGAACATTCAGGTTCCACTAGTACACCCACAGATGGGAGTAGAAGTACCATAAATGGAAATACATGACTATCATTTGTTGAAAAGGGTGGCTTAAGTGGAGTTTCCCGTTTTGAAAGTGATAACTTGAGAGGATGGCAGTTTAAATGCCAAGAATTTTTTGAAGTTGATTAAACACCAGAAAACTTGAAGGTCAGAATTGCAGCTATGCATTTTGGGGAGAAGGTGGTAGAATGGTGCCAGGGGTTCTTAGAGGAAAGAAATATGTAGAGAACACCATGGAATGAATTTCAACAAGCATTTCAGACAAGGTGTCAAGGTAATGTCCTTGCCAGACCTGTTATTGCTTTAAAACATTTAAAACAAGAGAATCTTGTGGAGAAATACAATGAAAAGTTTGAGGTTTTGAAGAATAGTTGTGCTATGAATAAGGAGGTATTGCTTGATCACTATTTGAAGGGTTCAAAGGAGGAAATAGTTCATGGAATCAATTTAGTGGAAATACAATCCCTAGCTAATGCCATGAACTTAGCAAGAAACCAAGAAAATTTCTTGAATTCAACCATTTACAAGAAGCCTCATCAATACAGTAGTTATAAACCTTACCAAAATACATACAACCAAAGCCAGAGACAGTCTCCAAATCCTAACTTTGTACCACCTCCATCCAAACTGTTACATTCCACCAATATCAATGGCCAACCAGAGCCAACAACCTCAATCATAATTCCAAACCTTAAATGTTTAACAGTAACAGAAAATCTCCTAGCTATAAACCTAACCCAAACCAGATAAGAAGAAATTCAGTTTCCATGAGTCAAACATAAATGGAAGATAGAAGGAAGAAAGGACTTTTCTTTTATGTAATGATAAGTACACCCCAGGTTATTTACTGTAGAAGTTCTCAAGTATGAATGACTATTATCTATGATGAAGAAGAAAAGGAGGAAGAGGAGGAGGTGTTAGATGTCACACCCCTCATGGAGGCATGACTGGCTGGAAGAATGGTAACCAAACCTCTGTAACCCTGACTCAAATAAAGGAACGACCATGACTCTTGACTCACCAATGAATAAAACCAAGAAATTATAAACACAAAAGTTAACATTAAAAAACTTGTTGATTACAACAAATCACAACTTACTGAAAATTTCGGCAGAGGTCCCTTACAACGTGGAACATGCCTTAAAATACAATCCTGTTAACTCTTTTTATAACTCAACACAATATAAAGACAATAAGGAGCTCTGCTCCGTTCACACCATCAAGAAAACAAATACTAGAATATTACATCATACCACATTTGACACCCACATTGCTAATGTGACTGCAAACTTTCATCCTTAACTCCAAGTATAAGATTCCAAGACATACCTTGTCATCAAATCCTTAGCAAAACCTCGTATTAGTGGTTAACTTCTTTTGAGGTCCTGCTACTAAAAAAAATATAACCAAAAGAAAGGGATGAGTCCTACGGATCTCGTGAGTGGAAAATCGTACCCAAAAGGTACTAGATCACTCAGTACAAACGTATAATATATATATATATTAACATCATGTAACATGATTCACATAACATTTTACACTACACGTACACATAGTAAGTTTCACAAATTCACAATTCATACTTAAACACAAGATCATAATTTAAGTCAGTGCAACAATATCACAACACACAATTAAAGGGCTACGAGTGACCCAACCCCGCATAACATTATCACCCCCTACCGGGCATTTACGCGCCCGCACAACAAATTAATCTCCGTACACAATCCATCCCACCGGAGCTGGGCACTCAATTTAAGAAAAACACACTTATCAGAATCAGAATTTTCTTATGATTTTTAAATCAGAACATCCTAGGTGCACCTGGATTTTTAATTTCAGAAATGAAAATCATTTTCTAGAAAATGTTCACGAGTTGGCCCTTATCAAACACAATCAATGTCAATCAAAGCAACTAATATCAAACAAATATAATTCAGATAAATTACTAAAATATTTTACTTGCTTACTTCTCATATATCACGCATATTCAAATAAACATATAATCACACATATTCAAATAAACATACAATCATACATACTAATCTAGCTCTTAAAGGCAGCAATTAACCACTCACCAATAATCGATTCAATTAGTCACTCACACTTGCGTTCACGCATCTTATCAGGTTCACATTGGCATTCGAAACTAAAATTCATATACCCAAATAATATTTAGTTCATAAATGTTATTGTTATAATCTTTTAATTACTAAGCTTATACCTCAATTTATATAGATTTCTTTATGTAAATTTCCTATTAAACTATTACATGTCATTTAACATAAATTGGACTTTGTATAATAGGGTTAATAATGAAAGGACATTTTAAATGTCTTGACAATGGATAGAGTAGAAGAAATCATTAGAAAAGGTAAAAAGCACTTAGTGAATTAGAGACTTTAAAACTGTCCAAACTTGGGGTTTGGACCAGTGTTTACTTTAATGATCGTATCTTTCTCTAGGAAACTCCTGAATCCAGTTTCGTAAAATTTATAAAATACTAGACACATAGCTTTATAATGGTATATCATTTGTAATTTTTAGAATTGTATATCAATACAGTTTATTGTTTGAAGTTGCATCAAATTCTGCAGCACGTAAGATTTTTGACAGCTTTGACCTTATCTTAGTTAATTGAACATAAATTTCTTTAGAAAAAACAAAATCTGATTCCATTTGTTGGCTTTATTAATAGAAAAGTATATCTATATTTTTTATTTAGAAAATTTTCCTAGAATATGTCATTAACCCACTCAATTACTTACATGAATCAAAAACAGGACACCACAAATCTTGTCTGACCCAGCCGTAGTCTAACAGCTTTAACTCACAACATATTTGGAATCAAACTACGAAATTTTGCAGACAATATCTCAAGACCCTAAGATACATTTTATTTTTTGAACTCTTAATTGAATTCTGCTCCAAAGACACTCGAAATACTAAGTTTCTTTCACCTACGAAATCTGTCCCTGCATCCGTTTTATAACCTTTTTTTTTTTTTTTTACCCTCGTTCCCTTACAACTAATTTCATTTAGGCATTTTAACAACCACCTTAAGTGCATAATTAATTTCAAGTCATGTATATATATACATATACTTTGATAATCAAAACAAACCCCTCACTTATAACATTACACATATTTTAAACATTAACTCTTAAATTGATTTAGCAATTTAAAAGATTGCACTATGAAAATTCAGCACCCAATTACTCTAAAACGTCCATGTTAATCAGCAACTAAGGAGGAAAAATGAATTACATGAAGGCAAGAAAATTACCAACCCATGGCTAGCCTAGAAGATTGGGGTGGCCGTTGGTGGAGTTGTGACTGCCCTCAATGAAGCTCTTGCTGCCACAGCTGGAGCTGCTGCTGCCACCTTCAAGGATGGCTATCAACACAAACAGGAAGCATCCCATGGCTGGAGAAGGAAACTAAAGAGGCTGATGTTGGAAGGAAAAGAACTAGAACTCAGTTTGTGTAAAACAGAGCTGCTGCCCCCCCCCCCCCTTTTTTTTTCTTTGCTAGACCATATCACAAAGGAGAATACAGCAGCCTGCCTCACAATTGAACCTCCAAACGAGTTGCCAAACCAGGCAGTTGTAAGAACATTGGAGGGTACACCTTCTTAACTACCCAAAACTCCAACATACACACACACATAACTGCACGACTGGAGCCACACGAGCTGGGCAAGGAAAAAAAAAACAGGAGAAGAAGAAATAAAGCTGCAACTCACCCAACAAAACAACCTCAACGGCTAGAAAGAAAGGATTCCAAGTTGTGATGAAGAGAAAGGGAAAGTTCGCCTGCTGCAAGAAAGTAAAGGGTTGGATAACTACCATACACCATAATCAAAGGGTGGAATTCTTGGCCAGCACAAGAGGAAAGAAAACTCCAGAAAACAGGGGAAGGTCGGCCAAGAATAAAAAGGGAGGAGAAAAAAAAAAGAGAAAAAAAAATCAAAGTCACCATAAAAAAAAATGGATGGTAAATATTTATCCTTTAATTTATATATATATATGTATAAATGCTTATTTTATTGCTACATGTATTTTATTATTATTAATATATATATTTTTTCGTTACCTAAATATTGATGTGATTATCTCAAATATTTCTAACGTCACACTATCGGGTTATAACATTAGACTTGGTAGAATTCTCAGAAGACAAGGAGGAAGAGATTGAAATCTCTCTAGTAGCCTTAACAGGAGTTGATTGGTTAGGGGATAAAAATAGAAAGTATCAGACTATGAAGATGATGGGAACTATAAAGAAACAACCTCTTATAGTGCTAATTGATAGTGACAGCACACATAACTTCATTAATATGGAGTTAATAAAGAGGTTAGGCTTGAAATTGAACACACTAAGCCAATACAGGTGGTAGTGGTTGATGGTAGTAAAGTTGCTATTGCTAGCAGTTGCAGAGAATTAAAGTGGAAACTACAAGACTATGACTTTAAAGCAGACTTCTTAGTCATGCCCTTAAGCAACTACGGAATGGTGTTGGGTATCCAATGGTTGAGTACATTGGGAGATATTTGCTGGAATTTTAAGCAACTTACTATGCAGTTTGTATGGAATAGAAGGTATGTTACCTTGCATGGTCTTCACCAAAAAGTAACCATGAGTGGACAAGAGAATAAGAGGTCACTGAAAGTGAATCAGAACTCAATGCTAGTACAAGTAAATATTGTGCAAGCTGTTTGTTCACAAGAAATAGAAATGGAACTAAAGATGTTTTGGCCAATATAACTCAGAAATAGTGAAGCTGTACCTGCAGACATGGGCAAGCTACAGCAAGAATTTTTTGATGTTTTTGAAGAACCAAAGAACTTACCTTTAAAGAGATCCTTTAATCATAGGATTAATTTACAAGAAGGTGCTCAACCAATAAACCTGAGGCCATATAGATATGGACCTCAGTAGAAAGATGTCATTGAAGCCATGATTAAGGAAATGCTTAACAACTAAGTGATTAGGGCCAGCTCTAGTCCATTTGCATCTCCAATTGTGTTGCTTAAGAAGAAGGATAACACTTGGAGATTCTGTATGGACTATAGAAGATTAAATCAGTTGACTATTAAAAACAAATTTCTCATTCCAGTGATTGAAGAACTACTAGATGAGTTATATGGTGCTAAGTATTTCTCAAAGCTGGATCTAAGGAGTGGATACCATCAGATCAGAATAAAGCCAGAGGACATACACAAGACAACATTTAGGACTCATGAAAGCCTATATGAATTCATAGTTATGCCTTTTGGTTTGACAAATGCTCCAACAACATTTCAAGCTTTCATGAATCATGTCTTTAAGCCTTTATTAAGAAAATTTGTCTTAGTCTTCTTTGATGACATTCTGGTTTATAGCAGGATCACTTGAAGCATCTCATGGAAGTCTTGTATCTGTTGAGGAAGAATGTGATTTTTTCCAAGAAAAGCAAGTGTACTTTTGGAAGCCAACAAGTTGAATATCTGGGACATATAATAATAAGCCTTAAAGGAGTCACAACTGATCCTAAAAAGATCCAGGCCATGGAAAATTGGCTTAAGCCTAGTACAACCAAGGCATTTAGAGGGTTTCTAGGGCTGACTGGCTATTACAGGAGATTTATTAGAGACTTTGAGAATATCAGCAGATCTTTAAACACTGTTAAGAAAAAATGATTTCTAGTGGGATGCAACTATTGAAGAAGTCTTCATGACACTTAAAAATAAGAGGACACAGACCCTAGTTTTAGCTTTGCCTGATTACTCTAGCAGCTTTGTTATTGAAATTGATGCTAGTATAGTGAAAATAGAAGCAGTCCTATAATAGCATGGTCACCCATTGGCTTTTATTTGCAAAGCATTGGGGCCAAAACACTTAAACCGATCTACCTATGAGAAGGAACTGATAGCAATTGTATATGCTGTCAACAAATAGAAGCAATATTTGTTTGGGAAGCATTTCACCCTAAAAATAGATCTTCAGTCTCTTAAATATGCACTAGAGCATAAAGAGTGCAATCCAGTTTTACAGAAATGGCTCTCCAAATTAATGGGGTTAGACTATGAAATAGTCTACTGGAAAGGCAAAGATAATGTAGTAACAAATGCACTTTCCTGGGTAATGCAAGAGGAAAAGGAAACATAAGCTTTTGCTTGGCAATATCAATGGTGACTACTGACTACATTTAGAGAATAACGAGAAGTTATGAATCTAATGAGAAGCTTCAAAGAATTATCAGGGAATTAAAACTGGCAGGAACTCTCATCTACATTATGAGTTACAGCATGGTCAATTAAGAAGGAAGGGAAGGTTGGTGGTAGGTGCAGATGAAGTTCTGATAAAGGAATTGTTAGAATTGTTTCACAACAGTCTAGGAGGTGGACATTCTGGAGTATATGTGTTATAATCATATAGTTAATGTACGTCTTATAATGTGTGTATACATAATTTATCATGACTAGATGATTAAAATGCCACATAAAATAAAATTTATGCAAAGGAATACTTGTATAAGTATATATGTATGTAATGCAAGAATTAATTTTTACCATATCATTGATTGACTTGAATTGAAATTAATTTGTGAAAAGTTATTTAATGTCTGCAACAAGTGGGTATATAAATAAATAAACAAATAAATTAAAAGACAATTATAATATATATATATATATATATACATACAAATATCTAGAAAATATAACTACCACAAATTTTACTTTCTCAACTTTGAATTTACGTTTCCAATTTTTTTGTCTTCATACCATTATCATTTAAATCTCCTTCTATTTCTTTCCTTTTGCTTGTTACTTCTCTACTTTTCTCGATTCTTCTACTTCTCATTCCCCTGTTTTGGTTTTGGTAAGTTCCTTTCCTAACCGAGCCTTATGGCTTCCTTTTTTCAGTTGCCTCCTTATCCTTCCTAGTCATTCATCTTACCTCCTTCTTCAGCCCCTTTGTTGATCGTAGCAGTAGCTTTAGGCCGTGGAATCCTAGTTGCAGGTGGCCAAGCAGCCTTCATTCCTTGTCCTCTCTTTTCTTCTTGTTTTGGAGACTGACTATAATCTCCTGTTTCTTGGATTGTTACTCTCCACCGCCTTTGCCATTTTATTTTGTTTTCCCTACTTTTGCTTCATGTGAGTTCTAGACTGTTCCTTCTTGTTTTGTGTCCTCTTATTTGGCCAATTATCCATATCCTTTCCATCGCCATAAGCCTTCCTTTCCCTTGCTCGTTTTTATCTTGGACAACCTGTGCACATATAGTCCAAATCAGTTAGGGAATTTAAAGTCTGCATACTAATCTTCCTGTACATATCCATTAAGTTTAAATCCCGGAATGGAAGATAGCCAGCTAATAAGAAATATAAGGTCATAGCACATGACCAAATATCATATTTAGACCCACCATAACCCTTTTGATTATTACTTCTAGAGCAACGTAGGCAGGAGTACCATAAGTAGTATGGAGAAATCCATCTTGGTGCTTAGATTCTGCAAGGGCAACTCATAATGAGTTAGAACCTCATCAATCTTAGAGAATGAATTCTTGGTGGTGAAGCATATGTTTCAGCATCAGCATGGCAGCAAGACAAGAAGCTCATTTAGCCCTGTTTTTAGCCTAGCTCCTTTGTTCTTGTTATGCTTCTATTTGGCCAACTGTGTATAAAGTTTAACAAAGCAGCAAGGGGTAAGAAATTCTTGTCAATTGTTAAATTAATGTAAGGATTTCATGTGTTGGATTAAAGGTTGTGAACAATGGTTATGAGAACATGATGGTTATATGTTTATAGGAAGTGAAAGCTTTGAAATTAGGATATGTTGATGTTAAGTAGTTAGTTTAATTGGAATTTTAAGCAAGTTAAGAGTTAAGGGGAGACCATCTCCATTGTCTACAAAATATATACATATCCTATCATAAACTGAACTCTAGGTTGCAACCAGAAATTCTATTAAATACAAGATTTATGGAAACAAAATTCCAAGGACTGGAACATTGTAAGAAAAAAGCTTCTTTCCCTTTCCCTTTTGCTTTTCAACTTTTGTTTGCCATCTCTCTCAGCAGATTACCATCAGGATTCTCCACTCTAGAATCCCCTTATTTTTTCTTCCAAGAAATTTTTCTAGTGTCATTTGAAATCTGCAACTGGAGGCGAATAACAGTTAAACCAGCGTATCACCTCTGAGTATATTAAATTTGCAGAGAGGACATGTTGCTTTTGTTCGAAGCCATCTGCTGATGCATCCACAATGAAAATGATGGTTGCAGGGAAGGCGATAAAGCTCTGCTCCTTCTACATACTGAGAAAGGCAGATGCAACACTCCTACAAGACAAACAGATGCAAGTTAATTGTATGTCTTCCTGTTCAAACTAATTTCCAGAAGCAAAAAAGCGCTACATATGGATGATAAAGAACAAAAAGTGCACGTGAACAACAGGTCATGGATTAGTTGGATGGGTAAAATTTTTAAGGTAGTCAATCACAGTCATGGGTTTTGGACTGTAAAGTAACTAACAAAGGAGATTTTCCCGAGACAAAATTATTATTGACTCTAGCTTTTCAGTTGGTTTTGTCACGACTTTCAATGTTCTACAACAGAAAATATTGTTATTATATTCATTGGCTTTGAGTACAAAATTAACCTGCCAATTCTATTATCTATTTCTCATTTATCTCTAACTAAGAATAATTCAGCTAGTAGGAAACAGAGTTAAAAAAATATATTTAGGAGCACATCAAAATCTAGGTAAAACTCTAAGGAAACAAAAGCAATAATTTAACCAAAGATCAAGTGTATACCAAAATAAAAATAACAAATGCACCAGCAGAAGGAAGGAGGACCTCACAACAGAAAAAGATGAGAACCAAATTCCTACATATATGAAACTTAAAACTAAAATATTATAAGGTAGGAGATTTATGGTACTCACAGAATCCTCTGGATGAAGAGAAAGTTCAGTGTTGTAGTTACTATTGCCCAAGTCCATTCTTGTCCTAACAACTTGCTTTTTGTCATCATCAAATAGAAACAATCTAGAATGACGAAATCTATACTTGGGAAGGGACCTGATATCTTCTTCAGATGCACCTTCTCTTATTGACATAGCATAGGCAAATGCTACAATTGGAACGCAGCAGCATAGTGCAAAGAAAATTATACATGCCATCCCAATGCAAAAGATAATAAAGAACACATCAAACGCAAGAAAGACAACTGTTAACCTGCAAAAAATATGGACAGATAAGTGAGGGTCCACATATGCAATAGAGACAGAATAATTCTATAATACTCTTTTTTTTATATATGTAATTAAGGTTTCCATATTTATTTTACACAATCGATGAGTTACTGTCTCAAATGATGACCTGATTTCACTTTTTTGAGGGCTCCTGAGGTTAATAGAATCAAATGATTGCCAGTGTTCCAAACAGGAGCAGAAAATGTGTGTGTGTGTGTTTTTTTTTTTTTTAGAAAAAGAAATTTGATTAAGAAAGAAAGGAGTACATGAGATGACAAGAAGTCCTCTTAAGCATAAACAAAAACGCTGAATAAAAATGCAAACTTAAAACAATAATGCTCATCAATCACGTTGCATATTTACTAAAAGAACACCTGAAAAGCTCATGAAGCAGAACACCCAAAAGAACTAAAAAAGACAGTCTTATCCTAAGATGCCACTGCAGATGACGATCATGGAAAATCCTTACATTACGTTCCAACCAAACTATCTCCATATCACTGCAAAGAAAGCAAATCTCCACAAACACTTTACCTCTTTTCTTTCTTTTTTTCCCTAAAACTGCGGAAATAAGTCATGAGAAACTCACACAAAGAGCCCAAACAAAACCAAAAAATACTGAAAATGTCAAACAGCTTACACCAAAGTGTCCACACAAAAGGACAATGAAGAAAGAGAGGCTCATTGATCTTACAATTTAGTAAACACATCACACAAATATCAGGAGATATAGCCTTGGAAGCTCTATTCATCTGCAACAAGTTATTAATATTGACTTTATTAAAATTGTTGCCCAAACAAAAACCTTAACCGTAGATGGAACCTTAGCCTTCAAAAAAAAAAAAAATGAAGTGGGAGAGAACCTGGCTCCCGAACAAGAAAGCTATAAAAAGATTTACAAGAAAAAAATGCAGAAGAATCAAGAGACTAATTATGCGTATAAGGCATATTAGGGAAGCGGGTAGGGAAAAAATGTCTAACAAATTTGTAAGATCAGAAACTTCCTTTCCACTTAGACCTCCAAAACATAAAATAAAATCATAAAAAAGAAATTGAAGCAAAATGGAGAGTTGATAGCTGATAAAGTTTAGGATTGCCCACAACAAAAGACTCATTTCCAATGAAAACATTCTCCCCAAAACAAATACGAGTACCACTACCAACTTTAAGAAGAGGAGAATATAAGAGATACCTGAGAGATAGGAGCAGAAAAGGTGAAGACTGTATTAGCAACACATTCTCCCTTTGAGCGTCCACTATCTCAATTCTTATCTATATTTGTTTCAAAGGAGAAAACTATGGGGCAGGGATCATTATAAACCCACAACAAATTGAGGTAATAATATTAAACTCGCAAGCACAGTTCATAGGTACAAACAATTAATTATGATACTTTGTGATAATTGTCAATTGACTACACTTGCCAGGAGAACTTGCAGCACCATCAAATGCATGGAATCATCACATACACAAAAGCTATAGTAGATAAGGAAATGCTATCTTGTTGTGGCATTCAATTATATTTTAAGATTAGTCTAACTTGTATACCCGCATTCATATGCAGGGTTACATGATTCAGGTAAGTTTGTTAATTAACCAACAACCTATAATCAAGCTGTTTTAAAATCTTAGTCAAGGCTCTTACCAGTAGAGTCGAGGACAATCTTGCAAAAGCACTTTGCCGCCAGCAACAATCCAATAAAATCCAAAGACCCACCAAATGGATGATAACATTGTATTCACTGACTCTAACTTTTTTGGGATGCTGAAAAACAAAAGAAAAGAGTTAAATGAAACTAGTTCCCCTTGTCAAGGATATAGCTTGTCATTATAATCTATTATATATCCTGACCATCAGTAACAACTTTACATTCAATGCAGCTAACTGCTGATATCTTCCTATTTTTATGGTCATCGGTGTTTCTTCCCTTTTACTGTCTAAGTCGCCAATTACTTGTACAGTTGTACCTGATCATGATACATAATAACAGATAGATTATTAACTTCAAATTTTTTTATTTATATTTCTAGTAATTTCTTGTTGTGATTATTTTATTTTAATCAATAACCTTTCACATGTGCTGTCTCAGATCGAACAGACAAGCTAGTCATATTTAAATACAACAGGGAAAATGCAAAAAAAAAAAAAAAAAAAAACAAGTCGATAAGCATGTGTGTGTACACTAAATGGGTAAAAATCTAGATATATATACATATCAAAAGGTTCACTACCATTCCTATATTGAAGAAACTGGAGAATTCAACTAATAATTTTTAACCACCCAACAGTCACAGTGAAATGTCTATTTTTACATGGTGCAATCAAGAACAAATAGAAAGAAAAGCAGAAAACAAACATGCTAAAATACAGAAACCAAAAGAGAAAGGAAAATAAGAATACACAAGAAACTTAAGGACACACGAGCACTAGAAAATTATAGTTCTTTTTATTAATTGAACTTTCTTATTAGTATATCACCTTGGACATAAATTCCTGAAAAATTGAAAGTAAAAAAGTTCAAAAAATGGTAAAGCATTCTGTAAAGGGAAGTACACAGTAATAACACTTAATTTTCCATTTCTCTTTTTCTTTTTTTTTTCTGTTCTCAAGCGAATAAAAGGTTTCATTACAGCATGATACATATGATGGTCAAACTCGTAGTACAGATAGCAAATTTAAATCAAAATCATAATTAGAACTTTTGCTAGATGCTATGAGGATGATAAGGTGACTAAGCATTGAAAAGAGGCTCTTACCATTCTCAAGTGTGAGTTATTTGGTTTTTTAAGTCCAGTAGTAGATCTGTAATATCAGACAAGTCCTGCAGAGTATTTTATTTTCATATTTATTTAAGGTTTTATATTGTTAAGTTTTCACCAGTCCTATGTTCCTTTTCTTCCCTTAAAAATTAAATTATTTAGTTTCCTTATTTGAGTCCTAACTCCTAATCCTAGCAGGGTAAAGAGTCAGTCCTTTGGAGGCCTGTGCAAAAAGACCTTGTACTAAAAAATGATTCAGATTTAAGAGTGGAATATTAAGTGAAGCAAGGGGACCTTGTATTCTACTGAACAGCAACATAAACTTCTTCCTTGTCCTTCCTTTTCATTCCCAAACAACAAACATTCCTATTATTCAATACAAACCGTCAACCCCAACATGAATAACCCCACCTTTACCCCTCTGAAACCCTAAAGCATAGTTGTCTAAAACCGTATTAATTCTTGTTCCCCTGAATTTCCAGTAGCCAGAATTTTCAAATTATAACCACTTGTTCTCTTAAAATAAACTTTCCAGAAACCCCAGTTAAACTTTTGAACCCTAAGGCCTAAACCCCTTTTTCTCTTACAAACTCCACACATAACTTTAGAGCCTAAAATCCACCACAGTCTAACGTTGGTAGGCTTTCTCAACCTAGTAAACTAACATAATGGATTTTGGGAAATCTGCCTATGCGGCTTTTGAATGGGCATAGGGTTCAAAAGTTATGATTTGAAAAAAATTGGATCTAGCATTGGAAAATTAATTTCAGGTTGGTAAGGTGTATGCATATGAAAAATTAGATAGAATTGACAAATCTGGTTGTTGGCTGTCAGGGCATCAAGAAAGATTAGGGTTTTAGATGGGTGGGGTTAGATTTCTAGAGAAGGTAAAAGTGAAGAAAATTTTGCAACAGCTTGGGGCTGGTATTAGTAATAGGAAGGATGTTGTTTGGGGTTTCAAGAGGAAAGAAAAAGAGAGTTTTGATAACAGAAGGCCTCATAAACAGTAGTGAATAGTAGCAGCAACAAGAAAGGAGGGGAGAAAAAAAGAAACTTGGCTCACAAGCCATCAAATCAATCAAAATTGTCATCAATTTAATATCAAATTCTCCTACCTAGGAAATTAGATATAGATAAGTTCAGGAAAAAATTTAGAAGAATGCAAATAAAATTTAATGGACTAACCTAACGCCTGATGCAGTAAAAGAGAAAATGACTACAGTACCCTGACAATAAAACTCAATTAAATTAATCAATTATTGCACTAATGACCTAATAAAAAATCAAGCACACTTTCCTCACAACCCAAAGGACTTCATGGATTCAGGTTTGTGCCAAAAAAAAAAAAAAACTAAAAAAAATTCTCCAATATATGCTCATAGCTGCTGCATCAACACAGTCTGTCCTACGCCATAAGGACTAGTGAATGAAGTAATTATCAACTACTAGTAAATTACCCAAATAACGCCATAGATCTGATGATCTAACTAAATCATGACCTTGCCATTCATAAATTCCCTATTCCTGCATATGGCCATCTTAGGTTCAAACAGTAACCTAATGCAATTCCCAATGAGTCACAAGCACTTCATTTTCACAAGCCTTATTAACCAATAAAGGAATTGAGGGTTGGAGGTGGCCTGGAATAGGTTAATTGTAAACCTTACACTTTAAAATTATGATTCTACAAGAAATTGCCATTCAGAATCTAATGCACTTTGATATTATACGTTTATGTAATTATCAGCTCAGAATCTAGCCATCTAGGACTAACAAGGTACACAAATGGCTCCCAGTGAAAGAAGCAAGATTTCAACAGCAGCAGGTTCTACAAAGTGCTGCTATAATTCTCACCAAAAAACAGAAGTCTATAATGCTCCTTCTGCAATAAATCAGACAACAAAATTTCACATAAATGACCGCAACTTGGATTGAGAGCAAGTTTCCCAAAATATGAGCTTGGCTTGGTTCCCTTGCAAAGTTAATGTCATTATGCATAAACTATTGCAACTTACTTTTTACCCTATGGCTGACACTTAACATGTCACTCACATGTTTAAGCTTCACTGCAACTCAAATACCAAATAGACTGCAAAGCAGGAACCGTCAGGAAAGAGATCGGACAATTAGCACCTAAACCACTATCATCATTCTGTTTGTTCTACTAAAAGGAAAGGGTTGAATGGTTATAATCTATCTCAATCAACCCCACCACTCACAAAATCCAAGAACCATGAAAGCCATTTTATTTGGTATCTACAACTAGCATCCACCACCTCCACCTAAAGTTGAAGATGTTCCAAAAATCACCAGACTGAATTCCAGTGTATGTTAACTAGATACTACCAGAAGAGGAAGAAATGCTAAAGCAGATCTCCAATACAGTGGATTTGAAAGTATTCAAAGATTGTTCTTTAATTCGAATTAAAATTTGAAAGTAGTGTACATTATCTGTAAAACTTTACCCAATCACTAAGAAAGTTTACTTTTTCCAGAAAACACAGGAACAACAGGTTGAAAATGTTGCACATACAATGCAAAATATTCAAAATTTCCAACATACTAAACAAATGCAAATAACAAGTCACAACTAGCTGTCAGAACTTAATATTCATAAACATGCAGAAACTAATCTATCTATAATAAATGAACTCCGGACCAAAAAATATTCAACAAATGATTAACAAGAGCAAACAAACAGTAAAAAATTATCTTCTTTAACATAAGCATCATCAGCTCAATATATCGCAATAGTTTAGCAAGTACGTTAATGAGAATTAGTGGAATCTAAAATATCAAATATGGCGCATATGTAATTAACTAGATTAGAGTACCTGTTCTGATTCTGAGACAACGAAAGCCCAATCTCTGCCCCATGATAATCACGGAACCTCCTCCCGATCTCAAAATACACAAAACCCACATGCAGAATGCACTGAAGAGCATATCCACATAGCCAGAGCCTCAGAGGGGTCGATGGTCGCTCATCAAATGTGGAAAAGAGTACCACTACAGCGACAAGAACGAAGGCTAGGTTCCATATGAGGTCCAGAACCAAAATTGGCTTCGAGTAGGCGCAACTGCTCTCACCAATGGGGTGGTCATCATCGTCCTCAAATTGAGGTTCGAAGCAATTCCCTAAGAAAATCCGGTACCGGTCGGCGGTGATCAGACGAGTTGTATAGCGAGTTAATGGGAGAGTGAAAGTTGTACGTATGGTCGGCCCCCGAAAAATAGAACCATTTCCACGACTAACGCCAACACTGCCACTCTGCAAAAGTCGTTCTTCCTCCATTTTTGATTTGGGTCCAATACAGACAGATTCTAAAGGGAAAGAGTTACCAACTGAGAGAGAGAGAAAGTCTGTTGAGTTTTGAGTGTTGGGTAGGGAGCTGGTGAAGTTGGTTTCCAGGACAGGAGAAAATGGAAGTAGTGGTGGAGGCACTAATGGCAACTAAACCTTGGATTAAGTGAAACGACGTCACAACACCATGACGAGGACGGACAGAGCATCTAAAGAGATTTTTTTTTTTTTTTTCCGACAATTTGACAAATTTTTTTTTTTTTTCAAAATTAAGAATTCCATAACTTTTCTTGATAATATATTTGATTGCTGAACAAAAATATAATGCCTATTGTTTACAAAAAATATAATACCCATTTATTCAATTATCAATTAATCAACAAAAAATTGAATATCAGATAAGCTTGTTAGTATTTTTATTTTATAATTTGGTAACAGAAAAAAGATAATCTTTTTTTTTTTTTTCAAAATATTGATGCTAAACAATTTGTGCAAACAAGGAACCTGAACTCCGAGTGTCCAAGTGATATGCTTCCACTAACAACCCTGTTTCAGTGCTCAAAAGACTTCTACCAAAAAAATAAAATTAGTAACTTCTGCTCTCACTCATGTTGCTTATGCTTTAAAACAAATATATCCTTTTTTTTTTCTTTCCTTAGTTAAAGAAATTTAGAGTGATAGACTTGGTTATAAAGAATAATCAAGTCTCTGCCTGTGTGTATTGTGTTCACCTTTGTGCCAAAAACTTACAGGTCAGATGTGATACTGTAATTTGACTTAATGTCGTTTTTTTTTTTTTTGGTCTCTTTCCATTTTTGTGTAGCTGACAGCAAGGTTATTCTCAAGCTTAATGTTATTTACAGCAGAAGTCTGGCTAACTTGAGCAGAGTAGGCAGCCAAAGATGCCAGCCTTCTGTTATTATTGCATACAAACTATTGCCAATATGAATACATCTTATTTCTTTTAAATAGACGATCTAGTGGAAGCATCAGTCCCAGTCATCTCGAGATGGGTGGATTCTTTTAACAAATCAAGTGAAGTGAATGAATGTGGAGAGAGTATGATGTTCATCTCCTTTCCAGCAATTTCAAGTCGAGTTGGGGTTGGAGCCACCTGTGTATGTTAGAAACAAGAGATAACTCAAGATGGTGAAAGAAATATGCAGAAAGAGGAATTATTAGATGAAAAGATAACTAGCACACAGACATTAAAAGGTTTTGGTGAATTTTGGTAAGTTGTTCTTGGAACGTGAAATTAAAAAGTAGACGTAGAGGATTCCGAATGATGTCAAACGTTGTGTGTGCGTGTTTGTGTTTGTGCAAATAGCACTACTCCTGCAGATAAATTTTTCTTTGCTGTTGGAATGAGTTTATGAACTTGCAAATTTCATGGCTGATTAGAATTTGTCATCGACATCTATGTCAAGATATAGAACAACAGCTATAACAGACACCTTATACTAGTTCAAAGTTCACAATGAATATTTATAATGGATATGATGAATGTGACCTTGGGTGTGATTCCCCATACATATATCCATGCGAATATTTTCAATAGAGAGCTACAAACAAGTTAAATTAGTTGATAATTCTGACTCATCAACAACTTACCAAAATTATTTTGAATAGATCAAAGTAAAACTCACAATAGCATCTAGTGTCATATGAATGCATGGGGTCAACTTATAGAAAAGGTGACAAATTAATTTACAGAAACTTCTGTAAAACAATTTTAAAAGATAAGAGATGTGGCACGTACCTTCTTTGGCTCTACGAAGGAATTTTCGTCCATTAGATTAGCAGAGGTGAGTACAGTCTTATTTGATCCAGATAACTGTGCAGTGTTTGGATCCAATCCATCAACAGAGATCTTGAGGTTCACCAGGTCGGTACCAAA
This sequence comes from Quillaja saponaria, assembly GCA_029379385.1. Classification (NCBI taxonomy): domain Eukaryota; kingdom Viridiplantae; phylum Streptophyta; class Magnoliopsida; order Fabales; family Quillajaceae; genus Quillaja; species Quillaja saponaria. Next base: position 25,935,748 of record CM055607.1, read on the forward strand.
GTTAACAATCTGCAAGTTAATTTCCTCAATGTGATGATGGTGCAGCAGAATTGTAAATTAGTGATAAATGATTTACTGATGCAACTACCTAAGTCGATTATATAGGCTCTTATAATGGACAGCTGCAATAAGACTCAAGAAAATAATTCAGTTACATTATAGAAGAGCATGAATGTATATGAAGTAAAGCCAAAAAGACTTTTGTCCAATGTATATGAAGAACACGATTTCTGAGTTAGAAAGTATATAAAGAGAATTGAGAGAATAAATATAATCTTAAGTATCAGTATAAGTGTATAACAGATATGCAGAAAATACAGTGCTTATTCCATTTAAACAATGACCTAGGTACATGGTCTACCAATTACATTACCTTTATTCTCAAGTAACTACGGTTATCTACAGAGTTTGTCCAAGTGATAGCAGATGCAATAAGTGCAGTAGACGAAACTGTTTGAAGTGTTGCATTATGAAGAATTGCCCCACTCGACTCTGCGAAAAAGCTCTGCATCCAGTAGCTAGGAGTTCCATAAAGCTTGGAGGAATCGAACACAATAGCATCTGGACTCCACCTTAATGACGAAACCATCCAAGTATCAGTATAACCAATATGCAGAGTATATAGTGCTTATTCTGTTTAAATAATGACTTAGGTATGTGCTCTACAAAAGTGAAGACATAGATGTTAAACATTTTCGTCCTACATTTCTTTGCACAAAGTACTCCTTCCTTGTTTTGCAACACTAGTAAATGTGAAAGAAGAAACTGGATCCACATAAAAAAAATATCTATAAATGATAACAATTCTCAATCTGGGTTCAGCTACTTAAAAAGAGATCCAATAAAACAAACTGGAACCATACTGGAATTTTCACAAATATCCTATAACAATTGTTTTGTAACAAATAATAATTAATCTGGTAGAACACAGAAGACATGAAGTTTTCCACCAAATAACCATGTAAAATTAAAAACTTATCATGTATTATTGATATATAACTTATGTGTCAAATGGCTAGAAATAAATAAAAGCATGAGAATACCTCCTGTCATTGACGTTAACAAAAAGTGGTGCATAGCTTGTCATGTTGACGACATCACTGCATCAGGGAAAAAAAAAAAAAAAAGTCCTCAGCAGCTAGCTACCTTCTATTCCCAGAGAGCCGACAAGCATTATACTGAGATCTGTCTAAATTTCAAACCAATTTTCAAGATGAAATTGATCTGTCAATGTTAACCATGGCATTAAATAATATGTTATCTCACTGCATCCTTTAAGAGTTCTGGGAATAATCAAGATTTCATGTCTAGATCCTGCATATTGCCAAGACCTAAAAATAAAGAAACCTGTATACAAAAAAGTTCACAAAGACTTTAAGCTTACCTGTTTTTTTCTACCCCAATAAGGAATCCAGCTTCAGCCAATGCTGCTAAAAGGCTTCCTTTGCCAGCATCTTTTCCAGTCACAGCATACTCACTCACAAAAGCCTTGAGGTTTTTAACATCATGGGTATTCATTAATCAGGAAAGCTGATGAGCATTCAGTAAGAATAATAAATTGTAAAAAGCCATATCATCACACCTTTGGGCCACTACGAGAAGTATGATCAAATTTATGAGCCATGGAAAACATGTCGTTGGCACTTGTATAAACCTGACCAATAAACCACATTACAAAGATGATTCCAAGTCTCCCCAAAACTCTACATGTTATTGTAAAAAATGAGGTACACAAAACCCAATTTAAAATTTTACATGAAAATCGTATAACTCAGCTTGGTGATCCAACTGTCGAGAGGAACCATCACAGTTTGAGATAATTTGGATGTCTGGATAGGCAAGTTTTATTGCACTGTAGAACTTTATATAGTTTCCTGGTCAGATAAAAATTTAAAAGAAAAAGAAGCGAGTATCAGATCAGAAAAGTCATTTAGGATATGTCTGCAGCTCAGAATTATTAAAAAATTTATTTTTTCCTTTGTTTTATGGGAGAAAAAGGCGATGAAGGATACTTGAACCTTATTTATTCTTTTTGTTCCTGTTAAACTGAATAAGTAAATGCACTGTTCAGATGAGGTACTGAAAAAATTATGCAATTTCCAAAAATGGGGATCAGGATCATAAATTCATACAAACAGGTACACTTACGTAAAATTTAGTCCAATGGAATCAATTGCACCTAGTATTTAGTAACCTATTCAAGAACTTCAATTGACATTTAATTAGATCCCTACTTTCTGAGAACTACTTTCCCTGTAGTTTCAGGTTTTCCCTCTCTTTCCTGTGATCTTTCTCTTCTTTGCTGTTGTTGTTTAATTAAGAAAAGTACTTACAGAGACATTATCCAATTATAATTATTTTATGGAAGTTACAGAAAGCTACAGGAATCAATTTTTTGTTCTTTTACACTGTCAGTATAGTTTAAGCTTCAAATCCAAAATCTATAACAGATGTCTTAAAACAGACACACCCACATAAATTCATTAGACATCAACTGGATTACATGAAGTATCTATGTATAGATATAAGAATGAAGAAAACAAATATACTGCTAAGTAGAAATAAATGCATGAAGAAAACAATTTATGGTCACTATGTACTCCATACTGTCAAATATGTTAACAGAAAAAACATATACTTAAGAAAAAGGCATAAAAGTATTAAATACTATACTAATTAAGAAAAATCAGAAACCTCGATAGTTCTTTTTCCCACAATCCTCATTTCCAACTGCAACATATCTCAGGTCAAAAGGTTCTGGGTGCCCCATTTTAGCTCGAATAGAACCCCACTTGGAATTAGGACTACCTCTTGCAAACTCAATACCATCAAGGGCTTCCTGCACTTAAAAAAGATTAATTTAAATTATATCGAAGTGAAAAAAACACATTGACATCTTAAATTTGATGGAAGTGGATGGAGAAAAATCTTGCACTTTTTGGTGTTTTTACAGCTGATATAAAATCAACAAGTATATGGTTTCTTATAGAAATATTGTAAAATAAATTTTCAGATTCCAAATTAGACTATTTTCTTTTGTTGCACTTTTACTAATTTATCCAAGCATAACATATTACATTTTAATAAAGTATAGATGAATCTCTTATGACCTTGCTTGCAAGATCTCCAACAGAGACACTAACCCATAATAGTACACCTACTCCATGAGTTAGTTTCAAAATCATCTCTGAACCTTGTCGACGACAAACTAGACTAAACTGGTCAATTGTTAGTAGAATATCTAGTCCATATGAATGTTTGAATTCAAATCAATTTCAATCACCTTATTATCATCACTATCAAGGAAAGGGGAAGGAAATAAAAAAGGATAGACTTACTTGAACAAAAGGTAAGACACTGGAAGTATCAACTTGATCATTATGGCTAATACCTGAAATGATAGATTGAATAAGAAGATCAAGACAAATTAACTGATGGTCCCTGTTTGAAAGCAAATTAGTTATGATAGCAAGATAGGCAAATACCATTATTAAACACCCATATTGGCAATGCACCAAGATCTTCTGCTAGCTGCCCATAAATTGTAAAAAAACATGCTTAACTTGAATAGCATAAAAGAAAGTTTTTCAAGCAAATATGAATATCAAACAGTCAAACAACCCCTGAATTGAAGAAGTCACCTACTTGGAGAAACTCAAAATAACCAAGTCCATCGTCAGTCCAATACATCCAAACATCACCGAAGTGGCCAGGTCTCTGCTCCCAGGCTCCAATCGTTTCTTTCCAGCGGAATGCATTTCTTAACCATTCTCCTTCAACAAAACAGCCACCTAGAGAAATTCATTGGAAACATGTTCCATTAAGCTAATAATATAAGACATGTTATGTGAGTCAATTTTCTATATTCCCTTGTCAAGTCGTCCATTACATCAAGCATCCTAAGATGCACTATCAACTAAATATAAGAAAGAGATTATATAGTTCTATATATAATTAGTAAACCACGTGCATCGCACATTCACAATGATGCATGGTAAATTTATCAAGAATATACTTCTAAAATTATTATGCATGAACTGAACTGGAAAAATAAAAATGAAACTCTTTGTTAGTGCATACATATCTTATCATCTGTATGGACCATGGAGTTCTAAGTGCACTTAGTGAAATATCGATTTTATTATGAAAAAAATAAGTTTTTTACTAAAACTAATGTACTCAGTGATGTTATTTGAAAAGGAAAAAAAAAAAAAAACACTGATGTAGTATATATGTTAGTTTTGTTCTATTAGAATATTACCCCAAGATCCTGTACAGAACACATATATTCCTTCACATAATTCTATCAGAACTTTAGTCAAAAATGTTAATATAAACCATTGTAGCTTACCTGGAAATCTGATAAATCTTGGTTTTAAATTTGCCAACATATCAACAAGATCACTTCGAAAACCATGTCCCTGGACCAAGTTGAAGGTTGCAGAAATTCTATTTAGAAACTTAATGGGCGTAGTAAGGCTTAAAAGGAAGTGCCTTAGCATCCAAGGTTCAAAAAATACACCATGTAGTGATAGTAAACAAGGTTTACAAAAAAAAAAAAAAAAAACACATACCTTATACGTGTCCAAGGGCATAGTTGACACCTGGTCAAACCATATCACTCCTTTTCTGGTTGTTGTCAATTGGAGTCTTGATTTTGGATTTGTTGCTTTGGCTTCCAACAAAACCTCCACCATTTTCCAATTAGAAACATCAGAAGCAGATGCTCTGCAAGATTAATGATATGTTATATAAGTAAATATAGATGGCAGAGACCTACTGCTGAAAAGTGTAAACAGTGATGTAGGAATATCTAAATGGAGCTCACATGATGTTAGTCGTAGCCAGTATCTGGCCACCATTTGAATCTGTCAAGGATACAGTAATATTAATTGATTCTGATGAACGAACATAAAGCACCACTTTGTACGTCTTTCCTTGTTCAATATTCTGAGGAAAAAGACAGAACAATTGGAGATGCAAATTATTTGATCAGAAAATTATAATCTAGGATATTACTTTGTACACAATGATTGAAAATCAATAGTAGATGAGCTAAGAATGTTTGTTATGTAAACACCTAAAACTAGAGAACTAGGATAAATCTAACCATAGTTGTTAAACTATTGTGATATTTATCATATTTCCAAAAAAAAATTATTAGTATCATTTTAGTGTATTGAAAGTACTTATCCATCTTACAATATGTCATTTGACTCTTTAACACACAAAATAAAATGTACTTTTGAACATACATGTATGTATATATCAACATGGATATGTTATCTAAGACAATCTGATTTTTCTTTTAAAGTCCAATTCGTGCATAATGTTTCATTCATATATAATGTTTATATTAAAACAGCGATGGTTTTGTGGTGGGGGGATTTCATCCTGGGATCTCTCACTCTTGGTGGGAGTTGGCGTCACTACACCAACATGTCAGTAGAGAATATAGAAAGAAATGTATAAAAGTTCAACTGATATCTAAATTGCAGCAACTATTTCCAAAGATTTTTGATATCCTCTACATGCACATGACATTTAAATTCCAACTCGTGCAAGATAGAGTCATTTAAAATAGCAGAGTCAACTAGTCTCACCATCCCCCAAAAACCTGGATTATAAATACCAACTCCCCCAGGTTGGCATATATTGGCACCTTCACTATCACAGAGCACCTCCATTTTCAGTGCAACCTTATTACGGTCAAAGCAAGAGGACCGATCAGTTGATACAACAAGTGACGACTCATCTCCAATAATGGACCAAGGATCAATATTTGAGGGAGTGTTAGGGCCCCCAGCTTCAAAACCTAGAAGAAAATAGCTCATGAGAATGTGCACCTCCAAAATATCCCAATGTACTTGACCTTTGTGATCAACTAGACATGAACAACAAGGTAATCAATGGATCTCCCAGATTCAATTGAAATTTCACATCAGAAAACTACCCCCGTACTACTCTTAAACAAGTAATTTAAATATACCTCTCTCCCTTCCATCCAACAACATTAGATTAAGAGAGAAAAAAGAAAAGATAAGAAGAACCCAAACAAAATGTTTCTTTTTAAGGGACAAGAAACTAGAATATTAGATAGTCAATGTTGTTGCAAATTGTAATATTAGGATAATCATCTTTATTATGGATATAGCATGGCAATTATTCTCGTTTCCTACATATTGGGAAGGTAAACAACACAAACCACTTGCTTGACTTTTGAAAAATATATAATTATATCATACAGCATAACAGATGTAGCACTCAATATAACTAGCAGAAATTCTGATTGACAGAAACTGTTCACCAAGTGATATGGAGTCCTAAAATCCCAATGTAGGATTTCAAGAATTTCAGACATCACTATTCAAGTAAAGGCACAATTTCTGTCCCAAAGAGAAAAAAAAATTAAATAAAAATAAAAAAGAGAGAAAGGAAAAGAGACATGACATAGCCCTAACTCAATCTTATTATAGCACCTGTAGTCTACCTTCCTTCACATTCTTAAGTAATCATTTTGTAATGAAATTACCATGATCTCAATCATTTTCTTAAAAGGAAAAATGTTGTGCAATCACATGCATATTTTGCATTAACAGTAAAAAGAAAAGATAAGTCTTTTTCTTCATTTAGAAATTCAGAGAATATAGAGATGACCTCTGTTGCTCACAAGCTCAGCCCACAATCCCCCAGCCCCAGCATGGTTGATCTCCTGCATAAGAACTAGCAAATTATAAAGAATATCTATCTAAACACTACATTGCCACTGCAGAGTACATAACAGTACATACTTTATTGTTAGTCTAAACATGCATGATAGCATATATTAAGTGAAAGTGTACATGTACATGACTAAATACATAATCAAGTGCAATTGTGCATACTGCAAGACCAAAATAGTGAAGTTGCAGTGATAGCAAATTTAAGATTTTCCAGGCTTCTAGAAGTAACTTTTGACTAAGAGAAACCAAATTTTCACCTACTGGATTGTTGCTCACCTCAAAGAATATTCCAAAAAGAGTTTCAGGAATTGGCCTTGCTGATGTTTCAGAAACATTCACAACCAGTGTTGCTGTTTGATTCGCATCAAGTCCACTAGCACAGCTTTGAAAAACTAAGCAAACCACCATGGAAAGGTAGAGTAGAATGACAGTGTAAGGGACTTTGAAGAAACCCATTATTTGTTCACCATATTCAAACTATCAGCAGCCTAATTGAACACAGATAAAGAGAGATAATAAGTGGAAATCATTATATAATAGAAAATGAAGATAACAAGCTTATCTAGCAAACTGGATTATTAGGAAATCTGTTGTGCTAAGATAGGACACCTTATCAACTTAATATGTCATCATCATTAGACTCCTCCAAATCTGACAATTACAGTCAGCCTTTCTCCCTATTTTCTTCCTTTTCCTTTCTACTTTTGGCTATCACTAGCTGAGTATATCAACTAGCTAGATAGAGATCAAAAGTTTGAAACTACAAAATAAAATGTGAAACTTACCAATTATTGTCGCTATACTTTCTCAGAAATTCTAGTCACCTTTTTTTCTTTTTCCATTAAAAAAAAAGAAGAAGAAGAAGAAGAAGAAGAAGAAGTAATTTTTCTCAATTTATTAAATGATCAATTACAGAGCCAGATTAACTCAATTGAAGGGTGGAAATGGGATCGGGTTAGAAATATTCAACTGCTTATCTTCCTTAGTCCTCCAAAGTCAATTACAGAGCCAGATTGCTCAATTACCAATTTGAAGCGAGGAAGAGTGATCTATTCAGAAAGATTAAAAATTTTAAATCAGACGAGAAACCCACCTATATATAATTTGAATCTCTGAGAAAAAAAAAAAAAAACTAAACTTTACAATGCAATCATTATCAGGTATGAATTCAAAGCATGCCCAATTCTTAAGTTTCAGAAATAATACAGAAAAGGATATATATACTCTTTTTTTTTCTTTTTTTTTTTCAATATGATGAAACAGTCAGTTCATTCAAAATTTTCAGAGACTAAAAAACTTACAGCTTGTGTTGAGAAGCCAGAGTTAAAGTTGCTGATGTTATTGAATAAAGGGCAGACTGCAGTAGGGGACTAGGGGTGTGGTTTGTGTGACTGAGTTTCACATTGTTTCTTATAGGCCAGATTTATCTCCAACAGAAGACTAGAGGGATGGATTTTGGCTTTGGCTTTGCCTTGCTTCCACGGAATCGGCTGCTGGCAGTGGATTACAAGGGACATACAGATACAGTCTGTTTTAAGATTTTCTCTGTGGACCCTCAAATCTCAATAGTTGTTCCGCCGTCTGGGTTTTAATTTAACTTCAGTGTGTTTCGTATTATCACGAGAGCGGGGCAGTTCTGGGAATTCCCATGTAAATATTTTGGTTAAAAAATTTACAATTCTTCTTGTCTGAAGCAAAGGAATTTTTTTTTTTTTTTTTTCTTTTTGTGATTTTCATTGGGGGAGTTGGATTTTATTTGATTTCCCTAGGTTAATGGAGAAATGGAAAACATAATCCAGACATATGATAACCTATTACTAAATCTTTAATAATTGTTGTTAGATTTTTGGAGTTTATTCTTTTTATTTATTCAAATTGAAAAGAAAATTATTGTTCAGACTTGTCAACAAGGCGATGTCTCCTACTTCAACAACCCTATTCTGGATAATATTGTTCTTAGTGATTCTTTTAAGTTTCTTTACCATCGCATTTACTTAGAATTTTTATTTTCACATTTTAACTTGTCTTTACATCAATTCTTTTGAATTTTTTTACACTCTACACTCGCATTTACTTAGCTTTCAAATTTTGATTTGTCTTTACACCAAAAATAAAAAATATCGTGGTCCAGTTATAAATTAGTAAAAGAGATATCCAATCATATAATTTTCAATTAATATTATCTCCAACAATTATTAAGATAAGATAACTTTTATGGTCACATCACCTATATCTCATGAATCTTAATTTGACTTATTGTAAAAGTATTTTATTTCTACTTGTAATATCATATCTCTATAATATTTATTGTATCAAATGGTATGACAATAAGTTATTGTGGATTCATATGCGAGTGTGTATGGTTATTCCATGATTTGGAGGACATGATACTAGTTAAAATTTAATATTTATAATTTCAAACTAATATCTCATTGATAAAAGATTTTGTCATTAACCAAAATTTCTAATTCTTTTGAGCAACAATATTATTATTAGATGAAACGACTTTATATATGTGGAAAATAAACTATTTCAATATTCAGAAATTGTTTATTCACATTACATTATAATTAAAAAAATAAATATGTTTTAATAATTTAATATTAGATTTATGCCAATAAGTTTTTAGTTCAATTTTATAAAATGAAAATACTTCAACCTTATGAAGTTATGGTTTATGCTTCAAGTTATTAAAGTGATAATATTTGTCTCATTTGTGAATTGTATTATGCCTTTGGTTAAGGAGCTTCTCACCTCAACTACTCATAATATATTTACTTTTTACAGTCCCCTCAAAAGTATTCAAATTCAAGAAATCAAAGATAACAATTTTTCTAAACTACTAGACCAACACTTTGATTTTGTCCCATCAAAGATAAACCATTTAAGACTAAGAAATTTATAAAGATGTTATACTCTAAAATTAATGAATAAAACAAAACATTCTCAACTAACATACTAATTCTTTTTGCTCTCTATATATGTTCTAATGTTAATTTTAATTTAATTGGAGACTATATATATGCAAGTCTTCCCAATTATTTGATTCCTTAATTTCCAATCAATCTATCTTGTTAATTTACACACGATGCATTTGTTTTGGCTTAAAAGAAATGTAAAGAAACTTGAATATCTCCTTGCGTGAGCATGAGAGATCAGCTGCTCAAGATATATTTATAAAGCAACAAAGTTTATCTGAGAAAGCAAATAATACGAAATAATGATGAGAGTCATCCAAATTAGGTCATTAATTTCTCATAAATAAAAATTGTTCAACTCAAAAAATTATTAAGTAAGATTTTCAGAGAATAATTAATATATTTTTTTAAATTATCTATCTTGACTCGTTGTAATCGCTACATGTTTGAGTTGGAATAATCAACACCATATTCCTTATCTATTTGAGTTGAAATAGTCAACACCATATTGCTCTTTTGAGTTGTTCACTATTATAAACTATACATTTATATGTGCCTCATCTTTATTTTATTTTCTTGTGATTATTTCTTATTTAATTTATAAGTCTTTTTAATTGTTTATTATTATTTTATGGTAGAAAAAAAAAAATAAAACACAGCAAAAAACAAGAAAAAACAAACTAAGGAACATGTATGACAATTCTAAGTTGCCAAGCCAAATTATACAGATATGTGTCTCATCTTTATTTTATTTTCTTGTGATTATTTCTTATTTCATTTCTAGGGTAACTTGGACTTTTCAGTTGTTTACTATTATAAACTATACATATATGTGCCCTCATCTTTATTTTATGTTCTTGTATTTATTTTTATTTCATTTTTAAGGGTAACTTGGTCTTTACAGTTGTTTACTACGAGGTGTGGAACGGGACATTGAACAGTTTCTTTCTTTGGTTTTACATTCCGTGGAAGTGAATGCATATTACTTTTCATTTTATTTGTTTTCCTTCTCAATTTTATAATATTTCTTTCAAAACTACTATTTTTAAATTTTCTTAAAAATCTCTCCCTCCTTTTTTTTCCTCTCTTTACTCTTGTTTTTCACTTGACATGTTATTTACATATAGAAAAACCATTTTATCAGAGAAATATTAATAGACTTTATCACAATTTTTATAAATAGCTAATTTGATTAAAAATAATTTATTAGTGATTTAGAACACGATGCACTCGTTTTTTTCATTAATATCTTAAGAAATAATATTGATAAGTTACTACTTATTTATTTATTCCTAAAATAAGAGGAAACTAGTGATAATGTAAAAAAAATTATTAATTAAATAGTTAAAAATATTTTCAATCTTTTTCTAAAATAATTATCGTTTCACTAATTTTCTAACAATGATAGTTTATAGAATTTTAATTTATCAGGAGTTGTTCATTTATTACTTGGAAATTTTATTGTTTTTCTTCAAAAAAAAAAATGTAATGGGAAAAATACATATTTGACATTCTACAAGTATAATGATATTTTATTTTTAAATGTTTAATGAATTAATAACTAATGAGTAGTTCAACTAAAAAATATCATTAAATTCATTTCAAATTACAATCCACCTACCCCATTCTCTCTCCAAATAGACATCATAATTGTTCTTTTCTTATTTCATGAATTATAAAAGAGTGTGATGATTCTATCAAATATAATTATCATTTTTTAAATATTTATTAAATTAATCCCTACCTGTTTGAGTTGGAATAATCAACACCATATTCATTATCTATTTAAGTTTAAATAGTCAACACTATATTGCTCTTTTGAGTTGTTCACTATTATAAACTATACATTTATATGTGCCTCATCTTTATTTTATTTTCTTGTGATTATTTCTTATTTAATTTCCAAGTCTTTTCAATTGTTTATTATTATTTTTTGGTAGAAAAAAAAAATAAAACACAGCAAAAAACAAGAAAAAACAAACTAAGGAACATGTATGACAATTCTAAGTTGCCAAGCCAAATTATACATATATGTGCCTCATCTTTATTTTATTTTCTTGTGATTATTTCTTATTTCATTTCTAAGGGTAACTTGGACTTTTCAGTTGTTTACTAATATAAACTATACATATATGTGCACTCATCTTTATTTTATGTTCACTGAATCTTTTTCTACAATAATTATAGTTCACTAATTTTCTAACAATGATAGTTTATAGAATTTTAATTTATCAGGAGTTGTTCATTTATTACTTGGAAATTTTATTGTTTTTCTTCAAAAAAAAAAAATGTAATGGGAAAAATACATATTTGACATTCTACAAGTATAATGATATTTTATTTTTAAATGTTTAATGAATTAATAACTAATGAGTAGTTCAACTAAAAAATATCATTAAATTCATTTCAAATTACAATCCACCTACCACGTTCTCTCTCCAAATAGACATCACAATTGTTCTTTTCTTATTTCATGAATTATAAAAGAGTGTGATGATTCTATCACTAATAATTACACCATTAAATGTGATGATTCTGTCAAATATCAATATCATTTCGTTTTTCAAATTTAAAAGACAAGTCTAGTAAACAAAAAGAAAAAAACAGAGAGCAAAGCTAAAAAAAGGAGAAAACTGTAAGAAAATTTGAAAATAGGGGGTTTAGGAAGAATGCTAAGGAATTGAGGAGGAAAACAAATAAAATGAAAACTCTAACAAGTGAGCTATAATCAGAGAATAATAATAATAAGAATAAGTTGTGCTAGCGAAAATGAACTTCATGTTAAATATGGAAGAAGGAACTACTGGGGAAGCTATATTCACATCTATATAGCTAATTATATGGATACTGCAACAAATAACAGACCATTTTACAAAAGGATTCTTTTAGGGCTATGGTATGAATCACTTCAAAAGTTTACAGTAAATCGTGCAAAAAAAGAAAAAACTTTACAGAAAACAATGTGATTATTCTTGGTACTCCTTTCGCATGATAGTTGGACAAATTCCCATAGAAGAGCTTCCTAATTCATGTACAAAGTTTCATTAAGGGTAAAAAAAAACCAGATAATACCTACTGAAATTAGTTTTGTTTCTGACTTTCTTGGGTGTACTGCAAATTTACATTGTCTAATTGACTTGAGCCTGGAATGTTTGTAAACTCAAAGCTTTTATCAAAACTGGAAACTTTTGGAGCTTCTGGTTATCTGCAAACTGGTGGATCATGTATTCAATTCCATCAAATGCCACTAAGAACCTTGCTGCATTGGTTCAACATCATCAGAACCATCTCCAGCACTTTGAACCTGACACATATTGTGCAAGACACTTAACTATCAGTCTGGTTTACACATCTAACATTTAGTTTCTATCTTGCAGGAAGCAGTCAAGCAAAGAAGATAGCAGTTCACAACCAAGACTTGCCAATAAGCAGAGCAGGTGACAAAGGAAAATAAAGCAACATACTGCCAGCAAAGGCTAATCTCCACAAGCAGACCCATGAATGATTTCGTGCTGTATTTTTTGTAAGTACTTTCAGAAGTAAAATCATAGAGAAGTACTCGATTTTTTCAGCTAAACAAATGTCTCTGCAGTTTCTATTCAAAAAAATACTTTAAAATCTAGACACCAACAGTCAATCAACATCATCGTCAAAATGAAGGAATTCACCAAAAAGAACGAGATTCATCCAAATATAAAGTGGGCATAATAAGAAAGAGCAAATCAATATCACCGTACAGAAAGTTAAGAAAGATTGAGTACAAGAAAAACACTGAAGGGAAAAGAATCAGACAATACAAAGGAGCTCTCCATTGTAAAAACGGCAAAAAAAATCAGGGAATACAAAGGTAGCAGCACATTTCTACTCATAACTGAGATAACCTGATACGACATGTTAGCCAGATTCGTTTTGTCATTATCTTTTCCAGTATTCTGTTCCAACCATATATACTACATTCACGACACAAGCTACATCTAGATTTCAAAAAGTAGTATGTTTAAGGAAAAAAATGCCACACACAAAAAGGTACTTCGTACCTTAGACGCAAAACACAAATTAAAAGAAAATCTAGTCAGAGATGAAGAACAAGAGCAATACGTTATGCATGCAAAACAGGAGCTGATTTAGTACACCATTTTCCTGTCCATTGTAAAGCAGATCTTCTAATCTTTTATGTAAAATCCATTACTCATCAGTACATGTGATTCCCGATCTGTCCATCTTCCCCCACCCGAAAAACAATCAACAGTTGAAAACATCATTTAGCCTAATTAGAAAATTGAGGGAAAATAAAACAGATGGACAGAGAACAAACAAATAATGTAATATAAAGCTAAAACTTGACAGAACTGAGAGATAGATACTGCAATAAGTAGTTAGTGGGATAATCTCGCATTTATTAAGGTAACTAAAATCAAAGAGCTTAATCTCCTAAAATTTTGATAATCACACCTACCACAATCCAGAACCCCAGGAAAATCAATTAAAATAAAGATAATAAAACTCCAACCAAAAGACTAACTTTACAGAATAAAGAAAAGAATTTCAAGTTTTAACATACCTGATTAATCATCTCTTTCTCACCATCATTGCTAGTCTTTCTAGCCTCAGAGGTTCCTAGATCAGTTCCCTCTTTATCTACCAACTGAAAGCAGATCAAAAAATATAGAAGAAAAGAATATGGGGAAAAAATAAAATAGTAAGTACAGAATGTTCATGAGAGAAAGTCATACAGCAACAAGATGTGGAAAGGTTAAGTACGATGCCAAAACCTATTCTAATCAACCTGATTCAATCAGATAAAAGATAGTTTGTATTGAGTATTAATAAATAATGTCTGTCTAACAGAAAACTTAGGACACCTCAAGGAACCTCAGTAGAAAAATGAACTCAAAATCTTTATTCACATGTAATACAATGCTCAATCTTTGTGTTCGGCGCAGACTTCCCAAAAAAGGAATTCTCTTTGATAGATATTGCAACAACTACTAGATTGATAATCTTTACAGTTAATAAGGAAACCAAGACCAAGGAGCAACTTCTAATACTCTGTCACATCACACCTTCAACCAATTAAAATACAGAAATAAAACCCCAATCCAAAAACTTAAACAGAGTAAAGATAGAAGAAAAGAATAAGATAAAAAAAAAATAAAAAAAATTAAGACTACAGAACATTCGTGAGAGAAAGTCAGATATAGCAACAAGATATGGAAGGGTTAAGGACAGTGATGAAAACCTTGACTAATCAACCTGAGCCAATCAGTCAAGGAGTGTTGTCTTGAGTACAAAAAATAAAAAAATAATAAAAATGACTATGTCTAATAGAGAAACTTTTGGAAACCTCAAGGAGACTCGGTTTAAAAATAGAAAGAAAAAAAAATCTTAATTGTCGTGCCCCTTCATAATAAACACAGTGCTCAATCTTTTTTTTGAAGCGCAACTTTCCCCAAGAGAAAACAGGAGAGGAAAAAGGGCCCTTTCAAAATCTATCAGACAAAATTAGAGGAACAACGTAACCACCAAGTTTAAGGTTATTCCATACCTGGTTGCTCTTGGCTTGGGGAAGTGCAGACAACAATCGAGCTGCAATGACTGCCAAAAGACAAAAGGCAGGAGAAGGGAATGAATGTTTAACCAAACTCCAACAAAATAAATATTAAGATACAAAACATAGAAATTTAATATACAGTGATGTACGAAATAGTAGATAATCGGTTGCATTCACCTTCCTCTAGTTTTAGCAAAATGACACAACTCAAATTTGGAGAAAATGACACTCCACCCTATTTTCAGCTGCAGCTTAACGGTGGGCACAAGTGAGAGAAACATCTACAGCTATGGTGGAGAGACTCCTTCAGAACTATTTACAATGAGATGTGAACAAATTACACTTCACCCTAATCGTGTTCCTTTGAAACAAATGAGCGGCTTTTTTTATAAATAATAATATTACTAATAGACGAGAGAAGAAAAATACAAAGAAGAGGGTAAGAAAGCTATATTGGAAATAAATAAAAAAAAATTGCAAAAATGGTAAACAAAGGATCTCTACTGTCGCCCAACATTTGTCAATGCTATTCGAATTTACCTTTGAATACCCTCCACAATGAGTCCAAAACCCAGATATATTTAAATCACAAAGGCATATTAACTTTTTCTCTTCCTCGTCTCTCCATAATTAATAGAAGACTGCATCTTTTGCATACAAACGAGCAGTTTCATTTATGAATTAAAAGCAAATTCTTTCCCATGGGAACCTGGTTTGATGATGGTTAAAGTGAATCAGAAGGAACAAGGTTGTCAAACTCAAAGAGTTCGAACTAATCTCAGTGGAGTCCCGACAACTCCTTAAGAATTTGCAAACTTTATGAGGTCACTTCACAAAATACAGATTGAACTATGAAAACTCATTAATAAACATAAGCATATTATAAGAACCCCTTAATAAGCTTTGTAATACAATATATGTGTTACAAAATAATTTTACTATGTCATACACTTTAAATGCAATTCAAAAACTGAGACTAAACGGTCAAACAAGTCAACTATTTTTTTGCAAAGGGAGAACCATTGCTGAAATTCTCAATAATGTTACAAGAGTTGATTAAAAATCATCACTACAATGAAAAAAAATGTATTTTGATGGAAGCCAATTCCATATACAATTATTGACAGAGTACAGGGATCGTGAATTCTATCCATCCCTGTTATTCAATTTGTTAAACTACACAGAAATGTACTATTATTGGAATGTCAATCCATGCACAGTCAAGGATACTCTTTCTATAAGCATGGTTTCAGCTTATATTAAATATGATATGAACTAATTAGGGGTACCATTTTAAAATATATGACAAGTATTGTGAACTAAATATGTCAAGTGTTCAAGACCCTATAGAAACCTCTAAATAGAGTATCAAAAATAAACTCTATCTTAGATGCAATACTAATTAAACTACTCCTGAATAAAAAGCCATCTGATCAGAGAAACAGTCTTGTTAAGCCTCCTTAAAAATTGGGAAACTCCATCTTGACTTTCATAGTGGCTAAGACTCTACTAAAAGTAGTGGAATGCTTTATTCTCAAGCAATGGTCAGTTTAATTTTTTACAGAAAAGAAATTTTTGAAGAGAAAGAAAAAAAGGGGGAGGACAAGAAAAAATGGAAAAGAAAAAGTTAAGCTTAAAACAAAAGGGCTCGCCAATCACATTGCATGTCAACTAAAGGAACACCCTGAAACGCTCCTGATGCAGAGCACCAAAAGGAAGCTAGAAAAATAATTTTATCACATAGAAGATGTCATGAAAGGAAAAAATCATGGAAAATCCTCGCATTACATTCCAACCGCACCCCCCAAATCACAACCAAAAAAAAAAAAAAGCACAGCTCCACCAAGGCTTCATCCTTACATCGGAACCATGTTGCCAAAAGATCATGCAAATTGCCCGGACAGAGCCAAGGAATATTGAAAATATCAAACATTCTACACGAAATACTCCAAACCAAAGGAAGATGAAGAAAGAAATGCTCATTGGTCTCATTGGTCCATAAATACATCACACAAATATCAGGGGATTTCTCTGCACCTGCAACAACTTGTAAGTATTGACTCTAAGCAATGGTCAGATTATGAAATTCCCAGCGTAGCTGCTCTCCCTTGGTAGTGTGACACTACTAAACCCTAGGCACAATGCTTACAGAACCCTAAAAGTCAAGCTTATAATTATCCCCAGATCAGATCTATGATGAATCTAAATAGACTGGGACAAAGCTAAATACTAAGTAGAACAAAGTGCGCCTTTTGTGCATTTTGATGTAAAACAGTCTAAATAAACTGAAAAGTGATTTTATGTTTTAAGTTGTAAGCCAGCTATGCACTAATCTAATTAAAACAGTACTGTCAAGCCTTCTTGAAAATTGGGAACGTCCATCTTGACTTTCTTAGTGATATCATCAACTGTATTATCTAGTTAAGACTCTACTTCTATAATGCTTTATTATCAAGCAATGATCAGCTTATGAATTCCCAGCATACTTGCTCTCCCATGGTTGTGTGACGCGACTAAACCCTGGGGGACAATGCCTAACAAACCCTAAAGGTGAAGCTTATAATTATATTCTTCTCCTATAGCCCAATCCAATTTCTGCAATTCCAGACCATATTAAGATCAGATCTAGTGACAAAAATGTTCACACATCAACCAAATACTAAATCTAAATAGAATGGGACAAAACCAAATACTTACCAAAGACAATGGGACCGTTGACATTGAAGTGGTCCCACAAGTAATTGTTCCCAGGCATTGGAGCTGGCTCTTGAGCTAAAACAAAGCCCAACAATAATGCAGAACAAGCAAGCTCTCGGGCGTGGAATTGAAGATAAATTGTCCTCTTTAACCTAAATCAATTGTAGAAAAATGAAAAAGGGTGAGGGGAACAAAGATTTAGAATGAGATGATCTGTTCATAATTAATTATAATAAAATGTAGAACAAATACATAACTTACCCATCATTCAGTAGATCATAGGCAATCCCAGCTGTTTTCGCAGAAATGTTACAAGTTCTGAAGAACTCAAAGAGCACCTTGTGTGGTGTTAAAATGTTTAAATCAAATTCTAAAATATTAAGAACATCAAATTCAGCGGTCTCGACCTTCTTCATAAACGTCTCCTGCAGAATTAGAACATTTATCTTCATTCTTAAAAAAAAAAAAAATTAAAAGAATTAAAAAAAAAAAAAAAAAAACAAATTTCTAACCGGGTCATCTGGTTGCGGTTTAATCTGGTTGAGGAGTTTATAGGAAACCTTATACAAGAAACCAATAAGAAGTCCTTGATGCTCAAATAACTTGTATTCCATGTCTTTCATGGCAATTTTCAGGCAAATAGTTGAAAGGTTCTACAAAAGGGAAAATTTTATTATTATTGATACTAATTAGATTAACACAAAATAGAAAAGAAAATTCATTTTTATTACCCCAAGGTTCACAGTTCTGAGAGACTTTCTCATAAGCACCCTGCGTATCATTATCATTGTTTTTGCAACTAGCTCAAGTTGTCTGCAGTAGCAGCACAATGTATACATAAATTAACTAAAATTGAATCAATATACAATAACAGAGCTTACGTCATTGGCCAAAACCCTAAGAAAACAAAACTTACGTCGCCCCATCAAACGATAACTGTTCTCTAGGCTCAGTGCCAGGAGGATTAGGTGTGAGTACAACTGTGGGAACTTTTTCTTCAATCCCTTTGCACACTGCAATGAGATATTGGTAGACGGTAGCCATTTTGCTTTCTTCCTCCTCAAGAGAGACACCATTTCTTCTTGAATTTTCTTCGAGATATTCTCGGGTGAAAATCCACTGACAAACAGATTTCAACCAAGAAAATAGTTAACTTTTAGAACAATAACCAAATTCCAAACGGTTGCTTGGCCCAAAACCCTAAAAAAGAAACCCAACAAATGTAAGAAAGAAAGAAAGAAAAAGGAAAAAGCCCAAATTCCCAAAGGCCCCACTTCTCTAGTGAAATATTTTCTTACCCATTTTCTCTGTAATTTTCTTGACCCACCCCTCGTTGAATAATATAATATAATAATTAGCCAAAAGTTCAAAACCCTAAGAAATCAAAGAAAATGTAAAAAGCATAAAACAAACAAAACCCACATCAACCCTCCAATTTTGGCATTTTCTCCAATTTCCCCCACTGAAAGACAATCATGCATGAAAACTCTTAACTGAAGACAATGCTCCAATAGAAACAAAGGGAACGTGCATTTAATTAAAAGGCATGCACAAAGCTATAGTTTGGCATTTTTCTCATTGATAATGACGATGTGCCATGCAAGATCGGTTTTCTTACCTTTTCCATGGTTTTCTTGACTTTTGCTAGTAAACTTTCTTGGTGGTTCTTGATTTCTTTCAAGCAGTGGAAGTGGACTAAGAAAAGTGAAATTAATATTGTAACAAGTTTTGAAGGGAAAACTTTACTTATATATATTATGTATATAAAAGCCTAAGCCAATGAGTATCAAGAATTGCTACTAATTCATGTAGGACCGGCGCAAAAAAGTAATAAAGAATACTAATGCAATTTACTCAATTTTGTTAATTTTCCAATTTTTTCATAATATATAAATATACTAAATTACACATTGTGTCATTTATACTCAAAATCATGTTTATTCTAGCAGTTTTTCTTTTTTCTTTTTTAATTGATCATTTATAATTTTAAAATCAAGTTATTTTATCCATGACATCACATTCCATCTAAATAAAATAAATATTAGTTAACATTACAATGTTACTTATCCAAGTGACATAACAAATAAATAATAAACTAACACTTAACTTGTAAAAATAAATAAATAAAAATAATCTTAATTTTTGTTTCTAAAAGATATGAAAATAAAATAATATTTAAGAATTAAAACACAAATAAAAATCATTGTCCCGAAAAACATAAACTTAAACCTCCATTAGTTTTTCAATATATTTGATTCTGGATAAATCATCAATGACTCAACTGCGATGCTCATGCCATATTAATTAGGAGTAAAGCAATAATTAGAATCCTAATTAGCAACAAGAGTATAAATTTCATATTCTAATTCATATTAAATTTTGGGAGTTTGACGATTGATTTTTATTATCTTGTCCACTTATATTAATGGTTTTATTTATTTTTATATTTTTGTTTATTTAATAGTTAGGTTAATTTAAGTATATATCGATCAATTACTTAAAAAGCGCATCTCATACACATTAAGATTAGAAAATATATGAAAATTTTATTCTCTCAAGCCTCTCCAAGGAAATTAGAACTTATAATTTTATTATATTTTTCATTTTTTAAAGAAATTAAATATATTATTTTTAATAATTAAAAATAGCCATTTTTAATTAATGACTCTATAAGAAATTATTATATAAGTCTAAGGGAGAAAATATTTAATATTGAATAGTTCAAAGATTTGTCAAATTATAAGGGTCAAAGTACTTATTACCAAAAAAAAACTAGTTTTGCACTTGTCGTTTGACGTGGGGAGCAACAATTAATTACACAAAAGGCAAAAAAGCCTAGAAGGGCCATCCTTTATATTAAAGGACATCAAATACCAAACTTGGACAGATGTTGGGTAGTGTAACAGTTAGCCCACAAAATCCTTGTTTTTAATGTGGCCCACGGAATCTTGCACATCAACTTTGTAAACTTAAAATCGAGGTGGGCCTCCCATCTATCTCGCGTTAACAAGTACTAACAAATAACTCATACAAATATATAATGAATTTATCTAACCAAATGACACTTAATAATTTTTTATAAATATAAAATTTATAATATTTATTATATTAATTAAATATGATTTCAGTATTATTTATTGTATAAATTACTACTTATAAATTTTTTTAATTTTCAATGACTATATTTATTATAACTTAACAAGTCTCTTTTAGACACCCGTTGAAAAAACTCATATATAATTATGGTTAAATTATATTTTGATTTTATATTTTCAAAATTCAAAATATAATTCTTATAGTTTTGAAAAATGCAAAATGTGATCTACCATTATCTTTTATTAGATTTAACTTAATAAAATGTGACATGACAAATAATGTTTCACGTGATTTATCCACATATCATGATACTCATTTAACTTAATGTATAAATATACTAATTTCCTAAATTACAAATTGTGTCTTTAATACTCAAAATCATGTTTATTCTAGTACTTTTTATTTTTTTAATTGATCATTTATAATTTTAAAATAAAGTTATTTTATCCATGACATCACATTCCATCTAAATAAATTAAATATTAGTTAACATTACAATGTTACTTATCCAAGTGACATAACAAATAAATAATAAATTAACACGTAACTTGTAAAAAAAAAAAAAAATTAAATTATAATTAGCAACAAGAGTATAAAATTACATATTATAATTCACATTAAATTTGAGAGTTTTTCAATTGATTTTTGTTATGTTGTCCGAACACTTATATTAATGGCTTATTTATTTTTATATTTTTGTTGATCTAGAAGTCATATGTTCACGTTAATTTAAGTACATCTTGATTAATTATTTCTCTAATTCTATTAAACACATTCTATACACATCCAGATTAGAAAATTTATGAAAATTTTAGTTTTCCAGCCTTCCAAGAAGATTCGAACTTATAATTTTTTTTTCCATTTTTAAAGAAATTATATATATTATTTAAATGATTTTTAATAGATAAAAATAAAGTCATTTTTAAGTACTCTATGAGAAATTAATATATAAGTCTAAGTGTGGAAATATTTAATATTGAATAGTTCAAAGATTTGCCATATTATAAGGGTCAAACTAGTTTTGTACTTGTTGTTTGACGTGGGGAGCAAAAAATAATTATACAAAAG
Organism: Quillaja saponaria; assembly: GCA_029379385.1. Lineage (NCBI taxonomy): Eukaryota > Viridiplantae > Streptophyta > Magnoliopsida > Fabales > Quillajaceae > Quillaja > Quillaja saponaria. Next base: position 25,957,800 of record CM055607.1, read on the forward strand.
GGCAAAAGTCAAAATTTCAAAAAAGTCTATGGACGAATTGACATTTTAAATTCTAGAAGGGCCACCTTTATATTAATGGGACATCAAATATTAATCATTGGAATATGTTGGGTAGCGTAACAAAAAAGTGAGGCCAATAAATGGCCCACAAAATCTTTGTTTCTAGGCCCACAAAAAGTGAGTCCTACATATCAACTTTGTAAACTTGAAATCGAAGTGGGCCTACCCATCCATCACACCTTAACAACTACTAAATAATAACTTAGTGAAAATATATAATTAAAATTTAATTATATTTTTAATCTTTACATTTAACCGATAATTCAATTTTGGCTCTATATTTTAAAAAGTTAAAATATCATCCTTATAATTTTGAAAATCATATGTTATGATTTTTACCATAACCTTTTATCAAATTTAACTTAACGAGACGTGACATTACAAACCGTATCTTATATAATTTATCTGTGTCATAATGCATATTTAATATGTCACCTTCAATTATCTATTGTTATATTAAATCTGATGAAAAGCGATGTCAGATACCATATTGTATAGTTTTCGAAACTATAAAGATGATATTTTAATTTTTTTAAAATATAGTAGCGAAACTGAATTCTAAATCAAATTATAGAGACTAAAGACTTGTTTGACGTATCGTATATAATTGTATAGTATATGATTATACAATATCTTAGGCAGTATAGTTTTATAATTGTTATATTGTTGTCTTATCATTCCTCTCCCCACTATATAGTTTTATACTGTCAGGCATAGTATAAAGAAAAGTCAACAGTATAAGTCTATATTATCATATTGTTGCTAAAAACTATATAAGAGTCAACTGGATATTCTTATACTATTATGTTATCCTTATACGATACGCCAAACTAGTTATAAATTAGCCTATAATTAATTTTTTTTACATTATCTATATTTTAAAACATACATATCAACGAATATTATTTAACTACAAACATATATTTCAATAATCTATATATGTTAAAAAAATGCATTGCAATAATAAAATGTAAGTTTAAGTAATAATTACAAAAAAACACAATTAAATGGATAAAAAAATTAATACCATACCAATGTAGGATGTTTGAATAAAGGTATTAGATTGATCCTGTTGAAAGGCTTTAGTTGTAGTTCCACATCACATATTTTTATATGTTTCATATAATTAAGAAAGTGAGTTAGCTTCCCCTCTTTCCTACATTCTCATCCATCTCACCATCATGCGAAAAATATATAATGAATTTTCATTCCATGAGACATTACCAAATTATTTTAGTGATAATTTAAAATAATAGTTTAGTTAGTGCAAATGTTGCATGATAAAAAAATTATTAACATCAAAGGTTACTATTTCATCTTCCGAATGATTTTATTGACAACAATCAATCATTCACGATGAAATAAAAAAAAAAAAAAAAAAAAAGCATCCAATTTTTAAATAATAGAATTAAAATTATAAACTTTTAACATTGAATCATATGTATAAAATAATAATTGGACAAAGAAAATATAAAGGACCAATAGTATTTACCGAACTGAATGAGCACATGATAAGAAAAATGTTGCATGATAAAAAATTAAATTAAACGTTACTATTCTATCTTCTTTATGATTGTATTAGCAAGAATCAACCAACCACTAAAGAATTAGTAAGCTAAATAGTAGAAGTAAAATTATAAACTTTTAAATAGTAGAAATAATATTATAAACTTTCTATTTATAAAAACTTAACTAATATCATGTAAACACTAATTAAATAAATCTTTCATAAATATATCAATTTTTTATATTTTTATTTGACATGTGATATTACCTCATAAAATAAATTTTATCTGTCCACATCACAAATTATTATAATTTTATAATTAAATGAACTCAATTTCTACAAATTAAAATAAATTGAGTTATAGCTTTATTCATAAGTTTAATCTAACCTAATCCTTAACAATCAGTGTCCTTGAGGATAAAGGACATAATATTATGGCCTTGAGAACAGAGCAAGGAAAAAGATCCCTTTGATTATCTTATTCAGGATCAGTTGGTGGGTCATATACTAGTGAAGCTAAAAAGAAAAAGCTGGCTACACTATAAAAGTAGATGAGTGACACGTAAGTTTTTTCAGTATTAGATCACAAAAATTATCTTGCCCTTATAGCAATCCAATAATTTATTTAGAGAAATTTGTTAAACGAAATAAAAGAGTAATTCAAAAAACAAACACAGAAAAATGCCACAATGCATTACTTAGTTGAGTTTGCTGCTCAATGGCTAACAGATGACACTTTCATAAACAAAACTGAAAATTCTTACAATGTGCTACAGAAAAACTGAAGCAAACTTTAAAATCAAAAGTGCATAGAGATAGGCCTCTTGGCTTGCAAAATTAACATCATATACAGCTATGCAAAATTCAAATACAAGTATATCGCCACTAAGGTAGTACATGAGAGCGAAATATAAGAGGGTAAGTGCAACAAAATCCACTGCTCCAGCACTGCATCAGAGTTAAAATGAGACAAAGATATTAGAAAGCATTTCGGGATGGAGCATCTCATTGATATGTGTATAAATTTTAAACCTATTCAAGATTCTAATCAGTATTACTTCTTAATATGTTCTCATCTTCCTTGAGATTCTATCTTTTTTTTCTCTTTTTTTGTGGGGGCGGGGGAGGGATTTCAGATATGTATGTATACATTACACTAGACTACTATTTATATTCTTTCATAGGGCACATGCACTTCCAAATCCTATAAAAAACTTCATCAGAATTTATACAGACTTACAACGGAAAGTAATGGTCCCTGTTTGAACTTCCCATGAAATGAAAATGCAAGTGGCTTTGGATTGTCTCCAGGTCCTCTAATAAACCCACTGACAAAAAAAAAAAAAAAACGAAGGCAAATTGGAGACATCAGCTGTAATCACTACTCTTCGATTATACTTATCAAAACTAAATATAACGTATTAGTTATATATATTCACCATTCAACCAACAAAAAATGCAGAAGAGGTACCAGCTACCAAACCAAAACAATAACCGAACCTTCTTGGCTCCAAACCTCCAAACCTCCAAACCAAAAAATAAAAAAATAAAAGAAAAAAATAATAATTTACTCACATTAGAGATGCAGATACCAAAGGAGTTCTTCTGGTGTCATATATGGCAATCAGACCCCTGTACAACTCTTCTCCACCTTTATATGACACAGCCAATCGATCTCCTGAATCATCCCATGCTATCTTCTCAATGCCCTGACTGAACAAGTAACTGTCTATCATAACCGTTTGTTGAACAATGTTTACCATGCAAAACTGCCTCAAAATTATTCTGAGTATTAGATAAGATAATAATGATAATGTTTACTTGCTTAATCTCATTTTTATGCATTACCACTTGACCTTTATATCAGGTGTACAGATAAAATAAGACGGTAAAAATTATTATATGAAGACAATTTTTGCTTCCCAGTCAAATTGAAGAATCTAAAGATAACTTGTCATAATGAAAAATATTGAACTGTGAGCACTTGTTTCCAAAACATTAAATAACTGCGGGACACTATCGGCATCCCTTGAAAGAATGAAAAACTTACCAAAAAGACATCCAATTTATTGAAGATGGAAACTCACTCTATAAGCACAAAAAATTGGCTCAAACATTTCTTTCTCGTATTCAAATAAATATATAGGCATACATACAAACTCCACTTATTCATAAGCCTGCTGACCCCATGAAAGATTAAGGGCAATAATATTCCTATACGTCAAGGTCACTCTTATACATTTAAATGAACTTCTCTTACCAAGACACAAAAGACCAATACAACACGATCCAGAAGTCAAAAAGAAATAGGTTGAATTAAATTTTTCAAAAAAAGAAAACATGCATAACCTTTAAGGGAATATACAAAAGGGAAAAAAAGAGTTCTCTTTCTCCACTTTCGACAAGTTCAGGAAGATACAAGAGGGGGGGAAATAAAATTTCTGTTTTCATAGTGGTGTTTCATATACCACAAAAATTGAAACCTAACCACAACTCCCAATTTTAAAACCCTAGAAAGATGTAACAAAGGAATCCAGTTAGATGATACATTAGAGTTTAAAAGGCAATCACCTTGGCTGCTGCAAATGCTCTAGAGTCCAGACATAGAATATGTACCAGGGATATTATTAAAGGAAAAAGCATACCCAACATAAAGTACTAGAGAAACAGCAAAAAAAAAAAAAAAATGAAAATCCATCACTACCTGCCTGTCAGCATCATCATATCTGGCAAATCAACTGGCAACAG